>CM056735.1:58378700-59812867 GCA_029844215.1 Przewalskia tangutica
CAAACTACAGTTCACAATAATAAGCAGTCATGTCAAGTCAGGGACTCACGCCCTCAAGTCATCACTCAAATATAACAATGGGTCTCACGCCCACAACATCAATCATGCCCGTGGAATACCTTCCTCACTGCCGGCAGTTTATGATATAAAAGCACCAAGGAACACACATGAACACCAGGTCCCACCTGTGCCATAATAACACGTACAGGGTAAGTACGAAGGCATAGCCGACTACTAACACCTACGCACTAACAAGGTCATGAATCGTATCATAAGATCTCGCTTGCAGACTCACATGATCAAAGCCACCACTTGCCCGCAGATCTAATGCGCGCGCTAGCCCTCGAACTTTCCGCAGCTCGCATAGGCCAATCAGATCGCCCGCATGAGGTATAACCCCGCATCGAGGGTAGCTACTCCCCAGCCGCCCCGACTCGCCGTCCGCATGGCCACAAGGACCGCATGACCACGCGGCCGCATCCTAACTCGAACTCCCGCAGCTCCGCATAGGCCCTCGACCCGCATGGTAGTCTCGAATCATAGGTCCATCGACCGCCGAAGTCTACCCCGCGACGGAGGGCCTTAACCCGGAATCATCTCAAGAGATGAGTGATGTATAATACTATCATAATACTTATCGTTAAACAACATAAGCACAACAAAGGAAAACCCTTTACACAAACATCACAAGATACTAACACACGTAGCATCCTAGCATGTTTACTTATCAATCAACAAGAAAGTATTACAAGGCTATCACAAACCAACACAATCAAGTTATACACACAAGGTACTTTGCTAACAAGTTCGTATCTACCCCAAAGTACTTCATACATTAAATCTTTAAAAGATCCGTTATCACATAAGTCACACAATACCGTAGTATAAAATAGAGTGGATCCCTTTAAGAAAACTAAAACTCTTACCTTTGTAAAATCAAGTAACAACATTATTTTCCAAACGCCCAAGTTTGCCTAATTTCAAATGTTCACGTTTCTTATTTTAGAAAGGTTTCGTGGTTCATAGCCTTTTCATTTAAGAATATAATTTCTTTTAAACAACTGAGAAACATAAGTCTTATATGAGTAGGATATTCTTGTTTACAACAATCTTATTACAAAGAAATCATGATCTAGGAAATATCATTTTGTCTCATCTTAGCTTCTATGCAGATGGAAGTTTCTACCGGTTTTAATAATACTTAATCACAAACATTTCCTTTATTAACGCCGCAGTTGGTTTGTCGATACACATTCCGATTTTCAAAATCAAGAAACATTCTTAAGACGTTATACCTAACTTTCCATAAAGCTAGTATAACTCTTAAGTTTTCAAAACAAATCAAGTATTACCTCTTCTTTCAAAATGAATCAAAAACCTTTTGAAATACTTCAAGTTCTTTTATTAACACATAACAAGTCAGTTATAGTTCAAATCAACCCTTTAAAACCACAAGTATTTTCTTACTAACATAAAGTCGTTATAACCAACTTCCCATAAAGCCGTTATAACACTTTATGTTTTAAACCAATCAAATACATTTAGCACATGTACGTCTACCGTACTACATAATTCACATATATCATGCTGGAAGAGATAGGAAGAGGTTCACATACCTCGCGACGAGTATCGACTAATAGCAAAACGCTCCAAGTACTCCCAACCGCTACTCCTGCCAAGTAGAACGCGCCACACGTAGTACTTCAACCTATAAGGCCACAAGCGCTTATTAACATCGAGAACATTCTACCAAAATTCTGCAAAGACCTCCCCGCAACAAACGTAAATCTCCTCTCTAACGGGCCGCTACCAAGCCAACCAGGGGTTATACATCTAACCCGAACGGTACAATTCTACTCTACGTAAAAGCTACACAAGCTCATCAGAATACGCCCTATGTAAAAACAGTTCGATTTCTTCAGCTTAAGTCAAAAGATATCCACAAGCTATGTTCGCTATATACATAGTATACTTCAACTATAATTTCCTACAACATGTAATATCCAATTACAATATGGGGACAAGATATTTACCTCGATAAGCCCATAATTATCCAAGTATAAAGTCGATCCCGGCAATCGCTTAGCTCCAACTCCGAGCGCCCAACCCGCTCTAAACCACCCTTAGAAGTTCTAACCAACTTCTACACAATACTCCAACTGACTATGGAGATTTTCCTAGGGTTTCGGTTTTGTGACCGACGGAAGTATAATAATATTTCCTGCCAGATAGGTATAACCTTAGAATACTACAAGGTATAAGGCTAAGGTATTTGGGCATTATAACAATACTTTGAGAGTATTTCAACCATGTGGTACTTTACGAGAACACCCCAAGGTGGAAGGCTCTCGGGCAAGGGCCTACTAGGAAGGAGAGGGTGCTCTCGCCACAAGGCCACATGAAAGGGAGGGAGGAGGCTCTGGACGAGAGTCAACAAGAGGAGGAGAGGGTTCTCAAGACTTAGAGATTTGAGGACGAAGAAGTCTTCAAAGGAGTGGTATTTATAGGGTAAGCAAAGGCCAACCAAGGGCCAAGATCTAGCCAAGTGCTATGCAAGTGTAGGCCAAGATGTGCCCAAGTGCCCCTAGTCCCTACTCCACAAATCCTCACAAAATATCTCACCAACTTGACCCTTCAAACGCCCGGGTGGCCGTCAACTCCACTCAACTCGAGGTGACAAGTGTCGCCTCTCGCTGGTCCAAAACATTTCATCTCTCGAAAAATCCGCAAAAATAAGAAAAGACATAGCCGAATTTTCCCTCGCAGTTATGTAAAACGCTTCGTCGAAAAACGACTTAATCGACTGCGCCCAAATGTCATTCTACCAAGCCACAGTGGGGGTGACACGTGTCACCCTCCTAATGGCCCAAAATAAAACATCTTCCAAAATATCCACAATGGCCAAAATCTCAAAACAAAGTGGTTCTACAAAACCAGAATTTCTCCCGTGGCCCCACGTGACCATTTCCGAAAATAAAATTCCATATTTTTCAAATATTCCAGGAAGTCCGAATACCAAATCTGGGAATCCAATTCCCATTAACGAACCTTTTTCCTTCACAAAAACCGGAAACTTTTCCGTGGAAAAATCACCTCTTTCTTCCTTTCCAATCTTTCTGTCGTATTCTCGTACGTACGCCCTCGCATACATACCCAGGAACTACGGGGTATAACACTTACACAACCCAAGGAACTATCCCACTGGTACACCCTATGTATATAATGCTCTCTGACAAGGATCACCCGCAAAATCTTCTACTCGAGACGACCTTACATCTAAGGTCTCGACGTGTAATATTCTAAGGTTCACACCTTCCATACCCCCATACTTACCTTTTCAACTACCCATGTTCTCTAGATCACAATTTTACACAATTCTATCCAAACATAACACTCAACATAAAATCATCATATCAAGCATACTAATATCTAGAGGGTTAAGGATATACCTGTATCTACCGCTTCACTCTAGTCATAGTTCACTGCAGGCGATAGCAGGGGCGTGATGAACCACCATAGATCCCGGCGCCGAGTCGAACATCCGTGCTACCCCGTTGGACACCTCGCAAAATAGCGCTGGCCGCAAAAATAACAAGCTCCTTGGCACCAAGACACTTCAAAATGTGGTCAACCACATCGACCACACCGAGGTAGCGGCCGCACCGCCAACACCCCTACTCCCCAAAACTCAACCTCGAGCTCGACCGCCTCAATACCTCGGATGCCCCGGCGTTGCGAGGACCACTGCATCGCGTGAAGGTGCATAACTAGCTCGGCCGAGGCGGTCCGCCTCGAAAGTCACCAAAGGGCCCCGCTGCTCGCCTCTTCGCCGATCTCGGCCATTCCGCCGACCTCTCCGCCTCACATCCAAGTGCATAAGCTCGCACGCGGCAATGTCCATGCCCGGCTGAAGTGCTACACCAACAAGCCTCGAAGTAGTCATCGAGCCCGTGACGTAGCAGCGGTACTCGCCCTCCATATCGCATTAACGCGGACGCACTGAAGCTAGTGAGTCAAACTCCACATTGTACTCAACCGCACGCCTCGCCTCAAAGATCATAAATTGTTTACGCCCGCCTCCTCATCCGCGGAGGCAAGAAGTGAGTGAGAATGCCTCCGAACTCGCCCCATACCGCCGGAAGTGCATGCTCTCCCGTGATGCCCTACGATCAAACCACCGATCGCAGATACGCAAATGCGAACCTAAGACCACCGACTGGTCTCCAAGCCTTGATCACTCTCATGATCCATCAGAATCGCTTGATGAACTCCTCGCGATCATCCTCGTGCCTCGACCCGTAGAACTCGGTGCATGCGTGACGCCCGAAACCCGGCCCGCCATCGTGCCTTACCCCGCACCCTAGTGATACAACATCGTAGAAAACCAATGAAATAAAAACTTTACACATGAAATGAGAGATATAAATAAATAGACAGCCAACCCAACCGCTGCCTTCAAGATATATACATAAAACCCGAACAGCTTATCCTTTTTACAAACCCCGCCCACAACAAAGGCATGCACTTAAGATATACAACAACTATGACGGACAGGCTCCCGCCATACCTCGAATGTACAAGTACCTACAATGACAGGACTATACTAAAAGATAAGCCTCCGAGGAACGGAGCTTCCTAACGCTGAATCGCGATCCTATGAGCGAGGATCAACCAACTGGTGTACTTACCGCAGATGAACGCAGCTCAAGGAGGTCAAGACAACAGTACCAAGTATGTGAAATCGAAAATATCAGAATGAAATCACATTTCATCATTTTATAAAACCATTTCGCAATAAGTAAACAAGAGGTCAAGTAAGGGACGATATCCCGAATAATCACTCACACATAATTACGGGTCTCACGCCCATAATACCACTCATGCCCGTGGAACTCATTCTCACCGCCAGCACATGATGTAAAACAACACCCATATGTGAACTCAACACTAGATCCCGCTCAAGGCTATCAAAACCGACGCCAAGTAGAATAGCCAACTACTACCCAAAAGCTAGTCATATCCCATCACTGCAAGGTACTAAGCCAACTACTACCCAAAAGCTAGCCACGCAATCGCCGAGGCAAGTATCTTGTTAACGCATAATAGCCTACCGCCTCACAAGATACGACCGAGGCAAGTATCTTAAGCTATCTACCGAGGCTACCTGATACGAGAAAATGACCGTAACAAGTATCTAAAGCTGCTCGAACCACACGCATAAACCAAGCCCGTGATCGCCGTCACCGCGCAAGCTTCATGGATTAGCGGTCCATGGACTAACAAATCAACCTCACAATGACCGCATGCCCCGCGATCTTACTCGGAAGTCATGGCCATGAAACCATCCCATCGACGCACGCCCGTGGAACATCCATCACGCCAAGATGTCCAAAGGAAATAAATCGATAGCCGCTCCTGCAGAGTCACGACAAGCATGAAACAACTACCAATACTCAAAGTGGACGATACTCGCGACCACCCAACGCCAAGATGTCCAAATAATCAATCGATAGCCGCCTCCTGCAGAGTCACGGCAAGACATCAACAAAACACTTGCACATCAAAGACTATCACAACAAGCATAGGCAAGTTTAACATACATTCATTTTAATCAACAATCCGGTTTCAAACCCAAAATACTACATACTTTCCTTCTTTCAAAAGACCTCTTTCTACGTAAAGCCACATGATACTAATACTGTAGTATATAAAGAAAACACGCTTTACTTTTAAAACCAAATTACTTCACCTTCAGAAAATCTTTACAAGGCTTTTAAAATCAAGTACTCTATACTTTATAAACCAAGTGCTTTTCTTTTAGAACAACATCAAGTATACTTTTTAAAACCCAATTAACTTACTTTTCAAAACAAGTAACCTATACTTAAATCAAGTTACTTCTCCTTTCCAAAACAAGTCGTTATAAGTCAAGTCTCTTATCTTTCAAGATCAAGTCTCTTAACTTTCAAAATCAAGTCGTTTTATCACAAACCAAATCTTTCTTTTATCTTCATAAAGTCGTTATAACTAACTTCCCATAAAGCCATTATAACACTTTATGTTTTAAAACAAACAAAAATCGTTTCACACACGCACGCCTACCGTACTATATAGTTCACAACAATCATGCTCAAGAGTATAGGAAGAATCACATACCTTTAGCTTAAACCACAAGCCAAGTCAAGTATGCCGCGTGAGAAAGATCCACCTATAACAACCACAATATATAAATCAACTTCTAGCACTCTCCGTAGAATATTCTAAACACAAGATTCCTTATTCTACGTAAATTTCAAAGACTCTCCCCGCTATCACATAAATCTCTCCTAACTGTGCCCGCTACTGTGCCAACAACTCCTGTGGATTACACGCCTAACCTGACGTGTTCAAATATGCTTCACAATAATACTTACACAAGTCTACTGTAAGTACACCCAATGTAAATACAGCTCAACTTTATAATCATCCTTCCAATATAATATACTCAAGTATAACTACTACAACATGTAATATCCAATTACAATAGGGACATAGATCATTACCTCGATAAGCCCAAAATTATCCAAGTTATAAGTCGATCCCGAGCAACGCTTAGCTCCAATCCTTACGCTCCAACCCGCCTCCAAGCGACCCTTAGAAGTTTCTAAACAACTTCTCTAAATACTTCCACCAAGCTAGGAAGATTTTTCTAGTGGTTTCGCTTACTACTATCGAATAAAGTAGTATTTCCGGCTCCTAGTATTGAAATAACTTTGGAATACTACTAGGGATACTAGGCCAAGGTATTTGGGATTATACAACAATACACCAAGTATTTTCTACACAAGAGGGGAGGGGGACGAAATCTACACAAAGGAGGGAAAACATTTGCTTGGAAAGCTTTCTGCCGAGTGGATGATTTTACTCTTCGCCAAGCGGGTATTTATGTAGAACCAAGGCCAAGATCAATATAAGTGTAGGGTCAAGATTGGGCCATGCAGGTGTGGGTCCCACCACACCACATGGCCAAACGAAATGGTGCCAAGTGGGGCCAATCGGCGGACAGCCGCCTAGCCACTGTCCACCCATTTCGCCAGCCACACGGGGGTGACACGTGTCGCCTCAATTGGCCCAAAATATTTCGTCTTCCGAAATATCCAAAATACCGAAATCTCAAAACAAAGCGGCCCCACAAAACCGTAAATTTTCTCCCGTGGGTCCCACGTGACCATTTCAAAATAAAACCTCAAAATTCTAATATAATCCAAGAAGTCCAAATACCAAACTGGGAATCCAATTCCCATTAACGAACCTTTTCTTCACAAAACCTAACTTTTCCGTGAAAAAATCACATCTTCCTTTCTTTCCAAAATTTCACCGTATTCTCGCACGCATATCCTCACATACATGCCCGAACTACGGGTATAACATTCTTCCTTAGAAACATTCGCCCCGAATGTTCCTTCTAAGTCTCCAAACGAACGTGTCCTGGATAGTCTTCACTACTATACTTACGAAACCAATCACGCCATCAACGGCCATAGTATAACATACAAATCCAAGCTAACGAGGAAATCATTTCTAATCTCACAACAGCCTCCTACTAGCTTCTATTTACTCTAAGGCCTATCTCCGCCTTCACGATCCGATTCTCGATCGAACACATCCCCGAACTCATACGATGGTTACCTAAACTGGGCCTAGCACCCTGCGACTCTACCACCCTACGGACCACCTCGAATCGACCCCACCTCATCCGGCCGCGGTTGACCCGCGACTTGGCTCAACCCGACTCGCCATCGCGCCAATCTCTCTCGCTCTCGATCCGAACAATCTTACTAATTCACGCCATGAAAGCTACCACTTCCATCTTACACTACCCATGGAATTATCACACCAACATAATGCTATCAGAACATAATAATTAAAAATATACTTATCTTAATACAAATGCATACTAGTCTCTTAGAGGGTCAAGGATATACCTGATATCACAAAAACAAATAGGCGATTTCAAGGACCGCTATAACTGGGAACTTCCACCACGACTTCGCTCGCTCGCCGCAGATATGAACACCCCGCCTAGCTATCGGGCGCGAAGAACCCGCAATGATCCCGGCGCCAAGTCTCAACATCCGCGCTACCTCTGGTAGGACAATTTCTCGCAAAATGGCCCCGCTGGCCACATGTAAAACAAGTCCTCTGACACTCCCCCGAATGGGGTTTACCACACTGGTTACACTTAGGTCGGGGTGGCTTCCTCTGGCCAGCACCCCAACTCCTCGAAAACTCAACCTCGAGCCCTCGACCGCCTCGAATACTCGAGGCCTCAAGATCAGAGGACCACTGCATCGGGCGCGGCGATAACTAGTTCACGCCAGGCGGTCCGCCTTGAAAGTTACCAAAGGACCTCGCTGTCCCGCCCTTCTCGCCGATATCGTCAATCCGCCGGTCTCTCCGCGCTCACACCCTAGTGCATGAGCTTCACGCGGCGATGTCCATGCCCTGAAGCGATACACCAACAAGACTCGCCAAGTAGTCATCAAGCCCTCGTGGACGTAGCGTGCACTCGCCCTCCATATTAGCTACTAACGCAGGACATATCGAGCCAACGAGTCGAACTCTACGTTGTACTCCCGAATCGGCGCCCTCCTCGCCTCAAAGATCGTAAACTCGCCGCCCGTGCCCTCCTCATCCGCGCGGCAAGAAATGGCCGAGAAATGCCTCCAGAACTCGCCCCAAACAGCCGGGGCGCATGCTCCCGACAGCTCCCATGAATCAAACCACGATCATGCGTATCACGCAGCCGATGCGAACCGAAATCACGGACTCGGTCTCCAAGCCTTGATCACTGCGATGATCCTCTCAGAATCGACGGATGAACTCCTCGCGATCATCCTCGTGCCTCGACCCGAACTCGCGGAATACAACTCGTAAAATCCCGTAGCCTCAAACTATCCGACCGGGATGAACTACGGCTACCGAATCGAATCGCCAGATTCCAGCCTTCTCCTCGTGTCGCCACGATCCCGCCAAGAATCGCCATCTCCTTGTAACCCATCTCCTCTCGCTTCCAGCCGTGGACCGAGGCTCGTGTACTCGGGTCTCGCAGCCACCGCCGCGCTCTAACCTTCGCTGGGCCGGGCGGCGTCGCAAAACTCGCCGTCAAGAACTATCTCGTAATGACCGGCTCGCGCTCGCATTCTCTCAGTGTCCCACTAGCAGCCTCCCACGGCCGCTTTGCCCTTCGGGCCCGGTTGCTTGGCGCGAGGCATAATCGCGTAAAAGAACACGCCGTAAGAGTCCAACTTACAACATCGCTCTAAGGCACGATCTCGAGTGAGAAGAATAGAAACTAATCCTAAATGTCTCGCAATTCTCGATTATAGATGTGGTGCACAACACACCGATAATCAAGACTCTACTAGACACGGTTCAGACACTTTCCGAGGATTAATCGCTTCGATACCACTTGTGACGCCCAAACTCCGGCCCACATCGTGCCTTACCCCGCACCCTAGTGATACAACATCGATAAAACCAATGAAATAAAAACTTTACACATGAAATGAGAGATATAAATAAATAGACAAAGCAACCCAACCGCTGCTTTCAAGATATATACATAAAACCCGAACAGCTTATCCTTTTTACAAACCCCGCCCACAACAAAGGCATGCACTTAAGATATACAACAACTATGACGGACAGGTTCCGCCATACCCTCGAATGTACAAGTACCTACAATGACAGGGACTATACTAAAAGATAAGCCTCCGAGGAACGGAGCTTCCTAACGCCGAATCACGATCCTATGAGCGAGGATCAACCAATCGTGTACCTCTACCGCGGCATGAACGCAGCCCGGCGAGGTCGATAACAGTACTAAGTATGTGAAACTGAAAATATCAGAATGAAATCACATTTCATCATTTTATAAAACCATTTCGCAATAAGTAAACAAGCAGGTCAAGTAAGGGACGATATCCGAATAATCACTCACACATAATTATGGGTCTCACGCCATAATACCACTCATGCCCGTGGAACTCATTCTCATCCGCCAAGACATGATGTAAAACAACACCCATATGTGAACTCAACACTAGATCCGCTCGTCTATCAAAACCGACGCCAAGTAGAATAGCCAACTACCACCCAAAAGCTAGTCATATCCCATCACGGCAAGGTACTAAGCCAACTACTACCCAAAAGCTAGCCACGCAATCGCCGAGGCAAGTATCTTAAGTTAACGCATAATAGCCTACCGCCTCACAAGATATGACCGAGGCAAGTATCTTAAGCTATCTACCGAGGCTACCGATACGAGAAAATGACCGAACAGTATCTAAAGTGTGCTCGAACCACACGCATAAACCAAGCCCGTGATCGCCGTCACCGCGCAAGCTTCATGGATTAGCGGTCCATGGACTAACAATCAACCTCACAATGACCGCATGCCCCGATCTTACTCGGAAGTCATGGCCATGAAACCATCCATCGACGCATGCCCGTGGAACATCCATCACGCCAAGATGTCCAAAGGAAATAAATCGATAGCGCCTCCTGCAGAGTCACGACAAGCATGTAAACAACCACCAATACTCAAAGTGGACGATACTCGCGACCACCCAACGCCGTATGTCCAAATAATCAATCGGATAGCCTACTCCTGCAGAGTCACGGAAGACATCAACAAAACACTTGCACATCAAAGACTATCACAACAAGCATAGGCAAGTTTAACATACATTCATTTTAATCAACAATCCGGTTTCAAACCCAAAATACTACATACTTTCCTTCTTTCAAAAGACCTCTTTCTACGTAAAGCCACATGATACTAATACTGTAGTATATAAAGAAAACACGCTTTACTTTTAAAACCAAATTACTTCACCTTCAGAAAATCTTTACAAGGCTTTTAAAATCAAGTACTCTATACTTTATAAACCAAGTGCTTTTCTTTAGAACAACATCAAGTATACTCTTTTAAAACCCAATTAACTTACTCTTTTCAAAACAAGTAACCTATACTTAAATCAAGTTACTTCTCCTTTTCAAAACAAGTCGTTATAAGTCAAGTCTCTTATCTTTCAAGATCAAGTCTCTTAACTTTCAAAATCAAGTCGTTTCTTATCACAAAACCAAATCTTTCTTTTATCTTCATAAAGTCGTTATAACTAACTTCCCATAAAGCCATTATAACACTTTATGTTTTAAAACAAACAAAAATCGCTTTCACACACGCACGCCTACCGCACTATATAGTTCACAACAATCATGCTCAAGAGTATAGGAAGAATCACATACCTTTAGCTTAAACCACAAGCCAAGTCAAGTATGCCGCGTAGAAAGATCCACCTATAACAACCACAATATATAAATCAACTTCTAGCACTCTCCGTAGAATATTCTAAACACAAGATTCCTTATTCTACGTAAATTTCTGCAAAGACCTCCCCGCTATCACATAAATCTCCTCCCCTAACCAGGCCCGCTACCAGGCCAACAACTCCCAGGGGATTACACGTCTAACCGTACGTGTTCAAATATGCTTCACAATAATACTTACACAAGTCTACTGTAAGTACACCCAATGTAAATACAAATCAACTTTATAATCATCCTTCCAATATAATATACTCAAGTATAACTACTACAACATGTAATATCCAATTACAATAGGGGACATAGATCATTACCTCGATAAGCCCAAAAATTATCCAAGTTATAAGTCGATCCCGAGCAACGCTTAGCTCCAATCTTACGCTCCAACCCGCCTCCAAGCGACCCTTAGAAGTTTCTAAACAACTTCTAAATACTTCCACCAAGCTAGGAAGATTTTTCTGTGGTTTCGCTTACTACTATCGAATAAAGTAGTATTTCCTGCTCCTAGTATTGAAATAACTTTGGAATACTACTAGGATACTAGGCCAAGGTATTTGGGATTATACAACAATACACCAAGTATTTTCTACACAAGAGGGGAGGGGACGAAATCTACACAAAGGGAGGGAAAACATTTGGAAAGCTTTCTGTGAGGATGATTTTACTCTTCGCCAAGCGGTATTTATAGAAGAACCAAGGCCAAGATCAATATAAGTGTAGGGTCAAGATTGGGCCATGTGTGTGTGGTCCCACCACACCACATGGCCAAACGAAATGGTGCCAAGTGTGAGGCCAAATCGCCAAGGACAAGCTGCCTAGCCACTCATTCACCCATTTCGACCAAGTGCCACACGGGGTGACACGTGTCGCCCCAATTGGCCCAAAATATTTCGTCTTCCAAAATATCCAAAATACCGGAAATCTCAAAACAAAGCGGGCCCCACAAATCAGAATTTTCTCCCGTGGGTCCCACGTGACCATTTCAAAATAAAACCTCAAAATTCTAATATAATCCAAGAAGTCCAAATACCAAACTGGGAATCCATTCCATTAACGAACCTTTTCTTCACAAAAACCGGAACTTTTCCGTCGAAAAAAATCACATCTTCCTTTCTTTCCAAAATTTCTGTCGTATTCTCGTACGTACGTCCTCACATACATACCCTGGAACTACGGGGTATAACACTGCAACTCAGAAAATCCCGTAGCCTCAAACTATTCGATCTCGGGTGAACCACGGGTGCATCGAATCGGCCGCGTCCCACTTATCCTCATGTCTGCCACAACTCGCCAATAACTAGGCCATCTCCTTGTAACCCATCACCTCGCCTGTGTTGTGGACCGAGGCTCGTGTATCGTGGCCTCGTGAGCTACCGCCGCCGCTAAATCACTGGTCCGCGGCGTCGTAATCCGCCGTCGTAGCACCACCCTGTAAAGATCGGGCCTCGTCCCGGTAACCTCTCGTGCTCTACTCGCCTCCTCTCGCTTTGCCCTTCTGGCTCGTTGCCTTGCGTAGGCATAATCGTACAAACGAAATACGCCGAGGAGGGTCCAACTTATAACACAGCTCTAAGGCACGATCTTAGAGTGAGAAGAATGGAAACCAATCCTAAATGTCCTGCAGCCTCCTGATTATAGATGTGGTGCACAACACACCGATAATCAAGACTCTACTAGACACGGTCTGTAGACACTTTCCGAGGACAACCTGGCTCTGATACCACTTTTGTCACGACCCGACCCCGGGCCCGTGACTGGTGCCTTACCCCGGGCGCCCTAGTGATACAACATCAGAGAAAATAAGCGGAAATAAAAACTTAAACATGAAACAAGAGATATGATAATAAAACAGGCCAACCAAAACGGTTGCCTTCTTGCATATATACAGAAATTGAATAAGCATAACCTTTACAACCCCGCCACAACAAAGATTACGCACTTAAGAGTGTTATAACAACAATGACGGATAGAGCCCGCCATACCCCGAATGTAAGTACTACAACGACAGGACTATACCAAAGATAAGCCTCCGAGAAACGAGCTTCCTAAAACGCTCAACGGTGATCCTATGAGCGAGGATCAACAATCGTGTACTTACCGCGGCATGAACGCAGCCCCCCGAAGGATGTCAGTACAACATGTACCAAGTATGTGAAACTGAAAATACTGTAAACGAAATCATAACAGTCTAAATAAAACAGGAGACATGTATGACAACCAAACTACGCTCACGACATAAAAGCGATATGTCAAAGCAGGACTCACGCCTCAAATTCATCACTCAAATATAACCAAGGGTCTCACGCCACAATATCAATCATGCCCGCATCATGGCCACACGCCTGCACTTCCATCGGTGTAGATATGTCCGAGATGCAATAACGATACCGTAATCAACTCGCCAGACGCCACACGCACTAATTCTTCATCTGCAGACATGTCCATGTAACAACAATAACAATATATCGTAATCAACCCCGCCGCATGGCCACATGCCTCCGACTCAGACGTGCAGACATGTCCATGTAACAACAATAATATATCGTAATCAACCGCCGCATGGGCCACATGTCCCCGGAATTCAGACGCGCGTATATGTCCATGTAACAACAATAACAATATATCGGGTGATTAACCCCGCCAGATGGCCGCATGCCCCGAATTCTTCATCGGCGCATATGTCCATGTAACAACAATAACAATATACCGGGTGATTAACCCGCCGCATGGACGCATGCCCCTAATTCTCATCTGCGTATATGTCCATGTAACAACAATAACAATATACCGGCCCTCCATCGAGAGACGCGGTAGCGTAGGAATACAACTTTTCACACAACAAGGCTATCACAAGCAAGCACAAACAAATTACCATACTTCAATTCCCTTACAAATATTCATTCTTTCACAAGAAGTCACTTGATACCAACACTCGTAGTATCCAAAACAGAGTAACTATTATCTTAAGTAAACCAAAATAGTTTCCCCTTTTTAAAGACAAGTAACAACATTCTTTTCCAAAAGTTCAAGTTTGCCTAATTTCAAATACTCAAGTCTCTTATTTTCGAAAGGTTTCGTAGTTCATAGTCTTAGTCACTTAATAACATAATTCTCTTTTAAAACAATTTGAGTAACATATGCCTTATGTGTGAGTAGGTTATTCTTGTTTATAACAATCTTATTAAAGCAGCCATGATCTAGAAAATGTAATACAATTTTGTCTTATCTTAGCTTCTATGCAGATGGAGGTTTCTACTGGTTTTAATAATAATTAATTAGTCAATACATTTTCCTTTATTAACGCTGCAATGGTTTGTTCGATACTTGTTCTCATTTCCGAAATCAATATAACATTATTCCTTTTAAAACCCAATTACCCATTTCTCATTAAAACGGTTTCACAACTTTTTAACACAATCCAAGTCCTTATTAATTCACATCCAGTCTTTTATCTTTTAAAAACCACAAACCATTTCTTTGCCCACATAAAGTTGTTTTAACCAACTTTCCATAAAGCCGTTATAATACTTTATGTTTTAAACCAACCAAATTCATTTAACACATGTACGTCTACCGTACTACATAGTTCACAACATATCATGCTAGAAAAGATAGGAAGAGGTTCACATACCTCGCGACGATTATCGACAAATAGCAAAAGCTCCAAAGCATCAGAATCCCGCTAGCCTTTTCCACCCTTCAAGTAGAATACGCTACTCGCAGTACTTCAACCTATAACGGTCATATAAGTCTATAAACGTCTAGACTACTCTGTAGAACATTCTAAGCAGAAGGTTCTTAATTCTACGGAAAATTGGGCAGCACTTCCCTACCCGTCAAACTACACAAGTCTACTGTAAATACAACCCTATGTAAGTACAGTTCAATTCTCTTCTTTACCAACCTTCTATATATCTTATACTTAATTCTAAACTACTACGATATGTAATCTCCAATTACAATAGAAGGACAAAGATATTTACCTCGACAAGCCCAAAATTATCCAAGTTTTAATGTCGATCCTGAGCAACATTTAGCTCCTACTCCGTGCGCTCCAACACGCTCCAAGCAACCCTTATACGCTCCTAACCAGCTCCTCTTTAAGAACCAACCTAAACAAGTGAAAAACACTAAGGTTCTTGTCCTCACAACTCTCGGCCAAGGTGAGGCTTTAGGGGCTAGGGTGTGAAATGTTTTCTAACTTTTGGTTAACAATCTTCCTAATACACTAAGGAAGAACACTTAAGAGTTTAAGAATTTTTGGACAAAGTTTGGTTAAGGGAGAGGGTGGACGAGAACTTCATCAAAGGGAGGAGTATTTTAAGACTTGGAAATTGTTTTGTGGATGAAGAAGTCTTGCACTTGTGGGTATTTATAGAACAATGAAGGGCCAAGATTCAAGCAGTGTGGTGGAGATTTGGACAAGTGTTGTGTGGGTCCCACCTTATCTATCTACTCCACAAATATCTACAAAACATTGACCAAATGTTTAAGCCCTTTAAAACATTAAAACGCCAAAAATTGACCACCAAACTGGCTCCACTGAGGGTGACACATGTCGCCCTCCCATTGGTCCAAAATATTTCATTTTCCGAAAATATCCGTAATGCCAAAAATCCGAAAATAAAGTGGGCCTCACAAAACCGTAAATTCTCTCGTGGGCCCCACGTGACCAATTCCGGAATTTAAAATTTCAATACTTCTAAAATATTCCAAAAAGTCCGAATACCAAATCTGGGAATCCAATTCCCATTAACGAACCTTTTTACTTCACAAAAACCGGAAACTTTTCCGTCGAAAAAATCACATCTTTCTTCCTTTCCAAAATTATTGTCGTATTCTCGTACGTACGTCCTCACATACATACTCTGGAACTACGGGGTGTAATAGAGGGGGACGAAATCAACTACAAAGGGAGGGGATATTTTGCCTTGGAAAGTCTAAGTGTGGGATGAAATTAGTCTTCAACTTAAGGGGGTATTTATAGAGGAATCAAGGGTCAAGATCTATGCAAGTGTGTGGTCAATATTGGGCCATATGTGTGTGGGTCCCACCACACCACATGGCCAACGAAAAAGCTCTCCAAGTGTCATGGCCATTTCGGCCAAGGGGACAAGTGGCTAGCCACTTGTCCCTCCACCCGCCAAGGTGCCACACGGGGTGACACGTGTCTCCCCGACTGGCCCAAAATATTTCGCCTTCCAAAATATCCAAAATATCGAAAATCCCAAAACAAAGCGCCCCACAAAATCAGAATTTCTCCCGTGGGCCCCACGTGACCATTTCTGAAAATAAAATCCCAAAATTCTAATATAATCCAAGAAGTCCAAATACCAAATCTGGGAGTCCAATTCCCATTAACGAACCTTTTTCCTTCACAAAATCCGGAAACCTTTCCGTCGAAAAATCACATCTTTCTTTCTTTCCAAAATTACTGTCATATTCTCGTACGTACGTCCTCACATACATACCCTGGAACTACGGGGTATAATAGTTGTATGTTTAGGTGTCATGAACGGATAATATTGAGACTATGTACATATGCTAGAATGAGTTTGGAAATACGAAAAGATAATCCTTTTGGGCCATGAATGGGAGTAAATAGTGATGGTGCACACTTTGGATTTGTTTTCTCGTTTGGCTTATGATGGATGGATATGCATGTGCGATGTATTAGGGCCATATGTGGCATAATTAGGTTTCATTAAGTGTAGTTTTATGAGACAATGCCAAGAAATGTTAGATTGAGCTCTGAAAGAACATTCGGGGACGAATGTTTCTAAGCATGGAAGAATGTTACACCCCGTAATTTCAGGACATGTATATAAGAACGTACGTAAGAAATCAGGACGTTAAGATTTGAGATTTGTAGAATTTATCGGAATATTAGAAATGTCGGGAAATGAAATATTGTGACGAATGGGAGGGCGACACGTGTCACCCCCTACATAGGCTTAGTCGAAATTATGGACCAAGGTTAAGTGGTCTAAGTGACCAAGTTTAGTAGTCTAATGTGGATGAACAAAGCTTGAGAAAATTGACCAAGTCAACTAGTCAAGTTGACCCTTGATATTTTAACTTCTTCATCCAAGACCGCCCAAGTGTTTTAATCTTGGCCCTCCATTTAATTATATATACACCCCTATTGCAAGACAAGTCTAAACACATAGAAAAAATTTAGAGAAACTTGAGCTAGACATTGGGAGCTCTCGGCTAAGCTAAGTGTTACACCCCGTAATTCCAGGTCATGTATTTGAGAATGTATGAAAGGAAATAAGATTTGAAATTGGAAAGATAAGTTGACAGAACGTTTTTGGATAGATTTTCAGTCAATTTTGGAGCGGTATATCTCCTAGTATATGAAGAGTTTTTAGGTGTTTCAAAAGCCTAGGATGAAGTTCGTTGAGTCTAGTTTCCAACGCAACAAACCGCTCGTCGATAGGACATCGGAGTAGAAAGTTATGGACGTTAAGTTCAGTTGATGGAGGAGAAAGAAAGCTTCAGCCACGGCCGGGCTGCAAGTCAGGTCCGTAAGCCCCAAGTTCTGAGTTGCAGCCACGCTGGCGCCTGCACGGCCGTAGCACCGAGGCGGGATTTTTTGCGAAAAATGGGAAAAGTCAGAAGATATTTGTTGTAAAGGACCTATGGGAGGGCGACAAGTGTCCCTCCCAACTTGTGGAGCAATAAAAGGCTTATATCTTGGCCAAGTCTTGCAATACTTGGCCATTCGACACAAAAAGATCATCCAAACACTCGCTCTCCTCTCTCAAAAATTGGGAAAAACCCTAAGCCTAAATGAAATTATTGTAAAGGCGACAAAAAGACAATATTGTTATACCCCGTATTTCCAGAGTATGTACGTGAGTGTGTACGTATTATAATTTGAGCCTTAAAGTAGGCTAGTTTCGAAATTTGTACACAAGTGCCGAAAGGAGTCGCTTTGACGAACGTTTCCACGCTTCGTAGGGAATTTCCGCTATGTCATTTTTAATTTTTGCGGATTTTTCCGAGAGATTTAAACATTTTGGACCAACGGAGGGTGACATGTGTCACCCTCACATTGGAAGGCTCGACGGCAAACATGGCAAGGCTTGACGATTTGGCCTTGGCTTTTAGTCAGGGTTAGGTAGGATATTTTGGTGGTAGATGGATAAGGTGTACTTAGGTGAATCCTAGCCCTACACTTGCTATACACTTGGATGGATCTTGGCCATTGGTTGGCCTTTGCTTGACCTATAAATACCCCTCCATGTTGATGAACTTCTTCATCCAAAAATTGTTCTAAGTGTTAAAAATCTCTCCTCTCCTCACCCATGAAATCCTCCAACACCCCTCCCCTTTGTTAAGGCCTTTGGCCGAGAGCAACACCCCCCCTAGCCTAGTTGTTTTCATATAATACCCCTTGTTGTGGTATAGAAATACTCTCCTAGTATTGTTGTAATGTCCAAATACCTTGGCCCAAATACCTTGTAGTATTCCCAAGGTTACACTTATACAAAAGCCCGTAAAATACGATTATACTTCCTTTAGCCACAAAAACGAAACCCTAAGGAAATCTTCACCCGTTGTTGAAGTTGTAAGTAGAAGTTGGTTAGAACTTCTAAGGGTAGTTTGGAGCGGGCTGGAGTGCACGGAGTTGGAGCTAAACCTTGCTCGTGAGCGACTTTAAACTAGGATAATTTTGGGCTTATCGAGGTAAATATCTTGTCCTATTGTAATTGGAAATTACATAAGTGTTGAATATATAGTTGTTGTATACTATATATAGAATCAACTTAGTATTGTGGCAATGTCTTTGACTTAAGCCCAAGAATGAGGAATTGAACAGAATCTCTTAGAAGGATAATAAAGAATCAATCGAATCAGAATTACATAGATCATTGCGGTAGACTTGTGTAGTATTATCGAGTAAAATTGTACACGCCCGGTTAGACGTATAAACCCCCGGTTGGCTTCGTAGCCTACCGATAGAGAGGAGATTTACGCCGCGGGGAGGTGCCGAATTTTCTGTAGATATTGGAACGTTGAGATCTAGATGTTAATAAGCGCTTGTGGCCTTATAGGTTGAAGTACTACGTGTGGAGTGATCCACTTGGCTTAGGAGTAGCCGCGGTTTGAGGTACTGAGCGTTTTGCTATTAGTCGACAATCGTCGCGAGGTATGTGAACCTCTTCCTATCTCTTCTAGCATGATATGTGTGAACTATGTAGTACGGTAGACGCATACGGGCTAAATGTATTTGATTGGTTTAAAACATAAAGTGTTATAACGGCTTTGGGAAGTCGCTATAATAGCTTTATGTGGATAAGCAAATACTTTGTGGTTTTTAAAAGGTAAATCGATTTAGTTATAACGGCTTGTTATGTGTTAATAAAGAAGTTGAAGTATTTCAAAAGATTTGTGAATCGTTTTGAAAGAAAGAGTAACACTTGGTTTTAAAGGTTTTAAAAAGAGTTATACTAGCTTTACGGGAGTTAGGTATAATGTCTTAAGAGAGGTAAAGAAAATGGTTTATCATGTTAGAAGTTAAGAGACTTGATCTTATAAGATAAGAGACTTAACTTATTTATTTTAATGTGGATGTTTGTGTGAAACCTCATTCGTGAGTAATGAGTACTTGGTTGTATTTAAAGGGATAATGTTTTACTGATTTCGGAAATCAAAATGTGTATCGAACCATGCAGCTGCGTTAATAAAGGAAAATGTATTGAATAATGATGTAGCGTATTAAAAACAGTAGAAACCTCCATCTGCATAGAAACTAAGATGAGACAAAATGATATTACATTTTCTAGATCATGGCTGCTGTAATAAGAATGTTGTAAACAAGAATAACCTACTCTCACGTGAGACATATATTACTCAATTGTTCTAAAAAGGAATCAAGTGATTAAGTTTATGAACTATGAAACCATTTGAAAATGAGAAGCTTGAGTAATTGAAACTAGGCAACCGAACTTAGGAAAAGAATGTTGTTACTTGATTTTGAAAAGGGAATGGGTTGGTCATTCTAATACTACGTATCGGGTGACTTTTATAAAAGTAATGGATCTCTTTTAAAAGAAGTTAACGTACGTAGTACTTTAGGGTTAAAACCCGGACTTTGGCATAAAATGAAAGTACTTTGAGTTGTTGTGAAACTTGCCTTTACTTGTTATTGTGAAACTTGCCTTTGCTGGTTGTTGTGAAACTTGCCTATGCTTGTTGTTGTGAAACTTGCCTATGCTTGTTGTTGTGAAACTTGCCTATGCTTGTGATGATAGCCTTTGTTGTGCAAGTGTGGTATTTCTGTGTTACCGCGTCTCCCGATAGAGGGCCGGTTAACTTGTTGAGAACTTACTTGGACGCTTGGCCGGTGATGGAGAATTCCACGTATGTTTCCATTTTGATTATCGTCTTGTTGTTGATGTCCATACGGACATGTCTACACCGACGCAGATTCCGGCATCGCCACGCGCGGCCGTTGATTACCCGATATATGGTTATTACCGCAACATGGACGTGTCTACACCGATGCAGTATTCCGGGGCATGTGGCCACGCGCGTGGTTGACCACCCAAGATATCATATTGAGGTTACGGGCATGTCTACACCGATGCAAGATTCGGTACGTGGCCACGCGCCTTGTTATTATTGTTGCATCATGGACATGTCTACACCGAGGCAAGATTCGGGCACGCGCCATGATGCGAACATGATAGATGTTGGGCGTGAGACCCATAGTTATACTTGAGTGGTGACTTTGGCGTGAGTCCCCGACTGATCGCTTTTATATTGCGCATCAATTTGGTTATCATACATGTCTCCCGCTTTTTAAGCTATTATGATTTCATTTACGTGATTTGACAAGCCACATACTTGGTACCGTTGATCGACTCTCCTTCTGCGTTCATGCCGCAGTGAGGTACATCGGTCGTGGATCCCCGCCTTAGGATCTCATTTCAGCGGTTGGGAAGCTCCGTTCTGAGGCTTATCTTTGTATGTTTCCTCGAGTTGTAGGTTCTGTACATTCGTGGTATGGCGGCCGTCCCGTCATAGTTGTTGTAAATCTTAGAGGTCAGAGTAATCGTTGTGGCGGGGTTTGTAAAAAGGTTAACTGCTCGGGTTTTTATGTATATACCAAGGCAAATCGCTTTTGGTTGGCCTGTTTATTTATTATATCTCTTGTTTCATGACTCGTGTTTTATTTTCCGCTGGTTTTCTCTGATGTTGTATCACTAGGGTGCCCGGGGTAAGGCACCAGTCACGGGCCCGGGATTCGGGGCGTGACAAATATGTTGGCAAGATTGTAGAGGGTTCGTGTGGGTAATTTTAACGTGAAGAAGTGTTGCGGAAAGAGGGCTAAAGTGGGAGAGATTGTTGGACTGTTTTGGGCAAAATACCAAGGTAAATTCATTCACCTTCTTGAAATAAATTATGTCATGTGTTGTAGAAATTGGAGAAGGGTATTGTGATGAGTATGGATATAAGAATTGAATGTTGTCATGTCATAAATGAAAGTATAAAAGGGCAATTTTCGAGCTCTAGTCGTTGAATATTTATGGTCGTCATCTTCACTTTTTATGTGGGGTTTATTGAAGTGATTTTAGTCGTTCAAATTGTCAATGTGAATTGTGTATTAACTTTGGAATAACGACTTGGGTTATAAGGAATGGAAAAGGACTATATGTTGTAATCAATTTGGTCGATAGTTACAATCGTCGCATGTTAAGGAAGAAATGATTTATAGTTGTTGTAATTGTTATTATGTATATAACATGTTGGAATAACAACTTGGATTAAAAAGGAATTGAACAGAAATTGACATTGTTGTTGATATTGATAGTTGTCGAGAATGTGCCTTAAGGATAGGGACAATTTTATATTGTTTGTGAGGCAGAATTTTACACGTCCGGCAAGGCGTGTAATCCCCTTGGAATTTCTGAATTGTTGAGCCTTAAATGTGGCATTTGGTTATTGAATTCGGGCCTTGAAAAAGGTGGAAAAGTACGTAGAAACAAAGGAAGTGTTGTCCGATTTTCCGTAGAATAAGTGACTTTACACTTAGAATATTCTACGTTTGAAATTAGAAGTTGATAGACGTATTATGGTCATTATAGGTTGACATACTACGTACGACATGTTGGACTTAGCAAATGGATTGAACCGAAGAGGTATGTGGAACATTTCTTATCTCTTGAGCATGAGTAGTTATACATGTATAGTACGGTAGACGTACGAGATTTAAATGAATTCAGTTCATTTGATATCCGTGACTTGTTTTAAGAATGTCTAAGTTGGTTGAATTAGAGAATTAACTCACTTGTTTTTAAATAAAGGTTAAAAGAATGGTTTATTCTAATAAGGTAAAAAAAGATTTCTTGACTTGAAAAAGTATAGAATACTTGATTTGGAAAGTATTGATTCTTGAACTATTCTAAAGATAAGAGACTTGATTTCTAAGTTAAGAAACTTGATTTCTTGTCACGACCCGACCCCGGGCCCGCGACTGGTGCCCTACCTGGGCACCCCTGTCAGTATACATCAGAGAATAGCAGCAGAACATACACAACATACATAAAAACTTAGACAGTAAACAACAACAGGCTAGCCGATAAGGCCACCTTCCGTAAAATATACACAATCTAGAAATAGAACAATACATTTTTTTTATTTTCAACCCAATCCACAATGTGACTACAGACCTCTAAGAATAACAACTGTGACGGGACAGGGCCCCGCCATACCCCTGAATATACAACAACCGACCATACCAGGGATAAGCCTCCGAAGTAAAGGAGATTCCCAACACCGAACAAAGGATCCTAAGAGTGAGGATCAAGAACTCAGATACTCTACTGCGATTTAACGCAGCCGGCAGTGTCAAGACAACATGTACCAAATATGTGAAACTGAAAGTACTGTAGTGAAATCATAAGTCTAAAATAAAACTGGAGACATGTATGATAACTTATATAACAGTACACTGCGCCTTACTAACAATGAGAGTAAACAAGAGTATACTTTACTGCATAAAAATAGGAGGCTCATGATCCAAGTAGGACCACCCGCCCGCAGTATCATTAAGCAATCCTACTCCTGGGACTATTTCACCCGCAAGGGTCGTGTGGACCCGCATGAGGTATTCCTCGCATAGGCTGTATCCGCCCGCATAGGTCGTGTAGACCCGCATGAGGTATTCCTCGCATAGGACTGATCCGCCCCGCATGGGACTATTTCACCCGCATAAGCCCTTTCGGACCCGCATGAGGTATTCCTCGCATCATGGGTAGAAAATCCACGGAATATGCAAATGCCACAAACCCGGGGAATGACCCCGTAATGCACAATATATCACTAGCACAACCGGCTATCATACATAACATAAGCAAGTTAAGAAATCCCCCTAACTTCTTATTAGTCTTATTCATATACACTCTCATTTTAGTTTACTTAAGGCACTAACATGTCATTATAAGATCCGGGAATTTAACCCAAAGTACTACATACTTCTACTCTTTTAAAATGACTCTTTTTCATATAAAACTTCCAAGATACTAATAACCATAGTATCAAGTCATAACTACTTTCAAGACAAGTCACAATACCTTTTAGAAATACATTTAGGCTTCTAAATCAAGTGACTTATTTCTTTTAAAACCTTAAGCAATTGATACCTTCAAATCAATTTGCCTTTCATTATTCAAGTCATTCTTCATACTTAACTTACTTAGAGTAAATCACCCTTTTTAACTTTCCATAAAGTTATTATAATCGACTTTCCATAAAGCCGTTATACTAGCTTTATACTTTAGAAACTTACATTCTTCTTTATAACCATGAGACTTAAACTAACCAATCGAAACAAGTATCATATACTTTCGAAATTACTTAAAGTCCCTTAACTTTTAAAATCCAAGATATCCTTAATAATTTTAAACAAGTGAGTTAATTCCCTAACTCAACCAACTTGGACATTCTTAAAATAAGCCAAGGATATCAAATGGATTAGATTGTCAAAATCTTGTACGTCTACCGTACTATACATTTACAACTTATTCATGTTCAAGAGATAAGAAAGTTCCACATACCTCTTCGGTTTAATCCACTTGCAAAGTCCAATACGCCGTACGTAGTATGTCAACCTATAATGACCATAGTACGTCTATTAAATTCTTACTTCAAACGTAGAATATTCCAAGTGCAAAGTCACTAAATTCTACGGAAAATCGGACAGCACTTCCTTTGTTTCTACATACTTTGCCACCTTTTTCAAGGCCGAATTCAATAACCAAACACGCCACATTTAAGGCTCAACAAAGTAGTTAACAATAGGGGATTACACGCTTAATCAAGACGTGTAAAATTCCGCCCCACAATAGACATTAAACTAGTCCAAAAATACAATGTCCATTCGGCAATTAGGGACAACAATACCAATCCTTTTCCAATTTCAAATGACTCAACATGTCATTTTCGGATTTGAGCTTCTCAATTTCCATAACACTTATCAATCTTCATAACACATATCACATGATCATTTCTAACTTATCAATACATGTAATTTTCAATTACAAAAGTAAGACGAAGATTATTACCTCATTTAGCCCAAATATGATCCAAGATTACAAGTCGATTCTAAGCAACTTTAGCTCCTCTTTTCGACATTCCAAACCACTCCAAGCAACCCTTAGAAGCTTATAAAGAACTCCTCTTCAAGTTCCAACTTCAAAGTTGAATATCTCCTTAGGTTTTCGCCTTGCGACTAATACGAAAACACCACTTTTTTGGGATCTTTCTATTGAGATACACTTACAATACCCTTAGGTACCTTGGTTTAAAGTATGGAGCTTATTGGACAACAAACAAAAAATTTCTTCTTAAATTTTTCTCCAAAGCCGTGAGCTCTCTAAGAGTTCTTCAAGATTTTTCTCAAATTTTTCTAAGTGTTGAGAATGACAAAGTCTTGCACTACTAGTGTACATATATAACATAATGGAGGGTCAAGATTAGTACATATGGATGGCTTGGATGAGTTTCACATGGATCAAGCCCAAGTGGCCCTTTGACAAGTCAACAATGTCAAGCTCTTTGTCTTGGCAAGACTTGTGTTACACCCCGTAATCCAGGACATGTAAAAGAGAATGTACGTAAGGAATCAAGACTTGGAAATTGGTACGAAAGGAAGAATTGTTTTTCCGACGGAAAATCTTCCGGACGTCGGAAAGGAAAAATGTTCGTTGTTGAGAATTGGATTCTCAAAATGCATTATTTAAAGAGTATGGAACTTATTTACATTATGAAAATTTATTTTTACGGATTTGGTCACGTGGGGCCCACCCGAGGAATTTTACGTTTTGTGGGGCCCACGAGGGTTACAGAATTTTATGGGCGAATGAGAGGGCGACACGTGGTGTCACGACCCGAAACTGGGCCCGTGACTGGTGCCTTACCCCGGGCACCCTAGTGACACAACATCAGAGTAATCAGCGGAACATAAAACATATACATGAAACAAGTGAAGTACAAAACAAGTCGAGGAAAACTTGCCTTTCTAAGATATATAAATAACAACTTTTACAAATGAACAGTTTAATCCTTTTCACAAACCCCGCCTACGACAAGATTTCATGCACTTCTAAGAAATGATACGACAACAATGGCGGACAGTATTCCGCCATACCCCGAATGTAAACACCTACAACAACAGGACTATACCATCGATAAGCCTCCGAGAAACGGAGCTTTCCAAATGCCGAATCATGACCCTAAGAGCGAGGATCAATGATCGTGTACTTTACTCGCAGATGAACGCAGCCCCGGGCGAGGTCGCATAACAGTACCAAGTATGTGAAATCAAAATAACATCAGAATGAAATCATAGTAGTCTATATAAAGCAGAGACATGTATGATAACCAAACTACGCTCACCAATAAATAAGCGATATGTCAAGTCGTGACTCACGCCTTAAAGTTATCACAATAAAACCGCACGGCAAGTACGGCGCATAGCCGACTACTAAGACCCACGCATCAAAAATACCACAAACCGTATCCCGAGGTCTTTCTGCACCGCACACATGATCGGCCGCCACTCGCCCGCAATATCAATGCGCGTGTTCATCCTCGAACTCTCGCACCCGCATAGGTCACACACGACCCGCATGAGGTATTCCTCGAATCATGGTCCTGCATCACCGAGGTATACCCCGCATCGGCGCGCCTAACCCTCGGTATCCGCCAGGCTCCCGCAACCCGCATAGTCTCAAAAGACCGCATAGTCTCAACAGATCGCATAGGAATCCCGCATCGTGCTAAACACCCGAATGATCAATCCCGAGCTACCGCGACTCCGCATAGTCACGAGGACCGCATAGCCGTAAAGACCCGCATCAAGGGTGGCAAGCCCTGTATAATAAGTCAAAGGGTATGTGATACAATAATAGTACAACGCTTAACGCTTAACAACGTAAGCACAACAAGAATGACCCCTTACATCACGATCACACAAGATACTAACACACGAGCATCCTAACATTTTCACTTATCACATCAACAAGAAAGTATTTACAAGGCTATCTCAACCCAACACAATCAAGTTATTCACACAAGGTACTTTAAGCTAACAAGTTCGTATCTACCCCAAAGTACTTCATACATTAAATCTTTTAAAAGATCCGTTGCTTTCACATAAGTCACACAATACCCGTAGTATAAAAATAGAGTGATCAGTATTTTTAAATAAACTAAAACACTTACCTTTGTAAAATCAAGTAACAACATTTTTTCCAAACGCCCAAGTTTGCCTAATTTCAAATGTTCACGCTTTCTTATTTTAGAAAGGTTTCAGAGTTCATAGTCTTATTCATTTAAGAATATAATTCTCCTTTAAACAACTGAGAAACATAAGTCTTATATGTGAGTAGGATATTCTTGTTTATAACAATCTTATTACAAAGTGATCTAGGAAATATCATTTTGTCTCATCTTTGCTTCTATGCAGATGGAAGTTTCACCGGTTTTAATAATACTTAATTAGTCAAAACATTTCTTTTATTAACGCTCGCAGTGGTTTGTCGATACACATTCTGATTTCCAAGTCAAGAAAACATTCTTAAGCCGTTATACCTAACTTCCCATAAAGCTAGTATAACTCTTAAGTTTTTCAAAACCAAGTATTACTTCTTTCAAAATGATTCCAAAATCTTTTGAAATACTTCAAGTTCTTTATTAACACATAACAAGCCGCTTATAATTCAAATCGCTTAACTTATTAAAACCATATGTATTTTCTCACCAACATAAAGTCATATAACCAACTTCCCATAAAGCCGTTATAACACTTTATGTTTTAAACCAATCAAATACATTTAGCACACGTGACGCCTCACCGCTCACATAGTTCACACATTTCATGCTGTAAGAGATAGGAAGAGGTTCACATACCTCGCGACGATTATCGACTAATAGCAAAACGCCCGAGTACCTCAAACCGCCGACTACTCCTTAGTCCGTAAGATTACGCCACACGTAGCACTTCAACCTATAAGGCCACAAGCGCGCTATTAAAATCTAGATCTTAACGTAGAACATTCTACGTAAAATTTGGCGACTCCCCGCAACAACAGAAATCTCCTCCTCTAATCTGGCCGCTACTAAGCCAACCGGGGTTAATCATCTAACCCGAACGGGTACAATTCTACTCCACAAGATTACTACACAAGTCTCATCAGAATACACCCCATGTAATTACAGCTCAGGGCTTCTTCAGCTTAAGTCAAAAGACATTGCCAACTAACTACGTTCAAGACTATATATAGTATACTTCAACTATATATTCAAACAACATGTAATTTCCACTTACAATAGAGGACAAGATATTTACCTCGATAAGCCCATAATTATCCAAGTATAAAGTCGATCCTCGGCAATCGTTTATCTCCAACTCAGTGCGCTCCAACCCGCTCCAAACTACCCTTATAAGATCTAACCAACTTCTACATACTACTCCAACTAACCATGGAGATTTTCCTTGGTTTCGGTTTGGTGACCGACGGAGTATAATAGTATTTTTGGCTTTTCAGATAGTATAACCTTAGAATACAACAAGGTATACTGGCTAAGGTAATTGGGCATTATAACAATACTTTTGAGAGTATTTCTACCAAGAGAGGGGTATTATACGAAAGCAACTAGGCTAGTGGGGTACCCCACGCCACACTACTGTGAGGGAGGGTTCTCACGAGAGCCACTAGCAAGGGAGGGACATCTCGCCAAGAGGCCTCACGGTGGAGGGAAGGCTCTCAAGACTTAGGCATTTTGGATGAAGTCTTCAACCTAGAGGGTATTTATAGGTCGGGATGGCCAACCAAAGGCCAAGATCAATCTATGTGTTAGGCAAGTGTAGGGCTAGGATTTACCAAACACAAATATCCTACCTACCCTTGACTTTGTGCCAAGGCACAAAAACGCCAAGCTTAGCCAATTTCGTCCAATGGACGATTTGAAGTCCACCAATGAGAGGTGCTGCCGCGCTCTTGTTGGTCCAACACATTTCGCCTCTCTAAAAATCCGCAAAAATAGAAATGACATAGCCTAAATTCCCTACGAAAGTCAGAAAACGCTTTCGTAAAAACGACTCTAAACGGGTGTCACAAACATAAATCGCCAAGTCACTTTGCCTACTCAAGGCTTTAAACTTTTATACGCACGCCTACGCATATACTCTAGAAATACGGGGTATAACATTCTCCTCTTAGAAACATTCGTCCGAATGTTCCTTTAAATCTCAAGACAACGCGCCAAGATAGTCTTCACTACTATACTTACGAGAACAATCCTGCCACACACGGCCACGTAAAACAACTTGCGCAAAAAGCCTACATCCAAGTCCACGAGGAAACACTTATATCATCACCATAACACCTCTCACCGGGGTCTATAATATACTTCTATCGAACCTTCTTTTACAAAAAAAAAAAAAAAAAGAAATGATCACATCTATGCTCGCGATACCACTGATACCACTTTTGTCACTTTGCCGCGAGGTTCTAGTGTCACTCCGGCGACCCAACAAACGGTACCGGACTGCATGCGATCCCTAAAGGCTGTCGTACACTCGAACTCTTACCACATTTGACATCGCCGCTTTCCAAAACTCGGGGTTACTATCTCTAACGTGGTCATCATTAACTGGGAACACTCTGGATGGATCTCCGATACTTTCCCGATCATAACAATAAGAAAGACCGGACGTACTGCCTCCTAAGTCGGACGGCAAAAGCTAACATATAGGCAACCTGGCCTATCCTTCACATGAACTCACAAAGGCCCAAAGTAACTCGGGCTAAGTTCCTCTCAGATTCCTAACTCGTCACCCCAACCCGGGGTGCTTTCAAGAAGACCGACCACAACTGAACTCTAAGCGCCGCCGATTATCCGCACAATTCCTCCGAGCTGCCGTAACTTCTTCTAGACAAGCTTCACTATCCACAATCACCGGAACAAGCCTGAACCAACTATCTGAATCTTGCCAACATCGAACCAATCGACCGGCAACTTACACTTCCGCCCTTACAAGGCTTCATAAGGCAATATCCGAACACTGAAATGGTAGCTTAAACACTACCTCCACAGGAGACAACAATCCCCACAACTATCCCTGAAATCCAAACACTGGCCCGAGGGCGAATGTGATTCTGAGACTCACCTGAGTGCCTATCCTTGCCTGGTAAAACTTTTAGAAAACGAAAATAGCCACAACCTGGGCTTCACTGTCTGACATAAGGTGAAGGTAGGCACCCCGTGCAGCCTTACAACCTTTCAGATAACCCAACACAATGAGTAAACGGCCCCGATCAAGAACACGATGGCTGCCCCATCGCCCGACCACCGGTCGAACGCATCCACGAACTCAGACACGTTAACTAAACTTGGGCCTAACACCCTCACAACCCTAACACAAAGCGACCACCACAACCTGACCCCACCACCAAACCTACCGCGGTTTGACCCGCAACGTGGCCTCAACCCGACCCGGCAACGCGCACAATACTAGCTCCCCGATTCGGAACAATCTCACTAATCACGTTTCGAAAACCTAGCGGTCTTCTTAGCTCAACTACCCCCTTTCATTCCACACTACTAGGGACCTATCCCAACATAACTCACGTGCACTATGCACTTCCGACAAGGGTCAAACATAACACTACACATCTTCTCGAGATGGCCTTACCTCTAAGGTCTTTACGTAAAACATTCTAAGGTTCACACCTTCTCTATCCCCAAAATCTTACTTGCTAACCCACCATGATTTCTAAACACAACTAACACACCGCTATCGAACATAGCACTTAAGGTATACTCACCTTATCACATAAACGAAACTCTGAGGGTTAAAGATATATCTATATCATCGCTTCACTCCCTTAGTCGTTTAATCAAACCCGCCTGTAGGCGATAGCTAAGGAAGATGACGAACTACCCACCAATCTCAAGGCTAAGTCCTCCTACAAGGACACTTCTCGACACATGGCTCGACGGCCGCAGTACAACAAGTACCAACAAAAGACGACATTCCCGATGACGTCATCACATCGTGAACCGGAAGCCCCGAGTTCTCACCAACTCTCGCATACCCGAACGCCCCGAAATCCGTGGAAGACCACTCAGACCGCGGAGGTGCATATCTAATGGCCAGCGAGGCGACTCGCCTCGAAAATTACTAAAGGACCTTCCGCTCGCCCCTTCTCGCCCTTTGTTAACCCGTCGATCTCTACGCTCGGCTGCCGCGCATAAGCCCGACCACGTGCCATGCTCAAGCCTAATTGAAGAATTACTTTGCACAACCTCTCTTAGATAGTCATCAAGACTCGCGGACATCGGTATACTCTATACTCACCGCTCTGGCCGCGAATCAAGGTTCAAATATCATGGCCGCAGAGAACCGCCGCCGTGCTAAACTCTGCTGGGCTAGTGACGCCGCAGAACTCCCGAATGAAGCACTACCCTAGGTAATGGTTGGGCTCGAGCCCTAGCCACCTCCGAACTCTACTCGCAGCCTCCTCGGCCGCTCGCCTCCGCCCGGTTGCCACATGCGAGGCATAACGATAAGGAAGTAATTTCGTCGGAGGTCCAACTTACAACACAACTCTAAGGCACGATCTCAGAGTGAGAAGAATAGAAACCAATCCTAAATACCTATAGCCTCCTCGATTATGGTGTGGTGCACAACACACCGATAATCAAGACTCTCATCGATACGGTCATAGACACTTTCCGAGGATTAATCGCTCGATACCACTTTTGTCACGACCAAATCGCCCGTGGATCGTGCCTTACCCCGCACCCTAGTGACACAACATCGAGTAATCAGTGAACATAAAACATATACATGAAACAAGTGAAGTACAAAACAAGAATTGAGGGAAAACTTGCCTTTTCGTATATAAATAACAACTTTTACAAATGAACAGTTTAATCTTTTCACAAACCACGCCTAATGCATTACATGCACTTCTAAGAAATGATACGACAACAATGGCGGACAGGCCCCGCCATACCCCGAATGTAAACACCTACAACAACAGGACTATACCACCGATAAGCCTCCGAGAAACGAGCTTTCCCAATGCCGAATCGTGACCCTAAGAGCGAGGATCAATGACGGTGTACCTTTACTGCAGATGAACGCACTTCGGGCGAGGTCAAGACAACAGTACCAAGTATGTGAAACTGAAAATAAATCAGAATGAAATCATAGTAGTCTATATAAAGCAGAGACATGTATGATAACCAAACTACGCTCACCAATAAATAAGCGATATGTCAAGTCGTGACTCACGCCTAAAGTTATCACAATAAAACCGCACGGCAAGTACGAAGGCATAGCCGACTACTAAGACCCACGCATCAAAAATACCACAAATCGTATCCCGAGGTCTTTCTAGACCGCACCACATGATCGGCCGCCACTCGCCCGCAATATCAATGCGTGTCTATCCTCGAACTCTCGCAGCTCGCATAGGTCACACACGGACCCGCATGAGGTATTCTCGAATCATGGTCCTGCATCGCTCGAGGTATACCCCGCATCGGCGCAGCTAACCTCGTATCCGCCTAGGCTCCCGCAACCCGCATAGTCTCAAAAGACCGCATAGTCTCAACGGACCGCATAGGAATCCCCGCATCGGGCTAAACACCCGAATGATCAATCCCGAGCTACCGCGACTCGCGTAGTCACGAGGACCGCATAGCCGTAAAGACCGCATCGGGTGGCAAGCCCTGTATAATAAGTCAAAGGGTATGTGATACAATAATAGTACAACGCTTAACGCTTAACAACGTAAGCACAACAAGAATGACCCCCTTACATCACGATCACACAAGATACTAACACACGTAGCATCCTAACATTTTCACTTATCACATCAACAAGAAAGTATTTACAAGGCTATCTCAACCCAACACAATCAAGTTATTCACACAAGGTACTTTAAGCTAACAAGTTCGTATCTACCCCTAAAGTACTTCATACATTAAATCTTTTTAAAAGATCCGTTGCTTTCACATAAGTCACACAATACCCGTAGTATAAAAATATAGTGACTGTATTTTTTAAATAAACCAAAACACTTACCTTTGTAAAATCAAGTAACAACATTTTTTCCAAACGCCCAAGTTTGCCTAATTTCAAATGTTCACGTTTCTTATTTTAGAAAGGTTTCAGAGTTCATAGTCTTATTCATTTAAGAATATAATTCTCCTTTAAACAACTGAGAAACATAAGTCTTATATGAGTAGGATATTCTTGTTTATAACAATCTTATTACAAAGAATTGTGATCTAGAAATATCATTTTGTCTCATCTTAGCTTCTATGCAGATGGAAGTTTCTCGGTTTTAATAATACTTAATTAGTCAAAACATTTCCTTTATTAACGCTGCGTGGTTTGTCGATACACATTCGATTTCAAGTCAAGAAAACATTCTTAAGCCGTTATACCTAACTTCCCATAAAGCTAGTATAACTCTTAAGTTTTTCAAAACCAAGTATTACTTCTTCTTTCAAAATGATTCCAAAATCTTTTGAAATACTTCAAGTTCTTTATTAACACATAACAAGCCGCTTATAATTCAAATCGCTTAACTTATTAAAAACCATATGTATTTTCTCACCAACATAAAGTCGTTATAACCAACTTCCCATAAAGCCGTTATAACACTTTATGTTTTAAACCAATCAAATACATTTAGCACACGTCGCTACCGTACCACATAGTTCACACATTTCATGCTAGAAGAGATAGGAAGAGGTTCACATACCTCGCGACGATTATCGACTAATAGCAAAACGCCCGAGTACCTCAAACCGCCGACTACTCCTTAGTCCGTAAGATTACGCCACACGTAGCACTTCAACCTATAAGGCCACGCGCGCTTATTAAAATCTAGATCTTAACGTAGAACATTCTACGTAAAATTTGGCAAGACTCTCCCCGCAACAACAGAAATCTCCTCCTTCTAACTGGCCGCTACCAAGCCAACCGGGGTTAATCATCTAACCCGAACGGTACAATTCTACTCCACAAGATTACTACACAAGTCTCATCAGAATACACCCTATGTAATTACAGTTGATTCGGTCTTCAGCTTAAGTCAAAAGACATTGCCAACTAACTACGTTCAAGACTATATATAGTATACTTCAACTATATATTCAAACAACATGTAATTTCCACTTACAATAGAGGACAAGATATTTACCTCGATAAGCCCATAATTATCCAAGTATAAAGTCGATCCCGGCAATCGCTTAGCTCCAACTCCATGGCCCAACCCGCCTCCAAACTACCCTTAGAAGTTCTAACCAACTTCTACATACAACTCCAACTAACCATGGAGATTTTCCTTGTGGTTTCGGTTTGGTGACTGACGAGTATAATAGTATTTTTGGGCTTTTCAGATAGGTATAACCTTAGAATACAACAAGGTATACTGGCTAAGGTAATTGGGCATTATAACAATACTTTGAGAGTATTTCTACCAAGAGAGGGGGTATTATACGAAAGCAACTAGGCTAGGGGTACCCCACGCCACACTACTAGGAGGGGAGGGGTTCTCACGAGAGCCACTAGGCAAGGGAGGACATCTCTCGGCAAGAGGCCTCACTGGGAGGGAAGGCTCTCAAGACTTAGGCATTTTGATGAAGAAGTCTTCAACCTTAGAGGGTATTTATAGGTCAAGGGATGGCCAACCAAAGGCCAAGATCAATCCATGTGTTAGGCAAGTGTAGGGCTAGGATTTACCAAACACAAATATCCTACCTACCCTCGACTTTGTGCAAGGCACAAAACGCGCTGCTTAGCCAATTTCGTCCAATGGACGATTTGAAGTCCACCAAGGAGAGGGTGCCCAGGGGCGCCCTCTTGTTGGTCCAACACATTTCGTCTCTCGGAAAAATCCGCAAACATTAGAAATGACATAGCCGGAAATTCCCCTACGAAAGTCGTGGAAAACGCTTTTAAAAACGACTCTAAACGGGTGTTGTGCACAAACATAAATCGGCCAAGTCACTTTGCCTACTCAAGGCTTTAAACTTTTATACGTACGCCCTTACGTACATACTCTAGAAATACGGGGTATAACACGTGGCACCCCCACACTTGGTCTTGGTCGAAATGTTGTAAGGGTAAAATGGTCATTGACCATGGTAGAAGATAAGTCTTGCTAAGCTTGAGATTGTTGACCAAGTCAACTTGCCACTTGTGCTTGATCCTAGTGAAACTCATCCTAGCCACTCATGTGTTGCAATCTAAGCCATCATTTGTGTTATATATACTAAGCTAGTGCAAGACAAGGCCTTCCAACACTTAGAAAAAAATCACACATTCTTGTTCTTGCTAAGTGCTCTCGGGTTCACCCTCCAATCCACACAAAAATTTTGTAGTTTTGATCCATTATTCACAAGACTTTAACCCAATGTCCCTAAGGGTATTGTAAGGATATCTCTATAGAAAGATTTCGGAAAAATGGCGTTTTCGTATTAGTCGCAAGGCGGAAACTTAAGGAGTTCTTCAACTTTGAAGTTGGAACTTGAAGATGGGTTCTTCATAGGATTCTAAGGAGTGCTTGGAGCGGATTGGAACTTAAGGAAAGGAGCTAAGAATTGCTAAGGGGCGACTTTGAATCTTGGAATTTTTAAGGGCTTATAAAGGTATAAATTTTGTCGTTTTAGTAGTTAAGACTTACTTATTGTTGTAGCTATGGATATTAGCAAGCATGAGTTATATAGTATGAAGTTTGATAGGTATATTGGCTATTGGAACCCTAATCTGAAAACTAGCATGTTTAGCCTTAAGACTACAATTCAAGTCGATTATTAGTTTAAGTCGTCGCATGTTGTTTAAAGAAGGAAATTGTAGTTGTTGAAGTTGTTTATGACTATATAACATGTTATACCTTAGAACTTGGAATTGGAAAAGGAGTGGAAAAGAATTTGAATTGTTGGTTATGTTGTTGGCCGAGAATGGCTTGAATATGGAACTACTTCGTATTAATTGTGGGGCGGAATTTTACACGTATTGTAAGGCGTGTAATCCCCTTTGTTTGGTTGTTGTTTTGAGCCTTAAATGTGGCGTGTTGGTTATTATATTCGGCCTTGAAAAAGGTGGCAAAGTGAGTAGAAACAAAGGAAGTGCTGTCCGATTTTCCGTAGAATTAGAGACCGCTTACTTAGTATTATTATACGTTAGAGACTAGAAGTTGATAGTCTTTTTGTGACCATTATAGGTTGACACTTTTACGTACGGCGTATTCGTCTTAGCTTGTGGATTTAGCCGAAAAGGTATGTGAACTATCTCCTCTTCTAGCATGATTCCTTAAGATAAAGAAAGTATGTCCTACTCCTTAAATGATCCATTCCTTGGTTGTATTTGGATTGCCTAAAGTAGAACTTGTTCTATGTACTTCCTTGATTGTACTTTGATGTTTGAATTGTAAGTTGTATAATCCATTGCCTTAGTGAAGTTTGGATTCTTAAAGAGTGGAAGTATTTTTCTTAAAGTACATGGAGTCTTGAAAAGGAAGTGGTTTCCAAACCTTTTGGCTAGTGCCTTAGTTCCAAAACCTAAAGGTCATTATAATGACTTTAGGGGAGTCAAAGGAGTGATTTACTTAATTGTTTTAAAAGAGGAGAAATGACATGATTTAAGAGAAGTAACTTGTTTTAAAGGTGTGAGTTACTTGAGGTTTAAAAGTAGAAGAAACTTGTTTTCTATATATTAAGAGACTCGAAGTATTCTTGAAAGATTAAGAAACTTGATTTGAAAGTTTGTGATACTTGGTTTTAAGTATAAGTCTCTTGGTTATAAAAAGAATGAAATTGTCTAAAAACCATAAAGGGTTATAACGGCTTTATGGGAAGTTGGTTATAACGACTTTATGGAAGGTTTAGAAAGTTGTCTATTTTGATTAATGGGCATAAGTTGCCTAGATTGTGAAAATTTGAAGTTACTTGATTTCAAGCTTTGAAAAGAGTTTTCTAAAAGTGTAGTAACTTACTTTGAAAAATAGATACACCTTGATGCTACGGGTGTTAGTATCTTGGGGTTTTACATAACAAAGAGTCTTTTGAAAAGAATGTACCTACGTAGTACTTTGGCTTGGTTAATTGAGAATTATTCTATGTGTGCCTTGATAAGTACTTTGGCTTGATTAATTGAGAATTTCCTATGTGTGCTGGTTATAGCCTTTGAGTGCAAGTATTATGTTTTATTACGTTGCCGCGACTCTCGGTTGGAGGGCCGGCTGTCTTGTTGTAAGTTACTGACGCATCGACAAATGATGTGGGATTCCACGTATGCCTGCTATTTGTAGTACTTGGGTTAAATTCCCGGATTTTTATAAAAGACATGGTAGTGCTTATGTTTTGTTTGATGGTCAGTTGAGCTAGGGTAAAAGTATAAATGAGGGGTAAACCCCCAAGACATTATACCACCTTCTCCAGGGTAAGAGTATAAATGAGGGGTAAACCCCCAAGACGTTATACCACCTGCTTTACCACCTTCTCCAGGGTAAGAGTATAAATGAGGGGTAAACCCCCAAGACGTTATACCATCTGCTTTACCACCTTCTCCAGGGTAAGAGTATAAATGAGGGGTAAACCCCCAAGACGTTATACCACCTGCTTTACCACCTTCTCCAGGGTAAGAGTATAAATGAGGGGTAAACCCCAAGACGTTATACCACCGCCGCTTTTCCTACTCGCCCGCATAGTTTTTAGGACACAGTGGGACTTGGTGTTCATGTATGCCTATTGGTGTTATATTATATCATGGATCGCCGGCGTGAGGAAGGTTTCACGCATGATTGATATTATGGGCGTGAGACCCATGGTTATATTTTAGAAATGACTTGAGGCACGCGTCACGACTTGTTATGACCGCATGTGTGTGTACTGTAGGTTGACTATCATACATGTCTCCTGTTTTGTATAGACTGTTATGATTTCATTACAGTATTTTTCAGTTCACATACTTGGTACATTCTTCGTACTGACCTCCTTCGGGGGGCTGCGTTCATGCCGCAGGTTTAGGTACGCAGTTTGGTGATCGGCAGGTGTAGGACCCTGCTCAGAGTTTTTGGATAGCTCCATCTGTTCAGGAGTTTATCTTTTTGGTATAGACCCTTCAGTACAGGCTTTTGTACAGTTATGGGTACGGCGGGGCCTTGTCCCGTCATAGTTCAGTATAACTCTTAGAGGTCTGTATTTCATATGTGGGATTGGACTCATGTACAGTGTAGTGTCTTTTATTATGTATATTATATGGCAGCCTTGTCGGCTTTTCCTTGCACGTACGTTGGTTTTAAAAAAAAAAGTGTTATTTAAATTCCGTAGTTTGCTTAGTTGTTAAGGTAGAAGGGTGCCCAGGTAGGGCACCAGTCACGGGCCCGGGGTTCGGGGTGTGACATAGTGGTATCAAAGAAGTCAGTCCTCGGAATGTCTACAGACCGTGTCTAGTAGAGTCTTGATTATCGGTGTGTTGTGCGCCACACCCATAAACAGGAGGCTACAGGACATTTAGGTGTTGGTTTCTATTCTTCTCACTCTGAGATCGGGCCCTAGAGCTGTGTTAGTAAGATAATTCCTCTCTGACGTAATTTTGTGTTACAGTTATGCCTCCAAGGAGGGCAACAGCCGCCCAGAAGGGCAAAGGATTAGCAGGAGCTACTAGTCAGACTCAGAGAGTTGATAGGGCTTATGCCCAGGGTATACCGGATGTTGTTCCACAGTCGGCGAGTTCTTCTGCACCAGGTTTTGAGGCCCCAAAGACTGCAGCCTCCAGCCTTCTCGCCAGGGAAGACTTTAGGGTCATGAAGGAAGCCATTATGTTATTGACCAAGATAGCAGTTCTACAGTTCCATCAGCAGGAGTTTATTCGGCCAGTACAGACAGGTGTACAGGGGGTAGAGGGCCAGCGCAGAGATCTGCGTAAGAGGGCTAGACCGGTTGGTTATCCCAGTGAGTTGTGGACGAGCAGCCTCAGCAGCGAGTGAGATATTCGTCCCAGCCTACCCAGTACATACCCCCGCAGCCCACAGGTGGGAGATTGGACCCCACAAGGTATTTAGGAGCCGGTCCAAGCTCCAGGGGTCGAGGTTCTCAGAGGAGCAGAGGATTTTCTCACTCGAGGCCACTTTTTCCTCAGTGTTTCCGATGTAGTAAGAGTCATTTGGGGAAATGCCGTTATGGCACGGGTCTTTGTTTTTATTGTGGCCATCCGGGCCATATACTGAGGGTATGTCCTTTTAGAAGGAGCACCGGTGAGGTGGCTCAGCCTATGAGGCCGATGGTTGATTCCCTTTCCTCCACAACAAGGCCCCTGAGCGGTGGTTTTAAGATGTCAGCCAGCCGTGGTAGAGGTCAGGGTGGAGTTTATAGTTCTGGCGGTCCTTCGAACCGCAGAGGTGACGTGACTACTGGACAGGATCAGGAGGCGACATCGCATGGGGTTACAGGTATATTTCTATTCTTTGGAATCATACGTGCATTGATAGATTCAGATTTCGCCTTAGCGTATATGGTTTCCCTTTGTTGCTAGTAGTTGTAAAGTGATAGTACCCCAGAGGTAGGGATACCTTGATTAGTAAAGTGAGAAGTTAAGAATATTGACAAGAATGGTAAGTGAACTGAGACTATAGTTGTGTAGAGTTCACACGTAGTAATTGCCCCATAACAGTGTAAGACCAATAGGGAAGATTGTACAGTAGAAATACTTTGGTTTATGTGACGAACCTCTAGTGAATAGGGGGGGATATGGTGAGAAGTACCTTGAGATAAGAGAGAGATTTATTTCAGACTAAGAACGAGAAGTTAAGTGTGACGATGAGTCGGGTTATGGACTCATTTCGGGTCAGCCGGTAGTATGGAATGGGGTGATGTCAGTTGGTAGTGGTCCCGCTATGTGATAGGGTCACGAGGATGCCAGGCCCAAGTTGAGTTAATCGTTGTACGAGTTCGTGGATGCGTTCCACCGAAACTAGGTCGTAAGGACCGAGAAGAGCCTTAACGGGAGTGTAAGTAACAATATGGCCAAGTCTGGTTAGTAAATCCAAGGATTGGGGAACAGAAACAATATTTGAGATGTTGTACGTTTACTAAATAAGTTTAGAAGTACGAGAGAGAATGGCAAGTAAGAAATAAAGGAACCTCTAAGGATCCCGTGTTTTAGAAGACTGTAACCTTCGAGTTTTGTGAGAAGGGGTCGCGGACGGAATGTCCATTGATATGTTTACGTATGTTAGGTGGTGGCCATGTGTGGCATCGTTGGTCTTGTGCAGTTTTGATTGATAGGCATAGTATAGAGATTGTGCCGGAGTTTGTATAGCTTGACAACCGACTAAGAACATTCGGGGACGAATGTTTCTAAGGGGGGAAGAATGTTACACCCCGTAAGTCCAGGACATGTAAAAGAGAATGTACGTAAGGAATCAAGACTTGGAAATTGGTACGAAAGGAAGAATTGTTTTTCTGACGGAAAATCTTCCGGACGTCGGAAAGGAAAAATGTTCGTTGTTGAGAATTGGATTCTCAAAATGCATTATTTAAAGATTATGGAACTTATTAACATTATGGAAATTTATTTTTACGGATTTGGTCATGTGGGGCCCACCCGAGGAATTTTACGTTTTGTGGGGCCCACGAGGGTTACAGAATTTTATGGGCGAATGAGAGGGCGACATGTGGCACCCCTACACTTGGTCTTGGTCAAAATGTTGTAAGGATAAAATGGTCATTGACCATGGTAGAAGATAAGTCTTGCTAAGCTTGAGATTGTTGACCAAGTCAACTTGTCACTAGTGATTGATCCTAGTGAAACTCATTCTAGCCACTCATGTATTGCAATCTAAGCCATCCTTTGTGTTATATATACTAAGCTAGTGCAAGACAAGGCCTTACAACACTTAGAAAAAATCACACATTCTTGTTCTTGCTAAGTGCTCTCGGGTTCACCCTCCAATCCACACAAAATTTTTGTAGTTTTGATCCATTATTCACAAGACTTTAACCCAATGTCCCTAAGGGTATTGTAAGGATATCTCTATAGAAAGATTTCGGAAAAACGGCGTTTTCGTATTAGTCGCAAGGCGGAAACTTAAGGAGTTCTTCAACTTTGAAGTTGGAACTTGAAGATGGGTTCTTCATAGGCTTCTAAGGAGTGCTTGGAGCGGATTGGAACTTAAGGAAAGGAGCTAAGAATCGCTAAGGTGTGACTTTGAATCTTGGAATTTTTAAGGGCTTATAAAGGTATAAATTTTGTCGTTTTAGTAGTTAAGACTTACTTATTGTTGTAGCTATGGATATTAGCAAGCATGAGTTATATCGTATGAAGTTTGATAGGTATATTGGCTATTGGAACTCTAATCCGAAAACTAGCATGTTTAGCCTTAAGACTACAATTCAAGTCGATTATTAGTTTAAGTCGTCGCATGTTGTTTAAAGAAGGAAATTGTAGTTGTTGAAGTTGTTTATGACTATATAACATGTTAGACATTAGAACTTGGAATTGGAAAAGGAGTGGAAAATACTTTGAATTATTGGTTATGTTGTTGGCCGAGAATGGCTTGAATATGGAACTACTTCGTATTAATTGTGGGGCGGAATTTTACACGTATTGTAAGGCGTGTAATCCCCTTTGTTTGGTTTTTGTTTTGAGCCTTAAATGTGGCATGTTGGTTATTGTATTCGGCCTTGAAAAAGGTGGCAAAGTGAGTAGAAACAAAGGAAGTGCTGCCCGATTTTCCGTAGAATTAGAGACCGCTTACTTAGTATTATTCTACGTTAGAGACTAGAAGTTGATAGTCTTGTTGTGACCATTATAGGTTGACACTTCTACGTACGGCATATTCGGCTTAGCTTGTGGATTTATCCGAAAAGGTATGTGAACTATCTCCTCTTCTAGCATGATTCCTTAAGATAAAGAAAGTATGTCCTACTCCTTAAATGATCCATTCCTTGGTTGTATTTGGATTGCCTAAAGTAGAACTTGTTCTATGTACTTCCTTGATTGTACTTTGATGTTTGAATTGTAAGTTGTATAATCCATTGCCTTAGTGAAGTTTGGATTCTTAAAGAGTGGAAGTATTTTTCTTAAAGTACATGGAGTCTTGACAAGGAAGTGGTTTCCAAACCTTTTGGCTAGTGCCTTAGTTCCAAAACCTAAAGGTCATTATAATGACTTTAGGGGAGTCAAAGGAGTGATTTACTTAATTGTTTTAAAAGAGGAGAAATGACATGATTTAAGAGAAGTAACTTGTTTTAAAGGTGTGAGTTACTTGAGGTTTAAAAGTAGAAGAAACTTGTTTTCTATATATTAAGAGACTCGAAGTATTCTTGAAAGATTAAGAAACTTGATTTGAAAGTTTGTGATACTTGGTTTTAAGTATAAGTCTCTTGGTTATAAAAAGAATGAAATTGTCTAAAAACCATAAAGGGTTATAACGACTTTATGGGAAGTTGGTTATAACGGCTTTATGGAAGGTTTAGAAAGTTGTCTATTTTGATTAATGGGCATAAGTTGCCTAGATTGTGAAAATTTGAAGTTACTTGATTTCAAGCTTTGAAAAGAGTTTTCTAAAAGTGTAGTAACTTACTTTGAAAAATAGACACACCTTGATGCTACGGGTGTTAGTATCTTGGGGTTTTACATAACAAGGAGTCTTTTGAAAAGAATGTACGTACGTAGTACTTTGGCTTGGTTAATTGAGAATTATTCTATGTGTGCCTTGATAAGTACTTTGGCTTGATTAATTGAGAATTGCCTATGTGTGCTGGTGATAGCCTTTGAGTGCAAGTATTATGTTTTATTACGTTGCCGCGACTCTCGGTTGGAGGGTCGGCTGTCTTGTTGTAAGTTACTTGGACGTACCGACAGTGATGTGGGATTCCACGGGTATGCTTCCGTTATTTGTAGTACTTGGGTTAAATTCCCGGATTTTTATAAAAGACATGGTAGTGCTTATGTTTTGTTTGATGGTCAGTTGAGCTAGGGTAAGAGTATAAATGAGGGGTAAACCCCCAAGACATTATACCACCTTCTCCAGGGTAAGAGTATAAATGAGGGGTAAACCCCCAAGACGTTATGCCACCTGCTTTACCACCTTCTCCAGGTTAAGAGTATAAATGAGGGGTAAACCCCCAAGACGTTATACCACCTGCTTTACCACCTTCTCCAGGGTAAGAGTATAAATGAGGGGTAAACCCCCAAGACGTTATACCACCTGCTTTACCACCTTCTCCAGGGTAAGAGTATAAATGAGGGGTAAACCCCAAGACGTTATACCACCTGCTCGTTTTCCTACTTGGCCCGTACAGTTTTTAGGACACAGGTGGGACTTGGTGTTCATGTATGCCTATTGGTGTTATATTATATCATGGACTGCCGGCAGTGAGGAAGGATTCCACGGGCATGATTGATATTATGGGCGTGAGACCCATGGTTATATTTTAGAAATGACTTGAGGGCATGCGTCCCTGACTTGTTATGACTGCTTATGTGTTGTGTATTGTAGGTTGGCTATCATACATGTCTCCTGTTTTGTTTAGACTGTTATGATTTCATTACAGTATTTTTCAGCTTCACATACTTGGTACATTCTTCGTACTGACCTCCTTCGGGGGGGCTGCGTTCATGCCGCAGGTTTAGGTACGCAGTTTGGTGATCGGCAGGTGTAGGACCCTGCTCAGAGTTTTTGGATAGCTCCATCTGTTCAGGAGTTTATCTTTTTGGTATAGACCCTTCAGTACAGGCTTTTGTACAGTTATGGGTACGGCGGGGCCTTGTCCCGTCATAGTTCAGTATAACTCTTAGAGGTCTGTATTTCATATGTGGGATTGGACTCATGTACAGTGTAGTGTCTTTTATTATATATATTTTATGGCAGCATTGTCGGCTTTGCCTTTCACGTACGTTGGTTTTAAAAAAAAAAGTGTTATTTAAATTCCGCAGTTTGCTTAGTTGTTAAGGTAGAAGGGTGCCAAGGTAGGGCACCAGTCACGGGCCCGGGGTTCGGGGTGTGACAACTTGGTTATTCAAACTATGGTCAAATGACCATTCTAACCATGCCAAATTCGACCAAGACCACTAAGGGGGGTGACACGTGTCGCATTCCCGTTCGTCGCAATATTTCGTTTTTCGACAAATTCCAAAATTCCGATAACTTTTTACTCGTCTCAAATCTTAACATTTTTGAGTTCTTACGTTCGTTCTTATAAACATATCCTGAAATTCTGGGGTGTAACATTTTTCCCCCCTTAGAAACATTTGTCCCCGAATGTTCTTTTGGGAGTCAAACTTAAAAATAGCGACATAGTCTTCTTTTACAACCCCTACATACCAATAATACCACACGAGGCCACATAATCAATACTCATACCAAAATGTCAAGATGAACCTCATGTGTCAACATCGGTTATCTGCATAAAGTTTCTGCTGACTCTGAGCTTACTAATAATCTTTCCTGGATAAGCTTCGCCTTATCCACAGCCCGCTGAATCAAGTCTGGACCAAATAATTGAACCTCGCCTATGTCGAACCAACTAACCGACGATCTACACTTTCTTCCATACAAAGCCTCATACAGGGCCATCTGAATACCGGAAGGGTATCTGTCCTCGTACGTAACTCAACAAGAGGCAATTAATTCTTTCAGCTAACTCTGAAATCAATAACACAGGCCCGCCACCTATCCTCAAGTGCCTGGATAGTACACTCTGTCTGTCCGTCGGTCTGAGGGTGTAATGCAACACTGAGACTCACCTGTGTCCCTAATCCCTTCTGGAAAAAAAAAACTCCAGAAGTTATCCGTAACCGAGCTCATCTGTCTGACATCATAAACGTAGGAACCCCGTGCAGTCTCACAATCTCCCTGCTATATAAGCTAGCATAAATCCTCAGTCGAGCACGTGGTCCTAACCGGACGAACACGGCTGGTTTCGTCAGCCTGTTTACTATGACCCGCAGGGAGTCGTACTTCCCCTCAGTACGATGCCACCCTGTAACAAGATCCATATTAATTACCTCTCATATCTAAGTCGGGATCTAAATCGCTTGCAATAGTCCACTGGGCTTCTGGTGTTCAACCTTGACCTGCTACTAATTCGGACATTAAGCAACAACTCTGCTACGTCCCTCTTCAGGCCATCTTACCAATACAAACATCTGAGGTAACGACACAACTTAGCCGACCCCGAACATTTGGAGCAATAAGCATCGTGCCTCCCTAAAACTCTGCCGACAAGTTCGCAGCATCGTACACAATCTATCTCAGATCATAGCACCCCATCCGGTGCTACTCAAATATGCTTTTCTCTTCTCGGAGAGTCGTATCTCGACCACATACTAATGTTGAATCCTCATATTATCGCCTCTTCACCTCCTCAACGAAGGAAGACTCGGCAACCCCTCGGATCCAAACTTCATTCACCTTGGAAACAAAAAATCGAACCCCTCGGCTCGGTAGCTGATGAATCTCACAGACCCGTCCTGTCTACATGGTTACCCATCTGACAGACTACCCATAGATCCATGACTAAGAGTATCTTTAACTGACTTGGCTTTCCTCAGATGGTATATGATATCAATATCACAATCCTTGGGTAACTCTAACCACCGTCTCTGTCGCAAATTCAACTTCCTGTCTGAAGCTATACCGGAGGCTCTTGTGGTCTGTACAAATATCCACATGAAGTCTATATATACGTTATTCCCCCAAATCTTCAAGGCATGATTTAACTGCCGCCAGCTCTAAATCGTGAGTGGCGTAATTCCATTCATGTTTCCCTAACCGCCGGGAAAACATAGGCTCTAACCATATCGTGTTGCGTCAACACACAACCTAGATCAACACCCAACGTGTTACAATAATAACCTAACCCTCAAGTCTCTCAGGAGGGGTTAGAACTGTAGTCGAGTCAACTTATCTTCCAATAACTTGAAGCCTTTCTCATACTTGCGAAATATTCGGCATCCTAAATCTCAATTATGGTTCATGTTTCCCTTTCTCTGTTGCAACCAACTTGGTCACCAACTTAGATTTGATTCCTTTGCTTGCCTCATGGCTAAGACTTCCTGTCAATCACGATTTAGGGGGGGAGATATTTCCTTGTTCTCGTCAAGTAGTAACCCGATTATTTTCTCCCAGCTCGTAGAGCTTATAGTCAGGTATTCAACCTCAACTCACTGTATTTCCTACTCCAATTACTTGTCAAGATTTCTTATCGTTCGAGTGTCCACTCGTCTTTCCTTTATAAGTTATTTCAAGTTGTCCTGGGGTCCCTTACCCCTCCGTATTTTCTTACAATATTTCTCGTCAGTACCGATGCTACCACCTTTCCTCGGGGTGTTCTTACTGACCATTATTTACTAATGGTCTTACACCAGTCTGGGGTAATCATATCTCGTGCAACATACATAACCATAGTCGTATTCTCCTTTATCATTCTGGTCATAACCTTACCTTAGGCTTATTATTAGCAAAAGTATTTCTATCTTGATTCATAATCGTACAGTTTCATACATGCGTACAACCTGCATTTATATCTTTACGATACTTCCTCGACCAATTCGTACGTCGTTCTTAATTACCCCAACACAACACTTTTCTCACGGTTATCTACAACTGTAACCTATGGCATGACGATACCGAAGACCTTACCAGTCTCGTATCCTTCGTCTAACAACATGGGTACACGCAACCCTATAATACGTAAAACTGTCCTTTTACGTGGGGGAGAGAACTTATCTCCCTTTCTTAAACTTTTCTTGGAGTCACAACCCTAATCACAGGGTCCTCTCGCGGTCCAGTAAATATCTAATCATCACGCACCGCCTTAAAGTCATGTAGATCTTCAAAACCTACCAAAGATTCCCTCAGCTTTCCGCCGGCAGCACTCGTACTTATCTTATTCTTGCCTTGCACGTTTTCCTGAAATTATCCGGAAGGTCGTGGCCCTTACCGCCGCATCAAACCAACTCCAAGTACCTCCAAGGGCACTTAACATAAATTCCTTCAAATTCAATTATTACTTACTTTCGGCGTCAATTTACCTCAAATGAACAAGTCACACAGACTTATTAGAAACAATGATGCCAAAGAAGGAAGGATAATTCACTGGTTACCACCACTTCTCTTCCTTTTCACTCGATAACCGGCTTACCGGGAAACTAGTACCGAATCAATCTCTCCCCGTAGTCCACGTTGGCATAACAAGAGGCCAACTAGCCCGTACTCATAATGACCTCAATGTCTGTCATAACAGCTCTGTTAGGGTCCAACGACTATATCGTTACCGGAAACTATTATCTACCCACTCAGCTACCACCCAACACTCACGGGTGTAGTCACCTCGAAAGGTCCTCATGGATTCAGACTCCATTTCTTTACACTTGGTTGCTCTCTTTCTTACTGGTCGTACTCTTCCCGTACTTCCAAACTTATTATAGCGTACGTACATAGCCTTCATACTTATTCGAGCCTCTAATCTTTGGAGTTACTTATTCTAAACAACATAAGGCCATTTCCGGCTCTCACAACCTGGTTCCGATGGAATGCGTCCACGAACCCGTAAAATGATTAACTAAACTTGGGCCTTGCACCCTCGTGACCCTGTCACGTAGCGGGACTACTACCAATTGATCCCATTCCATTTCAAGCTATGAGGCGACCCTTAATAGGTCCTCAACCCGACTCGGCGTCGTATTAACTCTTACCCTTGGTCTAACTTAACTTTTTACTACCCGAGAAGGCCTTATATACCTAAGGTCTCGGCGGTTATCACATTCTTAGGCTCGCAATTTCCATTGTTATACCCCGTAGTTCCAGGGTATGTATGCGAGGACGTACGTACGAGAATACGGCAGAAAGATTGGAAAGGAGGAAAGAGGTGAATTTTCCACGGAAAATTTTCCGGTTTTTGTGAAGGAAAAAGGTTCGTTAATGGGAATTGGATTCCCAGATTTGGTATTCGGACTTCCTGGAATATTAGAGAATTATGGAATTTTATTTTCGGAAATGGTCACGTGGGGCCCACGGGAGACATTTACGGTGTTGTGGGGCCCGCTTTGATTTCGAGATTTTGGCCGTTATGGATATTTTCGGAAGACGAAATATTTTGGACGAATCGGGGGGCGACACGTGTCACCCCCATGTGGCACCCTTGGGCCGAAATATGTTTGTGCACAACACCCGGTTAGAGTCGTTTTTCGACGAAACGTTCTACCTAACTCGCGAAGGGTAAATTACGGCTATGTCATTTAGTATTTTTGCGGATTTTTCCGAGAGACGAAACGTTTTGGACCAACGAGAGGGCAACACTTGGCACCCTCTCGTTGGTGGACTTGAAGGGGCGTTAGGGCCGATTGAATGAGCTAAGGCTTGGTTGATTTTTGTGTAGATATTTGTGAGGGTTTTAAGGAGTAGGGTCTAGGGGGCACTTGGGCATATCTTGGCCCTCCACTTGCCCCCCACTTGGCTAGATCTTGGCCATTGGTTGTCCTTTGCTTGGCCTATAAATACCCTCCCCCTTTGAAGACTTCTTCATCCATTCCATAATTTCCAAGTCTTGAAAACCTCCCTCCCTCCTTGTTGGTTTCGTCCCTCCCCTCTTCCTTTGTGAGGCCTTGGCCGAGGGGTGCACCCCCCCTCCTAGAGGCCTTGGCCGAGGGGTACACCCCCCCTCCTAGTGGTGTGCCGTGGGGTACCCCCCCCCCCTCTTGGTAGGAAATACTCTCCAAGTATTGTTATAATGCCCAAATTACCTTAGCCGTATACCTTGTAGTATTCTAAGGTTATACCTATACGAAAAGCCCGGAAATACTATTATACTTCCCGTCAGTCACAAAACCGAAACCCTAGGAAAATCTCCATAGTCCGTTGGAGTATTGTGTAGAAGTTGGTTAGAACTTCTAAGGGTGGTTTAGAGCGGGTTGGAGCGCTCGGAGTTGGAGCTAAACGATTGCCCAGGATCGACTTTATACTTGGATAATTATGGGCTTATCGAGGTAAATATCTTGTCCCTCTATTGTAATTGGAAATTACATGTTGTTAGATAATATAGTTAAAGTATACTATATATATATAACTGAACATAGCTTGTGGCAATGTCCTTGGACTTAAGCCTGAAGAACTGAACTGTAATTACATAGGACTGTATTACAGTAGACTTGTGTAGTAGTACCGTGGAGTAGAATTGTACCCGTTAGGGTTAGATGTATAACCCCCCCCCTGGTTGGCTTGGTAGCCGGCCCCGCTAGAGGAGGAGATTTGCGCTGTTGCGGGGGGGGGAGGTGCTGCCGAATTTTCTGTAGAATGTTCTACGATAAGATCTTGATGTTAATAAGCGCCTTGTGGCCCTATAGGTTGAAGTACTACGTGTGGCGCGTTCTACTTGGCTTAAGGAGTAGCCGACAGTTGGAAGTACTTGGAGCGTTTTGCTATTAGTCGATACTCGTCGCGAGGTATGTGAACCTCTTCCTATCTCTTCTAGCATGATATGTGTGAACTATGTAGTACGGTAGACGTACATGTGCTAAATGTGTTTGAGTGGTTTAAAACATAAAGTGTTATAACGGCTTTATGGGAAGTTGGTTATAACAGCTTTATGTTAGTAAGAAAATACATGTGGTTTTTAAAAGGTAATCGATCGAACTATAATCGCTTGTTATATGATAAGAAAGAACTTGAAGTATTTCAAAAGATTTTGAATCATTTTGAAAGAAGTAATACTTGGTGTTTGAAAACTTAAGAGTTATACTAGCTTTATGGGAAGTTAGGTATAACGGCTTAAGAATGCTTTCTTGATTTGGAATCGAATGTGTATCGACAAACCACTGCAGCGTTAATAAAAGGAAATGTTTTGAATAATTAAGTATTATTAAAACCAGTAGAAACTTCCATCTGCATAGAAGCTAAGATGAGACAAAATGATATTTCCTAGATCATGGCTGCTGTAATGAGATTGTTATAAACAAGAATATCCTACTCACATATAAGGCTTATGTTTCTCAGATTGTTTAAAAGAGAATTATATTCTTAAATGAATAAGACTATGAACTACGAAACCTTTCTAAAACAAGAAACGTGAACATTTGAAATTAGGCAAACTTGGACGTTTGAAAAATAATGTTGTTACTTGATTTTACAAAGGTAAGAGTTTTGGTTTTCTTAAAAGGACAGTCACTCTATTTTATACTACGGGTATTGTGTGACTTATGTGAAAGGAACAGATCTTTTTTTTAGATTTTAATGTGTGAAGTACTTTGGGGATAGATACCCGAACTTGCTAGTAGAAAGTACCTTGTGTGAATAACTTGATTGTATTGGTTTGTGATAGCCTTGTAATACTTTCTTGTTGCTTTGATAAGTAAACGTGTTAGGATGCTACGTGTGTTAGTATCTTGTGATGTTTGTGTAAGGGGGTTTCCCTTGATTGTGCTTATTAACTATCAGTCGTTATGATAGTATTGTGGCATTCATCTCTTGAGATGATTCCGGGGGTTAAGCTGCCCTCCGATGCGGGGTAGACTCGGTGATGCAGGACCATGATTCGAGAATACCTCATGCGGGTCTGAGGGCCTATGCGAGCTCTGAGAGTTCGTGTTAGTGTCGTCCTTTATGGGCATGCGGTCCTTGTGGCCATGCGGACTCGAAAGTCGGGGCGATGCGGGAGTAGCTACCCTCGATGCGGGAATACCTCATGCGGGCGATGAGATTGGCCTATCGCGAGTCGCGGGAAGTTCAGGACTAGACGCGCACATTAGATACTGCGGGCAAGTGGCGGCTTTGATCATGTGATGCAGACAGATCTTATGATACGCTTTATGACCTTGTTGGTGCGTGGGTGTTAGTAGTCGGCTATGCCTTCGCACTTACCATGCAGATTTTATTAGGACACGTGGGACCCGTGTTCATATGTATTCCTTGGTGCTTGTATATCATAAATGCTAGCGGTGAGGAAGGTATTCCACGCACGATTGATGTTGTGGGCGTGAGACCCATTGTTAAATTGAGTAATGACTTGAGGTGTGAGTCCACGACTTGACATGGCGCTATTTATGGTGAATCGTAGTTTGGTTATCATACATGTCTCTGCTTTGTATAGACTACTATGATTTCATTTCTGATTTATTTTTAGTTTCACATACTTTTTGTTATGCGACCTCGCCCGGTGGCGTATAAGAGGCGAGCCTCTCACGAAACAGCGAACCGTGGCTCTCGTATGGCACATCTGAGAAGGGCGTTGGGCATGCCTCGGGGATCGCAAGCAGCCGGTACACTTTGTAGGGTCGCTGAAGGTTAATGCCTCGGCCGGCTTCACGATTACAAAGTGGTATCGAGCGATTAATCCTCGGAAAGTGTCTACAGGCCGTATCGATGGAGTCTTGATTATCGGGTGTTGTGCACCACACCAATAATCGTGAGGCTATAGGATATTTAGGATTGGTTTCTATTCTTCTCACTCGAGATCGTGCCTTAGAAAGTGTTGTAAGTTGGACCCTCCGACGAAATTCATTCCCTTATCGTTATGCCTCGCGTAGGCAACCCGCCCAGAGGCGAGGCGGCCAGGAGGCCGCGAGTTGAGTTGAGAAGGTTGCGAGGCACAGCCCAATCATTACCTAGGTAGTGCTTCATTCGGGATTTCTGCGACGTCACTAGCCCCAACGAGTTTAGCAGTGACGGCGGTTCCTACGCGTCCATGATATTTGAACCTTGGTTCCACGGCCGGAAACAGTGAATATAGATTGCAAAAGGCGACCACATTACTAGCTATGGGTTTGGCCACGAGAGATTATACCGATGTACGCGAGTCTTGATGACTACCTAAGAGAGGTTGTGCAAGAGTAATTCTTCATTGGGCTTGAGCATGGCACGTATGCGGGCTTATGTACGCAGCCGAAAACGTAGAGATCGGCGGGTTAACCAAGGACAATGAAGAGGGCGAGCGGCAAGGTCCGGTAACTTTCAAGGTGAGTATACCTTAAGTGCTATGTTCGATAGCAGCGTGGTAGTTGTGATTAGAAATCGGTGGGTTAACCGAGTAAGATTTTGGGGATAGAGAAGGTGTGAGCCTTAGAGTGTTATACGTCTGCACCTTAGAGGTAAGGCCATCTCGAGTAAAGGTGTAGTGTTATGTTTGATCCTTATCGGAGTGCATAGTGCACGTGAGCTATGTTTGGGATAGGTCCCTAAGTGGTATGAAACGAAAGAGGGTAGTTGAGCTAAGAAGACCGCTAGGTTTTCGTAACGTGTTTTGAGAGATTGTTCCTTCGGGGAGATAGTATTTTGCGCCTTGCCGGGTCGGGTTGAGGCCACGTTGCGGGTCAACCCGCGGCATGTTTGGTGGTGGGGTCTGGTTGTGGTGGTCCCGCCTTGTGGTAGGGTCACGAGGGTGTTAGGCTCGAGTTTAGTTAACTAGCGTACGAGTTCGTGGATGCGTTCGACCAGTGGTCGGTCGATGGGGGCAGCCCATCGTGTTCTTCGGTCGGGACCGTTCACTCGGCAGTGTTGATTTATCAGAAAGGTTGTAAGGCTGCACGAGGTGCCTACCTTCACCTTATGGCAGACAGTGGAGCCCAGGTTACGGCTGTTTTTGTTTCTGGAAGTTTTACCAGGCAGGGTTAAGGACTCAGGTGAGTCTCAGAATCGCATTCGCCCTCGGGCCAGTGTGTGGATTTCAGGGGTAGTTGCGAGGATTGTTGTCTCCTGTGGAGGGAGCGTTTAAGCTACCATTTCAGTGTTCGGATGTCGCCTTACGAAGCCTTGTAGGGGCAGAAGTGTAAGTTGCCGGTCGATTGGTTCGATGTTGGCAAGGTTCAGATAGTTGGATCAGGCTTGTTCCAGCAGACGGTGGATAGGGTAAAGCTCGTCTAGAAGAAGTTCTGGCAGCTCAGAGGAATCGTGCGGATGATCGGCGACGACGCCAGAGTTCGAGTTGTGGTCGGTCTTCTTGAAAGTACCACCGGACAGTGTGACGAGTTTTGGAAACAAAGGAACTTAGCCGGTTACTTTGGGCCTTTAAGAGTTCATGTGAAGAATAGGCGGGTTGCCTATATGTTAGCTTTGCCATCCGACTTAAGAGCGGGGCGTCCGGTCTTCGCATTGTTATGTTCGAAAGTATCAAGATCCATCGAATGTTCCCGATTAATGATGCCCACGTAAAGAGATAGTAACCCCGAGTTTTGGAAACTAAAGCAGTATCAGAAATGTGGTAAGGGTTCGAGTGTACGACAGCTTCAGTGATCGCATGCAGCCCGGTACCATTTGTTGGGTCGTCGGAGCAAGGCTCGCGACAAAGTGACAAAAGTGGTTTTATTTGTGGTGATATAGAGGTGTTTCCTCGTGGGCTTGGATGTAAGTCTTTGCGCAGGTGTTTCCATGGCCAGGTGTGGCAGGATTGTTCTCATAAGTATAGTAGTAGAGACTATATCGGCGCTTGTATGTTTGGGGACTTGAAAGGAACATTCGGGACGAATGTTTCTAAGGGGGGAAGAATGTTATACCCCGTAGTTCCAGGGTATGTATGCGAGGACGTACGTACGAGAATACTACGAAAAGATGGAAAGGAGGAAGAGGTGAATTTTCCACGGAAAATTTTCGGTTTTAATGAAGGAAAAAGGTTCGTTAATGGGAATTGGACTCCCAGATTTGGTATTCGGACTTCCTGGAATATTAGAGAATTATGGAATTTTATTTTCGGAAATGGTCACGTGGGGCCCACGGGAGAAATTTACGGTTTTGTGGGGCCCGCTTTGATTTCGAGATTTTGGCCGTTATGGATATTTTCGGAAGACGAAATATTTTGGACGAATCGGGGGGCGACACGTGTCACCCCCATGTGGCACCCTTGGGCCGAAATATGTTTGTGCACAACACCCGGTTAGAGTCGTTTTTCGACGAAACGTTCTACCTAACTCGCGAAGGGTAAATTACGGCTATGTCATTTAGTATTTTTGCGGATTTTTTCCGAGAGACGAAACGTTTTGGACCAACGAGAGGGCAACACTTGGCACCCTCTCGTTGGTGGACTTGAAGGGGCGTTAGGGCCGATTGAATGAGCTAAGGCTTGGTTGATTTTTGTGTAGATATTTGTGAGGGTTTTAAGGAGTAGGGTCTAGGGGGCACTTGGGCATATCTTGGCCCTCCACTTGCCCCACTCACTGCTAGATCTTGGCCATTGGTTGTCCTTTGCTCGCCTATAAATACCCTCCCCTTTGAAGACTTCTTCATCCATTCCATAATTTCCAAGTCTTGAAAACCTCCTCCTCCTTGTTGGTTTCGTCCCTCCTCTTCCTTTGTGAGGCCTTGGCAGAGGTGCACCACTCCTGAGGCCTTGGCCAGTGGTACACCCCCTCCTAGTGGTGTCGTAGGGTACCACTCTTGGTAGGAAATACTCTCCAGTATTGTTATAATGCCCAAATTACCTTAGCAGATACCTTGTAGTATTCTAAGGTTATACCTATCTGAAGCCCGGAAATACTATTATACTTCCGTCACTACAAAACCAAACCCTAGGAAAATCTCCATAGTCCGTTGGAGTATTGTGTAGAAGTTGGTTAGAACTTCTAAGGATGGTTTAGAGCGGGTTGGGCGCTCGGAGTTGGAGCTAAACGATTGCCGTGATCGACTCTATACTTGGATAATTATGGGCTTATCGAGGTAAATATCTTTTCACTATATTGTAATTCGAAATTACATCTTGTTAGATAAAATAGTTAAATAATACTAAATATAAATAACTGAACATAACTATTGGCAATGTCCTTTGACATAAGCCTGAAGAACTGAACTGTAATTACATAGGACTGTATTACAGTAGACTTGTGTAGTAGTACCGTGGAGTAGAATTGTACCCGTTAGGGTTAGATGTATAACCCCCCCCTGGTTGGCTTGGTAGCCGGCCCCGCTAGAGGAGGAGATTTGCGCTGTTGCGGGGGGGGGAGGTGCTGCCGAATTTTCTGTAGAATGTTCTACGATAAGATCTTGATGTTAATAAGCGCCTTGTGGCCCTATAGGTTGAAGTACTACGTGTGGCGCGTTCTACTTGGCTTAAGGAGTAGCCGACAGTTGGAAGTACTTGGAGCGTTTTGCTATTAGTCGATACTCGTCGCGAGGTATGTGAACCTCTTCCTATCTCTTCTAGCATGATATGTGTGAACTATGTAGTACGGTAGACGTACATGTGCTAAATGTGTTTGAGTGGTTTAAAACATAAAGTGTTATAACGGCTTTATGGGAAGTTGGTTATAAAAGCTTTATGTTAGTAAGAAAATACATGTGGTTTTAAAAGGTAATCGATCTGAACTATAACTGGCTTGTTATATGATAAGAAAGAACTTGAAGTATTTCAAAAGATTTTTGAATCATTTTGAAAGGAGAAGTAATACTTGGTGTTTGAAAACTTAAGAGTTATACTAGCTTTATGGGAAGTTAGGTATAACGGCTTAAGAATGCTTTACTGATTTCGGAAATCAGAATGTGTATCGACAAACCACTGCAGCGTTAATAAAAGGAAATGTTTTGAATAATTAAGTATTATTAAAACAGAGAAACTTCCATCCGCATAGAAGCTAAGATGAGACAAAATGATATTTCCTAGATCATGGTCATTGTAATGAGATTGTTATAAACAAGAATATCCTACTCACATATAAGGCTTATGTTTCTCAGATTGTTTAAAAGAGAATTATATTCTTAAATGAATAAGACTATGAACTACGAAACCTTTCTAAAACAAGAAACGTGAACATTTGAAATTAGGCAAACTTGGACGTTTGAAAAATAATGTTGTTACTTGATTTTACAAAGGTAAGAGTTTTGGTTTTCTTAAAAAGGGCGATCACTCTATTTTATACTACGGGTATTGTGTGACTTATGTGAAAGGAACAGATCTTTTTTTTAGATTTTAATGTGTGAAGTACTTTGGGGATAGATACCCGAACTTGCTAGTAGAAAGTACCTTGTGTGAATAACTTGATTGTATTGGTTTGTGATAGCCTTGTAATACTTTCTTGTTGCTTTGATAAGTAAACGTGTTAGGATGCTACGTGTGTTAGTATCTTGTGATGTTTGTGTAAGGGGGTTTCCCTTGATTGTGCTTATTAACTATCAGTCGTTATGATAGTATTGTGGCATTCATCTCTTGAGATGATTCCGGGGGTTAAGCTGCCCTCCGATGCGGGGTAGACTCAGGCGGTCTGGGACCATGATTCGAGAATACCTCATGCGGGTCCTGGGGGCCTATGCGGAGCTACGAGAGTTCCAGTTAGTGTCGTCCTTTATGGGCATGCGGTCCTTGTGGCTACGCGACTCGAAAGTCGGGACGATGCGGGAGTAGCTACCCTCGACGCGGGAATACCTCATGCGGGCGATGAGATTGGCCTACGCGGAGTGCGGGAAGTTCGAGGACTAGACGCGCGCATTAGATCTGCGGGCAAGTGGCGGCTTTGATCATGTGACGGTCTAGACAGATCTTATGATACGCTTTATGACCTTGTTGGTGCTGTAGGTGTTAGTAATCGGCTATGCCTTCGTATTTACCATGCAGCTTTATTAGGACACAGTGGGACACGTGTTCATATGTATTCCTTGGTGCTTGTATATCATAAAGCTGCGGCGGTGAGGAAGGTATTCCACGCACGATTGATGTTGTGGCGTGAGACCCATTGTTAAATTGAGTAATGACTTGAGGTGTGAGTCACGACTTGACATATCGCTATTTATGGTGAATCGTAGTTTGGTTATCATACATGTCTCCCGCTTTGTATAGACTACTATGATTTCATTTACGATTTATTTTTAGTTTCACATACTGCACTGTTGTCGACCTCCTTGAGGCTGCGTTCATGCCGCAGTTGAGGTACATCGATCGTTGATCCTAGCTCTCGAGTCACGATTCAGCGTTTGGGAAGCTCCGTTTCTCCGAGGCTTATCGATGGTATAGTCCCCCTGCGTAGTAAGTGTTTACATTCGGGGTTTGGCGGGGCCCCGTCCCGCCATTGTGGTCGTATCATTCTTAGAGGTGCATGAATCGCTGTGGCGGGGTTGGTAAAAAGGATTAAGCCTTCATTTGTAAAAGAGTTGATGGTTATATATATGCCGACGGCAAGTTTCCTGATTATTGTTTTATATTTCTGTTATCTCATGTTGTTGTTTTATGTTCCGCTGATTACTCTGATGTTGTGTCACTAGGGTGCCCGGGGTAAGGCACCAGTCACGGGCCCAGTTTCGGGTCGTGACATCCATGCTCCCCGCCTACCTTATCAGTCCCCCCGTAAACGGGTACAAAAACTTCTCGTAATACCATAATTGTGTTGTCTTGACCACAACAACCATACTTACTCCATACGGATCTCATCCGTACCATTTTCTTAATCATACTACGTAGCTCAATCTATTAACATAGTCTTCCATTAATTCCCTTAATAATAACTTCTTAAGGGTTCATTTCCTTCTCAGACAGCTCATCATTTCCTAATTATCTTAAATTAGTACGTAAAACCTTGATGAGAATTCATTAAACTGTTTCATACCTTCCCGGTATTTATTTAGTCCTTACCAAATCATGGTAACCTAAAACCATTCTAGGCAACACGCGTTCGACCCTTATACATAAATCTGTATAGCTGTATGTCACAATACCAACTATACTACAACCATTACCTACCTGGATACGCAATCCACATCATCTTTCCTGGGTCACTGCTGTCTTTCTCGTACCTACAAACAACATAACTTGTTAGGGAGAGACGACCCTAACCACACAGCTCTATCGCACGATCTTAGAGTGAGAAGAATGGAAACCAATCCTAAATGTACTGCAGCAACCTGATTATAGATGTGGTGCACAACACACCGATAATCAAGACTCTACTAGACACGGTCTGTAGACACTTTCCGAGGACTAACTGCTCTGATACCACTTTTGTCACGACCCGACACGGGCCCGCGACTGGTGCCCTACCTGGGCACCCCTGTCAGGTATACATCAGAGAATAGCAGCAGAACATACACAACATACATAAAAACTTAGACAGTAAACAACAACAGGCTAGCCGATAAGGCCACCTTCCGTAAAATATACACAATCTAGAAATAAAACAGTACGTTTTTTTTCTTTACAACCCAATCCATAATGTGACTACAGACCTCTAAGAATAACAACTGTGACGGGACAGGGCCCCACCATACCCCTGAATATACAACAACCGACCATACCAGGGATAAGCCTCCGAAGTAAAAGAGATTCCCAACAGCTGAACAATGATCCTAAGAGTGAGGATCAGCAACCCGTATACTCTACCTGCGGCATGAACGCATCCCCCCGAAGGAGGTCAGTACAACATGTACCAAATATGTGAAACTGAAAGTACTGTAGTGAAATCATAAGTCTAAAATAAAACTGGAGACATGTATGATAACTCATATAACAGTACACTGCGCCTTACTAACAATGAGAGTAAACAAGAGTATACTTTACTGCATAAAAATAGGAGGCTCATGATCAAAGCAGGACCACCCGCCCGCAGTATCATTATGCAATCCTACTCCTGGGACTATTTCACCCGCAAGGGTCGTGTGGACCCGCATGAGGTATTCCTCGTATAGGCTGTATCCGCCCGCATAGGTCGTGTATACCCGCATGAGGTATTCCTCGCATAGGACTGATCCGCCCCGCATGGGACTATTTCACCCGCATAAGCCCTTTCGGACCCGCATGAGGTATTCCTCGCATCATGGGTAGCAAATCCACGGAATATGCAAATGCCACAAACCCAGGGAATGACCCCGTAATGCACAATATATCACTAGCACAACCGGCTATCATACATAACATAAGCAAGTTAAGAAATCCCCCTAACTTCTTATTAGTCTTATTCATATACACTCTCATTTTAGTTTACTTAAGGCACTAACATGTCATTATAAGATCCGGGAATTTAACCCAAAGTACTACATACTTCTACTCTTTTAAAATGACTCTTTTTCATATAAAACTTCCAAGATACTAATAACCGTAGTATCAAGTCATAACTACTTTCAAGACAAGTCACAATACCTTTTAGAAATACATTTAGGCTTCTAAATCAAGTGACTTCTTTCTTTTAAAACCTTAAGCAATTGATACCTTCAAATCAATTTTCCTTTCATTATTCAAGTCATTCTTCATACTTAACTTACTTAGAGTAAATCACCCTTTTTAACTTTCCATAAAGTTATTATAATCGACTTTCCATAAAGTCGTTATACTAGCTTTATACTTTAGAAACTTACATTCTTCTTTATAACCAGGAGACTTAAACTAACCAATCGAAACAAGTATCATATACTTTCGAAATTACTTAAAGTCCCTTAACTTTTAAAATCCAAGATATCCTTAATATTTTTAAACAAGTGAGTTAATTCCCTAACTCAACCAACTTGGACATTCTTAAAATAAGCCAAGGATATCAAATGGATTAGATTGTCAAAATCTTATACGTCTACCGTACTATACATTTACAACTTATTCATGCTCAAGAGATAAGAAAGTTCCACATACTTCTTCGGTTTAATCCACTTGCTAAGTCCAATACGCCGTACGTAGTATGTCAACCTATAATGACCATAGTACGTCTATTAACTTCTTACTTCAAACGTAGAATATTCCAAGTGCAAAGTCACTAAATTCTACGGAAAATCGGACATCACTTCCTTTGTTTCTACATACTTTGCCACCTTTTTCAAGGCCGAATTCAATAACCAAACATGCCACATTTAAGGCTCAACAAAGTAGTTAACAATAGGGGATTACACGCTTAATCAAGACGTGTAAAATTCCGCCCCACAATTGACATTAAACTAGTCCAAAAATACAATGTTCATTCGGCAATTAGGGACAACAATACCAATTCTTTTCCAATTTCTTTTCAATCCAAGTTGTTTAGTACAACATGTTATAAAGCCGCAATTGATTATAACAACTATAATCTTCAAGTAGATAACATGCGACGATTCTAGTTAACGACCAAATTGTAATTCAATTTCAAATGACTCAACATGTCATTTTCGGATTTGAGCTTCTCAATTTCCATAACACTTATCAATCTTCATAACACATATCACATGATCATTTCTAACTTATCAATACATGAAATCTTCAATTACAAAAGTAAGACGAAGATTATTACCTCATTTAGCCCAAATATGATCCAAGATTACAAGTCGATTCTAAGCAACTTTAGCTCCTCTTTTCTCCGTTCCAAACCACTCCAAGCAACCCTTAGAAGCTTATGAAGAACTCCTCTTCAAGTTCCAACTTCAAAGTTGAATAACTCCTTAGGTTTTCGCCTTGCGACTAATACGAAAACACCACTTTTCCGGGATCTTTCTATTGAGATACACTTTCAATACCCTTAGGTACCTTGGTTTAAAGTATGGAGCTTATTGGACAACAAACAAAAAATTTCTTCTTAAATTTTTCTCCAAAGCCGTGAGCTCTCTAAGAGTTCTTCAAGATTTTTCTCAAATTTCTCTAAGTGTTGAGAATGACAAAGTCTTGCACTACTAGTGTACATATATAACATAATGGAGGGTCAATATTAGTACATATGGATGGCTTGGATGAGTTTCACATGGATCAAGCCCAAGTGGCCCTTTGACAAGTCAACAATGTCAAGCTATTTGTCTTGGCAAGACTTGGTTATTCAAACTATGGTCAAATGACCATTCTAACCATGCCAAATTCGACCAAGACCACTAAGGGGGGGTGACACGTGTCGCCCTCCTGTTCGTCGCAATATTTCGTTTTCCGACAAATTCCAAAATTCCGATAACTTTTTACTCGTCTCAAATCTTAACATTTTTGAGTTCTTACGTACGTTCTTATAAACATATCCTAAAATTCCGGGGTGTAACATTTCAAAAGTTAAGAGACTTGAGGTATTTTGAATGTTGTGTAACTTGATTTGAAAGTATAAGTCTTTTGGTTATAAAAAGAATGAATTTGTCTAAGACATAAAGAGTTATAACGACTTTATGGTAAGTTAGTTATGACGGCTTTATGAAAGGTTAAAGATGTCTTAGTTTCTAAAGCATAAAGTTAGTATAACGACTTTATGTGAAGTTGGTTATAACAACTTTATGGAAGGTTAAAGGAATGGTTTTCTCAAGTAATGCAAACAAAGATAAATGGCTTGAAATAAAGAAGGGCAATTTGATTTAAAGGCATCAATTGCTTAAAGTCTTAAGGTAAGGGTCACTTGATTTAGAAGCCTAAAAATGTATTTCTAAAAGTGTAGTGACTTTTTTGAAATGTAGACAAGTCTTGATACTACGAGTGTTAGTATCTTGGGTTTTATATGAAAAAAAGTCTTTTGAAAAGAAGGGAAGTACGTAGTACTTTGGGTTAAATTTCCGGATTGTTATGTGATATGAAAGTGCATTGAGTTAATAAAAATGAAATTCATATTTGTATGATAATGAAAGTCTAAAGATTTTATGAACTTGCCTATGCTTGCTTGTGATAGCCTTGAGTGCAAGTATTATATATTTACGCTGCCGTGACTCTCAGTTAGAGGGCTGACTGTCTTGTTATGAATTTACTTGGATGTACCGACAGCGACGGAGGATTCCACGGGTATGCTTCCATTGTGATTGATCCTTGGACATGCTTATACGATGAGGGATTCCGGGGCATGCGACCAGGATGCTGGTTAAATTCCCGGATGCTATTATTACTCCATGGACATGCTAATACGATGAAGGATTCCGGGGCATGCGACCATGTTATATATAGTTATTCCATGGACTAGCTCTCCATGAGGTTTAGTGACGCAGGATGGATCTGGTATCTAGCTTTTGAACTTGCCCCGATTAGTTGCTGACGCAGGCTGGATCTGGTAGTTGGCTTTCGTACTTGCCCCGGTCAGTTCTATGGCACAGTTTGGTACGGTAGACTCTGGTAGATGGCTTTCGCACTTGCCCCGGTCATATCTCGTGACGGCATGCTGGATCTGGTAGTTGGCTTTCATACTTGTCCCGGTCAGTTGTTGACGCATGCTGGATCTGGTACTTGTCTTTCGTACTTGCCCCGGTCAGTTTTATGATGCAGGCTGGATCTGGTGGTTAACTTTCCTACTTGGCCCGTACAGTTTTTATGACACAGGTGGGACCTGGTGGTCATGTATACATATTGGTGTTATATTATATCATGGACTGCCGGCAGTGAGGAAGGAATTCCACGGGCATGATTGATATTATGGGCGTGAGACCCATAGTTATATTTGAGTAATGACTTTGAGGGCATGCGTCCCTGACTTTACATGACTGCTTATATATTATGTACTGTGGTTTGGTTATCATACATGTCTCCTGTTTTATATAGACTGTTATGATTTCATTACAGTATTTTTCAGTTTCACATACTTGGTACATATTTCATACTGACCTCCTTCGGGGGATGCGTTCATGCCGCAGGTTGAGGTACATAGCTTGCTGATCCTCATTCTTAGGATTGATGTTCAGTTCTTGGAAAGCTCCCTTTCTCCTAAGGCTTTGTCGTTTGGTACAGTTCCCTGAGGTTGTAGATTTATGTACATTCAGGGGTATGGCGGGGCCCTGTCCCATCATAGTTGTTATGTCAAAAACTCTTAGAGGTCTGTAGTCACATCTTGTGGGTCGCTTTGAAAAAAAGAAGAAGAGGTATCTGCTTTTGGTTTTACGTAGTTATATGTATCTAGGAAGATAGCCTTATCGGCTAACCTGTTATTTATTTCTTGTTGAGTTTATGTATGTTCCGCTGATTATCTCTTATGTATACCAGTAAGGGTGCCCAGGTAGGGCACTGGTCGCGGGCCCGGGGTCAGTTCGTGACAAAAGTGGTATCAGAGCAGTTAGTCATCAGAAAGTGTCTACAGACTGTGTCTAGTAGAGTCTTGATTATCGGTGTGTTGTGCACCACATCTATAATCAGGAGGCGGCCGGACATTTAGGATTGGTTTCCATTCTTCTCACCCTGAGATCGTGCGATAGAGCTGTGTTGTTAGGGTCGTCTCTCCCTAACGAGTTATGTTGATTGCAGCTACGAGAAAGGCAGCAGTGACCCAGGAAGGATTATGTGGATTGTGTATCCAGGTTGGTAGTATTTGTTGTATTATTGGTATTATGACATACAACTATACAGATTTGTGTATGAGGGTCAGACGCGTGTTGCCTAGAATGATTTTGTATTACCAAGAGTTGGTAAGGACTAATTAGATACCGGGAAGGTATGAAATAGTTTAATGAATTCTCATCAAGGTTTTACATGCTAATTTGAGATAATTAGGAGATGATGAGCTGTCTGAGAAAGGTAATGAACCCTTAAGAAGTCATGCTAAGGAACTTAATGGAAGACTATGTTAGTAAATTAAGCTACGTGGTATGCTTAGAGGATTGTACGGATGAGATCCGTATGGATGTAATTATGGTCGTTATGATCAAGACAACACGATTGTGGTATTATGAGAATTGTTGTACCCGTTTACGGGGGGGACTGATAAGGTAGGCTTGGTGCATGGATATTGCGAGCCTAAGAATATTGATAATCGCCGAGACCTTAGGTATATAAGGCCTTCCAGGGCAATTAGATTAAATTCAGACTTAGGGTAAGAGTTAAGTGCGACGGTGGGTCGGGTTGAGGACCTATTACGGGTCACCTCATAGTTTGAAATAGAGTGGGATCAGTTGGTCGTAGTCCCGCTACGTGACAAGGTCACGAGGGTGCAAGACAAAAGTCTAGTTAATTGTTTTACGGGTTCATGGACGCGTTCCACCGGAACCGGGTCGTGAGAGCCGAAAATGGCCTTATAGTGTTTGATATAGTAACTCTAAAAATTGGAGGCCAGAATCAGTATGGAGGTTATGTACGTATGCTGGAATAAGTTTGGGAGTACGGAAAGAGTACGACCAGTAAGAAAGAGAGCAACCAAGTGTAGAGGAATAGAGCCTGAATCCATAAGAACCTTTCGAGGTAGCTACACCCGTGAGTGTTTGGGTGGTAGCTGAGCAGGTATATAAGATTTGCCCGGTAATGATACATTCGTCAGACCCTAGCATATTGTTACACCCCGTAATTACAGGACATGTTTTAAGAACGTACGTGAGAATTCCTAACGTTAAGATTAGAGACTTGTAAAAATTTATCGAATTATGAAATTGTCGGAAAACGTAATATTGTGACGAATGGGAGGGCGACACGTGTCACCCCCCTTATGGAGCCTTGGACGAAAATAGGCAAGGACTTAAGGGTCATTTGACCTTGTTAGGAAGACAAGTCTTGCAACTTGTAGAGCTTGAGAAAATTGACTTGGTCAATGGGTCCACAAAGTCTTGATATTTAGCAAGACCTCATCCAAGCCACCCATTTGTTTGCATCTTGACCCTCCATTGTACTTCATAACACTACTAGTAGCAAGACTAAGTTAAACACTAAGAAAAAATTTCAAGAATTTCAAGAACACCCTTTAAGGGCTCTCGAGTTTGCTAGGTTCCCTCAACAAAAAAAATTGTTTTTTATCCATTTAGCTCCACACTTTAAACCAAGGTTCATGAGTGTATTGTAAGTGTATCTCAATAGAAAATTCCCGGAAAAAGAGAGTTTTCGTATTAGTCGCAAGGTGAAAAACCTAGTTGCTTTTCTAGGTTTTGGTTGGAAGTTTGAAGGAAAGTTGTTGGTATTGTTCTAAGGGTCTCAAGTAGCGTATTGAAGTGTCTTGAAGGGGCTCTAAGTTGCTAGGGAGCGACTTCGGATTTGGAGTTGGATTAAGATTCGTTGAGGTAATAATCTTGTCTCTTAAGTGTTACAAGATTTTATATTGTTGTTAGCCTTACATTTTACTAGCATGAAGTATGTGTTGAAGTTTTATAAGTGTTATGAATTGTTGTAGCCTAAAATCCGAAATGACATATTAGCCATGTGAAGTTGGATTACAATTTGGTCGTTTATTAGAATCGTCGCATGTTAATTACTTGAAGATTATAGTAGTTATAATCGATTGCGACTTGATATCATGTTGTGCTAACAACTTGGATTTAAATGGAAATTGGATAATAATTGATGTTATAGTACCTCAAGTTAGCCGAATTGGCCTAGTAAGTTGTATTAGTTTGATATCGTTTGTGGGGCAGAATTTTACACGTCTAGTAGGCATGTAATCCCCTATTGTTGGTTGCATTGATTGGGCCTTAAATGTGGCGTGTTTGGTTATTGAATTCGGCCTTGAAAAAGGTGGCAAAGTATGTAGAAACAAAGGAAGTGATGTCCGATTTTCCGTTGAATTTAGTGACTTAGCACTTAGAATATTCTACGTTTGAAGTAAGAAGTTAATGGACGTATTGTGGCCATTATAGGTTGAAGTACTAAGTATAGCGTATCCTACTTGAAGGATGGAATAGCTATCAAGGTTGAAGTACTTTGGAGCATTTTGCTACTTGTCGATAATCGTCACGAGGTATGTGAACCTCTTCCTTCCTTTGGCATGATTCTATGTATGAAATATACATGTAGTAGTATTTCATGATTCCATCTACTCTTAGAAGTTAAGAGGTAGTTATGTTGATTTACTCTATGTAAAAGCTACGCCTAAGAAATCCTAAGTTCTTACCAAGTCTTATGGGGGATGTTGGTAAGGGTCGTTAGGAAGTATTTGGAGTCGAGTTGACTTGGCTAATTTACGGCACGAATGAGAATAAGTATCGAACAAGCCATTGCAGCGTTAATAAAGGAAAATGTGCTAAAAAAGGAGTTAGAGAGAAGTTTCTCTCAATAAGAAAACGCTCTCAACGTTTCCCCTTAGTTGCTCCTTCGGTTTTTCCTCTTCTTTCCTCCCCTAAGATTTTCGTTTGTTTCCCAATGGTTTAATTGTTATTGTTCACAATATGAAGAAGTCCAAATGTTACACACGTTCTAGCAATAATTCAGGAGGTTCAGGAAGTTCGGCTAAAGCTAGAACAAGGAAGAAAAAAAAGAGTGGCGGCAGTCCAACAATTGCCGGGGAAAATCTTATTAAGCAATCTCGCACCTTTCGTGTTGGTTCATGTCACGCCAGACTCGCGCTTTCCATTAGAGAATGTAGTGGACGATTCTATGCTACAAAGGATACATGAATGGGGAAAAATATAGAAATTGAAAGCTTGGATATAAGTGAATTTGAAGGCGGAACTTCCGGCAGGCAAGGCCTTTTACCGATAGCCATTGACACCCCTAATGCTACTATGGTGGTCGATCATTCCACGGGCCAATTAGTTGATAACGGGATCATTTCGGAAGAACAGGACTGTCACTCAAGCATTAGTACCCCGATACTACCTGGTAGTTCACTCAGGATAGCCGGAAAACGGTTAAAATCTGGGCCAGACATTGCAGTTGGTGAAACAAGGCACGATGGCATACTCGGGTCAAAACCGTCGTGGCGCGGTCGGTTCATGGCGGGTCGGGCAGGTGTCCATGGGTCCAAGAGTAATCACGTCTTGTTTGAATCAAAGTCAGTTGATAGCATTGAAGGTACTCCTATCCCCAAGAAGTTTAACACGGGTGTCAAGAGAACAAACTTTAATGCCCCGGGAAACGATGTGACTCCTCCTATTCCGGGTCAGGGCTTGGTTCAGAAGGATAAGGCGGGTCAGGAGGATAACAATGAAACTAGGAATATGCACTCTATGCAAGGATCAAGGTCAGATGTGGGATACGAAGGGATTTCTTTCCCCAAGGATTCTAACGTTATTATTGAGGGTGCTGAGGCGTCACACATTAATGTTGCGGGTACCAAAGATTCACTTACAAGCACGGGTCTTTATGATGGTCTGATTTCCAAGACGGGTCAGGTGGATAACCATGGGTCATTGACTATTCCCGTTATACAAGGAGCCAAGTCAGTTGTGAGTAACAAAGCTAATTCTATTTCCAAGGAGCCTAGGAACTCCATGACCATTAATAACGCGGGAGCCGAGGGGTCAGCCTTGAATGACGCGGGATCCAAAAAGTCCTCTCGTGTATTAAGACAACAACCCCAGATTTCTTTAAGTGTCACTAATGAAGCCTTCCCTACTTTAGCTAGTTTTCTAAGTGGAGTCAATCTCAAGAATCACAACAAACCTTTCGTCTTTAATACTTCCTTGGATTCGAGTAAAGTCTTGAACATACCCCCTCTCTCATCTAATACCCCTTCACTACTCTCTGAATTACACAACACCTCACCCCTTCTATCTTCTCTTCCCTCTATTCCTCCTGAAACCCAACACAAATTCCCTACCCTCCCAAATGGCACGCGAATCCTCTCTCCTATCGCGGGCCCAAGCTCATTTCCTTCTACCCATCCCCCTCTGCCTATACCTCCAGAAATACCTCCCAATGATTTACACACTAATGCATCTTCTAAACCACATCATATTCCTACCGCGGCTACAACTCATAACAATCTTCCCCCAAACCATGGAAAAGGTACCTTCCCTCCCAAAAAGACTTATGCTGGAGTCTTTGCGGGAACTAGGATTGAGGCAAAAGGTATGAAGTTACAATTTATTGAACAACAAGGGGCAGAAGTAGATATAGAAGCTGAGGATGAAGTTCCTTTCATAGAAACATGGGGCTATTGCCTAATAGGTTGCTTCACGGGCCCTTTCCCGGGAAGAGAAGCTTTGAATACCATTGTGAAAAGATGGGGAGTTAAATGCCGTATTATACCATATGGCAAAGGCTGGACAGTGTTCAAATTCATGACGGAGGAGGAGCGCACTAATGTACTTCATGGAGGCCCTTATATGGTCTACGGGAAAACCATGATGCTCAAGGCTATCAATAAAGGAGTTCTAATAACGGATGATTTATTCATGGACATTCCTATTTGGGTCACTTTTCCGGACATTCCCCTTTCTATTTGGAGTGCAACGGGCCTTAGTAAGATTGTTTCACGTGTAGGAAAACCTCTTTACACGGACCAATATACTAAGGAAAGGTCTAAAATGAACTATGCAAGAGTTCTAGTGGAAGTGGATGTTAGCAAGGAGCCAATAATGGATTTTGTCGTCAAACTCCCCGATAACAGGAGGTATACTCAAAGGGTAAACTATGAGAATTACCCGGACTTTTGCTATCATTGTGCAGCTTTTGGACACAACCATTTGAAGTGTAGGAAGCTGAGGGATGATGTCAACAACGAAGAAGCTCCAAAAAAAAGCAATATTGAGGTACCCCCTAACAATAAGGAAGATTCTACTTGTTTGGAGGTCAACAGAGGTACGGGTGGAACCAACCCTCATCCCCCTCATCCACCAACTTCTCAACATCCCGTAGATGCTGATAACTTGATGGACATTGAAGAAAGTGAGCACATAACACCTCCTGGTACGGGAAGTTTGGGAGAAGCATCACATGCCGCGGGTCCTCCGGTTTTGGGTCATTCTGGCCCATCATGTTTGCGGGTTTCTCAAGCAATGTCCTCACTGCCTAATCCTCACCATGGCAGTACAAAACATGTTAGGATGAGTTGTGAGTCAAAACATCCTGATTCTGATATGCCTATGAACCCGCCACCTTCATTGGATGGAGATACATACAAGGGTGCTACGGAAAAGGCTCAACTTGTGTCACGTAACGTTAACTTTGAAAGCGGGGAACATAGCTTGGCTGAACCACATGTTATGGCTTCCAGCAACAAAGATGATGGATGGAAAGAAGTTTTGTCAAAAAAGAATGGGCCGAAAAGCAGTGGGAAAGCGAAGGCAGCTAAGCGCGGAGGTGCTAACAAAACCTCCTTTGTTTCCTAATGAAAATACTTTGTTGGAATGTTCGTGGTCTTTGCGGACAAAGGGATAGGGCAGCCACACAAGCTCTAGTGTGTAGTATCACTAAACAGCATGACGCGGCTAAGATTTGTCTATTGGAAACTAAACTATCTCGGCCAAGGACAGAGTCTTTCTCTACTCAAAGATTCAAAGCTTGGAAGTTTTGCTCAATTCATTGGAGGCGGAAGAATGCTACTACTTTGGGATCCATCTAGGATTTGTTACGAAGTGCTTGGTATGGACTCTCAGCATATCCATGTCCAGGCAAGTTGCAATATAACACAAGTGTCCTTCCTTGCCACATTTGTGTACCCAGTTTATAGCATCTCGGATTGAAGGATGCTTTGGCATCACCTTTCTCACTTGGGCATTGGAATCACTAAGCCTTGGATGATTATGGGAGATTTCAACACTTACTGCAACCCTAATGATAAGGTGGGGGGTCCTCCTCTCACGCCTTATGCACTTAGGGATCTTGGCGATTTCAGGATTTCTCATGGACTAGAAGACGCTCCTTCTTCCGGTTCCTTCTACACTTGGACAAATGGTTCGATTTGGTCTAAGCTTGATAGAGTGTTGATGAATCAAAATTGGAGTGATTTGACCCTAGAATGCACGGCCAATTTCATGCCTATGGAACCTGTCTCGGACCACTGTCCTGTGATAGCCACGGTTATTGCATCCTATAATGTTGGGAAGCGCCCTTTCAAGTTCATGAATATGTGGCTTTCTCACCCAGCCTTCGAGGACATAATGACTTCATGTTGGAGACAAGACATATTGGGAACTGCTCAATTCGTCCTTGCCTCAAAATTGAAAGCCTTAAAGCAACCATTAAGGTCATTGAACATAAGTGACTTTGGGGGTATTGAACAAAGAGCAAAAGGGGCAAACATTGAGTTCAAGGAAGGTATCAATGCACACATGGAAAATCCTTTTGATGAGGAGCTAAAAGCCAAGGTTAAGTCCTCAAGAGCTAGAGCAAACACCTTACTGGAAGCAGAAAGACACTTCATAAGGCAGAAGTCAAGACAGAAACACTTGATTGGAAGTGATAGATGCTCCAAATACTTTCATAGCTTGATCAAGAGGAGTAATGTCAGGAACTCAATTAACTTTCTTGTTAAAGCTAATGGTACCATCACTACATCACCAGAAGAAGTTAGGAAGTTGCTTGTTGAATTTTACAAAGATCTATTAGGTACTTCCCGATCCACTACCAACTTTGATCCTGAAGTGTTCAACTATGGCCCGAAGCTAAGCGAAGAAGAGAGATTACAACTTTTGCATTTCATCACCCCAAAGGAGATTTGGGAAGCTCTCTCTGATATAGGCAATGACAAGGCACCTGGACCGGATTGTTATTCGGCTGCCTTCTTCAAGAATAGATGGAGAGATGTGGGCCATGATGTTGTAAGAAGTGTCCAAGAGTTCTTCTCTACTGGAGTTCTTTTGAAGCAGGTGAATCATACCATCATTACCCTACTACCAAAGACTGATCATGATCCTAAGGTAAATGATTTCAGGTGTTATACCCCGTATTTCCAGAGTATGTACATGAGGGCGTACGTATAAAAGTTTAAGCCTTAAGTAGGCAAGGGTCGAAATTTTATGCACAACCCCCGAAAAGAATCATTTTTCGACGAAACGTTTTCCAAACTTTGCGAAGGGAAAATTACGGCTATGTCATTTATTATTTTTGCGGATTTTTCCGAGAGATGAAATATTTTGGACCAACGAGAGGGCGACACTTGGCCCTCAAGTGGACGGCAAAGCTAAAGGGGTCTTGGCACGTTTTTTGTGCTAGGACTTTGGTCAAGGGGTTGGTAGGATATTTGTAGATATTTTGTGTAGTTGATGAGCAAGTGGGACCCACAAACATGTCACGACCCGAACCCGGACCCGTGACCGGTGCCTTAACCCGGGCACCCTAGTGACACAACATCAGAGAAAACCAGCGGAATGTAAACTCAAGATAAACAACCATAAGATATAGAATAGTCTAGCCCAAAATGGCTAACCCAAAAGTACATAAACCAACAGTCACATCCTTAACGAACCAAGTTCTGACAAGACTACAGGCCTCTAAGAATGAATAACACTATGACGGGACAGGGCCCCGCCATACCCCCTGAATGTACAAAAGTCTACAACCTCAGGGAATCGTACCAAAAGACGAGGCCTCCGGAGAAATGGAGCCTTCCGAGAACCGAACCGTGATCCTAAGAGTGCGGATCAGCAAGCTATGAACCTCAACCTGCGGCATGAACGCAGCCCCCCGAAGGAGGTCAGTACAACATGTACCAAATATGCGAAACTGGAAAATACTGTAATAATATCATAAGTCAAAATATAAGCTGGAGTTATAGACGAAAATCAGTTTACCTTGCACTGTGCCTTACTAACAATGAGAGTAACAAATGTATGTATATATACTGCATAAAAATAGGAAGCTCATGATCAAAACAGGGTACCTCGCCCGTAGTATCATTAAGCAATCCTACTCCTGGGACTATTTCACCCGCATAGGTCCTGTGGACCCGCATGAGGTCATCCGCCTCGTCATGGGACTGTTTCACCCGCATGGGACTATTTCACCCGCATGGATCATGTGGATCCGCATGAGTACCATCGCGTACTCGCATGGGACTATTTCACCCGCATGGATCCTATGGTCCAGATCCGCATGAGTACAAGCGCCGCACTCGCATCATGGGTAGCAAATCCATGACATAAATAGTAAACCATCCTATTGAAGCATACCCGTGGGCCACCCATCGTGTCAGTATGTCCAAAGGAAATAACAAGAGTACCCCGGGGTTTACCCGTAATAATATATATAACATAGCCCATCCGGCTATCATACGTACATAAGCACTACCGGCCTATCATATCATAACATAAGCACGACCGGCCTATCATATCATAACATAAGCACTACCGGCTTATCATATCATAACATAAGCAAGTTAAGAAAATACCCTAACTTCTTATTAACATTATTAATATATCCTCTCTCATTTTAGTATACCTAAGGCACCAACATGTCTTTTAATAGAAAATCCGGGAATTTAACCCAAGTACCATGTACTTCTAACCTTTTAAGAAATAACTCCTTTTTATACAAAAATTCCAAGATACTAATCACCATAGTATCAAGTTACGATTTCTTTTCAAAGCAAGTCACATTTCCTTTTAAAACTATCTCAAGCTTCTAAATTAAGTGACTTCATTTCTTGTAAAACCTTAGGCAATTCATGCCTTAAAACCATTTTCCTTCCACAAGTTCAAATCATCAAAACCTTTCTCCATTAAACTTTCACAAACTAATATAACCAACTCCCCATAAAGCCGTTATATTAGAGTTAAACAATAGTAAAACACATTCCCTTAAGTCCAAGGGATTTTTATACTTTTCTTTTAAAAGCAAGCAAGTATCAAATACTTATAACAAACGAAGATTTCCAAATCTTGTACGCTCACCGTACTACATAGGTACAACTAATCATGCTCAAGAGATAGAAAGCTCCACATACCTCTTGGTCAATCCACAAGCTAAGTCCACTTTACCGCACGTAGTATGTCAACCTAAAATGACCATAATACGCTTATCGCTCTAGTTACAATGCAGAATTTTTCCAAGTTAAAGTCACCAATTTCCTACGGAAAATTGGGCAGCGTTTCCTTTGTTTCTACATACTTTGCCACCTTTTCCAAGGTCGATTTTTAACGCTCAAATGCCATGTTTAAGGCTCAACAACCAACCAACACCAAGGGGATTACACACCTAAACTTTGGTGTGTAAAAATTCAGCCCCACAAGTTACAACAACTAACCCAACAAGTCTAATGTAGTATTTAGGCAACAACATGCTCATAATATCCCCCTAACCAATTCTTTCATAATCAACCCCATTTCTTACATGCAACTACTCTAAGTGCATTTTCCAACTACAAGTTCTTCCTATTAAACATGCAATACCCAAAACCAACTACAAGAGAAGAAATGTTACCTTAAGTTTTAGCCAAACTTATTCCAACACCTTGCTAGCCTTTTCTCCAAGAACACCACCACAATAGTCTTCACAAGCTTGTAATAACCTTTCCTTCCTATTACACTTTTCAGATTTTTCCCTTAGGCTAGAATTCCTCTTGGGAATTTAGAGAGAAGGATGAGCCTTTTAACTTAGAGAGAGATGGAGTGTAAAGATGAAAAGTTGAAAGAAATGACCAAGTCTTGGTCAATATAATGCATGTAGCAGAAATCAGATGGGGGGGGACACTTGTCACCCTCCCATGGCCTCTTTTAAAACAAAAATCAGACTTTCTAAGTTTTTCCGCCCAAATTTCCCGCCTCGGCGCCGCGGCCCTGCATCCCGGCGCCGCAACTCCTGCGGACTCTCGGAACTTTAGGCGCCGCCTCGATTTCCGCGCCATGCGTGAATTCCCGCCTTGGCGTCGCGGCCTGCCTCGGCGCGGCCGAGCCCTGACCGAAGTTTTCTGATTTCGAGTCCTAACTCCTTCCGCATGGCCCCATACGCACGGCCTGAACCACGAGGTATAACATTCTCCCCCCCTTAGAAACATTCGTCCCGAATGTTCCTTCTAGGCTTACTCAAATCACAATATCGACATAGACTCAAATAAAGACGCTCCACACGGCCACAACAAAACTCAAGCATAATTGCTAACCAAAACTAACAAGCAGCAAAGTGGGTTACCTGGAGGTGTAGGGAATAAGTGAGGATACTTCTTCATCATGTCATCCTCTGCTTCCCACGTCATTTCCTCCTGCTCGCTCCGCCATAAGACCTTGTGGAAGCCACCTCCTTCGTCCGAGTCGCCTAACTTGACGATCGAGTATCGCTATGGGACTCTCCTCATACGACAACTCCTCTCACACCGGATATCCCGAATCGGGTGCACTCTGACGATCTCCAACGCATTTCGTAACATAGACACGTGAAAATCGATGTACCGCCAAGATCGGACGGCAGATCCAACTCATAGGCAACCTTGCCCACTCTTCGGACAATCTGATACGGCCCAATGTACCTTGGGCTGAGTTTCCCTTTCCTCCCAAATCTCATCACACCCTTCATGGGTGACACTTTCAGAAAGACCCAATCATTAACCTCAACCTCTAAGTGTCGACGCCGATGATCTGCATATGATTTCTGTCGACTCTGGGCTGCCAATAACCGCTCCTGGATAAGCTTCACCTTACCCACTGCCTGCTGAACCAAATCTGGCCCGATTAACTGCACTTCTCCCACTTCAAACCAACCTATCGGTGACCTGCACTTCCTCCCGTATAAGGCCTCATAAGGCGCCATCTGAACACTAGAATGGTAGCTGTTGTTATAAGCAAACTCCACAAGAGGTAAATGATCCTCCCAGCTACCCCCGAAATCAATAACACAAGCCCGCAGCATATCCTCAAGTGTCTGGATAGTGCGCTCGGCCTGTCCGTCCGTCTGAGGATGAAACGCCGTGCTGAGACTCACTTGTGTCCCTAATCCCTTCTGGAAAGACCTCGAAGTTAGCCGTGAACTGGGCTCCTATATGATATAATCGACACCGACTCGCAATCTCACAATCTCTCTAATATATAATCGGCATAGTCCTCGGAAACGCCGCCCCGACTGGAAGAAAGTGGGCTGATTTCGTCAGCCTGTCTACAATAACCCAAATGGAATCATGTCTCCTCTGGGTGCGAGGTAACCCTGTAATAAGTCCATGTTGACCACCTCCCATTTCCACATCAGAAATCAATAGCCTGTAGCAGCCCACCGGGCTTCTGGTGCTCAACCTTAACTCGATAATTAGGACACTGGGCAACAAAATCGGCCACGTCCCTCTTCAAACCATCCCACCAATACATGCACCTGAGGTCATGGTACATCTTAGTTGACCCCAGATGAATCGAATAACGAGCACTGTGTGCCTCCCCCAGAATCTGCTGACGAAGTCCTGTCACATCGGGAACACACAATCGGCCCTCGAATCTTAGCACCCCATCCGGTGCTACCTCAAATAGACTCTTCTCTTCCTGGAGAGCTGCATCTCGGTACCGTACCAAAATCGGATCCTCATACTGTCGCCTCTTCACCTCCTCGACGATGGAAGACTCGGCGACCTCTCGAACCCGAATTCCGTTACTAACGGAATCAACCAAAAGAACCCCAAGGCTTGCTAACTGGTGTAACCCTCGGACCATGTCCTTCTTCCCTGGCTGCACCCCCAACAGACTACCCATCGATCTGCGACTAAGGGCATCTGCAACTACATTGGCCTTCCCTGGGTGGTATAGGATATCAATATCACAATCCTTGAGTAACCCTAACCGTCTCTGTCGCAAATTCACCGCCTCGACCAAGATATACCGGAGTTTCCTGTGGTCTACGCAAATATCCACATGAAATCTATATAAGGAAATTGCCTCCAAATCTTCAAGGTACGATTAACTGCCGCCGACTCTAAATCGTGAGTAACGTAATTCCTTTCTTGCTTCCCTAACCGCCGGGAAACATAAGCTCTAACCTTATCATGTTGCGTCAGCACACAACCTAGCCCAACACCCAACGTGTTACAATAATACCCCAATCCCTCTAGTCTCTCAAGAGGTTAGAATCAGAGTCGTGGTCAACTTCTCTTCCAATAACTGGAAGCCTCTCTTGCACTTGCAAAATATTCGAGCATCCTTAATCTCAGTTATGGTTCCTGTTTCCCTTTCTCTGTTGCAACCAAACTTGGTTACTATACTTGGATCTGATTCCTTTGCTTGCCGCATGGCTAAGACTTCCTGCCAATCACAATTTAGGGGGAAGACTTCCTTGATCTTGTCAAGTAGTAATCCTATTATCCTCTCTCAGCTCGTAGAGCTTATAGTCCTGTTCAACCTCAATTCACGGTATTACATAATCCAATGACTTGTCAAGATTTCTTATCGTTCGAGTGTCTACTCGTCTTTCCTTTATAAGTTATTTCAAGTTGTCCTGGGGTCCCCTACCTCTCCGTATTCTCTTACTATCTTTATCGTCAGTACAGATGCTACTACCTTTCCTCGAGGTGTTCCTACTGCCCATTACCTACTAATGGTCTTACACTAGTCCGGGGTAACTGTATCTCGTGCAACTTACATAACCATAGTTGTATTCTCTTTTATCCTTCCGGTCATAACCTACCTTATGCTTATTAATAGTAAAGTGTTTATAATCGATCTATAATCGCATTTCAAATATGTGTACTACTGCATTTTCTTACGACACTTCCCCGTTTCGTAACGCTGTTCTTAATTACCCCAACATAATATTTTTTCCACGGTTATTTAAAATCAGAACTTATGGCATGACGACATCAAGACCTACCAGTCTCACATTCTTCGTCTAACTACATGGGTACACATAACCCCATAATACGTAAGACTATCCTTTTATGTATGGGAGAGAACTTATCTCCCTTCAATAAACTTTCTTTGGTGTCACAACCCTAATCACCGGGTCCTCTCATGGTCCTGTAAATATCTAATCATTACGCACCGCCTTAAAATCGTGTAGATTTTCAAAACCTACCAAAGATGCCCTCAGCTTTCCGTCGGCAATACCAGATTTATTTTATTCTTGCCTTGCACATTTCCTTGAAGTTATCCGGAAGGTCGTGGCCCTGACCGCCACACCAAACCAACTCCAAGTACCTCCAAGAGCACTTAACATAATTTCTTCAAATTCAAGTATTACTTACCTTCTGCGTCAATTTTTTTCCCAACGAACAAGTCACACAAACTTATTAAAAACAATGATGCCAAAGAAGGAAGGATAATTCACTGGTTACTACTACTTCCCTTCTTCTCCACTCGATAACCGGCTTACCGGGAAACTGGTACCGAATCAATCTCTTCTGTTGTCCACGTTGGCATAACATGAGGCCAACTAGCCCGTACTCATAATGACCTCAACGTCATCATAATACTCTGCTAGGGTCCGACGACTGTATCGTTATCGACAATTATTATCTGCCCACTCAGCTACCACCCAACACTCACGGGTGTGGTTACCCCCTAAAGGTTCTCATGGATTCTGGCTTCATTTCTTTCACACTTGGTTGCTCACTTCCTTACCGGTCGTACTCTTTTCCGTACTTCCAAACTTATTCTAGCTTACGTACATAACTTCCATAATAAAGTTGGCCTTCGATCTTGGAGTTACTAAGTTAAACAATATAAGGTCATTTCCGGCTCTCACAACCTGGTTCCGGTGGAATGCGTCCACGAATCCGTAAAACGATTAACTAGACTTGGGCTTGTACCCTCGTGACTCTGTCACGTAGCGGGACTACTATCAACTGATCCCACCCCATAAACGGGTATACTAACTTCTCATAATACCATAGTCGTGTCGTCTTGGTCACAACAACCATTACTTACTCCACACGGATCTCATTCGTACTATCCTCTTAAGCATACCACATAGCTCAATTTACAAACATAGTCTCCCATTGGGCCCCTTAATTAAGCTTCTTAAGGTTCCATTACTTTTCCGACAACTCATCGTCTCCTAATTTTCTCAACTAGCACGTAAAACCTCGATGAGAGTTCCTTAACTGCTCCTACCTTCCCGGTATCTATTTAGTCCTTACCAAATCCTGGTAATCTAAAATCATTCTAGGCAACACATATGTGACCCTCATACAGAAATCTGTATAGCTGTATGTCACAATACCAACTATACTACAAGTATTACCAACCTGGATACGCAATCCACATAATCTTCCCTGGGTCACTGCTGCTTCCTCGTAGCTGCAAACACCATAACCTGTTAGGGAGAGACGACCCTAACCACACAGCTCTATCGCACGATCTTAGAGTGAGAAGAAATGGAAACCAATCCTAAATATCCTGCAGCCTCCTGATTATAGATGTGGTGCACAACACACCGATAATCAAGACTCTACTAGATACGGCCTGTAGACTCTTTCCGAGGATTAACTGCTCTGATACCACTTTTGTCACGACCCGAACCCGGACCCGTGACCGGTGCCTTAACCCGGGCACCCTAGTGACACAACATCAGAGAAAACCAGCGGAATGTAAACTCAAGATAAACAACCATAAGATATAGAATAGTCTAGCCCAAAATGGCTAACCCAAAAGTACATAAACCAAACAGTTACATCCTTAACGAACCAAGTTCTGACAAGACTACAGGCCTCTAAGAATGAATAACACTATGACGGGACAGGGCCCCGCCATACCCCTGAATGTACATAATCTACAACCTCGTGGAATCGTACTAAAAGACGAGGCCTCCGAGAAATGGAGCCTTCCGAACCGAACCGTGATCCTAAGAGTGCGGATCGCAAGCTATGAACCTCAACTCGCGGCATGAACAGCATCCGAAGGAGGTCGATAAACATGTACCAAATATGCGAACCGAAAATACTGTAATAATATCATAAGTCAAAATATAAGCCGGAGTTATAGACGAAAATCGCTTTACCTTGCTGCGTGCCTTACTAACAATGAGAGTAACAAATGTATGTATATATACCGCATAAAAATAGGAAGCTCATGATCAAAACAGGTACCTCGCGCGTAGTATCATTAAGCAATCCTACTCTCGACTATTTCACCGCATAGGTCTGTGGACCCGCATGAGGTCATCCGCCTCGTCGTGGGACTGTTTCACCGCGTGAGACTATTTCACCCGCATGGATCATGTGGATCCGCATGAGTACCATCGCGTGCACTCGCATGGGACTATTTCACCCGCATGGATCCTATGGTCAGATCCGCATGAGTACAAGCGCCGCGACTCGCATCATGGGTAGCAAATCCATGGCATAAATAGTAAACCATCCTATTGGAGCATACCCGGGCCACCCATCGTGTCGGTATGTCCAAAGGAAATAACAAGAATAACCCGGTTTACCCGTAATAATATATATATAACATAGCTCATCCGCTATCATACATACATAAGCACTACCGCCTATCATATCATAACATAAGCACTACCTACTATCATATCATAACATAAGCACTACCGCTTATCATATCATAACATAAGCAAGTTAAGAAAATACCTAACTTCTTATTAACATTATTAATATATCCTCTCATTTTAGTATACCTAAGGCACCAACATGTCTTTTAATAGAAAATCCGGGAATTTAACCCAAGTACCATGTACTTCTAACCTTTTAAGAAATAACTCCTTTTATACAAAAATTCCAAGATACTAATCACCATAGTATCAAGTTACGATTTCTTTTCAAAGCAAGTCACATTTCCTTTTAAAACTATCTCAAGCTTCTAAATTAAGTGACTTCATTTCTTGTAAAACCTTAGGCAATTCATGCCTTAAAACCATTTTCCTTCCACAAGTTCAAATCATCAAAACCTTTCTCCATTAAACTTTCACAAACTAATATAACCAACTCCCCATAAAGCCGTTATATTAGAGTTAAACAATAGTAAAACACATTCCCTTAAGTCCAAGGGATTTTTATACTTTTCTTTTAAAACGAAGCAAGTATCAAATACTTATAACAAACGAAGATTTCCAAATCTTGTCGTCTACCGCACTACATGTGTACAACTAATCATGCTCAAGAGATAGGAAAGCTCCACATACCTCTTCGGTCAATCCACAAGCTAAGTCCACTTTACCGCACGTAGTATGTCAACCTAAAATGACCATAATACGTTTATCAAGCTCTAGTTACAATGCAGAATTTTTCCAAGTTAAAGTCACCAATTTCCTACGGAAAATTGGGCAGCGTTTCCTTTGTTTCTACATACTTTGCCACCTTTTCCAAGGTCGATTTTTAACGCTCAAATGCCATGTTTAAGGCTCAACAACCAACCAACACCAAGGGGATTACACACCTAAACTTTGGTGTGTAAAAATTCAGCCCCACAAGTTACAACAACTAACCCAACAAGTCTAATGTAGTATTTAGGCAACAACATGCTCATAATATCCCCCTAACCAATTCTTTCATAATCAACCCCATTTCTTACATGCAACTACTCTAAGTGCATTTTCCAACTACAAGTTCTTCCTATTAAACATGTAATACCCAAAACCAACTACAAGAGAAGAAATGTTACCTTAAGTTTTAGCCAAACTTATTCCAACACCTTGCTAGCCTTTTCTCCAAGAACACCACCACAATAGTCTTCACAAGCTTGTAATAACCTTTCCTTCCTATTACACTTTTCAGATTTTTCCCTTAGGCTAGAATTCCTCTTGGGAATTTAGAGAGAAGGATGAGCCTTTTAACTTAGAGAGAGATGGAGTGTAAAGATGAAAAGTTGAAAGAAATGACCAAGTCTTGGTCAATATAATGCATGTAGCAGAAATCAGATGGGGGGGACACTTGTCACCCTCCCATGGCCTCTTTTAAAACAAAAATCAGACTTTCTAAGTTTTTCCGCCCAAATTTCCCGCCTCGGCGCCGCGGCCCTGCATCCCGGCGCCGCGGCGCCGCAACTCCTGCGGACTCTCGGAACTTTAGGCGCCAGCCCGATTTCCGCGCGCATGAATTCCGCTTGCGCGCGCCTCGGCCGCCCAGGCCACTGAGGCCCCGACCGGTTTTCTAATTTCGAGTCCTAACTCCTTCCGCATGGCCCCATACGCACGGCCTGAACCACGAGGTATAACAAAACACTTGTCCAAATCTTGACCCTACACTTGCCCACCACTTGTCTTGATCATGGTCATTGGTTGGCCTATAAATACCCCCCCTTTGTTGAAGATTTCTTCATCCACAAAATAGTTTCTAAGTCTTGAAATCCCCCTCTCCCCCTTTGTAAGGTTTTCGTCAAAAGCCTCCTCCCCTCCTTTGTGAGCCTCGGCCGAGTACCCCTCTCTTGAGTGTTGTCTCGTAAATACACCCCCCCCCTTGGTAGAAAAGTATTCTCCAAGTATTATTACTATTCCAAAATACCTTGGCCCAAATACCTTGTAGTATTCCAAGGTTACCCCTATACTAAAAGCCCAGAAATACTATTATACTTCCCTTCAGTCACAAACGAAACCCTAAGGAAAATCTTCACAGTTGGTTGAAGTATTAAGAAGAAGTTGCGTAGAACTTCTAAGGGTTGTTTGGAGCGGTTTGGAGAACCCGGAGTAGGAGCTAAACGTTGCTCAGGATCGACATTAAATCTTGGATAATTTTGGGCTTATCGAGGTAAATACTCTTGTCCTTATATTGTAATTGGAAATTACATACTGTTGTAGTAGAAAAAAAGAATAAGAAAGGAGCTGAAAGCCGCTCGACTATAAGGAGAGGCGCGGAAAGCCGCCTTTCCAAAGGTAAGCGGTTAGGTTGACTTTGGAAAGGCTACTAAGGACCGGGTGAAGAATGAAAAACGTATAGAAATGGATACAAGATTCATAGAAGAGATTTGAACTGTAATAGAAGGATATTACAGAAAAGACTTGAACTGAAATCACATCAGAAGAATATTAAAGTAGAAGATTGAACTGTACTTACATAGATGTATTCTGAAGAGACTTGTGTAGTTTAACGGGTAGGGAAGTGCTGCCCGATGTTCCGTAAAATAGAGAACCTACTGCTTAGAATATTCTACAGAGTAGTCTAGACGTTGATAGACGTATATGGTACGGTAGACGTACGTGTGTTAACTGAACGTGGTTTTACTCCGATGTCTTTTGACTTGAGTTTAAATATAAGAATCTTGAAGTATTTCAAAAGAATTAAGAAACCTTTTTGAAAGAAGAGTAATACTTGGTTTTAAAAGCTTAAGAGTTATACTAGCTTTATGGGAAGTTAGGTATAACGACTTAAGAGAGATAAAAAGAATGGTTTATTGATTTTAGAAGTTAAGAGACTTGATCTTAAAAGATAAGAGACTTGACTTAATTGATTTAATATGAATTTTGTTAGAAAGTGTGAAACCTCATTCGTGAGTAATGAGTACTTGGTTTGTAAAAGGAATAATGTTTCCGATTCGGAAATGAGAATAAGTATCGAACAAACCACAGCAGCGCTAATAAAGGGAAATGTATTGACTAATAAAGTATTATTAAAACCAGTAGAAACCTCCATCTGTATAGAAGCTAAGATGAGACAAAATGATATTACATTTCCTAGATCATGGCTGCTTTAATAAGATTGTTATAAACAAGAAGAACCTACTCACACATATGGCATATGTTTCTCAAATTGTTTTAAATGAGAATTATGTTATTAAGTGATTAAAACTATGAACTACGAAACCTTTCGAAAATGAGAAACTTGAGCATTTGAAATTAGGCAAACTTGAACGTTTGGAAAATAATGTTGTTACTTGATTTTACAAAGGGAAGTGTTTTGGTCTACTTAAAAAGATAGTCACTCTATTTTTATACTACGGGTATTGTGTGACTTTTGTGAAAGAAACAGATCTTTTAAAGAGTTAATGTATGAAGTACTTTGGGGATAAAAACCCGAACTTGTTAACATAAAGTAGAAAGTACCTTGTGTGAATAACTTGATTGTGTTGGTTTATGATAACCTTGTAATACTTTCTCGTTGATTTGATAAGTAAACATGTTAGGATGCTACGTGTGTTAGTATCTTGTGATGTTTGTGTAAAGGGGGTTCCCTTGTTGTGCTTATGTTGTTTAACGATAAGCTGTTATGTTAGTATTATATCACTCACCTCTTGACATGATAGGGGTTAAGTCGCCTCCGTCGCGGGTAGACTCGGTGATGCAGGACCATGATTCGAGAATACCTCATGCGGGTCCCGGGGGCCTATGCGGAGCTACGAGAGTTCCAGGTTAGTGTGCGGCCTTTGTGGTCATGCGGTCTATGTGGCCATGCAGACTGCGAGTCCAGGACGATGCCGGGGAGTAGCTACCCTCGATGCGGGGAATACCTCATGCGGGCCTATGTGAGTGGCCTATGCCGAGTCGCGGGAACTTCAAGGACTAGACGCGCACATTAGATACTGCGGCGAGTGTCGGCCTTCGATCATGTGGCGGTCAGACAGATCTCATGATACGCTTTATGACCTTGTTGGTGCTGGGTCTTAGTAGTCGGCTATGCCTTCGTACTTACCGTACGGTTTTATTATGACACAGGTGGGACCTGGTGTTCATGTGTATTCCTTGGTGCTTTTATATCATAGACTGTCGGCAGTGAGGAAGGTATTCCACGGACATGATTTATGTTGTGGGCGTGAGACCCATAGTTATATTTGAGTGATGACTTTGAGGCGTGAGTCACGACTTTACATATTCGCTTATTTATTGTGAATGTAGTTTGGTTATCATATATGTCTCCGCTTTATATAGACTACTATGATTTCATTTACGTATTTTCGCTTCACATACTTAGTACTGTTGTCTTGACCTCCTTCGGCCTGCGCTCATGCCGCAGTAGAGGTACACCGATCGTCGATCCTCGCCTTAGGATCACGGTTCAGCGTTTTGAGAAGCTCCGCTTCTCCAAGGCTTATCGGTGGTATAGTCCTGCCGTTGTAGGTACTTACATTCGTGGTATGGCGGGCCCCCGCCATTGTTGTTATCATTCTTAGAGGTGCAGTATCGCTGTGGCGAGTTTGTAAAAGGTATGTAACTGTTCGGATTCATGTTTATATATATATATGCCGAAAGGCAACTTTCCTCAGAAAACTGTTTTACACTTCATATTATTTCATGTATTGTTTTATGTTCCGCTGATTACTCTGATGTTGTATCACTAGGGTGCCCGTGGTAAGGCACCAGTCACGGGCCCGGGTTCGGGTCGCGACAAAAGTGGTATCAGAGCAGTTAATCCTCGGAAAGTGTCTACAGACCGTATTGTCACGACCCATTCGGCCCGTGGATCGTGCCTTCATCGGCACCAGTAGTCATACATCGAGTAATCGTGAAATATAAAGCAAGACATGAAACAGTTTATAAAATAAGACATAGTTTAAGTGAGAAAACATCGCCTTTCGGCATATATATATAAACATGGTTTAGCAGTTACATCTGATACTGTACAATATGACTACAGACCTCTAAGGAAATATACAACTATGGCGGGACAGGGCCCCGCCATACCTGGATCAGACAAAACTATCTACAACAGGGAGATCATACCAAAGTAGAGCCTCCGAAGGATGGAGCTCCCGACACCAACGTAGAGATCCTAAGAATGTGGATCTAGCACTGCTGCCCTTACTGCGGCATGAACGGCCCCGAAGGAGGTCAAGATAACAGTACTAAGTATATGAAATCAGAAATACTTAAATGAAAACACATCATTTTAAAAATCAGTTTTGCAAGTATGTATGAAACAACCAAGGGACCGCATATAGTGCCACATCATAAACAAGAGCAACAATAGGTAAATCAGAAATGTCTTTTCTAGGTGCGAATGATCAAAGCAGGCCACTCGCCCATATTATCATTCTGCAAGCCTAATCTCGACTCCGAGTCCGTGATAGGCCACTCACATAGGCGCATGAGGTATAACCCGCATCGAGGTAGCTACTCCTGCAACGCCCCGACTCATTGTCCGCATGGCCACATAGACGCGTGAGGTATAACCCGCATACTAACCTGGAACTCTCGTAGCTCCGCATAGGCCCCCTGGACCCGCATGAGGTATTCTCGAATCATGGTCCCAGACCGCCTGAGTCTACCCCGCATCGGAGGGCAGCTTAACCCCCGGTATCATCTCAAGAGGTGAGTGATATAATACTAACACAACAGCTTATAGTTCAAAACAACATAAGCATAAGTAAGACTGACCTCTTTACACAAACGTTACAAGACACTAACACACATAGCATCATATCCTGTCTACTTATCAAACCATCTTATTATTCTTTTCATAATTCAATATAAGTCTGTTATAAACACATAGGCAAACTGTTTCTATTATCACTCTTAAGTGGTTATACTTAACTTCCCATAAAGCTAGTATAACTCTTAAGCTTCTGTTTTAAAAACCAATTAGTTCTCTTCTGTTAAAAATGATTCAGTATTCTTTTGAAATGTTTTCAGTTCTTTATTATTCAAAGCTTAAGCGTGAGGCATTCGTAAGTATTATTCAGCTTAAGTCAAAGACATTGTCGTAGTTATTATTCGCTTAACACGTACGCCTACCGTACTATATATATATTGTAAAATATCATGCTTTAGGAAGAATCACATACCTTCTCATAAAACCACACCAAGTCGAGTATGTCGCGCGCAGAGTCACCTATAATGGTCACGCATATCTATCAAAGACTACTCAAGGTCATTCTAAACAGAGGGTTCTATATCCTACGGAAAATTGGGCGATTTCCCTACCGGTGAGCTACTCAAGTCTCAGTGAAAACAAATCTATGTAAGTACGATTTGATTATTCTTCTTTAAACCCTTCTGCGTGATAACAGTTCAATTCTATTCGCAATAATCTTCTAAGTATTTATACTTATTCTTATACTACTACAGAAGTATTCTCTAATTCAAAAGAGGGTTAGGATTAGTTACCTCGGTAAGCCCAATAATATCCTAGATAAAGTCGCGCCTGAGCAAGGTTTTGCTCCTAAGTTGTATGCTCCAAGGAAACCTTAGAAGTTCTTCACAACTTCTACTAAGTACTAAGGGATTTGGGCTAGGGTTTTTTGGGCATTATAACAATACAAGAAGGCAACTTTTCTACCAAGGGAGGGGCGGTAGGTTTTGGCTAGGCTAGGGGGGGCCTCGGCCAAACCACTTAGGCTAGAGGGGGGGTATTCGGCCAAGGGCCTTCACAAGGGGAGGGGGAGGTGTTTTGGACGAAAAGGCTACAAAGGGAGAGGAGAGGATTTTCAAGACTTGGAAAGATTTGTGGATGAAGAACTCTTCATCTTAAGGGGGGTATTTATAGGTCAAGAAGTGGCCAACCAATGGCCAAGATTAAGACAAGTGCAAGGCAAGTGTAGGGTGAAGATTTACTCCACACAAATATCCTACCAACTCCTTGACTTGTGCACAAGGCACAAAAAACGTGCCAAGCTTCTCCAATTTCGTCCAATGGACGATTCAAGTCCACCAATTGGAGGGTGCCAAGTGTCGCCCTCCCGTTGGTCCAAAATGTTTCGTCTCTCGGAAAAATCCGCAAAAATTAGAAATGGCATAGCCGGAATTTACCCTACGAAAGCTGTGGAAACGTTTCGTCGGAAAACTATTCGCTTTGTGAGTTGTGCCCAAAAAAACGTCCAAGCCTAAACTTTAAGGCTAAACTTTTTGTACGTATTCCCTTACGTACATACTCTGGAAATACGGGGTATAACATTCTCCCCCCCTTAGAAACATTCGTCCCGAATGTTCCTTCCCAAGACAGTTAACGATAAGATTCTTCATAACTTAAACAGTTGCAAATGCCACACACGGCCACAGAACAACACTTAGGCAAAAAAAATGTTAACGAAATTTTACAAGTAGGAAAGTGAATTACCTGGAGGTGTGGGGAATAAGTGAGGGTACCTCTGCCTCATGTCCTCCTCAGCTTCCCACGTCATCTCCTCCCTAAGCTCGTTCCGCCACAAGACTTTGACGGAAGCCACGTCCTTGGTCCGCAGACGCCTAACCTGACGATCGATTATCGCTATGGGAATCTCCTCATACGATAACCCCTCGGTCACCTGGACATCGTCAATCGGGTGTACCCTAGATGGATCCCCGATACATCTCCTCAGCATAGATACGTGAAAAACCGGATGCACTGCCTCCAGATCGGACGACAGATCCAACTCATAGGCAACCTTGCCTACCCTGCGGACAATCTGAAACGACCCAATGTACCTTGGGCTGAGTTTCCCCTTCTTACCGAATCTCATCACACCCTTCATGGGTGACACCTTTAGGAAAACCCAATCATGAACCTCGAACTCAAGATGCCGACGACGATGATCTCGTGACTTACGATCGACTCGAGCCATCAATAGCCGCTCTCGGATAAGCTTCACCTTATCCACTGCCTGCTGCACCAAATCTGGTCCCACCAGCTGCACCTCGCCCACATCGAACCAACCTATAGGCGATCTGCACTTCCTCCCATACAAGGCCTCGTAAGGCGCCATCTGAATACTGGAGTGGTAGCTATTATTATACGCGAACTCAACTAGAGGCAAATGATCCTCCCAACTACCACTGAAGTCAATAACACAGGCTCGCAGCATATCCTCGCAGTGCGGATAGTGCGCTCTGCTGTCCGTGCATGCAGTGGATGAAATGCGCATTACTCGGGCTCACCGCGTCCTAAACCCCTCTGGAAGGACTCGAAGAAGTTAGCCGAATCGGGCTCCTCATGCGATATGATCAAGTAGGGACTCCATGCGATCGGACGATCTCTCGGATGTAAAGTCCGCATAATCCTCACCGAAAAGTCGTCCGACGGAAGAAAGTGGGCTGATTTCGTCGATTTGTCGACGATAACCCATATAGAATCATGTCTCCTCCGAGTGCGAGGTAATCACGTGATGAAGTCCATGTTGATTACCTCCCACTTCCGTGTCCGGATCTCAATCGTCAGTAACAAACCACCGTGCCTCGGTGCTCTACCTTCACCTGCGACAACACGGGCGAGCTACGAACTCGCAACGTCCTCTTCAAGCCATCCCACCAATACACGATCTAAGGTCGTGGTAAATCTTGGTCGACCCGGATGGATAGAGTAACGCTGCGCGTGTGCTTCCCCAAGAACCCTGCCAAGTCCTCAAACATCCGGAACACACAACCTGCCCTCAAACCTTAGCACCCATCGGTGCTACCTCAAAGGACCCTTGCCCTCACGAAGAGTCGTATCACGATAACGTGTCAAAAGCTGGATCCTCGAATGTTGCCTCTTCACCTCGCCGGCGATGGAAGACTCGGCAACCTCACGAACTCTAACCCCATCGCTATCGTAATCCATCAAAGCGGACACCAAGGCTCGCTAATCGATGCAAATCACGAACCATGTCCCTCCTCTCTAGCTGCACATCCGATAGGCTCCCATCGACCTACGACTAAGAGCATCCGCCACAACATTGGCCTTCCCGGGTGTACAGATATCAACATCGTAATCCTTAAGCAACTCTAACCACCGCGTCTGCCGTAAGTTCGGCTCCTCGCAGTGAAAATATCCGAGGCTCTTGTGGTCTGTAAAAATATCCACGTGAATCCCATACAAATAGTGCCTCCAAATCTTCAAAGCGTGAATCACAACCGCCAACTCCAAATCATGGGTGGGGTAGTTCCTCTCGTGTTTCTTCAGCTGTCGGGATGCATATGCTATAACCCTGCCATGCTGCATCAACACACATCCCAACCCGATGCCCGACGACGCAATACATAACATAACCGTCTGGACCTGCGGAAGAGTAAGAACGAGGCGATGCATTATACCCGTATTTCGGTATGTGCGTGGGAATACGTCGAAAATCTTGCCTTAAAGATAAGCCTTGGGCGTTTTATTTTGTACACAACTCACTAAAAGAATCGCTTTCACGAAAGCGTTTCCCGCCTTTCGTAGTAAATTCCGCTATGCCATTTCTTATTTTTGCGGATTTTTAGAGGCGAAACATTTTGGACCAACGGGAGGGCAACACTTGGCACCCTCCCATTGATGGACTTGAATCGCCCATGGACGAAATGGAGAGCCAAGGCACGCTTTTGTGCCTTGTGCACAAGTCAAGGTTGGTAGGATATTTGTGTTTAGTTAATCCTCACCCTACACTTGCCTTGCACTTGTCTTCATCTTGGCCATTGGTTGGCCAAGGCTTGACCTATAAATACCCCTTAGAGATGAAGAGTTCTTCATCCACAAATCTTCCAAGTCTTGAAAAATCCTCTCCTCTCCCTTTGTAGTCTTCGTCCAAAAACACCTCCCCTCCCTTGAAGGCCTCGCCGAATACCCCCCTCTAGCCTAGTAGTTTGGCCGAGGCCCCCTAGCCTAGCCAAAATCTACCCCCCCTCCCTTGGTAGAAAAGTTACCTTCTTGTATCGTTATAATGCCCAAAATACCCTAGCCCAATTACCTTAGTACTTAGTAGAAGTTGTGAAGAACTTCTAAGGTTCTTGGAGCATACAACTTAGGAGCAAAACCTTGCTCAGGCGCGACTTTTTCTAGGATATTATTGGGCTTACCGAGGTAACTAATCCTAACCCTCTTTTGAATTAGAAAATATATACTGTTGTAGTTTAAGGATAAGTATAAATACTTAGAAGTATATCACAGAATAGAATTGAATTTATCACGATGAAGGGTTTAAAGAAGAATAATTGAATATTTACATAGGACTTTTCACGATGAACTTATATAGCTCACCGGGTAGGAAGTGCTGCCCGACTTTCCGTAATTGTGAACCCTCTGCTTAGAATGACCTTCGAGTAGTCTTTGATAGATATCTGACCATTATAGGTGACTCTCTGCAACATATTCAACTTGGCGGTGGTTTTATTGAGAAGGTATGTGATTCTTCCTAAAGCATGATATTTTACAATATATATATAGTACGGTAGACGTACATGTGTTAACTGAATAATAACTACGGCAATGTCTTTGACTTAAGCCTGAATAACACTTACGGCAATGCCTCACGGCTTAAGCCTGAATAACACTTACGGCAATGCCTCACGGCTTAAGCCTGAATAACACTTACGGCAATGCCTCACGGCTTAAGCCTGAATAATAAAGATCTGAAAGCATTTCAAAAGAATACTGAATCATTTTAAAGAAGAACTAATTGGTTTTTAAAACAGAAGCTTAAGAGTTATGCTAGCTTTATGGGAAGTTAAGTATAACCACTTAAGGTTGATAAAAGAAACAAGTTTGCCTATGTGTTTATAACAGACTTATATTGTGAAAAGAATAATAAGATGGTTTGATAAGTAGACATGATATGATGCTATGTGTGTTAGTCTCTTGTAACGTTTGTATAGGTGAGTATCCTTGTTGTGCTTATGTTGTTTAAAGATAAGTTGTTATGTTAGTATACTATCACTCACCTCTTGAGATGATAGGGGTTAAAATGCCCCTCCGACGGGGTAGACTCAGCGTGATGCAGGACCATGATTCGAGAATACCTCATGCGGGTCCAGGGCCTATGCGGAGCTACGAGAGTTCGTGTTAGTATGCGGGGTTATGCCTCACGCGGTCTATGTGGCCATGCGGACGAGTCGGGGCGATGCCGAGTAGCTACCCTCGATGCGGGGTTATACCTCATGCGGGCCCATGTGAGTGGCCTATGCGGACTCGAGTCGATTAGGCTTGCAGAATGATGATGAGGCGAGTGGCCTGTTTGATCATTCGCAGCCTAGACAAGACTCATTCTGATTACCTATTGTTGCTCTTGTTTGTGATGTGGCACTATATGCGGTTCCTTGGTTGTTTCACACATATTTGTAAACTGGTTTTAAAATGATATGTTTTCATTTAAGTACTTTCTGATTTCGCATACTTAGTACTGTTATCGACCTCCGAGGGGCTGCGTTCATGCCGCGGTAAGGGCAAGCAGTGCTAGATCCGCATCCTTAGGATCTCCACGTTGGTGTCTGAGCTCCATCTCTTCCGAGGCTCTACTTTTGGTATGATCTCCTGTTGTAGATAGTTTGTATCTGATCGAGGGTATGGCGGGCCTGTCCGCCATAGTTGTATATTTCCAGAGGTCTGTAGTCATGTTATGCGATGTCGGATGTAATCTTTGAACTATGATTATATATATATATGCCGAAAGCGATGTTTTCTCACATAAAGCGTATCTTATTTTTATAAACCGTTTCATGTCTTGTTTTATATTTCCGCGATTTCTCCGATGTATGACTACTTGGGTGCCGGTAAGACACGATCCACGGGCCCGAGCGAATCGTGACACGGCGTCGATCTCTCGCCAAAGCGAAACCCCGCCACAAGCATCGATCGGCAAAACTTGGCCGCTTCGAAGTCGGCTAGTCAATGGTGCGAAGATAGAAGCAAACTTCTCCACGAACCACCGATAATATCTCGCAAGGCCCGTAAAACTGCGAACCTCTGCCGGAGTAGTAGGTCTAGGCCAAGTCTGTTGCCTCGATCTTGGCGTATCCACTCGAATGCCATCAGCCCGACAATATGCCCAAGAAACGCCATCAAGTCAACCAAAACTCACATTTGGAAAACTTGGCGTACAAGCTGCTGTCTGAGAATCACAAGATAGCCTCAAATGCTCGCATGCTCCCGCTCTGGCGAGAATAAACCAAGATATCATCAATGAACACTATCACAAACGTGTCCAAAATGGTTTGAACACTCGGTTCATCAAATCCATGAATCTCACGAGCATTGGTCAACCCAAAAGACATGACCACGAACTCATAATGCCCGTCACGTCCGAATGCGATCCTAGGGACATCCACCTCTCGACTCACTGATGATAGCCCGATCGCAGATCAATCTTGGAGAAACATCTCGCACTCCGCAATGGTCGAACAAATCATCAATCCCGGAAGGGGTATCGTTCTTAATGGTCACCTTGTTCACCTTCAGATCAACACACGCGCGGCGTCCGCCCTTCTTCTTCACGAACAATACCGGCGCTCCCGAGGAGAAACACTAGGTCGATAAAACACTTCTCCAAAGAAATCTCTCGGTGGTCGCCTTCTCTCAACTCGGCAGTGCCATTCAGTATGGCGGAATGGAAATAGGCCGAGTGTCCGCAACACATCTATACAAAACTCGATCTCCTCTCGGGAGGATACCGGAGGTCGTGCGAAACACGTCGGGAACTCTCGACCACTGGGCGACGGAAAATCTGGTACCGCAGCCTTGAGATCAAACACCCGAACGAGATGGTAGATATACCCTTCGCACCATCTTCCTAGCCTTGAGGTAGAAATAAACCTACCGCCGGCGATACCGTGCTCCTCCCACTCAACAACCGGCTCCTCAGAACTGGAACCGTACTACTCTCTCTGCGGTCTACATTGGCGTAGCGAAGCTAGCCAATCCATCCCCATGATCACGTCGAAATCATCTCCAACTCTATCAAGTCGGCTAGGTCCGACGATCGTAAATAGTCACAGACAAGATCTATATACCCGCCGAGCTACCACCGAATCACCCATGGCGTAGCTACCTCGAAAGGGTCTATGGACTCGTGCTCTATCCCTATCCTACTAGCAACAAGGGAGATATAGAATGAGTAGAACCGGATCTATCAAAGCATACACATCAAACCGAACCGATAAGGTACATGGCGACATCGGTGAGGCCTCCGATCTGTCGGTGGACAAAGCATAAATGCGGTTCGAGGACCGCTAGAATCGGGACGAGCCACGACCTCTGCGCGACCTGCTGACCCGAGTACCACGCCTCGGGCGAGTAATCGTAGGAGATGATGAAGCGAAGAATGCACGAAGGTGAGCCCTACCACCGCTGCCGGTCGGACGGTCCTCGCAAAGTGACCTGCTGGCCAATCAGTAATAAGCTCCAAAAGTAGTACCACACTTCCGTAATGGGATCTACCGACGGCCACACTGGGTGGTCCGTCGGCGATCGCTACTCGACGCCCGCCACAGGGCCCCAGTACGCCTCGAATACTCTGGGTCCGAGGATGGTGCAGAGTGCTCGACCGGCCGTGGTGCAAATCTAGACTGCTGCTGAGGCCGCCCACCACGATAGCCACCAGAAGACCCTCCCGTCCTGGCCTTCTTCTGCTGCTGTCTGTCCACTCGTCGACCTCTGCGCTCCTCGCATCCAAGGGCATGAGCCTGCATGCGGGTAATATCCATACCCGGCTGGAGAGAAACACCCGCACATGACTCGGCCATATAATCATCTAGCCCGGTGACGTAGCGGTGCACCCTATCCTCCATATCTGCTACCAATGCTGGGACATATCGAGCCAATGAATCAAACTCGACATTGTACTCCGCGGTCGTCCCCTGCCTCGGCGAAAAAATCTATCGGCCGCGCCTCTCATCCGTGGAGGCAAGAAGTGAGTGAGAAAGCCTCGAGAACTCATCCCAAGTAGGCGGGACGCGTGCTCTCCCGGGATAACTCCATGAATCAAACCAATCGATCGCGGTATCACGCGGACGTCTGGAACCGGGTCACGGACTCGTCTCGAGGCCTTGATCACCCGCATGATCCTCTGTAGCTGACGGATGAACTCCTGCGGATCATCCTCCGGCCTCGACCCGTAAAACTCTGGCGGGCTACAACTCAAGAAATCTCGTAGCCTCAAACTATCTGCCCTCGGGTGTACCACGGGTGCGGCCGAGCCGAGCTGAACCAGGCCGCGTCCGGCCTATCCTCGTATCGCCACAACTCAGCCAATAGTGGGCCATCTCTCTTGTACCTAACTCTCCGCCCAGGCTGTGGGACAGGAGGTGTGGGTACTGTGGTCTTTGCTGGGGTCGGCGGCGTCATAGAACTCGCCGTCTGCGGTATAGACTGGGCCTGAGCCCTCGTAACTCTCGGTGTCGATCGCGGCTCCTGCCGCCTTGCCTTCGGGCGGGTTGCCTTACGTGGAGGCATAATCATTCTGAGAAAGGAATACGTTAGAAGGGTCCGACTTAAACACAGCTCTAAAGCACGATCTCAGAGTGAGAAGAATGGAAACCAATCCTAAATATCCTATAGCCTCCTGATTATTGGTGTGGTGCACAACACACCGATAATCAAGACTCTACTAGATACGGTTTGTAGACACTTTCCGAGGATTAACTGCTCTGATACCACTTTTGTTGTTATACCCCGTAGTTGCAGGGTATATATGTGAGGACGTACGTGCGAGAGTACGACTGAAATTTTGAAAAAGAAAGAAAGATGTGAGTTTTCGACGGAAAAGTTTCCGGTTATTTGTGAAGAAAAAGGTTCGTTAATAAGAATTGGATTCCCAGATTTGGTATGTGGGCTTCTTAAATTATATTAGAATTTTGAGATTTTATTTTCGGAAATGGTCACGTGGGGCCCACGGAGAAATTTACTGCTTTTGTGGCCCACTTTGTTTTCGAGATTTTGGCCATTGTGGATATTTTTCGAAGACGTTTTTGAGGGCCAATAGGAGGTGACACGTGTCACCCCGCCAGGTGGCTTGGCCGGTTACCTTTGTGCACAACACGGTTAGAGTCGTTTTTCGACTAAACGTTTTATGTAACTTGCGAAGGAAAATTCCTATGTCGTTTTGTATTTTTGCGGATTTTTCCGAGCGGACGGAACATTTTGGATCAACGGAGGGTGACACTTGTCACCCTCATCGACGGTTTGAGAGGGCCACGGTAGGAGGTTTTAAGGCCCTTTTCATGGGTCTTTGTTTGTGAGGATTTAAGGAGTAGGTTAGGGTGCACTTGTGCCAATCTTGGCCATCCACTTGCCCCACATGGCTTGATCTTGTCCGTTGGTGTCCCTATAAATACCCCTTGCTTGAAGGTTTTTCTTCATCCTCATTTCATTCTAAGTCTTGAAATATCCCTCCCCCTTTAGTGTTGTTCGTCAAAGGTCTACCCCCTTTTTGAGGAGCTTGGCGAGGCTTCCTCCCCCTTTGTGAGGCTTGGCTGGGTACCCCACGCCTAGTTGTTTTCGTATAATACCCTTGTTATGGTATAGAAATACTCCCCTAGTATTGTTATAATGACCAAAATACCTTAGCCTTGTACCTTGTAGTATTCCAAAGATACCTCTATACGTAGAGCCCGGAAATACTACCTTTTGTCCTTTTTAGTCTCAAACCGAAACCAAGGAAATCTTCATAGTTGGTTCAAGTATGTGAGTAGAAGTTGGTTAGAACTTCTAAGGGTTGTTTGGAGTGGTTTGAGCGCACGGAGTGGAGCTAAACCTTGCTCGGGATCGACATTATAACTTGATAATTTTGGGCTTATCGAGGTAATTATCTTGTCCTCTATTGTAATTGGAAATTACATGTTTGTTAGAATATATATTTGAAGAATACTATATATGGAACAACTTAGAATTCAGCAATGTCTTTTGACTTAAGCCATAAGAATAAAGAATCGAATCGAATGTATTTACATGGGACTGCATCGCAAAGACTTGTGTAGAATTGTACACGTCCTGTTAGACGTGTAAACCCCCCCACCCTGGTTGGCTTGGTAGCCGGCCTCGATAGAGGAGGAGATTTACGCTGTTGCGGGGGGGGGAGTTGCTGCCGAATTTTCTATAGAAAGATAGAAAACTTGTGTTTTGGGGTTAATAGACGTTTGTGACCTTTATAGGTGAAAGTACTAAGAGTAGCGTATTCTACTCGAGGAGTGGAAAGGGCTAGCAAGGTTGTAGTACTTGGAGCATTTTGCTTATTGTCGATAAATCGTCGCGAGGTATGTGAACCTCTTCCTATCTTTTCTAGCATGATTGTTGTGAACTATGTAGTACGGTGACGTCACAGTGCTAAGTGATTTGGTTGGTTTAAAACATAGGGTGTTATAATAGCTTTATGGGAAGTTAGTTATAACGACCTTATGTAAGTGAAAATGGTTTACTGATGTTAGAAGTTAAGAGACTTGATCTTATAAGATAAGAGACTTAACTTATTTGTTTTAATATGGATGTTTGTGTGAAACCTCATTCATGAGTAATGAGTACTTGGTTTTTAAAGGGATAATGTTTCTTGATTTGGGAATCGAATGTGTATCGGCAGCACCAACTGCGGCGTAAATAAAAGGAAAATGTATTGAATAATGATGTGTTGTATTAAAACCAAGAGAAACCTCCATCCGCATAGAAGCTAAGATGAGACAAAATGATATTACATTTTCTAGATCATGGTCATTGTAATAAGATCGTTATAAACAAGAATAAACTACTCACATATATGACATATGTTACTCAATTGTTCTAAAAGGAATCAAGTGATTAAGTTTGGGAACTATGAAACCTTTTGAAAATGAGAAGTTCGAGTAATTGAAACTAGGCAAACCGAACTTAGGAAAGAATGTTGGTACTTGATTTTAAAAGGAAAGTGTCTGGTTTACTTAAAAATGTGGGTTGGTCATTCTAATACTACGTATCGTGACTTTGATAAAAGTAATGGATCTCTTTACAAAATTTAACGTCACGTAGTACTTTAGGCTAAAACCCGACTTTGGTATAAAATGAAAGTACTTTGTGTTGTTGTGAAACTTGCCTATGCTTGTTGTTGTGAAGCTTGGCTATGCTTATCGTGATAACCTTGTTGTGCAAAGCGTTGTATTTCCGTGTTACCGCTCTCGATGGAGGGTCGGTTGACTTGTTGAGAACTTACTTGGACGCGCTTCTGGCGACGGAGAAATTCCACGCACGCCTCGCTGATAGTATTATTGTTGCGCATCGCTATGGACATATCGACACGACGCGTAGCGCACGTATGCTTCCATTTAGATTACCGCCTTGTTGTTTCCTTGGACATACCGACATCGCGTAGCGCATCGTATGCGCCCATTTGGAATGTTGTCTTATTTTTCCTTCGACATACCGACCACGCGTAGCGCACGTATGCTTCCATTTGGATTTGTCTTGTTGTTGAGGTCACATGGACATGTCTACACCGGCGTGCATTCCGGGCATGTGGCTGACATTGGTATTATTGTTGCATCATGGACATGTCTACACCGATGCAAGATTCCGGCACGCGCCATAATGCGAACTCGATTGATGTTGGGCGTGAGACCCATAGTTATATCGAGTGATGATCGCTTTATGTTGTGAATCGTAGTTTGGTTATCATACATGTCTCCGCTTTATATAGACTAGTATGATTTCATTTACGATTGCACGCCACATACTTGGTACTGTTATCGACCTCTTCTGGGCCGCGTTCGCCGCAGTGAGGTACATCTCGTGGATCCTCGCCATAGGATCACAACAACAGATTGAAGCTCCGCTTTCTCCGAGGCTTATCTTTTGGCAGGTGTTCTCGAGTTGTAGGTTCTTGTACATTCGTGGTATGGCGGGCCCGTCCGTCATAGTCATTGATATCTTAGAGGTCCGTAATCGCTGTGGGGTTGTAAAAGGATTAAACTGCTCGTGTTTTATGTATATACCAAGGCAACTGCTTTGGTTGGCCTGTTTATTTATTATATCCATTGTTAAAAGACTCATGTTTTATGTTACGCTCATATTCTCTGATGTATGTATCACTAGGTGCCTGTAAGGCACCAAGAACGCCCCGAACGGGTCGTTACAAAAGTGGTATCGAGCGCTTAATCCTGAAAGTGTCTGCATCGCGTCTAGTAGAGTCTTGATTATCGATGTGTTGTGCACCACATCTATAATCGTGAGGTCGCAGACATTTAGGATTAGTTTCCATTCTTCTCATTCCGTGATCGCCTTGTAGCCGTAAGTTGGACCCTCCGACGTATCTCGTTTTTACCGCTATGCCTCCGCAAGTGCAACCAGAGCCCGATGGCAAGGCAAATGAGGGTGCTAGTGAGATACAGAGGAGTACGAGGCGCAGCCCGCATAGACTGAGGTCAGGCTTCAGACGGCGGGTTTTGGGACGCCGCCAGCGAGAGGTTAGAGCCGCAAGAATGGCCGCCGAGACCGCAGCACTGAGCCTCCATCCCACACAGGGGCAGGAGATGGGTTACAAGGAGATGGCGATTGCTGGCCGTGGTCGTGGCCGATATGAGGATAGGCCGGATGCAGCAGCCCAGCCCAAAGAGCACCGCGGTTCACCCCGAGCGATAGTTTGAGGCTACGGACTTTCTCGAGTTAGCCCGCCAGAGTTTTATGGTCGAGGCACGAGGATGATCCGCAGGAGTTCATCCCAGCTACACGGATCACGCGGTGATCAAGGCTTCGTAAACCGAGTCGCGACCTTTGTTCGCATCGGCCGCGTGATACCGCAGCCGATTGGTTTGATTCATGGGAGCTTTCCGGAGAGCATGCACTCCAGCAGATGGGATGAGTTTTCGGGCTTTCTCACGCACTTCTTGCCTCCGCAGATGGCGAGGGCACGCCGGCTGATTTTTGTTATCGAGACAGAGGCGACCGTCAGTGAGTACAATGTCGAAGTTCGATTCTTTGGCTCGATATGTCCCTCGCGCTAGTTGCGATATGGAGTATAGGTGCATCGCTACGCCACCGCTAGATGATTATATGGTCGAAGTCTTGTGCGTGTTTTCTTCACCGCATGGACATTGCCCGCACGCAGCTCATGCACTGGATGTGAGGCACGGAGGGTCGACGAATGACTGGATCGCAGAAGAGGCCAGACGCAGGTCCTTTGGTGGCTTTCAGGCGGACCGCCAAAGAAGAGCTAGTTATATACCCCACCGCATGCAGTGGTCCTCCACCGCCTTCGTGAGCAGTCGTGGCTCCGCGGTTCAGATTTTCGCAGAGCGGGGTGTTAACCACCAAGCCACCCCTACCTCGTTGTGACCATTGTGGTAGACTCCATTTTGGAGAGTGTCGTGCTAGATTGGGAGTTTGTTTTGCATGCGACAGCAGGCCATTTTGCGAGGAACTGTCCGACCAAGGGAAGCGCGGATGTTACGACTCACCTTCAGATCTGTGGTGGTTCATCACCTTCATACACATGCACTGGCGTGCCTATGATTAGAGTGAGCGGTAGCTTGTATATCCTTAACCCTCTAGAGTTTTGGTATGCTTGTTATGATGATCTCATTATTGTGTGCTATGTACGGATAGCATTGTGATATGTGTGAGTTAGAATGCATGGTTAGTTGGAAGGATACGTATGAGGCATGGTAAGTGTGAACCTTAGACTATTTCACGACTGAGACCTTAGAGGTAAGGTCGTCTTGAGTAAAAGATTCGTTTATGTTTGACCTTTATAAGGGTGAGTAGTATACGGGATTTATTTGTGTGATAAGTCCATGGGTAGTGTGAGATGGAAGTGGTAGCTTTCATGATGTGAATTAGTAAGATTGTTCCGATCGGGAACAAGAGTTTGGCACGGTGGTCGGGTTTAGGACCATTTATGGTCAAACCGTAACCCTTTGGGGTGGGGCCAGTTCTGGGTGGTCCCGCCAGTGGTAGGGTCACGAGGGTGCTAGGCCGAGTTTAGACGACCATCGTATGAGTTTGTGGACGTTCGACCAGAATCGCTCGTGAAGGCCGAATGGCCTTAGGGATATTACGCCAGAGATGACCAAGTTTGGAGGTGGTGACTCCAAGGTTTTGGGAACCTGGCGATGGCAAGTGGTACGATACTAGAAGAGTTCAAGTGTTCGGAGGGCACGACGAGTAAGGAAGAAAGATAACGTGTGTTATTTTCACGTTGCTAAGTGGCGTTGGCAACTTGTTAGAGGAACTTTATCGTTATCCGACTTAGAAGGAACATTCGGACGAATGTTTCTAAGGAGGAGAATGTTATACCCAGTAGTTGCGTGGTATATATGTGAGGACGTGCGTGCAGAGTACGACCAAATTTTGAAAAAGAAAGAAAGATGTGAGTTTTCACTAAAAGTTTCCGTTATTTGTGAAGAAAAAGGTTCGTTAATAAGAATTGGATTCCCAGATTTGGTATGTGGGCTTCTTAAATTATATTAGAATTTTGAGATTTTATTTTCTGAAATGGTCACGCTGGGCCCACTGAGAAATTTACGGTTTGCCAGGGGCCCACTTTGTTTTCTAGATTTTGGCCATTGTGGATATTTTTCGAAGACGTTTTTGAGGGCCAATAGGAGGGTGACACGTGTCACCCCGCCTAGGTGGCTTGGCCGGTTACCTTTGTGCACAACACCCTGCTAGAGTCGTTTCGACTAAACGCTTTGCGTAACTTCATGGCGGAAAATTCCGCTATGTCGCTTTGTATTTTTGCGGATTTTTCCGAAAGGCGGAACATTTTGGACCAACGGAGGGTGACACTTGTCACCCTCATTGACGGCTTGAGAGGCCACTAGCCAGAGGTTTTAAGGCCCTTTTCATGGGTCTTTGTTTTTGTGAGGATTTAAGGAGTAGGTTAGGGTGCACTTGTGCCAATCTTGGCCATCCACTTGCCCCCACATGGCTTGATCTTGTCCGTTGGTGTCCCTATAAATACCCCTTGCTTGAAGGTTTTTCTTCATCCTCATTTCATTCTAAGTCTTGAAATATCCCTCCCCTTTAGTGTTGTTCTCGCCCAAAGGTCTACCCCCTTTTGAGGAGCTCGCAGAGGCTTCCTCCCCTTTAGGCTTGGCCGGGGTACCCCAAGACTAGTTGTTTTCGTATAATACCCCTTGTTGTGGTATAGAAATACTCCCCTAGTATTGTTATACTGACCAAAATACCTTAGCCTTGTACCTTGTAGTATTCCAAAGATACCTCTATACGTAGAGCCCGGAAATACTACCTTTTGTCCTTTTTAGTCTCAAACCGAAACCCTAAGGAAATCTTCATAGTTGGTCAAGTATGTGAGTAGAAGTTGGTTAGAACTTCTAAGGGTTTTTGGAGTGGTTTGAGCGCACTGAATGAGCTAAACCTTGCTCAGATCGACATTATAACTTGGATAATTTTGGGCTTATCGAGGTAATTATCTTGTCCTCTATTGTAATTGGAAATTACATGTTTGTTAGAATATATAGTCAAGTATACTATATATGGAACTACTTAGTATTCGCAATGTCTTTTGACTTAAGCCTGAAGAATAAAGAATCGAATCGAATCGTATTTACATGGGACTGCATCGCAAGAGACTTGTGTAGAATTGTACACGCCCGTTAGACGTGTAAACCCCGGTTGGCTTGGTAGCCGCCTCGATAGAGGAGGAGATTTACGCTCATGTGGGGAGGCCGAATTTTCTATGTAAAGATAGAAAACTTGTGTTTTGGGGTTAATAGACGTTTGTGACCTTTATAGGTGAAAGTACTAAGAGTAGCGTATTCTACTTAGGAGTGGAAAGTGGCCAGTGCGTTGTAGTACTTGGAGCATTTTGCTTATTGTCGATAAATCGTCGCGAGGTATGCGAACCTCTTCCTATCTTTTCTAGCATGATTGTTGTGAACTATGTAGTACCAGAGACGTATGTGCTAAGTGATTTGGTTGGTTTAAAACATAGGTGTTATAATAGCTTTATGGGAAGTTAGTTATAACGACCTTATGTAAGTGAAAATGGTTTACTGATGTTAGAAGTTAAGAGACTTGATCTTATAAGATAAGAGACTTAACTTATTTGTTTTAATGTGGATGTTTGTGTGAAACCTCATTCGTGAGTAATGAGTACTTGGTTTTTAAAGGGATAATGTTTTACTGATTTCGGGAATCAGAATGTGTATCGACAGACCACTGCAGCGTAAATAAAAGGAAAATGTATTGAATAATGATGTGTTGTATTAAAACCAGTAGAAACCTCCATCTGCATAGAAGCTAAGATGAGACAAAATGATATTACATTTTCTAGATCATGGCTGCTGCAATAAGATCGTTATAAACAAGAATAAACTACTCACATATATGACATATGTTACTCAATTGTTCTAAAAAGGAATCAAGTGATTAAGTTTGGGAACTATGAAACCTTTTGAAAATGAGAAGTTGGAGTAATTGAAACTAGGCAAACTGGAACTTAGGAAAAGAATGTTGGTACTTGATTTTAAAAGGAAAGTGTTCTGGTTTACTTAAAAATGTGGGTTGGTCATTCTAATACTACGGGTATCGGGTGACTTTGATAAAAGTAATGGATCTCTTTTACAAAATTTAACGTACGTAGTACTTTAGGGCTAAAACCCGGACTTTGGTATAAAATGAAAGTACTTTGTGTTGTTGTGAAACTTGCCTATGCTTGTTGTTGTGAAGCTTGGCTATGCTTATTGTGATAACCTTTGTGCAAAGCGTTGTATTTCGTGTTACCGCGCTCTCGACGAGTCGGTTGACTTGTTGAGAACTTACTCGACGCGTCTTAGCGACGAGAAATTCCACGTACATTCCTCGCTGATAGTATTATTGCGCATCGCTATGGACATACCGACACGACGCGTAGCGCACGGTATGCTTCCATTTAGATTACCGCTTGTTGTTTCTTGGACATACCGACACGACGCGTAGCGCACGGGTATGCGCCCATTTGGAATGTTGTCTTATTTTTCCTTCGACATACCGACACGATGCGTAGCGCATCGTATGCTTCCATTTGGATTGCCTTGTTGTTGAGGTCACATGGACATGTCTACACCGGCGCAGAATTCCGGGCATGTGGCCATGGGACATTGGTATTATTGTTGCATCATGGACATGTCTACACCGATGCAGATTCCGGGCACGCGCCATAACGCGAACTCGATTGATGTTGTGGGCGTGAGACCCATAGTTATATCGAGTGATGATCGCTTTATGTTGTGAATCAGTAGTTTGGTTATCATACATGTCTCCCGCTTTATATAGACTAGTATGATTTCATTTACTGATTGCATTTCACATACTTGGTACTTGTATCGACCTCCTTGGGCCGCGTCATGCCGCAGGTAGGTACATCGGTCGTGGATCCTCGCCATAGGATCACAAGCCAACAGATTTGAAGCTCCGCTTTCTCCGAGGCTTATCTTTTGCAGTGTTCCTCGAGTTGTAGGTTCTTGTACATTCTGTGGTATGGCGGGCCCGTCCCGCCATAGTCATCAGATATCTTAGAGGTCTGTAGTAATCGCAAGTGTGGTTGTAAAAGGATTAAACTGCTCGTGTTTTATGTATATACCAAGGCAATCGCTTTTGGTTGGCCTGTTTATTTATTATATCACTTGTTACATGAATCATGCTTTATTTTACGCTGGTTTTCTCTGAAGATGTATCACTAGGGTGCCAGGTGTAAGGCACGAACGGCCCCGAACGAGTCGTTACATTTGTCACGACTCATTCCGGCCCGCGGATCGTGCTCACCGGCACCCAAGTAGTCATACATCAGAGTAATCAGCGGAAATATAAAGCAAGACATGAAACAGTTTATAAAATAAGACATAGTTTAAGTGAGAAAACATCGCCTTTCGGAGGCAGTATGACCGGTCTTTCGTATACAGTTCGAGGATCCAGAGGGCAAGGTTGGCACGGCAGCGGCAGAGTTTGGCACGGCAGCGGCAGTTCCCACTGCGGCCATGATATTTGAACCTTCAGTTCCACGACCGGGGACAGTGAATATAGAGTGCAAAGAAGACGACCCTGTTACTAGCTATGGATGTGGCTACCATAAAGTATACCGATGTACCACGGGTCTTGATGACTATCTAAGAGAGGGTTGTGCAAGAGTAATTCTTCAGTTAGGCTTGAGCATGGCCTGTGTACGGGCTTATGCGCAGCAGGCCAAGAAACGTAGAGATTTACGGGTTAACAAAGGACAGCAGGAGAGGCCGAGCAAAGAAGGTCCTTTAGTAACTTTCGAGGCGAGTCGCCTCACCAAGCAGATTAGATATGCACCTCCGCCAAGCGCAGTGGTCTTCCACAGATTTCGTGACGCTCGGGTGTGCAGGAGTTGGTCGTAACTCCGTGGCTTCCGGTTCATTACAGGATGCACGCCATCCCGGGAATGTCGCTTTTAGTTGGTACTTGTTGTACTCGCGCCGCCGTGGCCATGTGTCGAGAGAGTGTCCTCGTAGAGGACTTAGCCTTCAGATTGGTGGGTAGTTCGTCATCTTCCTACGCGCCTGCACGGGCAGGTTTGATTTGAACGACTAAGGGGAGTGAAGCAGTAGATATAGATATATCTTTAACCCTCTAGAGATCAGTATGTGTGATAAGGTGAGTATACCTTAAGTGCTATGTTCTGATAACAGTGTGTTAGTCGTGATTAGATCATGGTTGTTTAACCGAGTAAGATTTTGGGGGATAGAGAAGGTGTGAACCTTAGAGCTTTTTACGTAGAGACCTTGTGAGGTGAGGCCATCTCGAGAAAAGGTGTAGTGTTATGTTTGACCCTTATCGGAAGTGCATAGTGCACGTGAGTCATGTTTGGGATAGGTCCCTAGTAGTGTGGAATGAAAGGGGGTAGTTGAGCTAAGAAGACCGCTAGGTTTTCGAAACGTGATTTGTGAGATTGTTCCGAATCGGGGAGCTAGTATTGTGCGCCGTCGGGTTGAGGCCACGCCGCGTCAACCCGCGGTAGGTTTGGGTGCGGGTCGTTGTGGTGGTCCCGCCTTGTGTTAGGGTTGTGAGGGTGTTAGGCCCAAGTTTAGTTAACCAGCGTACGAGTTCGTGGATGCATTCGACCAGTAGTTGGGCCGAGGAGGTCAGCCGTGTTGTCTTCTAGCTAAGACCGTTTACTCGCAGAGGTTATGCGAGATGATATATCGAAAAGGTCGTAAGGTCGCACGAGGTGCCTACCTTCACCTTATGTCGCATGCTGGAGCCCGTGTCATGCGTTTCTTTTCTCGAGGTTTTACCGTGCAAGGTTAGGAACTCGAGTAAGTCCAGACCGCATTCGCCCTCGCCGTTGTTCGATTTCGTGATAGTTGCGAATTGTTGTCTCCTGTTGAAGGAGTGTTTAAGCTACCATTTCGGTGTTCGGATGTCGCTTTTGAAGCCTTGTAGGGCGGATGTGAGTCGCGGCCGATTGGTTCGATGTTGGCGTGATTCAGATAATTGGTTCGAGCTTGTTCCAGCAGATCGTGGATAGAGTAAAGTTTGTCTAGAAGAGGTTCCGCAAATCGGAGAAATCGTGCGGATAATCGGCGACGACGCCAGAGTTCAGTTGACGGTCGGTCTTCTGAAAGTACCACCGGGTGGGTGACGAGTTTTGGAAGACAGAGGAACTTAGCGCGAGTTACTTGGGCCTTTGAGTCCATGTGAAGAATAGGCCAGTTGCCTATATGTTAGCTTTTGTCGTCCGACTTAGAGGCGAGATGACCGGTCTTTCGTATTGTTATGATCGGAAAAGTATCGAGATCCATCCGCAGTGTTCCCGCTAATGATGACCACGTTAGAGTTAGTAACCCCGAGTTTTGGAAACCAAGCGATCGTAAATGTGGTAAGAGTTCGAGTGAACGACACCTCGTGGATCGCATATAGTCCTACCATTTGTTGGGTCGCCGAGTGGCACTAGAACCTCGCGCAAAGTGACAAAAGTGGTATCGGAAGAAGCGAGCATGTATGGCGAGCATTGATGTGATCATTTCTTTTGTAAAGAGAAGGCGCGAAGGAAGTATATTTTAGACCCGAGAGAGGTGTTTGTGGTGATGTTAGAGGTGATTCCTCGTGGACTTGGATGTAAGTATTTTGGCAGCTTGTTTCGTGGCCATTGTGGCGTGATTGTTTCGTAAGTATGGTAGTAAAGACTATATCGCGCACGCTTGTTTTGAGGTTGAAGGAACATTCGACGAATGTTTCTAAGCGAGGAGAATGTTATACCGTATTTCCAGAGTATGTACGTTATGACGTACGTAGAAAATTTGAACTTGAGAATTAGGCTTGTCCGAAATTTATTTGTTCACAACACCCGATTAGAGTCGCTTTTCGACTAAACGCTTTCCGACTTTCGTAGGGAATTTCCGCTATGTCATTTTTAATTTTGCGGATTTTTCCGAGAGACTAAACATTTTGGACCAACAAGAGGGCGCCACTTGGCACCCTCTCATTGGTGGAGGTAGATATGACGAAATGGGCTAGTAAGGCACGTTTTTTGTGCCTTGGCTAAAGTCACGGGTTGGTAGGATATTTGTGTGTAATAAATCCTAGCCCTACACTTGCCTAACACTTGGTTTAATCTTGGCCTTTGGTTGGCCATCCCTCGACCTATAAATACCCTCTCCCTTTGATGAATTCTTCATCCTTTCCACAAATCTCTAAGTGTAAAAATCCCCTCTCTTGTCATGGTTCTCGCCCCTCCCCTCGCCGAGAGCCCTCCCATGTGGCCTTGTGGCCGAGACTTCACCCTCCCCGGTGGTGTTGTTCTCGTATAATATACCCCCTCTGGTAGAAATACTCTCAAAAGTATTGTTATAATGCCCAAATTACCTTAGTCGATACCTTGTTGTATTCTCAGTTATACCTATACGAAAATGCCCGTAAATACTATTATACTCACCACAAAACCGAAACCCTAGGAAAATCTCCATAGTTCGTTGAGTATTGTGTAGAAGTTAGTTAGAACTTCTAAGGGTGGTTTAGAATGGTTGAGCGCCTGAGTCGAGCTAAACGATTGCCCGGGATCGACTTTAACTAGGATAATTATGGGCTTATCGAGGTAATTATCTTGTCCCTCTTTGTAATTGGAAATTACATATTGTTAGAATATATAGTTGAAGTATACTATATATAGAATCAACGTAGTTATCGCAATGTCTTTTGACTTAAGCTCGATTAATACTTACTGCAATGTCTCGCGACTTAAGCCCGAATTTAAAAGAAGAATCTCGAATCAGTAATTACATAGGGTCAGACATAAGAGACTTGTGTAGTAGTACCGCGGAGTAGAATTGTACCCGTAGGGTTAGACGATAACCCCCGGTTGGCTTGGTAGCCTACCGATAGAGGAGAGATTTACGCCGTCATGGGGAGGTCGCCGAATTTTCGGTAGAATGTTCTACGATGAGATCTAAATGTTAATAAGCGCCTTGTGGCCTTATAGGTTGAAGTACTACGTGTGGCGCGATCTACTTGGCTTAAGGAGTAGCCGACGGTTGGAAGTACTTGAGCGTTTTGCTATTAGTCGATACTCGCCGCGAGGTATGTGAACCTCTTCCTATCTCTTCTAGCATGATATGTGTGAACTATGTAGTACGATAGACGACATGTGCTAAATGTATTTGATTATTTAAAACATAAAGTGTTATAACGCTTTATGGGAAGTTGGTTATAACTTTATGTTGGTAAGAAAATACTGTGGTCTTTAAAAGGTAAATCGATTAGAACTATAATCGGCTTGTTATGTGTTAGTAAAGAACTTGAAGTATTTCAAAAGATTTTTGAATCATTTTGAAAGAAGAAGTAATACTTGGTTTTGCAAAACTTAAGAGTTATACTAGCTTTATGGGAAGTTAGGTATAACGGCTTAAGAATGTTTTATCGATTTCGAAATCGTAATGTATCGACAAACCATCGCAGCTAATAAAAGGAAATGTTTTGACTAATTAAGTATTATTAAAACCAGAGAAACTTCCATCCGCATGAAGCTAAGATGAGACAAAATGATATTTCCTAGATCATGGTCGTAATAAGATTGTTATAAACAAGAATATCCTACTCACATATAAGACTTATGTTTCTCGGATAGTTAAAAGAGAATTATATTCTTAATCAATAAGACTATGAACTACTAAACCCTTCTAAAATAAGAAACTTGAACATTGGAAAAGAAGGTTGCTACTTGATTTTACAAAGAGAAGTAATTGATTTACTTTAAAAGATAATCACTCTATTTTTCATATACTACGTGTATTGTGTGGTTTTTGTGAAGTAACGTATCTTTTAAAGATTTAATGTATGAAGTACTTTGGGGATAGGTACCAACTTGTTAGTAGAAAGTACCTTGTGTGAATAACTTGATTGTATTGGTTTGTGATAGCCTTGTAATACTTTCTTGTTGATTTGATAAGTAAGCATGTTAGGATGCTACGTGTGTTAGTATCTTGTGATTATTGTAAGCGGGTCACTCTTGTTGTGCTTACGTTGTCAAACGTTAAGCCCGCTGTAGATCGTTATTGTATCACATACCCTGACTTGTTATACCGAGGGCTTGCCACCCTTGATGCGGGTCTATACGCCTATGCAGTCCTTGTGACTACGCGGAGCGCAGTAGCTCCGTGATTGATCATTCCGGTGTTTAGCCCGACGCGGGATTCCTATGCGGTCCGCTGAGACTACGCGGTCTTTTGAGACTATGCGGCCGCGGAGCCTAGGCGGATACCGAGGGTTGGCCGCTTCGACGCGGTATACCTCAGCGGTGCAGGACCATGATTCGAGGAATACCTCACGCGGTCTGGGTGACCTATGCGGAGTCGCGAGAGTTCCAGTGGATAGACGCGACATTGATATTGCGGGCGAGGCCGCCTTCGATCATGTAGTGCGGTCTAGAAAGACCTCGAGATACGCCAGTGGTATTTTTGGTATCGCTGGTCTTAGTAGTCGGCTATGCCTTCGCACTTGCCCCGCACGGTTTTATTGTGATAACTTTGGCGCGTGAGTCCACGACTTGACATGATCGCTTATTTATTGTGGAACTGTATTTTGTTATCATACATGTCTCCCGCTTTATATAGACTACTATGATTTCATTTACGTGATTTATTTTCGCCACATACTTGGTACCAGATCGACCTCCTTCGGGGCCGCGCTCATGCCGCAGTAAAGGTACACCCCGTTGATCCTAGCTCTCGTGGTCAGCCAGCGTTTGGGAAGCTCCGCTTCTCCGAGGCTTATCACGTATAGTCCCCGCCGTCGTAAGTGTTTACATTCGTGGGTTTGGCGGCCCCGCCCCGCCATTGTTGTCGATCATTCTTAGAGGTCCAGAGTACCGCTGGCGCGTGGTTTGTAAATAGGATTAAAATTTTCATGTTGAAAGAGTTGTTATTTATATATATACTGAAGGTAACCGTTTTTGGTTAGCCTGTCTGCTTATTTCACTATTTTATTACACTGGTTTCATGTATTGTCTTTATGTTCCGTTGATTACTCTGATGTATGGCTACTTGGGTGCCCGGGGTAAGGCACTACCACGCCCGGTTCGGTCGTGACAAAAGTGGTATCGTGAGCGCTAATCTCTGAAAGTGTCTACGATCGTATCCAAGAGTCTTGATTATCGGTGTGTTGTGCACCACACCAATAATCGTGAGGCTATGTGGTATTTAGGATTGGTTTCTATTCTTCTCACTCGAGATCGTGCCTTAGAGTCGGTTGTAAGTCGGACCTCCGACGTATTTCTTCCTCACCGCTATGCCTCCGCAGGGCAACCCGCCCAGAGGTCAAGGCGTGGCGAGCCGCGAGTAGAGTTCGAGAGGTGGCGAGGCACAGCCCAATCATTACCTAGGTAGTGCTTCATTCGGGAGTTTTGCGACGCCACTAGCCCCAGCAGAGTTTGGCACTGGCAGCTCCCATCATGCCATGATATTTGAACCTTCGCCCACGACCGACAAGTGAATATAGAGTGCAAAGAAGACGACCACATTAGCTATGGATGTGGCTACCGTAAAGTATACCGATGTACCACTGTCTTGATGACTATCTAAGAGAGGTTGTGCAAGAGTAATTCTTCGATTAGGCTTCGAGCATGGCACGTATGCGGGCTTATGCGCAGCAGCCAAGAAACGAGAGATTTACGGGTTAACAAAGGACAGCAGGAGAGGGCCAGAGCAAAGAAGGTCCTTTAGTAACTTTCGAGGCGAAGTCGCCTCACCGAGATTAGATATGCACCTCCGCCAAGCAGCAGTGGTCTTCCGCGATTTCGTGACGCTCGGGTGCGCAGGAGTCGTCAACTCCGTGGCTTCCGGCTCATTAACATGCACGCCATCCCGGAATGTCGCCTTTTAGTTGGTACTTGTTGTACTGCGCCGCCGTGGCCATGTGTCGAGAGAGTGTCCTTGTAGGAGGACTTAGCCTTCGTGATTGGTGGGTAGTTCGTCATCTTCCTTAGCTATGCGCTCACGGGCAGTTTGATTTGAACGACTAAGGAGGAAGCGAGAGATATAGATATATCTTTAACCCCTAGAGTTCAAGATGTGTGATAAGGTGAGTATACCTTAAGTGCTATGTTCTGATAACAGTGTGTTAGTCGTGATTAGATCATGGTTGTTTAACCGAGTAAGATTTTGGGGGATAGAGAAGGTGTGAACCTTAGAGCTTTTTACGTAGAGACCTTAGAGGTGAGGCCATCTCGAGAAAAGGTGTAGTGTTATGTTTGACCCTTATCGGAAGTGCATAGTGCACGTGAGTCATGTTTGGGATAGGTCCCTAGTAGTGTGGAATGAAAGGGGGTAGTTGAGCTAAGAAGACCGCTAGGTTTTCGAAACGTGATTTGTGAGATTGTTCCGAATCGGGGAGCTAGTATTGTGCGCGTTGCCGGGTCGGGTTGAGGCCACGCTGCGGGTCAACCCGCGTAGGTTTGGGCGGGGTCAGTGGTGGTCCCGCCTTGTGTTAGGGTTGTGAGGTGTTAGGCCCAAGTTTAGTTAACCAAACAGACGAAGTTCGTGGACGATTCGACCGAGAGTTGGGCCGGCGAGGTCACCGCGGTTGTCTTCTAGCTAAGACCGCTTACTCGCAGAGGTTATGCGAGATGATATATCGTAAAAGGTCGTAAGGTCGCACGAGGTGCCTACCTTCACCTTATGTCGCATGCTGGAGCCAGTGTCATTGCTTTTCTCGGAGGTTTTACCAGCAAGGTTAGGAACTCGAGTAAGTCCCAGACCACATTCGCCTCGCCGTTGTTGGATTTCGAGGATAGTTGCGAATTGTTGTCTCCTGTTGAAGGAGTGTTTAAGCTACCATTTCGTGTTCTGATGTCGCTTTGAAGCCTTGTAGGGCGGATGTGCGAGTCGCGGCCGATTGGTTCGATGTTGGCGTGATTCGATAATTGGTTCAGCTTGTTCCAGCAGATCGTGGATAGAGTAAAGTTTGTCTAGAAGAGGTTCCGCACTCGGAGAAATCGTGCGGATAATCGGTGACGACGCCAGAGTTCGTGTTGACGGTCGGTCTTCTGAAAGTACCACCGGGGTGTGACGAGTTTTGGAAGACAGAGGAACTTAGCCCGAGTTACTTGGGCCTTTGAGTCCATGTGAAGAATAGGCCAGTTTGCCTATATGTTAGCTTTTGCCGTCCGTCTTAGGAGGCAGTATGACCGGTCTTTCGTATTGTTATGATCGGAAAAGTATCTGAGATCCATCCAGAGTGTTCCCGCCATGATGACCACGTTAGAGTTAGTAACCCCGAGTTTTGGAAATCAAGCGATCGTAAATGTGGTAAGAGTTCGAGTGAACGACCTCGTGGATCGCATGTAGTCCGCATCATTTGTTGGGTCGCCGAGTGGCACTAGAACCTCGCGCAAAGTGACAAAAGTGGTATCGGAAGAAGCGAGCATGTATGGCGAGCATTGATGTGATCATTTCTTTTGTAAAGAGAAGGCGCGAAGGAAGTATATTTTAGACCCCGAGAGAGGTGTTTGTGGTGATGTTAGAGGTGATTCCTCGTGGACTTGGATGTAAGTATTTTGCGCAGCTTGTTTCGTGGGCCATTGTGGCGTGATTGTTTCGTAAGTATGGTAGTAAAGACTATACCGCGCACGCTTGTTTTGAGGCTTAGAAGGAACATTCGACGAATGTTTCTAGGAGGAGAATGTTATACCTCGTATTTCCGCAGTATGTACGTAGGACGCACGAGAAAATTTGAACTTGAGAATTAGGCTTGGCAAATTTATTTGTTCACAACACCCGATTAGAGTCGTTTTCGACGAAACGCTTTCACACTTCGTAGGGAATTTCCGCTATGTCATTTTTAATTTTTGCGGATTTTTCCGAGAGACGAACATTTTGGACCAACAAGAGGGCGCCACTTGGCACCCTCTCATCGTGGCGATAGATTGGACGAAATGGGCTAGTAAGGCACGTTTTTTGTGCCTTGGCTAAAGTCAAGGGTTGGTAGGATATTTGTGTGTAATAAATCCTAGCCCTACACTTGCCTAACACTTGGTTTAATCTTGGCCTTTGGTTGGCCATCCCTTGACCTATAAATACCCTCTCCCTTTGATGAATTCTTTATCCTTTCCACAACTCTCTAAGTGTAAAAATCCCCCCCTCTCTGGTTGTGGTTCTCGTCCCTCCCCCCCTTGGCCGAGAGCCCCTCCCCCTTGTGTGGCCTTGTGGTCGAGACTTCACCCCTCCCGTGGTGTTGTTCTCGTATAATATACCCTCTCTTGGTAGAAATACTCTCAAAAGTATTGTTATAATGCCCAAATTACCTTAGCCGTATACCTTGTTGTATTCTAAGGTTATACCTATACTGAAAATGCCTAAATACTATTATACTCACTACCACAAAACCGAAACCCTAGGAAAATCTCCATAGTTCGTTGGAGTATTGTGTAGAAGTTAGTTAGAACTTCTAAGGGTGGTTTAGAGCGGTTGGAGCGCCTGAGTCGAGCTAAACGATTGCCCAGATCGACTTTAACTAGGATAATTATGGGCTTATCGAGGTAATTATCTTGTCCTCTTTGTAATTGGAAATTACATATTGTTAGAATATATAGTTGAAGTATACTATATATAGAATCGAACGTAGTTATCGGCAATGTCTTTTGACTTAAGCTGAATAATACTTACAGAATGTCTTCGCGACTTAAGCCCAATTTAAAAGAAGAATCGAATCAGAATTACATAGGTCAGACATAAGAGACTTGTAGTAGTACCGTGGAGTAGAATTGTACCCGTTAGGTTAGACGATAACCCCTGGTTGGCTTGGCAGCCTCGATAGAGGAGAGATTTACGCTGCCATGTGGAGGCCACGAATTTTCGGTAGAATGTTCTACGATGAGATCTAAATGTTAATAAGCGCCTTGGCCTTATAGGTTGAAGTACTACGTGTGGCGCGATCTACTGGCTTAAGGAGTAGCCGACTTGGAAGTACTTGAGCGTTTGCTATTAGTCGATACTGCCGCGAGGTATGTGAACCTCTTCCTATCTCTTCTAGCATGATATGTGTGAACTATGTAGTACGATAGACGCATACGTGCTAAATGTATTTGATTGTTTAAAACATAAAGTGTTATAACGGCTTTATGGGAAGTTGGTTATAACAGCTTTATGTTGGTAAGAAAATACTTGTGGTCTTTAAAAGGTAATCGATTAGAACTATAATCGCTTGTTATGTGTTAGTACAGAACATGAAGTATTTCAAAAGATTTTTGAATCATTTTGAAAGAAGAAGTAATACTTGGTTTTTGCAAAACTTAAGAGTTATACTAGCTTTATGGGAAGTTAGGTATAACGGCTTAAGAATGTTTTACTGATTTCGGAAATCAGAATGTGTATCGACAAACCACCGCAAATACGTTAATAAAAGGAAATGTTTTGACTAATTAAGTATTATTAAAACCGAGAAACTTCCATCCGCATGTAAGCTAAGATGAGACAAAATGATATTTCCTAGATCATGGCTGCTGTAATAAGATTGTTATAAACAAGAATATCCTACTCACATATAAGACTTATGTTTCTCAGATAGTTAAAAGAGAATTATATTCTTAACTAAATAAGACTATGATCTACGATACCCTTATAAAATAAGAAACTTGAACATTGGAAAAGAAGGTTGCTACTTGATTTTACAAAGAGAAGTAATTGATTTACTTTAAAAGATAATCACTCTATTTTTCATATACTACAGTATTGTGTGGTTTTGTGAAGTAACGATCTTTTAAAGATTTAATGTATGAAGTACTTGGGGATAAAATTCAACTTGTTAGTAGAAAGTACCTTGTGTGAATAACTTGATTGTATTGGTTTGTGATAGCCTTGTAATACTTTCTTGTTGATTTGATAAGTAAGCATGTTAGGATGCTACGTGTGTTAGTATCTTGTGATTATTGTGTAAGGGGGTCACTTTTGTTGTGCTTACGTTGTCAAACGTTAAGCCCGTTAGATCGTTATTGTATCACATACCCTCGACTTGTTATACCGAGGCTTGCCACCCTTGATGCGCGTCTATACGGCATGCATCCTTGTGACTACGCGAGTGCGGTAGCTCCGTGGATTGATCATTCCGGTGTTTAGCCTGACGCGGGATTCCTATGCGTCCGTTGAGACTATGCGGTCTTTTGAGACTATGCGGTCGCGGAGCCTAGGCGGATACCGAGGGTTGGTCACGCCTTCGACGCGGGTATACCTCAGCGATGCAGGACCATGATTCGAGGAATACCTCACGCGGTCCGCGGTGACCTATGCGAGTGCGAGAGTTCGAGGATAGACGCGCACATTGATATTGCGGGCGAGTGGCCGCCTTCGATTAGTGCGGTCTAGAAAGACCTCGAGATACGCTTTGTGGTATTTTTGGTACCGTGGGTCTTAGTAGTCGGCTATGCCTTCGCACTTGCCCCGCACGGTTTTATTGTGATAACTTTGAGGCGTGAGTCCCCGACTTGACATACGATCGCTTATTTATTGTGAATCAGATTTTGGTTATCATACATGTCTCCTCGCTTTATATAGACTACTATGATTTCATTTACTGATTTATTTTCGATTTCACATACTTGGTACCGTTAGACCGACCTCCTTCGGGCCGCGTTCATGCCGCAGTAAAGGTACACCGCCGTTGATCCTAGCTCGTGGTCACGCCATTTGGGAAGCTCCGTTTCTCGAGGCTTATCGGTGGTATAGTCCCCGCCGCCGTAAGTGTTTACATTCGTGGTTTGGCGCCCGCCCCGCCATTGTTGTCGTATCATTCTTAGAGGTCCGTAGTAATGTTGTGGGCGTGGTTTGTAAAAAGGATTAAACTGCTCATGTTGAAAGAGTTGTTATTTATATATATACCGGCGTAACCGCTTTTGGTTAGCCTGTCGCTTATTTCATCGCTTTATTACAATCGTTTCATGTATTGTCTTTATGTTCCGCTGATTACTGATGTATGGCTACTGGGTGCCCGGTAAGGCACGATCCACGCCCGGTTCGTGACAGCGGTCAACCCGCGCCCGTAATATGGGTCGGTTCGAGGTGGTCCCGCCAGGTGGTGGGGTCACGAGGCGTTAGGCCCAAGTTTAGTTAACCAAAGATACGAAGTTCGTGGATGCGTTCGACCAGTAGTCGGGCCGATGAGGTCAGCCCATCTTGTCTTTCAGTCAGGACCGTTTACTCGGCAAAGGGTTATGCGAGATATTATATTAGGAATGTTGTAAGGTTGCACGAGGTGCCTACTTTCACCTTATGACAGGCAGTGGAGCCCAGGTTACGGCTATTTCGTTTTCTGGAAGTTTTACCAGGCAGGGTTAGGAACTCAGGTGAGTCTCAGTATCGCATTCGCCCTCGGGCCAGTGTTTGGATTTCAGGGGTAGCTGTGAGGATTGTTGTCTCCTGTTGAGGGAGTGTTTAATAGCTACCATATCAGTATTCGGATATCGCCTTATGACGCCTTGTAGGGGCGGAAGTATAAGTTACCGGTCGATTGGTTCGATGTTGGCAAGGTTCAGATAACTGGTTCATTCTTGTTTCAGCAGGATGTGGATAGGGTGAAGCCTATCCAGGAGATGTTATCGGCAGCTCAGAGTCAACAGAAGTCGTGCGGATAATCGGCGACGATGCTTGGAGTTCAGGTTGACGGTGGGTCTTCTTGAAGGTACCACCCCGGAAAGGGTGTGACGAGTTTTGGAAAACAGAGGAAACTTAGCCCGATGTACTTTTGGGCATTTTCAGATTGTTTGTAGAATAGGCCAGGTTTCCTATAAGTTAGCATTGCCGTCCGACGTAGGAGGCAGTACGTCCGGTCTTTCATGTTGTTATGTTCGGAAAAGTATCGGAGATCCATCCAGATTGTTCCCAGTAATGATGATCAAGTTGGAGGTAGTAACCCAGAGATTTTGGAAATAGAAGCAGTAGAAGAAATGTGGTAAGTTATGAGAAAGAGTTCAAATGTACGAGAAGGGTACGACGAGTAGGGGAAGAAGCGAGCATGTGTTACGAACATAGATGTGATCATTTATTTTGTAAAGTGAAGGTGCGAAGGGAGTATATTTTAGACCTCGAGTGGGAGCTTTTGTAGTGATGGAGGTGATTCCTCGTGGACTTGGATGTAAGTATTTGCGCGTGTTGTATTGTGGCCAGGTGTGGCATGATTGTTTTCGTAAGTATAGCAGTGAAGACTATACTGGCGCATGTATGTTTTGAGACTTAGAAGGAACATTCGGGACGAATGTTTCTAAGGAGGGGAGAATGTTATACCCCGTATTTCCAGAGTATGTACATGAGGGCGTACGTATAAAAGTTTAAGCCTTAAGTAGGCAAGGGTCGAAATTTTGTGCACAACCCCCGAAAAGAATCGTTTTCCGACGAAACGTTTTCCAAACTTTGCGAAGGGAAAATTACGGCTATGTCATTTATTATTTTTGCGGATTTTTCCGAGAGATGAAATATTTTGGACCAACGAGAGGGCGACACTTGGCCCTCAAGTGGACGGCAAAGCTAAAGGGGTCTTGGCACGTTTTTTGTGCTAGGACTTTGGTCAAGGGGTTGGTAGGATATTTGTAGATATTTTGTGTAGTTGATGAGCAAGTGGGACCCACAAACACTTGTCCAAATCTTGACCCTACACTTGCCCACCACTTGTCTTGATCTTGGCCATTGGTTGGCCTATAAATACCCCCCTTTGTTGAAGACTTCTTCATCCACAAAATAGTTTCTAAGTCTTGAAATCCCCCTCTCCCCCTTTGTAAGGTTTTCGTCCAAAGCCTCCCCCTCCCCCTTTGTGAGCCTCGGCCGAGAGTACCCCCCCCTCTCTTGAGTGTTGTCTCGTAAATACACCCCCCCCCTTGGTAGAAAAGTATTCTCCAAGTATTGTTACTATTCCAAAATACCTTGGCCCAAATACCTTGTAGTATTCCAAGGTTACCCCTATACTAAAAGCCCAGAAATACTATTATACTTCCCTTCAGTCACAAACGAAACCCTAAGGAAAATCTTCACAGTTGGTTGAAGTATTAAGAAGAAGTTGCGTAGAACTTCTAAGGGTTGTTTGGAGCGGGTTGGAGAACCCGGAGTAGGAGCTAAACGTTGCTCAGGATCGACATTAAATCTTGGATAATTTTGGGCTTATCGAGGTAAATACTCTTATCCTTATATTGTAATTGGAAATTACATACTGTTATAGTATAGAAATGAATACAAGATTCATAGAAGAGATTTGAACTGTAATAGAAGGATATTACAGAAAAGACTTGAACTGAAATCACATCAGAAGAATATTAAAGTAGAAGATTGAATCAGCATTTACATAGGATCAGATTTACATGAAACTTGTGTAGTTTAACCGTAGGGATGTCGCCCGATTTTCCGTAAAATAAAGAACCTACTGCTAAGAATATTCTACAGAGTAGTCTAGACGTTGATAGACGTATATGGCCTTTATAGGTTGAAAGTTCTGCAAGTAGCATGTTCTACTTGAAAGGTGGACAAGGCTAGCCGGGTTATAGCCGTGGAGCGTTTTGCTAATAGTCGATAATCGTTGCGAGGTATGTGATTCTTCCTATCCTCTTGAGCATGATATTTTAAAAGAATATATATATAGTACGGTAGACGTACGTGTGTTAACTGAACGTGGTTTTACTCCGATGTCTTTTGACTTGAGTTTAAATATAAGAATCTTGAAGTATTTCAAAAGAATTAAGAAACCTTTTTGAAAGAAGAGTAATACTTGGTTTTAAAAGCTTAAGAGTTATACTAGCTTTATGGGAAGTTAGGTATAACGACTTAAGAGAGATAAAAAGAATGGTTTATTGATTTTAGAAGTTAAGAGACTTGATCTTAAAAGATAAGAGACTTGACTTAATTGATTTAATATGAATTTTGTTAGAAAGTGTGAAACCTCATTCGTGAGTAATGAGTACTTGGTTTGTAAAAGGAATAATGTTTTACTGATTTCGGAAATGAGAATAAGTATCGAACAAACCACAGCAGCGCTAATAAAGGGAAATGTATTGACTAATAAAGTATTATTAAACCAAGAGAAACCTCCATCTGCATAGAAGCTAAGATGAGACAAAATGATATTACATTTCCTAGATCATGGCTGCTTTAATAAGATTGTTATAAACAAGAATAACCTACTCACACATAAGGCATATGTTTCTCAAATTGTTTTAAAGGAGAATTATGTTATTAAGTGATTAAAACTATGAACTACGAAACCTTTCGAAAATGAGAAACTTGAGCATTTGAAATTAGGCAAACTTGAGCGCTTGGAAAATAATGTTGTTACTTGATTTTACAAAGGGAAGTGTTTTGGTCTACTTAAAAGATAGTCACTCTATTTTTATACTACGGTATTGTGTGACTTTTGTGAAAGAAATGGATCTTTAAAGAGTTAATGTATGAAGTACTTTGGGGATAAAACCCGAACTTGTTAACATAAAGTAGAAAGTACCTTGTGTGAATAACTTGATTGTGTTGGTTTGTGATATCCTTGTAATACTTTCTCGTTGATTTGATAAGTAAACATGTTAGGATGCTACGTGTGTTAGTATCTTGTGATGTTTGTGTAAAGGGGGTTCCCTTGTTGTGCTTATGTTGTTTAACGATAAGCCGTTATGATAGTATTGTACCACTCACCTCTTGACATGATACCGGGGGTTAAGCTGCCCTCCGATGCGGGGTAGACTCAGGCGATCTGGGACCATGATTCGAGAATACCTCATGCGGGTCCAGGGGACCTATGCGGAGCTACGAGAGTTCCAGGTTAGTGTGCGGCCTTTGTGGTCATGCGGTCTATGTGGCCATGCGGACTGCGAGTCCAGGACGATGCCGGGGAGTAGCTACCCTCGATGCGGGGAATACCTCATGCGGGCCTATGTGGGTGGCCTATGCGAGTCGCGGAAGTTCGTGACTAGACGCGCGCATTAGATATCGCGCGAGTGGCCGCCGATCATGTGGCGGTCTAGACAGATCTCATGATACGCTTTATGACCTTGTTGGTACCGTGGTCTTAGTAGTCGGCTATGCCTTCGCATTTACCCCGTGACGGTTTTATTATGACACGTGGGACCCGTGTTCATGTATTCCTTGGTGCTTTTATATCATAGATTGCCGCGGTGAGGAAGGTATTCCACGCATGATTGATATTGTGGGCGTGAGACCCATAGTTATATTTGAGTGATGACTTTGAGGCGTGAGTCCACGACTTGATATGACCGCTTATTTATCAGTGAATCGTAGTTTGGTTATCATATATGTCTCCTGCTTTATATAGACTACTATGATTTCATTTAAAGTATTTTCAGTTTCACATACTTGGTACCTGTTGTACTGACCTCCTTCGGGGGGCTGCGTTTATGCCGCAGGTATAGGTACACCAGTCGTCGATCCTCGCTCTTAGGATCACAGTTCAGCGTTTTGGGAAGCTCCGTTTCTCGGGCGTTTATCGCCGTATAGTCCCTTGTCGTTGTAGGTACTTACATTCAGGGGTATGGCAGGGCCCTGTCCCGCCATTGTTGTTACATCATTCTTAGAGGTTTGTAGTACTGTTGTGGGCAGAGTCTGTAAAAGGGATGTAACTGTTCGGATTCATGTTTATATATATATATGCCGAAAGGCAACTTTCCTCAGAAAACTGTTTTACACTTTATATAATTTCATGTCTTGTTTTATGTTCCGCTGATTACTCTGATGTTGTATCACTAGGGTGCCCGGGGTAAGGCACCAGTCACGGGCCCGGGTTCGGGTCGTGACATCAGGCCCATCGGATTGACTAATGTGGTCTATAAGATCATCACAAAGATTCTAGCTAACAGAATGACATTGATCCTTCATTCTCTCATTGACAAATCCCAAGGGACTTTTGTGAAAGGAAGAAACATGATGGACAATGTATATGTGGCACAGGAGCTTGTGAGAGGATTTAATAGAGCCAGAGTCTCACCAAGATGTATGCTTATGGTGGACCTTCGTAAAGCATTTGATACAGTCTCTTGGAGTTTCCTCGAATTGGTACTAAGAAGTCTAAAATTTCCAGACATATTTATAAGTTGGATCATGGAATGTGTGTTATACCCCGTATTTCCAGAGTATGTACGTAAGGGAATACGTACAAAAAGTTTGGCCTTAAAGTTAGCCTTGGACGTTTTTTTTGTACGCAACTCACTTAAAGAATCGTTTTCCGACGAAACGTTTCCACAGCTTTCGTAGGGAAAATTCCGGCTATGCCATTACTAATTTTTGCGGATTTTTCCGAGAGACGAAACATTTTGGACCAACGGGAGGGCGACACTTGGTACCCTCCCATTGATGGACTTGAATCGTCCATTGGACGAAATTGGAAGAGGAGGTGCACGTTTTTTTGTGCCTTGTGCACAAGTCAAGGAGTTGGTAGGATATTTGTGTGGAGTAAATCTTCACCCTACACTTGCCTTGCACTTGTCTTAATCTTGGCCATTGGTTGGCCACTTCTTGACCTATAAATACCCCCTTAAAGATGAAGAGTTCTTCATCCACAAAGTTATCTTCCAAGTCTAAAAATCCTCTCCTCTCCTTAGCCTTCGTCCAACACTCCCTTGAGTGAGTTTGGCCGAGGGCCTACCCCCCCTAGCCTAGCCGAAATCTACCCCCCCTCCCTTGGTAGAAAAGTTGTCTTCTAGTATTGTTATAATGCCCAAAATACCCTAGCCCAAATCCCTTAGTCCTTTGTAGAAGTTGTAAAGAACTTCTAAGGTTTCTTGGAGCTACCGGAGCGTTCCACTTAGGAGCTAAACCTTGCTCAGGCGCGACTTTATCTAGGATATTATTGGGCTTACCGAGGTAACTAATCCTAACCCTCTTTTGAATTAGAGAATACTTACTGTAGTAGTATTAGAATAAGTATTAAATACTTAGAAGAATATCACAGAATAGAATTGAACTGTTACCACAGTAGAAGGGTTTAAAAGAAGAATAATCAAATCAGATTTCACATAGACTGTTTTCACATGAGACTTATATAGCTCACCGTAGGAAGTGCTGCCCAACTTTCCATAGAATTGTGAACCTCTGTTTAGAATGACCTTGAGTAGTCTTTGATAGATGTCCTGTGACTATTATAGTGACTCTCTCGCGACATATTCAACTTGGCGGTGATTTTCACGAGAAGGTATGTGATTCCTCCTAAAGCATGATATTTTACAATATATAGTACGGTGACGCGTACGTGTCAATCGAATAATAACTACGGCAGTTGTCTTTGACTTAAGCTGAATAATACTTATGGCAATGCCTCACGCTTAAGCTCGAATAATAATTACAGAATGCCTCACGCTTAAGCCTGAATAACAAAGAATCGAAAGCATTTCAAAAGAATATCGAATCATTTTTAACAGAAGATAAATATTTGGTTTTAAAACAAAAGCTTAAGAGTTATACTAGCTTTATGGGAAGTTAGGTATAACAACTTAAGAAAGATAAAAGGAATTGTTTACTTGTTTGTTTATAAAAGCCTTGTATTGATTTACATTAATTGTAGTAAGATTTGTGTGATAAGTAGACTATTATGATGCTACAGGTTATTGTCTTGAAATGTTGTGTAAGCGGGTCATTCTTGCAGGCTTACGTTGCTAACCGTAAGTCCGCTGTAATCGTTATTGTATCACCTACCCTCGATCGTTATACCGGTGGGCTTGCCTCGATGCGGTCTATACGGCCTATGCGGTCTGTGAGACTATGCGAGCAGGTATGCTCGAGATTGATCATTCGGGTGTTTAGCCTGACGCGGGGATTCTATGCGCGTCTGTTGAGACTACGCGGTCTTTTGAGGCTATGCGCGGCTGCGGAGCCTAGGCGGATGCCGGGTTGGCTGCCCCGATGCGGGAATACCTCATGCGGGTCCGTGTGTGACCTATGCGGCCGCGAAGTCCGTGACTAGGCACGCAGAATGATACTATGGGCGATTGGCCTTGCTTCGATCATTCGCGCCTAGAATAGACACATGCTGATTTTCCTATTATCGTTGTTGTTTGTGATGTGGCACTATGTGCAATTGAACGGATTGTATTTGTGAAAAGGTTTTAAATACTTTGATTTCATTTCGATTCTTTATAGTTTCACATACTTGGTACTGTTATCTCGACCTCCTTCGGGGCCGTTCATGCCGCAGTAAAGGCAAGCAGTGCTAGATCCGCATCCTTAGGATCTTTTGCGTTGGTGTCGAGCTCCTCTTCTCCGAGGCTCTACTTTGGGTATGATCTCCTGTATTGTAGATAGTTTTGTGCAGTCGAGGTATGGCGGCCCTGTCCCGCCATAGTTGTTTACTTCCTGAGGTCTCAGAGTACTATTGTACAGTTGAGATGTAAATCGCAAAACTCGATTATTTATATATGCCGAAGGCGACGTTTTCACGTAAGTCGTGTCTTATTTTATAAATCAAGCTTTCTGTCTTGGTTTATATTTCCGCCGTTACTACGATGTATGGCTACTTGGGTGCCCTTAGCACGATCCACGGCCCCGAACGGTCGTGACAAAAGTGGTATCGTGAGCGATTAATCCTCGGAAAGTGTCTACGCATCGTATCTAGTAGAGTCTTGATTATCGGTGTTACGCACCACACCAATAATCGTGAGGCTATAGGATATTTAGGATTGGTTTCCATTCTTCTCATTCGAGATCGTGCTTTAGAGTCGTGTTATAGGTTGGACCTCTAACGTATTCCTTTCCTCGTAATGATTATGCCTCCACGTAAGGCAACCCGCCCGTATGGGCAAGGCAAAGCGGAGCTGCTAGCAGGACACCCAGAGTCACGAGGGCTCAGGCCCAGTCTATACCAGAGACGGCGAGTTCTATGACGCCGCCGGCCCCAGGAGAGACCACAGTACCCACACCTCCTGTCCCACAGCCTGGGGCGGAGGAGTTAGGGTACAAGGAGATGGCCCAGCTATTGGCTAAAGTTGTGGCCCGATACGAGAAGGCCGGATTCAGCCTGGCCAGCTCAGCCTCGGCCGCACCGTAGTGCACCCGAGGCGATAGTTTGAGGCTACGAGATTTCTTGAGTTGTAGCCCGCTTGAGTTTTACTGGTCGAGGCAGGAGGATGATCCGCAGGAGTTCATCCGTCAGCTGCAGAGGATTATGCGGTGATCGTGGCTTGAGACCGAGGCCGTGACATTCGGTTCGCGTCGGCCGCGTGATACCGCAGCCGATTGGTTTGATTCACGGAGCTTTCCGGGAGAGCATGCACCTCCAGCAGTATGGGATGAGTTTTCGGAGGCTTTTCTCACACACTTCTTGCCTCCGCATATGAGGAGGGCACGATCTGACAGATTCTTGTTGCTGAGACAGGGAGGACGCACAGTCAGGGAGTACAATGTCGAGTTTGATTCATTGGCTCGATATGTCCCTCGTGACCGTAGCGAGATGGAGGACCAGGTGCATCGCTATGTCACTGGCTAGATGATTACATGGCCGAAGTCTTGTGCGGGTGTGTCCCTTCACCGAGCATGGACATAACCCGTATGCGAGCTCATGCACTAGATGCGAGGCGTAGAGACCGCCGTAGAGCAATATCAGCAGCGGAAGAAGGCCAAGACGGCCGGTTCTTTTGGTGGTCCTCGTGGTGGCGGCATCAGAAGTCGGTGCACCACGCCCGCAGAGTGCTCCTACCTCATTTTCTGAGCCAGAGCGATCGAGGCGGTCGGGGCCCAGGACTTGATTTCCGGGTAGCGAAGTGCTAACCGTTCGAGGTCTGCTCAGTGTGCCCGTTGTGGCAGATACCATTCTGGGAGCTGTACTCCGGGAGCCTGCTATACTTGTGGCCAGCAGGGTCATTTCGCGAGAGTTTGTCCGACCAGGAGCGGCGCTGGTAGTAGGGCCCAGTCTACAGGGTCTGTTGCCGCTTCTTCATCCCCGACAGTTACTCGCCCCGGAGGGCAAGGTACACATGGATCAGCGGGTCGCGGCAGAGGTCGTGGCGCAGGTCCCAGATTCTAGCGGTCCTCGAACCGCATTTATGCTTTATCCGGTACCGACAGATCGTGAGGCCTCACTTTGATGTCGTCGCGGTACTTTATCGGGCTTCGGGTTTGATGTGTATGCGTTGATAGATCCGGTTCTACTCATCCTATATATCTCCCTTGTTGCTAGTAGGATAGGGATAGAGCCCGAGTCCATAGACCCTTTCGAGGTAGCTACGCCAATGGGTGATTTGGTGGTAGCTCGGCGGGTATATGAGCTTGTCCTGTGACCATTTACGTCGGACCTCAGCCGACTTGATAGAGTTGGAGATGATTGACTTCGACGTGATTATGGGGATGGATTGGCTAGCTTCTGCTACGCCAATGTAGACCGCAGAGAGAGAGTAGTGCGGTTCCAGGTTCTGAGGCCGGTTGTTGAGTGGGAGGAGTACGGTATCGCCGAGGGGTCGGTTTATTTCCTACCTCAAGGCTAGGAAGATGGTGCAGCAGGGGTATATCTACCAGCTCGTTCGGGTGTTTGATACTGAAGCTGCGGTACCAGATTTTCATCGGCCAGTGAGTCGTGTTTCGGATGACCTCCGGTATCCTCCCGAGAGGAGATTGAGTTTTGTATTGACATATTGCGGACACTCGCCTATTTCCATTCCGCCATACGAATAGCACCGCCGAGTTGAGAGAGTTGAAGGATCGGCTTAGAGATTTCTTTGGAGAAGGGCTTCATCGGCCTAGTGTTTCTCCCGGGAGCGCCAGATTGTTCGTGAAGAAGAAGGGCGACGCCGCGCATGTGTGTTGATTACGGTGAACAAGGTGACCATTAAGAACGAATACCCTTCCCGTGATTGATGATTTGTTCGACCCGGTTGCAGGTGCGAGATGTTTCTCCAAGATTGATCTGCGATCGCTATCATCAGTGCGAGTCGAGAGATGGATGTCCCTAGATCGCATTCAGACCCAGACGCATTATGAGTTCTGGTCATGTCTTTGGGTTGACCAATGCTCGTGGTATTCATGGATTTGATGAACCGAGTGTTAAAACCATTTTTGGACACGTTTGTGATAGTGTTCATTGATGATATCTTGTTTTATTCTCGCTCAGAGCAGCAGCATTCGGAGCATTTGGCGGTCTTGTGATTCTCCAGACCGGTGATTATGCGCTAAGTTTTCCAAATGTGAGTTTTGGTTGACTTCAGTGGCGTTTCTTGGGCATATTGTCGGGGCTGATGGCATTCGAGTGGATACGGCCAAGATCGAGGCAGTCAGGACTTGGCCTAGACCTACTACTCCGACAGAGGTTCGCAGTTTTCTGGGCCTTGAAGGATATTATCGGCGGTTCAGAGAAGTTTGCTTCTATCTGCACCATTGACTAGGCCGACTCGGAAGGCGCAAGTTTGATGGTGATGCTTATGGCGGGGTTTCGATTCTTTGAAAGAGACTGACGACCGCCCCCGTTCTTACTCTTCCAGAGGGTCCAGATGGTTATGTCGTGTATTGTGATGCGTCAGGCATCGGGTTGGGATGTGTGTTGATGCAGATGGCGGGGTTATAGCATATGCATCCCGACAATGAAGAAACACGAGGAACTACCCCACCAATGATTTGGAGTTGGCGCACCGTGATTCACGCTTTGAAGATCCGAGGCACTATTTGTATGGGTTCACGTGGATATTTATACGCACCACAAGAGCCTCCAAGATATCTTCACCAGAGGAGCTGAACTTACGGCGAGACGGTGGTTAGAGTTGCTTAAGGATTACGATGTTGATATCCTGTACCACCCGGAAGGCCAATGTTGTGGCGTATGCTCTTAGTCGTAGGTCGATGGGAGCCTATCGGATGTGCAGCTAGAGAGGAGGACATGGTTCGTGATTTGCATCGATTAGCGAGCCTTGGTGTCCGCTTGATTGATTCCCGATAGCGAGGGGTTAGAGTTCGTGAGGTTGCCGAGTCTTCCATCGTTGAGGAGGTGAAGAGGCAACAGTTCGAGGATCCTGCTTTGATTCGATATCATGATACCGCTCTTCGTGAGGGCAAGGGTCCTTTTGAGGTAGCACCTGATGGGGTGCTAAGGTTTGAGGGCGGTATGTGTTCCGGATGTTTGAGGACTTGGCGCAGGTTCTGGGGAAGCACACTACAAGCGTTACTCTATCCATCCGGTCGACCAAGATGTACCACGACCTTAGATCTGTATTGGTGGGATGGCTTGAAGAGGCGTTGCGAGTTCGTAGCTCGCGCCCGTGTTGTCGCAGTGAAGGTAGAGCACCGAGGCCCGTGGTTTGTTCTGACGATTGAGATCCCGACGGAAGTGGGAGGTAATCAACATGGACTTCATCACGAGATTACCTCGAACTCAGAGGAGACATGATTCTATATGGGTTATCGTCGACATGCTGACGAAATCAGCCCACTTTCTTCCCGTCAGGACGACTTTTTCGGCTGAGGATTATGCCAGACTTTACATCCGAGAGATCGTCAGACTGCATCGAGTCCCTACTGATCATATCGCATGCAGGAGCCCGCCACGGCTAACTTCGGAGGTCCTTCCAGAGGGGTTATGGGACGCAGGTGAGCCTGAGTACTGCATTTCATCCACAGACAGACGGACAGGCAGAGCGCACTATCCAGACTCTTGAGGATATGCTGCGAGCCTGTGTTATTGACTTCAGTGGTAGTTGGGAGGATCATTTGCCTCTAGTTGAGTTCGCGTATAATAATAGCTACCACTCCAGTATTCAGATGGCGCCTTATGAGGCCTTGTATGGGAGGAAGTGCAGATCGCCTATAGGTTGGTTCGATGTGGGCGAGGTGCAACTAGTGGGACCAGATTTGGTGCAAAGCGATGGATAAGGTGAAGCTTATCCGAGAGCGGCTATTGACAGCTCAGAGTCGACAGAAGTCGTATGCAGATCATCGTCGTCGGCATCTTGAGTTCGAGGTTCATGATTGGGTTTTCCTAAAGGTGTCACCCATGAAGGGTGTGATGAGATTTGGGAAGAAGGGGAAACTCAGCCCAAGGTACATTGGGCCGTTTCAGATTGTCCGCAGGGTAGGCAAGGTTGCCTATGAGTTGGATCTGCCGTCCGATCCGAGGCGGGCATCCGGTTTTTCACATATCTATGCCGAGGAGATTTATCGGGATCCATCTAGTGGTACACCCGATTGACGATGTCCAGTGATCGGGGTTATCGTATGAGGAGATTCCCATAGCGATAGTCGATCGTCAAAGAGGCGTCTGCGGCGAAGGCGTGGCTTCCACAAAGTCTTGTGGCGGAACGAGCTCAGGGAGGAGATGACGTGGGAAGCCGAGGAGGACATGAGGCAGAAGTATCCTCACCTATTCCCCACACCTCCAGGTAATTCACTTTCCTACTTGTAAATTTCCATTATCATTTATGCCTAAGTGTTATTTTGTGGCCATGTGTGGCACTTACAAACTGTTTAAGCTTCTTCGGTAACTGACTTGAGAAGGAACATTCGGGACGAATGTTTCTAAGGAGGGGAGAATGTTATACCCCGTATTTCCAGAGTATGTACGTAAGGGAATACGTACAAAAAGTTTGGCCTTAAAGTTAGCCTTGGACGTTTTTTTTGTACACAACTCACTTAAAGAATCGTTTTCCGACGAAACGTTTCCACAGCTTTCGTAGGGAAAATTCCGGCTATGCCATTACTAATTTTTGCGGATTTTTCCGAGAGACGAAACATTTTGGACCAACGGGAGGGCGACACTTGGCACCCTCCCATTGATGGACTTGAATCGTCCATTGGACGAAATTGGAAGAGGAGGTGCACGTTTTTTTGTGCCTTGTGCACAAGTCAAGGAGTTGGTAGGATATTTGTGTGGAGTAAATCTTCACCCTACACTTGCCTTGCACTTGTCTTAATCTTGGCCATTGGTTGGCCACTTCTTGACCTATAAATACCCACTTAAAGATGAAGAGTTCTTCATCCACAAAGTTATAATCAAAGTCTAAAAATCCTCTCCTCTCCTTAGCCTTTCGTCCAACACTCCCTTGAGTGAGTTTGGCCGAGGCCTACCCCTAGCCTAGCCGAAATCTACCCTCCCTTGGTAGAAAAGTTGTCTTCTAGTATTGTTATAATGCCCAAAATACCCTAGCCCAAATCCCTTAGTCCTTTGTAGAAGTTGTAAAGAACTTCTAAGGTTTCTTGGAGCTACCGGAGCGTTCCACTTAGGAGCTAAACCTTGCTCAGGCGCGACTTTATCTAGGATATTATTGGGCTTACCGAGGTAACTAATCCTAACCCTCTTTTGAATTAGAGAATACTTACTGTAGTAGTATTAGAATAAGTATTAAATACTTAGAAGAATATCACAGAATAGAATTGAACTGTTACCACAGTAGAAGGGTTTAAAAGAAGAAAAATCAAAACTGTACTCACATAGGACTGTTTTCACAGTAGACTTATATAGCTCACCGGGTAGGGAAGTGCTGCCCAACTTTCCATAGAATTGTGAACCCTCTGTTTAGAATGACCTTCAGAGTAGTCTTTGATAGATGTCTGTGACTATTATAGGTGACTCTGCGCGACATATTCAACTTGGCGGTGGTTTTCACGAGAAGGTATGTGATTCTTCATTAAGCATGATATTTTACATTATATAGTACGGTAGACGCGTACGTGTCAATCGAATAATAACTACGGCAATGTCTTTGACTTAAGCTGAATAATACTTATGGCAATGCCTCACGCTTAAGCTCGAATAATAATTACGAATGCCTCACGCTTAAGCTGAATAACAAAGAATCGAAAGCATTTCAAAAGAATCTTGAATCATTTTTAACGGAAGATAAATATTTGGTTTTAAAACAAAAGCTTAAGAGTTATACTAGCTTTATGGGAAGTTAGGTATAACAACTTAAGATAGATAAAAGGAACTGTTTACTTGTTTGTTTATAAAAGCCTTGTATTGATTTATGTTAATTGTAGTAAGATTTGTGTGATAAGTAGACTATTATGATGCTACCGAGGTTATTGTCTTGAAATCTTTGTGTAAGGGTCATTCTGCCGTTTTACGTTGCTAACCTAAGTCCGTTGTCTTGTTATTGTATCACCTACCCTCGATTGTTATACCGGGGCTTGCCCATGATGCTGGTCTATACAGACTATGCGTCTGTGAGACTATGCGAGCAGCCGGTATGCTCGAGATTGATCATTCGGGTGTTTAGCACGATCTTTGGGATTCTATGCGGTCTGTTGAGACTATCGCGGTCTTTTGAGGCTATGCGGCCGCGGAGCCTAGGCGGATGTCGGGGTTGGCTGCCCCGATGCGGGAATACCTCATGCGGATCCGTGTGTGACCTATGCGGGTTGCGAAGTCCGAGACTAGGCACGCAGAATGATACTATGGGCGATTGGCCTTGCTTCGATCATTCGCGCCTAGAATAGACACATTCTGCTTTCCTATTACCGTGGTTGTTTGTGATGTGGCACTATGTGCAATTGAAGCGATTGTATTTGTGAAAAGGTTTTAAATACTTTGATTTCATTTCAGTTCTTTATAGTTTCACATACTTGGTACTGTTATCGACCTCCTTCGGGCCGCGTTCATGCCGCAGTAAAGGCAAGCAGTGCTAGATCCGCATCTTAGGATCTTTTGCGTTGGTGTCGTGAGCTCCTCTTCTCCTGAGGCTCTACTTTAGGTATGATCTCCCGTATTGTAGATAGTTTTGTACTGTCGGTATGGCGGGCCCTGTCCCGCCATAGTTGTTTACTTCCTTAGAGGTCTCAGAGTACTATTATGCATTGGGATGTAACTGCAAAACTCGATTATTTATATATGCCGAAAGGCGACGTTTTCTTACGTAAGCTGTGTCTTATTTTATAAACTGTTTCCTGTCTTGGTTTATATTTCCGCTGGTTACTCTGATGTATGGCTACTTGGGTGCCCCGGTAAGGCACCAGTCACGGGCCCCGGAACGGGTCGTGACAATGTGTTAGCTCAACCTCTTTCTCCCTTTCTATCAACGGTGAGCTGCATGGATACTTCAAAGGTAAGCGCGGCCTAAGACAAGGTGATCCTATGTCCCCTACTCTCTTTTTCTTGTGCATGGAATACCTCTCAAGGCTGCTTAAAATGAAGGCTGAGGCAAGAGCTTTCTCATATTTTCCAAAGTGCAAGAAATTGGGCATTACTCATCTTGCATTTGCGGATGACCTCGTGCTTTTTGCCAAAGGAGATATATCTTCAGTTGGGATTCTTATGAATTGTCTGGAAGAGTTGGAGGCTGCCTCAGGGCTAACTCTTAACCCGTCTAAATCCTCTGTCTACTTAGCGGGAATGCATATTACAGTTCGTGACTCGATATTGTCCAGAGTGGGATTCAACATTGGTAGCTTTCCGGTACGATACTTGGGGATCCCTTTGTCCCCAATTTCAGTCTCGGTGGACCAATTTGCTCCATTCACTAGTGCAATTTCGAATTACATTCAGAAATGGGGGCATCACACCCTTTCTTATGCGGGTAAGCTAGAACTAATCAGGTCGGTTGTCCAAGGGGTTGAGAGCTTTTGGTTCCGGGCACTTCCTATCCCGGCCACTATTATCAACAAGGTACGGTCTGCTTGTATTCAGTTCTTATGGGGAGGGAAACCACCAAGAGTTGCTTGGGATATCATTTGCTTGCCTCAAACTGAAGGCGGCTTGGGTCTAATGAACATCAAGGAATGGAATCATGCCTTGCTATCCAGGACTATTTGGCAAACTCACACGGATGCTGATTCTCTATGGGTCCAATGGATCAATAGCCACTATTTGAGAGGTATTACAATTTGGGACTATGAGGTACGTCCTAGGGACTCCCCCTTATACAAAAAGATTTGTGGGATTCGCGACAAATTTGTTTCTATCTTTGGTAGCCATGGTGATGCTATTGACGGCTTTACAAAGTGTTGTACCAATGGTAAATTTGATTCAAGCCTCGTGTATAATATCTTGCGCACCACGCAAGTTAAAAAGCCTTGGATGTCACAAATTTGGAAAGGCTTCATTCCTCCCAAATTCTCTTTTACTGTGTGGCTAAATTGCAGAAAGCGGTTACCTACAAAGGATACTCTATCATATCTCAACTTGGAGGATATGTCTTGCGGGTTCTGCAATCAAGCTAATGAAACAAGGGAACACCTCTTCTTCACTTGCCCCTACACACACATGATTTGGAAGAGCATAAAAGATTGGTTGGGCATTAGAAGAGAGATGACAACTGTTGAAAGCTCCCTTAAGTGGATTAAGAAAGATCACCGCGGGACAAGCATCCGAGCCAAAGCTATTTTGCTTACTTTTTGCATAGTGGTCTATGAGATTTGGAGGGCAAGAAACACATTGCTCTTTGAAGGCACAAGCTTTCCGGCAGAAGAGGTCATTGCAAGAATCAAAACAACATCTTATAGAGTTTTCTATGATTTTATCCCCTCTTGTAATGGCACCATTTGAGTGACCACCCCTCCCCTCCCTCACTTCTTGTTTACATTACGTTGAGGCTTGAGATACCTCAACGACTGATTGTAGCCACTTTCTTTTCGTTATTAGTAATAATATTTGCATTTACCTAAAAAAAAAATATAATGACAATTAATTATATTAAAACAAGTAGAATTCTCCATCTGCATAGAAGCTAAGATAAGACAAAATTGTATTACATTTTCTAGATCATGACTACTTGAATAAGATCGTTATAATAAGTATATTCACAACGCACCAAAGTATATGTTACTTAATTTAAAAGAGTTTACGTATGAAGTTTTTTTAAGACTTTGAAACTTTTTTTCTTAAAAGTTAAGAGACTTGAAGTATTTTGAAAGCTATGTGATTTGATTTGAAAGTATAAGTCTCTTGGTTATAAAAGGAATGAATTTGTCTAAGACATAAAGAGTTATAACGGCTTTATGGGAAGTTGGTTATAACAACTTTATGGAAGATTAAAAGAATGGTTTTCTCCAGTAATGTAAGGAAAGAAATGATTTGAAATAAAGAAGGGCAAATTGTTTTAAAGGTACCAATTGCTTAAGGTTTTTTTTGAGAAGAAGTCACTTGATTTAGAAGCCGGTAATTGTATTTCTAAAAAGGTATTGTGACTTGTCTTGAAAGGTAGATATGACTTGATACTATAGTTGTTAGTATCTGGGAAGTTGTATTGGAAGAAGAGTCTTTCTAAAGGAGTAGAGGTGCGTAGTACGTTGGGTTAAATTCCCGGATTTTAGATGACTTTATCACGTCCCAGTAATGGGCCGGGCAATATACCTTTATGGGCAGACTATATGACATTATCGCGTCACAGTAATGGGCCGGGCAGTATACCTTTACGGGCAGACTATATGACATTATCGCGTCCCAGTAATGGACCGGGAAGTATACCTTTATGGGCAAACAATATGACATTATCGCGTCCCAGAAATGGGCCGGGGAATATACCTTTATGGGCAGACTATATGACATTATCGCGTCCCAGTAATGGGCCGGGCAGTATACCTTTATGGGCAGACTATGTGACTTTATCGCGTCCCAGTAATGGGCTGGGCAGTATACCATTATGGGCAGACTATGTGACTTTATCGCGTCCCAGATTGGGCCGGGCAGTATAGGCGTCCCTCCATAAAGGGTCGGATTATGTTAGGTAAAGTAAGTAAGTTATATGGTGATGAACTTGATGATTTTCCTAAGTATGTACGTAAGAAAGTGGCTATAACTTTTATTGAAAAATGGGAAAAGATAATAAGGTACGATTAAGTTCACGAGATGGTAATGACATGGTAGGTTCAGGTATTTACTTCTTTTACACTTACCTCTGTCATGCTTTTATACAGATATGTTTTAATTGTTGTACCTTACTGCTCCATATTCGTACTTTTGTTATCGACCCCTTCTCGGGCTGCGTTCATGCCTGCAGGTATTAGGTGCACAGGTTGGTGATCCTTGCTCTTAGGATCTCGGTTCAGGTTTTGGGAAAAAGCTCCATTTGCTCCGGAGGCTTATCTCTTGGTACGATTTTCCCTGAGGTTGTAGATTCATATATATTCAGGGGTATGGCGGGGCCCTGTCCCGCCACCGTTGTTTTGTTAAAACTCTTAGAGGTATGTAGTCACATATTGTGGGTCAGTTTGTAAAGAAAATGAGGCAACTGCTTCGGTTGTTTTATGTATGTCCAGGAAGGTAGCCCCATCGGCTAACCTGTTGTTTTATTTCTGTTGAGTTATTTTATAAGTTTCATGTATGTTCCGCTGATTATCTCTGATGTATACCTGTAAGGGTGCCCAGGTAGGGCACCGATGCCCGGCTTGGGTCGTGACAAAAGTGGTATCAGAGCAGTTAGTCCTCGGAAAGTGTCTACAGACCATGTCTAGTAGAGTCTTGATTATCGGTGTGTTGTGCACCACATCTATAATCGTGAGGTCAGCAGACATTTAAGATTGGTTTTCATTCTTCTCTCTTTGAGATCGTGCAGTAGAGCTGTCATAGTAGGTTGAATCCTCTCTGACCTATTCTTATGAAACAGTTATGCCTCCACGGAAGACGACCACGGCCCAGAAGGGCAAGCGGCGAAGGCGCTAGCGGTACTCGAGGTTACAGACTCGAGCACGCACTATGCACGAGGTAGTAAGCGGTCGGCGAGTTCACCACGCCGGCGATTAGAGAGCCGAGAGCGGCGGAGCTCCAGAGGTTCCTGCACGAGCCTCGATTCGCGGCCCAGGGCAGAGTTTAGAGATTATGGGGAACAGATCAGACTATTGATTAGCATAGTGGTAGGTCAGCGCCGACAGGAGTAGGTAGCTAACCCTAGAGCTGACAGATTGCGGATTCGGGATTTTCTGGGTTGTCATCCTCCCGAGTATTATGGTTCGAGGTCTGAAGAGGATCCGCAGGAGTTCATTCGGCAGCTACAGCGGACTATGCATGTTCTTAGGGCTTCGAAGACGGAGTCTGTTATGCTAGCCTCTTACCGGTTACGCGATATTGCGTTGAACTGGTTCGAGTCATGGGAGCTGTCGAGAGGTGAGGATGCTCTTCCAGTTGTTTGGGAGGAGTTCACAGAGGCCTTCATGGATCACTTTTTGCCTCCTGAGATGAGGAGAGCCCGTGTAGATAGATTCTTGACCTTGAGGCAGAATGGGAGGACTATCAGGGAGTACAGTCTGGAGTTTGACTCCTTGGTCAGGCATGCGCACACCATTGTAGCTGACATGGCGGATATAGTTCATCGTTATGTGATGGGGCTAGACCGTCATATGATTACTGCATGCTTGGGGGTGGCTCTTCAGCCCGGTATGGACATTGCTAGGATGCAAGCCTATGCGCAGGGGATAGAGGATAGAGAGAGGGAGGATCATATTGACTCAGGCCAGCCCAAGAGGGCCAGGACAGCAGGGTCTCAGGGCAGTTTTCGAGGCGGACAGCCTCAGCAGCAGACTAGGTCTACATTACAGCCAGCACCGAGTGCTCCTCCACAGTTTTCCGGCGGGGGGTTTTACAACCCCGGGAATGCAGGGGCCGGTCAGGTCTCTAGAGCTTCAGAGTCTCAGAGAGATGGGGATTCTAGTCAGTCGAGGCCACATTTGCCTCAATGCGCCCAGTGTGGTAGGTTACATTCTGGGGTATGTCGCGCCGGTACGGGTGCTTGTTTTTCTTGTGGTCGTCTAGGCCATATGTTAAGAGAGTGTCCTTATAGAGGGGGTCCTGGTGGGACAACACCATCTACTGGATCAGTTGCGGGTTCTTCGCCTTCAATAGCTAGGCAGGAGGTTCATGCACCGATAGGCCGTGGCAGAGGTCGTGGTGGGAGTTCCTAGTTTTAGCGGTCCTCTGAACCGCCTATATGATTTCAGGTATGTCTTTGGCCCTTTAGAAACTTGTATGCATGATAAAGTTGTGGTATGTTTAAATGTCATGAACATATTATATTGAGACTATGTATATGCTAGAAAGAGTTGGAAGTACGAAAAGATAATCTCTTTTGGGCTTATGATGGACGGATATGCGTGTGCGAGGTATTAGGGCCATGTGTGGCATTATTGGTATGTCGGGATTGTGAAAGGAAACTATGTCACTAATTATAAGTTTGACTCCGAAAGAACATTCGGGGACGAATGTTTCTAAGGGGGGAAGAATGTTACACCCCGTAATTACAGGACATGTTTTAAGAACGTACGTGAGAATTCCTAACGTTAAGATTAGAGACTTGTAAAAATTTATCGGAATTATGAAATTGTCGGAAAACGTAATATTGTGACGAATGGGAGGGCGACACGTGTCACCCCCCCTTATGGAGCCTTGGACGAAAATAGGCAAGGGCTTAAGGGTCATTTGACCTTGTTAGGAAGACAAGTCTTGCAACTTGTAGAGCTTGAGAAAATTGACTTGGTCAATGGGTCCACAAAGTCTTGATATTTAGCAAGACCTCATCCAAGCCACCCATTTGTTTGCATCTTGACCCTCCATTGTACTTTATAACACTACTAGTAGCAAGACTAAGTTAAACACTTAGAAAAAAATTCAAGAATTTCAAGAACACCCTTTAAGGGCTCTCGAGTTTGCTAGGTTCCCTCAACAAAAAAATTTGTTTTTTATCCATTTAGCTCCACACTTTAAACCAAGGTTCATGAGTGTATTGTAAGTGTATCTCAATAGAAAATTCCCGGAAAAAGAGAGTTTTCGTATTAGTCGCAAGGTGAAAAACCTAGTTGCTTTTCTAGGTTTTGGTTGGAAGTTTGAAGGAAAGTTGTTGGTATTGTTCTAAGGGTCTCAAGTAGCGTATTGAAGTGTCTTGAAGGGGCTCTAAGTTGCTAGGGAGCGACTTCGGATTTGGAGTTGGATTAAGATTCGTTGAGGTAATAATCTTGTCTCTTAAGTGTTACAAGATTTTATATTGTTGTTAGCCTTACATTTTACTAGCATGAAGTATGTGTTGAAGTTTTATAAGTGTTATGAATTGTTGTAGCCTAAAATCCGAAATGACATATTAGCCATGTGAAGTTGGATTACAATTTGGTCGTTTATTAGAATCGTCGCATGTTAATTACTTGAAGATTATAGTAGTTATAATCGATTGCGACTTGATATCATGTTGTGCTAACAACTTGGATTGAAATGGAAATTGGATAAGAATTGATGTTATAGTACCTCAAGTTAGCCGAATTGGCCTAGTAAGTTGTATTAGTTTGATATCGTTTGTGGGGCGGAATTTTACACGTCTAGTAGGAGTGTAATCCCCTATTGTTGGTTGCATTGATTGGGCCTTAAATGTGGCGTGTTTGGTTATTGAATTCGGCCTTGAAAAAGGTGGCAAAGTATGTAGAAACAAAGGAAGTGTTGTCCGATTTTCCGTTGAATTTAGTGACTTAGCACTTAGAATATTCTACGTTTGAAGTAAGAAGTTAATGGACGTATTGTGGCCATTATAGGTTGAAGTACTAAGTATAGTGTATCCTACTTGAAGGATGGAATAGCTATCAAGGTTGAAGTACTTTGGAGCATTTTTCTACTTGTCGATAATCGTCGCGAGGTATGTGAACCTCTTCCTTCCTTTGGCATGATTCTATGTATGAAATATACATGTAGTAGTATTTCATGATTCCGTCTACTCTTAGAAGTTAAGAGGTAGTTATGTTGATTTACACTATGTAAAAGCTACGCCTAAGAAATCCTAAGTTCTTACCAAGTCTTATGGGGAATGTTGGTAAGGGTCGTTAGGAAGTATTTGGATGTCGAGTTGACTTGGCTAATTTACGGCACGAATGACAATAAGTACCGAACAAGCCATTGCAGCGTTAATAAAGGAAAATGTAATGACAATTAATTATATTAAAACAAGTAGAATTCTCCATCTGCATAGAAGCTAAGATATGACAAAATTGTATTACATTTTCTAGATCATGGCTACTTGAATAAGATCGTTATAATAAGTATATTCACAACGCACCAAAGTATATGTTACTTAATTTAAAAGAGTTTACGTATGAAGTTTTTTTAAGACTTTGAAACTTGTTTTCTTAAAAGTTAAGAGACTTGAAGTATTTTGAAAGCTATGTGATTTGATTTGAAAGTATAAGTCTCTTGGTTATAAAAGGAATGAATTTGTCTAAGACATAAAGAGCTATAACGGCTTTATGGGAAGTTGGTTATAACAACTTTATGGAAGATTAAAAGAATGGTTTTCTCCAGTAATGTAAGCAAAGAAATGATTTGAAATAAAGAAGGGAAAATTGTTTTAAAGGTACCAATTGCTTAAGGTTTTTTTTTAAGAAGAAGTCACTTGATTTAGAAGACGGTAATTGTATTTCTAAAAAGGTATTGTGACTTGTCTTGAAAGGTAGATATGACTTGATACTATAGTTGTTAGTATCTGGGAAGTTGTATTGGAAGAAGAGTCTTTCTAAAGGAGTAGAGGTGCGTAGTACGTTGGGTTAAATTCTCGGATTTTAGATGACTTTATCGCGTCCCAGTAATGGGCCGGGCAGTATACCTTTATGGGCAGACTATATGACATTATCGCGTCCAAGTAATGGGTCGGGCAGTATACCTTTATGGGCAGACTATATGACATTATCGCGTCCCAGTAATGGGCCGGGCAGTATACCTTTATGGGCAGACTATATGACATTATTGCGTCTCAGAAATGGGTCGGGCAGTATACCTTTATGGGCAGACTATATGACATTATCGCGTCCCAGTAATGGTGTTATACCCCGTACTTCAAGAGTATGTATGTGAGGACGTACGTACGATTATTCAAGCCCTAATTAGGTTAAGAATGAACTTGTGAACTTTCAACGGAAAAGATTCCGAACCTTGTGAAGGAAATTCTACGTTTTTAATATTTTAACCGATTACGGATTTTTCCGAGAGACGAGATATTTTGGGCCAATGGGAGGGCGACATGTGTCACCCTTAGTTGACATGGGTTGGACGAAATGGTGGCCTAGTGGACAAGTCAAATGGTCAAGTCTTGCAAGATATTTTTTGGGTTAGTGGGGGTAGGTATTTTTGGACGGTTTCATGAGCAAGTGGAGGGCCACATGGCTCATTGTTGTGGGGGACATATGTCCCAATGTTGTGGTGGACATATGTCCCAAGGTTGTGGTGGACACTTGGTGGAAGACTCCACTCACACAAGTTATCTAATCTACACCCTCCATTTGTTTTAATCTTGGCCCTTGATGGTTCTATAAATACCCCCCCTAAGTTGCAAGAATTCTTCATCCACTAAACATTTTCCAAGTCTCAAAAACTCCTTCCCCCTCTTGATAGCTTTCGTCCAAACACCTTCCCCCCTCCTTGTGTTCTCGCTGAAACACACACCCTCCCCCCCTTCCTAGTTGTTTCGTCCAAAAGCCCCCCCTCCTTGTGTTCTCGCCGAAACACACACCCTCCCCCCCTTCCTAGTTGTTTCGTCCAAAAGCCCCCCCCCCCCCTTGGTAGAAAAATATTCTCCAAGTATTGTTACTATCCCAAAATACCTTAGTCATATACCTTGTAGTATTCCAAAGTCACCTCTATACTAAAAGCCCAGAAATACTACCTTATATCCATTAGTCACTAAACGAAACCCTGGGGAAATCTTCATAGTTGGTTGGAGTATTAAGTAGAAGTTGTTTAGAAACTTCTAAGGGTTTCTTGGAGCTATCGGAGCGTGCAAATTAGGAGCTAAACGTTGTTCAGGATCGACATTTAGTCTTGGATAATTTTGGGCTTATCGAGGTAAATATCTTGTCCTTCTATTGTAATTGGAGATTACATACTGTAGTTGTATAGAAATAAGTATAAGTTATATAGAAGGAGGGTATAAAAGAAGAGAATTGAACTGTACTTACATGGGGTGATTTCTGAGACTTGAGTAGTTTGTGGTAGGAAGTCTGCGCAATTTTCCGTAGAATTAAGAACCTTCTGCTTAGAATATTCTACAGATTAGTCTAGACGTTGATAGACGTATTTGACTATTATAGGTTGATACTCTGCGCGCGACATATTCGACTTGGCAGGTGGATTTCATCGAGGAGGTATGTGATTCTTCCTATCCTCTTGAGCATGATATTTTAAAATATATATATAGTACGGTAGACGTACGTGTGTTAACTGAACATGGTTTTACTTGACATCTTTTGACTTGAGTCTAAATAATAAGAACCTTGAAGTATTTCAAAAGAATTATGAATCATTTTTAAAAGAAGAGTAATACTTGGTTTTTAAACAAAAAGCTTAAGAGTTATACTAGCTTTATGGGAAGTTATGTATAACGACTTAAGAAAGATAAAAGGAACGGTTTACTTATGTGTTTATGAAAGACTTGTATTGATTTCTGGAAAGTATAGTAAGATGGTTTGATGAGTAGACATATTATGATGCTACGTGTGTTAGTGTCTTGTAACGTTTGTATAAAGAGGTTATTCTTATTGTGCTTATGTTGTTTAACGATAAGCCGTTATGTTAGTATTGTACCACTCACCTCTTGACATGTTATACCGGGGGTTAAGCTGCCCCCCGATGCGAGGGATGCCTCATGCGGGTCCAGGGTACCTATGCGGAGCTACGAGAGTCCAGGACGATGCCGAGGAGTAGCTACCCTCGATGCGGGGAATACCTCATGCGGGCCTAGGTGGCCTATGCGGACTGCGGGAGTCCAGGATTAGGCATGCATAATGATACTATGGGTGATTGGCCTTGCTTCGATCATTCGCGGCCTAGAAAAGACCAGTTACAGTTTACCTAGTATTGCTCTTGTTTGTGATGTGGCACTATGTGCAGTTAACTCGGTTGTTTTCATACATACTTGTGAACTGGTTTTATAAAATGTTAAGGTTTTATATATGTATATGTATCTGTACTTTACAGTTTCACATACTTGGTACCTGTTGTACTGACCTCCTTCGGGGGGCTGCGTTCATGTCGCAGGTAAAGGGAAGTAGGTGGTAGATCCTCATTCTTAGGATCCTTACTCTGGTGTCAGGAGCTCCATTTCTCCGGAGGCTCGACTTTTGGTACGACTCTCCCTGGTGTTGTAGATATTTTGTACGTTCAGGGTATGGCGGGGCCCTGTCCCGCCATAGTTGTTTACATTTCCTTGAGGTCTGTAGTCCTGTTGTAAAGTTGGGATGTAACTGCCAGACTTGGTACATATATATATATGCCGAAAGGCAACTTTTTCTCAGATAAACTGTCACGACCCGAACCCGGGCCCGTGACTGGTGCCTTACCCCGGGCACCCAAGTAGACATACATAAGCGTAATCAGCGGAATATAAAACAAGATATGAAATAAAAACAGTTCATCTGAGAAAACTTGCCTTGCGGCATATATATATAACAACTAGAACAGTAACATCCCTTTTTACAACTCTGCCCACAACAGTACTACAGACCTCTAAGAATGATATGACAACAATGACGGGACAGGGCCCCGCCATACCCCTGAATGTAAGCACCTACAACGACAGGGGACTATACCACTGATAAGCCTCCGGAGAAACGGAGCTTCCCAAACGCTGAACTGTGACCCTAGGAGCGAGGATCAACATCGGTGTACCTCTACCGCGGCATGAACGCAGCCCCGAAGGAGGTCAAGAGTACCAAGTATGTGAAACTGTAAAGTACTTTAAATGAAATCAAAGTATTTAAACCCATTTGCAAATACAATTAGTTCAATTTGCACATAGTGCCATATCACAAACAAGAGCAATAATAGGTAAATTGTAATGTGTCTTTCCTAGGCCGCGAATGATCGGGCAAGGCCAATCGCCCATAGTATCATTATGCATGCCTAACCTCGACTCCCGCATCCGCATAGTCACACATAGACCCGCATGAGGTATTCCTCGCGACGGGGTAGCTAACCCCTGCACCTCCTCGACTCCCGCATCCGCATAGTCTCAATAGACCGCGTAGTCACGCATCGCATAGGGCATCCCCCGTCGGGATAAAACATCCGAATGATCAACCTGGAACTCCCGCGACTCGCGTAGTCACGCAGACCGCATAGGCCGTATAGACCCGCATCAAGGGTGGCAAGCCCTCGGTATAACAAGTCAAGGGGGTATGTGATATAATAACATAACAACTTATGGTTAAACAACATAAGCACAACAAGGGGAACCCCTTTACACAAACATCACCAGATACTAACACACGTAGCATCCTAACATGTTTACTTATCAAATCAACAAGAAAGTATTTCAAGGCTATCACAAACCAACACAATCAAGTTATTCACACAAAGTACTTTCTACTTTATGTTAACAATTTCGGGTTTTTATCCCCAAAGTACTTCATATATTAACTCTTTTTAAAAGATCCGATTCATTCAAAAAGTCACACAATACCCGTAGTATAGAAATAGAGTGACTATCCTTTTAAGTAAACCAAAACACCTCCCTTTGTAAATCAAGTAACAACATTATTTTCCAAACGTTCAAGTTTGCCTAATTCCAAATGCTTAAGTTTCTCATTTTCGAATGATTTCGTAGTTCATAGTTTTAATCACTTAATGATATAATTCTCCTTTAAAACAATTTGAGATACATATGCCTTATATGTGAGTAGGTTATTCTTGTTCATAATCAATCTTATTTAAGCAACCATGATCTAGGAAATGTAATATCATTTTGTCTCATCTTAGCTTCTACGGATGGAGGTTTCTATGGTTTTAATAATACTTAATTATTCAATACATTTCCTTTTATTAGCGCCGCAGATGGTTTGTTCGATACTTATTCGATTTCCAAATCAAAAACATTATTCCTTTTAAAAACCAAGTACTCATTACTCACGAATGAGGTTTCACACTTTTTAACAAAATTCATATTAATTCAATTAAGTCAAGTTTCTTTATCTTTTAAGATCAAGTCTCTTAACTTCTTAAAATCAATAAACCATTCTTTTTATCTCTCTTAAGCCGTTATACCTAACTTCCCATAAAGCTAGTATAACTCTTAAGCTTTCAAACCAAGTATTATTCTTCTTTCAAAAAGGATTCTTAATTCTTTTGAAATACATCAAGATTCTTATTATTCAGGCTTAAGTCAAAAGACATTGCCATAAAACTATATTCAGTTAACACACGTACGTTTACCGTACTATATATATATTCCTTTAAAATACTTCCAGATTCTTATTATTCAGGTTTAAGTCAAAAGACATTGTCGTACAACTACGTTCAGTTAACACACGTACGTCTACCGTACTATATATATATTCTTTTAAAATATCATGCTCAAGAGGATAGGAAGGATCATATACCTCGCGACGATTATCGACTATTAGCAAAACGCTCCACGGCTATAACCCGGCTAGCCTCGTCCACCTTTCAAGTAGTACATGCTACTCGCAGATCAATCAACCTATAAGGGTTATACAAGTCTATCAATGCCTAGACTACTCTTGTAGAATATTCTTCTGATGTGATTCCAGTTCAAGTCTATTATGTAATATCCTTCTATTACAGTTCAATCTCTTCTATGAATCTTATATTCATTTCTATATAACTACAGTATGTAATTTCCAATTACAATAGAAGGATAGGATTAATTACCTCGGTAAGCCCAAAATTATCCAAGTTTAATGTCGATCCTGAGCAAGGTTTAGCTCCTACTCCGGGTACTCCAACCCGCTCCAAACAACCCTTAGAAGTTCTACACACTTCTACTAAGTACTCCAACCAATTATGGAGATTTTTCCATAGGGTTTTATTTAGTGGCTAAAGGAAAGTATAGTAGTATTTTTCGGGCTTTTCGTAAAGAGGGTACTTGGAAATTCTACAAAGGTTTTGGGCTAGAGTATTTTGGCATTAAAACAATACTTGGAGAAGTATTTCTCAACCAAGGGGGGTGGTATATTACGAGAACAACAAGGCAAGGGGATACTTCTCGCCAAGGCCTCTCAAAGTGGGAGGGGGACTTGGACGAAACTACACTAAGGGAGGAGGAGAAGGGGCTCTCGACTAGAGCTCTCAAGAGGGGGGGAGGAAAGGGATTTCAAGACTTAGAAATCAATTGAGGGATGAAGAAACCTTCAAGTTAGGGGAGTATTTATAGGCCAACCAATGGCCAACCAATGGCCAAGATGAAGCCAAGTGCTAGGCAAGTGTAAGGCCAAGATTTGGGCAAGTGTACCTTATCCATCTACCACCAAAATATCCTACCAACCCCTTGACCACAAACAAGGCACAAACAACGTGCAAGGAATGCCCTTTGGCCGTCCACTTTTGAGGTGACACGCCACCCTCCCGTTGGTCCAAAATATTTCATCACTCGGAAAAATCCGCAAAAATTTTAAATGACATAGCCGGAATTTTCCCTACGCAAGTCTTGCAAAACGTTTCGTCGAAAAACGATTCTAATCGGGTGTTGTGCACAAAAATATTTCCGTCCATGCCTACTTAAAGTTCAAACTTTTCTACGTACGTCCTCACGTACATACTCTGGAAATACGGGGTATAACATTCTCCCCACCTTAGAAACATTCGTCCCGAATGTTCCTTCTAAGTCTCAAAACAACCATGCGCCAGTAGTCTTCACTGCTATACTTACGAAAACAATCATGCCACACCTGGCCACAATACCACACGCGCAAATACTTACATCCAAGTCCACGAGGAATCACTTCCATCACTACAATGACTCCATCCTGTGGCTAAAAGATACTCCTTCACACCTTCACTTTACTAAATATAATATCACATCTATGCTCTGAACACATGCTCGCTTCTTCCCTTACTGCCGCTTCTTCTCGTACACTCGAACTCTTTCTCATAACTTACCACATTTCTGTTACTGCATCAATTTCAAAAATCTCTGGGTTACTACCTCCAACTTGATCATCATTACTGGGAACAATCTGGATGGATCTCCGATACTTTTCCGAACATAACAACATGAAATACTGGACATACTGCCTCCTAAGTCGGACGGCAAAAACTAACATATAGGCAACCTGGCCTACTCTTCACATGATCTGAAAGGCCCAAAGTAACTCGGGCTAAGTTTTCTCTGTTTTCCAAACTCGTCACACCCTTTCCGGGGTGGTACCTTCAAGAAGACCCACCGTCCACCTAAACGCCAAGCGTCGTCGCCGATTATCCACACGACTTCCGTTGACTCTGAGCTGCCGATAACCTCTCCTAGATAGGCTTCACCCCATCCACATCCTGCCGAAACAAGTATGAACCAGCTATCTGAACTTTGCCATCATCGAACCAATCGACCGGCAACTTACACTACCGCCCCTACAAGGCTTCGTAAGGCGATATCCGAATACTTAAATGGTAGTTATAAAAACACTCCCTCAATAGGAGGCAACAATCCTCACAGTTACCCCTGAAATCCAAACTCTGGCCCGAGGGCGAAGGCGATACTAAGACTCACCTGAGTTCCTAACCCTGCCTAGTAAAACTCCCAGAAAACGAAATAGCCACCACCTGGGCTTCACTGTCTGTCATAAGGTGAAAGTAGGAACCCCGTGCAGCCTTACAACCTTTCTGATAAAAACATCTCGCATAACTCTCTGTCGAGTAAACAGTCCTGACTGAAGGACAAGATGGGCTGACCTCATCGGCCCGACTACTGGTCGAACGCATCTACGAACTCGTACGATGGTTAACTAAACTTGGGCCTAACACCCTCATGACCCTACCACCTGACCACCGAACTGACCCCACCACAATAGGTCGCGGGTTGACCCGCCATCGTCCTCAACCCGACCATTATCGCGCAAAAACTCTTGTTCCCCGATCCGGAACAATCTCACTAAGCAAGTCACGAAAAACCTAGTGGTCTTCTTAGCTCAACTACCCTCTTTCATTTCATACCACTCAGGGACCTATCACACAAGTATATCTCACGTGCACTATGCACTCTGATAAGGGTCAAACATAAAAATACATCTTATACTCGCGATGGTCTTACCTCTAAGGTCTTTACGTATAAAACTCTAAGGCTCACACTTTCCTTAACCCTAATCTTACCCTTATTACTAACCATGATTTCTAATCACAATTAACACTTATGTTACCTGAACATAACACTTAAGATATACTCATCTTATCACATACTAATCTCTAGAGGGTTAAAGATATACCTGTATCTACTGCTTCACTACCCTCTGTCGTTCCAATCAATCCTGTCCTGCTGGGTGCAAGCGTAACAAGTCATCGAAGAACGACACTCCCACAATGACACTTTCCACAACGCCACATCGGTGGGGTGGACTCTCTGCTAGCACCCCTTCCTCTCCGAACCATGAATCCAGAATCGATCCGGTAGGTGAGTCCTCCTACTGCATCCTTCCTACTAGGACATCCTTTCAACATACGGCCCCGACGCGAGTAAAACAAACACCAACAAAAGACGACATTCCGGGATGGCGCTGTCATCTTGTGAACACCGGGAAAATCAACTGGGCCGGGCTAGAACCTATATAAATCAGGAACGAAACCCCGAGTTTCGACCAACTCCTAAATACCCCAAACGCTCAAGTGCGCGGAGGTCCACTCAGTCGGGCGAGGCGCATAACCGGGCTCTGAGAAGGTCCGCCGAAAGTTACCAAAGGACCTGCTGTTACGCCTCTTCGCGATCTTGGTTAATCCGTCGATCCTACGTTCCTCGATCACACGCATAAGCCCGCACACGTGCCATGCTCAAGCTCGATCAAGAGCTACTCTAGTACAACCTCTTAGATAGTCATCAAGACTCGTGATATATCGGTATACTCTCCGTAGCCAAATCCATAGCTAGTAATGTGGTCGCTTTGCAATCTATATTCTCGCCCCGGCCGTGGAACCAAGGTTCAAATATCATGGCCGCAGAGCCATCGCCGCCGTGCTAGACTCTTTGGGCGGCGTTGCAAACTCCTCGAATGAAGCACCACCCTAGGTGATGATTGGGCCTGTGCCTCGTAACCCTGCTCAGATTTACTCGCAGCCTCCGCCGCCTTGCCCTTCAGGGCCGGGTTGCTTTACGCGAGGCATAGCGGTAAGTGGAAAGAAATATGTTTGAGGTCCAACTTATAACACGACTCTAAGGCACGATCTCGAGTGAGAAGAATGGAAACCAATCCTAAATATCCTATAGCCTCACGATTATTGGTGCACAACACACCGATAATCAAGACTCTACTAGATACGGTCTGTAGACACTTTCCGAGGATTAACTGCTCTGATACCACTTTTGTCACGACCCGAACCCGGGCCCGTGACTGGTGCCTTACCCCGGGCACCCAAGTAGGCATACATCAGAGTAATGAGCGGAATATAAAACAAGATATGAAATAAAAACAGTTCATCTGAGAAAACTTGCCTTGCGGCATATATATATAACAACTACAACAGTTACATCCCTTTACAACTCGCCACAACGATTTCATGCACTTCTAAGAATGATATGACAACAATGACGGGACAGGGCCCCGCCATACCCCTGAATGTAAGCACCTACAACGACAGGGGACTATACCACTGATAAGCCTCCGGAGAAACGGAGCTTCCCAAACGCTGAACTGTGACCCTATGAGCGAGGATCAACACTGGTGTACCTCTACCTGCGGCATGAACGCAGCCCAAGGAGGTCGATAACAGTACCAAGTATGTGAAACTGTAAAGTACTTTAAATGAAATCAAAGTATTTAAAACCATTTGCAAATACAATTAGTTCAATTTGCACATAGTGCCATATCACAAACAAGAGCAATAATAGGTAAACTGTAACAGGTCTTTCCTAGGCCGCGAATGATCGAAGCAAGGCCAATCGCCCATAGTATCATTATGTATGCCTAAGCCTGGACTCCCGCAGTCCGCATATGTAACACATAGACCCGCATGAGGTATTCCTCGCATCGGGGGTAGCTAACCCCTGCACTCCTCGACTCCCGCATCGCATAGTCTCGATAGACCGCGTAGTTACACAGACCGCATAGGCATCCCCGTCGGATAAAACACCCGGAATGATCAACCCTGGAACTCCCGCAGCTCCACATAGTCACGCAGACCGCATAGGCCGTATAGACCCGCATCAAGGGTGGAAAGCCCTCGGTATAACAAGTCAAGGGGGTATGTGATATAATAACATAACAACTTATCGTTAAACAACATAAGCACAACAAGGGGAACCCCTTTACACAAACATCACCAGATACTAACGCACGTAGCATCCTAACATGTTTACTTATCAAATCAACAAGAAAGTATTTCAAGGCTATCACAAACCAACACAATCAAGTTATTCACACAAGATACTTTCTACTTTATGTTAACAATTTCGGGTTTTTATCCCCAAAGTACTTCATATATTAACTCTTTTTAAAAGATCCGATTCTTTCAAAAAGTCACACAATACCCGTAGTATAGAAATAGAGTGACTATCCTTTTAAGTAAACCAAAACACCTCCCTTTGTAAATCAAGTAACAACATTATTTTCCAAACGTTCAAGTTTGCCTAATTCCAAATGCTTAAGTTTATCATTTTCGAAAGGTTTTGTAGTTCATAGTTTTAATCACTTAATGATATAATTCTCCTTTAAAACAATTTGAGATACATATGCCTTATATGTGAGTAGGTTATTCTTGTTCATAATCAATCTTATTTAAGCAGCCATGATCTAGGAAATGTAATATCATTTTGTCTCATCTTAGCTTCTATGCAGATGGAGGTTTCTACTGGTTTTAATAATACTTAATTATTCAATACATTTCCTTTATTAGCTACTGCAGATGGTTTGTTCGATACTTATTCGATTTCCAAATCAAGAAACATTATTCCTTTTAAAAACCAAGTACTCATTACTCACGAATGAGGTTTCACACTTTTTAACAAAATTCATATTAATTCAATTAAATCAAGTTTCTTTATCTTTTAAGATCAAGTCTCTTAACTTCTTAAAATCAATAAACCATTCTTTTTATCTCTCTTAAGCCGTTATACCTAACTTCCCATAAAGCTAGTATAACTCTTAAGCTTTCAAACCAAGTATTATTCTTCTTTCAAAAAGGATTCTTAATTCTTTTGAAATACTTCAAGATTCTTATTATTCAGGCTTAAGTCAAAAGACATTGCCGTAAAACTATATTCAGTTAACACACGTACGTCTACCGTACTATATATATATTCCTTTAAAATACTTCCAGATTCTTATTATTCAGGCTTAATTCAAAAGACATTGTCGTACAACTACGTTCAGTTAACACACGTACGTCTACCGTACTATATATATATTCTTTTAAAATATCATGCTCAAGAGGATAGGAAGGATCACATACCTCGCGACGATTATCGACTATTAGCAAAACGCTCCACGGCTATAACCCGGCTAGCCTCGTCCACCTTTCAAGTAGTACATGCTACTCGCAGATCAATCAACCTATAAGGGTTATACAAGTCTATCAATTCCTAGACTACTTTTGTAGAATATTCTTCTGATGTGATTCCAGTTCAAGTCTATTCTGTAATATCCTTCTATTACAGTTCAATCTCTTCTATGAATCTTATATTTATTTCTATATAACTACAGTATGTAATTTCCAATTACAATAGAAGGATAGGATTAATTACCTCGGTAAGCCCAAAATTATCCAAGTTTAATGTCGATCCTGAGCAAAGTTTAGCTCCTACTCTGGGTTCTCCAACCCGCTCCAAACAACCCTTAGAAGTTCTACACACTTCTACTAAGTACTCCAACCAATTATGGAGACTTTTCCATAGGGTTTTATTTAGTGGCTAAAGGAAAGTATAGTAGTATTTTCCGGGCTTTTTGTAAAGAGGGTACTTGGAAATTCTACAAAGGTTTTGGGCTAGAGTATTTTGGCATTAAAACAATACTTGGAGAAGTATTTCTCAACCAAGGGGGTGGTATTTTACGAGAACAACAAGGCAAGGGGGGGATACTTCTCGGCCAAGGCCTCTCAAGGGGGGAGGGGGACTTGGACGAAACTACACTAAGGGTGGGGAGAAGGGGGCTCTCGGCTAGAGCTCTCAAGAGGGGGGGGGAAAGGGATTTCAAGACTTAGAAATCAATTGAGGGATGAAGAAACCTTCAAGTTAGGGGAGTATTTATAGGCCAACCAATGGCCAAGATGAAGCCATGTGCTAGGCAAGTGTAAGGCCAAGATTTGGGCAAGTGTACCTTATCCATCTACCACCAAAATATCCTACCAACCCCTTGACCACAAACAAGGCACAAAAAACGTGCAAGGAATGCCCTTTGGCCGTCCACTTTTGAGGGTGACACATGTCACCCTCCCGTTGGTCCAAAATATTTCATCACTCGAAAAAATCCGCAAAAAATTTAAATGACATAGCCAGAATTTTCCCTACGCAAGTCTTGCAAAACGTTTCGTCGAAAAACGATTCTAATCGGGTGTTGTGCACAAAAATATTTTCGTCCATGCCTACTTAAAGTTCAAACTTTTCTACGTACGTCCTCACGTACATACTCTGAAAATACGGGGTATAACATAAACTGTTTCTCATTTCATATTGTTTCATGTCTTGTTTTTATATTCCGCTGATTACTCTGATGTATGTCTACTTGGGTGCCCGGGTAAGGCACCAGTCACGGGCCCGGGATCGGGTCGTGAAAAATGGGCCGGGCAGTATACCTTTATGGGCAGACTATGTGACTTTATCGCGTCCCAGTAATGGGCCGGGCAGTATACCTTTATGGGCAGACTATGTGACTTTATCGCGTCCCAGATTGGGCCGGGCAGTATAGGCGTCCCTCCATAAAGGGTCGGATTTTGTTAGGTAAAGTAAGTAAGTTATATGGTGATGAACTTGATGATTTTCCTAAGTATGTACGTAAGAAAGTGGCTATAACTTTTATTGAAAAATGGGAAAAGATAATATGGTACGATTAAGTTCACGAGATGGTAATGACATGGTAGGTTCAGGTATTTACTTCTTTTACACTTACCTCTATCATGCTTTTATACAGATATGTTTTAATTGTTGTACCTTACTTTCGTTCCATATTCGGTACCTGTTGTACTGACCCCCTTCGGGGGGCTGCATTCATGCCCGCAGGTATTAGGTGCACAGGTTGGTGATCCTTGCTCTTAGGATCTCGGTTCAGTTTTTGGAAAAAGCTCCATTTGCTCCGGAGGCTTATCTCTTGGTACGATTTTCCCTGAGGTTGTAGATTCATGTATATTCAGGGGTATGGTGGGGCCCTGTCTCGTCACCGTTGTTTTGTTAAAACTCTTAGAGGTCTGTAGTCAAATATTGTGGGTCAGTTTGTAAAGGAAATGAGGCAACTGCTTCAGTTGTTTTATGTATGTCCAGGAAGGTAGCCCCATCGGCTAACATGTTGTTTTATTTCTGTTGAGTTATTTTATAAGTTTCATGTATGTTCCGCTGATTATCTCTGATGTATACCTGTAAGGGTGCCCAGGTAGGGCACCAGTCGCGGGTCCGGGGTCGGGTCGTGACACATACCTAGTAGAGCTGGATACGACATACTTTAAGGTCATTATGAGTATGGACTAGTTGGCTTCGTGTGTGCCAAGGTTGACTGTAGAGAGAGGTTGGTTCGATTCCAGTTTCCCGGTGGGCCGTTTATCGAGTGTAAAAGAAGGGAAGTGACTGTAACAAGTGAATTATCCCTCCTTCTTTGACATCGTTGATTGAAAATTCTATGTGACTTGATTTTGGTAAGTCTGTGTGACTTGTTCAAAAAATTTGATGTAAAAAGTATGGAATAGTTGAATTTGAAGAAGTTAGAAATGGAAATGAAAGCATGCGGTCATTGCAAAAGTTCATGTTAAGTGCCCTTGGAGATACTTGGAGTTGGTTTAATGTGGCAGTCAGGGACACGACATTCCGAATAATTTCAGGAAAATGCGCAAAGCAAGAATAAGATAAGTACGAGTGTTGCCTGCGGAAAACAGAAGACATCGTTGGTAGGTTTTGAAAATCCATACGAGTATAAAGTGGCGTTGGATGATCAAGATTATGAATGGTAGCTAAGTTGTTACACCCCGTAATTCCAGGATATGTTTATAAGAACGTACGTAAGAACTCAAAAATGTTAAGATTTGAGACTAGTAAAAATTTATCGGAATTATGGAATTGTCGGAATTATGGAATTGCGGCGAATGGGAGGGCGACATGTGTCAGCCCCCCCTTAATTGGTCTTGGACGATTGGGACATTGATATAATGGTCATTTGACCAATGTTAGGATGATCAAGTCTTGCAAAGACTTAAGCTTGACATTGTTGACTAAGTCCAAGGGCCACTTGGCTAGATTTTTAAATGAATTGGATCCAAGTCATCCATTTGTTCTAATCTTGACCCTCCATATGTTTATATAAGCTTACTACTAGCAAGACTAGTTCCCATACTTAGTAAAAATTTCAAGAACCTTGTTATTCACTATGTTAGCTCTCGGCAATTGGGCATTGTTCAAGAGGAAAATTTTCAATTGTTGTCCAATAATCTCCACACTTTAAATCAAGGTTCCTAAGGGTATTGTAAGGGTATCTCAATAGAAAGATCCCGGAAATGTGGCGTTTTCATATTAGTCGCAAGGTGAAAACCTAGTCACTTTCCTAGGTTTGGATTGGAACTTAAGGAATGTTAAAAAGAGAGGTTTACTATAAGTAATGTAAGTAATGATAAATGACTTGAATTAATGAAAGGCAAATTGATTTGAAGGCATCAATTGCTTAAGGTTTTAAAAGAAAGAAGTCACTTGATTTAGAAGCCTATGAATGTATTTCTAAAGGGTATTGTGACTTGTCTTGAAAAGTAGATATGACTTGATACTATGGTTATTAGTATCTTGGAAGTTTTATATGAAAAATAGTCATTTTAAAAGAGTAGAAGTACGTAGTACTTTGGGTTAAATTCCCGGATTTTTCTAATGACATGTTAGTGCCTTAAGTAAACTAAAATGAGAGTGTATATGAATAAGGCTAATAAGAAGTTAGGGGGATTTCTTAACTTGCTTATGTTATGTATGATAAGCCGGTAGTTCTTATGTTATTTTATGATAAGCCGATAACGCTTATGTTATGTATGATAAGCCGGTAGTGCTTATGTTATGTACGATAGCCGGTTGTGCTAGTTTATGTTATTCTTACGGGGTAAAGCCCCGGTTTACTACTAATTCCATGGATTTGCTACCCATGATGCGAGTGCGGCGTTTGTACTCATTGCGGGCCCACCGGGCCTAAGCGGGTGAAATAGTCCTGTGCGGGTGAAATAGTCCTATGCGGAGCGCATCGCTCCATTACGGGTCCGCAGGACCTATGCGGGTGAAATAGTCTCATGCGGAGCACATCGCTCCATTGCGGGTCCACAAGATCTATGCGGGTGAAATAGTCCCAGGAGTAGGATTGCTTAACGATACTATGGGCGGGTGACCCTACTTTGATCATGAGCCTCCTATTTTTATGCAATAAAGTATACTCTTGTTTACTCTCATTGTTAGTAAGGCACAGTGTACTGTTATTTGAGTTATCATACATGTCTCCAACTTTATTTTAGACTTTATGATTTCATTCTGATATTTCGGCCACATACTTGGTACATGTTGTACTGACCTCCTTCGGGGGGCTGCGTTCATGCCGCAGGTAGAGTTTACAGGTTGATGATCCTCATTCTTAGGATCACTGTTCAACTGTTGAGAAGCTCCATTACTACGGAGGCTTATCCTGTTATACCCCGTAGTTCCGGAGTATGTATGTAAGGACGTACGTACGAATGTATAAACCCTAATTAGGGTAAGGATGAAAGAATTGTTTTCCGACGGAAAATATTCCGAACCTTGTGAAGGAAATTTTACGTTTTCAATATTATTATGGAATTTTTCCGAGAGATAAATATTTTGGACCAATAGGAGGGCGACATGTGTCACCCCAAGAGCCATGTTGGACGTTTTTTTTAAGACAAGTGGCCAAAAGTCTTGCATGGCATTTGCATGGCAACTTGGACGTTTTTTTTGAGTTAGTGGGCAAGTCAAATGGTCAAAGTCTTGCATGGCATTTGTAGGACAAGTGGAGGAAGAAACCTACACAAACAATCTCTACCATACACATGTTTCAATCCTAACCCTTGGTTTTCCTATATAAACACCTCTAGTTGATGAAAATCTTCCACACTTAGAACATTTCAAGACTTGAAAATATTTTCCTCTCCTCCCTAGTTGCTCTCTCCCACCCCCTTTTTCTTGAGCAAATGTTGTCCAAAAATTCTTAAACTTATAAGTGTTCTTCCTTAATGTATTAGGAAGATTATTAACCAAGAGTTAGACAAGATTTCTGTTATACCCCGTACTTCCAGAGTATGTATGTGAGGACGTACGTACGATTATTCAAGCCCTAATTAGGTTAAGATGAAATTAAGAGCTTTCAACGGAAGAGGGTCCGAACCTTGTGAAGGAAATTCTACGTTTTTAATATTTTAACCGATTACGGATTTTTCCGAGAGACGAAATATTTTGGACCAATAGGAGGGCGACATGTGTCACCCTTAGTCGGCATGGGTTGGACGAAATGTTGGGCTTGTGGACAAGTCAATTAGTCAAGTCTTGCAAGATATTTCTTTGGGTGAGTGGGAGTGGGTAAGGGACGATTTTTGTGGGCAAGTGGGGGCTTGCCTTGGGCGTTTTTTTTGTGCTAGTGGAAGGCCACATGGCTCATTGTTGTGGGGGACATATGTCCCAATGTTGTGGTGGACATATGTCCCAACATTGTGGTGGACACTTGGTGGAAGACTTCACTTGAACAAGCTACCAAATCTACACCCTCCATTTGTTTTAATCTTGGCCCTTGGTGGTTCTATAAATACCTCCCCTCTTGTTCAAGACTTCTTCATCCACAAACACAACTTCCAAGTCTCCAAAATCCTTCCCCCTTAGTTGCTAGTTCTAGTCCAACTCCTCCCCCCCTTTCCTAGTTGTCTCGTCCGAAGCAACACCCCCCCCCCCCCTTGGTAGAAAAATATTCTCCAAGTATTGTTACTATTCCAAAATACCTTAGCCAAATACCTTGTAGTATTCCAAAGTCACCTCTATACTAAAAGCCCAGAAATACTACTTTATATCCTTTAGTCACAAAACGAAACCCTAGGGAAATCTTCATAGTGGGTTGAAGTATTAAGTAGAAGTTGTTTAGAAACTTCTAAGGGTTTCTTGGAGCTATCGGAGCGTGCAGAATAGGAGCTAAACCTTGCTCAGGATCGACATATATCTTGGATAATTTTGGGCTTGTCGAGGTAAATATCTTGTCCTTCTATTGTAATTGGAAATTACATACTGTAGTAGTATAAGTATAAGATGTATAGAAGGATGGTATGAAAGAAGAGAATTGAACTGTACTTACATAGGACTGTATTTACAGTAGACTTGTGTAGTTTGTCGGGTAGGGAAGTGCTGCCCAATTTTCCGTAGAATAGAGAACCCTCTGCTTAGAATATTCTACAGTGTAGTCTAGACGTTGATAGACGTATTTGACTATTATAGGTTGATACTCTGCGCGCGACATATTCGACTTGGCAGGTGGATTTCGCCGAGGAGGTATGTGATTCTTCCTATCCTCTTGAGCATGATATTTTAAAATATATATATAGTACGGTAGACGTACGTGTGTTAACTGAACATGGTTTTACTTGATGTCTTTTGACTTGAGTCTAAATAATAAGAATCTTGAAGTATTTCAAAAGAATTATGAATCATTTTTGAATGAAGAGTAATACTTGGTTTTTAAACAAAAAGCTTAAGAGTTATACTAGCTTTATGGGAAGTTAGGTATAACGACTTAAGAAAGATAAAAGGAACGGTTTACTTATGTGTTTATGAAAGCTTTGTATTGATTTCTGGGAAGTGTAGTAAGGTGGTTTGATAAGTAGACATATTATGATTCTACGTGTGTTAATGTCTTGTAACGTTTGTGTAAAGGGGGTTCCCTTGTTGCGCTTATGTTGTTTAACGATAGCGGGCCAGCAGATATTATATCACTTACACCTCGACTTGAAATTCGAGGGTTAGCCGCTCGATGCGAGAAATACCTTATGCGGTCTGTGACCTATGCGAGTCTGCGGAGTTCCGGGATGATCACTCCGTGTGTTATCCCGACGCGTCTATATGGCCTATGCGGTCATGTGACTATGCGATCGCGGAGTCCGTTGATGTCGCGGGTTAGCCGCTTGATGCGAGAATACCTCACGCGGACCTAGGTGGTCTATGCGATCGCGGAGTCCAGGAATAGGCTCACATAATGATACTATGGGCGATTGGCCTTGCTTCGATCATTAGCGGCCTAGAAAAGACCAGTTACATTATATCTATTTTGCTCTTGTTTATGCTGTGACACTATGTGCGGTTGAACTGGTTGTATTTGTAAATGGTTTTAAAATACTTTGATTTCATTTCAGTACTTTACAGTTTCACATACTTGGTACCTGTTGTACTGACCTCCTTCGGGGGGCTGCGTTCATGCCGCAGGTAAAGGGAAGCAGGTGGTAGATCCTCATTCTTAGGATCCTTACTCTGGTGTCAGGAGCTCCATTTCTCCGGAGGCTCGACTTTTGGTACGACTCCCCCTGGTGTTGGAGATATTTTGTACATTCAGGGTATGGCAAGGCCCTGTCCCGCCATAGTTGTTTATATTCCTAGAGGTCTGTAGTCCTGTTGTAAGGTTGGGATGTAACTGCCAGACTTGGTACATATATATATGCCGAAAGGCAACTTTTTCTCAGATAAACTGTGTTACATTTCATAATTGTTTCATGTCTTGTTTTTATATTCCGCTGATTACTCTGATGTATGTCTACTTGGGTGCCCGTAGGCACTACCACGCCCGGATCGGGTCGTGACAAAAGTGGTATCGGAGCGATTAATCCTGGAAAGTATCTACGCATCAGATCTAGAGTCTTGATTATCGGTGTGTTGTGCACCACACCAATAATCAGGAGGCTATAGGATATTTAGGATTGGTTTCCATTCTTCTCACTCTGAGATCGTGCCTTAGAGCCGTGTTATAAGTTGGACCCCTCTAACGTATTTCTTTTCTTTACCAGTTATGCCTCCACGCAAGGCAACCCGCCTGAAGGGCAAGGCAGCGGAGTCGCTAGTAGGACACGTAGGGTCATGAGGCCTGTGCCCATCTATACCCGAGATGATACCTCGACGCGAGTTCCACGACGCCGCCACTTCCAAGCAGGTTTAGAGCCGCGGCGGTGGGATGAGACCACAAGACTGCGCCTCCACCCACACCGAGCAGAGAGATGGGTTACGAGAGATGGCCCATTGCTAGCCGTGATTGTGTCCGCATACGAGGATAGGTGGATGATGTCACGACTGCCCGGCTCAGGATCGTGCCTACCTGTGCACCCAAGTAGTCATACATCGAGTAATCGGAATATAAAACAAGACATGAAAAGAGAAACAGTTTATCGAGAAAAAGTTGTCTTTCGACATATATATATACATATCAACAAAGGAACGATACATCCCAACTTTACAACAGACTACGCACTTCTGGAAGTAAACAACTATGGCGGACAGGCCCCGCCATACCCTGAATGTACAAAACTATCTACCACAACAGGAGATCATACCCAAAGTCGAGCCTCGAGAAATGGAGCTCGACACTGCAGAAAAGATCCTAAATCGAGGATCCGCTACCGCTTCCGCTTTACTCATGCGTGAACGCGGCCAAGGAGGTCGATAACAGTACCAAGTATGTGAAACTGTAAAGTACTTTAAATGAAATCATATCATTTTAAAACCAATTTTACAAATATGTACGAAACAACCAATGTAACCGCACATAGTGCCACATCACAAACAAGAGCAATAATAGGTAAATTGTAACAGGTCTTTTCTAGGCTGCGAATGATCGAAGCAAGGCCAATCGCCCATAGTATCATTATGCATGCCTAATCCTGGACTCCCGCAGTCCAAATAGGCCACCTAGGCCCGCATGAGGTATTCCCCGCATCGAGGGTAGCTACTCCTCGGCATCGTCCTGGACTCTCGTAGTCCGCATGGCCACATAGACCGCATGAGGTATTCCCCCGCACACTAACCTGGAACTCTCGTAGCTCCGCATAGGTCCCCTAGACCCGCATGAGGCATCCCTCGCATCGGGGGGCAGCTTAACCCCCGGTATATCATGTCAAGAGGTGAGTGGTACAATACTAACATAACGGCTTATCGTCAAACAACATAAGCACAATAAGAATAACCTCTTTATACAAACGTTACAAGACACTAACACACGTAGAATCATAATATGTCTACTCATCAAATCATCTTACTATACTTTCCAGAAATCAATACAAGTCTTTCATAAACACATAAGTAAATTGTTCCTTTTATCTTTCTTAAGTCGTTATACCTAACTTCCCATAAAGCTAGTATAACTCTTAAGCTTTTTGTTTAAAAACTAAGTATTACTCTTCTTTCAAAAATGATTCATAATTCTTTTGAAATACTTCAAGATTCTTATTATTTAGACTCAAGTCAAAAGACGTCAAGTAAAACCCTGTTCAGTTAACACACGTACGTCTACCGTACTATATATATATTTAAAATATCATGCTCAAGAGGATAGGCAGAATCACATACCTCCTCGGCGAAATCCACCTGCCAAGTCGAATATGTCGCGCGCAGAGTATCAACCTATAATATTCAAATACGTCTATCAACGTCTAGACTACTCTGTAGAATATTCTAAGCAGAAGGTTCTTAATTCTATGGAAAATTGGGCAGCATTTCCCTACCCGTCAAACTATTCAAGTCTACTGTAAATACAGTCCTATGTAAGTACAATTCAATTCTCTTCTCTTATATCCTTCAATGTAATTACAGTTCAATTCTCTTCTCTTATATCCTTCAATGTAATTACAGTTCAATTCTCTTCTTTAATATCCTTCTATATATCTTATACTTATTTCTATATTACTACAGTATGTGATCTCCAATTACAATAGAAGGATAAGATTATTTACCTCGATAAGCCCAAAATTATCCAAGTTAAAATGTCGATCCTGAACAACGTTTAGCTCCTAATTTGCACGCTCCGATAGCTCCAAGAAACCCTTAGAAGTTTCCACACAACTTCTACTTACTACTTCAACCAACTATGAAGTTTCTCCTAGGGTTTCGTTTAGTGACTAAAGGAAGTATAGTAGTATTTTCCGGGCTTTTAGTATAGAGGTAACTTGGGAATACTACAAGGGATTTGGGTTAAGGTATTTGGGAGTAGTAACAATACTTGGAGACATTTTTCTACCAAGGGGGTGTTTGGCTAGAACACTCAAGAGGGGAGAGGGCTTGGACGAAACTTACTAAGAGAGGGGAGGGATTTTGAGACTTGGAAAATGTTTTGTGGATGAAGAATTCTTGCAACTTAGGGGGGGTATTTATAGGACCTTCAAAGGCCAAGATCAAATCAAGTGGATGGTGGAGATTTGGGCAAGTGTAACCTTATCCATCTACTCCATAAATATCTAGCAAACATTGACCAAATGTTTTAGCCCTTTTAAACACAAAAAATGTGCCAACCATTTGCCCATTAATGCCGCTCCACTGAGGTGACACATGTCACCCTCTCGTTGGTCCAAAATATGTCATCTCTCGGAACAATCCGCAAAAATTAAATTATTGAACACGCCAAATTCCCTTACAAGGTTGAAAAAATTTCGGAAAAACAATCTTTTTTTTAGTTGTGCACAATTTCGTCCCTTATGCCTATTTAAGGCTTGAACTTTTGTACGTACGTCCTCACATACATACTTTGGAAATACGGGGTATAACATTCTCCCCTCCTTAGAAACATTCGTCCCGAATGTTCCTTCCCACGACAGGTAACGATATAGTTCCGCACAACTTAAACAATTTGCAAATGCCACACATGGCCACAATATAACACTTAAGCATATATGTCAATGAAAATTTACAAGTAGGAAAGTGAGTTACCTGGAGGTGTGGGGAATAAGTGAGGATACCTCTGCCTCATGTCCTCCTCTGCTTCCCACGTCATCTCCTCCCTGTTCTCGTTCCGCCATAAGACCTTGACGGAAGCCACATCCTTCGTCCGCAACCGCCTAACCTGACGATCGAGTATCGCTATGGGACTCTCCTCATACGATAACCCCTCGGTCACCTGGACATCGTCAATCGGATGTACTCTAGATGGATCCCGATACATCTCCTCAGCATAGAAACATGAAAAACCGGATGCACTGCCTCCAGATCGGATGGCAGATCCAACTCATAGGCAACCTTGCCTACCCTGTGGACAATTTGATAAGGCCCAATGTACCTTGGGCTGAGCTTCCCTTTCTTCCCAAACCTCATCACACCCTTCATGGGTGACACCTTCAGGAAAACCCAATCATCAACCTCAAACTCCAGATGTCGACGCCGATGATCTGCATACGACTTCTGTCGACTCTGAGCTGTCAGTAACCGCTCCTGGATAAGCTTTACCTTATCCATCGCTCACAACAGTGTCGGTCCTACTAATCGCACTCGCCATTATCAAACCAGCCTATCGCGACCGCACTTCCTCCCATACAAAGCCTCATGGCGCCATCCGAATACCGGAGTGGTAGCTATTATTATGCAAACTCTACAGAGGCAAATGATCCTCCCAGCTACCCTCGAAGTCAATAACACGGGCTCGCAAAGATATCCTCAAGAGTCGGATAGTGCGCTCACTGTCCGTCTGCGAGGATGGAATGCGCACTCGTGCTCACTCGCCCCTAATCCCTTCCGAAAGACCTCCAGAAGTTAGCCGAAACCGGGCTCTGTCTGATATGATAGAAATAGGGACCCATGCGCCTCACGATCTCTGATGTAAAGTCTGCATAATCCTCGCCAAAAAGTCGTCCCGACCGGAAGAAAGTGGGCTGATTTCACACCGTCGACGATAACCCAAATAGAATCATGTTTCCTCTGAGTGCGAGGTAATCCTGTGATAAAGTCCATGTTGATCACCTCCCACTTCCAGGTCGGGATCTCTATCGTCTGCAATAATCCACCAGGCCTCTGGTGCTCTACCTTCACCTGCTGACAACACGGGCACTGAGCCACAAACTCTGCAACGTCCCTCTTCAAGCCATCCCACCAATACACAGATCTAAGGTCGTGGTACATCATTGTCGACCCCGGATGGATAGAGTAACGCGCGCTGTGTGCTTCCCCTAGAACCTGCTGCCGAAGTCCTGAAATATCTGGAATACACAACCTGCCTTCAAATCTTAGCACCCCATCAGGTGCTACCTCAAAAGGACCCTTCCCCTCACGAAGAGCCGTATCACGATACCGTGTCAAAACTGAATCCTCAAACTGTTGCCTCTTCACCTCCTCGACGATGGAAGACTCGGCAACCTCTCGAACTCGAACCCCACTGCTATCAGAATCAATCAATTGGACTCCAAGGTTCGCTAGCTGATGCAACTCGTAGACCAAGCCCCTCCTCTCTGGCTGTACATCTGATAGACTCCCCATCGACCTACGACTAAGGGCATCTGCCACAAAATTGGCCTTCCCTGGGTGGTACAGGATATCGACATCATAATCCTTGAGTAACTCTAACCACCGTCTCTGTCGTAAGTTCAGCTCCCTCTGGCTGAAGATATACTGGAGGCTCTTGTGGTCTGTGTAAATATCCACATGAACTCCATACAAATAGTGCCTCCAGATCTTTAAGGCGTGAATTACCGCTGCTAACTCCAAATCATGGGTGGGGTAGTTCCTCTCATGTTTCTTAAGCTGTCGGGATGCGTATGCTATAACCTTGCCCTGCTGCATCAACACACATCCAAGCTCGATGCCTGACGCATCACAATACACCACATTGCCGTCAAGACCCTTAGGAAGAGTAAGAATCGCGGTCGCCACCTCCTTCCGATCGGAAACCCTTCTCACATGCATCAGTCCACTGAAACTTAGCTGCCTTCTGAGTCAGCTTAGTCAAGGGTGCCAAAATAGAAGCAAACTTCTCCACGAACCTCCGATAGTAACATGCAAGGCCCGTAAAATCGCGCACTGCCGAGTAGTAGGTCTAGGCCAACTCCTGACTGCCTCGATCTTGGCCGTATCCACCTGAATACCATCAGCCCCTACAATATGCCCAAGAAATGCCACCGAAGCCAACCAAAACTAACATTTGGAAAACTTGGCGCATAATCGCTGTCTCGAGAACTCTCAAGACAGCCTCAAATGCTCGCGTGCTCCTCGCCTCTGAGCGAGAATAAACCAAGATGTCATCAATGAATTGTCACGACCCGAACCCGGGCCCGTGACTGGTGCCTTACCCCGGGCACCCTAGTGATACAACATCAGAGAAAAACCAGCGGAAATAAAAACTTAAACATTTAAATAGACATGGATCAAGATAAAGAAAATAGGCCAACCAAAATGGTTGCCTTTCAACATATATATATAGACATTTGAACGAGCATAATCCTTACAACCCCGCCCACAACAATGCTACGGACTTAAGATTTATACAACAACTATGACGACAGGCCCCGCCATACCCCCAATGCACAAGAACCTACTGCACTGTGGTAACATACCAAAGATAAGCCTCCAAGGAACTGAGCTTCCCAATACGCTGAAATGAGATCCTAAACGCGGATCGACAAATGATGTACTTCTACCGTGGCATGAACGCAGCCCCAAGGAGGTCAAGATAACAGTACCAAGTATGTGAAATCAGTAAATATCAGAATGGAAGCATACCCGTGCGCTACGCATCGTGTCAGTATGTCCAAAGGGAAACAATAAGACAACATTCCAAATGGAAGCATACCCGTGCGCTACGCATCGTGTCAGTATGTCCAAAAAGGAAACAACAAGGCGGCAATCAAAATGGAAGCATACCCGTGCGCTACGCATCGTGTCAGTATGTCCAAAGCGTTTAGCAAAAGTAGCACTATCAACGTGAACGCACTGGAATTTCTCCACATCGCGGACGTCCAAGTAAGTTCTCAACAAGTCAACCGACCCTCCATCGAGAGACGCGGTAGTATAGAAACACAATTCTTGCACAACAAGGGCTATCACAACAAGCATAGGCAAGTTTCACACAACTCAAAGTACTTTCATTTTATGCCAAAGTCCGGGTTTTAACCCTAAAATACTACGTACGTTAAATTCCTTTTAAAGAGATCCATTCCTTTTATAAAAGTCACCCGATACCCGTAGTATAAAAATAGAGTAACTTACATCTTTTAAGTAAACCAAAACAACTTCCATACTTTCCTTTTTAAAACCAATTAAGGCAATACCATGCCTTCTTTTTAGACCAAAACACTTCTCTTTAAAGTCCAGTTACCACATTAAAACCAATGATAAAACCCTTCTTTTGTTTTCATAAAGTCGTTATAACCAACTTCCCATAAAGCTTGTTATAACACTTTATGTTTTAAACCATTTTAAGACAACACAATGCCCTTCTTTTCCCTAAAGTTCCAGTTTGCCTAATTTCAATTACGCAAGTCTCTTTTTAGAAAAGTTTCCTAGTTCAATGTCTTAATCTCTTTAAAACAATTGAGTAACATATGCCATAAAGTAGTAGGTTATTCTTGTTCATAATCAATCTTATTAAGCAGCCATGATCTAGAAAATGTAATATCATTTTGTCTCATCTTAGCTTACGGATGGAGGTTTCTACCGGTTTTAATAATACTTCATTATTCAATACATTTTCCTTTATTAACGCCGCGGTGGTTTGTCGATACACATTCGATTTTCAAATCAAGAAACATTATTCCTTTTAAAACCATGTACTCATTACTCACGAATGAGGTTTCACATTGTTAACAAACTTCTTATCAAAACAATTAAGTCAAGTCTCTTATCTTTCGATTAAGTCTCTTAACTTCTAAAAATCAAGAAACCATTCTTTTTATCTCTCTTAAGACGTTATACCTAACCTCCCATAAAGCTAGTATAACTCTTTATGTTTTCAAAACCAAGTATTACTCTTCTTTCAAAAAGGTTCCTTAATTCTTTTGAAATACTTTAAGACTCTTTATTATTCAGGCTTAAGTCAAAAGACATTGCCGTAACACTACATTCGCTAATACACGACGCTCACCGTACTATATCTATATTCCTTTTAAAATATTTCAAGGTTCTTATTATTCAGGCTTAAGTCAAAAGACATTGCCGTACAACTATATTCAGTTAGCACACGTACATCTACCATATAATATATACATATTATTCAGGCTTAAGTCAAAAGACATTGCCACACGTACGTCTACCATATTATATGTATTCTTTTAAAATACTTCATGCTCAAGCGTATAGGAAGAATCACATACCTCGCGACGATTATCGACTATAAGTAAAACGCTCCACGGCTATAACCCGGCTAGCCTTGTCCACCTTCTAAGTAGCACATGCTACTTGCAAAACATTCAACCAATAAAGGTTATCAGTCTACTGTAAATACAGTCCTATGTAAGTACAGTTTAATCTTCTACTTATATTCTTCTGAAGTGATTTCAGTTCAATCCTTTTCTGTAATATCCTTCTATTACAGTTCAATTCTCTTCTATGAATCTTATATTCATTTCTATACTACTACAGTATGTAATTTCCAATTACACTAGAAGGACAGTAGTATTTACCTCGATGAGCCCAAAATTATCCAAGTATAAAGTCGCTCCTGAGCAACGTTAAGCTCCTACTCCGAGTGCTCCAACCCGCTCCAATCAACCCTTAGAAGTTCTACGCAACTTCTACTTAACACTTCAACCGACTATGAAGGTTTTCCTTAGGGTTTCGTTTAGTGGCTAAAGAAAGTATATAGTATTTTCTGGGGTTTTGTATAAGTGTAACCTTGGGAATACTACAAGGTATTTGGGCCAAGGTATTTGGGCATTATAACAATACTAGGAGAGTATTTCTATACCACAACAAGGGGTATTATACGAAAAAAACTAGGCTAGGGGGTGGGGGGTACCCCACGGCCAGACACCACAAAGGGGAGGAGGCTCTCGCCAAGGCTCACTCATGACGGGGGAAGACTCTTTGGACGAACTACAAACAAGAGGGAGGGAGTATTTGAGACTTAGAAAGATTGCTCAAGTTTTTGGATGAAGAAAGTCTTCAAGTAAGGGAAATATTTATAGGCTAACCAAAGGCCAACCAATGGCCAAGATGAAGACAAGTGTGGTGCAAGTGTAGGGCTAGATTTTAACCATGTGGACCTTATCCATCTACCACACAACTTGCACAAAATATCCTACCTACTCCCTTGACCCCAAATCGTCCAAACCGCCCACACTAGCTTCCAATGTGAGGGTGACACATGTCACCCTCCCGTTGGTCCAAAATGTTTCGTCTCTCGGAAAAATCCGCAAAAATTAAAAATGACATAGCCGTATTTTTCCCTTCGTAAGTTTAGTAAAACATTTCGTCGAAAAACGACTCCTTTCGGCACTTGTGCCCAAATTTCGAACCTAGCCAAACTTTAAGGCTCAAATTATATACGTACGCCCTCACGTACATACTCCGGAAAAACGGGGTATAACATGAATACTATCACAAATGTATCCAAAAATGGCTTGAACACTCGGTTCATCAAATCCATAAACACCGCCGGAGCATTGGTCAAACCGAAAGACATGACCATGAACTCATAGTGCCCGTACAGGGTCCGGAATGCAGTCCTAGGGACATCCGCCTCTCTGACTCGCACCTGATGATAGCACGATCGCAGATCAATCTTGGAGAAACATCTCGCACCCTGCAACTGGTCGAACAAATCATCTATCCTGGGAAGGGTATTCGTTTAATAGTCACCTTGTTTAGCCTCGTAATCAACACACATGCACGCTGGCCCCGCCCTTCTTCTTCACGAACAATACACGCGCTTCCCGGAGAAACACTAGGCCGGATGAAGCCCTTCTCCAGCAAATCTCTCAGCTGGTCCTTCAACTCTCTCAACTTGGCAGGTGCCATTCTGTATGGCGGAATGGAAATAGGCCGAGTGTCTAGCAGCACATCGATACAAAACTCTCTCTCCCTCTCAGGAGGGATACCCGGGAGGTCGTCTGGAAACACATCTGGGAACTCTCTGACTACTGAATCGATCAAAATCTGGTGTCGCACCTCGAGATCAAACACCCGAATGAGATGGTAGATATACCCTTCGCACCATCTTCCTAGCCTTGAGGTAGGAAATAAACCTACCCCGGCGTCTGATGTTCCTCCCACTCAATAACCGGCCTCAGAAAGCGGAACCGTACCACTTTCTCCCTGCAGTCCACATTGGCGTAGCAAGAAGCTAGCCAATCCATACCCATGATCACATCGAAATCGGTCATATCCAACTCTATCAAGTCGGCTAGGGTCTGACGACTGCATAAAGACACCGGGCAAGCCCTATATACCCGCCGAGCTACCACCGAATCACCCACTGGCGTAGCTACCTCGAAAGGGTCTATGGACGCAGGCTCTATCCCTATACTACTAGCAATAAGGGAAGATATGTAGGACAGAGTAGAACCCGGATCTATCAAGGCATACACGTCACAACAAGAAACTAATAAGGTACCTGTGACAACATCCGGCGACGCTCCCGTCCTCGCCGGCCGACAAGGCATAAATGCGGTTCGAGGACCACTAGAATCGGGACCCGCGCCACCTCTGCGCGACCGCTGGCCCATGAGTACCTCGCCTCCGGCGAGTAATCAGGAGATGAAGACCGGCAATGCACTCGTAGCCGACTTCTACCATCTGCGGCGCCTTGGTGGACGGGCCTCACAAAGTGACCTGGCCGCAAGTGAAACAAACTCGTAGCGCACCACAATTCGTAATGGGATCTACCGACGGCCACGGCGGAGGTGGTCCCGATCGGTTAGCACCTCTGCTACCCTGGACGTCCGAAGTCCTGGGGCCCTGGTCTGCCCTCGAAGACGGTGTAGGAGTGCTCTGAGCTGGCTGTGGTGCAAATCTAGACTGCTGCTGAGGCCGTCCACCCCGAGAGCTACCAAAAGACCCTGTCGTCCTGGCCTTTTTCTGCTGCTGTCTGTCAACCCGTCGGCCTCTACGCTCCTCGCATCCAAGCGCATGAGCCTGCATGCGGGCAATGTCCATGCCCGAATAAAGAGCTACACCCGCGCAAGACTCTGCCATATAATCATCTAGCCTGGTGACATAGCGGTGCACCCTGTCCTCCATATCTGCTACCAACGCAGGGACATATCGAGCCAACGAGTCGAACTCCACGTTGTACTCCCTAACTGTGCGCCCTCTCTGTCTCAGCATCAAAAATATGTCGGCCCGTGCCCTCCTCATCTGCGGAGGCAAGAAGTGGCTGAGAAAAGCCTCCGAGAACTCGTCCCATACTGCTGGAGGCGCATGCTCTCCCCGGGATAGCTCCCACGAATCAAACCAGTCGACTGCGGTATCACGCAGCCGATGCAAACCGAAGATCACGGACTCGGTCTCTGAAGCCTTGATCACTCGTATGATCCGCTGTAGCTGTCGGATGAACTCCTGCGGATCATCCTCAGGCCTCGACCCGTAGAACTCTGGCGGGCTACAACGCAAAAAATCCCGTAGCCTCAAACTATCCGACCTCAGGTGAACCACGGGTACTGCTGGAGCTGGAACTGCTGCATCCAACCTATCCTTATATCTGGCCACAATCCTGGCTAGAAACCGCCATCTCTCAGAACCCATCTCCTCCGCCTGTGCCGGGACCGAGGCGCAGTATCGTGGTCTCATCACCATCGCCGCGCAATAAACCTCTTTGGGGTTGGCGGCGTCGTGGAACTCGCCGTCTGAGGTATCGCCTCGGGTATAGACTGGGCCTAGGCCCTCGTGGCCCTCTGTGTCCTACTAGCAGCTCCCTCGGCTGCCTTGCCCTTTTGGGCCCGGGTTGCCTTGCGCGGAGGCATAACTGGTACAGAAAAGGAATACGTTAGAGGGGTCCAACTTATAACAAACTCTAAGGCACGATCTCAGAGTGAGAAGAATGGAAACAAATCCTAAATATCCTATAGCCTCCTGATTATTGGTGTGGTTCACAACACACCGATAATCAAGACTCTACTAGATACGGTCTGTAGACACTTTCTGAGGATTAACTGATCTGATACCACTTTTGTCACGACTGTTCGGGGCGTGATCGTGCCTTACCCGGGCACCCAAGTAGTCATACATCAGAGTAATCAGCGGAATATAAAAATAAGACATGAAAAGAGAAACAATTTATCTGAGAAAAAGTTGTCTTTCGGCATATATATATACATATCAACAGTGAACAGTTACATCCCAACTTTACAACAGGACTACAAACCTCTAAGGAAGTAAACAACTATGGCGGGACAGGCCCCGCCATACCCGAATGTACAAAACTATCTACCACAACAGGAGATCATACCAAAAGTCGAGCCTCCGAGAAATGGAGCTCGACACGCAGAAAAGATCCTAAACCGAGGATCCGCTACCGCTTCCCTTTACTGCGGCATGAACGCAGCCCCGATATACCCCGTATTTCCGCAGTATGCGTGAGGCGTGCGTATTAAATTTTTGCCTTAAGAATTGGCTTGGTTCAAATTTGGGCACAAGTGCGAATAGAGTCGTTTCGACGAACGTTTCCACTTTCGAGAGAAAATCCGGCTATGTAATTTATAATTTTTGCGGATTTTTCCGAGCTAAGAAACAATTTTGACCAACGGGATGGTGACATGTGTCACCTCACATTGGAAGGCTTGGACGGCAAACATGGCATGTCTTGGACGATTTTGGTCCACTTTAGTTGGTAGGATATTTTGTGCAAGTTGTGTGGTAGATGGATAAGGTAGCACATGGCTAAATCTTGGCCTTACACTTGCTATGCACTTGTCTTCATCTTGGCCATTGGTTGGCCTTCACTTGACCTATAAATACCCCATTAGTTGATGAGTTCTTTCATCCACAAATTGCCTAAGTCTTGAAAACCCTCTCCCTCCTCTTGAGAATTCTCGTCCTAGCCCTCCCTTTCCTCGGCGAGAGCCACCCCTCCCCTTGGTGGTGTTTTGCCGTGGGGTACCCCCCCCCCTAGCCTTGTTGTCTCGTATAAATACCCCCTTTGTGGTATAGAAATACTCTCCAAAGTATTGTTGTAATGTCCAAATACCTTGGCCCAAATACCTTGTAGTATTCCCAAGGTTACACTTATAAAAGCCCAGAAATACGATTATACTTTCCTTTAGCCACTAAACGAAACCCTAAAGAAATCTTCATAGTTGTTTGAAGTACTTAAGAGAAGTTGGTTAGAACTTCTAAGGGTTGTTTGGAGCGGATTGGAGCACTCGGAGTAGGAGCTAAACCTTGCTCAGGAGCGACATTAAACTCGGATAATTTTGGGCTTATCGAGGTAAATATCTTGTCCCCCTATTGTAATTGGAAATTACATAAGTGTTGAATATATAGTTGTTGTATACTATATATAGAATCAACTTAGTAATCGTGGCAATGTCTTTTGACTTAAGCTGAAGAATTAAGAATCGAATCAATCAGAATTACATAGGACCGTATTACATGAGACTTGTGTAGTAGTACCGTGAGTAGAATTGTACCGTTAGGGTTAGATGTATAACCCCCTCGGTTGGCTTGATAGCCTACTCGATAGAGGAGGAGATTAACGCCGTTGCGGGGAGGTCTTCCAATTTTCTCAGAGAATATTCTACGTTGTGGTCTAGATGTTAACAAGCGCCTTGTGGCCTTATAGGTTGAAGTCCTACGTGTGGCGCGATTTACTTGGCTTAAGGAGTAGCCGATCGTTTGAGCGCTTTTGCTATTAGTCGATACTCGTCGCGAGGTATGTGAACCTCTTCCTATCTCTTCTAGCATGATATGTGTGAACTATGTAGTACGGTAGACGTACATGTGCTAAATGTATTTGATTGGTTTAAAACATAAAGTGTTATAACGGCTTTATGGGAAGTCGGTTATAATAGCTTTATGTGGATAAGCAAGTACTTGTGGTTTTTAAAAGGTAATCGCTTTGAATAATAACTGGCTTGTTATAATAAAGAACTTGATGTATTTCAAAAGATTTATAAATCGTTTTGAAGGAAGAGTAACACTTGGTTTTAAAGGTTTTAAAAGAGTTATACTAGCTTTATGGGGAGTTAGGTATAATGTCTTAAGAGAGGTAAAGAAAATGGTTTACTAATGTTAGAAGTTAAGAGACTTGATCTTATAAGATAAGAGACTTAACTTATTTGTTTTAATGTGAATGTTTGGGTGAAACCTCATTCGTGAGTAATGAGTACTTGGTTTTATCTAAAGGGATAATGTTTCTTGATTTCTAAATCGAATGTGTATCGACAGCACCGCAAATGCGTTAATAAAGGAAAATGTATTAAATAATGATGAATTGTATTAAAACCAGTAGAAACCTCCATCTGCATAGAAACTAAGATGAGACAAAATGATATACATTTTCTAGATCATGGCTGCTGTAATAAGAATGTTGTAAACAAGAATAACCTACTCTCATGTAAGACATATATTACTCAATTGTTCTAAAAGGAATCAAGTGATTAAGTTTATGAACTATGAAACCATTTGAAAATGAGAAGCTTGAGTAATGAAACTAGGCAACCGAATTTAGGAAAAGAATATTGTTACTTGACTTTGAAAAGGAATGTGGGTTGGTCATTCTAATACTACGTATCGTGTGACTTTTATAAAAGTAATGGATCTCTTTTAAAAGAACTTAACGTATGTAGTACTTTGGGGTTAAAACCGGACTTTGGCATAAAATGAAAGTACTTTGAGTTGTGTGATACTTGCCTATGCTTGTTGTTGTGAAACTAGCCTATGCTTGTTATTGTGAAACGTGCCTATGCTTGTTGTGATAGCCTTTGTTGTGCAAAACGTTGTATTTCTGTGTTATCGCGTCTCATGGAGGGTCGGTTGGTCGTTGAGAACTTACTGGACGTGTCGGCATTGACGAGAAATTCCACGCACGCCCTCGCTGATAGTATTATTGTTATTAATCGCTTTGGACATATCGACACGACGCGTAGCGCACGTATGTTTCCATTTTGATTATCGCTTGTGATTTCCTTTTGGACATATCGACCGGCGCGTAGCGCACGCAGTATCGTCCATTTGGAATGCTGTCTATTGTTTCCCTTTGGACATACCGACCATGCGTAGCGCACGCAGTATCGTCCATTTGGAATGTTGCCTTATTGTTTCTTCGACATACCGACCGACGCGTAGCGCAGTATCGCCCATTTGGATTGTTATCTTGTTTATTATTGTTGCATCATGGACATGTCTACACCGATGCAGTATTCCGGGGGCATGCGGCCATGATGCGAACATGATGGATGTTGTGGGCGTGAGACCCATAGTTATATTTGAGTGGTGACTTTGAGGGCGTGAGTCCCTGACTTGACTGCTTCTATGTTGTGAACTGTAGTTTGGTTATCATACATGTCTCCTGCTTTATATAGACTAGTATGATTTCATTTACAGTATTTTACAGTTTCACATACTTGGTACCTGTTGTACTGACCTCCTTCGGGGGGCTGCGTTCATGCCGCAGGTAAAGGTACATCGACTGTCGATCCCCGCTTATAGGATCACATTCAGCGTGTTGGGAAGCTCCGTTTCTCCGGAGGCTTATCTTATTGGTATGTGTTCCCTGAGTTGTAGGTTCTTGTACATTCGTGGTATGGCGGCCCCGCCCCGCCATAGTTGTTGTAAATCTTAGAGGTCCGTAGAATCACAAGTGTGGTTTGTAAAAAGGATAACCGTCGTATTTATGTATGTATGTTGAAGGCAAATCGCTTGCTGGCCTGCTTATTTATCATGTCTCATTTCATGTTTAAAGTTTTTATTTCCACTGGTTTTCTCGATGTTGTATCGCTAGGTGCCCGGTAAGGCACCAGCGACGCCCGGTTCGGCGTTACAAAAGTGGTATCGGAGCGATTAATCCTGAAAGTGTCTACGCACCGTGTCTAGTAGAGTCTTGATTATCGGTGTGTTGTGCACCACATCTATAATCGAGGCTATAGGACATTTAGGATTGGTTTCCATTCTTCTCATTCGAGATCGTGCCTTAGAGCCGTGTTGTAAGTTGGACCCTCCGACGTGTTTCGTTTTACCGCTATGCCTCCGCGAAAGGCAACCAGGCCCGAAGGGCAAGGCAGCGAGGAGCCGCTAGTGGGATTCGAGGAGTACGAGGGCGCAGCCCGGCCAAGACTGAGTAGTGCCCGACGGCGAAGTTTTGTGACGCCGCCAAAGACCAAAGAAGTTTAGAGCCGCAGCAGCGGGCCGATGAGACTACAAGACTGAGCCTCCACCCCACACCGGAGCGGAGATGGGTCACAAGAGATGGCGATTATTGGCCGTTGTGGCGAGATATGAGGACAGCCGATGCGGGCAGCTCAAGAAGACCGTAGTGCACCCGAGGCGCATGTTTGAGGTCGCGGATTTCTTAGTTGTAGCCCGCCTGAGTTTTACGGGTCGAGGCCGGAGGATGATCCGCAGGAGTTCATCCGTCAGTTGCAGAGGATCATGCGGGTGATCAAGGCTTCAGAGACTGAGTCTGTGACATTTGGTTCGCATCGGCTGCGTGATACCGCAGTCGATTGGTTTGACTCGTGGGAGCTTTCCCGGGGAGAGCATGCACTTCCAGCCGTTTGGGACGAGTTTTCGGGCCTTCCGCACATTTCTTGCCTCCACAAATGAGGAGGGCTCGCCGGCGATTTTTGATGTTGAGGCGTAACGCGCATGCTCGAGTACAATGTGAGTTCGACTCATTGGCCGGTATGTTCCGCATTAGTAGCTAGTATGGAGGATCGAGTGCACCGATATGTTACAGGCTCGATGATTACCTAGCGAGAGTTGTTCGTGTTTCCTTCACCGCATGGACATTGCCCGTGATTCGTGCTCATGCACTGGGTGCGGCGAGCGCAGAGATCGACGCAGCGGACCGCCACAGGTAAGGCCAAGACGGCCGGATATTTTGGCGACTTTCGAGGCGCACCGCCTCAGCAGCAGACTAGTTATGTACCTCCACCGTCTTCAGGAGCAGGTCAGGGCTCCAAGGGTTCAGATTTTCGGGAGAGCAGGGGTGTTAACCAGCTGAAGCCACCCCTACCTCGTTGTGACCATTGTGGTAGACTCCATTTTGGAGAGTGTCGTGCTAGATTGGGAGTTTGTTTTGCATGCGGCCAGCAGGGCCATTTTGCGAGGAACTGTCCGACCAAGGGTAGCACGGATGTTACGACTCAGCTTACCGGATCAGTGGCTGGTTCATCGCTTTCATAGCATTACTGCGCAGTGTGCCTATGATTAGAGTGGAGCGGTTGATTCAGGTATATCCTTAACCCTCTAGAGTTTTGGTATGCTTGTTTTAATGATCTCATTATTGTGTGCTATGTACGGATAGCGTTGTGATATTATGAGTTAGAATACATGGTAAGTGTGAACCTTAAACTATGTCACGACTGAGACCTTAGGGGTAAGGTCGTCTTGAGTTAAAGATTTATTTTATGTTTGACCCTTATCAGAGTAGTAGTATACGTGGATTTATTTGTGTGATAAGTCCGGGTAGTGTGAGATGGAAGTGGTAGCTTTCGTGATGGGAATTGGTAAGATTGTTCCGGATCGGGAACAAGAGTTTGGCGCGGGGGTCGGGTTGAGGACCATTTCGCGTCAACCCGAGTCTTGGATTGAGTGGGGTCAGCTCGGGTGGTCCCGCCAGAGGTAGGGTCACCGTGGTGTTAGGCCCAAGTTTAGATGACCATCGTATGAGTTGGTGGATATGTTCGACCGTGTTGGATCGTGAGGCCGAACGCCTTAGAAGATCGAAGTTAGTCGATGACCAAGTTTGGAGGTAGTGACTCCAAGGGTTGGAAATGTAAGCGATGTATGTGGTACGGATACTAGAACGAGTTCGAGTGTTCGTGACGAGTTCTACGAGAAAGGGGAGAGGTGAACGTGTGTTTTTGTGGCCAGGTGTGGCATGATTGTTTTCGTACGTATAGCAGTGAAGACTATACTGACGCCTGATTTGTTTTGAGACCTTGAAGGAACATTCGGGACGAATGTTTCTAAGGGGGGAAGAATGTTATACCCCGTATTTCCAGAGTATGTACGTGAGGGCGTACGTATTAAATTTTTGCCTTAAGAATTGGCTTGGTTCGAAATTTGGGCACAAGTGCCGAATAGAGTCGTTTTCTGACGAAACGTTTCCACAGCTTTCGTAGAGAAAATTCCGGCTATGTCATTTATAATTTTTGCGGATTTTTCCGAGAGACGAAACATTTTGGACCAACGGGAGGGTGACATGTGTCACCTCACATCGAAGGCTCGACGGCAAACATGGCATGTCTTGGACGATTTTGGTCCACTTTAGTTGGTAGGATATTTTGTGCAAGTTGTGTGGTAGATGGATAAGGTAGCACATGGCTAAATCTTGGCCTTACACTTGCTATGCACTTGTCTTCATCTTGGCCATTGGTTGGCCTTCACTTGACCTATAAATACCCCATTAGTTGATGAGTTCTTTCATCCACAAATTGCCTAAGTCTTGAAAACCCCTCTCCCTCCCTCTTGAGAATTCTCGTCCTAGCCCTCCCTTTCCCCCCTTGGCCGAGAGCCACCCCCCCTCCCCTTGGTGGTGTTTTGCCGTGGGTACCCCTAGCCTTGTTGTCTCGTATAAATACCCCTTTGTGGTATAGAAATACTCTCCAAAGTATTGTTGTAATGTCCAAATACTGGCCCAAATACCTTGTAGTATTCCCAAGGTTACACTTATAAAAGCCTAAAATACGATTATACTTTCATTTAGCCACTAAACTAAACCCTAAAGAAATCTGCATAGTTGTTTGATGTACTTGAGAGACGGTGTGTAGCACTTCTACGGTTTGTTTGGAGCGGATTGGAGCACTCTGACTCGGAGCTAAAGCTTGCTCAGGCGCGACATTAACCTCGGCTACTTTTTGGCTTATCGAGGTAAATATCTTGTCCCCCTATTGTAATTGGAAATTACATAAGTGTTGAATATATAGTTGTTGTATACTATATAGAATCAACTTAGTAATCGTGTGCAATGTCTTTTGACTTAAGCTCAAGAATTAAGAATCGAATCGAATCGTAATTACATAGGGTGTATCAGACATGAGACTTGTGTAGTAGCATCGTGGAGTAGAATAGTACACGGTAGGGTTATATGTAAAACCCCCGGTTGGCTTGATGGCCGCCTCGATAGAGAGGAGATTAACGCTGCCATGCGGGGAGGCCGCCAATTTTCTCAGAATATTCTACGTTGTGGTCTAGATGTTAACAAGTCACTTGTGGCCTTATAGGTTGAAGTCCTACGTGTGGCGCGATTTACTTGGCTTAAGGAGTAGCCGATCGTTTGGAGCGTTTGCTATTAGTCGATACTGCCGCGAGGTATGTGAACCTCTTCCTATCTCTTCTAGCATGATATGTGAACTATGTAGCACGGTAGACGCATACGTGCTAAATGTATTTGATTGGTTTAAAACATAAAGTGTTATAACGGCTTTATGGGAAGTCGCTATAATAGCTTTATGTGATAAGCAAGTACTTGTGGTTTTTAAAAGGTAAATGCTTTGAATAATAACCGCTTGTTATAATAAAGAACTTGATGTATTTCAAAAGATTTATAAATCGTTTTGAAGGAAGAGTAACACTTGGTTTTAAAGGTTTTAAAAGAGTTATACTAGCTTTACGGGAGTTAGGTATAATGTCTTAAGAGAGGTAAAGAAAATGGTTTACTAATGTTAGAAGTTAAGAGACTTGATCTTATAAGATAAGAGACTTAACTTATTTGTTTTAATGTGAATGTTTGGGTGAAACCTCATTCGTGAGTAATGAGTACTTGGTTTTATCTAAAGGGATAATGTTTTACCGATTTCGAAATCGAATGTGTATCGACAGCACCACCGCGTTAATAAAGGAAAATGTATTAAATAATGATGAATTGTATTAAAACCAAGTAGAAACCTCCATCCGCATAGAAACTAAGATGAGACAAAATGATATACATTTTCTAGATCATGGTCAGTAATAAGAATGTTGTAAACAAGAATAACCTACTCTCATGTAAGACATATATTACTCAATTGTTATAAAAAGTAATAAATGTATTAATTTTATGAAATATGAAACCATTTGAAAATGAGAAGCTTGAGTAATTGAAACTAGGCAAACTGGAATTTAGGAAAAGAATATTGTTACTTGACTTTGAAAAGGAATGTGGGTTGGTCATTCTAATACTACGGTATCGTGTGACTTTTATAAAAGTAATGGATCTCTTTTAAAAGAACTTAACGTATGTAGTACTTTGGGGTTAAAAACCCGGACTTTGGCATAAAATGAAAGTACTTTGAGTTGTGTGATACTTGCCTATGCTTGTTGTTGTGAAACTAGCCTATGCTTGTTATTGTGAAACGTGCCTATGCTTGTTGTGATAGCCTTTGTTGTGCAAAACGTTGTATTTACGTGTTATCGCGTCTCGATGGAGGGTCGGTTGACTGGTTGAGAACTTACTTGGACGTGTCGGCATTGACGGAGAAATTCCACGGGTACGTCCCTGTTGATAGTATTATTGTTATTAATCGCTTTGGACATACTGACACGATGCGTAGCGCACGGGTATGTTTCCATTTTGATTATCGTCTTGTGATTTCCTTTTGGACATACTGACCCGATGCGTAGCGCACGAGTATGCGTCCATTTGGAATGCTGTCTATTGTTTCCTTTGACATATCGACCGACGCGTAGCGCATTTGTATCGTCCATTTGGAATGTTGCCTTATTGTTTCCTTTGGACATACTGACACGATGCGTAGCGCACGAGTATGCGTCCATTTGGATTGTTATCTTGTTTATTATTGTTGCATCATGGACATGTCTACACCGTCGCAAGATTCGGGGCACGCGCCGTGATGCGAACATGATGGATGTTGTGGGCGTGAGACCCATAGTTATATTTGAGTGGTGACTTTGAGGCGTGAGTCCACGACTTGATCGCTTTATGTTGTGAATCGTAGTTTGGTTATCATACATGTCTCACGCTTTATATAGACTAGTATGATTTCATTTACGATTTTCTGATTTCACATACTTGGTACTGTTGTCTCGACCTCCTTCGGGGCCGTTCATGCCGCAGTAAAGGTACATCGACCGCCGATCCCCGCTTATAGGATCACATTCGGCGTGTTAGGAAGCTCCGTTTCTCGAGGCTTATCTTATTAGTATGTGTTCCCTGAGTTGTAGGTTCTTGTACATTCGTGGTATGGCGGGGCCCTGTCCCGTCATAGTTGTTGTAAATCTTAGAGGTCTGTAGAACTGTTGTGGGCAGGGTTTGTAAAAAGGATAACTGTTCGGGTATTTATGTATGTATGTTGAAGGCAACTGTTTTGGTTGGCCTGTTTATTTATCATGTCTCTCATTTCATGTTTAAAGTTTTTATTTCCGCTGGTTTTCTCTGATGTTGTATCGCTAGGGTGCCCGGGGTAAGGCACCAGTGACGGGCCCGGGTTCGGGGCGTTACACCCCCGAAGGAGGTCAGTACAGCAGGTACCAAGTATGTGAAACTGTAAAGTACTTTAAATGAAATCATATCATTTTAAAACCAATTTAACAAATATGTACGAAACAACCAATGTAACCGCACATAGTGCCACATCACAAACAAGAGCAATAATAGGTAAACTGTAACAGGTCTTTTCTAGGCTGCGAATGATCGAAGCAAGGCCAATCGCACATAGTATCATTATGCATGCCTAATCCTGGACTCCCGTAGTCCGCATAGGCCACCTAGGCCCGCATGAAGTATTCCCCGCATCGAGGGTAGCTACTCCTCGGCATCGTCCTGGACTCTCGTAGTCCGCATGAGGTATTCCCCCGCACACTAACCTGGAACTCTCGTAGCTCCGCATAGGTCCCCTGGACCCGCATGAGGCATCCCTCGCATCGGGGGGCAGCTTAACCCCCGGTATATCATGTCAAGAGGTGAGTGGTACAATACTAACTTAACAGCTTATCGTTAAACAACATAAGCACAATAAGAATAACCTCTTTATACAAACGTTACAAGACACTAACACACGTAGCATCATAATATGTCTACTCATCAAATCATCTTACTATACTTTCTAGAAATCAATACAAGTCTTTCATAAACACATAAGTAAACCGTTCCTTTTATCTTTCTTAAGTCGTTATACCTAACTTCCCATAAAGCTAGTATAACTCTTAAGCTTTTTGTTTAAAAACCAGTATAACTCTTAAGCTTTTTGTTTAAAAACCAAGTATTACTCTTCTTTCAAAAATGATGCATAATTCTTTTGAAATACTTCAAGATTCTTATTATTTAGACTCAAGTCAAAAGACGTCAAGTAAAACCCTGTTCAGTTAACACACGTACGTCTACCGTACTATATATATATTTAAAATATCATGCTCAAGAGGATAGGAGGAATCACATACCTCCTCGGCGAAATCCACCTGCCAAGTCGAATATGTCGCGCGCAGAGTATCAACCTATAATAGTCAAATACGTCTATCAACGTCTAGACTACTCTGTAGAATATTCTAAGCAGAAGGTTCTTAATTCTACGGAAAATTGGGCAGCATTTCCCTACCCACAAACTACTCAAGTCTCATCAGAATACAAATTCTATGTAAGTACAGTTCAATTCTCTTCTCTTATATCCTTCAATGTAATTACAGTTCAATTCTCTTCTCTTATATCCTTCAATGTAATTACAGTTCAATTCTCTTCTTTAATATCCTTATATATATCTTATACTTATTTCTATATTACTACAGTATGTGATCTCCAATTACAATAGAAGGATAAGATTATTTACCTCGATAAGCCCAAAATTATCCAAGTTAAAATGTCGATCCTGAACAACGTTTAGCTCCTAATTTGCACGCTCCGATAGCTCCAAGAAACCCTTAGAAGTTTCCACACAACTTCTACTTACTACTTCAACCAACTATGAAGTTTCTCCTGGGTTCGTTTAGTGACTAAAGGAAGTATAGTCGTATTTACCGGGCTTTTAGTATAGAGGTAACTTGGGAATACTACAAGGGATTTGGGATAAGGTATTTGGGAGTAGTAACAATACTTGGAGACATTTTTCTACCAAGGGGGGGGGGGTGTTTCGGCTAGAACACTCAAGAGGGGGGGGAGAGGGCTTGGACGAAAACTTACTAAGAGAGGGGAGGGATTTTGAGACTTGGAAAATGTTTTGTGGATGAAGAATTCTTGCAACTTAGGGGGGGTATTTATAGGCCCTTCAAAGGCCAAGATCAAAGCAAGTGGATGGTGGAGATTTGGGTAAGTGTAACCTTATCCATCTACTCCATAAATATCTAGCAAACATTGACCAAATGTTTTAGCCCTTTTAAACACAAAAAACGTGCCAACCATTTTCCCACAATGCCGTCCACTTGAGGGTGACACATGTCACCCTCTCGTTGGTCCAAAATATTTCATCTCTCGGAAAAATCCGCAAAAATTAAATTATTGAACACGCAAAATTCCCTTACAAGGTTCGGAAAATTTTTCGTCGGAAAAACAATCTTTTTCGCTAGTTGTGCACAATTTCGTCCCTTATGCCTATTTAAGGCTTGAACTTTTGTACGTACGTTCTCACATACATACTCTGGAAATACGGGGTATAACAATGCAGCAGTTCCAGCTCCAGCAGTACCCGTGGTTCACCCGAGGTCGGATAGTTTGAGGCTACGAGATTTTCTGAGTTGTAGCCCACCAGCGTTCTACGGGTCGAGGCCTGAGGATGATCCACAGGAGTTCATCCGACAGCTACAGCGGATCATGCGAGTGATCAAGGCTTCGGAGACCGAGTCAGTGGTCTTAGGTTCACATCGGCTGCGTGATACTGCAGTCGATTGGTTTGATTCGTGGGAGCTATCCCGGGGAGAGCATGCGCCTCCAGCAGTATGGGACGAGTTCTCGGAGGCATTTCTTACTCATTTCTTGCCGCCACAGATGAGGAGAGCACGGGCCGACAAATTTTTGATGCTGAGGCAGAGAGGGCGCACAGTCTAGGAGTACAACGTTGAGTTCGATTCGTTGCCTCGATATGTCCCTGCGTTAGTAGCAGATATGGAGGACCGAGTACACCGCTACGTTACGGGACTAGATGACTATTTGACAGAGTCTTGATCGGGTGTGGCTCTTCAGCCGGGCATGGACATTGCCGCATTCAGGCTCATGCACTTGGGTGCGAGGAGCGTAGAGGCCGACGGGTCGACAGATATCAGCAGCAGAAGAAGGCCAGGACGGCAGGATCTTTTGGTAGCTCTCGGGGTGGGCTACCGGCCAGTAGTCCGGTTTGCACCACAACACTCGAGCACTCCTACACCGCCTTCGTGCAGCCTGTGGTATTCGTGGGCGGTCGGGCCCCAGACTTCAGACTTCCGGTAGCGAGGTGCTAACCGATCGAGGTCCTCTCAGTGTGTCCGATGTGGTGGATTCCATTCTGGGAGTTGTGGCCGTACTTCAGGAGTTTGTTTTACTTGCGGTCAGAAGGGTCACTTTGCGAGAGACTGTCCGACCAGAGGCAGCGCAGAGGGTAGGGGTCACCACAGGTCTTTTGCCGGTCTTCATCCCTAGATTACTCGCCCCGGAGGGCAGGGTACTCATGGACCAGCAGGTCGCGGCAGAGGTCGTGGCGCGAGTCCCGCCCCATCGGTCTCGAATCGCATTTACGCTTGTCCACCGGCAGACTGTGAGGCGTCACCTGATGTCGTCACAGGTACTTTATCAGTTTCATGTTGTGACATGTATGCCTTGATAGATCCGGGTTCTACTCTGTCCTATATATATCCCCTTATTGCTAGTAGGATAGGGATAGAGCCTGAATCCATAGACCCTTTCGAGGTAGCTACGCCAGTGGGTGATTCGGTGGTAGCTCGGCGGGTATATAGGGCTTACCCAATGACTTTATGCAGTCGTCAGAACCTAGCCGACTTGATAGAGTTGGATATGACCGATTTCGATGTGATTATGGGTATGGATTGGCTAGCTTCTTGCTACGCCAATGTGGACTGCAGGGAGAGAGTGGTACGGTTCCAGTTTCCTGGGGAGCCGGTTATTGAGTGGGAGGGGAACACTGTGTCGCCGAGGGGTAGGTTTATTTCCTACCTCAAGTTCAGGAAGATGGTGCAGAAGGGGTATATCTACCATCTCATTCGGGTGTTTGATACTGAGGCTGCGGTACCAGATTTTCGCCGGCCCAGAGTCATAGAGTTCCCGGATGTGTTTCCGCATCGACCACGGGTATCCTCCTAAGAGGAGATAGAGTTTTGTATCGATATCTTTGCGGACACTCGGCCTATTTCCATTCTCGCCATACGAATGGCACCGCCGAGTTGAGAGAGTGAAGGACCACCGAGAGATTTCTTTGGAGAAGGGCTTCATCAGGCCTAGTGTTTCTCCCTGGGGAGCGCCAGTATTGTTCGTAAAGAAGAAGGACGGGACGCTGCGCATATGTGTTGATTACAGGCAGCTGAACAAGGTGACTATTAAGAACGAATACCCCTTCCTGTGATTGATGATTTGTTCGACCAGTTGCAGGTGCGAGATGTTTCTAAGATTGATCTGCGATCGGGCTATCATCAAAGTGCGAGTTAGAGGCGGATGTCCCAGGATCGCATTCGGACCCGACGCACTATGAGTTCAGGGTTAAGTCTTTCGGTTTGACCAATGCTCCGGCGGTATTTATGGATTTGATGAACCGAGTGTTCAAGCCATTTTTGGATACGTTTGTGATAGTATTCATCGATGACATCTTGGTTTATTCTCGCTCAGAGCAGGAGCATGCGGAGCATTTGAGGACTGTGCTGAGAGTTCTTCAGGACCAGCAGTTGTATGCCAAGTTTTCCAAATGTGAGTTTTGGTTAACTTCAGTGGCATTTCTTGGGCACATTGTCGGGGCTGATGGTATTCGGGTGGATACGGCCAAGATCGAGGCAGTCAGGAGTTGGCCTAGACCTACTACTCTGACAGAGGTGCGCAGCTTTCTGGGCCTTGCAGGTTACTATCGGAGGTTCGTGGAGAAGTTTGCTTCTATTTCGGCACCTTTGACCAAGCTGACTCAGAAGGGAGCTAAGTTTCAGTGGACTGATGCTTGTGAGCAGGGTTTCCAGTTACTGAAGGAGAGGCTGACGACCGCCCCAGTTCTTACTCTTCCAGAGGGTCTAGACGGCTATGTGGTGTATTGTGATGCGTCAGACATCGGGCTTGGATGTGTGTTGATGCAGCAGGGCAAGGTTATAGCGTACGCATCCCGTCAGCTTAAGAAGCATGAGAGGAACTACCCCACCCATGATTTCGAGTTGGCAGCGGTGATTCACGCCTTGAAGATCTGGAGGAACTATTTGTATGGAGTTCATGTGGATATTTACACAGACCACAAGAGCCTCCAGTATATCTTCAGCCAGAGGGAGCTGAACTTACGACAGAGACGGTGGTTAGAGTTACTCAAGGATTATGATATCGATATCCTGTACCACCCAGGGAAGGCCAATGTTGTGGCAAATGCCCTTAGTCGTAGGTCGATGGGGAGTCTATCAGTTGTGCAGCCAGAGAGGAGGGGAATGGTCCGCGAGATACATCAGCTAGCGAGCCTTGGAGTCCGATTGATTGGTTCTGATAGCAGTGGGGTTCGAGTTCGAGAGGTTGCCGAGTCTTCCATCGTCGAGGAGGTGAAGAGGCAACAGCTGAGGATTCGCTGACACGGTATCGTGATACGCTCTTCGTGAGGAAGGGTCTTTGAGGTAGCACCATGGGGTGCTAAGATTTGAAGGCGAGTTGTGTGTTCCGGATATTTCGTGACTTGGCGAGTTCTAGGAAGCACACACAAGCGTTACTCTATCCATCCGGTCGACAATGATGTACCACGACCTTAGATCCGTATTGGTGGGATGGCTTGAAGAGGACGTTGCGCAGAGTTTGTGGCTCGATGCGTGTTGTCGCAGTGAAGGTAGAGCACCGAGGCACGGTGGATTATTGCAGACGATAGAGATCCCGACCTGGAAGTGGGAGGTGATCAACATGGACTTTTTCACAGGATTACCTCGCACTCAGAGGAAACATGATTCTATTTGGGTTATCGTCGACAGGCTGACGAAATCAGCCCACTTTCTTCCAGTCAGGACGACTTTTTCGGCCGAGGATTATGCCAGACTTTACATCCGAGAGATCGTGAGACTGCATGGGTCCCTATATCTATCATATCGCAGAGAGGAGCCCGCTACGCTAACTTCGAGGTCTTTCCGTAGGATTAGGGACGCAGTGAGCACGAGTATCGCATTCCATCCTCGCATGCAGACAGCAGAGCGCACTATCCGCACTTCGAGGATATGCCGCGAGCCTGTTATTGACTTCGTGGTAGCCGAGGATCATTTGCCTCTGGTAGAGTTTGCATATAATAATAGCTACCACTCCAGTATTAAGATGACGCCTTATGAGGCTTTGTATGGGAGGAAGTGCAGATCGCCGATAGGCTGGTTTGATGTGGGCGAGGTACAGTTAGTGGGACCAGACCTGGTTCAGCAGGCAGTGGATAAGGTAAAACTTATCCAGGAGCGGTTACTGACAGCTCAGAGTCGACATAAGTCGTATGCAGATCATCGGCGTCGACATCTGGAGTTTGAGGTTGATGATTGGGTTTTCCTGAAGGTGTCACCCACGAAGGGTGTGATGAGGTTTGGGAAGAAAGGAAAGCTCAGCCCAAGGTACATTGGGCCTTATCAGATTGTCCACAAGGTAGGCAAGGTTGCCTATGAGTTGGATCTGCTATCCGATCTGGAGGCAGTGCATCCGGTTTTTCATGTTTCTATGCTGAGGAGATGTATTGGGATCCATCTAGAGTACATCCGAATGACGATGTCCAGGTGACCGAGGGGTTATCGTATGAGGAGAGTCCCATAGCGATACTCGATCGTCAGGTTAGGCGGTTGCGGACGAAGGATGTGGCTTCCGTCAAGGTCTTATGGCGGAACGAGAACAGGGAGGAGATGACGTGGGAAGCAGAGGAGGACATGAGGCAGAGGTATCCTCACTTATTCCCCACACCTCCAGGTAACTCACTTTCCTACTTGCTGCTTTTAATTTTCATATGTACTTAAGTGTTGTATTGTGGCCATGTGTGGCATTTGCAAACTGTTTACGTTATGAGGAACTTTATCGTTATCTGTCTTGAGAAGGAACATTCGGGACGAATGTTTCTAAGGAGGGGAGAATGTTATACCCCGTACTTCCAGAGTATGTATGCGAGGACGTACGTACGATTATTCAAGCCCTAATTAGGTTAAGATGAAACTAAGAACTTTCAACGGAAGAGGGTCCGAACCTTGTGAAGGAAATTCTACGTTTTTAATATTTTAACCGATTACGGATTTTTCTGAGAGATGAAATATTTTGGACCAATAGGAGGGCGACATGTGTCACCCTTAGTCGGCATGGGTTGGACGAAATGTTGGGCTTGTGGACAAGTCAATTAGTCAAGTCTTGTAAGATATTTCTTTGGGTGAGTGGGAGTGGGTAAGGGACGATTTTTGTGGGCAAGTGGGGGCTTGCCTTGGGCGTTTTTATTTGTGCTAGTGGAAGGCCACATGGCTCAATGTTGTGGGGGACATATGTCCCAATGTTGTGGTGGACATATGTCCCAACATTGTGGTGGACACTTGGTGGAAGACTTCACTTGAACAAGCTACCAAATCTACACCCTCCATTTGTTTTAATCTTGGCCCTTGGTGGTTCTATAAATACCCCCCCTCTTGTGCAAGACTTCTTCATCCACAAACACAACTTCCAAGTCTCCAAAATCCTTCCCCCTTAGTTGTTAGTTCTCGTCCAACTCCTCCCCCCCTTCCTAGTTGTCTCGTCCGAAGTAACACCCCCCCCCCCCTTGGTAGAAAAGTATTCTCCAAGTATTGTTACTATTCCAAAATACCTTAGCCAAATACCTTGTAGTATTCCAAAGTCACCTCTATACTAAAAGCCCAGAAATACTACTTTATATCCTTTAGTCACAAAACGAAACCCTGGGGAAATCTTCATAGTGGGTTGAAGTATTAAGTAGAAGTTGTTTAGAAACTTCTAAGGGTTTCTTGGAGCTATCGGAGCATGCAGAATATGAGCTAAACCTTGCTCAGGATCGACATATATCTTGGATAATTTTGGGCTTGTCGAGGTAAATATCTTGTCATTCTATTGTAATTGGAAATTACATACTGTAGTAGTATAGAAATGAGTATAAGACGTATAGAAGGATGGTATGAAAGAAGAGAATTGAACAGATTTACATGGGATCAGTATTTACTGAGACTTGTGTAGTTTGCTGCAGGGAAGTCTTGCCCAATTTTCCGTAGAATAGAGAACCCTCTGCTTAGAATATTCTACAGTGTAGTCTAGACGTTGATAGACGTATTTGACTATTATAGGTTGATACTCTGCGCGCGACATATTCGACTTGGCAGGTGGATTTCGCCGAGGAGGTATGTCATTCTTCCTATCCTCTTGAGCATGATATTTTAAAATATATATATAGTACGGTAGACGTACGTGTGTTAACTGAACATGGTTTTACTTGATTTCTTTTGACTTGAGTCTAAATAATAAGAATCTTGAAGTATTTCAAAAGAATTATGAATCATTTTTGAAAGAAGAGTAATACTTGGTTTTTAAACAAAAAGCTTAAGAGTTATACTAGCTTTATGGGAAGTTAGGTATAACGACTTAAGAAAGATAAAAGGAACGGTTTACTTATGTGTTTATGAAAGCCTTGTATTGATTTCTGGGAAGTTTAGTAAGGTGGTTTGATAAGTAGACATATTATGATGCTACGTGTGTTAATGTCTTGTAACGTTTGTGTAAAGGGGGTTCCCTTGTTGCGCTTATGTTGTTTAACGTTAAGCCAGTCCGATATTATATCACTTACACCCGACTTGAAATTCGGCGTTAGCCGCCCGATGCGAGAATACCTTATGCGGTCCGCGTGACCTATGCGGAGTCGCGGAGTTCCGTGATGATCACCCGTGTGTTATCCCGACGCGGTCTATATGGCCTATGCGGTTCAGTGGACTATGCGGATCGCGAGTCCGTGTTGATGTCGCGAGTTAGCGCCCGATGCGGAGAATACCTCACGCGACCTAGGTGGTCTATGCGGACTGCGGGAGTCCAAGAATAGGCTCGCATAATGATACTATGGGCGATTGGCCTTGCTTCGATCATTAGCGGCCTAGAAAAGACCAGTTACATTATATCTATTTTGCTCTTGTTTATGCTGTGACATTATGTGCGGTTGAACTGGTTGTATTTGTAAATGGTTTTAAAATACTTTGATTTCATTTCAAGATTTTTACGCTTTCACATACTTGGTACTTGTTGATCGACTCCTTCGGGGGGCTGCGTTCATGCCGCAGGTAAAGGGAAGCAGGTGGTAGATCCTCATTCTTAGGATCCTTACTCTGGTGTCAGGAGCTCCATTTCTCCGGAGGCTCGACTTTTGGTACGACTCCCCCTGGTGTTGTAGATATTTTGTACATTCAGGGTATGGCGGGGCCCTGTCCCGCCATAGTTGTTTATATTCCTAGAGGTATGTAGTCCTGTTGTAAGGTTAGGATGTAACTGCCAGACTTGGTACATATATATATGCCGAAAGGCAACTTTTTCTCAGATAAACTGTGTTACATTTCATAATTGTTTCATGTCTTGTTTTTATGTTCCGCTGATTACTCTAATGTATGTCTACTTGGGTGCTCGGGTAAGGCACCAGTCACGGGCCCGTGATCAGGTCGTGACAATTTCACACCCCTAGCCTCAAAAACCCTCCCTTGGCCGAGAGCATGCAAAAATAGATCCTTAGTGTTCTTCACTTTTTGGAGTTAATTCTTGAATAGAAATTGGTTAGGAACTTCTAAAGGTGACTTGTGGTGGTTTGGAACACAAATATTGGAGCTAAAACTTGCTTAGGAACGACTTTAAGTTCTTGGATATTTTTGGGCTAAATTGAGGTAATGAACCTTAACCTCTTTGTGAAGTTGATTATTATGTATATTGGATATTATACATATATTGGAAGTATATTATGGACTATAAGATATAAGGAAAGATTTGGATCTTGTTAAGATGTTAAAAGGAAAATTGGCATATTAGCCATTAAAATGGTAAAAATGTATCCATTACTTACTAAGAAGTTAACAACAAAGGAACTATAACTTATATTAAGATTGGAATATAAGTTGGAAGACTAATGAAGTAATTGGATAAGTAAAATTGAAAAAGTTGGCCAAGGACCCCAACTTAAGGACCGTATTTACTTTGGACCGTATTTACTTTGGACCATATTTACATTGGACTGTATTTACATTGTTGTTAAGGGGAAGATTGTTAAATCGCCCGCTTGGGCGTGATCCCCTTCTTTAATTATTGTTGTTATGAAGGAGAGATTGTTAATCGCGTTCCGTTTGGGCGTGTTATCCCCTTCTTTAATTATTGTTGTTATGAAGGAGAGATTGTTAATCGCGTTCCGTTTGGGCGTGTGATCCCCTTATTTAAATTTCGGTATTATTGCACCTTAATTATAGTATGTTAATTACGGTTATCGGGCCTTGGAAAAGGTGGAAAATTGAGTAGAAACGGGGGAGGTGTTGCCGAATTTTCCGTAGGATATGGAACCTTGTTCTTAGAAATATCCTACGAAGAGATCTAGAGGTTAATAGATGTTTCATGGCCATTATAGGTGGAAGTACTACGAGTAGCGTATTCTACTTGAAGTGTGGAAAAGGGCTAGTAAGGTTATAGTACTTTGGAGCATTTTGCTAATTGTCGATAATCGTCGCGAGGTATGTAAACCTCTTCCTATCCTTTCTAGCATGATTGTTGTAAACTATGTAGTACGTTAGACGTACGTGTGCTAAACGAATTTGGTTGGTTTAAAACATAAAGTGTTATAATGGCTTTAGGGGAATTTAATTATAACAACTTTATGTAGGTAAAAGAATGGTTTACTGATTTTTAAAAGACAAGAGACTTGACTTATATTTGACTTGATTTGATATGTGAAGAACTTGAATTGCGTGGAAAGTTGTGAAACCTCATTCGTGAGTAATGAGTACTTGGTTTGTAATAATAATGTTATATTGAATTCGGAAATGGGAATGAGTATCGAACAAGCCATTGCAGTGTTATTAAAGGAAAATGTAATGACTAATAATTAACTTAAAACAAATAAAATCTTACATCTGCATAGAAGCTAAGATAAGACAAAATTGTATTACATTTCCTAGATCATGACTGCTTTAATAAGACCATTAAAAAAAAGTTTTGATTTTCTTAATAATTCCAAAGTTAGGGACTTTATTTATAAAGGAGAGAGACTTGAAAAATTGAAGTGTTTTTGTTTAAAAGAGAAGGCATGCTTTTGTCTTAAGTTGGTTTAAAAAGAAGGTATGGAAATTGTTTTGGTTTACTTAAAAAGATAGTTACTCTATTTTTGATACTACGGGTATCGTGTGACTTTTGTGAAAGAAATGGATCTTTTTAAAGAAGTTAAAGTATGTAGTACCTTGGGGTTAAAACCCGGATTTGTTGACATGAAATGAAAGTACCTTGTGTGAGTAAACTTGTCTATGTTTTGTGATAGCCTTGTAATACTTTCTTGTTGGCTTGATAAAGTGAGTATGTTATGATGCTACGTGTGTTAGTGTCTTGTGACGTTGTGTAAGGGGTTTTTTCTTGTTGTGCTTATGTTGTTTAACGATAAGCCCGTTGTGCTGATATTATATCACTTAACCCCCCTGACTTGTTATGATGCCAGGGGTTAAGCTGCCCCCCGATGCGAGGAATACCTCATGCGGGTCCATGGGACCTATGCGGAGCTGCGGTAGTTCCAGGAATGCGATGCGAGGAATACCTCATGCGGTCCATGTGGCCATGCGGATTGCGGTAATCCAGGATGTTGCCGAGGGTTAGCTGCCCTGCGATGCGAGGAATACCTCATGCGGGCCTATGTGGCCTATGCGGAACTGCGGGAGTTCCAGGATTAGACGCGCACAATGATACTGTGGGCGAGTGGCTCAGCTTCGATCATTTGGTGGTGTAGAAAGACCTCGTGATACAATTTTATAGCATTGTTGGTACGGTGGGTTTTAGTAGTCGGCTATGCCTTCGTACTTACCCCGTACGGTTTTATTATGACACAGGTGGGACCTGGTGTTCATGTGTATTCCTTGGTGTTTTATATCATGGATCGCCAAGAATGAGGGCGAATTCCACGGGCATGATTGATATTGTGGGCATGAGATCCATGGTTATATTTGAGTGATGACTTTGAGGGCGTGAGTCCCTGACTTGACAAGACTGCTTACATATTGTATATCGTAAATTGGCTATTATATATGTCTCCTGTTTTATATAGACTATTATGATTTCATTTACGTGATTTTCAGCCACATACTTGGTACACAGATCGACTCCTTCGGCGCGTTCATGCCCCGGTAGAGGTACATCGCCATTGATCCTCGCTCATGGATCACAGCAGTTGCTTTGAAGCTCCGTTTCTCCGGAGGCTTATCTTTTGGTATGATTCCCTGAGATTGTAGGTACTTGTACATTCAGGGGTATGGCGGGGCCCTGTCCCGTCATAGTTGTTATAAAAATTCTTAGAGGTCTGTAGTTCTATTGTGGGCAGGGTTGTAAAGGATGTAACTGTTCAAGTTTTGGTAGATATATACATGCCGAAAGGCAACTTTTTCTTGGTTAGACTGTTCTTACTCTTTATGGTTTCATGTCTTTGTTTTTATATTCCGCTGGTTACTCTGATGTTTATCTACTTGGGTGCCCAGGTAAGACACCAGTCACGGGCCCGGGATCGGGTCGTGACAAAAGTGGTATCAGAGCAGTTAGTCCTCGGAAAGTGTCTACAGATCGTGTCTAGTAGAGTCTTGATTATCGATGTATTGTGCACCACATATATAATCAGGAGGCTGCAGGACATTTAGGATTGGTTTCCATTCTTCTCACTCTAAGATCGTGCCTTAGAGCTGTGTTATAAGTTGGACCCCTCTGACGTACTTCTTTTTACCAGTTATGCCTCTGCGCAAGGCAACCAGGGCCCAGAAGGGCAAGGCAGCAGAGGGAGCTGAGAGTAGAGCACAGAGGGTTACAAAGGCACAGGCCCAGCCATCACCTGAGGTGGTGCTTCATTCAGAGAGTTCTGTGACGTCGCCTGTCACGACCCAAACCCGGGCCCGTGACTGGTGCCTTACCCCGGGCACCCTAGTGATACAACATCAGAGTAATCAGCGGAACATAAAACAAGACATGAAAATATGTAAAGAAGACACATGTTTATCTGAAGGAAAGTGGCCTCTCGGCATATATATAAATAACAACTCTTTCAAAATGAACAGTTTAATCCCTTTTACAAACCCCGCCACAACAAGATTACATGCACTTACGAATGATATGACCACAACGACGGGACAGGGCCCCGTCATACCCCTGAATGTAAGCACCTACAACAACAGGGGACTATACCAAGATAAGCCTCCGGAGAAACGAAGCTTTCCCAAACGAGGAACTGTGACCCTAAGAGCGAGGATCAACGATCGTGTACTCAACACGCGCATTTAACGCAGCCCCCGGGCGAGGTCGACAACAGTACCAAGTATGTGAAATCAAAATATCAGAAATGAAATCATAATAGTCTATAAAGCAGAGACATGTATGATAACCAAACTACAGCTCACAATAAATAGGCAAATATGTCAAGTCGTGACTCACGCCTCAAAGTCATCACTCAAATGTAACTATGGGTCTCACGCCCATAACATCAATCATGCCGTGGAATACCTTCCTCATCGCCGCAGCTTTATGATATAAAAGCACCAAGCAATACACATGAACACCGTGTCCCACCTGTGTCCTAATAAAACAAAGACAGGTAAGCACGAAGGCATAACCGACTACTAACACCTACACAAGACTGTGGTCATAAATCAGATTATGATATCTGTCTGCATCACACATGATCCAAGCCGGTCACCGCCCGCAGATCAAATGTGCGTGTCTAGCCCCGAACTCTCCGTAGCTCGCATAGGCCAACCTCATAGGCCCGCATGAGGTATTCCTCGCACGAGGGTAGCTACTCCCGACATCATCCTCGACTCGCACCGCATAGCCACAAAGACCGCATGACCACAAGCGGCCGCAAACTAACCCGAACTCCCGTAGTTCCGCATGGATCCCCGACCCGCATGAGGTATTCTCGAATCACGGTCCTGCATCACCGAAGTCTACCCCGCATCGGAGGGCAGCTTAACCTCCGGAGACAAGTCAAGGTGAGTGGTACAATACCAACATAACGGCTGAGAGTCAAACAACTTTAAGCGCAACAGGAAAACCCCTTTACACAAAACATCACAAGATACTAACACACGTAGCATCCTAGCATGTTTACTTATCAAATCAACAAGAAAGTATTACAAGGCTATCACAAACCAACACAACCATGTTATACACACAAGGTGCATTCTAATATATGATTAACAAGATCGGGTATCTATTCCCAAAGTACTTCATACATTATCTTTTAAAAGATACGTTACGTTTACAAAAGTCACATAATACCCGTAGTATATGAAAATAGAGTGATTATCTTTTGAAGTAAATCAAAACACTTACCTTTGTAAAATCAAGTAACAACATTATTTTCCAAACGTCCAAGTTTGCCTAATTTCAAATGTTCACGGTTCTTTCTTTTAGAAAGGTTTCGTAGTTCATAGTCTTATTCATTTAAGAATATAATTCTCTTTTAAACCATCTGAGAAAACATAAGCCTTATATGTGAGTAGGATATTCTTGTTTATAACAATCTTATTACAGCAGCCATGATCTAGGAAATATCATTTTGTCTCATCTTAGCTTCTATGCAGATGGAAGTTTCTACTGGTTTTAATAATACTTAATCTGTCAAAATATTTCCTTTTATTAACGCTGCAGTGGTTTGTCGATACACATTCTGATTTCAAATCAAGAAACATTCTTAAGCCGTTATACCTAACTTCCCATAAAGCTAGTATAACTCTTAAGTTTTCAAAAACTAAGTATTACTCTTCTTTCCAAATGATTCGAAAAGCTTTTGAAATACTTCAAGTTCTTTATTATCACATAACCAAACGCTTATAGTTCAAATCGCTTACCTTTTAAAACCACAAGTATTTTCTTACATACATAAAGTCGTTATAACCAACTTCCCATAAAGCCGTTATAACACTTTATGGTTTAGACCAATCAAATACATTTAACACACGACGTCACCGCACTACATAGTTACACACATATCATGCTAGAAGAGATAGGAAGAGGTTCACATACCTCGCGACGAGTATCGACTAATAGCAAAACGCCCAAGTACTTCCAACCGCCGGCTACTCCTGCCAAGTAGATCGCGCCACACGCAGATTTCAACCTATAAGGCCACAAGGCGCTTATTAATATTTAGATCTCTTCGTAGAACATTCTACGTAAAATTCGGCAGACTTCCCCCGCAACAACAGAAATCTCCTCCTCTATCGGGCCGCTACCAAGCCAACCAGGGGTTATACGACTAATCCGACGTGCACAATTCTACCTCACGTAAAAGCTACACAAGTCTCATCAGAATACACCCTATGTAATTACGATTCAAGACTTTCTTTCGAACCGGTTTCTTATTATTCAGGCTTAAGTCAAAAGACATTGCCGATAACTACGTTCAGTTCTATATATAGTATACTTCAACTATATATTCTAACAACATGTAATTTCCAATTACAATAGAGGGACAAGATATTTACCTCGATAAGCCCATAATTATCCAAGTATAAAGTCGATCCTGGGCAACGTTTAGCTCCAACTCCGTGCGCTCCAACCCGCTCCAAACTACCCTTAGAAGTTCTAACCAACTTCTACATACTACTCCAACTAACCATGGAGATTTTCCTTAGGGTTTCGGTTTGGTGACTGACGGAAAGTATAATAGTATTTCTGGGCTTTTCGTATAAGTATAACCTTAGAATACTACAAGGTATACGGCTAAGGTAATTTGGGCATTATAACAATACTTTTGAGAGTATTTCTATACCACAAAAAAGGGGGGTATAATACGAAAACAACTAGGCTAGGGGGGGTACCCCACGGCTAGCACCACAAGGAGGGGGGGAGAGAACTCTCGGCCAAGGGGGCGGGGGATGGTGTTGGACGAGAACACATATAAGAGAGGGGGAGGATTTTAACACTTAGAGATTTGTAGAATGGATGAAGAAGTCTTCAAAGGGGGGGGTATTTATAGGTCAAGCCATGGCTAACCAATGGCCAAGATCATGCCAAGTAAGAGTGCAAGTGGCTAGGATTCATCCAAGTACACCTTATCCATCTACCACACCAACCAAAACAAAATATCCTACCTACTCCCACATGCCCAAATCGTCAATTCCGCCCAACACACTCCACCAATGAGAGGTGCCAAGTGTCGCCTCTTGTTGGTCCAAAATGTTTCGCCTCTGAAAAACGCAAAAATGGAAATGACATAGCCGGAATTTTCCCTACGAAAGTCGTGGAAAACGCTTCGCGAAAAACGACTCTAACCGTGTTGTGAACAAAAATTAATTCGCCAAGCCTATTTGAAGTTCGAATTTTCTACGACGCCCCTACGCACATACTGAAATACGGTATAACATTCTCCCCTCCTTAGAAACATTTGTCCCGAATGTTCCTTCTAAGTCTCAAAACAAACGCGCGCTTGTATAGTCTTCACTACTATACTTACGAGAACAATCCTGCCACACCGCCACGTAAACACCGCGCAAATGCTTACATCAAGTCCACGAGAAACACCTCTAACATCACAAAAGCTCCCACCCAAGGGTTAAAAGATACTCCTTAGCACCCTTACTTAACATACGAAATGATCACATCTATGCTCGCCATACATGCTCGCTCTCCTTTACTCGTCGTGATACCACTTTTGTCACTTTGCGAGGTTCTAGTGTCACCCGCGACCCAACAAATGATACCAGTCGCATGCGATCCCCGAGGTCGCCGTGACACTCGAACTTTTACCACATTTCGAGCATCGTCAGTTTCCAAAACTCGGGGTTACTATCTCTAACGTGGTCATCATTAACTGGGAACACTCTGGATGGATCTTCGATTTCCTTCTCGAACATAACACGAAAGACTGGACGCACTGCCTCCTAAGTCGGACGGCAAATGCTAACATATAGGCAACCTGGCCTATCCCTCACATGAACTCAAAAGGCCCAATGTAACTCGGGCTAAGTTCCCTCTGTTTCCAAAACTCGTCACACCCAACCCGGTGGTACTTTCAAGACCGACCGTCAACTCAACTCTGCCGCCGCCGCCGATAATCCGCACGATTTCTCCGAGCCGCCAAAACCTCTTCTAGATAAGCCTCACCCTATCCACACCGCTTGAACAAGCCCAACCAACTATCCAACCTTGCCAACATCAAACCAATCGACCGACAACTTACACTTCCGCCCTGCAAGGCGTCATAAAGCGACATCCGAACACTGAAATGGTAGCTACTAAAACACTCCCTCAACAGGAGACAACAATCCTTACAGCTACCCCGAAATCCACACACCGCCCGAGGCGAATACGATACGAGACTCACCCGAAGTTCCTAATCCCGCCTGGTAAAACTTCCGTAAAAGAAACAAACAGAACTGGCTCCACTGTCATCATAAGGTAAAGGTAGGCACCCCGCAGCCTTACAACCTTTCTCGATATAACGCCGCAACATACCACCGAGTACACGGTTTGGACTAAAAGATAAGACGGCCGACCTCATCGCCCGACCATCGATGAACGCATCCACGAACCCGCACGGTTAACTAAACTTGGGCCTAACACCTCATAACCCTAACCCAAAGCGGGACCACCACAAACTGACCCCACCACCATACAGGCCGCGGGTTGACCCGCAACGTGGCCTCAACCCGACCCGGCAACGCGCAAGACATTAGCTCCCCCAACCGGAAAACTCTCACTAATCACGTTACGAAAACCTAGCGGTCTTCTTAGCTCAACTACCCTCTTTCATTCCACACTACTCGTGACTTATCCCACAAACATAGCTTACGTGCACTATGCACTCCGGCAAGGGTCAAACATAAAATACTTCTTTACTCGAGACGGCCTTTCCTCTAAGGTCTCTACGTATAAAGCCTCTAAGGCTCACACCTTCTCTATCCCCAAATCTTACTTGGTTAACTAACCAAGATTTCTAATTACAATTACATAGCACTTATGATATACCCATCTTATCACACATACATCTCTGTAGGTTAAGGATATATCTATATCTACCGCTTCACTCCCTTAGTCGTTTCTAATCAAACTCGCCTGTAGGCGATAGCTATGAGGATGACGAACTACCCACCGATCCTCAAGGCTAAGTCCTCCTACTAGACATCCTTTCGACACACGGCCCCGACGGCCGCAGTAAAACAAGTACTAACTAAAAGACGACATTCCCGGGATGACGTCACACCGCGAATACCGAGGAACACCGAATCCGGCCGGCCGAACCTACGTAGCCGCGGAACCTAAGATCCGAGCTCACCAACTCCCGCATACCCCGAACGCCCCGAACCCCGCGAGGACCTTTTCAGACCGGGCGGAGGTGCATATCTAATCTGCCGAGGTGATTCGCCGAAAGTTACTAAAGGACCTGCTGCTCGCCTCTCTCGCCGCCCTTCGTTAACCCGCCGATCTCTACGCCTTCGCTCGGCCGCGCATAAGCCCGCATCAAGGCTATGCTCAAGCCTAATCAAGAATTACTCTTACACAACCCTCTCTTAGGTAGTCATCAAGACTCACGGTACATCGGTATACTCTCTGGTAGCCAAATCCATAGCTAGTAACAGGGTCGCCTTTTTGCAATCTATATTCTCTGTCCCGGGTCGTGGAACTGAAGGTTCATATATCGTGGCCGCAGTAGGAACTGCTGCCGCCGTACTAAACTCTGCTGGGGCTGGTGACAAGCATAACTTCCCGAACGAAGCACCTAACTCAGGTGATGGTTGGGCCTGTGCCCTCGTAACCCTCTCAGATTTACTCGCAGCCTCCTGGCCGCTTTGCCTCTGGCCGGGTTGCCCTACGCGGAGGCATAACGGTAAGGGAAAGAAATACGTGAGAGGGTCCAACTTACAACACAGCTCTAAGGCACGATCTCAGAGTGAGAAGAATAGAAACCAATCCTAAATATCCTATAGCCTCCTGATTATTGGTGTGGTGCACAACACACCGATAATCAAGACTCTACTGGATACGGTCTGTAGACACTTTCCGAGGATTAACTGCTCTGATACCACTTTTGTCACGACCCGAACCCGAACCCGGGCCCGTGACTGGTGCCTTACCCCGGGCACCCTAGTGATACAACATCAGAGTAATCAGCGGAACATAAAACAAGACATGAAAATATGTAAAGAAGACACATGTTTATCTGAAGGAAAGTGGCCTCTCGGCATATATATAAATAACAACTCTTTCAAAATGAATAGTTTAATCCCTTTTACAAACCCTGCCCACAACAGTACTACAGACCTCTACGAATGATATGACCACAACGACGGGACAGTGGTTCGCCATACCCTCGAATGTAAGCACCTACAACAACAGGGGACTATACCAAGATAAGCCTCCGGAGAAACGGAGCTTTCCCAAACGCTGAACTGTGACCCTAAGAGCGAGGATCAACGACTGGTGTACCTCAACTCGCAGATGAACGCAGCCCCCGGGCGAGGTCAAGATAACAGTACCAAGTATGTGAAACTGAAAATAATGTAAATGAAATCATAATAGTATATAAAGCAGGAGACATGTATGATAACCAAACTACGATTCACAATAAATGCAAATATGTCAAGTCGTGGACTCACGCCTCAAAGTCATCACTCAAATGTAACTATGGGTCTCACGCCCATAACATCAATCATGCCGTGGAATACCTTCCTCACCGGCGCTTATGATATAAAAGCACCAAGCAATACACATGAACACTGTGTCCCACCGTGTCCTAATAAAACAAGACAGGTAAGTACGAAGGCATAACCGACTACTAACACCTACGCACTAACAGGTCATAAATCAGATCATGATATCTGCTCATCGCCACATGATCCAAGCCGGTCACTCGCCGCAGATCAAATGCGCGCGTGTCTAGCCCCGAACTCTCCGTAGCTCCGCATAGGCCAACCTCATAGGCCCGCATGAGGTATTCTCGCATCGAGGGTAGCTACTCCCGACATCGCCCCGACTCGCACCGCATGGCCACAAAGACCGCATGACCACGCGGCCGCAAACTAACCTCGAACTCCCGTAGTTCCGCATGGATCCCCGACCCGCATGAGGTATTCTCAAATCATGGTCCTGCATCACTCGAGTCTACCCCGCACGGAGGCGCCTTAACCTCCGAGACAAGTCAAGGTGAGTGGTACAATACCAACATAACAAATGAGAGTCAAACAACTTTAAGCGCAATGAGGAAAACCCCTTTACACAAAACATCACAAGATACTAACACACGTAGCATCCTAGCATGTTTACTTATCAAATCAACAAGAAAGTATTACAAGGCTATCACAAACCAACACAACCATGTTATACACAAGGTACATTCTAATATATGATTAACAAGATCGGTATCTATTCCCAAAGTACTTCATACATTATCTTTTAAAAGATACGTTACGTTTACAAAAGTCACATAATACCCGTAGTATATGAAAATAGAGTGATTATCTTTTGAAGTAAATCAAAACACTTACCTTTGTAAAATCAAGTAACAACATTATTTTCCAAACGTCCAAGTTTGCCTAATTTCAAATGTTCACGGTTCTTTCTTTTAGAAAGGTTTCGTAGTTCATAGTCTTATTCATTTAAGAATATAATTCTCTTTTAAACCATCTGAGAAAACATAAGCCTTATATGTGAGTAGGATATTCTTGTTTATAACAATCTTATTACAATAGCCATGATCTAGGAAATATCATTTTGTCTCATCTTAGCTTCTATGCAGATGGAAGTTTCTACTGGTTTTAATAATACTTAATCACAAAATATTTCCTTTTATTAACGCCGCAGTTGGTTTGTCGATACACATTCCGATTCAAATCAAGAAACATTCTTAAGCCGTTATACCTAACTTCCCATAAAGCTAGTATAACTCTTAAGTTTTCAAAACTAAGTATTACTCTTCTTTCCAAATGATTCAAAAATCTTTGAAATACTTCAAGTTCTTTATTATCACATAACCACCCGCTTATAGTTCAAATCGCTACCTTTTAAAACCACAAGTATTTTCTTACATACATAAAGTCATTATAACCAACTTCCCATAAAGCCGTTATAACACTTTATGGTTTAGACCAATCAAATACATTTAACACACGTACGCTCACCGCACTACATAGTTACACACATATCATGCTATAAGAGATAGGAATAGGTTCACATACCTCGCGACGAGTATCGACTAATAGCAAAACGCCCAAGTACTTCCAACCGTGGCTACTCCTTAAGCCAAGTAGATCGCGCCACACGCAAGATTTCAACCTATAAGGCCACAAGGCGCTTATTAATATTTAGATCTCTTCAGAACATTCTACGTAAAATTCGCAAGACCTCCCGCAACAAACAGAAATCTCCTCCTCTATCTGGCCGACTACCAAGCCAACCGTGGGGTTATACGACTAATCCGACGTGCACAATTCTACCTCACGTAAAAGCTACACAAGTTCATCAGAATACACCCTATGTAATTACAACAAGACTTTCTTTCGAAAAGGTTTCTTATTATTCAGCTTAAGTCAAAAGACATTGCCGATAACTACGCTCAGTTCTATATATAGTACACATCAACTATATATTCTAACAACATGTAATATCCAATTACAATAGGGGGACAAGATATTTACCTCGATAAGCCCATAATTATCCAAGTATAAAGTCGATCCTGGGCAACGTTTAGCTCCAACTCCGTGCGCTCCAACCCGCTCCAAACTACCCTTAGAAGTTCTAACCAACTTCTACATACTACTCCAACTAACCATGGAGATTTTCCTGAGGGTTTCGGTTTGGTGACTGACGGTAAGTATAATAGTATTTCTGGGCTTTTCAGATAAGTATAACCTAGAATACTACAAGGTATACTACTAAGGTAATTTGGGCATTATAACAATACTTTTGAGAGTATTTCTATACCACAAAAAAGGGGGGTATAATACGAAAACAACTAGGCTAGGGGGGGTACCCCACGGCTAGCACCACAAGGAGGGGGGGAGAGAACTCTCGGCCAAGGGGGAGGGGGATGGTGTTGGACGAGAACACATATAAGAGAGGGGGAGGATTTTAACACTTAGAGATTTGTAGAATGGATGAAGAAGTCTTCAAAGGGGGGGGTATTTATAGGTCAAGCCATGGCTAACCAATGGCCAAGATCATGCCAAGTAGTAGGCAAGTGTAGGGCTAGGATTCATCCAAGTACACCTTATCCATCTACCACACCAACCAACACAAAATATCCTACCTACTCCCACATGCCCAAATCGTCAATTCCGCCCAACACACCCACCAATGAGAGGGTGCCAAGTGTCGCCTCTTGTTGGACCAAAATGTTTCTTCTCTCGGAAAAATCCGCAAAAATTGGAAATGACATAGCCGGAATTTTCCCTACGAAAGCTGTGAAAACGTTTCGTCGAAAAACGACTCTAACCGGGTGTTGTGAACACAAATTAATTTGGCCAAGCCTATTTGAAGTTCGAATTTTCTACGTACGTCCCTACGTACATACTCTGGAAATACGGGGTATAACATCGCCAAATCAAAGCAGAGTTTAACACGGCAACAGCTTCCATCGCGACCAGGATATATGAGCCTTCAGTTCCACGACCGGGAACTGAGAGTATGGATTAGAAATGGATGGACCTGTTACTAGCTAGGATTTTAGCAAACATAGAGTATAGAGTGCACCGATATATCACGGGTCTAGACGATTATCTAGTAAAGGGGTATACAAGAGTAGCTCTTCAGTCAGGCATGGACATTGCCCGCGTACAGGCTTATGCACAGCAGACTGAGGAACGTAGAGATCGACGGATTAACCAAGATCAGCAGAAGAGGGTGCCAGAACAGCAGGGTCCTTTGGTAACTTTCGAGGCGGACCTCCTCAGCAGCAGACTGGTTATGTGCCGCCACCAGTACAGAGTTGTCCTCCACAGGCTTCAGGACGTCTGGGGTATTCAGGAGCAGGTCAGGGCTCCAAGGTTTCAGGTTTCCGGGGGAGTGGGGGTACTAGCCGGATGAGGCCACCCTTACCTCAGTGTGGCCGTTGTGGTAAAATCCATAAGGTGGAGTGTCGTGCTGGTTCGGGAGGTTGTTATACATGCGGCCAACAGGGCCATTTTGCGAGAAATTGTCCAACCAGAGGTAGCGCGGATGTGGAGACTCAGCCTTCGGGATCAGTGGCTGGTTCATCGCCTTCTTTTGCTATGAGCCCTGTAGGGCAGGACTATGATTAGAGGGAAGCAGTAGTTACAGGTATATATTTAACCCTCTAGAGATTTGTATGTGTGATATGATGATTTTATGTTAAAGTGTTATGTTTGGATAGCACTGTGTAAAATTGTGATTTAGAAAACATGGTTAGTTGAAAAGGTAAGTTTAGGGGCAGGGAAATTGTGAGCCTTATAATATTATAACAGTTGAGACCTTAGATGTAAGACCGTCTTGAGTAAAAGATTTTACAGTAGTCTTTGTCGAAGTGCTTGGTATGCGTGAAATGTATTGTGGGATAATTCCATAGGTCGAGCAAGATAAAAGTGGTAATTTTCATGACGAGAATAAGTAAGATTGTCCCGGATGGGAACAAGAATTTAGAGCAATAATGGGTCAGGTTGAGGCCATATCGCGGGTCAACCCGCAACCCGGATTGAGGTGGGGTCAGTTTGAGGTGGTCCCGCTAGGTGATAGGATCACGAGGGTGTTAGGCCCAGGTTTAGGTAACCATCGTACGAGCTCGTGGATGCGTTCGACCAGTAGTCGGGCCGATGAGGTCAACCCATCTTGTCTTTCAGTCAGGACTGTTTACTCGGCGGAGGGTTATGCGAGATGTTATATATCAGGAAGGTTGTAAGGCTGCACGGGGTTCCTACTTTTATGACAGGCAGTGGAGCCCAGTTTACGGCTATTTTCTTTTTTCTGGAGGTTTTTACCAGGCGGGGTTAGAAACTCTGGTGAGTTTCAGTATTGCATTCACCCTCGAGCCGACGGACAAACAACGCGTTTTATCCAGCCATTTGAGGATAGGTTACTGGCCGGTGTTTTGACTTCAGGGGAGCGGTGAGGATTATTTGCCTCGTGTTGAGTGAGTATTATAATAGCTACCATTTCAGTGTTCGGATGGCGCCTTATGAAGCCTTGTATGGGCGGAAGTATAGGTTGTCGGTCGATTGGTTCGATGTTGGCAAGGTTCAGATAGTTGGTCCCTACCTGATTCAGCAGAATGAGGATAAGGCGAAGCTTATCCAGAGGAGGTTATTAGCAGCTCAGAGTCAACCGTAAGTCATGATAATCGGCGTCGACACTTGGAGTTCAGGTTGACGGTGGGTCTTCTTGAAGGTACCACCCCGGAAGGGTGTGACGAGAATTGAAAAGCAGGGGAAACTTAGCCCGAGGTACTTTGGGCCTTTTCAGATTTAGGAGGCAATACGTCCGGTCCTTCATGTTGCTATGATTCAGAAGAGTATCAGAGATTCATCCAGGGTGTTCCCAGTTAATGACAACCAAGTTGAAGATAGTAACCCCGAGATTTTAAAAACTGAACCAATGACAGAAATGTGATACGTATAGTAGAAAGAGTTCGAGTATACGAGGAGGGTACAACGAGTAAGAAAATAGGCGAAGATGTGTGAAGAAGATGGAAGTGCCCTTTTTATAAAGTAAAGATGTGAAGAAAGTATCCTTTGGACCATGGGTGGAGCTAATAGTATTGTTATACGCTTTAGGGATGATTCTTCGTTGGCTTGGATGTGAGTTTTTGCGCGTACGTTGTATTATGGTCATGAGTGGCATAATTGGTTTCGTAAGTATAGTAGGGAAGACTATACTGGCACAGGTATGTTTAGAGACTTGGAAGGAACATTCGGGACGAATGTTTCTAAGGGGGGAAGAATGTTATACCCCGTAGTTCCGGAGTATGTATGTAAGGACGTACGTACGAATGTATAAACCCTAATTAGGGTAAGGATGAAAGAATTGTTTTCCGACGGAAAATATTCCGAACCTTGTGAAGGAAATTTTACGTTTTCAATATTATTATGGAATTTTTCCGAGAGATAAATATTTTGGACCAATAGGAGGGCGACATGTGTCACCCCAAGAGCCATGTTGGACATTTTTTTAAAGACTAGTGGGCAAGACAAGTGGCCAAAAGTCTTGCATGGCATTTGCATGGCAACTTGGACGTTTTTTTTGAGTTAGTGGGCAAGTCAAATGGTCAAAGTCTTGCATGGCATTTGTAGGACAAGTGGAGGAAGGAACCTACACAAACAATCTCTACCATACACATGTTTCAATCCTAACCCTTGGTTGTCCTATATAAACACCTCTAGTTGATGAAAATCTTCCACACTTAGAACATTTCAAGACTTGAAAATATTTTCCTCTCCTCCCTAGTTGCTCTCGTCCCACCCCCTTTTTCTTGAGAACATGTTGTCCAAAAATTCTTAAACTTATAAGTGTTCTTCCTTAATGTATTAGGAAGATTATTAACCAAGAGTTAGACAAGATTTCACACCCCTAGCCTCAAAAACCCTCCCTTGGCCGAGAGCATGCAAAAATAGAGCCTTAGTGTTCTTCACTTTTTGGAGTTAATTCTTGAATAGAAGTTGGTTAGGAACTTCTAAAGGTGACTTGTGGTGGTTTGGAACACAAAGATTGGAGCTAATACTTGCTTAGGAACGACTTTAAGTTCTTGGATATTTTTGGGCTAAATTGAGGTAATGAACCTTAACCTCTTTGTGAAGTTGATTATTATGTATATTTGATATTATACATATATTGGAAGTATATTATGGACTATAAGATATAAGGAAAGATTTGGATCTTGTTAAGATGTTAAAAGGAGAATTGGCATATTAGCCATTAAAATGATAAAAATGTATCCATTACTTACTAAGAAGTTAACAACAAAGGAACTATAACTTATATTAAGATTGGAATATAAGTTGGAAGACTAATGAAGTAATTGGATAAGTAAAATTGAAAAAGTTGGCCAAGGACCCCAACTTAAGGACCATATTTACTTTGGACCGTATTTACTTTGGACTGTATTTACATTGTTGTTAAGGGGAAGATTGTTAAATCGCGTTCCGTTTGGGCGTGTGATCCCCTTCTTTAATTATTGTTGTTATGAAGGAGAGATTGTTAATCGCGTTCCGTTTGGGCGTGTTATCCCCTTCTTTAATTATTGTTGTTATGAAGGAGAGATTGTTAATCGCGTTCCGTTTGGGCGTGTGTGTTACACCCCGTAATCCCAAGAGGATGAGATGAGAACGTACGAAAGGAAATAAGATTCGAAGTTGGAAAAAGAAAAAAAAAATTGGCAGAATATTTTTGGACAGTTTTTCAGTCAACTTGGAAGCAGTATATCTCCTAGTATAATTGGGGTTTTTAGGTGTTTCAAAAGCCTAATATGAAGTTCATTGAGTATAGTTTCCAACGCAATAAACCGCTCGTCAATAAAACATCGGAGTAGAAAGTTATGGACGTTACAAGATCGGCTGACAGAACAGACAGGTCAGCGCCGATGCGCGGAAAGCCCGAAATTGTCCGATATTGCAGCTGGCGCTGCAAGTGGATTGTTTTGCGAAAATAGGGTAAAATTAGAAGATATTTGTTATAAAGGACCCCTGGGTGGGTGACAAGTGTCCCCCCAACTTGTGGAACAAGATAAAGGCTATATAAGACATGTCTTGCTAGATTTAAATCATTTGCAAGACTTCACCCAAATCTTCTCTTCTCTCTCAAATGGTTAAAACCCTAGGCCTAAATGAGATTTTTGGAAAGGCAACAAGAAGGAAATATGTTGGCAAGATTGTAGGGGATTAGTAGAGATGATTTTAGCGGGAAGAAGAATTTCAAAAAGAGGAGCTAAAGTTGCTAAGGATCGACTTGTAATCTTGGAGCATTTTTGGGCTAAATGAGGTATAATCTTCGTCTTACTTTTGTAATTGAAGATTCCATGTTATTATAAGTTAGAAATGATCATGTGATATGTGTTATGAAGATTGATAAGTGTTATGGAAATTTGGAAGCTCAAATCCGAAAATGACATGTTAAGCCATTTGAAATTGAAATACAAATTGGTCGATAATTAGAATCGTCGCATGTTTACCTATTTGAGGATTGTAGTAATTATAATCAATTGTGGCTAGATAACATATTATATTAAACCACTTGGATTGAAAAGGGATTGGAAACGAATTTGTATTGTTGTCCCTAATTTGCCGAAAGGACATTGTATTTTGGACTTGGGTGATATCAATTGTGGGGCGGAATTTTACACGTCTTGTAGGCGTACTAATGGTGTTAAATGTGGCGTGTTTGGTTATTGAAATCGACCTTGAAAAAGGTGGCAAAGTATGTAGAATCAAAGGAAGTGTTGTCCGATTTTCCGTAGAATTTAGTGACTTTGCACTTGAAATATTCTACGTTTAAAGTAAGAAGTTAATAGACGTACTATGGTCATTATAGGTTGACATACTACGTACGGCGAATTGGACTTAGCAAGTGGATTAAACCGAAGAGGTATGTGGAACTTTCTTATCTCTTGAGCATGAATAAGTTGTAAATGTATAGTACGGTAGACGTACAATATTTTGACAATCTAGGTCCATTTGATATCCTTGGCTTATTTTAAGAATGTCCAAGTTGATTGAGTTAGGGAATTAACTCACTTGTTTAAATATTAAGGATATCTTGGTTTTCAAAAGTTAAGAGACTTTAAGTATGTTGAAAGTATTTTTGATACTTGTTTTGTTGGAAAGTTTAAGTCTCTTGGTTATAAAGAAGTATGTAAGTTGCTAATGTATAAAGCTAGTATAACGGCTTTATGGGAAGTTGGTTATAATAGCTTTATGGAAAGTTTAAAGAGTGGTTTACTCTAAGTAATTTAAGTAGGTTAAATGACTTGAAATAACGAAAGGCAATTTGATTTAAATGCATCAATTGCCTAAGGTTTTATAAGAAAATGAGTCACTTGATTTAGAAACCTAACTTTATTTCTAAAGGTATTGTGACTTGTCTTGAAACGTAATTTCGACTTGATACTACGGTTAATAGTATCTTGGAAGTTTATACTAAAAAGAGTAATTTGTTTTAAAGAGTAGAAGTATGTAGTACTTGGGTTAAATTCCCGGATTTTATAAAAGATATGCTAGTGCCTTAAGTAAACTAAAATGAGAGTGTATATGAATAAGAAGTTAGGGAGATTTCTTAACTTGCTTACTTTATGTATGATGGCCGGTTGAGATAGGGTAAGAGTATATCTGAGGGGTAAATCCCCATGATCGTTATACCACCTTCTCCAGGGTAAGAGTATATCTGAGGGGTAGATCCCCAAGATAGTTATACCACCTGCTTCAGGGTAAGAGTATAATTGAGGGGTAAATCCCCAAGATAGTTATACCACATGTTTCTGTGGATTTGCTACCCACGATGCGAGGAATACCTCATGCGAGTCCTTATGGGCTTATGCGGGTGAAATAGTCCCATGCGGGCGGGTACAGCCTATGCGAGGAATACCTCATGCGGGTCCACACGATCTATGCGGGTGAAATAGTCCCAGGAATAGGATTGCTTAATGATACTGGGGGCGGATGGTCCTTCTTTCATCGTGAGCTTCCTTTTTATGTTGTACGTATACTATCAGTTACTCTCATTGTTAGTAAGGCACTGTGTACTGTTAATTGAGTTATCATACCTGTCTCCAGTTTTATTATAGACTTATGATTTCATTACAAGATTTCAGCCACATATTCGTACATGTTGATCGACCTCCTTCGGCTACGCTCACGCCGCAGTAAAGTGCAGGTTCGATCCTCGCTCTAGGATCACTGTCACCGCTGAGAAGCTCCTTTATTCCGAGGCTTATCCCCTGGTATTATCGGTTGTTGTACATTCAGGTATGGCGGCCCCGTCCCGCCAGAGTTGTTATTCTTAGAGTCCAGTAGTCACGTGTGGTTTGGGTTGTAAAGGAAAAAATGTCGCTTTATTTGTATAGTTTACGGAAGGTGGTCTTATCGGCTAGCTGTTGTTATATTATGTTCAGCATTTTATCGATTGTGTATGTTCCCGCTATTCTCCGATGTATACAAAGGGTGCCTGTAGGGCACCACCACGCCCGGCCTGGTCGTGACAAAAGTGGTATCGAGCGCTTAGTCCTCGGAAAGTGTCTACGCATCGCGTGTCTAGTAGAGTCTTGATTATCGGTGTGTTGTGCACCACATCTATAATCAGGAGGCTGCAGGACATTTAGGATTGGTTTCCATTCTTCTCACTCTGAGATCGTGCGATAGAGCTGTATGGTTAGGGTCGTCTCTCCCTAACGAGTTATGATTGTTTGTAGCTATGAGAAAGGCAACAGTGACCCAGGAAAGATTATGTGGATTGCGTATCCAGGTTGGTAATGTTTGTAGTATAGTTGGTATTGGGACATACAACTATACAGATTTATGTATGGGGGTCACATATGTGTCGCTAGGATGATTTTAGATTACCGTGATTTGGTAAGGACTAAATAAATACCGGGAAGGTATGAACAGTTAAGGAACTCTCATCAAGGTTTTACGTGCTAATTTGAGATAATTAGGTGATGATGAGTTGTGTGAGAATGAAATGGACCCTTAAGAGGTTAATTAAGGGACTTAATGGAAGACTATGTTAATAGATTGAGCTACGTAGTGGGATTTCGAGAATGGTACGGGTGAGATCCGTATGGAGTAAGTATGGTTGTTGTGGACAAGACAACCCGATTATAGTATATGAGAAGTTAGTGTACCCGTTTATGGGGTGGGATCAGTTGATAGTAGTCCCGCTACGTGACAGGGTCACGAGGGTACAAGCCCGAGTCTAGTTAATCGTTTTACGGGTTCGTGGACGTGTTCCACCGGAACCAGGGTGTGAGAGCCGGAAATGGCCTTATGTTGTTTAAAATAGTAACTCCAAAGATTGGAGGCCCGAATCTGTATGAACACTATGTACGTATGCTAGTATAAGTTTGGAAGTATCGTATAGATATAAATGCAGGTTGTACGCATGTATGAAACTGTACGATTATGAATCAAGATAGAAATACTTTTGCTAATAATAAGCCTAAGGTGAGGATATGGCCGGAATGATAAAGGAGAATACGACTATGGTTATGTAAGTTGCACGAGTTATGACTACCCCAGACTAGTGTAAAGACCATTAGTAAATAATGGGAAGTAAGAACATTTCGAGGAAATGTGGTTACACCTAGCTATAGGCTCTACAAACTGGGAAAGGAAAATCGGGTTACTACTTTACGAGATCAAGGAAATCCCCCCCCCCCCTAAATTGTGATTGACATGAAGTCTTAGCCATGGAGTAAGCAAAGGAATCAAATCTAAGTTTAGTGACCAAGTTTGGTTGCAACAGAGAAAGGGGAAACAAGAACCATAAGTGAGGTTAAGGATACCCGAATATTTCGCAGGAATGAGAAAGGCTTCCAGCTATTGGAATATAAGTTGACTCGACTACAGTTCTAACACCTCCTGAAAGACTAGAGGGTTAGGTTATTATGATAACCCGTTGGGTGTTGGGCTAGGTTGTGTGCTGACGCAACCCGATAAGGATAGAGCTTATGTTTTCCCGGTAGTTAGGGAAGCAGGAGAGGAAATTACGCCACTCACGATTTAGAGCTGGCGGCAGTTAAATCATGCCTTGAAGATTTGGGGGCATGACGTATATATAGACTTCATGTGGATATTTGTATGCATCGCAAAGCCTCCAGATATCCGCAGACCGAGGCGTAGAATTTGCGACAAATGATGTGGTTAGAGTTATTCAAGGATTGTGATATCGATATCCTATACCACCCAGGGAAAGCCAAGATAGTTAAAGATACTCTTAGTCGCGGATCTAAGGGTAGTATGCCAGATGGGCAGCCAGATAGACTGGACGTGGTCCGTGAGATTCTTCGCCACGAGCCTGGGGTTCGATTATTTGTTCCAAGGTTAATGGAGCTTTAGATCCGAGAGGTTGCCGAGTCTTCCTTCGTCAAGAGGTAAAGAGGCGGCAGATGAGGATCCAATTATGATATGATATCGAGATACGGCTCTCCAAGAAGAAGAGCACTTTGTGTAGCACCGGATGGGGTGTTGTGTTATGAGAAAAGTTTGTGTGTGCCCGATGCCGCAGGACTTGTCGGCAAGTTTTAGGGGGAGGCACGCGGTGCTTCTTGCTTTATTTTGTTCGGGGTCGACCAAGATGTATCATGGCCTCAGATGTATGTATTGGTAAGATGGCACAAGAGGACGTAGCAGGTTTGTTGCTTAGTGTCCGATTAGTAGCAGGTCACGGTTGAACACCGTAAGCCAGTGGGCTATTACAGGTGATTTAGAACCCGACTTAGATATGGGAGGTAATTAAAATGGATCTTGTTACAGGTGGCATCGCATCGAGGAAGTGCGACTCGGGGTCATGGTAAATAGCCGACGGAAACCACCGTGTTCTTCCTTAGGACCACTTACTCTACCGAGGTTCGTGCTAGCTTTTATAGCGGGGATTGTGAGATCGCACGGGTTCCTACATTTATGATGTCGCATGATGAGCTCGACATGATAAATTCGAGGTTTTCGTAAGGGTTTTAGGACACAGTGAGTCTCGGTGTTGCATTACACCCTCATACCGACTTGACAGCAGAGCGTACTATCTAGGCACTCGAGGATAGGTCATGGCCCGTGTTCTTGATTTCGTAAATAGCCGGAGGGTTAGTTGCCTCTCGTTGAGTTACGTGCGATAACAGATATACCCTTCCGATTCGATGACCCCGTATGAGGCCTTGTATGTAAGAAAGTGTAGATCGCCGGTTGGATGGTTCGACATAGGCGAGGTTCAGTTATTTGGTCCAGACTTGATTCAGCGGGCTGTGGATAAGGCGAAGCTTATCCGGGAAAGATTATTAGTAAGCTTAGAGTCAGCAGAAGCTTTATGCAGATAACCGACGTCGACACTTGGAGTTCAGGTTGACGTTGTATCATAAGTATTGTTATGTGGCCAGGTGTGGCAAGTGTGATTATGTTGGGTGTAGTCAAGGGACTATGCCAATATCCGTTTAGATTGGACTTCGAAAGAACATTCGGGGACGAATGTTTCTAAGGGGGGAAGAATGTTACACCCCGTAATTCCAAGAGGATGAGATGAGAACGTACGAAAGGAAATAAGAATCGAAGTTGGAAAAAGAAAAAAAGAAAAAAGTTGGCAGAATATTTTTGGACAGTTTTTCAGTAAACTTGGAAGCAGTATATCTCCTAGTATAATTGGGGTTTTTAGGTGTTTCAAAAGCCTAATATGAAGTTCATTGAGTCTAGTTTCCAACGCAATAAACCGCTCGTCAATAAAACATCGGAGTAGAAAGTTATGGACGTTACAAGATCGGCTGACAGAACAGACAGGGTCAGGCGCCGCGGTGCCGGTGCGCCGGAAAGCCTGAAATTGTCTGATATTGCAGCGCCGCGGCGCCGGGGCGGGATTGTTTTGCGGAAATAGGGTAAAAATAGAAGATATTTGTTGTAAAGGACCCATGGGTGGGTGACAAGTGTCCCCCCAACTTGTGGAACAAGATAAAGGCTATATAAGACATGTCTTGCTAGATTTTAATCATTTGCAAGACTTCACCCAAATCTTCTCTTCTCTCTCAAATGGTTAAAATCCTAGGCCTAAATGAGATTTTTGGAAAGGCAACAAGAAGGAAATATGTTGGCAAGCTTGTAGGGGATTAGTAGAGATGATTTTAGCGGGAAGAAGAATTTCAAAAGAGGAGCTAAAGTTGATAAGGATCGACTTGTAATCTTGGAGCATTTTTGGGCTAAATGAGGTATAATCTTCGTCTTACTTTTGTAATTGAAGATTCCATGTTATTATAAGTTAGAAATGATCATGTGATATGTGTTATGAAGATTGATAAGTGTTATGGAAATTTGGAAGCTCAAATCCGAAAATGACATGTTAAGCCATTTGAAATTGAAATACAAATTGGTCGATAATTAGAATCGTCGCATGTTTACCTATTTGAGGATTGTAGTAATTATAATCAATTGTGGCTAGATAACATGTTATATTAAACCACTTGGATTGAAAAGGGATTGGAAACGAATTTGTATTGTTGTCCCTAATTTGTCGAAAGGACATTGTATTTTGGACTTGTGTGATATCAATTGTGGGGCGGAATTTTACACGTCTTGTAGGCGTGTAATCCCCTATTGTTAACTACATTGTTGAGCCTTAAATGTGGCGTGTTTGGTTATTGAAATCGGCCTTGAAAAAGGTGGCAAAGTATGTAGATACAAAGGAAGTGTTGTCCGATTTTCCGTAGAATTTTGTGACTTTGCACTTGAAATATTCTACGTTTAAAGTAAGAAGTTAATAGACGTACTATGGTCATTATAGGTTGACATACTACGTACGACGAATTGGACTTAGCAAGTGGATTAAACCGAAGAGGTATGTGGAACTTTCTTATCTCTTGAGCATGAATAAGTTGTAAATGTATAGTACGGTAGACGTACAATATTTTGACAATCTAGGTCCATTTGATATCCTTGGCTTATTTTAAGAATGTCCAAGTTGATTGAGTTAGGGAATTAACTCACTTGTTTAAATATTAAGGATATCTTGGTTTTCAAAAGTTAAGAGACTTTAAGTATGTTGAAAGTATTTTTGATACTTGTTTTGTTGTAAAGATTAAGTCTCTTGGTTATAAAGAAGTATGTAAGTTGCTAATGTATAAAGCTAGTATAACGGCTTTATGGGAAGTTGGTTATAATAGCTTTATGGAAAGTTTAAAGAGTGGTTTAGTCTAAGTAATTTAAGTAGGTTAAATGACTTGAAATAACGAAAGGCAATTTGATTTAAAGGCATCAATTGCCTAAGGTTTTATAAGAAAATGAGTCACTTGATTTAGAAACCTAACTTTATTTCTAAAGGTATTGTGACTTGTCTTGAAACGTAATTTCGACTTGATACTACGGTTAATAGTATCTTGGAAGTTTATACTAAAAAAAGTAATTTGTTTTAAAGAGTAGAAGTATGTAGTACTTGGGTTAAATTCCCGGATTTTATAAAAGATATGCTAGTGCCTTAAGTAAACTAAAATGAGAGTGTATATGAATAAGTTGTGGATTTCTTAACTTGCTTACTTTATGTATGATGGCCGGTTGAGATAGGGTAAGAGTATATCTGAGGGGTAAATCCCCAAGATCGTTATACCACCTTCTCCAGGGTAAGAGTATATCTGAGGGGTAGATCCCCAAGATAGTTATACCACCGCCTGTGGTAAGAGTATAATCGGCGGTAAATCCCAAGATAGTTATACCACTGTTTCGTGGATTTGCTACCCACGATGCGAGGAATACCTCATGCGAGTCCTTATGGGCTTACGCGGGTGAAATAGTCCCACGCGCGGCGGTACAACCTATGCGAGGAATACCTCATGCGGGATCCACACGATCTACGCGTGAAATAGTCCCGCGAGTAGGATTGCTTAACGATATCGCGCGGATGGTCCTTCTTTGATCGTGAGCTTCCTATTTTTATGTTGACGATACTATCGCTTACTCTCATTGTTAGTAAGGCATTGTGTCGTTAATTGAGTTATCATACCGCTCCGCTTTATCATAGACTTATGATTTCATTACAAGATTTCGCCATATATTCGCATACGCCAGATCGACCTCCTTGGGGCTGCGTCATGCCGCAGTAAAGTACGATTGCGATCCTCGCCTTAGGATCACTGTTCACCGTTGAGAAACTCCTTTATTCCGGAGGCTTATCCCTGGTATTGTCGGTTGTTGTACATTCAGGGGTATGGAGGGGCCCTGTCCCGCCAGAGTTGTTATTCTTAGAGGTCTGTAGTCACAGTGTGGTTTGGGTTGTAAAGGAAAAAAATGTACTGTTTTATTTGTATAGTTTACGGAAGGTGGCCTTATCGGCTTGCCTGTTGTTATATTATGTTCAGCATTTTATCAGTTGTGTATGTTCCGCTGCTATTCTCTGATGTATACCGAAAAGTGGTGCCTGTGTAGGCACCGCCACGCCCTGGTCGGGTCGTGACAGTGTGATCCCCTTCTTTAATTTTGGTATTATTGCACCTTAATTATAGTATGTTAATTACGGTTATCGGGCCTTACAAAAGGTGGAAAATTGAGTAGAAACGGGGGAGGTGCTGCCGAATTTTCTGTAGGATATGGAACCTTGTTCTTAGAAATATCCTACGAAGAGATCTAGAGGTTAATAGACGTTTCATGGCCATTATAGGTGGAAGTACTACGAGTAGTGTATTCAACTTGAAGGGTGGAAAAGGGCTAGCAAGGTTATAGTACTTTAGAGCGTTTTGCTAATTGTCGATAATCGTCGCGAGGTATGTGAACCTCTTCCTATCCTTTCTAGCATGATTGTTGTAAACTATATAGTATGGTAGAACTACGTGTGCTAAACGAATTTGGTTGGTTTAAAACATAAAGTGTTATAATGGCTTTAGGGGAATTTAATTATAACAACTTTATGTAGGTAAAAGAATGGTTTACTGATTTTTAAAAGATAAGAGACTTGACTTATATTTGACTTGATTTGATATGTGAAGAACTTGAATTGTGTGGAAAGTTGTGAAACCTCATTCGTGAGTAATGAGTACTTGGTTTGTAATAATGTTATATTGAATTCGGAAATGAGAATGAGTATCGAACAAGCCATTGCAGCGTTATTAAAGGAAAATGTAATGACAAATAATTAACTTAAAACAAGTAGAATCTTCCATCTGCATAGAAGCTAAGATAAGACAAAATTGTATTACATTTCCTAGATCATGGCTGCTTTAATAAGACTATTAAAAACAAGTTTTGATTTTCTTAAAAATTCCAAAGTAAGGGACTTGATTTATAAAGGAGAGAGACTTGAAAAATTGAAGTGTTTTTGTTTAAAAGAGAAGGCATGCTTTAGTCTTAAGTTGGTTTAAAAAGAAGGTATGGAAATTGTTTTGGTTTACTTAAAAAGATAGTTACTCTATTTTTGATACTACGGGTATCGTGTGACTTTTGTGAAAGAAATGGATCTTTTTAAAGAAGTTAAAGTATGTAGTACCTTGGGGTTAAAACCCGGATTTGTTGACATGAAATGAAAGTACCTTGTGTGAGTAAACTTGTCTATGTTTTGTGATAGCCTTGTAATACTTTCTTGTTGGCTTGATAAAGTGAGCATGTTATGATGCTACGTGTGTTAGTGTCTTGTGATGTTGTGTAAGGGGGTTTTTCTTGTTGTGCTTATGTTGTTTAACGATAAGCCCGTTGTGCTGATATTACATCACTTAACCCCCCTGACTTGTTATGATGTCGGGGGTTAAGCTTCCCCCCGATGCGAGGAATACCTCATGCGGGTCCATGGGACCTATGCGAGTCGCGGAGTTCCGTGAATGCGATGCGAGGAATACCTCACGCGTCCATGCGCCACGCGGATTGCGGGAATCCGTGATGCAGAGGGTTAGCCGCTCGCGATGCGAGGAATACCTCATGCAGCCTACGTGGCCTATGCGAATCGCGGAGTTCCATGATTAGACGCGCACAATGATACTGCGGGCGAGTGGCTCAGCTTCGATCATTTGGCGGTGTAGAAAGACCTCGTGATACAGTTTTATAGCATTGTTGGTACGGTGGGTTTTAGTAGTCGGCTATGCCTTCGTACTTACCCCGTACGGTTTTATTATGACACAGGTGGGACCTAGTGTTCATGTGTATTCCTTGGTGTTTTATATCATGGATCATGGCGGTGGAAGGAATTCCACGGGCATGATTGATATTGTGGGCATGATACCCATGGTTATATTTGAGTGATGACTTTGAGGGTATGAGTACATGACTTGACATGACTGCTTACATATTGTATATCGTAAATTGGCTATCATATATGTCCCCTGTTTTATATAGACTATTATGATTTAATTTACGATTTTCGCCACATACTTGGTACTGTCAGATCGACTCTCGGCCGCGTTCATGCCGCAGTAGAGGTACATCGATCGTTGATCCTCGCTCATAGGATCACGCTCAGCGTTGGGAAGCTCCATTTCTCCGGAGGCTTATCTTTTGGTATGATTCCCTGAGATTGTAGGTACTTGTACATTCAGGGGTATGGCGGGGCCCTGTCCCGTCATATTTGTTATAAAAATTCTTAGAGGTCTGTAGTTCTGTTGTGGGCAGGGTTGTAAAGGATGTAACTGTTCAAGTTTTGGTAGATATATAAATGCCGAAAGGCGACTTTTTCTTGGTTAGACTATTCTTACTCTTTATGGTTTCATGTCTTTGTTTTTATATTCCGCTGGTTACTCTGATGTTTATCTACTTGGGTGCCCGGGTAAGGCACCAGTCACGGGCCCGGGATCGGGTCGTGACATATCCCTGGGTACAGATTCCTGGTATTGTCGGGGCCCTGTCCCATCACAGTTGTTATTCTTAGAGGTCTGTAGTCATGTCTTGGGGATTGGGTTGTAAAGAAGAAAAAGAAGAAAAAGATGTACTGTTTTATTATGTTTATTTTACGAAAGGTTACCTTATCGGCTAGCCTGTTGATATTTAATGTCTAAGTATTTTTATGAGTTGTATATATTCCGCTGCTATTCTCTGATGTATACCTGAAAGGAGTGCCCAGGTAGGGCACCAGTCGCGGGCCCGAGGTCGGGTCGTGACAAAAGTGGTATCAGAGCAGTTAGTCTTCGGAAAGTGTCTACAGACCGTGTCTAGTAGAGTCTTGGTTATCGGTGTGTTGTACACCACATCTATAACAAGGAGGCTGCAGGACATTTTGGATTGGTTTCCATTCTTCTCACTCTGAGATCGTGCGATAGAGCTGTGTGGTTAGGGTCGTCTCTCCCTAACAAGTTATGTTGATTGCAGCTACGAGAAAGGCAACAGTGACCCAAGAAGGATTATGTGGATTGCGTATCCAGGTTGGTAATAATTGTAGTATAGTTGGTATTATGACATACATCTATACGGATATATGTATGCGGGTCAGACGCGTGTTGCCTAGAATGATTTTTTTTTTTTTAGGTAAATGCAAATATTATTACTAATAACGAAAAGGAAGTGGCTACAATCAGTCGTTGAGGTATCTCAGGCCTCAACGTAATGCAAACAAGAAGTGAAAGAGGGGAGGGGTGGTCACTCAAAAGGTGCCATTACAAGAGGGGATAAAATCATAGAGAACTCTATAAGATGTTGTTTTGATTCTTGCAATGACCTCTTCTGCCGGAAAGCTTGTGCCTTCAAAGAGCATTGTGTTTCTTGCCATCCAAATCTCATAAACCATTATGCAAAAAGTAAGCAAAATAGCTTTGGCTCGGATGCTTGTCCCGCGGTGTTCTTTCTTAATCCATTTAAGGGAGCTTTCAACAGTTGTCATCTCTCTTCTAATACCCAACCAATCTTTTATGCTCTTCCAAATCATGTGTGTATAGGGGACTGCAAAGAAGAGGTGTTCCCTTGTTTCATTAGCTTGCTTGCAGAACCCGCAAGATTTATCCTCCAAGTTGAGAAATGATAGAGTATCCTTTGTAGCTAACCGTTTTCTGCAATTTAGCCACATAGTAAAAGAGAATTTGGGAGGAATGAAGCCTTTCCAAATTTGTGACATCCGAGGCTTTTTAGCCATGGAGTGCAAGATATCATACACGAGGCTTGAATCAAATATACCATTGGCACAACATTTTGTAAAGTCGTCAATAGCATCACCATGGCTACCAACGATAGAAACAAATTTGTCGCGAATCCCACAAATCTTTTTGAATAAGGGGGAGTCCCTAGGACGTACCTCATAGTCCCAAATTGTAATACCTCTCAAATAGTGGCTATTGAACCATTGGACCCAAAGAGAATCAGCTTCCGTGTGAGTTTGCCAAATCGTCCTGGATAACAAGGCATGATTCCATTCCTTGATGTTCATAAGACCCAAGCCACCTTCAGTTTGCGGCAAGCAAATGATATCCCAAGCAACTCTTGGTGGTTTCCCACCCCATAAGAACTGAATACAAGCAGACCGTACCTTGTTGATAATAGTGGCCGGGATAGGAAGTGCCCGGAACCAAAAGCTCTCAACCCCTTGGACAACCGACCTGATTAGTTCCAGCTTACCAGCATAAGAAAGGGTGTGATGCCCCCATTTCTGAATGTAATTCGAAATAGCACTAGTGAATGGGGCAAATTGATCCACCGAGACTGAAATTGGGGACAAAGGGATCCCTGGTATCGCATCTGGAAAGCTTCCAACGGCGAAACCCACTGGACAATATCAAGTCCCGAATCAGAATGCATTCCCGCTAAGTAGACAGAGGATTTAGCTGGTTAAGAGTTAATCCCGAGGCAGCCTCCAACTCTTCCGCACAATTCATAAGAATCCCAACCGATGATATATCTCATTTGGCAAAAGCATGAGGTCATCCGCGAATGCCGATGAGTAATGCCCAATTTCTTACACTTTGGAAAATATGAGAAAGCTCTTGCCTCGACCTTCATTTTAAGCGACCTTGAGAGGTATTCCATGCACAAGATAAAGAGAGTAGGGACATAGGATCACCTTGTCTTAGGCCGCGCTTTCCTTTGAAGTATCCATGTAGCTCACCATTGATAGAAAGGAGAAGGAGGTTGAGCTAACACATTCCATGATCCATCTTGTAACTGTCTGAAATTTTAGACTTCTTAGTACCAATTCGGAAGCTCCAAGAGATCAGATCGAATGCTTTACGAAGGTCCACCATAAGCATACATCTTGGTGAGACTCTGGTTCTATTAAATCCTCTCACAAGCTCTTGTGCCACATATACGTTGTCCATTATGTTTCTTCCTTTCACAAAAGCCCCTTGGGATTTGTCAATGAGAGAAGGAAGGATCAATGCCATTCTGTTAGCTAGAATCTTTGTGATGATCTTATAGGTGACATTAGTCAATCCGATTGGCCTGAAATCATTTACCTTGGGATCATGATCAGTCTTTGGTAGCAGGGTAATGATGGTATGATTTACATGCTTCAAAAGAACTCCAGTAGAGAAGAACTTTTGGACACATCTTACAACATCATGGCCCACATCATTCCATCTATTCTTGAAGAAGGCCAGATAACCATCCGTCCAGTGCCTTGTCATTTCCTATATCGAGAGAGCTTCCCAAATCTCCTTTGGGGTGATGAAATGCAAAAGTCAGAATCTCTCTTCTTCACTCACTTTGGGCCATAGTTGAACACTTCAGGATCAAAGTTGGTAGTGGGTCGGGAAGTACCTAATAGATCTTTGTAAAATTCAACGAGCAACTTCCTAACTTCTTCTGGTGATGTAGTGATAGTACCATTAGATTTAACAAGAAAGTTAATGGAGTTCCTGACATTACTTCTTTTGATCAAGCTATGAAAGTATTTGGAACATCTATCACTTCCAATCAAGTGTTTCTGTCTTGACTTCTGCCTTATGAAGTGTCTTTCGGCTTCCATGAAGGTGTTTGCTTCTAGCTCTTGAGGTCTTAACCTTGGCATTAAGCTCCTCATCAAAGGGATTTTCCATGTGTGCATTGATAGCCTCCTTGAACTCTATGTTTGCCCCTTTTGCTCTTTGTTCGATACCTCCAAAGTCACTTATGTTCAAAGCCCTTAAAGGTTGCTTCAAGGCTTTCAATTTGGAGGCAAGGACGAATTGGCGTTCCCAATATGTCTTGTCTCCAACATGAAGTCATAATGTTCTCAAAGGTCTGAGAAAGCCACATATTCATGAACTGAAAGGGCGTTTCCCAACATTATAGGATGCAATAATCGTGGCTATCACAGACAAATGGTCCGAGACAGTTCCATAGGCATGAAATTGGCTGGCATTCTAGTGGTCAAATCACTCCAATTTTGATTCATCAACACTCTATCAAGCTTAGACCAAATCGAACCATTCGTCCAAGTGTAGAAGGAACCGGAAGAAGGAGCGTCTTCTAGTCCATGAGAATTCCTGAAATCTCCAAGATCCCTAAGTGCATAAGGCGTGAGAGGAGGACCCCCCACCTTATCATGAGGGTAGCAATAAGTGTTGAAATCTCCCATAATCATCCAAGGCTTAGTGATGCCAACACCCAAGTGAGAAAGGTGATGCCAAAGCATCCTTCTATCCGAGATGCTATAAACCGGGTACACAAATGTGGCAAGGAAGGACACTTGTGTTATATTGCAACTTGCCTGGACATGGATATGCTGAGAGTCCATACCAAGAACTTCGCAACAAACCCTGGATGGATCCCAAAGTAATAGCATTCTACCGCCTCCAATGAATTCCAAATTTGAGCAAAACTTCCATGCTTTGAATCTTTGAGTAGAGAAAGACTATGTCCTTGGACGAGATAGCTTAGTTTCCAATAGACAAATCATAGCCGCGTCATGCTGTTTTGTGATACTACACACTAGAGCTTGCGTGGCAGCCCTGTCCCTTTGTCCGCAAAGACCACAGACATTCCAACAAAGTATTTTCATTAGGAAACAAAGGAGGTTTTATTAGCACCTCCGCGCTTTAGTCGCCGCTTTCCCAACGCTTTAGCCCATTCTTTTTGGACAAAACCTCTTGCCATCCATCATCTTTGTTGCTGGAAGCCATAACTTGTGTACCAGCCAAGCTATGTTCCCCGCGTTCAAAGTTAACGTTACTTGACACAAGCTGAGCCTTTTCCTTAGGCCTAGAATGATTTTAGGTTACCAGGATTTGGTAAGGACTAAATAAATACCGGGAAGGTATGAAACAGTTTAATGAACTCTTATCAAGGTTTTACGCACAAATTGAGATAATTAGGAAATGATGAGTTGCCTGATAGGGTAATGAACCCTTAAGAAGTCATAATTAAGGGACTTAATGGAAGACTAGGTTAATAGAATAAGCTACGTGGTATGATTAAGAGAATGGTACGGATGAGATCCGTATGGAGTAAGTATGGTTATTATGATTAAGACAACACGATTAAGAGCTTATGAGAAGTTATTGTACCCGTTTACGGGGGGACTGATAAGGTAGGCTTGGAGCATGGAAATTGCGAGCCTAAAAATATTGATAACCGCCGAGACCTTAGGTATATAAGGCCTTCTCGGGTAGTAAAAAGTTAAGTCAGACCAAGGATAAGAGTTAAGTGCGATGCCGAGTCAGGTTGAAGACCTATTAAGGGTTGCCCCATAGCCTGAAATGGAATGGGATCAGTTGATAGTAGTCCCGCTACGTGACAGGGTCACGAGGGTGTAAGGCCCGAGTCTAGTTAATCGTTTTATGGGTTCGTGGACGCATTCCACCGGAACCAGGTTGTGAGAGCCGGAAATGGCCTTATATTGTTTAATTAAGTAACTCCAAAGATTGGAGGCCAGATTTAGTACGGAGGTTATGTACGTATGTTAGCATAAGTTTGGAAGTACGGAAAGAGTACGACCAGTAAGGAGGACGACAACCAAGTGTACATGAATAGAGCCCGGATCCATGAGAACCTTTCAAGGTGACGACACCCGTGAGTGATGTGGTAGCTGAGCGGGTACATAATAATTGCCCGGTGACGATATAGTCGTTGGACCCTAGCAGACCTAGTAGAGCTAATATGACAGACTTTGAGGTCATAACGGGTACGGGCTAGTTGGCCTCTTGTTATGGCAACATGGACTACAGAGAGAGATTGGTTCGATTCCAGTTTTTCGGTAAGGCGGTTATCGAGTGGAAAAGAAGGGAAGTGGTTGTAACCAGTGAATTACCCTTCCTTCTTTGACATCGTTGATTTTAACAAGTCGGTGTGACTTATTCATTTGAGGTAAATTGATACAGAAAGTAAGTAATACTTGAATTTGAAGGAGTTTATGTTAAGTGCCCTTGGAGGTACTTGGAGTTGGTTGGTGTGGCGGTCAAGGCCACGACCTTCCGGATAATTTCAGGAAAGCGCACAAGTAAGAATAAGGTAAGTACGAGTGCTTCCTGTGGAAGACTGAGGACTTCATTGGTAGGTTTTGAGAATCTACACGATTTTTAAGGCGATGCTTGTTAATTAGATTTACAGGACCACAAGAGGACCCAGTGAATAGGGTTGTAACTTCAAGGAATGATTATGAAAGAGAGATAAGTTCTATCCCCCATGTAAAAGGATAGTTTTACGTATTATGGGGTTAGGTGTACCCATGTTGTTGGACGAAGGAGAGGAGACTAGTAAGGTCTTCAGTATCGTCATGCCATAGGTTAGAGTTTTAGATAACCGTGGGAAGAGTATTGTGTTGGGGTAATTAAGAACGACGTTACGAAATGGTCAAGGAAGTGTCGTAAGGACATAAATGCAGGTAGTACGCATGTATGAAATTGTACGATTATGAATCAAGATAGAAATACTTTTGCTAGTAATAAGCATAAGGAAGGGTTATGACCAGAATGATAAAAGAGAATACAACTATGGTTATGTAAGTTGCACGAGATATGATTACCCCAGACTAGTGTAAAGACCATTAGTAAATGATGGGTAGTAAGAACACCTCGAGGAAATGTGGTAACATTTGTACTAACGAGAAAAATAGTAAGAAAATACGGGGGGGGGGGGTAAGGGACCCCAGGACAATTTGAAATAACTTATAAAGGAAAGACGAGTAGACACTCGAACGATAAGAAATCTTGACAAGTCATTGGATTATGTTATACCATGAATTGAGGTTGAACACCTGATTATAAGCTCTATGAGCCGAGAGAGAATAATAGGTTTACTACTTGGCGAGATCAAATAAATCTCCCCCCCCCCCCCTCCTAAATTGTGTCTGACAGGAAGTCTTAGCCATGAGGCAAGCAAAAGAATCAAATCTATGTATGGTGACTAAGTTTGGTTGCAACAGAGAAAGGGAAACAGGAACCATAATTGAGATTAAGGATGTCTGAATATTTCGCAAGTATGAGAAAGGCTTCCAGTTATTGGAAGATAAGTTGACCACGACTACAGTTCTAACCCCTCTTGAGAGACTAGAGGGTTATGTTATTATTGTAACACTTTGGGTGTTGGGCTAGGTTGTGTGCAGACGCAACACGATAAGGTTAGAGCATGAAAGGAATTACGCTACTCACGATTTAGAGTCGGTGGCAGTTAATCGTGCCTTGAAAATTTGGAGGCATTCCTTATATAGTTCATGTGGATATTTATGCAGACCACAGGAGCCTCCGGTATATCTTCAGTCAGAGGCAGCTGAATTTGCGACAGAGACGGTGGTTAGAGTTACTCAAGGAATGTGATATTGATATCCTATGCCACCCGGGGAAAGCCGGGACGGTTACAAATGCTCTTAGTCGTGGATCTATGGGTAGTCTGCCAGATGGGCAGCCAGATAGACAGGACGTGGTTCGTGAGATTCATCAGCTACCGAGCCGAGGGGTTTGATTATTTGTTTCCGAGGTGAATGAAGTTTGGATCCGAGAGGTTGCCGAGTCTTCCTTCATCGAGGAGGTGAAGAGGCGACAATATGAGGATTCAGCGTTAGTATGTGATCGAGGTACGGCTCTCCAAGAAGAGAAGAGCCTTTTTTAGTAGCACCGGATGGGGTGCTGTGATATGAGGATAAATTGTGTGTACCCTGCCGCAGACTTGTCGGAGTTTTAGGGGAGGCACGCAGTGCTTATTGCTCTAATTGTTCGGGGTCGACTAAGTTGTGTCCTGACCTCAGATGTATGTATTGGTAAGATGACCTGAAGAGGGACGTAGCAGAGTTGTTGCTTAATGTCTGAATTAGTATCAGGTCAAGGTTGAACACCAGAAGCCCAGTGGGCTATTACAGGCGATTTAGATCCCGACTTAGATATGGGAGGTGATTAATATGGATTTTGTTACAGGGTGGCATCGTACTCAGAGGAAGTGAGACCCCCTGAGAGACATAGTAAACAGGCTGACGAAACCAACCATTGTTCGTCCGGTTAGGACCACATACTCGGCTGAGGATTATGCTAGCTTATATAGCAGGGAGATTGTGAGACTACACGAGGTTCCTACGTTTATGATGTCAGACATATGAGCTCAGTTACGGATAACTTCTGGAGGTTTTCCAGAAGGGGTTAGGGACACAGGTGAGTCTCAGTGTTGCATTACACCCTCAGACCAACGGACAGGCAGAGTGTACTATCCCTGCACTTGAGGATAGGTTGCGGGCTTGTGTTCTTGATTTCAGAGATAGCTGGGAGGGTTATTTGCCTCTTGTTAAGTTACGTACGATAACAGATACCCTTCCAGTTTTCAGATGGCCCTGTATGAGGCCTTGTATGTAAGAAAGTGTAGATCGTCGGTTGGTTGGTTCGACGTAGGCGAGGTTCAGTTGTTTGGTCCAGACTTGATTCAGCGGGCTGTAGATAAGGCGAAGCTTATCCAGGAAAGATTATTAATAAGCTCAGAGTCAGCAGAAGCTTTATGCAGATAACCGACGTTGACACTTGGAGTTCAGGTTGACATTTAAGTATGAGTATTGGTTACGTGGCCAGGTGTGGCAAGGGTGATTATGTTGGGTGTAGTCAAGGGACTATGCCAATATCCGTTTTGATGGAACTCCGAAAGAACATTCGGGGACAAATGTTTCTAAGGGGGGAAGAATGTTACACCCCGTAATTCCAGGATATGTTTATAAGAACGTACGTAAGAACTCAAAAATGTTAAGATTTGAGACTAGTAAAAATTTATCGGAATTATGGAATTGTCGGAAAACGAAATATTGCGACGAATGGGAGGGCGACACGTGTCACCCCCCCTTAATTGGTCTTGGACGATTGGGACATGGATATAATGGTCATTTGACCAATGTTAGGATGATCAAGTCTTGCAATGACTTAAGCTTGACATTGTTGACTAAGTCCAAGGGCCACTTGGCTAGATTTTTAAATGAATTGGATCAAAGCCATCCATTTGTTCTAATCTTGACCCGCCATATGTTTATATAAGCTTACTACTAGTAAGACTAGTTCCCATACTTAGTAAAAATTTCAATAACCTTGTTCTTCACTATGTTAGCTCTCGGCAATTGGGCATTGTTCAAGAGGAAAATTTTCAATTGTTGTCCAATAATCTCCACACTTTAAACCAAGGTTCCTAAGGGTATTGTAAGGGTATCTCAATAGAAAGATCCCAGAAATGTGGCATTTTCGTATTAGTCGCAAGGTGAAAACCTAGTCACTTCCCTAGGTTTGGATTGGGAACTTAAGGAAAGTTGTTTGTGATCTTCTAAGGACTTCAAGTGGCGGATTGGAGTATCAAGGAGAGGCTCTAAGTTGCTAGGGAGCGACTTCAGATCTTGAAGTGGATTAAGGCACACTAAGGTTGACATACTACGTACGGCGTATTGGACTTAGCAAGTGGATTGAACCGAAGAGGTATGTGGAACTTCCCTATCTCTTGAGCATTAGTATGTAGGGGTTGTAAAAGGAAACTATGTCGCTACATATTAGATTAACTCCAAAAGAACATTCGGGGACGAATGTGTCACGACCCATTCCGGGGCCCGTGACTGGTGCCTTACCGGGGCACCCAAGTAGTCATACATCAGAGTAATCAGCGGAAATATAAAACAAGACATGAAACAATTTATAAAATAAGACACAGTTTATGTGAGAAAACGTCGCCTTTCGGCATATATATATAAACATGGTTTAGCTGTTACATCCAAATCTGCATAACATGACTACTGCACTCTAAGGAAATATACAACTATGGCGACAGGCCCGCCATACCCTCGATCACAAAACTATCTACAACAGGAGATCATACCCAAAAGTAGAGCCTCCTAAAAGATGGAGCTCCCGACACCAACGTAGAGATCCTAAGGATGTGGATCTAGCACTGCCGCCCTTACCGCATGAACGCAGCCAAGGAGGTCAAGACAACAGTACTAAGTATATGAAATCAGAAATACTTAAATGAAAACATATCATTTTAAAATCAGTTTTGCAAGTATGTATGAAACAACCAAGGAGACCGCACATAGTGCCACATCATAAACAAGAGCAACGATAGGTAAACTGTAACATGTCTTTTCTAGGCTGCGAATGATCGAAGCAGGGCCAATTTGTCACGACCCGAACCCGGGCCCGTGACTGGTGCCTTACCCCGGGCACCCTAGTGATACAACATCAGAGAAAATCAGCGGAAATAAAACATGAACATGAGATAAGAGATATTATAAGTAAACAGGTCAACCAAAACAGCTTGCCTTCGTATAAATATATACAAACTCAATGCTTTAATCCTTTTACAACCCCGCCCACAACAAGATTACTGCACTTAAGATTTACAACAACTATGACGGGACAGGGCCCCGCCATACCCCTGAATGTACAAGAACCTACAACTCAGGGAACACATACCAAAAGATAAGCCTCCGAAGGAACGGAGCTTCCCAAAACGCTGAAATGAGATCCTAAACGCGGATCGACAAATGATGTACACCTACTCATGCAGATGAACGCAGCCCCCAAGGAGGTCGATAACAGTACCAAGTATGTGAAATCAGAAATATCAGAAATGAAATCATAATAGTCTATAAAAGGTGAGACAGTATGATAACCAAACTACAAGATACACTCATAACAGCTTATATCAATTCGTGGTCTCATGCCCACAACATCAATCCCGCCGTGAGTACCTTCTCACTACCGGCATGCATGATATGATAACAACAAGACAAAGAATCCAAATGGGAGCATACCCGCGCTTACGATCGTGTCGGATGTCCAAAGGGAACAAATAAGACAACATTCCAAATGGAAGCATACCCGCGCGCTACGATCGCGGTCGATGTCCAAAGCGGAAACAATAAGACAAGATTCCAAATGGAAGCATACCCGCGCGCTACGATCGTGTCGAGATGTCCAAAGGGAGCAAATAAGACAACATTCCAAATGGAAGCATACCCGCGCGCACGATCGTGTCGCGATGTCCAAAGGGAAACAATAAGACAACAAGGCGTAATCAAAGGAAGCATACCCGCGCGCTTACGATCGTGTCAAGATGTCCAAAGTGTTTTAACAAAAGTAACACTATCAACAGAACGCACTGCGGAATTTCTCCGCCACCGCCGCACGCCCAAGTAAGTTCTTAACAAGTCAACCGACCTCCATCGAGACGCCAGAGTATAGAAACACAATCTTTGCACAACAAAGGCTATCACAACAAGCATAGGCAAGTTTCACAACAACAAGCATAGGCAAGTTTCACATCAACAAGCATAGGCAAGTTTCACAACTCAAAGTACTTTCATTTTATGCCAAAGTCCGGGTTTTAACCCTAAAGTACTACGCACGTTAAATTCCTTTTAAAGAGATTTATTCCTTTTATATAAAAGTCACCCGATACCCGTAGTATAAAAATAGAGTGACTTATATCTTTTAAGTAAACCAATGATAAAACCTTTCTTTTGTTTTCATAAGGTCGTTATAACCAACTTCCCATAAAGCTGTTATAACACCTTATGCTTTAAACCATTTTAAGACAACACAATGCCTTTCTTTTCCCTAAGGTTCCAGTTTGCCTAATTTTAATTACGCAAGTCTCTTTTTGAAAAGTTTCATAGTTCAATGTCTTAATCTCTTTTAAAACAATTGAGTAACATATGCCATAAAGTAGCAGTAGTTATTCTTGTTCATAATCAATATTATTAAGCGGCCATGATCTAGAAAATGTAATATCATTTTGTCTCATCTTAGCTTCTATGCATGGAGGTTTCTACCGGTTTTAATAATACTTAATTATTCAATACATTTTCCTTTATTAACGCCGCAGTTGGTTTGTCGATACACATTCCGATTTCCAAATCAAGAAACATTATTCCTTCCAAAACCAAGTACTCATTACTCACGAATGAGGTTTCACACAAACATCCATATTAAGTCAAGTCTCTTAACTTCTAAACCATTAAACCATTCTTTTTATCTCTCTTAAGGCGTTACACCTAACTTCTCATAAAGCTGGTATAACTTTTATGTTTTCAAACCAAGTATACACTTCTTTCAAAAAGGTTTCTTAATCTCTTAGAATACTTCAAGGTTCTTTTACAACAAGTCGGTTATAAGTCAAATCGCTTATCTTTAAAACCACAAAGCATTTCTCATTTACATAGAGTCATTATAACTAACTTCCCATAAAGCCGTTATAACACTTTATGTTTAAAGACAATCAAATACATTTAACACATGTACGTCTACCGTACTACATAGTTATACACATATCATGCTAGAACAGATAGGAAGAGGTTCACATACCTCGCGACGAGTATCGACTAATAGCAAAACGCTCCAAGTACCTCAAACCGTCTCACACTCTCACCAAGGCATCACTCCACACGTAGTACTACAACCTATAGAGGCCACAAAGCTCCTATTAATATCTTTAGATCTCAATGTAGAATATTCTACGTAAAATTCGGCAAAGACTCTCCCGCAACAAACAGAAATTCTCCTCTTCTATCGAGGCCGGCTACCAAGCCAACCAGGGGTTAACATGTCTAACCTGACGTGTACAATTCTACTACACATGTTATATGCTACACAAGTCTATCAGAATACACCCCATGTAATTACGTCGCTTCTCTTCTTTAAATTCAGCTTAAGTCGCAAGACATCACGTAAGTATTATTCGAGCTTAAGTCAAAAGACATTGCCGCACAATTATAATGTTCAGTTCTATATATAGTATACTTCAACTATATATTCCTACAATATGTAATTTCCAATTACAATAGAAGGTCAAGAGTGTTTACCTCGATAAGCCCAAAATTATCCGAGTTTATATGTCGATCCTGAGCAAGGTTTAGCTCCTACTCTGTGCGCTTCGACCCGCTCCAACCAACCCTTAGAAGTTCTAACCAACTTCTACTTATAACTTCAACTACGGGTGAAGATTTACTTAGGGTTTCATTTTTGTGACTGAGGGAAGTATAATAGTATTTTCTGGGCTTTTGTATAAGTGTAACCTTGGGAATACTACAAGGTATTTGGGCCAAGGTATTTGGGCATAACAACAATACTAGAGAGTATTTATATACCACAAAGGGGTATTATACGAAGACAACTAGGCTAGGGGTACCCACGGCAAAACACCACAAAGGGGAGGGGTTTCGGCCAAGGGTTGGACGAGAACCACAAGAAGGGGGAGGGAAGGATTTCAAGACTTAGGCAATTTTTGGATGAAGAAGTTCATCAAGTTAGAGGGGTATTTATAGGTCAAGAAATGGCCAACCAATGGCCAAGATTCATCCAAGTGTTAGGCAAGTGTAAGGCCAAGATTAAGCCATGTGCTACCTTATCCATCTACCCAAAATATCCTACCTAACCCTTGACCACCTTTTTTAGCACACAAAACGTGCCCAAGTCGGCCTCTTTGCCGTCCCTAGCTTCCAAAGTGAGGGTGACACATGTCACCCTCCCGTTGGTCCAAAATGTTTCGTCTCTCTAAAAATCCGCAAAAATTATTAATGACATAGCCGAATTTTCCTTCAAAGTCGTGGAAACGCTTCGCCGAAAACGACTCCTTTTGGTAGCTATGCACAAATTCGAACCTATGCCTACTTTAAGGCTCAAATTGTATACGTACGCCCTCACGTATATACTCTGGAAATACGGGGTATAACACAATTGCCCGTAGTATCACCATGCAAGCCTAATCCTGGACTCCCGTAGTCCGCATAGGCCACTCACATAGGCCCGCATAGAGTACATAACCCCGCATCGAGGGTAGCTACTCCTCGGCATCGTCTTGGACTCGTAGTCCGCATGACCACATAGACCGCATGAGGTATAACCCCGCATCACTAACCTGGAACTCCCGTAGCTCCGCATAGGTCCCCTGGACCCGCATGAGGTATTCTCGAATCATGGTCCTGCATCACCGAGTCTACCCCGCATCGGAGGGCAGCTTAACCCCCGGTAATATGTCAAGAGGTGAGTGATAGTACACTAACATAACAACTTATCTTTAAACAACATAAGCACAACAAGAATACTCTTTTATACAAACGTTACAAGACACTAACACACATAGCATCATATCATGTCTACTTATCAAACCATCTTATTATTCTTTTCACAATTTAATATAAGTCTGTTATAAACACATAGGCAAACTGTTTCTTTTTATCATTCTTAAGTGGTTATACTTAACTTCCCATAAAGCTAGTATAACTCTTAAGCTTCTGTTTTAAAAACCAATTAGTTCTCTTCTGTTAAAAATGATTCAGTATTCTTTTGAAATGCTTTCAGATCTTTATTATTCAGGCTTAAGCCGTGAGGCATTGCCGTAAGTATTATTCAGGCTTAAGCCGTGAGGCATTGCCGTAAGTATTATTCAGGCTTAAGCCGTGAGGCATTGCCGTAAGTATTATTCAGGCTTAAGCCGTGAGGCATTGCCGTAAGTATTATTCAGTTAACACATGTACGTCTACCGTACTACATATATATTGTAAAATATCATGCTTTAGGAAGAATCACATACCTTCTCAGCGAAAACCACCTGCCAAGTTGAATATGTCGCGCGCAGAGAATCAGCCTATAATAGTCAGACACGTCTATCAACGTTCAGACTACTTTGTAAACAGTTCTAAACAGAGGGTTCTATATCCTACGGAAAATCAAAAGACTTCCTACCCATGAGCTACTCAAGTCTAATGTGAAAACAAATTCTATTCTATTCTCGTGATATTCTTCTAAGTATTTTATACTTATTCTTATACTACTACAAGATGTAATCTCTAATTCAAAAGAGGGTTAGGATTAGTTACCCTGTAAGCCCAATAATATCCTAGATAAAGTCGCTACTGAGCAAGGTTTAGCTCCTAAGTTGTACGCTCCAGAGTCTAAGAAACCTTAGAAGTTCTTCACAACTTCTACTAAGGACTAAGGGATTTGGGCTAGGTATTTTGGGCATTATAACAATACTAGAAGGCAACTTTTCTACCAAGGAGGGGGTAGATTTCAGCTAGGCTAGGGGTAGCCTCGGCTAGCTTCTCCAAAGGGGGAGGTGTTTGGACGAAAGAGGCTTAAGGAGAGGAGAGGATTTTCAAGACTTGAAAGGAATTTGTGGATGAAGAACTCTTCATCTTAAGGGGTATTTATAGGTCAAGACATGGCCAACCAATGGCCAAGATTTAGCCAAGTGCTAGGCAAGTGTAAGGTCAAGATTAGGGCAAGTGTACCTAGCCAACTTGCACACAAAATATCCTACCAACTACTTGACAAAATTGACCATCCATTCAGCCCTAAGAACGCCTCACATCCATCAATTGGAGGGTGACAAGTGTCGCCCTCCCGTTGGTCCAAAATGTTTTGTCTCTCGGAAAAATCCGCAAAAATTAGAAATGGCATAGCCGGAATTTACCCTACGAAAGTTGTGGAAACGTTTCGTCGGAAAACTATTCGTTTTGTGAGTTGTGCCCAAAAAAAACGTCCAAGCCTAACTTTAAGGCCAAACTTTTTGTACGTATTTCCTTACGTACATATTCTGGAAATACGGGGTATAACAGAATGTTTCTAAGGGGGGAAGAATGTTACACCCCGTAATTCCAGGTCATGTATTTGAGAACGTACGAAAGGAAATAAGATTTGAAATTGGAAAGATAAGTTGACAGAACGTTTTTGGACAGATTTTCAGTCAACTTTGGAGCGGTATATCTCCTAGTATATTAAGAGTTTTTAGGTGTTCCAAAATCCTAGGATGAAGTTCGTTGGGTGTAGTTTCCAATGCAACAAACCGCTCATCGATAGGACATCAGAGTAGAAAGTTATGGATGTTAGAAGTTCAGTTGACGGAGGAGAAAAAAAGCTTCAGTCAGGCGCCACGGCGCCACGGCGCCGGCTGCAGGGCCGTGGCTCCGTAAGCCCTGAAGTGTTCTGAAGTTTCTGCACCGCGGCGCCGGCTGCAGGACCGCGACGCCGAAGCGGGATGTTTTGCGGAAAATGGGAAAAGTCAGAAGATATTTGTTGTAAAGGACCTATGGGAGGGAGACAAGTGTCCCTCCCAACTTTTGGAACAAGAAAAGGCTTATATCTTGGCCTAGTCTTGCAAGACTTGGCCATTCTACACAAAAAGATCATCCAAACACTTGCTCTCCTCTCTCAAAAATTGAGAAAAACCCTAAGCCTAAATGAAATTATTGGAAAGACGACAAGAAGACAATATGTTGGCAAGCTTGTAGAGGGTTCATGTGGGTAATTTTAACGTGAAGAAGTGTTGCGGAAAGAGGGCTAAAGTGGGCGAGATTGTTGGACTGTTTTGGGCGAAATACCAAGGTAAATTTATTCTCCTTCTTGAAATAAATTATGTCATGTGTTGTAGAAATTGGAGAAGGGTATTGTGATGAGTAAAATGGATATAAGAATTGAATGTTTTCATGTCATAAATGAAAGTATAAAAGGGCAATTTTCGAGCTCTAGTCGTTGAATATTTATGGTCGTCGTCTTCACTTTTTATGTGGGGTTTATTGAAGTGATTTTAGTCGTTCAAATTGTCAATGTGAATTGTGTATTAACTTTGGAATAACGACTTGGGTTATAATGAATGGAAAAGGACTATATGTTGTAATCAATTTGGTCGATAGTTACAATCATCGCATGTTAAGGAAGAAAGGATTTATAGTTGTTGTAAGTGTTATTATGTATATAACATGTTGGAATAACAACTTGGATTAAAAAGAAATTGAACAGAAATTGACATTGTTGTTGATATTGATAGTTGCCGAGAATGTGCCTTAAGGATAGGGACAGTTTTATATTGTTTATGGGGCAGCATTTTACACTTCCGGCTAGGCGTGTAATCCCCTTGGAATTTCTGAATTGTTGAGCCTTAAATGTGGCATTTGGTTATTGAATTCGGGCCTTGAAAAAGGTGGAAAAGTACGTAGAAACAAAGGAAGTGTTGTCCGATTTTCTGTAGAATAAGTGACTTTACACTTAGAATATTCTACGTTTGAAATTAGAAGTTGATAGACGTATTATGGTCATTATAGGTTAACATACTACGTACGACATATTGGACTTAGCAAGTGGATTGAACCGAAGAGGTATGTGGAACATTTCTTATCTCTTGAGCATGAGTAGTTATAAATGTATAGTACGGTAGACGTACGAGATTTAAATGAATTCAGTTCATTTGATATCCGTGACTTGTTTTAAGAATGTCTAAGTTGGTTGAGTTACAGAATTAACTCACTTGTTTTTAAAGAAAGGTTAAAAGAATGGTTTATTCTAATAAGGTAAACAAAGATTTTTTGACTTGAAAAGTATAGAATACTTGATTTGGAAAGTATTGATTCTTGAACTATTCTAAAGATAAGAGACTTGATTTCTATGTTAAGAAACTTGATTTCTAAAGTTAAGAGACTTGAAGTATTTTGAAAGGTGTGTAACTTGATTTGAAAGTATAAGTCTCTTGGTTATAAAAAGAATGAATTTGTCTAAGACATAAAGAGTTATAACGGCTTTATTGTAAGTTAGTTATGCCGGCTTTATGAAAGGCTAAAGATGTCTTAGTTTCTAAAGAATAAAGTTGGTATAACGTCTTTATGGGAAGTTGGTTATAACAACTTTATGGAAAGTTAAAGGAATGGTTTTCTCTAGTAATGTAAACAAGGATAAATGACTTGAAATAAAGAAGGGCAATTTGATTTAAAGGTATCAATTGCTTAAAGTTTTAAGGTAAGGGTCATTTGATTTAGAAGCCTAAAAATGTATTTCTAAAAGTGTAGTGACTTTTTTGAAATGTAGACAAGCCTTGATACTACGGTTGTTAGTATCTTGGGGTTTTATATTAAAAAGAGTCTTTTGAAAATAAGGGAAGTACGTAGTACTTTGGGTTAAATTCCCGGATTGTTATGTGATATGAAAGTGCCTTGAGTTAATAAAAATGAAACTCATTTTTGTATGATAATGAAAGTCTAAAGATTTTATGAACTTATCTATGCTTGCTTGTGATAGCCTTGAGTGCAAGTATTATATTTTTACGCTGTCGTGACTCTCAGTTGGAGGGCCGGCTGTCTTGTTGTGAATTTACTTGGACGTACCGACAGTGACGGAGGATTCCACGGGTATGCTTCCATTGTGATTGATCCTTGGACATGCTTATACGATGAGGGATTCCGGCACGCGACCGTGACGCGGTTAAATTCCCGGATGCTATTATTACTCCATGGACATGCTTATACGATGAAGGATTCCGGGGCATGCGACCATGTTATATATAGTTATTCCATGGACTAGCTCTCCATGAGGTTTAGTGACGCAGGATGGATCTAGTAGCTAGCTTTCGTACTTGCCCGGCCGCTGGCCGCGCAGCCGGATCCGTAGTTGGCTTTCGTGACTTGCCCCGCCACGGCTATGGCACGCTTTGGTACGTGAGACTCGTAGATGGCTTTCGTGACTTGCCCCGATCATATCTCATTACGACACGTCAGATCGATAGTTGGCTTTGATTGCCGGCCGATTGTTGACGCAGCCGGATTTGGTAGTTTGCTTTCGTACTTGCCCGGCCGCTTTATGATGCAGCCGGATCCGTGGTTGGCTTTCCTACTGCCTGCAGCTTTTATGACACAGCGGACTCGTGGTCATGTATACGTATTGGTGTCATATTATATCATGGACTGCCGGCAGTGAGGAAGGAATTCCACGGGCATGATTGATATTATGGGCGTGAGACCCATGGTTATATTTGAGTAATGACTTTGAGGGCATGCGTCCCTGACTTGACATGACTGCTTATATATTGTGTACTGTGGTTTGGTTATCATACATGTCTCATGTTTTATATAGACTGTTATGATTTCATTACAGTATTTTCAGTTTCACATACTTGGTACATATTTCGTACTGACCTCCTTCGGGGGGCTGCGTTTATGCCGCAGGTTGAGGTACATAGCTTGCTGATCCTCATTCTTAGGATCGATGTTCAGTTCTTGGAAAGCTCCCTTTCTCCGGAGGCTTTGTCGTTTGGTACAGTTCCCTGAGGTTGTAGATTTATGTACATTCAGGGGTATGGCGGGGCCCTGTCCCATCACAGTTGTTATGTCAAAAACTCTTAGAGGTCTGTAGTCATATCTTGTAGGTCGCTTTGAAAAAAAGAAGAAGAGATATCTGCTTTTTGTTTTACGTAGTTATATGTATCCAGGAAGGTAGCCTTATCGACTAACCTATTATTTATTTCTTGTTGAGTTTATGTATGTTCCGCTGATTATCTCTGATGTATACCTGTAAGGGTGCCCAGGTAGGGCACCGGCCATGCCCGGGTCGGTCGTGACAAAAGTGGTATCGAGCGCTTAGTCCTTCCGAAAGTGTCTACAGATCGTGTTCAGTAGAGTCTTGATTATCGGTGTGTTGTGCACCACATCTATAATCGTGAGGTCGCAGGACATTTAGGATTGGTTTCATTCTTCTCACTCGAGATCGTGCGAGAGTTGTGTTGTTAGGTCGCCTCTCCTAACGAGTTATGTTGATTGCAGCCTACGAAAGCAAAGAATGACCAGAAAGATTATGTGGATTGCGTATCCAGGTTGGTAGTATTTGTTGTATTGTTGGTATTATGACATACAACTATACGGATTTGTGTATGAGGGTCAGACGCGTGTTTCCTAGAATGATTTTGTATTACCAAGAGTTGGTAAGGACTAATTAGATACCAGGAAGGTATGAAATAGTTTAATGAATTCTCATCAAGGTTTTACGTGCTAATTTGAGATAATTAGGAGATGATGAGCTGTCTGAGAAAGGTAATGAACCCTTAAGAAGTCATGCTAAGGGACTTAATGGAAGACTATGTTAGTAAATTAAGCTATGTGGTATGCTTAAGAGGATTGTACGGATGAGATCCGTATGGAAGTAATTATGGTCGTTACGATCAAGACAACACGATCGTGGTATTATGAGAAGTTATTGTACCCGTTTACGGGGGGGGTGGGGGGGACTGATAAGGTAGGCTTGGTGCATGGAAATTACGAGCCTAAGAATATTGATAATGGCCGAGACCTTAGGTATATAAGGCCTTCTCGAGCAATTAGATTAAATTCAGACTTAGGGTAAGAGTTAAGTGCGACGGTGGGTCGGGTTGAGGACCTATTACGGGTCACCTCATAGTTTGAAATGGAGTGGGATCAGTTGGTCGTAGTCCCTCTACGTGACAGGGTCACGAGGGTGCAATGACCCAAGTCTAGTTAATTGTTTTACGGGTTCGTGGACGTGTTCCACCGGAACCGGGTCGTGAGAGCCGGAAATGGCCTTATAGTGTTTGATATAGTAACTCCAAAAATTGGAGGCCAGAATCAGTATGGAGGTTATGTACGTATGCTGGAATAAGTTTGGGAGTACGGAAAAAGTACGACCAGTAAGAAAGAGAGCAACCAAGTGTAGAGGAATAGAGCCTGAATCTATAAGAACCTTTCGAGGTGGCTACACCCGTGAGTGTTTGGGTGGTAGCTGAGCAGGTATATAAGATTTGCCCGGTGATGATACAAATGCCGACTCAGCGCACCTAGTAGAGCTGGATACGACAGACTTTAAGGTCATTATAAGTATGGACTAGTTGGCTTCGGGTGTGCCAAGGTTGACTGTAGAGAGAGGTTGCCGTTTATCGAGTGTAAAGAAAGGGAAGTGACTGTAACAAGTGAATTATCCCTCCTTCTTTGACATCATTGATTGAAAATTCTGTGTGACATTGTTCAAAAAATTAGATGTAGAAAGTATGGAATAGTTGAATTTGAAGAAGTTAGAAATGGAAATGAAAGTGTGCGGTCATTGAAAAAGTTCATGTTAAGTGCCCTTGGAGATACTTGGAGTTGGTTTAATGTGGCAGTCAGGGCCAAGACATTCCGAATAATTTCAGGAAAATGCGCAAAACAAGAATAAGATAAGTAAGAGTTCTGCCTGCGTAAAACAGAAGACATCGTTGGTAGGTTTTGAAAATCCATACGAGTATAATGTGGCGTTGGATGATCAAGATTATGAATGGGAGATAATCTCTCTCCCCCACGTAAAATAATGGTTTTACGTATTATGGGGTTATGTGTACCCATGTTATTAGGCGATGGATGTGAGACTGGTAAGATCTTCAGTGTCGTCATGCCATAGGTTACAGTTTTAGATAACCGTGGGAAAAAAATTGTGTTGAGGCAATTGAGGATTATGCGAGATTATATATCAGGAAGATTATGAGACTGCACGGAGTTCCTACATTTATTTATGACAGACAGATGAGCCCAGTTTATGGCTAGCTTCTGGAGGTTTTTCCATAAGGGATAGGGGACACAGGTTAGTCTCAGTGTTGCATTTCACCCTCATACCGACGGACAGGCAGATCATACTATCCAGGCACTTGAAAATAGGTCGCGGGCTTGTGTTATTGAGTTCAGGGATAGCTGGGGGGATCTTTTGCCTCTCGTTAAGTTGTGTATATCTAGAGTTTTCCCAGCTAGTGATGTCCACGTGACGAAGGGTTTATCGTATGAGGGGAGTCCCATAGCGATACTCGATCGCCAGGTCAGGCGACTGCGGACCAAAGATGTGGCTTCCGTCAAGGTCTTGTGGCGGAATGATAATAGGGGGGATATGACTTGGGAAGCAGAAGAGGACATGATGAGGAAGTTTCCTCACTTATTCCCTACACCTTCAGGTAATTCATTCCCCTTACTCGTCAAGTGTTAATTGAAGTATTTGTTTAAATGTTGTTATGTGGCCAGTTGTGGCATAATTAGTATGTAGGGGTTGTAAAAGGAAACTATGTCGCTACATATTAGATTGACTACAAAAGAACATTCGGGGATGAATGTTTCTAAGGGGGAAAGAATGTTACACCCCGTATGTTATACCCCGTATTTCCAGAGTATGTATGTGAGGACGTACGTACAATTGTGTAAACCCGAATTATGATTAAGGACGAAAATTGTGCACACCCTACGAAAAGAATTGTTTTTCCGACGGAAAATTTTCCGAACCTTGTAAGGGAATTTTACGTTTTCAAGAAAATATTTATTTTGGATTTTTCCGAGAGATAAAATATTTTGGACCAACGAGAGGGCGACATGTGTCACCCTCAAGTGGACGGTTTGGAGGACGAAATTGGGGTCAAGATGGCACGTTTTTTTCATGTAAAATGCCATAAACCTTTGGTCAATGTTTGGTTAGATATTTGTGTGGTATATGGATAAGGTGGGGCCCACACACACTTGTCCAAATCTTCACCCTCCACTTGCTTTGATCTTGGCCATTGATTGGCCTATAAATACCCCTTAAGTTCAAGACTTATTCTTCATCCCTTAAACATTTTCCAAGTCTCAAAATCCCTCTCCCCCTATTAGAAGCTATCGTCAAAACTACCCCCCCCCCCCCTTAGAAAGGCTCTTGCCGAAACCCTCCTCCCCTTCCTAGTTGTTCTCGTTGAACCCCTTTTGGTAGAAAAGTATTCTCCAAGTATTGTTATTTCAAAATACCTCGCCCAAATACCTTGTAGTATTCCTAAGTTACCTCTATACTAAAAAGCCCGGAAATGCTACTTTATATCCTTTAGTCACAAAACGAAGCCCTAGGAAAATCTTCATGGTTGGTTGAAGTATTAAGTAGAAGTTGTTTAGAACTTCTAAGGGTTTCTGGAGCGAATGGAGCGCATAAAATAGGAGCTAAACCTTGCTCAGATCGACTTTAATCTTGGATAATTTTGGGCTTATCGAGGTAAATATCTTGTCCTTCTATTGTAATTGGAAATTACATAATCGTAGTAGTATAGAAATGAGTATAAGATGTATAGAAGGATGGTATAAGAGAAGAGAATTGAATCAGATTTACATGTGATCAGATTTACAAAGAGACTTGAGTAGTTGACGAGTAGGGAAGTTCTGCCCAAATTTCCGTAGAAATAAGAACCTTCTGCTTAGAATATTCTACAGAGTAGTCTAGACGTTGATAGACGTATTTGACTATTATAGGTTGATACTCTGCGCGCGACATATTCGACTTGGCGGTGGATTTCACGGCGAGGTATGTGATTCTTCCTATCCTCTTGAGCATGATATTTTAAAAAGAATATATATAGTACGGTAGACGTACGTGTGTTAACTGAACATGGTTTTACTTCGATGTCTTTTGACTTGAGTTTTAAATAATAAGAATCTTGAAGTATTTCAAAAGAATGAAGAATCGTTTTTGAAATAAGAGTAATACTTGATTTTAAAAAAGCTTAAGAGTTATACTAGCTTTATGGAAAGTTAGGTATAACGGCTTAAGAGAAATAAAAGGAACGGTTTACTTAATTGTTTATGAAAGCCTTGTATTGATTTTGAAAATGAGAATAAGTATCGAACAAACCACTGCAGCGCTAATAAAGGAAAATGTATTGACTAATTAAGTATTATTAAAACCAGTAGAAACCTCCATCTGCATAGAAGCTAAGATAAGACAAAATTGTATTACATTTCCTAGATCATGGCTGCTTTAATAATATCATTAATAAACAAGTTTTGATTTCAAAGTAAGGACTTGATTTATAAAAGACAAAGACTTGAAAATTTGAAGTGTTTTCGTTTAAAAAGGAAGGCATGCTTTTGTCTTAAGTTGGTTCAAAAAGAAGGTAGGGAAATTGTTTTGGTTTACTTAAAAAGATAGTCACTCTATACTACGGGTATCGTGTGACTCTTGTGAAAGAAACGGATCTTTTTAAAGAGTTAATGTATGAAGTACTTTGGGGATGAAAACCCGGACTTGTTGACATAAAATAGAAAGTACCTTGTGTGAATAACTTGACTATGTTGGCTTGTGATAGCCTTGTAATACTTTCTTGTTGGTTTGATAAGTAAACATGTTAGGATGCTACGTGTGTTAGTGTCTTGTGATGTTTGTGTAAAGGGGTTTCCCTTGATTGTGCTTATGTTGTTTAACGATAAGTCGTTATGTTAGTATTGTACCACTCACCTCTTGACATGATATACCGGGGGTTAAGTCGCCCGATGCGAGGATGCCTCATGCGGTCCAGGACCTATGCTGAGCTACGAGATTTCCAGGATAGTGTGCGGTGAATACCTCACGCGTCTATGTGGCCACGCGGACTACGAGAGTCCAGGACGATGCCGAGGAGTAGCTACCCTCGATGCGGGGAATACCTCATGCGGGCCTAGGTGGCCTATGCGGAGCTGCGGTGAGTTCCAGGATTTGACGCGCACATTGATACTGAGGGCGAGTGGCCAGCTTCGATCATGTGGCGCGGTCTAGAAAGACCTCGTGATACAGTTTTATAGCATTGTTGGTACTGTGGGTTTTAGTAGTCGGCTATGCCTTCGCATTTCTACCCCGCATGGGTTTTATTATGACACAGTGGGACACGTGTTCATGTGTATTCCTTGGTGCTTTTATATCATGGATCGCCAGTGAGGAAGGAATTCCACGGGCATGATTGATATTGCGGGCATGAGACCCATAGTTATATTTGAGTGATGACTTTAAGGGCGTGAGTCCCTTACTTGACATGACTGCTTACATATTGTGTATCGTAAATTGGTTATCATATATGTCTTCTGTTTTATATAGACTATTATGATTTCATTTACGATTTTCGCCACATATTTGGTACCGTTAGATCGACCTCATTCGGGCTGCGTTCATGCCGCAGTAGAGGTACACCGCCGTCGATCTCGCATACAGGATCACGCTCAGATTTTGGGAAGCTCTGTTTCTCCGGAGGCTTATCTTTGGTATAGTCACCTGTTGTTGTAGGTACTTACATTCAGGGGTATGGCGGAGCCCTGTCCCGTCATTATTATTATAACATTCTTAGAGGTCTGTAGTATTGTTGTGGGCAGGGTTTGTAAAAGGGATGTAACTGTTCAAGCTTTTATATATATATATGCCGACAGGCAGCTTTTCTCAGATAAACTGTTTCTCACTTCATATTGTTTCATGTCTTGTTTTATATTCCGCTGGTTACTATGATGTATGTCTACTTTGGTGCCCGGGTAAGACACCAGTCACGGGCCCGGGTTCGGGTCGTGACAAAAGTGGTATCAAAGCAGTTAATCCTCGGAAAGTGTCTACAGACCGTATCTAGTAGAGTCTTGATTATCGGTGTGTTGTGCACCACACCAATAATCAGGAGGCTATATGATATTTAGGATTGGTTTCCATTCTTCTCACTCTGAGATCGTTCCTTAGAGTTGTGTTATAAGTTGGACCCCTCTAACGTAATTCTTTCCCTTACCAGTTATGCCTCCGCGCAAGGCAACCCGGGCCCAAGAGGCAAGGCAAATGAGGAGCTGCGAGTAGAGCACAGAGGGTTACGAGGGCACATGGCCAATCATCACCTGAGGTGGTGCTTCATTCGGGGAGTTCTGCGACGTCGCAAATCACAGAGTCTAGCACAATGCAGCTAGCTCATCGCGCCATGATATTTGAACCTTCAGTTCCACGACCAGTAGCAGAAAGTATGGATTGCGAAGAGACGACCCTGTTACTAGCTAGAGATTTAGCAACCAAAGAGTATATTATGTACCGATTTATCATGGGTCTTGATGACTATCTAAGAGAGGGTTGTGCAAGAGTAGCTCTTGATCAGCATGAGCATGGCTCACAGACGGCTTATGCGCAGCAGCCGAGAAACGTAGGATCGACGGTTAACCAAGATCGCAGAAGAGGCGAGCAAAGACGGTCCTTTGGTAACTTTCGAGGCGGACCTTCTCAGCAGCAGACTGGTTATGCGCCTCCGCCAGTACAGAGTGATCCTCCACAGACTTCAGGATGTTCGGGGTATGCAGGAGTTGGTCAGAGCTCCAGGGCTTCTGGTTCACAGATACACGAGTTCCAAACACCGATTCGATTTTCTCGTTGTTCACAGGCAGCGCCATCCCGGAATGTCGTCTTTTTGTTGGTGCTTGTTTTACCTGCGGCCGTCAGGGCCATGTGACGAAAGAATGTTCAAGTAGGAGGGATGCAAGCAGGAGGACTCAGCCTACCAGATCAGTTGTGGATTCAGTGGCTCGGAGAGGAAGGGGTGTTAGCCAGAGGAGGCCACCCCCACCTCGGTGTGGCCGTTGTGGTAGGTGTCATTGTGGGGAGTGTCATACTTCTTCGACAGCTTGTTATTCTTGCGGCCAGCAAGGCCATTTTGCGAGAAATTGTCCGACCAGAGGTGGCGCGGATGTAGAGACTCAGCCTTCAGGAACAGTGGCTAGTTCATCACCTTCCCTAGCTATGCGCCCAACAGGGCAGGATTGTTTAGAATGACAAAGGGGAGTGAAGCAGTAGATACAGGTATATCCTTAACCCTCTAGAGATTAGTATGTGTGGTGAGATGAGTATATCTTAAGTGTTATGTTCAGATAGCGTTGTGTTAATTGTGATTAGAAATCATGGTTAGGTAAAAGGGTAAGATTGGGGATAGGGAAAGTGTGAGCCTTAGAGTTTTATACGTGGAGACCTTAGAGGCGAGGCTATCTCGATGTTATACCCCGTATTTCCAGAGTATGTACGTAAGGACGTACGTAGAAAATTTGAACTTGTATAAAAGTGGCTTGGCCGAAATTTATTTGTGCACAACACCCGGTTAGAGTCGTTTTTCGACGAAACGCTTTCCACGACTTTCGTAGGGAAAATTTCGGCTATGTCATTTTTAATTTTTGCGGATTTTTCCGAGAGACGAAACATTTTGGACCAACAAGAGGGCGCCACTTGGCACCCTCTCATTGGAAGACGTCTTGGGCGGTGGAGTGGACGAATGGGTTGGTTTTTTTGTCTTGGAGTTGGTAGGATATTTTGTGGTAGATGGATAAGGTGCACTTGGCAAGATCTTGGCCCTACACTTGCCTTGCACTTGGCATGATCTTGGCCATTGGTTGGCCTTTGCTAGACCTATAAATACCCCCCTTTGGAAGACTTCTTCATCCATTCCTAAAATATTTCTAAGTGTTAAATCCTCCTCCTCCCCTTAGTGTAGAGTTCGGCCAAGAGCCTCCTCCCCTTGGCCGAGCCCTTCCCCTCCTGGGTCTTGGCAGTGGGTACCCCCTAGCCTAGTTGTTTTCGTATAATACCCCCTCTTGGTAGAAATACTCTCAAAAGTATTGTTATAATGCCCAAATTACCTTAGCCAGATACCTTGTAGTATTCTAAGGTTATACTTATCTAAAAGCCCGTAAATACTATTATACTTCCTTCCGTCACAAAACCGAAACCCTAAGGAAAATCTCCATGGTTAGTTGGAGTAATAAGTAGAAGTTGGTTAGAACTTCTAAGGGTTGTTTGGAGCTGGTCGGAGTGCACGAGTAGAGCTAAACCTTGCTCAGATCGACATTTAAACTCGGATAATTATGGGATTATCAAGGTAAATATCTTGTCCTCTATTGTAATTGGAAATTACATGTTGTATAATTATATAGTTGAAGTATACTATATATAGAATCAACGTAGTTATCGGCAATGTCTTTTGACTTAAGCTGAATAATAAGAAACCTTTTCGAAAGAAGATCGAATCAGATTTACATAGATCGTATTACGAGACTTGTGTAGCTTTTCTCGAGGTAGAATTGTGCACGTCCGATTAAACATATAACCCCCGGTTGGCTTGGTAGCCGCCCCGATAGAGGAGATTTACGTTGTCATGAGGGGGAGGTCGCCGAATTTTCTCGTAGAATGTTCTACGAAGGGATCTAAATATTAATAAGCGCGTGGCCTTATAGGTTGAGTACTACGCGTGGCGCGATCTACTTGGCTTAAGGAGTAGCCGACAGTTTGAGGTACTTGGAGCGTTTTGCTATTAGTCGATAATCGTCGCGAGGTATGTGAACCTCTTCCTATCTCTTCTAGCATGATATGTGTGAACTATGTAGTACGGTAGACGTACATGTGCTAAATGTATTTGATTGGTTTAAAACATAAAGTGTTATAACGACTTTATGGGAAGTTGGTTATAACAACTTTATGTTGGTAAGAAAATACTTGTGGTTTTTAAAAGGTAAATCGATTTGAACTATAACTGGCTTATTATGTGTTAATAAAGAACTTGAAGTATTTCAAAAGATTTTTGAATCATTTCGAAAGAAGAAGTAATACTTGGTTTTTGAAAACTTAAGAGTTATACTAGCTTTATGGGAAGTTAGGTAATAACGGCTTAAGAATGTTTTACTGATTTCGGAAATCAGAATGTGTATCGACAAACCACTGCAGCGTTAATAAAAGGAAATGTTTTGATAGATTAAGTATTATTAAAACCAGTAGAAACTTCCATCTGCATAGAAGCTAAGATGAGACAAAATGATATTTCCTAGATCATGGCTGCTGTAATAAGATTGTTATAAACAAGAATATCCTACTCACATATAAGGCTTATGTTTCTCAGATAGCTTAAAAAGAGAATTATATTCTTAAATGAATAAGACTATGAACTACGAAACCTTTCTAAAATAAGAAACTTGAACATGGGAAATTAGGCAAACTTGAACATTGGAAATTAGGCAAACTTGAACATTGGAAAAGAAGGTTGCTACTTGATTTTACAAAGAGAAGTAATTGATTTACTTTAAAAAGATAATCACTCTATTGTTATATACTACGGGTATTGTGTGACTTTTGTGAAAGTAACATATCTTTAAAGAGTTATTGTATAAAGTACTTTGGGGATAAAACCCGATCTCATTAATCATATAGTAGAAAGTACCTTATGTGTGAATAACTTGATTGTATTGGTTTGTGATAGCCTTGTAATACCTTCGTGTTGATTTGATAAGTAATCATATTAGGATGCTACGTGTGTTAGTATTCTGTGATGTTTGTATAAAGGGGTTTTCCCTGGATTGTGCTTATGTTGTTTAAACGATAAACTGTTATGTTGGTATTATACCACTCACCGTGTTTCCGGTTAAGCCGCCTCCGACGCGGTAGACTCAGCGATGCAGGACCATGATTCGAGAATACCTCATGCGGTCCCGGGCCTATGCGAGCTACGAGTTCCGTGTTAGTGTGCGGCCTTTATGGTCATGCGGTCATGTGGCCACGCGGATCGCGAGTCCGGGGCGATGCCGGAGTAGCTACCTCGATGTGGGTTATACCTCACGCGCCTATGAGATTGGCCTACGCGAGCTGCGGGAGTTCGTGGCTAGACGCGCACATTTGATATTGCGCGAGCGACCAGCTTTGATCATGTGGCGGTCTATACATATATTATGATAAAATTTATGACCTTGTTAGTAATGTAGGTGTTAGTAGTCGGCTATGCCTTCGTACTTACCCTGCATCGCTTTATTTGGACACAGTGGACTCGCTGTTCATGTGTATTTCTTGGTGCTTTTCTATCATTGATCACGCCAGGTGAAGAAGGTATTCCACGGCATGATTGATGTTGTGGGCGTGAGACCCATTGTTATATCGAGTGATGACTTTGAGGCGAGTCCCCGACTAGACATGATCGCTTATTTATCGTGAATCGTAGTTTGGTTATCATACATGTCTCCTGCTTTCTATAGACTACTATGATTTCATTTACAGTATCTTCATGTTTCACATACTTGGTACCTGTGTACTGACCTCCTTCGGGGGGCTGCGTTCATGCCGCAGGTAAAGGTACACCAGTCGTTGATCCCCGCTCTTAGGGTCACAGTTCAGCGTTTGGGAAGCTCCGTTCCTCCGGAGGCTTATCTTGGTATAGTCCCCTGTTGATTGTAGAGTGCCACATTCGTGGTGTAACGCCCAACCCGGCCCGCATCGTGCCTTACCCCGGGCACCCTAGTGATACAACATCAGAGAAAACCAGCGGAAAATAAAACACGAGTCATGAAACGAGAGATATAATAAATAAACAGGCCAACCAAAACAGTTGCCTTCAGTATATACATAAAAACCCAAACAGTTATCCTCAACCCTGCCCACAACAGTGCTACAGACCTCTAAGATTTACAACAACTATGACGGGACAGGGCCCCGCCATACCCCTGAATGTACAAGAACCTACAACTCAGGGAAACATACCAAAGATAAGCCTCCGAAGGAACGGAGCTTTCCAACACGCTGAAATGAGATCCTAGAGCGGGGATCCACGACCGATGTACTCTACTGCAGATTTAACGCAGCCTCCGGCGAGGTCAAGACAACAGTACCAAGTATGTGAAATCACAACATCAAATGAAATCATAATAGCTTAAAAAGCAGGAGACATGTATGATAACCAAAATACAGTACGCAACATAAAAGCAGTCAAGTCAGGGACTCACGCCCTCAAAGTCACCACTCAAATATAACTATGGGTCTCACGCCCACAACATCCATCATGTTCGCATCATGGCCGCATGCCCCCGGAATACTGCATCGGTGTAGACATGTCCATGATGCAACAATAATAACAAGGCCGCATGGCCACATGCCCCCGGAATACTGCATCGGTGTAGACATGTCCATGATGCAACAATAATAACAAGGCCGCATGGCCACATGCCCCCGGAATACTGCATCGGTGTAGACATGCCCATGTAACCTCAATAACAATATATCGGGTGGTCAACCCTGCCGCATGGCCGCATGCCCCCGGAATCCCGCGCCGGTGTAGACACGTCCATGTTGCAGTAATAACCATATATCGGGTAATCAACCCGGCCGCATGGCCGCATGCCCCCGGAATACTGCATCGGTGTAGACATGTCCATGTGACATCAACAACAAGACAGTAATCAAAATGGAAACATACCCGTGGAATTCTCCTTCACTGCCAGCACGTCCAAGTAAGTTCTCAACAAGTCAACCGGCCCTCTATCGAGAGACACGGTAACACAGAAATACCACACTTGCACAACAAAGGCTATCATCACAAGCATAGGCAAGTTTCACAACAACAAGCATAGGCAAGTTTCACAACAACAAGCATAGGCAAGTTTCACAACAACAAGCATAGGCAAGTTTCACAACAACAAGCATAGGCAAGTTTCACAACAACTCAAAGTACTTTCATTTTATGCCAAAGTCCGGGTTTTTAACCCCAAAGTACTACATACGTTAAGTTCTTTTAAAAGAGATCCATTACTTTTATAAAAGTCACCCGATACCCGTAGCCTTAGAATGACCAACCCACATTCCTTTCCAAAATCAAGTAACAACATTCTTTTCCTAAGTTCCAGTTTGCCTAGTTTCAATTACTCAAGCTTCTCATTTTCAAATGGTTTCATAGTTCATAAACTTAATCACTTGATTTCTTTTTAGAACAATTGAGTAATATATGTCTCACGTGAGAGTAGGTTATTCTTGTTTACAACATTCTTATTACAAAGAGCCATGATCTAGAAAATGTAATATCATTTTGTCTCATCTTAGTTTCTATGCAGATGGAGGTTTCTACCGGTTTTAATACGATACATCATTATTCAATACATTTTCCTTTATTAACGCCGCAGGGTCCTGTCGATACACATTCTCGATTTCCAAATCAAGAAACATTATCCCTTTAAATAAAACCAAGTACTCATTACTCACGAATGAGGTTTCACACAAACATTCACTTTAAAACAAATAAGTTAAGTCTCTTATCTTATAAGATCAAGTCTCTTAACTTCTAACATCAAGAAACCATTCTTAAGCCGTTATACCTAACTTCCCATAAAGCTAGTATAACTCTTAAGTTTTCAAAACACAATACTACACTTCGCTCAAAACGATTCATAAATCTTTTGAAATACTTCAAGTTTTATTATAACGCCTCAAGCCGCTTATAAATCAAATCGCTTATCTTTTAAAACCACAACCCATTTTTCTTACCTACATAAAGTCGTTATAACCAACTTCCCATAAAGCCGTTATAACACTTTATGTTTTACAACAATCAAATATAATTAACACACGTACGCCTACCGCACTACATAGTTCACACATATCATGCTGTAAGAGATAGGAAGAGGTTCACATACCTCGCGATGGTTGTCGACTAATAGCAAAACGCCCAAGTACTTCAACCCGTCGGCTACTCCTTAGTCCAGAAGATTACGTCACACGTATCACTTCAACCTATAAGGCCACAATGCGCTTATTAACATTTAGATCTCATCGCAGAACATTCTACCAAAATTCGAAGACTCCCCGCAACAAACAGCGTAAATCTCCTCCTCTATCGAGGCCGGCTACCAAGCCAACCAGGGGGGGTTATACATCTAACCCTAACGGGTACAATTCTACTCCACGGTACTACTACACAAGTCTACTGTAATACAACCCTATGTAATTACAGTTCAGTTCAGTTCAGTTCTTCAGGCTTAAGTCGCAAGACATTGCCGATAACTACGTTCAGTACTATATATAGTATACAACAACTATATATTCAACACTTATGTAATTTCCAATTACAATAGAGGGACAAGATAATTACCTCGATAAGCCCAAAATTATCCTAGTTTAAAGTCGCTCCTGAGCAAGGTTTAGCTCCAACTCCGTGCGCTCCAACCCGCTCCAAACTACCCTTAGAAGTTCTAACCAACTTCTACTTACAACTTCAACAACGGGTGAAGATTTCCTTAGGGTTTCGTTTAGTGACTGAGGGAAAGTATAACGGTATTTTCTGGGCTTGTATAAGTGTAACTCGGGAATACTACAAGGTATTTGGGGCCAAGGTATTTGGACATTATAACAATACTAGGAGTATTTCTATACCACAACAAGTGGGTATTTATACGAGACAACTAGGCTAGTGGGTACCCTCGCCAAAGCTTCACAAAAGGGGGGTGCTTTCGGCAGTGGCCTTTCTCAAGGGGAGGGCTTTGGGACGAAAGCAAGACAAGAGGAGGAGTAGTTTGAGACTTAGATAGATTGCTCAAGTTTAGGATGAAGAATGTCTTCAACTAGAGGGTATTTATAGGTCAGTGAAGGCCAACCAATGGCCAAGATGAAGACAAGTGCATAGCAAGTGTAAGGCCAAGATTTAGCCATGTGCTACCTTATCCATCTACCACACAACTTGCACAAAAATATCCTACCAACTAAAGTAGCCCCAAATCGTCCCAATTGCCGTCTGCCTTCCAATGCGAGGTGACACATGTCACCCTCCCGTTGGTCCAAAATGTTTCGCCTCTCTAAAAATCCGCAAAAATATAAATGACATAGCCGGAATTTTCCCTACGAAAGTCGTGGAAACGTTTTCGAAAAACGACTCTTTTCGCACTTGGTACAAATTCAACCTTGTCTAGTCTTTAAGGCTAAAATTTTATACGCACGCCTCACGCATATACTGGAAATACGGTATAACATTCTCCTCTTAGAAACATTCGTCCCGAATGTTCCTTCTCAAACAGATAACGAAGTTCCTTCTAACAAGTTGTCAAAGCCACACCGCCACAAACATAACACACGTTCTCTTCCCTCCTTACTCGTAGTGCCTCCTCGAACACTTGAACTCTTCTAGTATACGCACCATACTTCATCATCATTTCGCTTCCCAAAACTTTGGAGTCACTACCTCAAACTTGGTCATCTTACTCGCCTCAATCTTCCTTAAGGCCATTCCCGCCTTCACGATCTACTGGTCGAACGTATCCACGAACTCATACTGGTCATTTAAACTGGGCCTAGCACCTCGTGACCGCCACCGGGCGACCACCCGAGCTGACCCTTCCTCGAACGGACGCGGGTTGGCCCGCAACATGGCCCCAACCCGACCCATTATCGCGCCAACTCTTGCTCGCCGACACGAACAATCTTGCTAAATCACATCATGAAAGCTACCACTTTCATTTACTCAACCAGGACTTATCACACAATACATTCTAGGCATAAAATGCACTGACAAGGATCACATGCAAAAACTTGTACTCAAAACGGCCTTACATCTAAGGTCTCCTCTGTAATATTCTAAGGTTCATCATTTTCACCCTGTGCTTACCCTTTCACTAAGCATGCTTCTAAGTCACATTTTAGCACAAAGCTATCCGAACATAACACTTAACACATTATCATAACATACAAAACTCTAGATGGTTAAGGATATACTGAAAGTAGGCGGTTCAAAGGACCGCTAGAATCGGGAACTCCCACCGCGACTTACCGGCTCACGGCACGAACATTCTGCTCGCATGGAAGGTGAAGAACCCGCAATCGCTTCCAAGAGTGCAGGCTATCCTACCGCTACTCGGTCGGACAAGCCGTCATATGGCCCCGCTGGCCGCAAGAATAACAAGCTCCTTGGTACTACGACACTTCAAATGCGGTCTACCACATCGACCACCGAGGTAGGGTGATCGATCCGCCAACACCCTACTCCTCGAACATCCAAGCACGGGAGCCCCGACCGCTTCCCGAATATCCTGGGTCCCGGCGTCTGCGGGGACCACTGCAATGGCGAGGTACATAACTAGTTCGCTGGCCGAGGCGGTCCGCCTCGAAAGTCGCCAAAATATCCGACCGCTCGCCTTCTTCTCACGAAAGCCGTCCACCTGCCGATCTGCGCCTCGCACCCGCGTGCATGAGCTCGAACGCGGCAATGTCCATGCCCGTCAAGAGAAACACCGAACAACTCTTCGCTAGGTAATCATCGAGCCTCAGAACATACTTCCGCACTCGATCCTCCATACTAGCTACTAATGCGGGAACATACCGCCAATGAGTCGAACTCACATTGTACTCGAATCAGACGCCTGCTCGCCTCAACATCAAAAACTGCTTACCGAGCCTCCTCATTTGTGGAGGCAAGAAATGTGCCGAAGGCCCCAAAACTCGCCCCAAACGGCCGGAAGTGAATGCTCCCCGAAAGCTCCCACGAGTCAAACCAATCGATCGCGTATCACGCAGCCGATGCGAACCAAATGTCACGATCTCAAGCCTTGATCACCCGTGACGATCCTTCAGAATCGACGGATGAACTCGCGGATCATCCTCCGCCTCGACCGAAACTCAAAGGGCTACAACTAAGAAAATCCCGTAGCCTCAAACTGCTCGCCTGGTGCACTACAGCGCCGCTGAACGGAATCACAAGGCCCACTTATCCTCATATTTGCCACAACTCGCCAATAATCGGGCCATCTCTCAGGACCCATCTCCCGCCTGCATCGTGGGACCGAGGCTCGTGTATCAGAGTCTCGGCAGCCATCGCTGCGCTCTAAACTCACTGGCTTTGGCGGCGCCGCAAAACTCGCCGTCAAGCACTACTCATCGACCGCTCGCGCCTCGCATTTCTCTCAATCCCACTAGCGCCTCCTCGGCCGCCTTGCCCTTCGGGCCCTGGTTGCCTTTCGCAGGCATAATCGTAAAAACGAAACACGCTGGAGGGTCCAACTTACAACACGGCTCTAAGGCACGATCTCGTAATGAGAAGAATGGAAACCAATCCTAAATGTCCTATAGCCTCCTCGATTATAGATGGTGCACAACACACCGATAATCAAGACTTACTAGACACGGCTCAGACACTTTCCGAGGACTAATCGCTCGATACCACTTTGTAACGCCCGAACTCGGCCCATCGTGCCTTACCCCTGCACCCTAGTGATACAACATCGAGAAAACCAAATGGAAAATAAAACACGAGTCATGAAACGAGAGATATAATAAATAAACAGCCAACCAAAACAAATGCCTTCAGATATACATAAAAACCCAAACAGCTTATCTCAACCCCGCCCACAACAAAGGCATGCACTTAAGATTTACAACAACTATGACGGACAGTGGCTCGCCATACCCGAATGTACAAGAACCTACAACTCGTGGAAACATACCAAAGATAAGCCTCCAAGGAACTGAGCTTTCCAACACGCTGAAATGAGATCCTAGGAGCGGGGATCCACGACCGATGTACTTCTACTGCAGATTGAACGCAGCCCCGGCGAGGTCGATAACAGTACTAAGTATGTGAAATCACAACATCAGAATGAAATCATAATAGCTTAAAAAGGCGAGACATGTATGATAACCAAAATACAAGACGCAACATAAAAGTAAGCTGCCGTGACTCACGCCTCAAAGTCACCACTCAAATATAACTATGGGTCTCACGCCCACAACATCCACGATGCAACACACAAGGCCGCATGGCCACATGCCCCGAATCTTGCGCAGACGGCAGACATGTCCATGATGCAACAATAATAACAGCGCCGTATGGCCACATGCCCCGGACATCGTGACGGTGTAGACATGTCCATGATGCAACACACAATAAGGCCGCGTGGCCACATGCCCCGGAATCGTGACGGTAGACATGCCCATGTAACCTCAATAACAATATATCGGTGGTCAACCCCGCCGCACGGCCACATGCCCCGGACATCAGACGGCAGACACGCCCATGTTGCGCATAACCATATATCGGTAATCAACCCGCCGCACGCCGCGATGCCCCGAATCTCAGACGGTAGATACGTCCATGTGACATCAACAACAAGACAAGAATCAAAATGGAAACATACCCGGAATTCTCCTTCACCGCCAAAGACGCTCCAAGTAAGTTCTCAATAAGTCAACCGCCTCTATCGAGACACGGAATACGTAAATACCACACTTGCACAACAAAGGCTATCATCACAAGCATAGGCAAGTTTCACAACAACAAGCATAGGCAAGTTTCACAACAACAAGCATAGGCAAGTTTCACAACAACAAGCATAGGCAAGTTTCACAACAACAAGCATAGCAAGTTTCACAACAACTCAAAGTACTTTCATTTTATGCCAAAGTCCGGTTTTTAACCCCAAAGTACTACATACGTTAAGTTCTTTTAAAAGAGATCCATTACTTTTATAAAAGTCACCCGATACGTAGCCTTAGAATGACCAACCCACATTCCTGTCGAAACTCAAGTAACAACCTTCGTTGCCTAAGTTCCAGGTTGCGTAGTTTCAATTACTCAAGCTTCTCATTTTCAAATGGTTTCATAGTTCATAAACTTAATCACTTGATTTCTTTTAGAACAATTGAGTAATATATGTCTCACGAGAGTAGGTTATTCTTGTTTACAACATTCTTATTACAAAGACCATGATCTAGAAAATGTAATATCATTTTGTCTCATCTTAGTTTCTATGCAGATGGAGGTTTCTACCGGTTTTAATACGATACATCATTATTCAATACATTTTCCTTTATTAACGCCGCAGTTGGTCCTGTCGATACACATTCCGATTCAAATCAAGAAACATTATCCCTTTAAATAAAACCAAGTACTCATTACTCACGAATGAGGTTTCACACAAACATTCACTTTAAAACAAATAAGTTAAGTCTCTTATCTTATAAGATCAAGTCTCTTAACTTCTAACATCAAGAAACTATTCTTAAGCCGTTATACCTAACTTCCCATAAAGCTAGTATAACTCTTAAGTTTTCAAAACACAATACTACACTTCGCTCAAAACGATTCATAAATCTTTTGAAATACTTCAAGTTTTATTATAACGCCCAAGCCGCTTATAAATCAAATCGATTATCTTTAAAACCACAACCCATTTTTCTACCTACATAAAGTCGTTATAACCAACTTCCCATAAAGCCGTTATAACACTTTATGTTTTACAACAATCAAATATAATTAACACACGTACGCCTACCGCATACATAGTTCACACATATCAAGCTAGAAGAGATAGGAAGAGGTTCACATACCTCGCGACTGTTCTCGACTAATAGCAAAACGCTCCAAGTACATCAACCCGTCGGCTACTCCTTAGTCCGTAAGATTACGCCACACGTAGCACTTCAACCTATAAGGCCACAAGGCGCTTATTAACATTTAGATCTCATCGTAGAACATTCTACCGAAAATTGCAAAGACTCTCCCGCAACAACAGAAATCTCCTCCTCTATCGAGGCCGCTACCAAGCCAACCAGTGGGTTATACATCTAACCCTAACGGTACAATTCTACTCCACGGTACTACTACACAAGTCTATCAGAATACAACCCTATGTAATTACAGCCTGATTCTTCAGCTTAAGTCGCAAGACATTGCCGATAACTACGTTCAAGACTATATATAGTATACAACAACTATATATTCAACACTTATGTAATTTCCAATTACAATAGAGGACAAGATAATTACCTCGATAAGCCCAAAATTATCCTAGTTTAAAGTCGCTCCGAGCAAGGTTTAGCTCCAACTCCGCGCTCCAACCCGCCTCCAAACTACCCTTAGAAGTTCTAACCAACTTCTACATACAACTTCAACAACGGGTGAAGATTTCCTTAGGGTTTCATTTTAGTGACTGAGGGAAAGTATAACGGTATTTTCTGGCTTGTATAAGTGTAACTTGGGAATACTACAAGGTATTTGGGGCCAAGGTATTTGGACATTATAACAATACTGGGAGTATTTCTATACCACAACAAGGGTATTTATACGAGACAACTAGGCTAGGGGTACCCTCGCCAAAGCTTCACAAAAGGGGTGTGCTCTCGGCAGGGCCTTTCTCAAGGGGAGGGCTTTGGGACGAAAGCAAGACAAGAGGGAGGGAGTAGTTTGAGACTTAGATAGATTGCTCAAGTTTAGGATGAAGAATGTCTTCAACTAGAGGGGTATTTATAGGTCAAGTGAAGGCCAACCAATGGCCAAGATGAAGACAAGTGCATAGCAAGTGTAAGGCCAAGATTTAGCCATGTGCTACCTTATCCATCTACCACACAACTTGCACAAAAATATCCTACCAACTAAAGTAGCCCCAAATCGTCCCAATTGCCGTCCAAGCCTTCCAATGTGAGGGTGACACATGTCACCCTCCCGTTGGTCCAAAATGTTTCGTCTCTCGGAAAAATCCGCAAAAAATATAAATGACATAGCCGGAATTTTCCCTACGAAAGCTGTGGAAACGTTCGTAAAAACGACTCTTTTCGGCACTTGTGTACAAATTCGAACCTTGTCTAGTCTTTAAGGCTAAAATTTTATACGTACGCCCTCACGTACATACTCTGGAAATACGGGGTATAACAAGGGGTATGACGGGGCCCTGTCCCGTCGTTGTTGTCATATCATTCTTAGAGGTCTGTAGTACTGTTATGGGCAGAGTGGTAGAAAGGGATGTAACTGTTCAAATTGTTATTTATATATACCGATAGAACTGCTTTTGGTTAGACTGTCTTCTTATTTAACTGTCTTATTACATTGGTTTCATGTATTGTCTTTATGTTCCACCGACACTCGATGTTGTATCACTAGGGTGCCCGGTAAGGCACGATCCACGCCCCGAACGGGTCGTGACAAAAGTGGTATCGTGAGCGATTAATCCTGAAAGTGTCTACGCATCGTATCCATGAAGTCTTGATTATCGGTGTGTTGTGCACCACACCAATAATCGTGAGGCTATAGGATATTTAGGATTGGTTTCTATTCTTCTCACTCGAGATCGTGCCTTAGAGCCGTGTTGTAAGTTGGACCTCTAACGTATTTCTTTCCCTTACCGCTATGCCTCCGCGTGGCAACCCGCCCAGAGGGCAAGGCAAAGGCGGAGCCGCGAGTAGAGTACATGAAGGTTACGTGGGCACAGCCCAATCATCACCTCGTGGTGCTTCATTGGGGAGTTCTGCGACGCCACTAGCCCCGAGAGTTTAGCACGGCGGCAGCCTTCCCGCGCCATGATATTTGAACCTTCGGTTCCACGAGGAACAGAGAATATAGATTTCAAGGCGACCACATTACTAACTATGGATTTGACTACGAGAGTATACCGATGTCTGCGAGTCTTGATGAATATCAACGGAAGGTTGTGCAAAAGTAAGTTCTTCGATTAGGCTTGAGCATGGCACGTATGCGGGCTTATGCAGCGAGAAACGTAGAGATCGACGGGTTAACCAAGGACAGCAGAAGAGGGCCAGAGTAGCAAGGTCCTTTGGTAACTTGCGAGGCGAGTCGCCTCACCAGCAGATTAGATTATGCGCATCCACCAGTGCAGAAAGGTCCTCCACAGGGTTCAGGACGTTCGGGGTATGCAGGAGTTGGTCAGAGCTTCCGGTTCACAGTCACACGAAGGTTCCAGCCATCTGGATTCAGTTTTTCTCAGTGTTCACAGTGTGGCAGGCGTCATCTCAGGGAATGTCGTCTTTTAGTTGGTACTTGTTGTACCTATGACCGTCAGGGTCTGATGTCGAAAGAGTGTCCTTGCGGGAGGACTTAGCCTTCAGGATCGGTGGGTAGTTCGTCATCTTCCTTAGCTATGCGCCCTACGGGGCAGGTTTGATTAGAACGACTAAGGGGAGTGAAGCAGTAGATATAGATATATCCTTAACCCTCTAGAGATCTGTATGTGTGATAAGGTGAGTATACCTTAAGTGCTATGTTCTGATAGCAGTGTGTTAGTTGTGATTAGAAATCATGGTGGGTTAACCGAGTAAGATTTTGGGGGATAGAGAAGGTGTGAGCCTTAGAGTTTTATACGTAGAGACCTTAGAGGTAAGGCCATCTCGAGTATAGACGTATGTTTATGTTTGACCCTTATAGGAGTGCATAGTGCACGTGAGCTATGTTTACGGGATAAGTCCCTGAGTAGTGTGGCATGAAAGAGGGTAGTTGAGCTAAGAAGACCGCTAGGTTTTCTGTAACGCCCCGAACCCGGGCCCGTTACTGGTGCCTTACCCCGGGCACCCTAGTGATACAACATCAGAGAAAACCAGCGGAAAAATAAAACATGAATCATGAAACAAGAGATATAATAAATAAACAGGCCAACCAAAGCGATTGCCTTCGGTATATACATAAAACCCGAACGCTTTAATCCTTTTACAACCCCGCCACAACAAAGGCGATTACTCTGCACTTAAGATTTACAACAACTATGACGGACAGGGCCCGCCATACCACGAATGTATAAGCATCTACGGACTCGGGTAACATACCAAAGATAAGCCTCGAAGGAACGGAGCTTTCAATCTGTTGAAAGGTGATCCTAAAAGCGGGGATCGGCAAATGATGTACCTTTTACTGCGGCATGACGCACTTCAAGGAGGTCGATAACAGTACTAAGTATGTGGCAAATCACGTAAATGAAATCATAATAGTCTATATAAAGCAGAGACATGTATGATGACCAAACTACGATATATAACATATAACGATTACATCAAGACAGGACTCACGCCTCCAAATTATCACTCGTGCGTGGAATTTCTTCCTCATCGCGGCGGTTATGATATAACAATACCAAGGATTATACATGAACACCATGTCCCACGTGTTATAAAAAACCGTGCGGGACAAGTATAACTACGGATCCGACCGTACCAATAATACAATGCAACCAAACACGGCCGTCACGGGGCAAGTCGAGAGCCGACTCTGGATACCAAGGCGGTCACGCGGTGGCAAGGGCAAGTCTGGTGACCACGGGGACGAGTCGTATCACGAAACTTCGTCACTATCTTGAGCGGGGCAAGTCAGGGTGACTACGGATACCAAGGCGAATCGATCACGAGGCGGGGCGGTACGAGCGACCACCGGATACCGGGCGAGCAGTAAGAAACCTCAACGATCCAACCGGCCTCTATCGAGAGAGCGGTAACACGTAAACACCACACTTGCACAACAAAGGCTATCATCACAAGCATAGGCAAGTTTCACAACAACAAGCATAGGAATGTTTCACCACAACAAGCATAGGCAAGTTTCACATCACTCAAAGTACCTTCATTTTATGCCAAAGTCCGGTTTCAACCTAAAGTACTACGTCGTTAAATTCTTTAAAAGAGATCCATTACTTATCAAAGTCACCCGATACGTAGTATTAGAATGACCAACCCACATTCCTTTTCAAAATCAAGTAACAACATTCTTTTCCTAAGTTCGGTTGCCTAGTTTCAATTACTCAAGCTTCTCATTTTCAAATGGTTTCATAGTTCATAAACTTAATCACTTGGTTCCGTTTTAGAACAATTGAGTAATATAAGTCTCACGTGAGTAGGTTATTCTTGTTTACAACATTCTTATTACAAAGACCATGATCTAGAAAATGTAATATCATTTTGTCTCATCTTAGTTTCTATGCAGATGGAGGTTTCTACCGGTTTTAATACAATTCATCATTATTCAATACATTTTCCTTTATTAACGCCGCGGTGGTGCTGTCGATACATTCGATTTCCAAATCAAGAAACATTATCCTTTAAATAAAACCAAGTACTCATTACTCACGAATGAGGTTTCACACAAACATCCACATTAAAACAAATAAGTTAAGTCTCTTATCTTATAAGATCAAGTCTCTTAACTTCTAACATCAGTAAACCATTTTCTTTACCTTTCTTAAGACATTATACCTAACTCCCCATCAAGCTAGTATAACTCTTTTTAAAACCTTTAAAACCAAGTGTTACTCTCCCTTCAAAACGATTTAGAAATCTTTTGAAATACATCAAGTTCTTTATTATAACTAGCCAGTTATAATTCACATCAGTTACCTTTTAAAACCACAAAGTATTTTCTTACCTACATAAAGCTGTTATAACCAACTTCCCATAAAGCCGTTATAACACTTTATGTTTTAAGAACAATCAAACACGATTAACACGTATGCGTCTACCGCACTACATAGTTCACACATATCATGCTAGAAGAGATAGGAAGAGGTTCACATACCTCGCGACGATTTAACGACAATAAGCAAAATGCTCCAAGTACTACAACCGTGCTAGCCCTTTCCACTCCTCGAGTAGAATACGCTACTCTTAGTACTTTCACCTATAAAGGCCACAAACGTCTATTAAATCTTAAACACACGTTCCCATCTTTCTACAGAAAATTCGGCAGCACCTCCCCCCCCCGCAACAGCGTAAATCTCCTCCTCTATCGAGGTCGGCTACCAAGCCAACCAGGGGGGGGGTTAACACGTCTAACCGGACGCGTACAATTCTACTACACAGTAATGCTACATAAGTCTACTGTAATACAACCAGGTAATTACAGATTCGATTCTTCTCTTTATTATCCTTCTATGTGATTACTGTTCAATTCTTCATTCTTCAGGCTTAAGTCAAAAGACATTGCCATACTACTAAGTTCAGTTCTATATATAGTATATAACACTATATATTCAACACTTAAGTAATTTCCAATTACAATAGGGGGACAAGATATTTACCTCGATAAGCCCAAAAATTATCCGAGTTTAAAGTCGCTCCTGAGCAAGGTTTAGCTCCTCCTCCGAGTGCTCCAATCCGCTCCAAACAACCCTTAGAAGTTCTACGCAACTTCTACTCCATACTTCAACAACGGGTGAAGATTTTCCTTAGGGTTTCGTGTAGAGGCTAAGGAAAGTATAATCGTAATTTCCGGGTTCTTCGTACAAAGGGTACTTTGGAAAGTACTACAAGGTATTTGGGCTAAAGTATTTTGGACATTATAACAATACTTAGGAGAGTATTTCTATACCACAACAAAGGGTATTATACGAAAACAACTAGGCTAGGGGTACCCATGCGAGGCACCACAAAGGGAAAGCTTTCGGCAAAGGGGAAAGGGGTGTGGTGGGCCAATTTCACAAAGGAGGAGGAAGAGAACTTCAAGACTTAGGCAATTTGTGGATGAAGAAAGTCTTCACAAAGGAGCTATTTATAGGCCAAGCAAAGGCCAACCAATGGCCAAGATCCATCCATGTGTTAGGCAAGTGTAAGGCCAAGATCAAGCCAAGTGCACCCACAAAACACTCCACAAAACACTCCACAAAACAAGCCACAAAACAAGGCACAAAAGGAGGGACCAATCGGCCAAGGCCAAGCCTCCTCTTGCCGTCAATGAGGTGACAAGTGTCACCTCCCGTTAATCCAAAATGTTCCGTGGCTCGCAAAAATCCGAAAAAATCCTAAATGACAAAGCCTGAATTTTCCCAACTTAGCCGGTGGAAAGGTTTCTTAATAAAACGACTCTATTCGGCACTTGTGCCCAAATTTCGAACCAAAGCCAATTCTTAAGGCAAAAAAATTTAATACGTACGCCCTCACGTACATACTCTGGAAATACGGGGTATAACATTCATCCCCCCTTAGAAACATTCGTCCCGAATGTTCCTTCAATCTCAAAACAACAGCGTCGAGATAGTCTTCACTGCTATACGTACGAAAACAATCATGCCACACCTGGCCACAAAAACATACGTTCACTTTTCCCCTTTCTCGTAGTACTCGTCACGAACACTCGAACTCGTTCTAGTATCCGTACCACACTTCTGTCAACGCTTCTGTTTCCAACCCTTGGAGTCACTACCTCCAACTTGGTCATCTCACTAACCTCGATTTCCCCTAAGGCCATTCCGGCCTTCACGAACTGATCGATCGAACGCGTCCACGAACTCATACGATGGTCATCTAAACTTGGGCCTAGCACCCTCGTGACCCTACCACTGGCGGGACCACCACCCGACCCACCCCCAAACCGGGTTCTGGGTTGACCGCAAATGGTCCTCAACCCGACCCCAATCGCGCTAACTCTTGTTCCCGATCCGAACAATCTTACTATTTCACATCGAAAGCTACCACTTCCATCTCACACTACCGGGGACTTACCCTTTTCACTAACTGTTTCTAAATCACATTTTAGCACAAAGCTATCCAAACATAACATTAAACACATCAACAACATCAATACAACAAAACTCTAGAGGTTAAGGATATACAGAAACTAGGCGGTTCAAGGACCGCTAAAACTCGAACTCCACCGCGACCTCTGGGGCCTTCCGGGTGCACGAGCATCTGCTGGCTACGGAAGGTGAAGAACCCGCAATCGCTCTAGTAGTCCATGCTATCCTACCGCTGCTACCCATCGGACGATCTCTTGCCGGATAGCCCCTGTTGGCGCAAAAATAACAATCTCCGAGTTAGTACGACACTCTCCCTTATGAAGCTTTCACAACGGCCACCGAGACAAGGGCAACCTCATCCGCGAGCACTGCTCCCGAAAATCTGAAACACAGGAGCCCACCGCTCACGAATATCCCGAAGGTCCCGAAAGCTGGGGAGGACCACTCTGTACTGACGGAGGTACATAACTAGTCTGCTGCTGAGGCGGTCCGCCTCGAAAGTCACCAAAGGACCCTGCTGTTCTGGCCCTCTTCTGCTGACTTTGGTCATTCCGTCGATTTATCCGCTCCTCACATCCAAGTGTATACGCCTGCATGCGGGCAATGTCCATGCCCGGCTGAAGAGCTACACCCGAACAACTCTCTGCAAGGCAATCATCGAGCCCTGTAACATATCGGTGCACTCGATCCTCCATACTAGCTACTAACGCGGGGACGTACCGGGCCAATGAGTCGAACTCCACATTGTACTCCCGAACCGTACGCCCGTTCTGCCGTAACACCAAAAATCGCCGGCCGAGCCCTCCTCATCCGGGAGGCAAGAAATGTGCAAGAAAGGCCTCTCGAGAACTCGTTCCATACCGGAAGTGCATGCTCTCCCTGGACAGCTCAAGAATCAAACCGATCATTGCGGTATCACGCGATTGATGTGAACCTAGGCCACCGACTCGATCTCCGATGCCTTGATCACTCTCACGATCGTGTGGCGGCGGATGAACTCTGGATCATCCTCGTGCCTCGACCCATAAAACTCGCGGCTCTGACTCAGAAAATCCCGTAGCCTCGAACTATCTGATCTAGGGTGAACCACTGGTGCTACTGGAACTGCTGCGTCCAGCCTATCCTCAAGTCTGGCCACAACCCTGGCCATTAACTGGGCCCACTCCTTGTAACTCATCTCCTCTGCTCCAGACTGCGGGACTGGAGGCTCAGGTACTGTGGTCTCTGCCGCTGCTCTACTCGCAGATCCCTCTGCTGCCTTGCCCTTCTGGGCCCGGGTTGCCTTTCGCAGAGGCATAACTGGTAAAAACGAAACACGTCAGAGGGGTCCAATCTTATCACACAGCTCTAAGGCACGATCTCAGAATGAGAAGAATGGAAACCAATCCTAAATGTCCTATAGCCTCCTGATTATAGATGTGGTGCACAACACACCGATAATCCAGACTCTACTAGACACGGTCTGTAGACACTTTCCGAGGATTAATCGCTGCGATACCACTTTGTAATCAGGCTGGTTGCACGAGGCATTAACCTTCTCGGCGACCTACAAAGTGTGCAGGTTGCTGCGATCCACGAGGCATGCCAACCCTTCTCGGGATGTGCCATACGGAGCCACTTCGGGCTCGTTCCCGAGTGAGGCTCGGCCTCTTTATACGCTCGGCCCGAGGTCAAGATAACAGTACCAAGTATGTGAAATCACAACATCAGTAAATGAAATCATAATAGTCTATATAAAGCGGGAGACATGTATGATGACCAAACTACGATATATAACATATAACGATTCATCAAGACAGGACTCACGCCTCCAAATTATCACTCGTGCGTGGAATTTCTTCCTCATCTGCGTGATTTATGATATAACAATACCAAGGATTATACATGAACACCATGTCCCACCTGTGTTATAAAAACCGTACAGGACAAGTATAACTACCAGATCCGACCGTACCAATAATACAATGCAACCAAAACACGAAGCCGATACGGGGCAAGTGCGAGCCGACTAACGGATACCAAGGCGGTCACGCGGTGGCCGGGGCAAGTCTGGTGACCACGGGGACCAAGGCGTATCACGAAACTTCGTCACTATCTTGAGCGGGGCAAGTGCGGTGACTACGAATACCAAGGCGAATCGATCACGAGGCAGGCGGTACGAGCCGACCACCGGATACCGGGCGAGCGAAGAAACCTCAACCAGTCAACCGGCCCTCTATCGAGAGACGCGGTAACACAGAAACACCACACTTGCACAACAAAGGCTATCATCACAAGCATAGGCAAGTTTCACAACAACAAGCATAGGAATGTTTCACCACAACAAGCATAGGCAAGTTTCACATCACTCAAAGTACGTTCATTTTATGCCAAAGTCGGGTTTCAACCTAAAGTACTACGTCGTTAAATTCTTTAAAAGAGATCCATTACTTATCGAAGTCACCCGATACGTAGTATTAGAATGACCAACCCACATTCCTTTTCAAAATCAAGTAACAACATTCTTTTCCTAAGTTCGGTTTGCCTAGTTTCAATTACTCAAGCTTCTCATTTTCAAATGGTTTCATAGTTCATAAACTTAATCACTTGGTTCGTTTTAGAACAATTGAGTAATATAAGTCTCACGTGAGTAGGTTATTCTTGTTTACAACATTCTTATTACAATGACCATGATCTAGAAAATGTAATATCATTTTGTCTCATCTTAGTTTCTATGCGGATGGAGGTTTCTCTTGGTTTTAATACAATTCATCATTATTCAATACATTTTCCTTTATTAACGCTGCGGTGATGCAGTCGATACACATTCCGATTTCGAAATCGGTAAAACATTATCCTTTAAATAAAACCAAGTACTCATTACTCACGAATGAGGTTTCACACAAACATCCACATTAAAACAAATAAGTTAAGTCTCTTATCTTATAAGATCAAGTCTCTTAACTTCTAACATCGATAAACCATTTTCTTTACCTTTCTTAAGACATTATACCTAACTCCCATCAAGCTAGTATAACTCTTTTAAAACCTTTAAAACCAAGTGTTACTCTCCTTCAAAACGATTTAGAAATCTTTTGAAATACATCAAGTTCTTTATTATAACTAGCCGCTTATAATTCACATCGATTACCTTTTAAAACCACAAAGTATTTTCTTACCTACATAAAGTCGTTATAACCAACTTCCCATAAAGCCGTTATAACACTTTATGTTTTAAGAACAATCAAACCACAGTTAACACGTATGCGTCACCGTACTACATAGTTTACACATATGATGCTAGAAGAGATAGGAAGAGGTTCACAGACCTCGCGACGATTTAACGACAATAAGGAAAATGCTCCAAGTACTACAACCTTGCTAGCCCTTTCCACGCCTCGAGTAGAATACGCTACTCTTAGTACTTTCACCTATAAAGGCCAACAACGTCTATTATATCTTAAACACACGTTCCCATCTTTCTAAATAAAATTCGGCAGACACCTCACACATGGCAGCGTAAATCTCTCCTCTATCGAGTCGGCTACCAAGCCAACCAGGGGGTTAACACGCCTAACGGACGCGTACAATTCTACTACACAAGGTAATGCTACATAAGTCTCTTGTAATACAACCTAGGTAATTACGATTCGATTCTTCTCTTTATTATCCTTACATGTGATTCTTGTTCAATTCTTCATTCTTGAGCTTAAGTCAAAAGACATTGCCATACTACTAAGTTCAGTTCTATATATAGTATATAACACTATATATTCAACACTTAAGTAATTTCCAATTACAATAGGGGGACAAGATATTTACCTCGATAAGCCCAAAAATTATCCGAGTTTAGAGTCGCTCCTGAGCAAGGTTTAGCTCTCCTCCGAGTGCTCGATCCGCTCCAAACAACCCTTAGAAGTTCTACGCAACTTCTACTCCATACGTCAACAACGGGTGAAGATTTTCCTTAGGGTTTCGTGTAGAGGCTAAGGAAAGTATAATCGTAATTTCCGGGTTCTTCGTACAAAGGGTACTTTGGAAAGTACTACAAGGTATTTGGGCTAAATTATTTTGGAAATTATAACAATACTTAGGAGAGTATTTCAATACCACAACAAAGGGTATTATACGAAAACAACTAGGCTAGGGGTACCCACGGCCAAGGCACCACATGAGGGGAAAGCTTTCGGCAAAGGGAAAGGGGTGTGGTGGGCCAATTTCACAAGGGAGGGAGGAAGAGAACTTCAAGACTTAGGCAATTTGTGGATGAAGAAAGTCTTCACAAAGGGGAGCTATTTATAGGCCAAGCAAAGGCCAACCAATGGCCAAGATCCATCCATGTGTTAGGCAAGTGTAAGGCCAAGATCAAGCCAAGTGCACCCACAAAACACTCCACAAAACACTCCACAAAACAAGCCACAAAACAAGGCACAAAAGGAGGGACCAATCGGCCAAGGCCAAGCCTCCTCTTTGCCGTCAATGAGGTGACAAGTGTCACCTCCCGTTGGTCCAAAATGTTCCGTCGCTCGGAAAAATCCATAAAATACTAAATGACATAGCCGAATTTTCCCAACGTAATGGAAAGCGTTTAGTCGAAACGACTCTATTCGGCACTTGTGCCCAAATTTCGAACCAAAGCCAATTCTTAAGGCAAAAAAAATTTAATACGTACGCCCTCACGTACATACTCTGGAAATACGGGGTATAACATTTTCGTAACGTGATTAGTGAGAGTTTTCCTTCGGGGAGCTAGCGTTTAGCGCGTTGCCGGGTCGGGTTGAGGCCACGTTGCGGGTCAACCCGCGGCATGTTTGATGGTGGGGTCAGTTTGTGGTGGTCCCGTTGTCACGACCCGTTCCGGGGCGTGGAGTGCCTTCAGGGGCACCCAGTAGTCATACATCGAGTAACGGCGGAATATAAAACAAGACAGAAGCGATTTATAAAAGAAGACACAGTTTATCTGATGAAAAGCGTGCCTTTCGGCATAATATAAATAACTCAAGTTTTGCAGTTACATCCCAACTGTATAATAGTACTACAGACCTCTAAGGAAGTAAACAACTATGGCGGGACGGGGCCCGCCATACCTGATCTGCACAAAACTATCTACAATACGGAGATCATACCCAAAGTAGAGCCTCAGGAGAAGATGGAGCTCACGACACCAACGCAAAGATCCTAAGGATGTGTATCTAGCACTGCTTGCCGCCTGCGGCATGAACGCAGCCCCCCGAAGGAGGTCAGTACAACAGGTACCAAGTATGTGAAACTATAAAGTACTTAAATGAAATCAGAGTATTCAAAACCTTTTCACAAATACAATCAGTTCAATTGCACATAGTGCCACATCACAAACAACAATGAATAGGAAAAGCGCCAGCAGTCTATTCTAGGCGCGAATGATCGGGCAAGGCCAATCGCCCATAGTATCATTCTGCGTGCCTAGCCACGACTTCCGCAGCCGCATAGGTCCCACGCGAACCGCGTGAGATATTTCTCGCATCGGGGCAGCCAACCCCGGCATCCGCCTAGGCTCCGCGACGCGCATAGCCTCAAAGACCGCGTAGTCTCAGCGGACCGCGTAGAATCCGCGTCAAAGCTAAACGCCCGGAATGATCAATCCTGGAGCATACCGCTGCTCTGCATAGTCTCACAGACCGCATAGGCCGTATAGACCCGCATCAATGGGGGCAAGCCCTCGGTACAACAGTCAAGGGGGTAGGTGATACAATAATAGTACAACGGACTTACCGGTTAGCAACGTAAGCACATCAAGAATGACCCTTTACACAAAATTACAAGACACTAACACAGTAGCATCATAACATGTCTACTTATCAAACAATCTTACTACACTTAATGCAATCAATACAAGGCTTTTATAAACAAACAAGTAAATGATTCCTTTTTATCTTTCTTAAGTTGTTATACCTAACTTCCCATAAAGCTAGTATAACTCTTAAGCTTTGTTTTAAAACCAAGTATTTATCTTCGTTAAAAATGATTCAATATTCTTTTGAAATGTTTTGATTCTTTGTTATTCAGCTTAAGCGTGAGGCATTGCCGTAAGTATTATTCGAGCTTAAGCGTGAGGCATTCTGTAAGTATTATTCGAGCTTAAGCGTGAGGCATTACCATAAGTATTATTCAGTTAACACGTATGCGTCTACCGCACTATATATTGTAAAATATCATGCTTTAGGAAGAATCACATACCTTCTCAAATAAAACCACCGCCAAGTTGAATATGTCGCGAGAGAGTCACCTATAATAGTCACAGACATCAATCAAAGTCTAGACTACTCAAGGTCATTCTAAACAGAGGGTTCATAATTCTACGGTAAGTCGGGCAGACAACCCTACCCGTGAGCTATGTAAGTTCTTTGTGAAAAGAGTCCTAACTGAGTACAGTTCAATTATTCTTCTTTTAAACCCTTCTCCTGTGATAACAGTTCAATTCTTTTCTGTGATATTCTTCTAAGTATCTAATACTTGTTCTAATACTACAACAATGAAGTATTCTCTAATTCAAAGAGGTTAGGATTAGTTACCTCGGTAAGCCCAATAATGTCCTAGATAAAGTCGCGCTGAGCAAGGTTTAGCTCTAAGTTATGCGCTCAGGTAGCTCGAAACCTTAGAAGTTCTTCACAACTTCTACTAAAGACTAAGGGATTTGGGCTAGGGTATTTTTGGGCATTATAACGATACTAGAAGACAACTTTTCTACCAAGGGAGGGGGGGTAGATTTTGGCTAGGCTAGGGGGGTGGGGTAGCCTCGGCCAAGCTTCTCAAGGGGAGGGGGGTGTTGGACGATTTGCTAACAAAGGGAGAAGAGAGGATTTTTAGACTTGGAAAGCTTTTGTGGATGAAGAACTCTTCATCTCTAAGGGGGTATTTATAGGTCAAGTGAAGGCCAACCAATGGCCAAGATTTAGCCAAGTGCTAGGCAAGTGTAGGGCCAAGATTCACCCATGTGTCCTAGGCCAACTAACACACAAAATATCCTACCAACTACACCTCTCCATTTCGTCCAATCCGAGCCCTCACGTCCGCCAATGGGAGGGTGCCAAGTGGCGCCCTCTTGTTGGCCCAACACGTTTCGTCTCTCGGAAAAATCCGCAAAAATTAAAAATGACATAGCCGGAAATTCCCCTACGAAAGCTGTGAAAACGTTTCGTCGAAAAACGACTCTAAACGGGTGCTGTGAACAAAATTAATTCGGCCAAGCCTTAGTACAAGTTCAAATTTTCTACGTACGTCCTTACGTACATACTCTGGAAATACGGGGTATAACATTCTCCCCTCCTTAGAAACATTCGTCCCGAATGTTCCTTCTCAAGACAGTTATCGAAAAAGCTTAAACAGTTAGCAAATGCCACACACGGCCACAAAACAACACTTAGGCATAAATGATAATGGAAATTTACAAGTAGGAAAGTGAATTACCTGGAGGTGTGGGGAATAGGTGAGGATACTTCTGTCTCATGTCCTCCTCGGCTTCCCACGTCATCTCCTCCCTGAGCTCGTTCCGCCACAAGACTTTGACGGAAGCCACGTCCTTCGTCCGCAGACGCCTAACCTGACGATCGACTATCGCTATGGGAATCTCCTCATACGATAACCCTCGGTCACACGGACATCGTCAATCGGGTGTACCACTAGATGGATCCCGATACATCTCCTCAAAGATAGATCGTGAAACACCGGATGCACCGCCTCCGGTCGGACGGCAGATCTAACTCGTAGGCAACCTTGCCTACCTCATGCGGACAATCTGAAGCGGCCCAATGTACGCCGGTGAGTTTCCTTCTTCCGAATCTCATCACACCTTTCATGGGTGACACCTTTAGGAAAACCCAATCATCTACTGCGAACTCCAGATGCCGACGACGATGATCTGCATACGACTTCTGTCGACTCTGAGCTGTCAATAGTCGCTCTCGGATAAGCTTCACCTTATCCACTGCCTGCTGCACCAAATCTGGTCCCACTAGCTGCACCTCGCCCACATCGAACCAACCTATAGGCGATCTGCACTTCCTCCCATACAAGGCCTCATAAGGCGCCATCTGAATACTGGAGTGGTAGCTATTATTATACGCAAACTCAACTAGAGGCAAATGATCCTCCCAACTACCACTGAAGTCAATAACACAGGCTCGCAGCATATCCTCAAGAGTCTGGATAGTGCGCTCTGCCTGTCCGTCATGCGTGGATGAAATGCGATGCTCGGGCTCACTGCGTCCCTAAACCCCTGGAAGGACCTCCGAAGTTAGCCGTAAATCGGGCTCCTGCATGCGATATGATCGAACTAGGGACTCCATGCAGTCTGACGATCTCTCGGATGTAAAGTCTGGCATAATCCTCAGCCGAGAAAGTCGTCCTAACGGGAAGAAAGTGGGCTGATTTCGTCAGCCTGTCGACGATAACCCATATAGAATCATGTCTCCTCTGAGTGCGAGGTAATCCTGTGATGAAGTCCATGTTGATTACCTCCCACTTCCAGGTCGGGATCTCAATCGTGCGTAACAAACCACGGGCCTGCGGTGCTCTACCTTCACTGCGACAACACGGGCGAGCTACGAACTCTGCAACGTCCTCTTCAAGCCATCCCACCAATACGGATCTAAGGTCGTGGTACATCTTGAGTCGACCACGGATGGATAGAGTAACGCTTGTTTGTGTGCTTCCCCAAGAACCTCTGCCAAGTCACGAAACATCTGGAACACACACGCCCTCAAACCTTAGCACCCCATCGATGCTACCTCAAAGGACCCTTGCTCTCACGAAGAGTCGTATCGCGATAACGTGCCAAACCGGATCCTCGGCTGTTGCCTCTTCACCTCCTCGACGATGGAAGACTCGGCAACCTCACGAACTCTAACCCCACTGCTATCAGAATCAATCAAACGGACACCAAGGCTCGCTAACTGATGCAAATCACGAACCATGTCCCTCCTCGCTGGCTGCACATCTGATAAGCTCCCCATCGACCTACGACTAAGAGCATACGCCACAACATTGGCCTTCCGGGTGGTACGGGATATCAACATCGTAATCCTTAAGCAACTCTAACCACCGTCTGCATCGTAAGTTCGGCTCCTGCTGAAGATATCTTGGAGGCTCTTGTGGTGCAGTATAAATATCCACGTGAACCCCATACAAATAGTGCCTCGGATCTTGGCGTGAATCACAGCTGCCAACTCTAAATCATGGGTGGGGTAGTTCCTCTCGTGTTTCTTCAGCTGTCGGGATGCATATGCTATAACTCTGCCATGCTGCATCAACACACATCCCAGCCCGATGCCTGACGCATCACAATACACGACATAACCATCTGGACCCTCTGGAAGAGTAAGAACGGGGGCGGTCGTTAGTCTCTCTTTCGGAATCGAAACCACCGCTCACAAGCATCACCATCAAACTTGGGCGCATACGAGTCGGCCTAGTCAATGGTGCGAAGATAGAAGCAAACTTCTCCACGAACGCCGATAATATCCTGCAAGGCCCGTAAAGCTGCGAACCTCAGCCGGAGTAGTAGGTCTAGGCCAAGTCTGGCGCCGATCTTGGCCGTATCCACTCGAATGCCATCGGCCCGACAATATGCCCAAGAAACGCCATCAAGTCACCAAAACTCACATTTGGAAAACTTGGCGTATAAGCTGGCTGGTCTGAGAATCGGCCAAGATCGCCAAATGCTCGCGTGCTCCGCTCTGGCGAGAATAAACCAGATATCATCAATGAACACTATCACAAGCGTGTCCAAAAATGGTTTGAACACTCGGTTCATCAAATCCATGAATACCGCCGGAGCATTGGTCAACCAAAGACATGACCACTGAACTCATAATGCGTCTGCACGTCCGAATGCGATCTAGGGACATCCACCTCTCGACACGAACTCGATGATAGCGACGCAGATCAATCTTGGAGAAACATCTCGCGCCACAATCGGTCGAACAAATCATCAATCACGGGAAGGGTATACATTCTTAATGGTCACTTTGTTCTGCTGTAGTCAACACATGCGCGGCGTCGCCCTTCTTCTTCACGAACAATCTGGCGCCCCCGGGGAGAAACACTAGGTCGATAAAACCCTTCTCCAAAGAAATCTCTAAGGCGATCCTTCAACTCTCTCAACTCGGCGGTGCCATTACGTATGGCGGAATGGAAATAGGCGAGTGTCCGCAATATGTCAATACAAAACTCAATCTCCTCTCGGGAGGATACGGGAGGTCATCAGGAAACACGTGCGGGAACTCGACTCTTTGGGCCCGGTGAAAATCTGTACCGCGACTTGATTATCAAACACCCGACGAGATGGTAGATATACCCCTTCGCACCATCTTCCTAGCCTTGAGGTAGGAAATAAACCTACCCTCGGCGTCTGGTGCTCCTCCCACTCAACAACCGGCTCCTCAGGAAACTGGAACCGTACTACTCTCTCTCTGCAGTCTACATTGGCGTAGCAAGAAGCTAGCCAATCCATCCCCATAATCACGTCGAAGTCAATCATCTCCAACTCTATCAAGTCGGCTGGTCCGACGGCGCAAATAGTCACAGGACAAGCTCTATATACCCGCCGAGCTACCACCGAATCACCATCGCGTAGCTACCTCGAAAGGGTCTATGGACTCGGGCTCTATCCCTATCCTACTAGCAACAAGGGAGATATATAGGGCCAGTAGAACCGGATCTATCAAAGCATACACATCAAACCCGAACCGATAAGGTACTGGCGACATCGGTGAGGCCTCACGATCTGTCGGTGGACAAAGCATATATGCGGTTCTGAGGACCGCTAGAACTGGGACCTGCGCCACGACCTCTGCCGCGACCCGCTGATCCATGTACCTTGCCCTCGGCGAAATGGCTGTCGGGGATGAAGAAGCGGCAACAGACCCTGTAGGCTGAGCCCTACCACCAGCGCCGCCCCCGGTCGGACAAACTCTCGCAAAGTGACCCTGCTGGCCACAAGTATAGCAAGCTCGGTCTGACTCCCGAATGGTATCTGCCACAACGGGCACCGGCGGACCTCGAGCGGTTAGCACCCTGCTACCGAAATCCAAGTCCTGGGGCCACGACACGCCGACCGCTCTGGCTGTGCTGAAAATGAGGTAGGAGCGCTCTGCGCTGGCTGTGGTGCAAATCTGGACTTCTGCTGATGCCGCCCACCCTGAGGACCACCAAAAGAACCGGCCGTCTTGGCCTTCTTCTGCTGCTGATATCGCTCTACCCGGCGGTCTCTACGTTCCTCACAACCGGTCGCATGAGCTGCGCACGGGTTATGTCCATGCACGGTGAAGGGACACACGCACAAGACTTCGGCCATGTAATCATCTAGCCCGGTGACATAGCGATGCACCACGCCCTCCATCTGCTACCGGTCAGAGGGACATATCGAGCCAAAGAATCAAACTCGACATTGTACTCCCTCACTGTGCGTCCTCCCTGCCTCAGCAACAAGAATCTATCAGCTCGTGCCCTCCTCATCTGCGGAGGCAAGAAGTGTGTGAGAAAAGCCTCTGAAAACTCATCCCATACTGCTGGAGGTGCATGCTCTCCCCGGGAAAGCTCCCATGAATCAAACCAATCGACTGCGGTATCACGCAGCCGATGCGAACCGAATGTCACAGCCTCAGTCTCTGAAGCCCTGATCACCCGCATAATCCTCTGCAGCTGACGGATGAACTCCTGCGGATCATCCTCCGGCCTCGACCCGTAAAACTCTGGCGGGCTACAACTCAAGAAATCTCGTAGCCTCAAACTATCTGCCCTCGGGTGCACTACGGTGCGGACCGAGCTGGAGGCTGGGCGTCGCATCCAGCCTCTCCTCGTATCGGGCCACAACTTTAGCCAATAGCTGGGCCATCTCCTTGTACCCTAACTCCTCCGCCCCAGGCTGTGGGACAGGAGGTGTGGGTACTGTGGTCTCTGCTGGGGCCAGCGGCGTCATAGAACTCGCCGTCTCTGGTATAGACTGGGCCTGAGCCCTCGTGACTCTGGGTGTCCTGCTAGCAGCTCCCTCGGCTGCCTTGCCCTTCTGGGCCCGGGTTGCCTTACGTGGAGGCATAACTGTTACAGGAAAGGAATACGTTAGAGGGGTCCAACCTATAACACAGCTCTAAAGCACGATCTCAGAATGAGAAGAATAGAAACCAATCCTAAATATCCTATAGCCTCCTGATTATTGGTGTGGTGCACAACACACCGATAATCAAGACTCTACTGGATACGGTCTGTAGACACTTTCCGAGGATTAACTGCTCTGATACCACTTTTGTCACGACCCGTTCCGGGGCCCGTGACTGGTGCCTTACCGGGGCACCCAAGTAGTCATACATCAGAGTAACCAGCGGAATATAAAACAAGACAGGAAACAGTTTATAAAATAAGACACAGTTTATCTGATGAAAAGCTTGCCTTTCGGCATAATATAAATAACTCAAGTTTTGCAGTTACATCCCAACTGTACAATAGTACTACAGACCTCTAAGGAAGTAAACAACTATGGCGGGACAGGGCCCCGCCATACCCTGACTGTACAAAACTATCTACAATACAGGGAGATCATACCCAAAAGTAGAGCCTCCGGAGAAGATGGAGCTCCTGACACCAACGCAAAGATCCTAAGGATGTGGATCTAGCACCTGCTTGCCCTTACCTGCGGCATGAACGCAGCCCCCCGAAGGAGGTCAGTACAACAGGTACCAAGTATGTGAAACTATAAAGTACTTAAATGAAATCAGAGTATTCAAAACCTTTTCACAAATACAATCAGTTCAATTGCACATAGTGCCACATCACAAACAACAACAGATAGGAAAAGCGTATGTGTCTATTCTAGGCGCGAATGATCAAGCAAGGCTAATCGCCCATAGTATCATTCTGCGTGCCTAGCCTGAACTTCCGCGGCCGCATAGGTCCCATGCACCGCGTGAGATATTTCTCGCGCCGGGGCAGCTAACCCGGCATCCGCCTAGGCTCCGCACGCGCATAGCCTCAAAAGACGCGTAGTCTCAACGGACCGCATAGGAATCCCGCGTCGGGCTAAACGCCGGAATGATCAATCCTGGAGCATACCGCTGCTCCGCATAGTCTCGCAGACCGCATAGGCCGTATAGACCCGCATCAAGGGGGGCAAGCCCTTGGTATAACAGTCAAGGGGGTAGGTGATACAATAACAGTACAATGGACTTACCGGTTAGCAACGTAAGCACAACAAGAATGACCCCCTTACACAGCATTACAAGACACTAACACAGGTAGCATCATAACATGTCTACTTATCAAACAATCTTACTACACTTAACAGAAATCAATACAAGGCTTTTATAAACAAACAAGTAAACATTCCTTTTATCTTTCTTAAGTTGTTATACCTAACTTCCCATAAAGCTAGTATAACTCTTAAGCTTTGTTTTAAAACCAAGTATTTATCTTCTGTAAAAATGATTCGATATTCTTTTGAAATGTTTTGGTTCTTTGTTATTCAGCTTAAGCGTGAGGCATTCTTGTAAGTATTATTCGAGCTTAAGCGTGAGGCATTCTTAGTAAGTATTATTCGGGCTTAAGCGTGAGGCATTGCCATAAGTATTATTCGATTAACACGTATGCGTCTACCATACTATATATTGTAAAATATCATGCTTTAGGAAGAATCACATACCTTCTCAGCGAAAACCACCTGCCAAGTTGAATATGTCGCGCGCAGAGAGTCAGCCTATAATAGTCACAGACATCAATCAAAGTCTAGACTACTCTGAAGGTCATTCTAAACAGAGGGTTCATAATTCTACGGTAAGTCAGGCGTACCCTACGGTGAGCTATGTAAGTCTCATTGTGAAAAGCAGTCCTAAGTGAGTCTGATTCAATTATTCTTCTTTTAAACCCTTCTCTTTGTGATAACAGTTCAATTCTATTCTGTGATATTCTTCTAAGTATCTAATACTTGTTCTAATACTACAACATGAAGTATTCTCTAATTCAAAAGAGGGTTAGGATTAGTTACCTCGGTAAGCCCAATAATGTCCTAGATAAAGTCGCGCCTGAGCAAGGTTTAGCTCCTAAGTTGTACGCTCCGGTAGCTCCAAGAAACCTTAGAAGTTCTTCACAACTTCTACTAAAGACTAAGGGATTTGGGCTAGGGTATTTTTGGGCATTATAACGATACTAGAAGACAACTTTTCTACCAAGGGAGGGGGGGTAGATTTTGGCTAGGCTAGGGGGGGGGTAGCCTCGGCCAAGCTTCTCAAGGGGAGGGGGGTGTTGGACGATTTGCTAACAAAGGGAGAAGAGAGGATTTTTAGACTTGGAAAGCTTTTGTGGATGAAGAACTCTTCATCTCTAAGGGGGTATTTATAGGTCAAGTGAAGGCCAACCAATGGCCAAGATTTAGCCAAGTGCTAGGCAAGTGTAGGGCCAAGATTCACCCATGTGTCCTAGGCCAACTAACACACAAAATATCCTACCAACTACACCTCTCCATTTCGTCCAATCCGAGCCCTCACGTCCGCCAATGGGAGGGTGCCAAGTGGCGCCCTCTTGTTGGCCCAACACGTTTCGTCTCTCGGAAAAATCCGCAAAAATTAAAAATGACATAGCCGGAAATTCCCCTACGAAAGCTGTGAAAACGTTTCGTCGAAAAACGACTCTAAACGGGTGTTGTGAACAAAATTAATTCGGCCAAGCCTTAGTACAAGTTCAAATTTTCTACGTACGTCCTTACGTACATACTCTGGAAATACGGGGTATAACACCCGTCTTGTGGTAGGGTCACGAGGGTGTTAGGCCCAAGTTTAGTTAACCAACGTGCGAATTCGTGGATGCATTCGACCAGTAGTCGGGCCGAGGAGGTCAGCCGTCTTGTCTTCTAGCAAAGACCGTTTACTCAGCAGTGTTGATTTTATCAGAAAGGTTGTAAGGCTGCACGAGGTGCCTACCTTCACCTTATGGCAGACAGTGGAGTCCAGGGTACGGCTGTTTTTGGTTTCTGGAAGTTTTTACCAAGCAGGGTTAAGAACTCAGGTGAGTCTCAGAATCGCATTCGCCCTCGGGCCAGTGTGTGGATTTCAGGGGTAGTTGTGGGGATTGTTGTCTCCTGTGGAGGGAGTGTTTAAGCTACCATTTCAGTGTTCGGATGTCGCCTTATAAAGCCTTGTAGGGGCGGATGTGTAAGTCGCCGGTCGATTGGTTCGATGTTGGCAAGACTCAGATAGTTGGTTCAGGCTTGTTCCAGCAGACTGTGGATAGGGTAAAGCTTGTCTAGAAGAGGTTCTGGCAGCTCAGAGAAATCGTGCGGATAATCGGCGACGACGCTTAGAGTTCAGGTTGACGGTCGGTCTTCCTGAAAATACCACCCCGGGTTGGGTATGACGAGTTTTGGAAAACAGAGGGAACTTAGCCCGAGTTACTTTGGGCCCTTTTGAGTTCATGTGAAGAATAGGCCAGGTTGCCTATATGTTAGCATTTGCCGTCCGACTTAGGAGGCGAGACGTCCGGTCTTCGTATTGATATGATCAGAAAGTATCGGAGATCCATCCAGTGTTCCCGATTAATAATGACCACGTTAGAAATAGTAACCGAGTTTTGGAAACCAGCGATGTTAAATGTGGTAAGAGTTCGAGTGTACGACAGCCTCAGGGATCGCATGTAGTCCAGTACCATTTGTTGGGTCGCCGGAGTGACACTAGAACCTCGCGGCAAAGTGACAAAAGTGGTATCGAGAAGAAGCGAGCATGTATGGCGAGCATAGATGTGATCATTTCTTTTGTAAGGAGAAGGTGCGAAGGAAGTATATTTTAGACCCCGGAGAGAGGTGTTTGTGGTAATGTTAGAGGTGTTTCCTCGTGGACTTGGATGGAGGTATTTGCGCGGATGTTTCTGTGGCCAGGTGTGGCAGGATTGTTCGTAAGTATAGTAGTGAAGACTATACTGGCGCACGTTTGTTTTAAGACTTAGAAGGAACATTCGGGACGAATGTTTCTAAGGAGGGGAGAATGTTATACCCCGTATTTCCAGAGTATGTACGTAAGGACGTACGTAGAAAATTTGAACTTGTATAAAAGTGGCTTGGCCAAAATTTATTTGTGCACAACAGGTTAGAGTCGTTTTTGACGAAGCGTTTTCCACGACTTTCGTAGGGAAAATTCCGGCGATGTCATATTTAATTTTTTCGGATTTTTCCGAGAGACGAAACATTGTGGAAGAACAAGAGGGCGGCACTTGGCACCCTCTCATTGGAAGACGTCTTGGGCGGTGGAGTGGACGAATGGGTTGGTTTTTTGGTCTTGGAGTTGGTAGGAGATTTTGTGGTAGATGGATAAGGTGCACTTGGCAAGATCTTGGCCCTACACTTGCCTTGCACTTGGCATGATCTTGGCCACTGGTTGGCCTTTGCTAGACCTATAAATACCCCCCCTTTGGAAGACTTCTTCATCCATTCCTAAAATATTTCTAAGTGTTAAATCCTCCTCCCTCCCCTTAGTGTAGAGTTCGGCCAAGAGCCTCCTCCCCTTGGCGAGAGCCCTTCCCCCTCGGCAGGGTGCTAGTGGGGTACCCCACTGCCTAGTTGTTTACGTATACTACCCCCCCTCATGGTAGTAATACTCTCAAAAGTATTATTATAATGCCAAAAGTACCTTAGCCGTATACCTTGTAGTATTCTAAGGTTATACTTATCTGAAAAGCCAGAAATACTATTATACTTCCCTTAGTCACAAAACCGAAACCCTAAGGAAAATCTCCATGGTTAGTTGGAGTAATAAGTAGAAGTTGGTTAGAACTTCTAAGGGTTGTTTGGAGCGGCTGAGCTCACGGAGTAGGAGCTAAACCTTGCTCGGGATCGACATTTAAACTCGGATAATTATGGGCTTATCAAGGTAAATATCTTGTCCTCTATTGTAATTGGAAATTACATGTTGTATGATTATATAGTTGAAGTATACTATATATAGAACTGAACGTAGTTATCGGCAATGTCTTTTGACTTAAGCTGAATAATAAGAAACCTTTTGAAGAAGAAGTCTTGAATCAGTATTTACATAGGGGTGTATTCTGAGACTTGTGTAGCTTTTCGTGAGGTAGAATTGTGTGCACGTCCGGATTAAACATATAACCCTGGTTGGCTTGGTAGCGGCCCGATAGAGGAAGAGATTTACGTTGTTGCGGGGAGGTGTTATACCGTATTTCCAGTATGTACGTGGGGCGTGCGTAGAAAATTTGAACTTGAGAATTAGGCTTGGCGAAATTTATTTGTTCACAACACCCGATTAGAGTCGTTTTTAAATGAAAGCGTTTTCCAGACTTTCGTAGGGAATTTCCGGCTATGTCATTTTTAATTTTGCGGATTTTTCCAGAGACGAAACATTTTGGACCAACAAGAGGGCGCCACTTGGCACCCTCTCATTGGTGGCGGTAGAGTGGACGAAATGGTGACTATTTTGTCAAGTAGTTGGTAGGATATTTTTGTGTGTAGTTGGTTAAGGTGCACTTGGAAAGATCTTGGCCCTACACTTGCCTTGCACTTGGCAAGATCTTGGCCATTGGTTGGCCTTTGCTAGACCTATAAATACCCCCCCCCCCCTTTGAAGACTAATTCATCCACAAATTGCCTAAGTCTTGAAAGCTTCTTCCTCCCCCCTTAGTGTAGTGTCTTGGCGAGAGCCCTCTCCCCTCGCGAGAGTTCCCCCACAGTGGGGTAGGTAGAGGGTAGCCACCCCTCCTTGGGGTGCTAGTGGGGTACCACTGCCTAGTTGCTTTCGTATAATACCCCCTCTCTTGGTAGAAATACTCTCAAAGTATTGTTATAATGCCCAAATTACCTTAGCCAGTATACCTTGTAGTATTTTAAGGTTATACCTATCTGAAAAGCCAGAAATACTATTATACTTCCCGTCTGTCACAAAACCGAAACCCTAGGAAAATCTCCATAGTCCGTTGGAGTATTGTGTATAAGTTGGTTAGAACTTCTAAGGGTGGTTTAGAGCGGGTTGGAGCGCTCGGAGTTGGAGCTAAACGATTGCCCAGGATCGACTTTATACTTGGATAATTATGGGCTTATCGAGGTAAATATCTTGTCCCTCTATTGTAATTGGAAATTACATGTTGTTAGATATTATAGTTGAAGTATGCTATATATAGTACTGAACATAGTTATCGGCAATGTCTTGCGACTTAAGCCTGAATAAAACTTACGGCAATGTCTTGCGACTTAAGCCTGAATTTAAAGAAGAATACTGAACTGTAATTACATAGGGCTGTATTACAGTAGACTTGTGTAGTAGTACCGTGGAGTAGAATTGTACCCGTTGGGGTTAGATGTATAACCCCCCCCCTGGTTGGCTTGGTAGCCGGCCTCGATAGAGGAGGAGATTTACGCTGTTGCGGGGGGGGGAGGTGCTGCCGAATTTTCTGTAGAATATTCTACGATTAGACCTAAATGTTAATAAGCGCCTTGTGGCCTTATAGGTTGAAGTACTACGTGTGGCGCGATCTACTTGGCTTAAGGAGTAGCCGACGTTTGGAAGTACTTGGAGCGTTTTGCTATTAGTCGATACTCGCGAGGTATGTGAACCTCTTCCTATCTCTTCTAGCATGATATGTGTGAACTATGTAGTACGGTGAGCGTCATGTGCTAAATGTATTTGATTGGTTTAAAACATAAAGTGTTATAACGGCTTTATGGGAAGTTGGTTATAACAGCTTTATGTTGGTAAGAAGATACTTGTGGTTTTTAAAAGGTAACTGGTTTGAACTATAACTGGCTTGTTATGTGTTAATAAAGAACTTGAAGTATTTCAAAAGATTTTTGAATCATTTTGAAAGAAGAAGTAATACTTGGTTTTTGAAAACTTAAGAGTTATACTAGCTTTATGGGAAGTTAGGTATAACGGCTTAAGAATGTTTCTTGATTTGAAATCGAATGTGTATCGACAAACCAACTGCAGCGTTAATAAAAGGAAATGTTTTGTGATTAAGTATTATTAAAACCGTAGAAACTTCCATCTGCATAGAAGCTAAGATGAGAAAATGATATTTCGTAGATCATGGCTTTTGTAATAAGATTGTTATAAACAAGAATATCCTACTCACATATAAGACTTATGTTTCTCAGATAGTTTAAAAGAGAATTATATTCTTAAATGAATAAGACTATGAACTACGAAACCTTTCTAAAATAAGAAACGTGAACATTTGAAATTAGGCAAACTTGGACGTTTGGAAAATAATGCCGTTACTTGATTTTACAAAGGTAAGTGTTTTGGTTTACTTAAAAGGATAATCACTCTATTCTCACATAACTACGGGTATTGTGTGACTTTTGTGAAAGTAACGTATCTTTTAAAGATTTAATGTATGAAGTACTTTGGGGGATAAAAACCCGAACTTGTTGACATATAGTAGAAAGTACCTTGTGTGTATAACTTGATTGTGTTGGTTTGTGATAGCCTTGTAATACTTTCTTGTTGATTGATAAGTAAACATGCTAGGATGCTATGTGTGTTAGTATCTTGTGATGTTAGTGTAAAGGGGTTTTCCCCTCGACTGTGCTTAAAGTTGTTTGACTATCAGCCGTTATGTTGGTATTGTACCACTCACCTTGACTTATTTCCGGAGGTTAAGCTGCCCTCCGATGCGGGGTAGACTCAGGCGGTCTGGGACCATGATTCGAGAATACCTCATGCGGGTCCAGGGGATCCATGCGGAACTACGGGAGTTCCAGGTTAGTGTGCGGCCTTTATGGTCATGCGGTCTATGTGGCCATGCGGACTGCGAGTCCAGGACGATGCCGGGGAGTAGCTACCCTCGATGCGGGGTTATACCTCATGCGGGCCTATGAGGTTGGCCTATCTTGAGCTGCGGGAAGTTCGAGGCTAGACGCGCACATTTGATCTGCAGGCGAGTGACCGGCTTTGATCATGTGATGCAGAGCGAGATATCATGATCTGATTTATGACCTTGTTAGTCTTGTAGGTGTTAGTAGTCGGCTATGCCGTGCTTACCTGTCTTTGTTTTATTTGGACACAGTGGGACACGGTGTTCATGTGTATTCCTTGGTGCTTTTCTATCATAGACTGCCGGCAGTGAGGAAGGTATTCCACGGGCATGATTGATGTTATGGGCTTGAGACCCATAGTTATATTCGAGTGATGACTTTGAGGGCGTGAGTCCCTGACTTGACATGACTGCTTATGTATTGTGAACTGTAGTTTGGTTATCATACATGTCTCCTGCTTTATAGGCTATTATGATTTCATTTCTGATATTTTTAGTTTCACATACTCATTTTTGTTATCTTGACCTCCTTCGAAGTGCGTTCATGCCGCAGTTGAGGTACACGATCGTTGATCCTAGCTCTCGAGTCACGATTTCAGCGTTTGGGAAGCTCCGTTTCTCGGAGGCTTATCGGTGGTATAGTCCTCGTCGTAAGTGTTTACATTCGGGGTTTGGCGAGGCCCATCCGCCATTGTTGTCGTATCATTCTTAGAGGTGCATGAATCTTGTTGTGGGCGGGGTTTGTAAAAAGGATTAAAGCTATTCATGTTGAAAAAGTTGTTATTTATATATATCTTGAAGGTAACCGTTTTTAGTTGCTTTGTCTTCTTATTTCACCGTCTTATTACACTGGTTTCATGTATTGTCTTTATGTTCCGGATTACTCGATGTATGTCTACTTGGGTGCCGGGGTAAGGCACGATCCACGCCCGGTTCGGTCGTGGCAGAGTCTTTGCCGAATTTTCTGTAGAATGTTCTACGAAGGGATCTAAATATTAATAAAGCGCCTTGTGGCCTTATAGGTTGAGTACTACGCGTGGCGCGATCTACTTGGCTTAAGGAGTAGCCGACGGTTTGAGGTACTTGGAGCGTTTTGCTATTAGTCGATAATCGTCGCGAGGTATGTGAACCTCTTCCTATCTCTTCTAGAATGATATGTGTGAACTATGTAGTACGGTGAGCGTCGTGTGCTAAATGTATTTGATTGGTTTAAAACATAAAGTGTTATAACGGCTTTATGGGAAGTTGGTTATAACAGCTTTATGTTGGTAAGAAAATACTTGTGGTTTTTAAAAGGTAACTGATTTGAACTATAACTGGCTTATTATGTGTTAATAAAGAACTTGAAGTATTTCAAAAGATTTTTGAATCATTTCGAAAGAAGAAGTAATACTTGGTTTTTGAAAACTTAAGAGTTATACTAGCTTTATGGGAAGTTAGGTAATAACGGCTTAAGAATGTTTCTTGATTTGAATCGAGAATGTGTATCGACAAACCAACTGCGGCGTTAATAAAAGGAAATGTTTTGACAGATTAAGTATTATTAAAACCAGTAGAAACTTCCATCTGCATAGAAGCTAAGATGAGACAAAATGATATTTCCTAGATCATGGCTGCTGTAATAAGATTGTTATAAACAAGAATATCCTACTCACATATAAGGCTTATGTTTCTCAGATAGCTTATAAAGAGAATTATATTCTTAAATGAATAAGACTATGAACTACGAAACCTTTCTAAAATAAGAAACTTGAACATGGGAAATTAGGCAAACTTGAACATTGGAAATTAGGCAAACTCGAACATTGGAAAAGAAGGTTGCTACTTGATTTTACAAAGAGAAGTAATTGATTTACTTTAAAAAGATAATCACTCTATTGTTATATACTACGGGTATTGTGTAACGCCCCGAACCCGGGCCCGTTACTGGTGCCTTACCCCGGGCACCCTAGTGATACAACATCAGAGAAAACCAGCGGAAAATAAAACATGAATCATGAAACAAGAGATATAATAAATAAACAGGCCAACCAAAACAGTTGCCTTCAGTATATACATAAAACCCGAACAGTTCAATCCTTTTACAACCACACTTGCGATTCTACAGACCTCTAAGATTTACAACAACTATGACGGGACGGGGCCCCGCCATACCACGAATGTACAAGAACCTACAACTCGGGGAACACATACAAAAGATAAGCCTCGAGAAAGCGGAGCTTCCTACGCTGAATGTGATCCTATAAGCGGGGATCGACAGTCGATGTACCTTTACCTGCGGCATGAACGCAGCCCCCCCGAAGGAGGTCAGTACAACAGGTACCAAGTATGTGAAACTGTAAAACACTGTAAATGAAATCATAATAGTCTATATAAAGCAGGAGACATGTATGATAACCAAACTACAGTTCACAACATAAAAGCAGTCATGTCAAGTCAGGGACTCACGCCCTCAAAGTCATCCCTCATGCCCGTGGAACTCCTTCCTCACTGCCGGCAGTCTAGGTATAAATCATGTGATACGTATAACAGGTCTCGGCCCATCTTATGGACCCAATATAGAAAGCGTGTGGAATACATTCCGGATGAACCGGTAGTCAAGTGAAATACATTCCCGGATGAACCGGTAGTCAAGTGAGATACATTCCCGGGTGAACCGGTAATCAAGTGAGATACATTCCCGGATGAACCGGTAATCAAGTGAAATACATTCCCGGATGAACCGGTAATCAAGTGAGATACATTCCCGGATGAACCGGTACTCAAGTGAGATACATTCCCGGATGAACCGGTAATCAAGTGAAATACATTTCCGGATGAACCGGTAGTCGAGTGAACACAGTACTTGCACAACAAGGCTATCACACGTAACATGGTCAAGTTTCATAACAACAAGCATAAGCAAGTTACACCTGACTCAAGGTACTTTCATTTTATGTCAAAGTCGGGTTTTAACCCTAAAGTACTACATACGTTAAGTCCTTTTAAAGAGATAAATTTCTTTTATAAAAGTCACCCTATACACGTAGTATAAAAATTGAGTGATACCCTTTATTAAGTAAACAAGAACACTTTCTTTTTAAACTCAAGTACCAACATTCTTTTCCTAAAGTTCCGGTTTGCCTAATTACAAATGCTCAAGTTTCTCATTTTTAGAAAAGGTTTCGTAGTTCGTAGTTTTAATCCTTTAAAACATAATTCTCCTTTAAACGTTTTGAGAAACATATGTCTTATATGTGAGTAGGTTATTCTTGTTTATAATCAATCTTATTAAGCGACCATGATCTAGGAAATGTAATATCATTTTGTCTCATCTTAGCTTACATGCGGATGGAGGTTTCTCTTGGTTTTAATACTTCTTTAGTCAATACATTTTCTGTTATTAACGCTGCGATGGTTTGTCGTCTGCGTTCGATTTCGAAATCGATAAAACATTCTTAAGCCGTTATACCTAACTTCCCATAAAGCTAGTATAACTCTTAAGCTTTCAAAACCAGTAATACGCATTCTTTCAAAGCGATTCATAAATCTTTTGAAATACTTCAAGTTCTTTATTCACACATATCAAGCCAGTTATTTATTCAAATCAGTTACCTTTTAAAAACCACAAAGTATTTGCTTATCCACATAAAGCTATTATAACCGACTTCCCATAAAGCCGTTATAACACTTTATGTTTTAAACCAATAAAATCCATTTAGCACAAGTACGTCAACCGTACTACATAGTTCCCACATATCATGCTAGAAGAGATAGGAAGAGGTTCTCATACCTCGCGACGATTAGATACATTAAGCAAAAAGCTCCAAGTACTACAACGCTGCTAGCCCTTTCCACTCTCGAGTAGAATACGCTACTCTTAGTACTTTCACCTATAAAGGCCACAAACGTCTATTTAAATCTTAAACACAAGTTCCCATCTTTCTGAGAAAATTCGGCACCTCCCCACATGGCAGCGTAAATCTCCTCCTTTATTGAGGCCGGCTACCAAGCCAACCAGGGGGGGTTTTATACGTCTAACCGGGCGTGTACAATTTCTACTACACAACAAGCTACACAAGTCTCATGTCTGATCCTATGTAATTCTGATTCGATTCTTTCTTTAAATTCAGCTTAAGTCAAAAGACATTGCATGATACTAAACTTAATTCTATATATAGTATACTTCAACTATATAATACAACAACATGTAATTTCCAATTACAAAGGGGACAAGATTATTTACCTCGATAAGCCCAAAATTATCCGAGATAAAAGTCGATCTGAGCAAGGTTTAGCTCTACTCAGTGCGCTCCAAACAACCCTTAGAAGTTCTAACCAACTTCTACATAAATACTTCAACCAACTATGAAGATTTCCTTAGGGTTTTGGTTTGAGACTTAAAGGACAAAAGGTAGTATTTCGGGCTCTACGTATAGAGGTAACTTTGGAATACTACAAGATATGAGGCCAAGGTATTTTGGGCATTATAACAATACTTGGAGAGTATTTCAATACCACGAGGGTACCTCGAAAACACTCCAAGATGGGGGTTCTCGGCCAAGGGCCTTGACAGGAGGAGGAACTCTCGGCCTAGGCCACCCAAAGTGGGAGGAGGCTTGGGGCGAGAGCAACAAGAGGAGAGGGAAGGATTGCAAGACTTAGAACACATTTGGATGATGAAGTCTTGACAAAGGGAGGGTATTTATAGGAAGCGAGGGCCAACCAATGGACAAGATCAAGCCATGTGCAAGGCAAGTGTAAGGCCTTGATCAAGCCAAGTGCACCTAACCCTACTCCACAAACATGGCACAAAACAATGCACAAAACAAGGCCAAAACAAGGCACAAAACAAGGCACCAATAAGGCACAAAAGCGTGAGCCAATCGGCCGCAATCCGTCCATGAGGGTGACAAGTGTCACCTCCCGTTGGTCCAAAATGTTTCGTCTCTCGGAAAAATCCATAAAAATAGTAAATGACATAGCGGAATTTTCCCAACGTAAGCTGGAAAGCGTTTAGTCGAAAAAGCGACTCAAATCGGCACTTGTGCCCAAAATTCGATCTAGCCAATTCTTAAGGCAAAAATTTATCGTGCGCCCTCACGTACATACTGCGGAAATACGGGGTATAACATTCTCCCCTCAGAAACATTCGTCCGAATGTTCCTTCTCAATGGATAAAGATGAAGTTCTTCTAACAAGTTTCCACCGCCACACATGGCCACAAACATAACACGTTCTCTTCCTTCCTTACTCGTCGTGCCTCGCCGATCACTTGAACTCTTCTAGTATACTCACCATACTCCAGTCATCGCTTTAGTTTCCAAAACTTTGGAGTTACCACCTCCAAACTTGGTCATCTACTAGCCTCAATCTTCCTTAAGGCCATTCCCGGCCTTCACGATCTGCTTCTGGTCGAACATATCCACGAACTCATACGATGGTTACCAAAACTTGGGCCTAGCTCCTCGTGACCCTACCACCGGCGGGACCACCGAGCTGACCAGCGCTCGAAAGCAGTGCGGGTTGGCCCCAACATGGCCCAACCCGACCCACTGTCGCGCCAACTCTTGCTCCTCGACACGGAACAATCTTGCTAAATCACATCATGGAAGATACCACTTTCATTTACCCAACCCAGGGACTTATCACACAATACTTTCTAGGCATAAAATGCACTCTGTCAAGGATCACTCGCAAAAATCTTGTACCCAAGACGGCCTTACATCTAAGGTCTCAACTGTAATATTCTAAGGTTCATCATTCCCTCACCCCCAGGCTTACCCTTTTTCCCAAACCAGGTTCCTAAATCACATTTTAGCACAAAGCTATCCGAACATAACACCTAACACATTAACATAACATCAAAACATACAAGCCTCTAGAGGTTTAAGGATATACACAAGCTACCGCTCACTCTAATCGTAAATGCGCCTGCGATATAACGTAGAAGGCGATGAACTGCCATCGATCCGGTAGGCTGCGCCAGCTGCGTACCTCTCTATAAGCACGCTCTCGTCACATGGCCACGGCCGCAGGTGAAGCAAGCACCAGTAAAAAGACGACATTCCCCGGGATGATGTTTGCCACATCGTGCACACTGAGGGGGACGTGAATCCTGTTGGCTAGAACCCATGTATATCTGTGAACCAGAAGCCCTGGAGCTCTGACCAGCTCCCGAATACCCTGAACGTCCTGACGACTGTGGGGGACCACTCCGTACTGGCGGAGGTACATAACTAGCCTGCTGCTGAGGCGGTCCGCCTTGAAAGTTACCAAAGGACCCTGCCGTCCTGGCCCTCTTCTGCTGATCTCGGTCATTCCGTCGATCTCTCCGTGCCTCACATCCTAGTGCATGAGCCTGCATGCGGGCAATGTCCATGCCCGGCTGAAGGGCTACACCCGAACAAGCCTCTGCCAAGTACTCATCCAGCCCGGTGACGTAGCGGTGTACTCTGTCCTCCATATCAGCTACTACAGCGGGGACATACCGAGCTAATGAGTCGAACTCCACATTGTACTCTCTGGCGTCGCCCGCCCCGCCTCAACGTCAAAAATCTGCGGCCCGAGCCCTCGCCATCTGTGGGGCAAGAAATGTGCAAGACAAGCCCTTGAGAACTTCGTCCCAAACGGTGGAAGTGCATGCTCTTCCGGGACAACTCGCGAATCAAACCGGTCAAGCTGCGGTATCACGCGGTGATGCGAACCAATACCACCGACTGCGCCTGCGAGACTCGATCACTCTCTCATGATCGCTGTATCGGATAAACTCACGAGGTCGTCCTCGGCTCTCGATCCATAGAACATTGGCGGGCTCTGACTCGAGAAAGTCACGTAGCCTCAATGCGCTCGGGGTGAACTACGGGTGCTCTTGAAGGGTGGGCTGTATCGGCCTATCCTCATATCGGCCACGACCACGGCGATGTCAACCATCTCCTTGTACCCCATCTCATCGGCTCCAGTGTGGGGGTGGAGGCTCGGTCTTGTAGTCTCGGCAGCTGCTGCGGCTCTAAACTCTCTTTGGTCTTTGGCGTCGCGAACCCGCCGTCGGAAGCCTTGTCTCAGTCTTGGCCGGGCTGCGCCCTCGTACTCCTCTGTATCTCGCTAACACTCCTCGCCTTGCCCATCGGGCTCAGGTTGCCTTACGCGGAGGCATAGCGGTAAAGGAAAGGAATACGTCGGAGGGTCCGATTTATCACACGGCTCTAAGGCACGATCTCGGAATGAGAACAATGGAAACCAATCCTAAATGTACTGAAGCCTCATGATTATAGATGTGTTGCACAACACACCGATAATCAAGACTACTAGACACGATGCGTAGACACTTTCCGAGGACTAATCGCTCGATACCACTTTGTAACGCCCGAACCGGGCGATTCTTCGTGCCTTACCGGGCACCCTAGTGATACAACATCGAGAAAACCAGGGAAAATAAAACATGAATCATGAAACAAGAGATATAATAAATAAGCAGGCCAGCAAAGCAGTTGCCTTCGGTATATACATAAAACGAGCAGTTCAATCCTTTTACAACCACACTTGCAGATTCTCTGACCTCTAAGATTTACAACAACTATGGCGGGACGGGGCCCGCCATACCACGAATGTACAAGAACCTACAACTCGGGAACACATACAAAGATAAGCCTCGGAGAAAGCGGAGCTTCCCACGCTGAATGTGATCCTATAAGCGGGGATCGGCGATCGATGTACCTTTACTGCGGCATGAACGCAGCCCCGAAGGAGGTCGATAACAGTACCAAGTATGTGAAAGCGAAACACGTAAATGAAATCATAATAGTCTATATAAAGCGGGAGACATGTATGATAACCAAACTACGATTCCAACATAAAAGCGATCATGTCAAGTCGGGACTCGCCCTCAAAGTCATCCCTCATGCGCGTGGTACTCCTTCCTCAATGCCGTGATCTAGGTATAAATCATGTGATCATTATAGCGGTATCGGCCCATCTTATGGACCCGATATAGAAAGCGTGTGGAATACATTCCCGGATGAACCGGTAGTCAAGTGAAATACATTCCCGGATGAACCGGTAGTCAAGTGAGATACATTCCCGGGTGAACCGGTAATCAAGTGAAATACATTCCCGGATGAACCGGTAATCAAGTGAGATACATTCCCGGATGAACCGGTAATCAAGTGAAATACATTCCCGGATGAACCGGTACTCAAGTGAGATACATTCCCGGATGAACCGGTAATCAATGGAAATACATTTCCGGATGAACCGGTAGTCGAGTGAACACAGTACTTGCACAACAAGGCTATCACACGTAACATGGTCAAGTTTCATAACAACAAGCATAAGCAAGTTACACACAACTCAAGGTACTTTCATTTTATGTCAAAGTCCGGGTTTTAACCCTAAAGTACTACATACGTTAAGTCCTTTTTAAAAGAGATACATTCCTTTTATAAAAGTCACCCGATACCCGTAGTATAAAACTAGAGTGATTCACATTATTAAGTAAACCAGAACACTTTCTTTTTAAACTCAAGTACCAACATTCTTTTCCTAAAGTTCCGGTTTGCCTAATTACAAATGCTCAAGTTTCTCATTTTTAGAAAAGGTTTCGTAGTTCGTAGTTTTAATCCTTTAAAACATAATTCTCCTTTAAACGTTTTGAGAAACATATGTCTTATATGTGAGTAGGTTATTCTTGTTTATAATCAATCTTATTAAGCAGCCATGATCTAGGAAATGTAATATCATTTTGTCTCATCTTAGCTTCTATGCAGATGGAGGTTTCTTGGTTTTAATACTTCTTTAGTCAATACATTTTCTGTTATTAACGCTGCGGTGGTTTGTCGATCGCATTACGATTTCAAATCGATAAAACATTCTTAAGCCGTTATACCTAACTTCCCATAAAGCTAGTATAACTCTTAAGCTTTCAAAACCCAAGTAATACTCATTCTTTCAAAACGATTCATAAATCTTTTGAAATACTTCAAGTTCTTTATTAACACATATCAAGCCAGTTATTTATTCAAATCAGTTACCTTTTAAAAACCACAAAGTATTTGCTTATCCACATAAAGCTATTATAACCGACTTCCCATAAAGCCGTTATAACACTTTAAGTTTTAAACCAATCAAATACATTTAGCACGTATCGTCTACCGTACTACATAGTTCACACATATCATGCTAGAAGAGATAGGAAGAGGTTCACATACCTCGCGACGATTATCGACAATAAGCAAAAAGCTCCAAGTACTACAACCTTGCTAGCCCTTTCCACTCCTCGAGTAGAATACGCTACTCTTAGTACTTTCACCTATAAAGGCCACAAACGTCTATTTAAATCTTAAACACAAGTTCCCATCTTTCTACATAAAATTCGGCAGCACCTCCCCACATGTGAGCGTAAATCTCCTCCTCTATCGAGCGGCTACCAAGCCAACCGGGGGTTTTATACGCCTAACCGGCGTGTACAATTTCTACTACACAACAAGCTACACAAGTCTCATGTCTGATCTATGTAATTCTGATTCGATTCTTTCTTTAAATTCAGGCTTAAGTCAAAAGACATTGCCGCAGTACTAAACTTAATTCTATATATAGTATACTTCAACTATATAATACAACAACATATAATTTCCAATTACAAAGGGGACAAGATTATTTACCTCGATAAGCCCAAAATTATCCGAGATAAAAGTCGATCTGAGCAAGGTTTAGCTCTACTCAGTGCGCTCCAAACAACCCTTAGAAGTTCTAACCAACTTCTACATAAATACTTCAACCAACTATGAAGATTTCCTTAGGGTTTTGGTTTGAGACTTAAGGACAAAGGTAGTATTTAAGACTCTACGTATAGAGGTAACTTTGGAATACTACAAGATATGAGGCCAAGGTATTTTGGGCATTATAACAATACTTGGAGAGTATTTCAATACCACAAGGGGGGGGGGGTACCTCACGAAAACACTCCAAGATGGGGGGGGGTTCTCGGCCAAAGGGCCTTGACAAGGAGAGGAACTCTCGGCCACTAGGCACTCAAAGGGGAGGGGAGGCTTGGGGCGAGAGCAACAAGAGGAGAGGGGAAGGATTGCAAGACTTAGAACACATTTGGATGATGAAGTCTTCAACAAAGGGAGGGTATTTATAGGAAGCCAAGGGCAACCAATGGACAAGATCAAGCCATGTGCAAGGCAAGTGTAAGGCCTTGATCAAGCCAAGTGCACCCTAACCCTACTCCACAAAACATGGCACAAAACAATGCACAAAACAAGGCCAAAACAAGGCACAAAACAAGGCACCAATAAGGCACAAAAACGTGAGCCAATCGGCCACCAATCCGTCCACCATGAGGGTGACAAGTGTCACCCTCCCGTTGGTCCAAAATGTTTCGTCTCTCGGAAAAATCCGCAAAAATAGTAAATGACATAGCCGGAATTTTCCCAACGTAAGCTGTGGAAACGTTTCGTCGAAAAACGACTCAAATCGGCACTTGTGCCCAAAATTCGGTCCTAGCCAATTCTTAAGGCAAAAATTTAATACGTACGCCCTCACGTACATACTCTGGAAATACGGGGTATAACATATTGTGTGACTTTTGTGAAAGTAACATATCTTTAAAGAGTTATTGTATAAAGTACTTTGGGGATAAAAACCCGATCTCATTAATCATATAGTAGAAAGTACCTTATGTGTGAATAACTTGATTGTATTGGTTTGTGATAGCCTTGTAATACCTTCGTGTTGATTTGATAAGTAATCATATTAGGATGCTACGTGTGTTAGTATTCTGTGATGTTTGTATAAAGGGGTTTTCCCTGGATTGTGCTTATGTTGTTTAAACGATAAACTGTTATGTTGGTATTATACCACTCACCGTGTTTCCGGGGGTTAAGCTACCTTCCGATGCGGGGTAGACTCAGGCGGTCTGGGACCATGATTCGAGAATACCTCATGCGGGTCCCGGGGGCCTATGCGGAGCTACGAGTTCAGTTAGTGTGCGGCCTTTATGGTCATGCGGTCTATGTGGCTATGCGGATGCGAGTCGGGGCGATCTTTGAGGTAGCTACCCTCGATGCGGGTTATACCTCATGCGGGCCTATGAGATTGGCCTATGCGGAGTCGGGGAGTTCGAGGCTAGACGCGCATTTGATATTGCGAGCGGCGACCGGCTTTGATCATGTGGCGTTACAGAGATATCATGATACGATTTATGACCTTGTTAGTCTTGTAGGTGTTAGTAGTCGGCTATGCCTTCGTGCCTTACATCTTTGCTTTATTTGGACACAGTGGGACTGCTGTTCATGTGTATTTCTTGGTGCTTTTCTATCATCGATCGGCAGTGAGGAAGGTATTCCACGGGCATGATTGATGTTGTGGGCGTGAGACCCATTGTTATATTGGAGTGATGACTTTGAGGGCGTGAGTCCCTGACTAGACATGACTGCTTATTTATTGTGAACTGTAGTTTGGTTATCATACATGTCTCCTGCTTTCTATAGACTACTATGATTTCATTTCTGATATCTTCATGTTTCACATACTTGGTACGTGTCTTGACCTCCTTGAAGCTGCGTTCATCTGCGCAGTAAAGGTACACCAGTCGTTGATCCTCGCTCTTAGGGTCACAGTTCAGCGTTTGGGAAGCTCCGTTCCTCCGGAGGCTTATCTTGGTATAGTCCCCTGTTGATTGTAGGTGCTTACATTCAGGGGTATGACGGGGCCCTGTCCCGTCGTTGTTGTCATATCATTCTTAGAGGTCTGTAGTAATCTTGTTATGGCGAGTGGTAGAAAGGGATATCGCTATTCAAATTGTTATTTATATATATATCGTGGTAACGTTTTTGGTTAGACTGTCTTATTACATTGGTTTCATGTATTGTCTTTATGTTCCGCTGATTACTCTGATGTTGTATCACTAGGGTGCCCGGGGTAAGACACCAGTCACGGGCCCCGGAACGGGTCGTGACACTCGAGTACAATATTTATTATTATGTTTGACCCTTATCGGAGTGCATAGTATACGTGAGATATGTTTGTGTGATAAGTCCCTGAGTAGTGTGAAATGAAAGAGGGTAGTTGAGCTAAGAAGACCACTAGGTTTTCGTGACTCGATGGTGAGATTGTTCCGGATCAGGAAACAAGAGCTTGGCGCGATAAATGGGTCGGGTTGAGGTCAGATTGCGGGTCAACCCGCAACCCGGTTTGAAGTAAGGAAAAATTGTGGTGGTCCCGCTTTGTGATAGGGTCACGAGGGTGTTAGGCCTAAGTTTAGTTAACAATCGTACGAGTTCGTGGATGCGTTCGACCAGTAGTCGGGCCGATGGGGTCAGCCCATCTTGTCTTTCAGACAGAACTGTTTACTCGGCAGAGGGTTATGCGAGATGTTATATATCAGGAAGGTTGAAAGACTGCACGGGGTTCCTACTTTTACTTTATGACGGGCAATGGAGCCCAGTTTACGGCTATTTCTTTTCTGGAGATTACCAGGTGAGTCTCGGTATTGCATTCACCTTCGGGCCGATGTTTTTGATTTCAGAGGTAGCTGTAAGGATTATTCGCCTCTTGTTGAGTGAGTATTATAATAGCTACCATTTCAGTATTCGGATGTCACCTTATGAAGCCTTGTATGGGCGGAAGTGTAGGTTGTCGGTCGATTGGTTCGATGTTGGCAACGTTCAGATAGTTGGTCCACTTGATTTCAGCAGGATGTGGATAGGGTGAAGCTTATCCATGAGAGGTTATTGGCAGCTCAGAGTCAACAGAAGTCATGCGGATAATCTGCGTCGATACTTGAAGTTCAGATTGACGGTCGGTCTTCTTGAAGGTACCACCCCGGAAGGGTATGACGAGATTTGGAAAGCAGGGGAAACTTAGCCCGAGGTACTTTGAGCCTTTTTAGATCGGTTGTAGAATAAGCCAGGTTGCCTATAAGTTAGCATTTCCGTCCGACGTAGGAGGCAATACGTCAGGTCTTTCATGTTGCTATGTTCGGAAAAGTATCGGAGATCCATCCAGAGTGTTCCCGGTTAGTGATGACCAAGTTGGAGATAGTAACCCCTAGATTTTGGAAAGCAAGCAATATGAAAGGTGGTAAGTTTATTTAGGAAGTGTTCGAGTGTACGAGGAGGGTACGACGAGTAAGAGAATAGAAGTGATCATTACTTTTGTGAAGTAAAGGTGCGAAGGGAATATCTTTAAGACCTTGGGTGGGAGCTTTAGTGATGCTAGAGGTGATTCCTTGTGGACTTGGATTTAAGTATTTTGCGCGTGTTGTATTATGGCCATGTGTGGCATTTGCAAACTGTTTAGGTTATGAGGAACTTTATCGTTACCTGTCTTGGGAAGGAACATTCGGGACGAATGTTTCTAAGGAAGGAGAATGTTATACCGTATTCGGAGTATGTATGTGAGGACGTCGTATAATTGTGTAAACCGAATTATGATTAAGGGCGAAAATTGTGCACACTACGAAAGAATTGTTTTTCCGACGGAAAATTTTTCGAACCTTGTAAGGGAATTTTACGTTTTCAAGAAAATATTTATTTTGGATTTTTCCGAGAGATAAAATATTTTGGACCAACGAGAGGGCGGCATGTGTCACCCTCAAGTGGACGGTTTGGTGGACGAAATTGTGGTCAAGATGGCACGTTTTTTTCATGTAAAATGCCATAAACCTTTGGTCAATGTTTGGTTAGATATTTGTGTGGTAGATGGATAAGGTGGGGCCCACACACACTTGTCCAAATCTTAACCCTCCACTTGCTTTGATCTTGGCCATTGATTGGCCTATAAATACCCCTTAAGTTCAAGACTTATTCTTCATCCCTTAAACATTTTCCAAGTCTCAAAATCCCTCTCCCCCTATTAGAAGCTCTCGTCCAAACTACCCCCCAGATGAGCTCTTGTGAAACCCTCCCCTTCCTAGTTGTTCTCGTTGAAATACCCCCTTTTTGGTAGAAAAGTATTCTCCAAGTATTGTTACTATTCCAAAATACCTTGGCCCAAATACCTTGTAGTATTCCTAAGTTAACTCTATACTAAAAAGCCCGAAAATGCTACTTTATATCCTTTAGTCACAAAACGAAGCCCTAGGAAAATCTTCATGGTTGGTTGAAGTATTAAGTAGAAGTTGTTTAGAACTTCTAAGGGTTTCTTGGAGCGAATTGGAGCGTACAAAATAGGAGCTAAACCTTGCTCAGGATCGACTTTAATCTTGGATAATTTTGGGCTTATCGAGGTAAATATATTGTCCTTCTATTGTAATTGGAAATTACATATTGTAGTAGTATAGAAATGAGTATAAGATATATAGAAGGATGGTACAAGAGAAGAGAATTGAACTGTACTTACATAGGACTGTATTTACAGTAGACTTAAGTAGTTGACGGGTAGGGAAGTGCTGCCCAAATTTCCGTAGAAATAAGAACCTTCTGCTTAGAATATTCTACAGAGTAGTCTAGACGTTGATAGACGTATTTGACTATTATAGGTTGATACTCTGCGCGCGACATATTCGACTTGGCAGGTGGATTTCGCCGAGGAGGTATGTGATTCTTCCTATCCTCTTGAGCATGATATTTTAAAAAGAATATATATAGTACGGTAGACGTACGTGTGTTAACTGAACATGGTTTTACTTCGATGTCTTTTGACTTGTGTTTTAAATAATAAGAATCTTGAAGTATTTCAAAAGAATGAAGAATCGTTTTTGAAAGAAGAGTAATACTTGATTTTAAAAAAGCTTAAGAGTTATACTAGCTTTATGGGAAGTTAGGTATAACGGCTTAAGAGAAATAAAAGGAACGGTTTACTTAATTGTTTATGAAAGTCTTGTATTGATTTCGGAAATGAGAATAAGTATCGAACAAACCACTGCAGCGCTAATAAAGGAAAATGTATTGACTAATTAAGTATTATTAAAACCAGTAGAAACCTCCATCTGCATAGAAGCTAAGATAAGACAAAATTGTATTACATTTCCTAGATCATGGCTGCTTTAATAAGATCATTAATAAACAAGTTTTGATTTCAAAGTAAGGACTTGATTTATAAAAGACAAAGACTTGAAAATTTGAAGTGTTTTCGTTTAAAAAGGAAGGCATGCTTTTGTCTTAAGTTGGTTCAAAAAGAAGGTAGGGAAATTGTTTTGGTTTACTTAAAAAGATAGTCACTCTATACTACGGGTATCGTGTGACTCTTGTGAAAGAAACGGATCTTTTTAAAGAGTTAATGTATGAAGTACTTTGGGGATGAAAACCCGAACTTGTTGACATAAAATAGAATGTACCTTGTGTGAATAACTTGACTATGTTGGCTTGTGATAGCCTTGTAATACTTTCTTGTTGGTTTGATAAGTAAACATGTTAGGATGCTACGTGTGTTAGTGTCTTGTGATGTTTGTGTAAAGGGGTTTCCCTTGATTGTTCTTATGTTGTTTAACGATAAGTCGTTATGTTAGTATTGTACCACTTACCTCTTGACATGATATACCGGGGGTTAAGCTGCCCCCCGATGCGAGGGATGCCTCATGCGGGTCCAGGGGACCTATGCGGAGCTACGAGAGTTCCAGGTTAGTGTGCGGGGAATACCTCATGCGGTCGATGTGGTCAGGCGGACTACGAGTCGGGGCGATGCAGGAGTAGCTACCCTCGATGCGGGGAATACCTCATGTGGGCCTAGGTGGCCTATGCGGAGCTGCGGTGAGTTCCAGGATTTGACGCGCACATTGATACTGAGGGCGTGTGGACAGCTTCGATCATGTGGTGCGGTCTAGAAAGACCTCGTGATACAGTTTTATAGCATTGTTGGTACTGTGGGTTTTAGTAGTCGGCTATGCCTTCGTACTTACCGTCTGATTTTATTATGACACAGGTGGGACCTGGTGTTCATGTGTATTCCTTGGTGCTTTTATATCATGGACTGCCGGTAGTGAGGAAGGAATTCCACGGGCATGATTGATATTGCGGGCATGAGACCCATAGTTATATTTGAGTGATGACTTTAAGGGCGTGAGTCCCTTACTTGACATGACTGCTTACATATTGTGTATCGTAAATTGGTTATCATATATGTCTTCTGTTTTATATAGACTATTATGATTTCATTTTCAGTTTCACATACTTGGTACCTGTTGTACTGACCTCCTTCGGGGGGCTGCGTTCATGCCGCAGGTAGAGGTACACCAGTCGTCGATCCTCGCTCATAGGATCACAGTTCAGCATTTTGGGAAGCTCCGTTTCTCCGGAGGCTTATCTTTGGTATAGTCACCTGTTGTTGTAGGTACTTACATTCAGGGGTATGGCGGAGCCCTGTCCCGTCATTATTATTATAACATTCTTAGAAGTGCAGTAATCTTGTTGTGGGCGGGGTTTGTAAAGGGATGTATGCTATTCAAGCTTTTATATATATATATCTTGACAGTGACTTTTCTCGAATAAAGCTTTCTCACTTCATATTGTTTCATGTCTTGTTTTATATTCCGCTGGTTACTCTGATGTATGTCTACATGGGTGCCCGGGTAAGGCACCAGTCACGGGCCCGGGTTCAGGTCGTGACACCGTAATTCCAGGTCATGTATTTGAGAACGTACGAAAGAAATAAGATTTGAAATTGGAAAGATAAGTTGACAGAACGTTTTTGGACAGATTTTCAGTCAACTTTGGAGCGGTATATCTCCTAGTATATTAAGAGTTTTTAGGTGTTTCAAAAGCCTAGGATGAAGTTCGTTGAGTCTAATTTTCAACTCAACAAACCTCTCGTCGATAGGACATCAGAGTACAAAGTTATGGACGTTAGAATTTCAGTTGACGGAGGAGAAATAAAGCTTCAGTCAGGCGCCACGGCGCCGGCTGCAGGGCCGCGACGCCGAGGCGGGATTTTCTGCGGAAAATGGGAAAAGTCAGAAGATATTTGTTGTAAAGGACCTATGGGAGGGCGACAAGTGTCCCTCCCAACTTTTGGAACAATAAAAGGCTTATATCTTGGCCAAGTCTTGCAATACATGGCCATTCTACACAAAAAGATCATCCAAACACTTGCTCTCCTCTCTCAAAAATTGAGAAAAACCCTAAGCCTAAATGAAATTATTGGAAAGGCGACAAGAAGATAATATGTTGGCAAGCTTGTAGAGGGTTCATGTGGATAATTTTAACGTGAAGAAGTGTTGCGGAAAGAGGGCTAAAGTGGGCGAAATTGTTGGACTGTTTTGGGCGAAATACCAAGGTAAATTCATTCTCCTTCTTGAAATAAATTATGTCATATGTTTTAGAAATTGGAGAAGAGTATTGTGATGAGTAAAATGGATATAAGAATTGAATGTTGTCATGTCATAAATGAAAGTATAAATGTCACGACCCGATCCCGGGCTCGTGACTGGTGCCTTACCCGGGCACCCAAGTAGACATACATCAGAGTAATCTGCGGAATATAAAAACAAGACATGAAACAATTATAGAATGAGAATAGTTTATCGAGAGAAGATTGCCTATCGGCATGTATATATACATAAAACTTGAACCCGAACAGTTACATCCCTTTTACAATTCTGCCTGCAAGATTACTCTGCACCTCTAAGATTTTTACAACAACTATGACGGGACAGGGCCCCGCCATACCCCTGAATGTACAAGAACTTACAAACTCGGGGAAAACATACCAAAAGATAAGCCTCCGGAGAAAACGGAGCTTCCCAATATGCTAAACTGTGATCCTAAGAGTGAGGATCAACCGATGTACCTCTACCTGCGGCATGAGCGGCCCCCGAAGTCGATCTAACAGTACCAAGTATGTGAAGCGGAAAATCAAACGAAATCATAACGATGCAAATAAAGCAGAGACATGTATGATAACAAACTCCAATTCACAACATAAAAGCAGTCATGTCAAGTCAGGGACTCACGCCCTCAAGTCATCCCTCATGCCCGTGGAACTCCTTCCTCACTGCCGGCAGTCTAGGTATAAATCGTGTGATACGTATAGCATGTCTCGGCCCGTCCCATGGGACTCGAGGTGGAATCGCGTGGTCACATTCGGTCGATCTCATGGACTCGGTCTTGCGGATCGTATGGAATACATTCGAGTCCATCTCATGGACTCGGTATCCGTCGGGAGGAATACATTCGGTCCATCTCATGGACTCGGTATCCTGGCGTCGCGGAATACATTCGGTCCATCCCATGGACTCGGTATCCAAATCGGGTGGAATACATTCGGTCCATCCCATGGACTCGGTATCAAAATGTGTGGAATACATTCCCGGTCCATCACATGGACTCGGTATCAAAACGTGGGGAAAACATTACCGGTCCATCCATGGACTCGGTATCAAATCGGGTGGAATACATTCGGTCCATCCATGGACTCGGTATCAAACGTGTGGAATACATTCGGTCCATCCCATGGACTCGGTATCAAAACGTGTGGAATACATTCCCGGTCCATCCCATGGACTCGGTATCAAAACGTGTGGAATACATTCCCGGTCCATCCCATGGACTCGATATCAAATCGGGTGGAATACATTCCCGGTCCATCCCATGGACTCGGTATCAAAACGTGTGGAATACATTCCCGGTCCATCCCATGGACTCGGTATCAAAACGTGTGGAATACATTTCCGGTCCATCCCATGGACTCGGTATCAAATTGGCCATAACATTTAAACTCTCTTTTAAGACAAATTAAGATAATACCATACTTTTCTTTTAAATCACAAACACTTTCCTTTTTTAAAATCAAGTAACAACATTCTTTTCCAAAAGTTCAAGTTGCCTAATTTCAAATACTCAAGTCTTTTATTTTCGAAAGATTTCATAGTTCATGGTCTTAATCAAATAACGTAATCTCTTTTTTAAACAATTGAGTAACATATGCCTTATGTGTGAGTAGTTATTCTTGTTTATAACAATCTTATTAAAGCAGCCATGATCTAGAAAATGTAATACAATTTTGTCTTATATTAGCTTCTATGCAGATGGAGGTTTCTACTAGTTTTAATATAGTTAATTAGTCAATACATTTTCCTTTATTAACGCTGCAGTGGTTTGTTCTATACTTATTCTCATTTCCGAAATCAGTAAAACATTATTCTTTAAAAGCCAAGTACTTATTACTCACGAATGAGGTTTCACAACTTTTTAACAAAATTCATAGCCCTTAACATTTCATAAAACGTCATTTATAAGTTAAGTCTCTTATCTTTTAAGATTAAGTCTCTTAACTTCTAAAATCAATAAACCATTCTTTTACCTACATAAAGTCGTTATAACTAACTTCCCATAAAGCTATTATAACACCTTATGTTTTAAACCAACCAAAACTCATTTAGCATATGTACGTCTACCGTACTACATAGTTCACAACAATCATGCTAGAAAAGATAGGAAGAGGTTCACATACCTCGCGACGATTACCGATAAATAGCAAAACGCTCCACCGTACTATAACCCTGCTAGCCTTGTCCACCCTTCAAGTAGAACACGCTACTCGCAGAACTTCAACGACCATATACGTCTATCAACGTCTAGACTACTCTGTAGAATATTCTATGGAAATTTGGGTAGCATTTCCCTACCCGTCAACTACACAAGTCTACTGTAAATACAGTTCTATGTAAGTACAGTTCAATTCTCTTATCTTATATCATCCTTCTATAACTAATACTCATTTCTATACTACTACATTATGTAATTTCCAATTACAATAGAAGGACAAAGATATTTACCTCGATAAGCCCAAAATTATCCAAGTTTAAATGTCGATCCTGAGCAAGGTTTAGCCCCTATTCTGTACGCTCCGATAGCTCCAAGAAACCCTTAGAAGTTTCTAAACAACTTCTACTTAATACTTCAACCATCTATGAAAATTTCCCCAGGGTTTCGTTTAGTGACTAATGGATATAAGGTAGTATTTCTGGGCTTTTAGTATAGAGGTGACTTTGGAATACTACAAGGTATTTGGCTAAGGTATTTTGGGATAGTAACAATACTTGGATAATACTTTTCTACCAAGGGGGTATTTGACGAGAACAACTAGGAAGGGGGTGTTTGTAGATGGCTTCACAAAGGGGAGGAGCTTGGACGAAAGCTTTACCAAAGGGAAGGCTTTTAAGCCTTGGAAATAGTTTTGTGGATGAAGAAGTCTTGCACAAGAGGGGGGTATTTATAGAACCACCAAGGGCCAAGATTAAAACAAATAGAGGGTGAAGATTTGGATCCATGTGAAGAGTGAGGTCTTCCAACCAAGTGTCCACCACAATGTTGGGACATATGTCCACCACAACCTTGGGACATATGTCCCCCACAACAAAGAGCCATGTGGCCTTCCACTAGCACACAAAAATCATCCAAGCAAGCCTCCCACTTGCCCCAAAAAAACGCCCCTACCTACTCCCACTCACCCAAAGAAAATATCTTCCAAGACTTGACCATTTGACTTGTACACAAGCCCAACATTTTCGTCCAACCCATGCCAACTAAGGGTGACACATGTCGCCCTCCTATTGGTCCAAAATATTTCGTCTCTCGGAAAAATCCGTAATCGGTTAAAATATTAAAAACGTAGAATTTCCTTCACAAGGTTCGGAATCTTTTCCGTCGAAAGTTCACAATTTCATCCTTAACCTAATTAGGGCTTGAATATTCGTACGTACGTCCTCGCATACGTACTCTGGAAATACGGGGTATAACATTCTCCCCTCCTTAGAAACATTCATCCCGAATGTTCCTTCTCAAGACAGATAACGATAAAGTTCCTCAGAGCTTAACCAGTTTGCAAATGCCACACATGGCCACAGAATAACACACGAGAAAATACTTTCATCCAAGTCCACGAGGAATTACCTCTAACATCACAAAATCTCCCACCGTCAACCTGAACTCCAAGTGTCGACGCCGACTATCCGCACGACTTCTGTTGACTCTGAGCTACCAATAACTTCTTCTGGATAAGCTCCACATTATCCACACCCTGTTGGATCAAGTTTAGACCAACTAACTGAACCTTGCCAACATCGAACCAATCGACCGGCAACCTACACTTCCGCCCATACAAGGCTTCATAAGGCGACATCCGAATACTGAAATGGTAGCTATAATGATACTCACTCAACAAGAGGCACATAATCCTCGCTACCCACGAAATCAAAAACACCGCCCGGGTGAATGAAATCACGAGACTCACTTTGAGTTCCTAACCACTTTGGTAAAACCTCCAGAAAAAGAAATAGCCATAACTGGGCTCCGCTGCCCATCATAAGGTAAAAAGTAGGAACCCCGTGCAGCCTTACAACCTTCCTGATATATAACATCTCGCATAACCCTCCGCCCGAAATGGCCCCGATCAAATACAAGATGGCTGACTCATCGGCGGACTCTTGGTCGAACGCATCCACGAACTCGTCACGATGGTTAACAAAACTTGGGCCTAACACCCTCGAGACCCTATCCTGGCGGGACCACCACAATTTTCCTTACTTCAAGGGCCGCGGGTTGACCCGCAATCTGGCCTCAACCCGACCCATTTATCGCGCCAAGCTCTTGTTTCCGATCCGAACAATCTCACCATCGAGTCACGAAAACCTAGTGGTCTTCTTAGCTCAACTACCCTCTTACATTTCACACTACTCAGGGACTTATCACACAATTATATCTCACGTATACTATGCACTCCGATAAGGGTCAAACATAAAAATAAATCTTTTACTCAAGATGGCCTCGCCTCTAAGGTCTCCACGTATAAAATTCTAAGGCTTACAATTTCCCTGTCCCCAATCTTACCCTTCTAACTAACCATGTTTTCTAAACACAATCTTTAACATCATGTTATCTGAACATAATACTTAGCACTTCATCATATCATCAACGCATACTAGTCTCTAGAGGGGTAAGAATATACCTGTATAATCTGCTTCATTTTCCCTTCGTCGCTCTAATCATAATCCTGCCCTGCCGGGCGCATAGCTATAGAAGGCGATGAACCTGCCACTAACCCGGTAGGCTGCGTCATTTTGCATGTACCCCTCCTATAAGGACAGTCTCTCGTCACATGGCCAGCGGCGCAGTGAAACAAACACCGATAAAAAAGCGACATTCCCGGGATGGCGCGCCCACATCGTGCACACCGAGGGGACATGAATCCTGCGGCTAGAACCCATGTATATCTCAGAAACCGAAGCCACAGAGCCCGACCAGCTCACGAATACCGAACGTCCCAAGGCGCGGAGGACTACTCTGCACTGGCGGAGGTGCATAACTAACCTGCTGCTGAGACGGTTCGCCTCAAAAGTTACCAAAGGACCCTGCTGTTCTGGCCCTCTTCTGCTGATCTCGGTCATTCCGTCGGCCCCTCCGCTCCTCACATCCAAGTGCATAAGCCTGCATGCGGGCAATGTCCATGCCCGGCTGAAGGGCTACACCCGAACAAGCCTCTGCCAAATAGTCATCGAGCCCGGTGACGTAGCGGTGTACTCTGTCCTCCATATCAGCTACCAATGCGGGGACATACCGAGCCAATGAGTCGAACTCCACGTTGTACTCGACCGTCGCCTCTGCCTCGGCGTAAATCGCCGGCGTGCCCTCGCCATGCGGAGGCAAGAAGTGGTGAGAAATGCCTCGAGAACTCGTCCCAAATAGTGGAGCGCGTGCTCCCCGGGACAGCTCGCGAATCAAACCGATCATTGCGGTATCACGCGGCCGATGCGAACCTAAGACCATCGACTCGGTCTCGGCCTTGATCACTCTCATGATCCGGAATCGCTGTTGGATGAACTCCTGTGGATCATCCTCAGGCCTCGATCCATAAAACGCTGGCGGGCTGCAACTCAGAAAGTCCTGCAGTCTCAAACTATCCGCTCTCGGGTGAACTACGGGTACTACCGCTACCGAAATTGCTGCATCCAGCTTATCCTCGTGCCTTGCCACTATCCTGGCCAATAACTGGGCCATCTCCTTGTAACCCATCTCTCGGCTCGGGTTGTGGGGTGGAGGCTCAGTGCGTGGTCTCGATGAGACCGCCGCTACTCTACTCGCAGCTCCCTCTGCTGCCTTGCCCATCTGGGCCCGGGTTGCCTTGCGCGGAGGCATAACTGGTAAAAACGAAATACGTCAGATGGGTCCAACTTATAACACAACTCTAAGGCACGATCTCAGAATGAGAAGAATGGAAACCAATCCTAAATGTCCTGCAGCCTCCTGATTATAGATGTCACGACCGACCGGGATGCGGCCAGTGCCCTACACAGGCACCCTTCAAGGTATACATCCGAGAAAATCAGCGGAACATACATGAAACTTATAAATAAAACAACGAGTAAAACAACGAGTTAGCGATGTAGGGCTACCTTCGCGTGCATAAATATATATAACCAAGCGGTTGCCTCGTTTCCTTTACAAAGCCCACAATATGTGACTCTGCACCTCTAAGATTTTTAACATAACAACTGTGGCGGGACAGGGGCCCGCCATACCCCTGAATATACATGAATCTACTACTTCAGGGAAAACCGTACCAAGAGATAAGCCTCCGGAGCAAATGGAGCTTTCTCTCAAAAACTGAACCGAGATCCTAGAGCAAGGATCGCCAACCTGGGTACCTAAAACCTGCGGGCATGAACGCGCAGCCCGAAGAAGTCGATTACAACAGTGCCGAATATGGAACAAATAACGTCTGATAAGCGGATCATAACTGTACAAAAGAATGACAAGGACAAGTATAAAAACACATACCAGATCCTGCCGTGTCATTACCACTTATGAACTTAATCGTACCTTATTATCTTTTCCATTCTCAATAAAAGTTATAGCCACCTTCTTACGTACATTATTAGAAAAAGAATCATTAAGTTCATTACTATATAACTTACTTATCTTTCATAAGCATAATCCGGCCCTGTAAGGAGGGGCACCTATACTACCCGGCCCAATCTAGGACGCGATCAAGGTCACATAGTCTGCCCGTAAAGGTATACTGCCCGGCCCAATCCTGGGTCGATAACGTCATCTAGTATGCCCGTAAAGGTATACTGCTCGGCCCATTCCTGGGTCGATAATGTCATATAGTCTTCCCATAAAGGTATACTGCCCGGCCCATTCCTGGGTCGATAATGTCATATAGTCTGCCCGTAAAGGTATACTTCCCGGCCCATTCCTGGGTCGATAATGTCATATAGTCTGCCCATAAAGGTATACTGCCCGGCCCATTCCTGGGTCGATAATGTCATATAGTCTGCCCATAAAGGTATACTGCCCGGCCCATTCCTGGGTCGATAATGTCATATAGTCTGCCCATAAAGGTATACTGCCCGGCTCATTCCTGGGTCGATAATGTCATATAGTATTCGGGAATTTAACCCAATGTACTACGCACCTCTACTCCTTTAGAAAGACTCTTTTTCCAATAAAACTTCCCAGATACTAACAACTATAGTATCAAGTCCTATCCACCTTTCAAGACAAGTCACAATACCTTTTTAGAAATACAATTACCGGCTTCTAAAACAAGTGACTTCTTTCTTAGAAACCCTAAGCAACTGGTACCTTAAAAACAGTTTGCCCTTCTTTATTTCAAATCATTCTTTGCTTACATTACTGAAGAAAACCATTCTCTTAACCTTCCATAAAGCCGTTATAACCAACTTCCCATAAAGTCGTTATAACCTTTTATGGTTTTAGACCAACTCATTCCTTTTTATAACCAAGAGACTTCTACTTTTTGAAACCAAGTATTAAATACTTTCAAATCAATTCTCTTAACTTTCAAAAATACAATTAGTCTCTTAACCTTTAAAACTCAAGTGACTCCTTTTATTATAAAACCTTAGGCAATTGATGCCTTAAAAACAAATTGCCTTTTCAATAAAACAAGTCATTTATCTTTCCATAAAGTAAATATAACCAACTCCCCATAAAGTCGTTATATTCACTTTATACCTTAATATATACAATTTCCTATCCAAGGGACTTATACGTTTAAAACGGGACAAGTATCACATACTTTAAAACTCTTCAAGTCCCTTAACATTAATAAAACTTAAGACATCCTTTATACTTTCAAAGAAGTGAGTTAATCTCCTAACTCACCCAACTTGGCTATTCACAAAACTAGTAAAGGATATCAAGGTGTTGTACGTCTACCGTACTACATACGTGCAACTAGTCATGCTCAAAAGATAGGAAAAGTTCTACATAAAGTAATTCACACAACTACCTCTTAACTTCTAAGAGTGAAGGAAACATGAAATGATACTACGGTATATTCCATACATAGAATCATGCCAAAGGAAGGAAGAGGTTCACATACCTCGCGACGATTGTCGACAAGTAGCAAAATGCTCCAAAGTACTTCAACCTTGAGCAATTCCATTCTTCAAGTAGGATACGCTATACTTAGTACTTCAACCTATAATGGTCACCATACGTCCATTAACCTCTTATTCCAAACGTAGAATTATTCTAAGTGCTAAGTCACTAATTTCTACGGAAAATCGTACAGCACCTCCTTTGTTTCTACATCGTCACGACCGAACCGGGCCGTGGTCGTGCCTACCGGGCACCTAGTGATACAACATCGAGAAAATCAGCGGAAATAAAAACATGAACATGAATTAAGAAAAGATAAATAAGCAGTCAACGAGCGATTGCCTTCATCATATATACATAAAATACCCGAACAGTTATCCTTTTTACAAACCCTGCCCACAACAGTGCTACAGACCTCTAAGATTTTACAACAGCTACGACGGGACAGGGCCCCGCCATACCTCTGAATGTATAAGCATCTACAGACTCGTGGTAACATACCAAAGATAAGCCTCGAAGGAACGAGCTTTCAATACGCCGAAAGGTGATCCTAAAATGGATCGACACGATGTACCTTTTACTGCGGCATGAACGCAGCCCCAAGGAGGTCGATAACAGTACCAAGTATGTGAAATCAGAAACTCAGAAATGAAATCATAATAGTCTATATAAAGCAGGAGACATGTATGATAACCAAACTACAGTTCATAACATAGAAGCAGTCATGTCAAGTCAGGGACTCTCGCCCTAAAAGTCATCCCTCATGCCCGTGGAACTCCTTCCTCACTGCCGGCAGTCTAGGTACAAATCATGTGATACGTATAACAGGTCTCGGCCCATCTTATGGACCCAATATAGAAAAGGGTGGAATACATTCCCGGTTGAACCGGTGGTCAAGTGAAATACATTCCCGGATGAACCGGTCCTCAAGTGAAATACATTCCCGGATGAACCGGTCCTCAAGTGAAATACATTCCCGGATGAACCGGTAATCAAGTGAAATACATTCCCGGATGAACCGGTAATCAAGTGAAACACATTCCCGGATGAGCCGTAATCAAGTGATATACATTCGGATGACCGGTAGTCAAGTGATATACATTCGGATGAACCGGTAGTCGAGTAGAACACGACTTACACAACAAGGCTATCACACGTAACATGGTCAAGTTTCATAACAACAAGTATAAGCAAGTTACACACGACTCAAGGTACTTTCATTTTATATCAAAGTCCGGATTTTTAACCTTAAAGTACTACGTCCGTTAAATTCCTTTTAAGATCCATTTCTTTTACGAAGGTCACCCGATACCCGTAGTATAAAATTTGAGTGACTAACATTGTTAAGTACACCAAAATGCTTTCCTTTGTAAAATCAAGTGACAACCTTATTTTCCAAACGTTCAAGTTTGCCTAATTTCGAATGCTCAAGTTTCTCATTTTAGAAAAAGGTTTCAGTAGTTCATAGTTTTAAATCCTTAAAACATAATTCTCCTTTAAACGCTTGAGAAACCTATGTCTTATAAGTGAGTAGGTTATTCTTGTTTATAATCAATCTTATTAAGCAGCCATGATCTAGGAAAATGTAATATCATTTTGTCTCATCTTAGCTTCTATGCAGATGGAGGTTTCTACTGGTTTTAATAATACTTCTTTAGTCAATACATTTTCCTTTTATTAACGCTGCAGTGGTTTGTCGATACACATTCTGATTTCCAAATCAAGAAACATTCTTAAGCCGTTATACCTAACTTCCCATAAAGCTAGTATAACTCTTAAGCTTTCAAAACCCAAGTAATACTCATTCTTTCAAAACGATTCATAGATCTTTTGAAATGCTTCAAGTTCTTTATTAACACATATCAAGCCAGTTATTATTCAAATCAGTTACCTTTTTAAAAACCACAAAGTATGTGCTTATCCACATAAAGCTATTATAACCAACTTCCCATAAAGCCGTTATAACACTTTATGTTTTAACTCAATCAAATACATTTAGCACATGTACGTCTACCGTACTACATATGTTATACCCCGTATTTCCAGAGTATGTACGTGAGGGCGTACGTATTAAATTTTTGCCTTAAGAATTGGCTTTGGTTCGAAATTTGGGCACAAGTGCCGAATAGAGTCGTTTTCTGACGAAACGTTTCCACAGCTTACGTTGGGAAAATTCCGGCTATGTCATTTAGTATTTTTGCGGATTTTTCCGAGTGACTAACATTTTTGGACCAACGGGAGGGTGACACTTGTCACCCTCATTGACTGATAAAGAGGAGGCTTGGCCTTGGCCGATTGGTTCATGGTTTTGTGCCTTGTTTTGTGGCTTGTTTTGTGCCATGTTTTGTGGAGTAGGGGTTAGGGTGCACTTGGCTTGATCTTGGCCTTACACTTGCTATACACTTGGAAGGATCTTGGCCATTGGTTGGCTTTTGGTTTTGCTATAAATACCCCTCTAATGCAAGAGTTATTCTTCATCCACACTTGTGAAATTCCAAGAAAAATACTCCCTCCCTCTTGTGAGCAATTCGTCCGCCACACTACCCCCCCCCCCCTTGAGTGAGCCTTGGCCGAGAGGCCACCCTCCCCTTTGTGGTGCTCGCCGTGGGGTACCCCCCCCCCTAGCCTAGTTGTTTTCGTATAATACCCCTTGTTGTGGTATAGAAATACTCTCCTAATATTGTTATAATGTCCAAATACCTTGGCCCAAATACCTTGTAGTATTCCCAAGGTTACACTTATACAAAGCCCAGAAAATACGATTATACTTCCTTTAGCCACAAAAACGAAACCCTAAGGAAATCTTCACCCGTTGTTGAAGTTGTAAGTAGAAGTTGGTTAGAACTTCTAAGGGTTGTTTGGAGCGCTCGGAGTAGGAGCTAAGCGTTGCTCAGGATCGACTTTATACTTGGATAATTTTGGGCTTATCGAGGTAAACACTACTGTCCTTCTATTGTAATTGGAAATTACATGTTTGAATATATAGTTGAAGTATACTATATATAGAACTATACTTAATCGTGGCAATGTCTTTTGACTTAAGCCTGAAGAATTAAGAACTGAACTGAACTGTAATTACATAGGACTGTATTACAGTAGACTTGTGTAGTATTACTGTGTAGTAGAATTGTACACGTCCGGTTAGGCGTGTAAACCCCCCCCCCCTGGTTGGCTTGGTAGCCGGCCTCGATAGAGAAGGAGATTTGCGCTGTGTGGGGAGAATTTGCCGAATTTTACGTAGATTATGGAGCGTTGAGATCTAGATGTTAATAGCGCCTTGTGGCCTTATAGGTTGAAGTACTACGTGTGGAGTGATCCACTGGCTTAGGAGTAGCCATGGCGGTTTGAGGTACTGAGCGTTTTGCTATTAGTCGACAATCGTCGCGAGGTATGTGAACCTCTTCCTATCTCTTCTAGCATGATATGTGTGAACTATGTAGCAGGTAGACGTACGTGTTAATCGTGTTTGATTGTTCTTAAACATAAAGTGTTATAACGGCTTTATGGGAAGTTGGTTATAACAACTTTATGTAGGTAAGAAAATACTTTGTGGTTTTAAAAGGTAACTGATGTGAATTATAACTGGCTAGTTATAATAAAGAACTTGATGTATTTCAAAAGATTTATAAATCGTTTTGGAAGGGAGAGTAACACTTGGTTTTAAAGGTTTTAAAAAGAGTTATACTAGCTTTATGGGGAGTTAGGTATAATGTCTTAAGAGAGGTAAAGAAAATGGGTTACTGATGTTAGAAGTTAAGAGACTTGATCTTATAAGATAAGAGACTTAACTTATTTGTTTTAATGTGAATGTTTGTGTGAAACCTCATTCGTGAGTAATGAGTACTTGGTTTTATTTAAAGGGATAATGTTTTACTGATTTCGGAAATCAGAATGTGTATCGACAGACCACTACAGCGTTAATAAAGGAAAATGTATTGAAAAATGATGAATTGTATTAAAACCAGTAGAAACCTCCATCTGCATAGAAACTAAGATGAGACAAAATGATATACATTTTCTAGATCATGGCTGCTGTAATAAGAATGTTGTAAAGAAGAATAACCTACTCTCACGTGAGACATATATTACTCAATTGTTCTAAAAAGGAATCAAGTGATTAAGTTTGGGAACTATGAAACCATTTGAAAATGAGAAGCTTGAGTAATTGAAACTAGGCAAACTGGAACTTAGGAAAAGAATGTTGTTACTTGATTTTGAAAAGGAATGTGGGTTGGTCATTCTAATACTACGTATCGGGTGACTTTTATAAGTAATGGATCTCTTTAAAAGAATTTAACGTCGTAGTACTTTAGGTTAAAACCCGACTTTGGCATAAAATGAAAATACTTTGAGTTGTGTTAAACTTGCCTATGCTTGTTGTTGTGAAACTTGCCTATGCTTGTTGTTGTGAAACTTGCCTATGCTTGTTGTTGTGAAACTTGCCTGTGCTTGTTGTTGTGAAACTTGCCTGTGCTTGTTGTTGTGAAACTACTGTGCTTGTTGTTGTGAAACTTGCCTATGCTTGTGATGAGAGCCTTTGTTGTGCAAGTGGTACTTACGTTACCGCGTCTCTCGATAGAGGGCCGGTTGACTTGTTGAGAACTTACTTGGACGTGCTGGCAGTGATGGAGAATTCCACGGGTATGTTTCCATTTTGATTACCGTCTTGTTGTTGATGTCACATGGACATGTCTACACCGATGCAGATTCGGCACGCGCATGCGGCGTTGATTACCCGATATATGGTTATTATCGCAACATGGACGCGTGTCTACACCGTCGCGATTCCGGCATGTGGGCTACGCGCAGGTTGACCACCCAAGATATTGTTATTGAGGTTACATGGGCATGTCTACACCGATGCGATTCCGGTACGTGGCCATGCGCCTTGTTATTATTGCATCATGGACATGTCTACACCGAGGCAGTATTCCGGGGGCATGCGACCATGATGCGAACATGATGGATGTATGGGCGTGAGACCCATAGTTATATTTGAGTGGTGACTTTGAGGGCGTGAGTCCCTGACTTGACTGTTTTTATGTTGCGCATCGTATTTTGGTTATCATACATGTCTCCGCTTTTTAAGCTATTATGATTTCATTTACGATTTGACGATTCGTTATACCTATTTCCAGTATGTACGTAAGGGAATACGACGAAAAGTCTAGCCTTAAAGATAAGCCTTGGACGTTTCATTTTGTACACAACTCACTAGAAGAATCGTTTCCGACTAAACGCTTCCACACCAGAGAGTAAATTCCGGCTATGCCATTTCTTATTTTTGCGGATTTTTCCGAGAGACGAAACATTTTGGACCAACGGGAGGGCAACACTTGGCACCCTCCCATTGATGGACTTGAATCGTCCATTGGACGAAAATGGAGAAACATTGGCACGTTTTTTGTGCCATGGCACAAGTCAAGGAGTTGGTAGGATATTTGTGTTTAGTTAATCCTCACCCTACACTTGCCTTGCACTTGTCTTCATCTTGGCCATTGGTTGGCCAAGGCTTGAGCTATAAATACCCCCTTTGATGAAGAGTTCTTCATCCACAAAGTTATCTTCCAAGTCTAAAAAATCCTCTCCTCTCCCTTTGTAGCCATTTCGTCCAAACACCTCCCCCTCCCCTTGTGAAGGTGGCCTTGGCCGAATACCCCCCTAGCCTAGCCAAAAATCTACCCCCCCTCCCTTGGTAGAAAAGTTACCTTCTTGTATCGTTATAATGCCCAAAATACCCTAGCCCAAATACCTTAGTACTTTGTAGAAGTTGTGAAGAACTTCTAAGGTTCTGGTGCATACAACTTAGAGCAAAACCTTGCTCAGCGCGACTTTTCTAGGATATTATGGGCTTACCGAGGTAATAATCCTAACCCTCTTTTGAATTAGAGAATACTTAATGTTATAGTATAAGAATTAGTAAATACTTAGAAGTATATCGCAGAATAGAATTGAAGTGTTAATCACTTGAAGGGTTTAAAGAAGAATAATCAAATCAGATTTACATAGGACTGTTTTCACAGAGACTTATATAGCTCACCGGTAGGAAGTGCTGCCCGACTTATCAGAATTATGAACCCTCGCTTAGAATGACCTTCAGAGTAGTCTTTAATAGATATCTGTGACTATTATAGTCGACTCTCTGTGCGACATATTCAACTTGGCGGTGGTTTTCAAGGTATGTGATTCTTCCTAAAGCATGATATTTTACAATATAACTACGGCAATGTCTTTGACTTAAGCTGAATAATACTTACGGCAATGCCTCACGGCTTAAGCTCGAATAATACTTACAGAATGCCTCACTGGCTTAAGCTCGAATAATAAAGAATCAAAACATTTCAAAAGACTATGAATCATATTAATGTAAGAGAACTAATTGGTTTTTAAATGTAAGCTTAAGAGTTATACTAGCTTTATGGGAAGTAAGTATAACCACTTAAGATTTCTAAAAGAAACAAGTTTGCCTATGTGTTTATAACGGATGTATATTGTGAAAAGAATAATAAAGATGGTTTGATAAGTAGACATGATATGATGCTATGTGTGTTAGTATCTTGTAACATTTGTATAGGTGAGTATCCTTGTTGTGCTTATATTGTTTAAAGATAAGTTGTTATGTTAGTATACTATCACTCACCTCTTGAGATGATACCGGGGGTTAAGCCGCCTCCGACGCGGTAGACTCGGTGATGCAGGACCATGATTCGAGAATACCTCATGCGGGTCCAGGGGCCTATGCGGAGCTACGAGTTCCGTGTTAGTATGCGGGTTATACCTCATGCGGTCAGGTGGCCATGCGACAATGAGTCCGCGATCGCCGAGGAGTAGCACCGATGCGGGTTATACCTCATGCGCCCACGTGAGTGGCCTATGCGGACTCGAGTCCGTGATTAGGCCCGCAGAATGATGATGGGGCGAGTGGCCTGTTTCGATCATTCGCAGCCTAGGCAAGACTCATTCTGATTACCTATTGTTGCTCTTGTTTGTGATGTGACACTATGCGGTTTCTCGTTGTTTCATACATATTTGTAAACCGGTTTTAAAAATGATATGTTTCATTTAAGTACTTTACGCTGCATACTTAGTACTGTTGTATCGACCTCTTCTGGGCTGCGTTCATGCCGCAGTAAGGGCAAGCAGTGTTAGATCCGCATTCCTAGGATCTCTACGTTGGTGTCGGAGCTCCATCTCTTCCGAGGCTCTACTTTTGGTATGATCTCCTGTTGTAGATAGTTTTGTATATCGAGTATGGCGGCCCCGTCCCGCCATAGTTGTATATTTTCTTAGGTGCAGAGTCATGTTGTACAGTGTCGGATGTAACTGCTGAACTATGATTATATATATATATGCCGAAAGGCGGTGTTTCTCTCACATAAACTGTGTCTTATTTTATAAACTGTTTCATGTCTTGTTTTATATTTCCGCTGATTTCTCTGATGTATGACTACTTGGGTGCCCCGGTAAGGCACCAGTCACGGGCCCCGGATCGGGTCGTGACAAAAGTGGTATCAGAGCAGCTAATCCTCGGAAAGTGTCTACAGACCGTATCTAGTAGAGTCTTGATTATCGGTGTGTTGTGCACCACACCAATAATCAGGAGGCTATAGGATATTTAGGATTGGTTTCCATTCTTCTCATTCTGAGATCGTCTTTGTAGAAAGTGTTATAGGTGGACCTCTAACGTATTCCTTTCTGTAATGATTATGCCTCCACGTAAGGCAACCCGCCCGTGGCGGCAAGGCAAATGAGGAGTCGCTAGCAGACACCCAGAGTCACGAGGGCTCGTGCCCGCCTATACCGTAGACGGCGAGTTCTATGACGCCGCCCCAAGACAGACCACAAGACCCACACCTCCCGCCCCACACCGGGCGGAGGAGTTAGGGTACAAGGAGATGGCCCACTTTTGGCTAAAGTTGTGGCCCGACACGAGAGAGATCGACGCGGCGCCTGGCCCAGCCTCAACTCCAGCCGCACCGTGGTACACCCGAGGCGAATAGTTTGAGGCTACGAGATTTCTTGAGTCAGAGCCCACGGAGTTTTATGGGTCGAGGCCGAGGATGATCCGCAGGAGTTCATCCGTCGCCTTCAGAGGATTTTGAGAGTGATCGTGGCCGAGACCGAGTCCGTGATCTTTGTTCACATAGCCGCGTGATACCGCAATCGATTGGTTTGATTCATGGAGTTATCCGGGAGAGCACGCGTCCCAGCCTACTGGGACGAGTTCTCGAGGCTTTCTCACTCACTTCTTGCCTCCACAGATGAGGAGGGCGCGGGCTGATAGATTTTTACTGCTGAGGCAGAGAGGACGCACTGTCAGGGAGTACAATGTCGAGTTTGATACATTGGCTCGATATGTCCCAAAGATTGGTAGCAGATATGGAGGATAGGGTACACCGCTATGTCATCGGGCTAGATGACTACATGGCCGAGTCATGTGCGGGGTTTCTCTCCACCGTATGGACATTACCCGCACGCAGCTCACGCCTTGGATGCGGCGAGCGCAGGTCGGCGGTGGACGACATCGCCAGGAAGGCCAGGCGGAGGGTTTTCTCGTGGTTATCGTGGTGGCGGCCTCGCAGCAGCCTAGATTCGCACCACACCACCAGAGCACTCCGCACCGCCCTCAAGACCCAGAGTTTTCGAGGCGCACCGGGGCCCGTGGCTTCGGGCGCCCAGAGTAGCAGAGGTATCGCCGACGACCGCCCACAGTGTGGCCGATGCGGTAGATCCCATTACGGGAAGTGTGGTACTACTTATGGATCTTGTTACAGTTGTGGCCAGCAGGGTCACTTTGCGAGGGACTGTCCGACCGGGGGCAGCGCTGGTGGTAGGGCCCAGCCTTCAGGTTCTGTGGCCGCTTCATCATCTCCTACAGTTACTCGCCCCGGAGGCGTGGTGCTCATGGGTCGCGAGTTGCGCAGAGGTCGTGGCTCGAGTCCCGCCTAGCGTCCTCGAACCGCATTTATGCTTTGTCCACCGACAGATCGTGAGGCCTCACCGATGTCGCCACAGTACCTTATCGGTTCGGGTTTGATGTTTATGCCTTGATAGATCCGGTTCCACTGGCCCTATATATCTCCCCTTGTTGCTAGTAGGATAGGGATAGAGCCCGAGTCCATAGACCCTTTCGAGGTAGCTACGCCAGTGGGTGATTCGGTGGTAGCTCGGCGGGTATATAGGGCTTGTCCTGTGACCATTTACAGTCGTCAGACCCTAGCCGACTTGATAGAGTTGGAGATGATTGACTTCGACGTGATTATGGGGATGGATTGGCTAGCTTCTTGCTATGCCAATGTAGACTGCAGAGAGAGAGTAGTACGGTTCCAGCTTCGGCGAGCGGTTGTTGAGTGAGGAGCACCAGACGCCGAGGGTAGGTTTATTTCCTACCTCAAGGCTAGGAAGATGGTGCGTAAGGCGGTACATCTACCATCTAGTTCGAGTGTTTGATCTCGAGGTCGCGTACCAGATTTTCGCCGCCTCGTAGTCACGAGTTCCCGCACGTGTTCCCGCATGACCTCGGGTATCCTCCCGAGAGGAGATTGAGTTTTGTATTGACATATTGCGGATACTCGCCTATCTCCATTCCGCCATACGTAATGGCACCGCCGAAGTTGAGAGTGAAGGATCGGCTTAGGGATTTGCTGAGAAGCGGCTTCATTAGGCCCAGTTTCTCCCGAAGCGCCGGTATTGTTCGTGAAGAAGAAGGACGGACGCCGCGCATGTGTGTTGATTACAGTGCACCAACAAGGTGACCATTAAGAACAGATACCCTCCCGTGATTGATGATTTGTTCGACCCAGGTGGTGCGAGATGTTTCTCCAAGATTGATCTGCGATCGGGCTATCATCAGTGCGAGTCGAGAGTGGATGTCCCTAGATCGCATTCCGACCTGCAGACGCATTATGAGTTCAGGGTCATGTCTTTGGGTTGACCAATGCTCCGGCGTATTCATGGATTTGATGAACCGAGTGTTCAAACCATTTTTGGACACGCTTGTGATAGTGTTCATTGATGATATCTTGGTTTATTCTCGCCAGAGCGAGCACGCGAGCATTTGGCGATCAGGCCGACAGCTTCTCAGACCAGCTTGTACGCCAAGTTTTCCAAATGTGAGTTTTGGTTGACTTCGGGCGTTTCTTGGGCATATTGTCGGGCCGATGGCATTCGAGTTGATACGCCAAGATCGAGGCAGCCGTGACTTGGCCGAGACCTACTACTCCGGCAGAGGTTCGCAGCTCGGGCCTTGCAGTTATTATCGGCGGTTCGTGGAGAAGTTTGCTTCTATCTTCGCACCATTGACTAGGCCGACTCGGAAGCGCCAAGTTTGATGGATCGATGCTTGTGGCGGGGTTTCCAGCTTTGAAAGAGAGATCGACGACCGCCTCGCTTTACTCTTCCGGAGGTCCGGATGGTTATGTCGTGTATTGTGATCGTCGTGCATCGGGTTGGGATGTGTATTGATGCAGCATGGCGGGGTTATAGCATATGCATCCCGACAAATGAAGAAACACGAGGAACTACCCCACCCATGATTTGGAGTTGGCACCGTGATTCACGCTTTGAAGATCCTGAGGCACTATTTGTATGGGGTTCACGTGGATATTTATACGCACCACAAGAGCCTCCGGATATCTTCACCAGAGGAGCCGAACTTACGGCAGAGGCGGTGGTTAGAGTTGCTTAAGGATTACGATGTTGATATCCTATACCACCCGGGAAGGCCAATGTTGTGGCGTATGCTCTTAGTCGTAGTCGATGGGAGCCTATCGGATGTGCAGCTAGAGAGGAGGACATGGTTCGTGATTTGCATCGTTAGCGAGCCTTGGTGTCCGCTTGATTGATTACGATAGCAGGGGTTAGAGTTCGTGAGGTTGCCGAGTCTTCCATCGTCGAGAGGTGAAGAGGCAACAATTCGAGGATCCACTTTGATTCGATATCGTGATACGACTCTTCGTGAGGGCAAGGGTCCTTTGAGGTAGCACCATGGGTGCTAAGGTTTGAGGCGCATCGTGTTCCGGATGTTTGAGGACTTAGCGAGGTTCTTGGGAAGCACACACAAGCGTTACATCCATCCGGTCGACCAAGATGTACCACGACCTTAGATCCGTGTATTGGTGGGATGGCTGAAGAGGGCGTTGCGAGTTCGTAGCTCGCCCGTGTTGTCGCAGTGAAGGTAGAGCACCGCAGGCCCGTGGTTTGTTACAGCGATAGAGATCCCGACCGGAAGTGGGAGGTAATCAACATGGACTTCATCACGGGATTACCTCGCACTCGGAGGAGACATGATTCTATATGGGTTATCGTCGACGGTCGATTTAAATCAGCCCACTTTCTTCCCGTCAGACGACTTTTTCTGAGGATTATGCCAGACTTTACATCCGAGAGATCGTCAGACTACATGGAGTCCCTACTTCGATCATATCGCATGCAGGAGCCCGGTTACGCTAACTTCGAGGTCCTTCCGAGGGGTTTAGGGACGCAGTGAGCACGAGCATCGCATTTCATCCACGCATGCATCGGACAGCAGAGCGCACTATCCGCACTCTTGAGGATATGTCACGAGCACGTGTTATTGACTTTAGTGGTAGTTGGGAGGATCATTTGCCTCTAGTTGAGTTCGCGTATAATAATAGCTACCACTCCAAAGATTCGATGGCGCCTATGAGGCCTTGTATGGGAGGAAGTGCGATCGCCTATAGGTTGGTTCGATGTGGGCGGACGCTAGTGGGACCAGATTTGGTACAAAGCAGCTGGATAAGGTGAAGCTTATCCGAGGCGCTATCGATACCGTGAGTCGATGTAAGTCGATGCAGATCATCGTCGTCGGCATCTTGAGTTCGAGGTTCATGATTGGGTTTTCCTAAGGTGTCACCCATGAAGCGGTGTGATGAGATTCGGAAGAAGGAAGCTCACCAAGGTACATCGGGCCGTTTCAGATTGTCCGCAGGTAGGCAAGGTTGCCTACGAGTTGATCTGCCGTCCGACCGGAGGCGACATCCGTGTTTCACGTATCTATCTTTGAGGAGATGTATCGGGGATCCATCTAGGGTGCACCCGATTGACGATGTCCAGGTGACCGAGGGGCTATCGTATGAGGAGATTCCCATAGCGATAGTCGATCGTCAGGTTAGGCGTCTCATGACGAAGGGCGTGGCTTCCACAAAGTCTTGTGGCGGAACGAGCTCAGGGAGGAGATGACATGGGAAGCCGAGGAGGACATGAGGCGGAAGTATCCTCACCTATTCCCCACACCTCCAGGTAATTCACTTTCCTACTTGTAAATTTCCATTATCATTTATGCCTAAGTGTTGTTTTGTGGCCGCGTGTGGCATTTGCTAACTGTTTAAACTTCTTCGATAACTGTCTTGGGAAGGAACATTCGGGACGAATGTTTCTAAGGAGGGGAGAATGTTATACCCCGTATTTCCAGAGTATGTACGTAAGGGAATACGTACGAAAGTCTAGCCTTAAAGATAAGCCTTGGACGTTTCATTTTGTACACAACTCACTAGAAGAATCGTTTTCCGACGAAACGTTTCCACAGCTTTCGTAGAGTAAATTCCGGCTATGCCATTTCTTATTTTTGCGGATTTTTCCGAGAGACGAAACATTTTGGACCAACGGAGGGCAACACTTGGCACCCTCCCATTGATGGACTTGAATCGTCCATTGGACGAAAATGGAGAAACATTGGCACGTTTTTTGTGCCATGGCACAAGTCAAGGAGTTGGTAGGATATTTGTGTTTAGTTAATCCTCACCCTACACTTGCCTTGCACTTGTCTTCATCTTGGCCATTGGTTGGCCAAGGCTTGAGCTATAAATACCCCCTTTGATGAAGAGTTCTTCATCCACAAAGTTATCTTCCAAGTCTAAAAATCCTCTCCTCTCCCTTTGTAGCCATTTCGTCCAAACACCTCCCCTCCTCGAAGGTGGCCTTGGCCGAATACCCCCCTAGCCTAGCCAAAAATCTACCCCCCCTCCCTTGGTAGAAAAGTTACCTTCTTGTATCGTTATAATGCCCAAAATACCCTAGCCCAAATACCTTAGTACTTTGTAGAAGTTGTGAAGAACTTCTAAGGTTCTTGGAGCATACAACTTAGGAGCAAAACCTTGCTCAGGCGCGACTTTTTCTAGGATATTATTGGGCTTACCGAGGTAATAATCCTAACCCTCTTTTGAATTAGAGAATACTTACTGTTATAGTATAAGAATTAGTATAAATACTTAGAAGTATATCACAGAATAGAATTGAAGTGTTAATCACTTAGAAGGGTTTAAAAGAAGAATAATCAAACTGTACTTACATAGGACTGTTTTCACAGTAGACTTATATAGCTCACCGGGTAGGGAAGTGCTGCCCGACTTACCGTAGAATTATGAACCCCCTGCTTAGAATGACCTTCAGAGTAGTCTTTAATAGATATCTGTGACTATTATAGGCTGACTCTCTGCGCGCGACATATTCAACTTGGCAGGTGGTTTTCGCTGAGAAGGTATGTGATTCTTCCTAAAGCATGATATTTTACAATATAACTACGGCAATGTCTTTGACTTAAGCCTGAATAATACTTACGGCAATGCCTCACGGCTTAAGCCTGAATAATACTTACGGCAATGCCTCACGGCTTAAGCCTGAATAATACTTACGGCAATGCCTCACGGCTTAAGCCTGAATAATAAAGAACTGAAAACATTTCAAAAGACTACTGAATCATATTAACAGAAGAGAACTAATTGGTTTTTAAAACAGAAGCTTAAGAGTTATACTAGCTTTATGGGAAGTAAGTATAACCACTTAAGATTTCTAAAAGAAACAAGTTTGCCTATGTGTTTATAACAGATGTATATTGTGAAAAGAATAATAAAGATGGTTTGATAAGTAGACATGATATGATGCTATGTGTGTTAGTATCTTGTAACATTTGTATAGGTGAGTATCCTTGTTGTGCTTATATTGTTTAAAGATAAGTTGTTATGTTAGTATACTATCACTCACCTCTTGAGATGATACCGGGGGTTAAGGCGCCTCCGACGCGTGGTAGACTCGGTGATGCAGGACCATGATTCGAGAATACCTCATGCGGGTCCGGGGGCCTATGCGAGCTACGAGAGTTCCGTGTTAGTATGCGGGGTTATACCTCACGCGATCTGTGGCCATGCGGACAGCGAGTCCAGGGCGATGCCGAGGAGTAGCACCTCGATGCGGGGTTATACCTCACGCGGCCCACGTGAGTGGCCTATGCGGACTCGAGTCCGTGATTAGGCTCGCAGAATGATGATGGGGCGAGTGGCCCTGCTTCGATCATTCGCAGCCTAGGCAAGACTCATTCTGATTACCTATTGTTGCTCTTGTTTGTGATGTGACACTATGCGCGTTTCTGGTTGTTTCATACATATTTGTAAACCGGTTTTAAAAATGATATGTTTCATTTAAGTACTTTACTGCATACTTAGTACCTGTATCGACTCCTTCGGGCCGTTCATGCCGCAGTAAGGGCAAGCGTGTGTTAGATCCGCATTCCTAGGATCTCTACGTTGGTGGGAGCTCCATCTCTTCCGAGGCTCTACTTTTGGTATGATCTCCTGTTGTAGATAGTTTTGTACAGTGGTATGGCGGGCCCCGTCCCGCCATAGTTGTATATTTTCTTAGAGGTCTCAGAGTCATGTTATGCGATGTCGGATGTAATCTTGAACTATGATTATATATATATATGCCGAAAGGCTGTTTCTCTCACATAAAGCGTGTCTTATTTTATAAATCGTTTTCATGTCTTGTTTTATATTTCCGTGATTTCTCGATGTATGACTACTTGGGTGCCCTTGAGGCACGATCACGCCCCGGATCGGGTCGTGATGCTTTCATACTTGGTACTGTTGTATCGACTCGCCGGGGCTGCGTTCATGCCGCAGTAGAGGTACATCGGTCGTGGATCCTCGCTCTTAGGATCTCGCAGCTTTTGGGAAGCTCCGTTTCTCCGAGGCTTATCTTTTAGTATGTGTTCCCTGAGTTGTAGGTTCTTGTACATTCGTGGTATGGCGGGCCCCGTCCCGTCATAGTCTGTAAATCTTAGGTGCTGTAGAACTGCTGCAAGTGTGGTTGTAAAAGGATTAAACTGTTCGGGTTTTATGTATATACTGAAGGCAACTGTTTTGGTTGGCCTGTTTATTTATTATATCTCTTGTTTCATGATTCATGTTTTATTTTCCGCTGGTTTTCTCTGATGTTGTATCACTAGGGTGCCCGGGGTAAGGCACCAGTAACGGGCCCGGGTTCGGGGCGTTACAACATAGTTCACACATATCATGCTAGAAGAGATAGGAAGAGGTCCACATACCTCGCGACGATTATCGACTAATAGCAAAACGCTCCAAGTACCTCAAACCGTCGGCGACACTCTCAGTCAAGCAGATCACTCCACACGCAGTACTACAACCTATAGAGGCCACAAAGCGCCTATTAATACCTTTAGATCCCGACGTAGAATATTCTACAGAAAATTCGGCGACTCTCCCCGCAACAGCGTAAATCTCCTCCTCTATCGAGGCCGGCTACCAAGCCAACCAGGGGGGGGGGGGTTAACACGTCTAACCGGACGTGTACAATTCTACTACACAGTAATGTTACACAAGTCTACTGTAATACAGTCCTATGTAATTACAGTTCAGTTCTCTTCTTTAAATTCAGGCTTAAGTCGCAAGACATTGCCGTAAGTATTATTCAGGCTTAAGTCAAAAGACATTGCCGTAAGTATTATTCAGTTCTATATATAGTATACTTCAACTATATAATCCAACAACATGTAATTTCCAATTACAACAGAAGGTCAAGAATGTTTACCTCGATAAGCCCAAAATTATCCGAGTTTATATGTCGATCTGAACAACGTTTAGCTCACTCGGCGCTCAATCCGTTCCAACCAACCCTTAGAAGTTCTAACCAACTTCTACTTATGACTTCAACTACGGGTGAAGATTTACTTAGGGTTTCGTTTTTGTGGTGAGGAAGTATAACGGTATTTTCAGGCTTGTATAAGTGTAACCTTGGCAATACTACAAGGTATTGGGGCCACGGTATTTGGCCATTAAAACAATACTAGGAGAGTATTTCTATCCCACCCCACGGGGTATTTATACGAGACAACTAGGCTGTGGGGTACCCACGGCAAAACACCTGAGGGAGGGGAAACTCTCGCCAAGGGCTCTCAAAGGGAAGGGGTGGTGGTGGGAAAGCTTAAGGAGAGGGAGTATTTTGAGACTTAGTTAGATTGCTCAAGTTTAGGATGAAGAATGTCTTCAACTAGAGGGTATTTATAGGTCAAGTGAAGGCGATCAATGGCAAGATGGTGCCAAGTGCAAGGCAAGTGTAGGGCTAGATTTAAGCCAAGTGCACCTTATCCATCTACCACAACAACTTGCACAAAATATCCTACCTAACCCAACTCACCATTTTCGTCCAACTAAGCCCATTTTGCCGTCACTCCTTACAATTGAGGGTGACAAGTGTCGCCTCTCGTTGATCCAAAATGTTTCGTCTCTCGGAAAAATCCATAAAATTTTAAATGACATAGTCGGAATTTTCCTACGAAGTGTGGAAACGTTTGATCGAAAACGACTCCTTTCGGCACTTGTGTACAAATTTCGAAACTAGCCTACCTTAAGGCTCAAATTATAATACGTACACACTCACGTACATACTGCGGAAATACGGGTATAACATTCTCCTCCTTAGAAACATTCGTCCGAATGTTCCTTCTCAAGACGGATAACGATAAAGTTCTTCTAATAAGTTGCCAACGCCACAACCGCCACGAAACAACATATGCGCAAATACTTATATCCAAGTCCACGAGGAAACACCTCTAACATCACAAACTTTTGTCACTTTGCGCGAGGTTCTAGTGTCACTCGGCGACCAACAAATGGTGCCGGATCGCGCGATTCCTGAGGTCTAAAATATACATCCTTCGCACCTTCTCCCTTTACAAGAAATGATCGCATCTATGCTCGCAATACATGCTCGCCTCTACCCTTACTCGTCGTACTCTTCTCGAACTCTTGAACTTTTTTAGCATACGTACCACACTTTAGTTTCCGAAACTTGGAGTCACTACCTCCCAACTTGGTCATCCTATTAGCCTCGATCTTCCTTAAGGCTATTCCCGACCTTCACGATCTACTTCTGGTCGAACGTATCCACGAACTCATACGATGGTCATCAAAACTTGGGCCTAGCACCCTGGTGACCCTACCACTGGCGGGACCACCCGTGACCCGCTCATTCCGGGCTACGGGTTGACACGCAACACGCCCTCAACCCGACCCTCCGTCACGCCAACTCACTTGTTTCTCGATCCGGAACAACCTTGCTAAATCACATCATGAAAGATACCACTTTCATTTACCCAACCCAGAGACTTATCACACAATATATTTTTTTTAGGCATAAAATGCACTCTGACAAGGATCACTCGCAAAATCTTGTACTCAAGACGGCCTTACATCTAAGGTCTCAACTGTAATATTCTAAGGTTCATCATTTTCTCACCCCCCAGGCTTACCCTTTTTCCCTGACGGGTTCTAAATCACATTTTAGCACAAAGCTATCCGAACATAACACTTAACACATTAACATAACATCAAAACATACAAGCCTCTAGATGGTTATGATATACTGAAGCTACCGCTCACTCTAATCATAAGTCCGCCTGCAGGCGATGCGTATGAAGGCGATGAACACGCCATCGATCCGTGAGGCTGCGCTAAGCTGCCGGTACCTCTCTATAAGCCGATCTCTCGTCACATGGCCACGACGGCGCAGTGAAACAAGCACCGATAAAAAAGCGACATTCCCGGGATGATGTTTGCCACATCGTGCACCGAGGGACATGAATCCGTGGCTAGCACTCACGTATACACATGAACGAAGCCACGAGCTCGACCGGCTCGAATACCACGAGCGTCCGAAGGCGAGGGGACCACTCTGTCTTGGTGGAGGTACATAACTAGGCTAACTGCCGGCGGTCCGCCTCGAAAGTTACCAGAGGATCTGCTTACGGCCCTCTTCTGCGATCTCGGTCGTTAATGCGACCTCTCGTGCCTCACATCCTGGTGCATGAGCTTGCATGCGGGCAATGTCCATGCGGTGAAGAGCTACACCGTACAAGCCTCTGCGTAATCGTCCACCGGTGGCGTAGCGGTGTACTCTGTCCTCCATATCCGCTACTCTGGCGGGAACATACCGAGCTAATGAGTCGAACTCCACATTGTACTCTCTAACCGTCCGCGTCTGCCTCAGCGTCAAAAATCTGCCGGCGAGCCCTCTCATCTGTGGAGGCAAGAAATGTGCAGAAATGCCTTGAGAACTCGTCCCAAACTGCTGGAAGTGCATGCTCTTCCGGGGCGGCTCCGCGAATCAAACGATCAATCTGCAGATCACGCGGTGATGCGAACCAATACCACCGACTACGCCTCGAGGCTCGATCACTCTCATGATCCAGAGTGGCTTCGGATAAACTCCACGGTCGTCCTCGGCTCTCGATCCATAGAACACCGGAGGCTACAACTCGTGAAGTCACGTAGCCTCAAACCATGCGCTCGGGGTGTACTACGGGTGCTCTTGGGTGAAGGCTGCTGCATCGGCCTATCCTCATATCGCCACGACCACGGCGATGGCGGGCCATCTCCTTGTACCCCGTCTCATCGGCTCGGTGTGGGGTGGAGGCTCGAGTACTATAGTCTCGGCAGCCTGCTGCGGCTCTAAACTCTCTTTGGTCTTTGGCGGCGTCGCGAAACCGCCGTCGGAAATCTTGTCTCAGTCTTGGCCGGGCTGCGCCTCGTACTCGCTTTGTATCTCACTAACGACTCCTCATTGCCTTGCCCATCGGGCACAGGTTGCCTTACGCGAGGCATAAGCGGTAAAGGAAAGGAATACGTCGGAGGGGTCGATTTATCACACTCTAAGGCACGATCTCGGAATGAGAAGGATGGAAACCAATCCTAAATGTCCTGCGACCTCACGATTATAGATGTGGTGCACTGACACCGATAATCAAAACTCTACTAGACACGATGCGTAGACACTTTCCGAGGACTAAGCGCTCGATACCACTTTTGTCACGACCGAACCGGGCGTGATCGTGCCTACCGGGCACCCTAGTGATACAACATCGAGAGAAAATCGTGAAATAAAAACATGAACATGAATTAAGAGAAAAGATAAATAAGCGAGTCAACGAGCGATTTGCCTTCATCATATATACATAAAATACGACAGTTATCCTTTTACAAACCACGCCAGCGATTACTCTGGACCTCTAAGATTTTACAACAGCTACGACGGGACAGGGCCCCGCCATACCCCTGAATGTATAAGCATCTACAGACTCAGGGTAACATACCAAAAGATAAGCCTCCGAAGGAACGGAGCTTTCCAATACGCTGAAAGGTGATCCTAAAAGCGGGGATCGACAGCCGATGTACCTTTTACCTGCGGCATGAACGCAGCCCCCCGAAGGAGGTCAGTACAACAGGTACCAAGTATGTGAAACTGTAAACTACTGTAAATGAAATCATAATAGTCTATATAAAGCAGGAGACATGTATGATAACCAAACTACAGTTCATAACATAGAAGCAGTCATGTCAAGTCAGGGACTCTCGCCCTAAAAGTCATCCTCGTACGTGGAACTCCTTCCTCACCGCCGTGATCTAGGTACAAATCATGTGATACGTATAACAGGTCTCGGCCCATCTTATGGACCCAATATAGAAAAGGGTGGAATACATTCCCGGTTGAACCGGTGGTCAAGTGAAATACATTCCCGGATGAACCGGTCCTCAAGTGAAATACATTCCCGGATGAACCGGTCCTCAAGTGAAATACATTCCCGGATGAACCGGTAATCAAGTGAAATACATTCCCGGATGAACCGGTAATCAAGTGAAACACATTCCCGGATGAACCGGTAATCAAGTGATATACATTCCCGGATGACCCGGTAGTCAAGTGATATACATTCCCGGATGAACCGGTAGTCGAGTAGAACACAGTACTTACACAACAAGGCTATCACACGTAACATGGTCAAGTTTCATAACAACAAGTATAAGCAAGTTACACACGACTCAAGGTACTTTCATTTTATATCAAAGTCCGGATTTTTAACCTTAAAGTACTACGTCCGTTAAATTCCTTTTAAGATCCATTTCTTTTACGAAGGTCACCCGATACCCGTAGTATAAAATTTGAGTGACTAACATTGTTAAGTAAACCAAAATGCTTTCCTTTGTAAAATCAAGTGACAACCTTATTTTCCAAACGTTCAAGTTTGCCTAATTTCGAATGCTCAAGTTTCTCATTTTAGAAAAAGGTTTCGTAGTTCATAGTTTTAAATCCTTTAAAACATAATTCTCCTTTAAACGTTTTGAGAAACCTATGTCTTATAAGTGAGTAGGTTATTCTTGTTTATAATCAATCTTATTAAGCAGCCATGATCTAGGAAAATGTAATATCATTTTGTCTCATCTTAGCTTCTATGCAGATGGAGGTTTCTACTGGTTTTAATAATACTTCTTTAGTCAATACATTTTCCTTTTATTAACGCTGCAGTGGTTTGTCGATACACATTCTGATTTCAAATCGATAAAACATTCTTAAGCGTTATACCTAACTTCCCATAAAGCTAGTATAACTCTTAAGCTTTCAAAACCAAGTAATACTCATTCTTTCAAAACGATTCATAGATCTTTTGAAATGCTTCAAGTTCTTTATTAACACATATCAAGCCGCTTATTATTCAAATCGATTTACCTTTTAAAAACCACAAAGTATGTGCTTATCCACATAAAGCTATTATAACCAACTTCCCATAAAGCCGTTATAACACTTTATGTTTTAACTCAATCAAATACATTTAGCACGTATGCGTCTACCGCACTACATAGTTCACACATATCATGCTAGAAGAGATAGGAAGAGGTCCATACCTCGCGACGATTATCGACTAATAGCAAAACGCTCAAGTACCTCAAACCGTCGGCGACACTCTCTCGATCAAGCGGATCACTCCACACGCGATTACTACAACCTATAGAGGCCACAAAGCGCCTATTAATACCTTTAGATCCCGACGTAGAATATTCTACGAAAATTGGCAAGACCTCCCGCAACAGCGTAAATCTCTCTCTATCGAGGCTACCAAGCCAACCGAGGGGGTAACATCTAACCGGGCGTGTACAATTCTACTACGGTAATGTTACACAAGTCTCATGTCTGATCTATGTAATTCTGATTCGATTCTCTTCTTTAAATTCGGGCTTAAGTCGCAAGACATTGCGTAAGTATTATTCGAGCTTAAGTCAAAAGACATTGCCGTAAGTATTATTCAGTTCTATATATAGTATACTTCAACTATATAATCCAACAACATGTAATTTCCAATTACAATGAAGGTCAAGAATGTTTACCTCGATAAGCCCAAAATTATCCGAGTTTATATGTCGATCTGAACAACGTTTAGCTCCTACTCCGGCGCTCGATCCGTTCAACCAACCCTTAGAAGTTCTAACCAACTTCTACTTATGACTTCAACTACGGGTGAAGATTTACTTAGGGTTTCGTTTTTGTGACTGAGGGAAGTATAACGGTATTTTCTGGGCTTGTATAAGTGTAACCTTGGGAATACTACAAGGTATTTGGGCCAAGGTATTTGGCCATTAAAACAATACTAGGAGAGTATGTCTATACCACAACACGGGGGTCTTTATACGAGACAACTAGGCTAGTGGGGTACCGCAAAAACACCACAGCGGGAGGGAAACTCTCGCCATGGCTCTCAAAGGGGGAGGGGGTGGTGATGGACGAAAGCTTAAGGGAGAGGGAGTATTTTGAGACTTAGTTAGATTGCTCAAGTTTAGGATGAAGAATGTCTTCAACTAGAGGGGTATTTATAGGTCAAGTGAAGGCCAATCAATGGCCAAGATGGTGCCAAGTGCAAGGCAAGTGTAGGGCTAGATTTAAGCCAAGTGCACCTTATCCATCTACCACAACAACTTGCACAAAATATCCTACCTAACCCAACTCACCATTTTCGTCCAACTAAGCCCATTTTGCCGTCCACTCCTTACAATTAGAGGGTGACAAGTGTCGCCCTCTCGTTGGTCCAAAATGTTTCGTCTCTCGGAAAAATCCGCAAAAATTTTAAATGACATAGTCGGAATTTTCCCTACGAAAGCTGTGGAAACGTTTCGTCGAAAAACGACTCCTTTCGGCACTTGTGTACAAATTTCGAAACTAGCCTACCTTAAGGCTCAAATTATAATACGTACACACTCACGTACATACTCTGGAAATACGGGGTATAACACATACTTTGCCACCTTTTTCAAGGTCGAATACAATAACCAAACACGCCACATTTAAGGCCCAACAAAGTAGTTAACAATAGGGGATTACACGCTTAAACAAGACATGTAAAATTCCGCCCCACAATATAAAACAACTAGTCTAAACTACAATGTCCATTCTCGGCCAAAGGTGTAACAACATAACAATCTTTCCAATTCCTTTTTAATCCAAGTGGTTTAGTATAACTTGGTATCAAGCCGCAATCGATTATAGCTACTACACTCTTCAAGTAGGTAACATGCGACAATTCAATTTATCGATCAAATTGGATTTCAATTTCAAATGGCTAAACATGTCATTTTCGGATTTGAGCTTCCAAATTTCCATAATACTTATCCAACTTCATATCACATGATCACTTATAACTTATCATAACATGAAATCTTCAATTACAAAAGTAAAACGAAGATTATACCTCAATTAGCCCAAATATGATCCAAGAGTACAAGTCGATCCCTAGCACCTTTAGCTCCTCCTTTTGACATTCCAATCCACTCCAAGCAACCCTTAGAAGCTTATGAATAACTCAACTTCAAGTTTCAACTTCAAAGTTGAATAACCCCTTAGGTTTTCGCCTTGCGACTAATACAAAAACACCACTTTTACGAAATATTTCTATTGAGAAAACCTTACAATACTCTTAGGAACCTTGGTTTAAAGTATGGGGATTATTGGACAAGGATTGAAAATTCTTGTCTTGAAGAACCTTCAAAACCGTGAGCCCTCTTTAGGTGTTCCTAAGTTTCTTGAAAAAAATTCTAAGTGTAGTGCCCTTGTCTTGCTACTTGTACACATATATAATACTATGGAAGGTCAAGATCTACACAAATGGTTGGCTTAGAAGAGTTTCACATGGATCAAGCCAAGTGGCCCTTGGACTTTTAGTCAACAATGTCAAGCTAAGTCATGTGCAAGACTTGGTCATCTCACTAATGGTCAAATGACCCTTTTACCCATGGCAAATTTCGTCCAAGACACTAAGGGGGGGTGACACGTGTCGCCCTCTCATTCGTCGCAATATTTCGTTTCCGACAATTTCACAATTTCCGATAAATTTTTTACTCGTCTCTAATCTTAACATCTTTTGAGTTCTTACTTACGTTCTTAAAACATATCCTGTAAATACGGGGTGTAACAATAGATGTGGTGCACAACACATCGATAATCAAGACTCTACTAGACACGGTCTGTAGACATTTTCCGAGGATTAACTGCTCTGATACCACTTTTGTCACGACCCAATCCCGGGCTCGTGACTGGTGCCTTACCCGGGCACCCAAGTAGACATACATCAGAGTAATCATCGGAATATAAAAACAAGACATGAAACAATTATAGAATGAGAACAGTTTATCGAGAGAAGATTGCCTTTCGGCATGTATATATACATAAAACTTGAACGACGATTCATCCCTTTTACAATTACGCCAACAATGGATTACTGCACCTCTAAGATTTTTACAACAACTATGACGGGACAGGGCCCCGCCATACCCCTGAATGTACAAGAACTTACAAACTCGGGGAAAACATACCAAAAGATAAGCCTCCGGAGAAAACGGAGATTCCCAATACGCTGAACTGTGATCCTAAGAGTGAGGATAAACCGATGTACCTCTACCTGCGGCATGAACGCAGCTCCCCGAAGGAGGTCAGTACAACAGGTACCAAGTATGTGAAACTGGAAAATACTGTAAACGAAATCATAACGATGCAAATAAAAGCAGAGACATGTATGATAACAAACTACAGTTCACAACATAAAAGCAGTCATGTCAAGTCAGGGACTCACGCCCTCAAGTCATCCCTCATGCCCGTGGAACTCCTTCCTCACTGCCGGCAGTCTAGGTATAAATCGTGTGATACATATAGCATGTCTCGGCCCATCCCATGGGACTCGAGGTGGAATCGCATGGTCACATTCCCGGTCCATCTCATGGACTCGGTGCCGGATCGTATGGAATACATTCCCGGTCCATCTCATGGACTCGGTATCAAATCGGGTGGAATACATTCCCGGTCCATCTTATGGACTCGGTATCACAACGTGCGGAATACATTCCCGGTCCATCCCATGGACTCGGTATCAAATCGGGTGGAATACATTCCCGGTCCATCCCATGGACTCGGTATCAAAACGTGTGGAATACATTCCCGGTCCATCCCATGGACTCGGTATCAAAACGTGTGGAATACATTCCCGGTCCATCCCATGGACTCGGTATCAAATCGGGTGGAATACATTCCCGGTCCATCCCATGGACTCGGTATCAAAACGTGTGGAATACATTCCCGGTCCATCCCATGGACTCGGTATCAAAACGTGTGGAATACATTCCCGGTCCATCCCATGGACTCGGTATCAAAACGTGTGGAATACATTCCCGGTCCATCCCATGGACTCGGTATCAAATCGGGTGGAATACATTCCCGGTCCATCCCATGGACTCGATATCAATATGTGTGGAATACATTCCCGGTCCATCCCATGGACTCGGTATCAAATCGTGTTGAATACATTCCCGGTCCATCCCATGGACTCGGTAACAAATTGGCCATAACATTTAAACTCTCTTTTAAGACAGATTAAGATAATACCATACTTTTCTTTTAAATCACAAACACTTTCCTTTTTTAATATCAAGTAACAACATTCTTTTCCAAAAGTTCAAGTTGCCTAATTTCAAATACTCAAGTCTTTTATTTTCGAAAGATTTCATAGTTCATGGTCTTAATCAAATAACGTAATCTCTTTTTAAAACAATTGAGTAACATATGCCTTATGTGTGAGTAGTTATTCTTGTTTATAACAATCTTATTAAAGCAATCATGATCTAGAAAATGTTCGATACTTATTCTCATTTCCGAAATCAGTAAAACATTATTCTTTAAAAGCCAAGTACTCATTACTCACGAATGAGGTTTCACAACTTTTTAACAAAATTCATAGCCCTTAACATTTCATAAAACGTCATTTATAAGTTAAGTCTCTTATCTTTTAAGATTAAGTCTCTTAACTTCTAAAATTAATAAACCATTCTTTTACCTACATAAAGTCGTTATAACTAACTTCCCATAAAGCTATTTGTTATACCCCGTATTTCCAGAGTATGTACGTAAGGACGTACGTAGAAAAGTTTGGACTTTAAAGTGGCTTGGCCGATTTATTTTTGTTCACAACACCCGATTAGAGTCGTTTTTTTAAAGCGTTTACACAACTCGCGTAGGGTAAATTACGGCTATGTCATTTCTAATTTTTGCGGATTTTTCCGAGGGACGAAACCTTTTGGACCAACAAGAGGGCGACACTTGTCACCCTCTAGTTGGTAAGAGTGGGCGGTAATGGCTTGGACAAAATGGTTAGGTTTTGTCAAGTAGTAGGTAGGATATTTTTGTGGTAGATGGATAAGGTGCACTTGGCATGATCTTGGCCCTACACTTGCCTTGCACTTGGCATGATCTTGGCCATTGGTTGGCCTTGGCTTGTCCTATAAATACCCCCCTTTGGAAGACTTCTTCATCCATTCCTAAAATTTCCTAAGTGTTAAAATCCTCCCTCCCTTGTAGTGTGGTTCTCGTCCTAGCCTCCCCCTCCCCCTTTGAGAAGGCCCTTTGGCCGAGAGTTCCCTTCCCCCCTTGGCCGAGAATACCCCCCCCCTAGTGGGGTAGGCCGAGGGGTATACACCCCCCCTTGTGGTGTTGTCTCGTATAAATACCCCCCCTCTTGGTAGAAATACTCTCAAAAGTATTGTTACTATACCCAAATTACCTTAGCCTTATACCTTGTAGTATTCCAAGGTTACACTTATACGAAAAGCCCAGAAATACTATTATACTTCCCGTCAGTCACAAAAACGAAACCCTAAGGAAAATCTCCATAGATAGTTGGAGTATTAAGTAGAAGTTGGTTAGAACTTCTAAGGGTGGTTTGGAGCGGGTTGGAGCGCACGGAGTTGGAGCTAAACGTTGCTCAGGAGCGACATTAAACTAGGATAATTTTGGGCTTATCGAGGTAATATCTTGTCCCATTATTGTAATTGGAAATTACATGTTGTAAGATTATATAGTTGAAGTATACTATATATAGAACTGAACCTAGCTTTGCGGCAATGTCTTTTGACTTAAGCCTGAATATAAAGAAAGAGAACTGAACTGTAATTACATAGGACTGTATTACAGTAGACTTGTGTAGCATTACTGTGAAGTAGAATTGTACACGTCCGGTTAGATGTATAACCCCCCCCCCCCGGTTGGCTTGATAGCCGGCCTCGATAGAGGAGGAGATTTACGCGGTTGCGGGGAGGTCACAATTTTCTGTAGAATGTTCTACGATTAGACCTAGATGTTAATAAGCGCCTTGTGGCCTTATAAGTTGAAGTACCATGTGTGGCGCGATCTACATGGCTTAAGGAGTAGCCGACGGTTTGAGGTACTTATTCACGTTTTGTTATTAGTCGATAATCGTCGCGAGGTATGTGAACCTCTTCCTACCTTTTCTAGCATGATATGTGTATAACTATGTAGTACGGTAGACGTACATGTGTAAAATGCTTTGTGGTTTTAAAAGGTAACTGACTTGATGTGTGATAATAAAGAAGAGTTATACTAGCTTTATGGGAAGTTAGGTATAACGTTTTAAGAGAGGTAAAGAGAATGGTTTACTGATTTTAAAGTTAAGAGACTTAATCTTAAAGATAAGAGACTTAACTTGTTTTACTTGGTAATTAACATTTTGTTAAAAATGTTGTAAAACCTCATTCGCGAGTAATGAGTACTTGATTTTAAAAGCAATAAAGTTTCTTGATTTGAATCGAATAAGTATCGAACAAACCACAGCAGAGCTAATAAAGGGAAATGTTTTGACTAATAATGTATTAGTAAAACCAGTAGAAACTTCCATCTGCATAGAAACTAAGATGAGACAAAATGATGTTACATTTCCTAGATCATGGCTGCTTAAATAAGATTGTTATAAACAAGAATAACCTACTCATGTATCAGACATATGTTTCTCAAATTGCTTTTAAAGGAGAATTATATCATTAAGTGATTAAAATTATGAACTACGAAACCTTTCGAAAATGAGAAACTTGAGTAATTGAAATTAGGCAAACTTGAAACATTTGGAAAAGAATGTTGTTACTTGATTTCTGAAGAGAAGTGTTTTGATTTACTTCAAAAGATAATCACTCTATTTTCATATACTACGTATTGTGTGACTTTTGTAAACGTAACGTATCTTTTAAAAGATAATGTATGAAGTACTTTGGGAATAGATACCCGATCTTGTTAATCATATATTAGAATGTACCTTGTGTGTATAACTTGATTGTGTTGGTTTGTGATAGCCTTGTAATACTTTCTTGTTGATTTGATAAGTAAACATGCTAGGATGCTACGTATGTTAGTATCTTGTGATGTTTTGTGTAAATGGGTTTTCCTCATTTGCGCTTAAAGTTGTTTGACTCTCAGCCGTTATGTTGGTATTGTACCACTCACCTTGACTTGTTTCCGGAGGTTAAGCTGCCTCCGTCGGGGTAGACTCGGTGATGCAGGACCGTGATTCGAGAATACCTCATGCGGGTCCAGGGGATCCATGCGGAACTACGGGAGTTCCAGGTTAGTTTGCGGCCCTTGTGGTCATGCGGTCTTTGTGGCCATGCGGACTGCGAGTCCAGGACGATGCCGGGGAGTAGCTACCCTCGATGCGAGGAATACCTCATGCGGGCCTATGAGGTTGGCCTATGCGGAGCTACGGAGAGTTCCAGGGCTAGACGCGCACATTTGATACTGCGGGCGAGTGACCAGCTTTGATCATGTGACGGTCTAGACAGATATCATGATACAGTTTATGACCCTGTTAGTACTGTGGGTGTTAGTAGTCGGTTATGCCTTCGTACTTACCCTGTACTGTTTTATTAGGACACAGGTGGGACCTGGTGTTCATGTGTATTTCTTGGTGCTTTTATATACAAAAACTGCCGGCAGTGAGGAAGGTATTCCACGGGCATGATTGATGTTATGGGAATGAGACTCATAGTTACATTTGAGTGATGACTTTGAGGGCGTGAGTCCCTGACTTGACATGACTGCCTATTTATTGTGAACTGTAGTTTGGTTATCATACATGTCTCCTGCTTTATAGACTATTATGATTTCATTTACAGTATTTTCAGTTTCACATACTTGGTACCTGTTGTACTGACCTCCTTCGGGGGGCTGCGTTCATGCCGCAGGTAAAGGTACACCAGTGTTGATCCTCGCTCTTAGGGTCACAGTTCAGCGTATGGGAAGCTCCGTTTCTCCGGAGGCTTATCAGTGGTATAGTCCCCTGTCGTTGTAGGTATTTACATTCAGGGGTATGGCGGGGCCCTGTCCCGCCATTGTTGTCGTATCATTCTTAGAGGTCTGTAGTACTGTTGTGGGCAGAGTTGTAATGGGATGTAACTGTTCGGTTTTAAATTGATTTATATATATATGCCGTAAGGCAAGTTTTCTCAGACTATTGTTTCATACTTCTTGTTATTTCATGTTATCGTCTTATGTTCCGCTGATTACTCTGATGTTGTATCACTAGGGTGCCCGGGGTAAGGCACGATCACGGGCGAGTTGGTCGTGACAAAAGTGGTATCGAGCGATTAATCCTCGGAAAGTGTCTGAACCGTATCGATGAAGTCTTGATTATCGGTGTGTTGTGCACCAATAATCGTGAGGCTATAGGATATTTAGGATTGGTTTCTATTCTTCTCACTCCGAGATCGTGCCTTAGAAATGTTGTAAGTTGGACCTCTCACGTATTTCTTTCCTTACCGCTATGCCTCCGCGTGAGGCAACCCGCCCGGGAGGCGAGCGTAGGGAGGCTGCGAGTAAATCTGAGAGGGTTCTGAGAGGCACGAGCCCAACCATCACCCGAGTTAGGTGCTTCGTTCGGGAGTTATGCTCGTCGCGGCCCAATGAGTTTAGCGGCGATTCCTCTGCGGCCATGACATTTGAACCTTGTTCCACGGCCGGAAAGCAGAGAATATAGATTGCGAAGCGACCTGTTACTAACTATGGATTTGGCTACGGAGAGTATACCGATATCTGCGAGTCTTGATGAATATCTTAGAAAGGGTTGTACAAGAGTAATTCTTGATTAGGCTTGAGCATGGCACGTATGCGGGCTTATGCGCAGCGAGCCAAGCGTAGAGATCAACGGGTTAAAGGACAATGTAAGAGGCGAGCAGCAAGGTCCTTTGGTAACTTTCGAGGCGAGTCACCTCACCAGCGGATTAGATTTGCACATCCACCAGTGCAGAGAGGTCCTCCACGGGGTTCAGGACGTTCGGGGTATGCAGGAGTTGGTCAGAACTCCAGGGCTTCCGGTTCACAGTGTGACAGACGTCATCCCGGGGAACGTCGTCTTTTTGTTGGTGCTCGTATTACCGGCGGCCGTCAGGGCCATGTGTCGAATGGGTGTCCTAGTAGGAGGACTCAGCCTTTAGGATCGGTGGGTAGTTCGTCACCTCCCTTAGCTATGCGCCCTACGGGGCAGGTTTGATTAGAACGACTTAGGGGAGTGAAGCAGTAAATACAGATAGATCTTTAACCCTCTAGGGATTAGTATGTGTGATAGGGTGAGTATACCTTAAGTGTTATATTCTGATAGCATTGTGTAAATTGTAATTAGAAATCTTGGTTAGTTAACCAAGTAAGATTTGGGGGATAGAGAAGGTGTGAGCCTTAGAGCTTTATACGTAGAGACCTTAGAGGAAAGGCCATCTCGAGTAAAGAAGTATTTTATGTTTGACCCTTGTCGGAGTGCATAGTGCACGTAAGCTATGTTTGTAGGGTAAGTTCCTGAGTAGTGTGAAATGAAAGAGGGTAGTTGAGCTAAGAAGACCGCTAGGTTTTCGTAACATGATTAGTGAGATTGTTCCGGATCGGGGAGCAAGTGTTGTCTGCGCGAGTGGGTCGGGTTGAGGCGTGCGTGATCAACCAGCGAGCTGTTTTATGGTAGGGTCGGTTGTGGTGGTCACGCCCGGGTGGTAGGGTCACGAGGGTGTTTGGTCCAAGTTTAGTTAACCAGCGTACGAGTTCGTGGATGCGTTCAATCAGTAGTCGGGCCGATGAGGTCAGCCCGTCTTATCTTTTAGTCCAAACCGTGTACTCGGTGGTATGTTGCGGCGTTATATCGAGAAAGGTTGTAAGGCTGCAGGTGCCTACCTTTACCTTATGAGACAGTGGAGCCAGTTCGGTGTTTCTTTTTGGAAGTTTTACCAAGCAGGGTTAAGAACTCAGGTGAGTCTCAGAATCGCATTCGCCCTCGGGCCAGTGTGTGGATTTCAGGGGTAGTTGTGAGGATTGTTGTCTCCTGTTGAGGGAGTGTTTTAGTAGCTACCATTTCAGTATTCGGATGTCGCTTTATGACGCCTTGCAGGGCGGAAGTGTAAGTTCTTGATCGATTGGTTTGATGTTGGCGAGTTGGATAGTTGGTTGAGCTTGTTCCAATAGGCGTGGATAGGGTGAGGCTTATCTAGAAGAGGTTTTTGGCGATTCGGAGAAATCGTGCGGATTATCGGCGGCAGCTTAGAGTTGAGTTGGTCGGTCTTCTTGAAGGTACCACCCGGATAGGGTGCAATCAGCTTTGGAAAACAGAGGAAACTTAGCCAGAGTTACTTTGGGCCTTTTGAGTTCATGTGAGGGATAGGCGGGTTGCCTATATGATAGCATTTGCCGTCCGACTTAGGAAGGCGATGCGTCCGGTCTTTCGTATTGTTATGTTCGGGAAAGTATCGGAGATCCATCCAGAGTGTTCCCAGTTAATCATGACCACGTTAGAGATAGTAACCCCGAGTTTTGGAAACTGAAGCAGTAACAGAAATGTGGTAAGAGTTCGAGTGTACAAGCAAGGTACGATACGTAAGGGAAGAAGCGAGCATGTATGGCGAGCATAGATGTGATCATTTCTTTTGTAAAGAGAAGGTGCAAAAAAAGTATATTTTAGAACCCCGAGAGAGGTATTGGTGGTGATGTTAGAGGTGTTTCCTCGTGGACTTGGATGGAGGTATTTGCGCGGGTTTTTCTGTGGCCATGTGGGCAGGATTGTTCTCGTAAGTATAGTAGTGAAGACTATACTGGCGCGCGTTTGTTTTGAGACTTAGAAGGAACATTCGGGACGAATGTTTCTAAGGAGGGGAGAATGTTATACCCCGTATTTTCAGAGTATGTACGTAAGGACGTACGTAGAAAAGTTTGGACTTTAAAGTGGCTTGGCCGATTTATTTTTGTTCACAACACCCGATTAAAGTCGTTTTTCGACGAAATGTTTTACACAACTCGCGTAGGGTAAATTACGGCTATGTCATTTCTAATTTTTGCGGATTTTTCCGAGGGACGAAACCTTTTGGACCAACAAGAGGGCGACACTTGTCACCCTCTAGTTGGTAAGAGTGGGCGGTAATGGCTTGGACGAAATGGTTAGGTTTTGTCAAGTAGTAGGTATGATATTTTTGTGGTAGATGGATAAGGTGCACTTGGCATGATCTTGGCCCTACACTTGCCTTGCACTTGGCATGATCTTGGCCATTGGTTGGCCTTGGCTTGTCCTATAAATACCCCCCTTTGGAAGACTTCTTCATCCATTCCTAAAATTTCCTAAGTGTTAAAATCCTCCCTCCCTTGTAGTGTGGTTCTCGTCCTAGCCTCCCACTCCCCCTTTGAGAAGGCCCTTTGGCCGAGAGTTCCCTTCCCCCCTTGGCGAGAATACCCACAGTGGGGTAGTAGAGGGTATCACCCACTTGTGGTGTTGTCTCGTATATATACCCCCCTCTTGGTAGAAATACTCTCAAAAGTATTGTTACTATACCCAAATTACCTTAGCCTTATACCTTGTAGTATTTCAAGGTTACACTTATACGAAAGCCCAGAAATACTAGTATACTTCCGTCGGTCACAAAACGAAACCCTAAGGAAAATCTCCATAGATAGTTGGAGTATTAAGTAGAAGTTGGTTAGAACTTCTAAGGGTGGTTTGGAGGCGGGTTGGGCGCGGAGTTGGAGCTAAACGTTGCTCAGGAGCGACATTAAACTAGGATAATTTTGGGCTTATCGAGGTAATATCTTGTCCCCTTATTGTAATTGGAAATTACATGTTGTAAGATTATATAGTTGAAGTATACTATATATAGAACTGAACCTAGCTTTGCGGCAATGTCTTTTGACTTAAGCCTGAATATAAAGAAAGAGAACTGAACTGTAATTACATAGGACTGTATTACAGTAGACTTGTGTAGCATTACTGTGAAGTAGAATTGTACACGTCCGGTTAGATGTATAAATGTCACGACCCGAAACTGGGCCCGTGACTGGTGCCTTACCCCGGGCACCCTAGTGACACAACATCAGAGTAATCAGCGGAACATAAAACAACAACATGAGATAACAGAAATATAAAACAATGATCTGTGAAAACTTGCCTTTCGGCATATGTATAACCATCAACTCTTTTACAAATGAACAGCTTAATCCTTTTTACAAACCCTGCCCACAACAGTACTACAGACCTCTAAGAAATGATACGACAACTATGGCGGGCGGGGCCGCCAAACCCCGAATGTAAACACTCACAACGACAGGACTATACCACCGATAAGCCTCGGAGAAAGCGGAGCTTCCCAAATGCTGGCGTGACCACGAGAGCTAGGATCAACGGCGGTGTACCTCAACTGCGGCATGAGCGCGGCCCGAAGGAGTCGATAACAAAAGTGCAGTATGTGAAACTAAAAATACGTAAATGAAATCATAATAGTCTATAAAGCGGGAGACATGTATGATAAGCAAACTACGATCCACAACAAATAAGCGATCATGTCAAGTCGGGACTCACGCCTCAAAGTTATCACAATAAAACCGTGCGGGGCAAGTGCGAAGGCATAGCCGACTACTAAGACCCACGATGCCAAAAATACCACAAAGCGTATCCGAGGTCTTTCTAGACCGCACCACATGATCGAAGGCGGCCACTCGCGCAATATCAATGTCGGCGTCTATTCTGGAACTCTCGCGACTCGCATAGGTCACACGGACCGCATGAGGTATTCCTCGAATCATGGTCCCGCATCGCTGAGGTATACCCGCATCGAAGGCGGCCAACCCTCGGTATCTGCACAGGCTCCGCAACCGCATAGTCTCAAAAGACCGCATAGTCTCAACGGACGCGCATAGGGAATCCCCCGCATCAGGCTAAACACCCGGAATGATCAAATCCTGGAGCTACCGCACTCCGCATAGTCACGAGGACCGCATAGGCCGTAAAGACCCGCATCAAGGGTGGCAAGCCCTCGGTATAATAAGTCGAGGGTATGTGATACAATAACGATAACGGGCTTAACGCGTTTAACAACGTAAGCACTGTGAGTGACCCTCACATAATAATCACAAGATACTAACACACGTAGCATCCTACCATGCTTACTTATCAAGTCAACAAGAAAGTATTACAAGGCTATCACAAACCAATACAATCAAGTTATTCACACAAGGTACTTTCTACTAACAAGTTCGGGTACCTATCCCCAAAGCACTTCATACATTAAATCTTTACAAGATCGTTACTTCACAAAACCACACAATACCGGTAGTATATGAACATAGAGTGATTATCTTTTTAAAGTAAATCAATTACTCTCTTTGTAAAATCAAGTAGCAACATTCTTTTCGATGTTTAAGTTTGCCTAATGTCCAATGTTCAAGTTTCTCATTTTAGAACGGTTTCGTAGTTCATAATCTTATTCATTTAAGAATATAATTCTCCTTTAAACAATCTGAGAAACCTAAGCCTTACATGTGAGTAGGATATTCTTGTTTATAACAATCTTATTACAAAGACCATGATCTAGGAAATATCATTTTGTCTCATCTTAGTTTCTATGCGGATGGAAGTTTCTCTGGTTTTATTAATACTTAATTAGTCGAACATTTCCTTTTATTAACGCTGCGGTGGTTTGTCGATACACGTTACGATTTCAAATCGAAGAAACATTCTTAAGCCGTTATACCTAACCTCCCATAAAGCTAGTATAACTCTTAAGTTTTCAAAACCAAGTATTACTTCTTCTTTCAAAATGATTCAAAAATCTTTTGAAATACTTCAAGTTCTTTATTAACACATAACAAGCGATTATAGTTCAAATCGATTACCTTTTAAAAACCACATGTATTTTCTAACCAACATAAAGCTGTTATAACCAACTTCCCATAAAGCCGTTATAACACTTTATGTTTTACACCAATCAAATACATTTAGCACGTGTACGTCTACCGTACTACATAGTTCACACATATCATGCTAGAAGAGATAGGAAGAGGTTCACATACCTCGCGGCAGTATCGACTAATAGCAAAACGCTCCAACCGTCGGCTACTCCTTAAGCCAAGCGGTCGCGCCACACGTAGTACTCCCGCTATAAGGCCACCGGTGCTTATTAACATTAGGTCTCTTCGTAGAACATTCTAGAAAATTCGACACCTCCCCGCAACAGCGTAAATCTCCTCTCTATCGAGGCTGCAAGCCAACCAACCCGGGGGGGGTTATACATCGAACCCTAACGGGTATAACTCTACTCCATGGTACTACTACACAAGTCTACTGTAATACAACCCTATGTAATTACAGTTCAGTACTCTTCTTTAAATTCAGGCTTAAGTCGCAAGACATTGCCGATAACTACGTTCGATTCTATTATATAGTATACTTCAACTATATATTCAAGCAATCATGTAATTTCCAATTACAATAGAGGACAAGATAATTACCTCGATAAGCCCATAATTATCCTAGCTTAAAGTCGATCTGGGCAATCGTTTAGCTCGACTCAGGCGCTCAACCGCTCTAAACCACCTTAGAAGTTCTAACCAACTTCTACACAATACTCAACGGACTATGGAGATTTTCCTAGGGTTTGGTTTTGTAGTGACGGGAAGTATAATAGTATTTTACTGGCTTTTCAGATAGGTATAACCTTAGAATACAACAAGGTATATGGCTAAGGTAATTTGGGCATTATAACAATACTTTTGAGAGTATTTCTACACACCACAAGGGGGTACATTATCTGAGAACAACACCACAAGGAGGGGTGAAGTCTCGGCCTGAGGCCAACTCAAGGGGAGGGCTCTCGGCGAGGGAAAGGGCGAGAACAAGGTGAAGGAGGAGGAAGAGCTCACAAGACTTAGGCATTTTTGGATGAAGAAGTCTTCAACCTTAAGGTATTTATAGGTCAAGGGATGGCCAACCAAAGGCAAGATCAATCCATGTGTTAGGCAAGTGTAGGGCTAGGATTTACCAACACAAATATCCTACCAACTCCTTGACTTTTCCAAGGCACCAAAAAGCGTGCTCTCTTTGTCAATTCGTCCAAATGGGCGTTCAAGTCCACCAATTGGAGGTGCCAAGTGTCGCCCTCCGTTGGTCCAAAATGTTTCGTCTCTCGGAAAAATCCGCAAAAATTAGAAATGACATAGCGGAAATTCCCTACGAAAGGCGTGAAAGCGTTTAGTCGAAAAACGACTCTAAGCGGGTGTCGTGAACAAAATTAATTCGCCAAGCCTTAGTACAAGTTTCAAATTTTCTACGTGCGTCCTTACGTACATACTGCGGAAATACGAGGTATAACATTCTCCTCGCCTTAGAAACATTCGTCGAATGTTCCTTCTAAGTCTCAAAACAAGCGCGCGATCACTACTATACTTACGAGCACAATCACGCCACATCGGCCCGCGAAACACCGCGCGCATAAAAACTTACATCCAAGTCCACGAGGAAACACCTCTAACATCACCAAATGATACCACTTTGTCACTTTGTGAGCCTTGCTCGACGACCCAACAAATGGTGCGGGCTGCTGCGATCCACGAGGTCGTGCACTCGAACTCTTACCATATTTACGTCTTGCTTGGTATTCAAAACTCGGGTTACTATCTCTAACGTGGTCATCATTAATCGGGAACACTCTGGATGGATCTTCGATACTTTCGAATAACAAAGCGAAAGACCGGACGTCCCGCCTCCTAAGTCGGACGACAAATGCTAACATATAGGCAACTGGCCTATTCTTCACATGAACTCACAAAGGCCCAAAGTAACTCGGGCTAAGTTCTCTGTTTCCCAAAATTCGTCACACCAATCCGGGTGGTACCTTCAAGAAGACCGGCCGTCAACTGAACTCTAAGCGTCGTCGCGCTTATCCGCACGATATCTCTCGGTGCGTAACCTCTTCTAGCCAAGCTTCTCACTAACCACGATCTGCTGGAACAAGCTCGCACTAATGCGAACCTTGCCAACATCGAACCAATCGGCCGTGACTTACACTTCCGCCCTTACAAGGCTTCATAAGGCGACATCCCGAACACGAAATGGTAGCTTAAACGCTCCTCTCTGAGGAGACAACAGTCCCACAACTACCCTGAAGTCCACACACCGGCGGGGCGAATGCGATCTGAGACTCACTGAGTTCTTAGCACATGCTTGGTAAAACTTCGAAACAAAAACAGCGTAACACAGGCTCCATCATGCGCCATAAGGTAAAGGTAGGCACCGTGCAACCTTACAACCTCTTACGATAAATCATCATCGCCGAGTGAAGCGGTCCCGATCAAGAACACGATGGTCGCCCCATCGGCCCGACCATCGGTCGAACGCATCCACGTGCTCGTCGGTTAACTAAACTTGGGCCTAACACCCTCGTAACCTTAACACGGCGGGACCACCACAAACTGACCCCACCACCAAACCTACGCGGGTTGACCCAACGGCCCCAACCCGACGGCAACACGCAAAATACTAGCTCCCGATCGGAACAATCTCACTAAACACGTTACGAAAACCTAGCGGTCTTAGCTCAACTACCCCGTTCATTTCACACTACTTAGGGACCTATCCCAAACGTAGCTCACGTGCACTATGCACTCCAATAAGGATCAAACACAACACTACACCTTTACATCGAGATGGCCTTACCTCTAAGGTCTCTACGTATAAAACTCTAAGGTTCACACTTTTCTATCCCCCAAATCTTACTTGGTTAGCTAACCAAGATTTCTAATCACAACATTAACACTCTGCTATCAAAACATAGCACTTATGATATACCCATCTTATCACACATACTGAACTCTCGAGGGTTAAAGATCTATCTGTAACTACTGTTTCATTCCCCTTAGTCGTTCTAATCAAACCTGCCCGTAGGCGCGTAAACAGGAAGGTGACGAACTACCCACCGCATCAAGGCAAAGTCCTCCTACTAGGTCACTCTCTCGACACATGGCCACGGCGGCGCAGTACAACAAGTACCAACTAAAGACGACATTCCCGGGATGGCGTGCATGCATCTTAATGAGCGGAAGCCACGGAGTTCGACCAACTCCTGCATACTCCGAACGTCCTGAAATCCGTGGAAGACCACTCTGCACTGGTGGAGGTGCATAATCTAATCTGCTGGTGAGGCGACTCGCCTCGAAAGTTACCAAAGGACCTTGCTGCTCTGGCCCTCTTCTGCTGTCCTTGGTTAACCCGTCGATCTCTATGTTTCTCGACTGCGCATAAGCCCGTACGAGCCATGCTCAAGCCTAACTGAAGGATTACTCTTGCACACCCTTCTCTTAGGTAGTCATCAAGACTCGCGATACATCGGTATACTCTCTGGTAGCCAAATCCATAGCTAGTAACAGGGTCGCCTTCTTGCAATCTAATTTCACTGTTCCCGGTCGTGGAACTAAAGGTTCAAATGTCATGGCGCGATGGAGCTGCGCCGCCGTGCTAAACTTTCTTTGGGGCTAGTGGCGTCGCGAAATCCCCGAATGAAGCATTACCTAGGTAATGATTGGGCTGTGCCACGTAACCCTCTGAATTCTACTCGCGGCTCACGCCTTGCGCCCTCACGGGCGGGTTGCACTACGCGGAGGCATAACGATAGGGGAAAGAATTTCGTCAGAGGGTCCAACTTACAACACAGCTCTAAGGCACGATCTCAGAGTGAGAAGAATAGAAACCAATCCTAAATATCCTATAGCCTCCTGATTATTGGTGTGGTGCACAACACAGATAATCGAACTCTTGGATACGATGCATAGACACTTTCCGAGGATTAATCGCTCGATACCACTTTTGTCACGACCGGCGGGCGTGGTGGTGCCTTACCGGGCACCTAGTGACACAACATCAGTAATCGTGAACATAAAACAATAACATGAGATAACGAAATATAAAACAATGATGCTGCGAAAACTTGCCTTTCGGCATATGTATAACCATCAACTCTTTTACAAATGAGCGGCTTAATCCTTTTACAAACCACACTTTGCGGTACTACGGACCTCTAAGAAATGATACGACAACTATGGCGGGCGGGGCCCGCCAAACCACGAATGTAAACACTCACAACGGCGGACTATACCACCGATAAGCCTCGGAAAGCGGAGCTTCCCAAGCTGGCTGTGACCACGAGCTAGGATCAACGGCGGTGTACCTCAACTGCGGCATGAACGCGGCCCGAGGAGGTCGATCTGCCAGTGCAGAGTATGTGAAACTAAAAATCGTAAATGAAATCATAATAGTCTATAAAGCGGGAGACATGTATGATAAGCAAACTACGATCCACAACAAATAAGCGATGTCAAGTCGGGGACTCACGCCTCAAAGTTATCACAATAAAACCGTGCGGGCAATGCGAAGGCATAGCCGACTACTAAGACCAGCGATGCCAAAAATACCACAAAGCGTATCCCGAGGTCTTTCTAGACCGCACCACATCGAAGGCGGCCACTCGCCCGCAATATCAATGTGCGCGTCTATTCTGGAACTCGCAGCTCGCATAGGTCACACACGGACCGCGCATGAGGTATTCCTCGAATCATGGTCCCTGCATCGCTGAGGTATACCACGCGTCGAAGGCCAACCTCGGTATCTGCCTAGGCTCCATGACCCGCATAGTCTCAAAAGACCGCATAGTCTCAACAGACCGCATAGGAATCCCCGCGTCGGGCTAAACACCGGAATGATCAAATCCTGAGCTACCGCTCGCGTAGTCACGAGGACCGCATAGGCCGTAAGACCGCATCAAGGGTGGCAAGCCCTCGGTATAATAAGTCGAGGGTATGTGATACAATAACGATTACGGGCTTAACGTTTAACAACGTAAGCACAACAGGAGTGACCCCCTCACATAATAATCACAAGATACTAACACACGTAGCATCCTACCATGCTTACTTATCAAGTCAACAAGAAAGTATTACAAGGCTATCACAAACCAATACAATCAAGTTATTCACACAAGGTACTTTCTACTAACAAGTTCGGGTACCTATCCCCAAAGCACTTCATACATTAAATCTTTACAAGATACGTTACTTCACAAAAACCACACAACACCAGTAGTATATGAACATAGAGTGATTATCTTTTTAAAGTAAATCAATTACTCCTCTTTGTAAAATCAAGTAGCAACATTCTTTTCCAATGTTTAAGTTTGCCTAATTTCCAATGTTCAAGTTTCTCATTTTAGAACGGTTTCGTAGTTCATAATCTTATTCATTTAAGAATATAATTCTCCTTTAAACAATCTGAGAAACCTAAGCCTTACATGAGTAGGATATTCTTGTTTATAACAATCTTATTACATGACCATGATCTAGGAAATATCATTTTGTCTCATCTTAGTTTCTATGCAGATGGAAGTTTCTCGGTTTTATTAATACTTAATTAGTCGAACATTTCCTTTTATTAACGCTGCGATGGTTTGTCGATACACATTCGATTTCGAAATCGATAAAACATTCTTAAGCCGTTATACCTAACCTCCCATAAAGCTAGTATAACTCTTAAGTTTTCAAAACCAAGTATTACTTCTTCTTTCAAAATGATTCAAAAATCTTTTGAAATACTTCAAGTTCTTTATTAACACATAACAAGCGCTTATAGTTCAAATCGATTACCTTTTAAAAACCACATGTATTTTCTAACCAACATAAAGTGTTATAACCAACTTCCCATAAAGCGTTATAACACTTTATGTTTTACACCAATCAAATACATTTAGCACGTATGCGTCTACCGTACTACATAGTTCACACATATCATGCTAGAAGAGATAGGAAGAGGTTCACATACCTCGCGACGAGTATCGACTAATAGCAAAACGCTCAACCGTCGGCTACTCCTTAAGCCAGCGGATCGCGCCACACGTAGTACTCCCACCTATAAGGCCACCAGGCGCTTATTAACATTAGGTCTCTTCGTAGAACATTCTACCGAAAATTCGGCAAACCTCCCATGGCAGCGTAAATCTCCTCTCTATCGGTAGCTACCAAGCCAACCAACCAGGGGGGGGGTTATACATCTAACCCTAACGGGTATAACTCTACTCCATGGTACTACTACACAAGTCTACTGTAATACAACCCTATGTAATTACAGTTCAGTACTCTTCTTTAAATTCAGGCTTAAGTCGCAAGACATTGCCGATAACTACGTTCAGTTCTATTATATAGTATACTTCAACTATATATTCAAGCAATCATGTAATTTCCAATTACAATAGAGGGACAAGATAATTACCTCGATAAGCCCATAATTATCCTAGCTTAAAGTCGATCCTGGGCAATCGTTTAGCTCAACTCAGGCGCTCGACCCGCTCTAAACCACCCTTAGAAGTTCTAACCAACTTCTACACAATACTCAACGGACTATGGAGATTTTCCTAGGGTTTCGGTTTTGTATTGACGGAAGTATAATAGTATTTTCTGGGCTTTTCGTATAGGTATAACCTTAGAATACAACAAGGTATATGGCTAAGGTAATTTGGGCATTATAACAATACTTTTGAGAGTATTTCTACACCACAAAGGGGGGGTACATTATACGAGAACAACACCACAAGGAGGGTGAAGTCTCGCCACAAGGCCAACTCAAGGGGAGGGCTCTCGCCAAGGGGAAAGGGCGAGAACAAGGTGAAGGGAGGGAGGAAGAGCTCACAAGACTTAGGCATTTTTGGATGAAGAAGTCTTCAACCTTAAGGGGTATTTATAGGTCAAGGGATGGCCAACCAAAGGCCAAGATCAATCCATGTGTTAGGCAAGTGTAGGGCTAGGATTTACCAACACAAATATCCTACCAACTCCTTGACTTTTCCAAGGCACCAAAAACGTGCTCCTCTTTGTCCAATTCGTCCAAATGGACGTTCAAGTCCACCAATTGGAGGGTGCCAAGTGTCGCCCTCCCGTTGGTCCAAAATGTTTCGTCTCTCGGAAAAATCCGCAAAAATTAGAAATGACATAGCCGGAAATTCCCCTACGAAAGCTGTGAAAACGTTTCGTCGAAAAACGACTCTAAACGGGTGTCGTGAACAAAATTAATTCGGCCAAGCCTTAGTACAAGTTTCAAATTTTCTACGTACGTCCTTACGTACATACTCTGGAAATACGGGGTATAACATTAAACCCCCCCCCCCCCCCCCGGTTGGCTTGATAGCCGGCCTCGATAGAGGAGGAGATTTACGCGGTTGCGGGGCGGGGGGGGGGGGGAGGTGCTGCCGAATTTTCTGTAGAATGTTCTACGATTAGACCTAGATGTTAATAAGCGCCTTGTGGACTTATAGGTTGAAGTACCATGCGTGGCGCGATCTACTTGGCTTAAGGAGTAGCCGAAGGTTTGAGGTACTTGGAGCGTTTTGCTATTAGTCGATAATCGCCGCGAGGTATGTGAACCTCTTCCTACCTTTTCTAGCATGATATGTGTATAACTATGTAGTACGGTAGACGTACATGTGTAAAATGCTTTGTGGTTTTAAAAGGTAACTGACTTGATGTGTGATAATAAAGAAGAGTTATACAATCTTTATGGGAAGTTAGGTATAACGTTTTAAGAGAGGTAAAGAGAATGGTTTAATGATTTTAAAGTTAAGAGACTTAATCTTAAAGATAAGAGACTTAACTTGTTTTACTTGGTAATTAACATTTTGTTAAAAATGTTGTAAAACCTCATTCGCGAGTAATGAGTACTTGATTTTAAAAGCAATAATGTTTCTTGATTTGGAAATCAGAATAAGTATCGAACAAACCACAGCAGCGCTAATAAAGGGAAATGTTTTGACTAATAATGTATTAGTAAAACCAGTAGAAACTTCCATCTGCATAGAAACTAAGATGAGACAAAATGATGTTACATTTCTAGATCATGGCTGCTTAAATAAGATTGTTATAAACAAGAATAACCTACTCACGTATCAGACATATGTTTCTCAAATTGCTTTTAAAGGAGAATTATATCATTAAGTGATTAAAATTATGAACTACGAAACCTTTCGAAAATGAGAAACTTGAGTAATTGAAATTAGGCAAACTTGAAACATTTGGAAAAGAATGTTGTTACTTGATTTCTGAAGAGAAGTGTTTTGATTTACTTCAAAAGATAATCACTCTATTTTCATATACTACGGGTATTGTGTGACTTTTGTAAACGTAACGTATCTTTTAAAAGATAATGTATGAAGTACTTTGAGAATAGATACCCGATCTTGTTAATCATATATTAGAATGTACCTTGTGTGTATAACTTGATTGTGTTGGTTTGTGATAGCCTTGTAATACTTTCTTGTTGATTTGATAAGTAAACATGCTAGGATGCTACGTGTGTTAGTATCTTGTGATGTTTTGTGTAAAGGGGGTTTTCCCTCGACTGCGCTTAAAGTTGTTTGACTCTCAGCCGTTATGTTGGTATTGTACCACTCACCTTGACTTGTTTCTGGAGGTTAAGCTGCCCCCGATGCGGGGTAGACTCAGGCGGTATGGGACCATGATTCGAGAATACCTCATGCGGGTCCAGGGGATCCATGCGGAACTACGGGAGTTCCGGGTTAGTTTGCGGCCCTTGTGGTCATGCGGTCTTTGTGGCCATGCGGATGCGAGTCGGGGCGATGCCGGAGTAGCTACCCTCGATGCGAGAATACCTCATGCGGGCTATGAGGTTGGCCTATGCGGAGCTACGGAGAGTTCGAGGCTAGGCGCGCATTTGATCTGCGAGGCGAGTGACGGCTTTGATCATGTGGCCAGGCAGACAGATATCATGATCTGATTTATGACCCTGTTAGTACTGTGGGTGTTAGTAGTCGGTTATGCCTTCGTACTTACCCTGTACTGTTTTATTAGGACACAGGTGGGACCTGGTGTTCATGTGTATTTCTTGGTGCTTTTATATCATAAACTGCCGGCGGTGAGGAAGGTATTCCACGGGCATGATTGATGTTATGGGCGTGAGACCCATAGTTACATTTGAGTGATGACTTTGAGGGCGTGAGTCACGACTTGACATATTGCTATTTATTGTGATCGTAGTTTGGTTATCATACATGTCTCTGCTTTATAGACTATTATGATTTCATTTCTGATATTTTGATTTCACATACTTGGTACCTATTGTGCGACCTCGCTTGGGCTGCGTTATCTGCAGTAAAGTACACCAGTGTTGATCCTCGCTTTTAGGGTCACAATTCAGTATGGAAGCTCCGTTTCTCGGAGGCTTATCGATGGTATAGTCCTGTCGTTGTAGGTATTTACATTCGAGGGTATGGCGGGCCTGTCCCGCCATTGTTGTCGTATCATTCTTAGAAGTGCAGTAAATCTTGTTGTGGCGAGTTGTAATGGGATATCGTTCGGTTTTAAATTGATTTATATATATATGCCGTAAGGCAAGTTTTCTCAGACTATTGTTTCATACTTCTTGTTATTTCATGTTATCGTCTTATGTTCCGCTGATTACTCTGATGTTGTATCACTAGGGTGCCCGGGGTAAGGCACCAGTCACGGGCCCGGGTTCGGGTCGTGACACTATTATAACACCTTATGTTTTAAACCAACCAAAACTCATTTAGCACATGTACGTCTACCGTACTACATAGTTCACAACAATCATGCTAGAAAAGATAGGAAGAGGTTCACATACCTCGCGACGATTACCGACAAATAGCAAAACGCTCCACCGTACTATAACCCTGCTAGCCTTGTCCACCCTTCAAGTAGAACACGCTACTCGCAGAACTTCAACGGCCATATACGTCTATCAACGTCTAGACTACTCTGTAGAATATTCTATGGAAATTTGGGCGATTTCCACTGCCAGTCAACTACACAAGTCTACTGTAAATACAGTCATATGTAAGTACAGTTCAATTCTCTTCTCTTATACCATCCTTCTATAACTAATACTCATTTCTATACTACTACAGTATGTAATTTCCAATTACAATAGAAGGACAAAGATATTTACCTCGATAAGCCCAAAATTATCCAAGTTTAAATGTCGATCCTGAGCAAGGTTTAGCCCCTATTCTGTACACTCCGATAGCTCCAAGAAACCCTTAGAAGTTTCTAAACAACTTCTACTTAATACTTCAACCATCTATGAAGATTTCCCCAGAGTTTCGTTTAGTGACTAATGGATATAAGGTAGTATTTCTGGGCTTTTAGTATAGAGGTGACTTTGGAATACTACAAGGTATTTGGCTAAGGTATTTTGGGATAGTAACAATACTTGGATAATACTTTTCTACCAAGGGGTATTTCGGCGAGAACAACTAGGAAGGGGGTGTTTTGGCGAGGCTTCACAAAGGGGAGGGGAGCTTGGGCGAAAGCTTTACCACAAAGGGAAGGATTTTAAGACTTGGAAATTGTTTGTGGATGAAGAAGTCTTGCACTGAGAGGGTATTTATAGAACCACCAAGTGCCAAGATTAAAACAAATAGAGGGTGAAGATTTGGATCCATGTGAAGAGTGAGGTCTTCCAACCAAGTGTCCACCACAATGTTGGGACATATGTCCACCACAACCTTGGGACATAAGTCCCCCACAACAAAGAGCCATGTGGCCTTCCACTAGCACACAAAAATCGTCCAAGGCAAGCCTCCCACTTGCCCCAAAAAAATGCCCCTACCTACTCCCACTCACCCAAAGAAAATATCTTCCAAGACTTGACCATTTGACTTGTCCACAAGCCCAACATTTTCGTCCAACCCATGCCAACTAAGGGTGACACATGTCGCCCTCCTATTGGTCCAAAATATTTCGTCTCTCGGAAAAATTCGTAATCGGTTAAAATATTAAAAACGTAGAATTTCCTTCACAAGGTTCGGAATCTTTTCCGTCGAAAGTTCACAATTTCATCCTTAACCTAATTAGGGCTTGAATATTCGTACGTGCGTCCTCGCATACGTACTCTGGAAATACGGGGTATAACAATAAAAGGGCAATTTTCGAGCTCTAGTGTTACACTCCGAAATTCCAGGACATGTTTATAAGAACGTACGCAAGAACCCAAAATTGTTGAGATTTGAGACTAGTAAAAGTTTATCGGAATTATGAAATTGTCGGAAAACGAAATATTGCGGCGAATGGGAGGGTGACACGTGTCACCCCCTTAGTGGTCTTGGACGAAATGGACATGGCTAAAATGGTCATTTGACCATATTTAAGATGAGCAAGTCTTGCTAGGCTTGAGCTTGAGATTATTGACTTAGTCAAAGGGGCCACTTGGCTAGATTTGTTTAAATGGAAATTCATCCAAACCTCACAAGTGTTCTAATGTTAACCCTCTATGTTGTTATATAGTCATCCTAAGTAGCAAGACAAGGCTCTTAACACTTAGAAAAATTGAAGAACTCTTGTTCTTGCTAGACAAGCTCTCGGGTTTGGGTCCTTCAACAAGGAGAAAATTTTCGTTTGTTGTCCAATAATCTCCACACTTTAAACCAAGGTTCCTAAGGGTATTGTAAGGGTATCTCAATAGAAAGATCCCGGAAAAGTGTCGTTTTTGTATTAGTCGCAAGGTGAAAACCTAGTCACTTTCCTAGGTTTAGATTGAAAGATTAAAGGAAAGTTGTTTGTGATCTTCTAAGGGCTTCAAGTGGCGGATTGGAGTGTCAAGGAGATGCTCTAAGTTGCTAGGGAGCGACTTCAGATCTTGAAGTGGATTGAGGCTCGTTAAGGTAACAATCTTGTTCTCTTAAGTGTTATAAGATTACTTATTATTGTAGCCTTACATTTTAACTAGCATGAAGTATATGTATTAAATATTGATAAGTGATATGGATAGTGGAAGCCTATAGCCGAAATGACATTGTGAGCCATTTGAAATTGAAATACATTTTGGTCAATAATTAGAATCGTAGCATGTTATCTACTTGAAGATTTTAGTTGTTATAATCGATTGCGGCTTTATAACATGTTATACTTAACAAGTTGAATTGAAAAGGAATTGGAAAGGATGATATGTTGTTACACCTTTTGGCCGAGAATGGCATTGCTTTTTGGACTAGTTTGATATCAATTGAGGGGTGGAATTTTACACGTCTTGTAGGCGTGTAATCCCCTATTGTTAACTACATTGTTGAGCCTTAAATGTGGCATGTTTGGTTATTGAATTCGGGCCTTGAAAAAGGTGGAAAAGTATGTAGAAACAAAGGAAGTGCGGTCCGATTTTTCGTAGAATTTAGTGACTTTTACACATAGAATATTCTACGTTGAAGCTAGAAGTTAATAGACGTATTATAGTCATTATAGGTTGACATACTACGTACGACATATTGGACTTAGCAAGTGGATTTAACCGAAGAGTTATGTGGAACTTTCTTATCTCTTGAGCATGAATAGTTGTAAACGTATAGTACGGTATACGTACGCGATTTGAATGGATTTAGTTCATTTGATAGCCTTGACTTGTTTTTCCAAGTTGGTTGAGTTAGATAATTAAGTCACTCATTTTAAAAGGATAGAGATGCCTTGGTTTCAAAAGCATAAGGTGGGTTAATAACCTTATGGAAAGTAAAAAGAATGATTTATTCTAATAAGGTAGACAAGGATTTCTTGACTTGAAAATGTATAGAATACTTGATTTGGAAAGTATAGATTCCTTGAGCTATTCTAAAGTTAAGAAACTTGATTACTAAAGTTAAGAGACTTAAAGTATTTTGAAAGTATATGATACTTGTTTTGTTTGGAAAGTTTAAGTCTCTAGGTTATAAAGAATAATGTAAGTATCTAAGGTATAAAGCTAGTATAACGGCTTTATGGGAAGTTGGTTATAATAGCTTTATAGAAAGTTAAAAAGAGTGGTTTACTCTAAGTAATGTAAGTACTGATAAATGAGTTGAATTAATGAAAGACAAATTAATTTGAAGGCATCAATTGCTTAAGGTTTTAAAAGAAAGAAGTCACTTGATTTAGAAGTCTATAAATATATTTCTAAAAGGTATTGTGACCTGTCTTGAAAAATAGATATGACTTGCTACTACGGTTATTAGTATCTTGGAAGTTTTATATGAAAAAGAGTCATTTTAAAAGAGTAAAAGTACGTAGTACTTTGGGTTAAATTCCCGGATTTTATAATGACATGTTAGTGCCTTAAGTAAACTAAAATGAGAGTGTGTATGAATAAGGCTAATAAGAAGTTAGGGGGATTTCTTAACTTGCTTATGTTATTTATGATAAGCCGGTGGTGCTTATGTTATGTATGGTAAGCCGGTAGTGCTTATGTTATGTATGATAGCCGGTTGTGCTAGGTTATGTTATTCTTACGGGGTTATTCCCCGGATTTGTGGCATTTGCATATTCCGTGGATTTGCTACCCATGATGTGAGGAATACCTCATGCGAGTCCGTAGGGCTTATGCGGGTGAAATAGTCCTATGCGGGGCGGACCAGTCCTATGCGAGGAAATTACCTCATGCGGGTCCACACGACCTATGCGGGCGGATACAGTCTATGCGAGGAAGTTACCTCATGCAGGTCCATACGGCCTTTGCGGGTGCAATAGTCCAGGGAGTAGGATTGCTTAATGATACTACGGGCGGGTGGCCTTACTTTGATCATGAGCCTCCTATTTTTATGCAGTAAAGTATACTCTTGTTTACTCTCATTGTTAGTAAGGCACAATGTACTGTTAATTGAGTTATCATACGTGTCTCCAGCTTTATTTCAGACTTATGATTTCATTACAGTATTTTCAGTTTCACATATTTGGTACATGTTGTACTGACATCCTTCGGAGGGCTGCGTTCATGCCACAGGTAGAGTATACAGGTTGCTGATCCTCACTCTTAGGATCACTGTTCAGCGGTTGAGAAGCTCCATTACTCCGGAGGCTTATCCTTGGTTCAGATCCCTGGTATGGTCGGTTGTTGTACATTCAGGGGTATGGCGGGGCCCTGTCTTGCCACAGTTGTTATTATTAGAGGTCTGTAGTCACATTTGTGTATTGGGTTGCAAGAACAGAGGTGTAACTGATGTTTCTTTGGTTATGTATATTTTACGGAAGGTGGCCTTATTGGCTAGCCTGTTGATTTTTATTGTCTAAGTATTTTTATGAGTTTTGTATGTTCCGCTGCAATTCTCTGATGTATTTTTACACCCCGTAAGTCCAAGACATGTATAAGAGAATGTACGAAAGGAAACAAGACTTGGAAAAGGATACGAAAGGAAGAATTGTTTTTACGACGGAAAATGTTCCGAACGTCGGAAAGGAAAAATGTTCGTTGTTGGGAATTGGATTCTCAAAATGTATTATTTGAAGAATATGGAACTTATTAAATTATGGAAATTTATTTTTTTACGGATTTGGTCAAGTGGGGCCCACCCGAGGAATTTTACATTTTTGTGGGGCCCACGAGGGTTACGGAATTTTATGGACGAATGAGAGGGCGACACGTGGTACCCTCACATGGCTTGGTCGAAATTTATGCAAGGGTATGATGGTCATTGACCACCTTGGAAGATTAGTCTTACTAGCATGACATTGTTGTGAGTCAACTTGTCCACTAGGCTTGATCCAAGTGAAACCTATCCTATCCACTCAAGTGTTGAAATCTTAGCCATCCATTGTGTTTTATATACATAGCTAGTGCAAGACAAGCTCATTTTACACTTAGAAAAATTAGAGAACATTGAGCTTAGCCAAGGAGACCTCTCGGGTTCACCATCTCACACACACAAAATTTTTGTAATTTTGATCCATTAGCCACAAGACTTTAACCCAATGTTCCCAAGGGTGTTGTAAGGTTATCTCAATAGAAAGATTTCGGAAAAACGGAGTTTTCACGTTAGTCATGGCGGAAACTATTGGAGTTCTTGACTTTGAAGTTGGAACTTGAAGATGGGTTCTTCATAGGCCTCTAAGGAGTGCTTGGAGCGGATTGGAACCTAAGGAAAGTAGCTAAGAATTGCTAAGGCGCGACTTTGAATCTTGGAAATTTTTAAGGGCTTTGAAAGGTATAATCTTGTCGTTTTAGTAATTAAGTTTACTTATCATTGTAGCTATGGATATTAGCAAGCATGAGTTATATATTATGTAGTTGGATTAGTGTATTGGCTATTGGAACCCTAATCCGAAAAACTAGCATGTTAGCCTTAAGACTACAATTCAAGTTGATTATTCGTTTAAGTCGTCGCATGTTGTGTTTGAAGGAAATTGTAGTTGTTGAAGTTGTTTATATCTAAATAACATGTTGACCTAAGAACTTGAAATTGGAAAAGGATTGAAAAGACTTAGTGTTATTGGTTATATGTTGGCGAGAATGGCTAGTGTAGTATTATACTATTTGGTATGAATTGTGGGGCGGAATTTTACGTAGTGTAAGGCGTGTAATCCCTTTGTTTGGATGTTGTTTGGAGCCTTAAATGTGGCTTGTTGGTTATTGTATTCGGCCTTGAAAAGGTGGAAAAGTGAGTAGAAACAAAGGAAGTCTTTGCCCGATTTTCCGTAGAATTAGAGACCAAATACTTAGTATTATTCTCGTTAGAGACTAGAAGATTGATAGTCTTGTTGTGACCATTATAGGTTGAAACTTCTCGTCTGACGTATTCGAAGCAGCTTGTGGATTTTAGCCGAAAAGGTATGTGAACTATCTCCTCTTCTAGCATGATTCCTTAGAATAAAGAAAGTAAGTTCTACTCCTTGAATGATCCATTCCTTGCTTGTATTTGGATTTCCTAAAATAGAATTTGTTCTAAGTACTTCCTTGAGTGTACTTTGATGTTTAAATTGTAAGTAGTATAATCCATTTCCTTAGGGAAGTTTGGATTCTTAAAAGTGAAGGTATTTTTCTTAAAGTACATAGAGACTTGAAAAGGAAGTGGTTTCCAAATCTTTTGGCTAGTGCCTTAGTTCTAAAACCTAAAGGTCATTATAATGGCTTTAGGGGAGTCAAAGGAGTGATTTACTTATTTGATTTAAAAGAGGAGAAATGACATGATTTAAGAGAAGTAACTTGCGTTAAGGGTGAAGTTACTTGAGGTTTAAAAAGTAGAAGAAAACTTGTTTTCTAACTATTAAGAGACTTGAAGTATTTTGAAAGTTAAGAACTTGATTTGTAAGTATGTGATACTTGGTTTTAATAGTATAAGTATCTTGGTTATTGAAGGAATGGATACGTCTAAAACCATAAAGGGTTATAACGGCTTTATGGGAAGTTGGTTATAACGGCTTTATGGAAGGTTTAGAAAGTTGTCTATTTTGATTAAATCGGAATAAGTTGCCTAGATTGTGAAAATTTGGAGTTACTTGATTTCAAGCTTTGAAATGAGTTTTCTAAAAGTGTAGTAACTTACTTTGAAAAATAGACACGCCTTGATACTACGGGTGTTAGTATCTTGGGGATTTACATAGAAAGGAGTATTTTATAAAGGAATGTCGTCGTAGTACTTTGGCTTGTTAAAGAGAATTATTCTAAGTGTGCCTTGATAAGTACTTTGGCTTGTTAAAGAGAATTATTCTATGTATAACTTGATAAGTACTTTGGCTTGTTAAAGAGAATTATTCTAAGTGTGCCTTGATAAGTACTTTGGCTTGTTAAAGAGAATTATTCTATGTATAACTTGATAAGTACTTTGGCTTGTTAAAAGAGAATTATTCTAAGCGTGCCTTGATAAGTACTTTGGCTTGTTAAAAGAGAATTATTCTATGTATAACTTGATAAGTACTTTGGCTTGTTAAAAGAGAATTATTCTATGTATAACTTGATTAGTACTTTGGCTTGATAAATTGAGGATTTGTCTAAGTGTGCCTTGATAAGTACTTTGGCTTGTTAAAAGAGAATTATTCTATGTATGCCTTGATTAGTACTTTGGCTTGATAAATTGAAAATTTGTCTAAGTATGCCGTGATAAGTACTTGGGCTTGTTAATCGAGAATTGCCTATGTGTCTTTGAAATAGCGGTTGTGTGCTATTGGTATATCGATCGTTCGGGGTCATTCCCGGGTTTTGGCATTTGCATAATTAGTGGATTTTCTACCCACGATCACGAGGAATACCTCATGCGAGTCCGTAGGACTTATGCGGGTGAAATAGTCCCGTGCGGCGGGTCCGACCTATGCGAGAATACCTCGTGCGAGTCGTAAGGGCTTATGCGGGTGAAATAGTCCTATCACGAGGAATACCTCATGCGGGTCGAAAGGGCTTATGCGGGTGAAATAGTCCCGTGCGGGCGGGTCCGACCTATCGAGGAATACCTCACGCGGTCCAGCGACCTATGCGGGTGAAATAGTCCCGGGAATAGGATTGCTAAATGATCTGCGGGCGGATGGTCTGCTTGATCATGAGCTTTCTAGTTTATATTGTAAGGATACTCTTTTACTCTCATTGTTAGTAAGGCATAATGTGTTGTATTTTGATTATCATGTATGTCCCGGATTTGTTTGTGTTACCACATGGTCATGCTTTTAAGAGGTGGGATTAGGGGCATGGGACCACGAGTATTGAGGACACAGGTGGGACTTGGTGTTCATGTATCCTTATTGGTGTTATTACATCATGGGATGGCGGTGAGGAAGGATTCCACGGGCATGATTGATATTATGGGCGTGAGACCCGTAGTTATATTGAGTAATGACTTTGAGGGCTGCGTCCACGACTTGATATATTTGCTTATGTGTTATATCTTGTAGGTTGGATATCATATATGTCTCTGTGTTATTTAGGCGATATGATTTTATTACGATTACTTCGCTCACATACTTGGTACATTCTTCGTCTTGACCTTGAAGGCTGCGTTAAATGCGCGAGTTTAGGTACCTTGATTCGGTGATCGGCAGTGTAGGATCTGCTCGGGGTTTTGGATAAGCTCCTTCATTAGGAGTTTATCTTTGATATATGTCCTTGATGCAGGCTTTGTATAGTTTTGGATGCGGCGGGGCCTTGTCGTCATAGTTCGATTTAACTCACAGAAGTGTATTCATATGTGGGATTGGACTCATGTACGGTGTAGTGTCTTTTGTTTATGTATATATGGAAGCCTTGTCGGCTTTGCCCTTGCACGTACGTTTGTTTTTAAAAAAAAAAGAAAAAAAAATGAGGTGTTATTTCAGTTCCGCAGCTTACTTGTATTGTTAAGGTAGAAGGGTGCCCAGGTAGGGCACCAGTCACGGGCCCGGGGTTCGGGTCGTGACAGAGTGGTATCAGAGCAGTCAGTCCTCGGAATGTCTACAGACCGTGTCTAGTAGAGTCTTGATTATCGGTGTGTTGTGCGCCACACCCATAAACAGGAGGCTACAGGACATTTAGGAGTTGGTTTCTATTCTTCTCACTCTAAGATCGTGCCATAGAGCTGTGTTAGTAAGAAAATTCCTCTATGACGTATTGTTGTGTTCTGATTATGCCTCGAGGAGAACAACGGCCCTTGAGAAGGGCAAAGGAGTAGCGAGAGCTACTAGTCGGACTCGAGAGTTGATAGGGCTTATGCCGGGTATCTGGATGTTGTTCGCGATCGGCAAGTCGCCTGCGCGGAGTTTGAGCCCGGCACGAGCCTCCAGTTTCTTGGTTAGGAGAAAACTATAGGGTCATGAGGGAAGCAGTTATGTTATTGACCAAGATAGCGGTGCTAGCAGTTGTAAGTGTTAGTACCCCAGAGGTAGGGATACTTTGATTAGTAAAGTGAGAAGTAAGAATTTTGACAAGAATGATAAGTGGCGAGACTATAGTTATATAGAGTTCACAAGTGGTAATTTCCCCGTAACAGTGTAAGACCGATAGGGAAGGATGTATAGTAGAAATACCTTGGCTTATGTGGCAAACCTCTAGTGAATGGGAGGGTAGGGTGAGAAGTACCTTGAGATAAGAGTGAGATTTATTTCAGACTAAGAATGAGGAGTTAAGTGTGACGATGAGTCGGGTTATGGACTCATTTCGGGTTAGCCGGTAGTATGGAATGGGGTGACGACAGTTAGAAATGGTCCCGTTATGTGATAGGGTCCCGAGGGTGCTAGGCCCAAGTCTAGTTAATTGTGGTACGAGTTTGTGGATGCGTTCCACCGGAACTAGGTCGTAAGGACCGAGAAGAGACTTATCGGGAATGTAAGTAACAATATGGCCAAGTTTGGTTAGTAACTCCAAGGATTGGAGAGCAGAAACAAAATTTGAGATTTTGTACGTGTACTAGATGAGTTTGAAAGTACGAGGAAGTATGACAAGTAAGAAAAGAAAGGAACCTCTAAGGATCCGTGGTTACAGGAATCAGTAACCTTCGAGTTTATGAGAAGGGTAGCGAGACGGAAGGTCCATTGATATGTTTCACGTATGTTGTGGTGGTCATGTGTGGCATCGTTGGGCTTGTGCATTTGATTGATAGGCATAGTATAGAGATTGTGCAGAGTCAGTATAAGCGTGAGCAGATTAAGAACATTCGGGGCGAATGTTTCTAAGGGGAAGAATGTTACACCAGTAAGTCAAGACATGTATAAGAGAATGTACGAAAGGAAACAAGACTTGGAAAAGGATACGAAAGGAAGAATTGTTTTTCTGACGGAAAATGTTCGAGCGTCGGAAAGGAAAAATGTTCGTTGTTGGGAATTGGATTCTCAAAATGTATTATTTGAAGAATATGGAACTTATTAAATTATGGAAATTTATTTTTCACGGATTTGGTCACGTGGGGACCACAGAAATTTTACATTTTGTGGGGCCACGAGGTTCTGAAATTTTATGGACGAATGAGAGGCGACACGTGGCACCCTCGCATGGCTTGGTCGAAATTTATGCAAGGGTATGATGGTCATTGACCACCTTGGAAGATTAGTCTTACTAGCGTGACATTGTTGACAAGTCAACTTGTCACCTAGGCTTGATCGAGTGAAACCTATCCTATCCACTCAGTGTTGAAATCTTAGCCATCCATTGTGTTTTATATACATAGCTAGTGCAAGACAAGCTCATTTTACACTTAGAAAAATTAGAGAACATTGAGCTTAGCCAAGGAGACCTCTCGGGTTCACCATCTCACACACGAAATTTTTGTAATTTTGATCCATTAGCCACAAGACTTTAACCCAATGTTCCCAAGGGTGTTGTAAGGTTATCTCAATAGAAAGATTTGGAAAACGGAGTTTTCACGTTAGTCGCGGCGGAAACTATTGGAGTTCTTGACTTTGAAGTTGGAACTTGAAGATGGGTTCTTCATAGGCCTCAGGAGTGCTTGGAGTGGATTGGAACCTAAGGAAAGGAGCTAAGAATTGCTAAGGCGCGACTTTGAATCTTGGAAATTTTTAAGGGCTTTGAAAGGTATAATCTTGTCGTTTTAGTAATTAAGTTTACTTATCATTGTAGCTATGGATATTAGCAAGCATGAGTTATATATTATGTAGTTGGATTAGTGTATTGGCTATTGGAACCCTAATCCGAAAAACTAGCATGTTAGCCTTAAGACTACAATTCAAGTTGATTATTCGTTTAAGTCGTCGCATGTTGTGTTTGAAGGAAATTGTAGTTGTTGAAGTTGTTTATATCTAAATAACATGTTGACCTAAGAACTTGAAATTGGAAAAGGATTGAAAAAGACTTAGTGTTATTGGTTATATGTTGGCCGAGAATGGCTAGTGTAGTATTATACTATTTGGTATGAATTGTGGGGCGGAATTTTACACGTAGTGTAAGGCGTGTAATCCCCTTTGTTTGGATGTTGTTTGGAGCCTTAAATGTGGCTTGTTGGTTATTGTATTCGGCCTTGAAAAAGGTGGCAAAGTGAGTAGAAACAAAGGAAGTCTTTGCCCGATTTTCCGTAGAATTAGAGACCAAATACTTAGTATTATTCTCGTTAGAGACTAGAAGATTGATAGTCTTGTTGTGACCATTATAGGTTGAAACTTCTACGTCTGACGTATTCGAAGCAGCTTGTGGATTTTAGCTGAAAAGGTATGTGAACTATCTCCTCTTCTAGCATGATTCCTTAGAATAAAGAAAGTAAGTTATACTCCTTGAATGATCCATTCCTTGCTTGTATTTGGATTGCCTAAAATAGAATTTGTTCTAAGTACTTCCTTGAGTGTACTTTGATGTTTAAATTGTAAGTAGTATAATCCATTTCCTTAGGGAAGTTTGGATTCTTAAAAGTGAAGGTATTTTTCTTAAAGTACATAGAGACTTGAAAAGGAAGTGGTTTCCAAATCTTTTGGCTAGTGCCTTAGTTCTAAAACCTAAAGGTCATTATAATGACTTTAGGGGAGTCAAATGAGTGATTTACTTATTTGATTTAAAAGAGGAGAAATGGCATGATTTAAGAGAAGTAACTTGCGTTAAGGGTGAAGTTACTTGAGGTTTAAAAAGTAGAAGAAAACTTGTTTTCTAACTATTAAGAGACTTGAAGTATTTTGAAAGTTAAGAACTTGATTTGTAAGTATGTGATACTTGGTTTTAATAGTATAAGTATCTTGGTTATTGAAGGAATGGATACGTCTAAAACCATAAAGGGTTATAACGGCTTTATGGGAAGTTGGTTATAACGGCTTTATGGAAGGTTTAGAAAGTTGTCTATTTTGATTAAATCGGAATAAGTTGCCTAGATTGTGAAAATTTGGAGTTACTTGATTTCAAGCTTTGAAATGAGTTTTCTAAAAGTGTAGTAACTTACTTTGAAAAATAGACACGCCTTGATACTACGGGTGTTAGTATCTTGGGGCTTTACATAGAAAGGAGTCTTTTAGAAAGGAATGTACGTACGTAGTACTTTGGCTTGTTAAAAAAGAATTATTCTAAGTGTGCCTTGATAAGTACTTTGGCTTGTTAAAAGAGAATTATTCTATGTATAACTTGATAAGTACTTTGGCTTGTTAAAAGAGAATTATTCTAAGTGTGCCTTGATAAGTACTTTGGCTTGTTAAAAGAGAATTATTCTATGTATAACTTGATAAGTACTTTGGCTTGTTAAAAGAGAATTATTCTAAGCGTGCCTTGATAAGTACTTTGGCTTGTTAAAAGAGAATTATTCTATGTATAACTTGATAAGTACTTTGGCTTGTTAAAAGAGAATTATTCTATGTATAACTTGATTAGTACTTTGGCTTGATAAATTGAGGATTTGTCTAAGTGTGCCTTGATAAGTACTTTGGCTTGTTAAAAGAGAATTATTCTATGTATGCCTTGATTAGTACTTTGTCTTGATAAATTGAAAATTTGTCTAAGTATGCCGTGATAAGTACTTGGGCTTGTTAATCGAGAATTGCCTATGTGTCTTTGGAAATAGCGGTTGTGTGCTATTGGTATATCGATCGTTTGAGTCATTCCGGGTTTTGGCATTTGCATAATTAGTGGATTTGCTACCCACGATCACGAGGAATACCTCGTGCGAGTCCGTAGGGCTTATGCGGGTGAAATAGTCCCGTGCGGGCGGGTCCGACCTATCACGAGAATACCTCGTGCGAGTCCGTAAGGGCTTATGCGGGTGAAATAGTCCTATCACGAGGAATACCTCATGCGGGTCGAAAGGGCTTATGCGGGTGAAATAGTCTCATGCGGGCGGGTCCGACCTATGCGAGAATACCTCACGCGGGTCCACGCGACCTATCACGGGTGAAATAGTCCCAGGAATAGGATTGCTAAATGATACTGCGGGCGGATGGTCCTGCTTGATCATGAGCTTTCTAGTTTATATTGTAAGGATACTACTGTTTACTCTCATTGTTAGTAAGGCACAATGTGTTGTATTTTGATTATCATGTATGTCCCGAATTTGTTTGTGTTACCCATGGTCATGCTTTTAAGAGGTGGGAGTCCGGGGCATGGGACCACGAGGTATTGAGGACACAGGTGGGACTTGGTGTTCATGTATCCTTATTGGTGTTATTACATCATGGACTGCCGGCAGTGAGGAAGGATTCCACGGGCATGATTGATATTATGGGCGTGAGACGCATGGTTATATTGAGTAATGACTTTGAGGGCCTGCGTCCCTGACTTGATATGACTGCTTATGTGTTATGTACTGTAGGTTGGATATCATACATGTCTCCTGTGTTATTTAGACTGATATGATTTTATTACGGTACTTCATCGCTCACATACTTGGTACATTCTTCGTCTTGACCTCCTTGGGCTGCGTTAAATCTGCCGCGAGTTTAGGTACCTTGATTCGGTGATCGGCAGTGTAGGATCTGCTCGGGGTTTTGGATAAGCTCCTTACATTAGGAGTTTATCTTTGGTATATGTCCTTGATGCAGGCTTTGTATAGTTTTGGATGCGGCGGGGCCTTGTCCGTCATAGTTCGATTTAACTCCAGAAGTGCGTATTCATATGTGGGATTGGACTCATGTACGGTGTAGTGTCTTTATTTTATGTATATATGGCAGCCTTGTCGGCTTTGCCCTTGCACGTACGTTTGTTTTTAAAAAAAAAGAAAAAAAAAGAGGTGTTATTTCAGTTCCGCAGCTTACTTGTATTGTTAAGGTAGAAGGGTGCCCAGGTAGGGCACCAGTCACGGGCCCGGGGTTCGGGTCGTGACATGTATACCTGAAAGGGGTGCCCAGGTAGGGCACCAGTCGTGGGCCCAGGGTCGGTTTGTGACAAAGTGGTATCATTGCAGTTAGTCCTCGGAAAGTGTCTACAGACCGTGTCTAGTAGAGTCATGGTTATCGGTGTGTTGTGCACCACATCTATAACCAGGAGGCTGCAGGACATTTAGAATTGGTTTCCATTATTCTCACTCTAAGATCGTGCGATAGAGTTGTGTTGATAGGGTCGTCTCTCTCTAACAAGTTATGTTGATTGCAGCTACGAGAAAGGCAGCAGTGACCCAGGAAAGATTATGTGGATTGCGTATCCAAGTTGGTAATATTTGTAGTACAGTTGGTATTATGACATACAGTTATACGGATTTATGTACGAGGGTCACATATGTGTTGACTAGAATGATTTTTAGATTACCAGGAATTGGTAAGGACTAAATAAATACCGGGAAGGTATGAAACAGTTTAATGAACTCTCATCAAGGTTTTACGTACTAATTTGAGATAATTAGGAGATGATGAGTTGTATGAGAAGGTAATGGACCCTTAAGAAGTTATAATTAAGGGGTGGAAGACTATGTTAATAGATTAAGCTACGTGGTATGATTAAGAGAATGGTACGGATGAGACCCGTATGGAGTAAGTATGGTTGTTGTTATCAAGACAACACGATTATGGTATTTTGAGAAGTTATTGTACCCGTTTACGGGGAGACTGATAAGGTAGGCTTGGAGCATGGAAATTGCGAGCCTAAGAATATTGATAACCGCCGAGAACTTAGGTATATAAGGCCTTCTCGGGTAGAAAAAAAAATTAAGTCAGACCAAGGATAAGAGTTAAGTGCGACGCCGAGTCGGGTTGATGACCTATTAAGGGTCGCCTCATAGCCTGAATTGGAATGAGATCAGTTGGTAGTAGTCCCGCTACGTGACAGGGTCACGAGGGTGCAAGGCCCAAGTCTAGTTAATTGTTTTACAGGTTCGTGGACGCGTTCCATCGGAAACCAGGTTGTGAGAGCCGGAAATGGCCTTAAATGGTTCAATGTAAGTAACTCCAAGGATTGGAGGCCAGAATTTGTATGGAAGTTATGTACGTAAGCTAGAATAAGTGTGGAAGTACGGAAAAGAATACGACCGGTAAGAAAGTGAGCAACCAAGTGTAAAAGATAGAGTCTGAATCCATGAGAACCTTTCGAGGTAACTACACCCGTGAGTGAGGGGTGGTAGCTGAGCGGGTGTATAATAATTGCCCGGTGACGATACAGTCGTCGGACCCTAGCAGACCTAGTAGAGTTGATATGACAGACCTTGAAGTCATTATGAGTACGGGTTAATTGGCCTCTTGTTATGCCAACGTTGACTACAAAGATAGATTGGTTCGGTACCAATTTTCCGGTAAGACGGTGATCGAGTGGAAAGGAAGGGAAGTGGTTGTAACCAGTGAATTATTGTCATGACCCGACCCCGGGGCCGCGACTGGTGCCCTACCTAGGCACCCCGTTCAGGTATACATCAGAGAATAGCAGCGGAATATACACAACATACAACATATTTAGACAAAATATCACAGGCTAGCCGATAAGGCCGCCTTCCGTAAAATATGCATAATCAAAATCAAAACTGTACAACTCGGTTCTTACAGCCCCAAACCACAACATGTGACTACAGACCTCTAATAATAACAACTGTGGCGGGACAGGGCCCCGCCATACCCCTGAATGTACATAAATCTACAACATCAGGGAAAGACTGTACAAAAAAGACAAGCCTCCGGAGAAATGGAGCTTCTGACGTCTGATAAGTGATCCTAAGAATGAGGATCCACCACCTGCTTACCCCTACCTGCGGCATGAACGCAGCCCCCGAGGAAGGGGTCAGTACACAATATGTACTAAGTATGTAAAACTGGAAAATACTGTAATTACATCATAAGTTTAAAACAAAGTCGGAGACATGTATGATAACAAAATTACAGTACACAGTGCCTTACTAACAATGGGAGTAACTAAGAGTATACGTACAACATAAAAATAGGAAGCTCACGATCAAAGCAGGACCATCCGCCCGCAGTATCATTAAGCAATCCTACTCCTGGGACTATTTCACCCGCATAGGTCGTGTGGACCCGCATGAGGTATTCCTCGCATAGGCTGTACCCGCCCGCATGGGACTTGTTATACCCCGTATTTCCAGAGTATGTATGTGTTACACCCCGTAGTTCAGGTCATGCGTTTGAGAGCGTACGAAAGGGGGTAAGACTTAAAATTTTCTAAGGATAGGTTGACGGATCGTTCCGGACGGGTTTTAGTCAAGTTTGAGGCGAGTTATGACCCGATAAATTGAGAGTTCCTAAGTGTTTCAAAGGCCTGGAGCGTAGTTCGTTGAGTCTAGATTCCAACGCAACCAACCGTTCGTCGATGGGACATCAGAGTAGGAAGTTATGAGAGTTACAAGTTCGGTCTTGTGACGGGCGAAATGCGTTTGAGTAAAAACAGGCGCGGCCGGATGCGAGGCGGCGCCGAAAGTATGGAGGGGTCGCTGAAGTTTCAGCGCCGCGGCGCCGGGAAGCAGGGCCGCGGCACCGGAAGATCTGAGGGTCCGCAGGAGTTGCGGCGCCGGGAAGCATGGCCGCGGCGCCGAGGCGGGATTCTGGACGGAAAAACTTAGTAAAAGGAAGATTTTTCTTTTAAAAGACCTTGGAAGGGTGACAAGTGTCCCCCCCCCCCCCCCCATCTGATTTTGCATGCACTATATTGACCAAGTCTTCAAGACTTGGTCATATTTCATCTCTCTCTCTTAGACAAAAGCTCTTCCTTCTCTCTTAAAAGTTCAAGCTCCTCCTTCTCTCTAAAATCCCAAGAGACATTCTAGCCTTAGGAAAAATCTGAAAAAGTAAAAGCAAGAGGGAAACTTGTGGCTAGCTTGTGAAGGTTGTTGTGGTGGTATTCTTGGAAAGGAAGCTAGCAAGTGGTTGAAAAGATTTGGCTAAAGCTCTAAGGTAATTGTCACGACCCAACCCCGGGCCCGCGACTGGTGCCCTACCTGGGCACCCTTGCAGGTATGCATCAGAGATAATCAGCGGAACATACATAACTTAACAATGAAATAATTAATAGGCTAGCCGATAAGGCTACCTTCCTGGATATAAACAAATCCAAAAGCAGTTACCTCAATTTTTTTTTAAGTGACCCACAAGATATGACTACAGACATCTAAGAGTTTACATAATCAGCGTGTGGACGGGGCCCGCCATACCACGAATGTACTAAAGTCTACAACTTGAGGAACCATACCAAAAGACAAGCCTCGAGAAATGGAGCTTTCCGAGTCGAACCGTGACCCGAGTGCGGATCGGCAAGCTATGTATCTCAACTGCGGCATGACGCGGCCGAAGGAGGTCGATTACAAAATATGTACCAAGTATGCAAAGCGAAATCGTAATTTAAATCATAATAGTCAAAAAAAATACAGCTGAAGACATATATGATAACCAAATTAACAGTACACTGTGCCTTACTGAAGTGGACATAATGAAAGTCAATTTTTACCTTATACAGCCTGTCTCAACATATGAACAACAGTCACACCAGGGCTATTGTAACGACCCGTTCCGGGGCCCGTTACTGGTGCCTTACCCTGGGCACCCTAGTGATACATACATCAGAGAAAATCAGCGGAACATAAAACATGAGTCATTTAACAAGAGATATCATAAATAAACAGGCCAACCAAGCGATTGCCTTGGTATATACATAAAACATGAACAGTTTAATCCTTTACAACCCCGCCCACAGACTACGGACCTAAGATTTACAACGACTATGGACGGGACGGGGCCCGCCATACCCACGAATGTACAAGAACCTACAACTCGGGGACACATGCAAAAGATAAGCCTCCAAGAAAGCGGAACTTCCCAATCGCTGAATCGTGATCCTAAGGCGGGGATCCACGGCCGATGTACCTCTGCGGCGTGACGCGGCCCAGGAGGTCGATACAACAGTACCAAGTATGTGAAATGCATAATATGTAAATGAAATCATACTAGTCTATATAAAGCGGGAGACATGTATGATAACCAAACTACGATTCACAACATAAAGCGATCATCACTCGATATAACTATGGGTCTCACGCCACAACATCAATCGAGTTCGCGTTATGGCGCGTGCCGGGAATCGCGCCGGTGTAGACATGTCCATGATGCAACAATAATACCAATGTCCCATGGCCACATGCCCCCGGAATACTGCATCGGTGTAGACACGTCCATGTGACCTCAACAACAAGAAGAATCCAAATGGAAGCATACGTGCGCTACGCGTCGTGTCGGTATGTCCAAAGGAAAAATAAGACAACATTCCAAATGGACGATACGTGCGCTACGCGTCGTGTCGATATGTCCAAAGGAAAAATAAGACAACATTCCAAATGGACGCATACGTGCGCTACGCGTCGTGTCGATATGTCGAAAGGGAAATCACTGGCGATAATCAAAATGGAAACATACGTGCGCTACGATCGTGTCGATATATCCAAAGCGATTAACCACAAGACCTTAACCAAAATGGAAGCATACGTGCGCTACGCGATCGTCGGTATGTCCAAAGCGATTAACAACAATAATACTATCAACGAGAACGTGCGTGGAATTTCTCGTCGCTGCACGCGTCGAAGTAAGTTCTCAACGATCAACCGACCTTATCGAGAGCAGCGGTAACACGAAACACAACGATTGTACAATAAAGGCTATCATCACAAGCATAGGCAAGTTTCACAACAACAAGCATAGGCAAGTTTCACCTGACTCAAAGTACTTTCATTTTATGCCAAAGTCGGGTTTTAACCCCAAAGTACTACATACGTTAAGTTCTTTTAAAGAGATCCATTACTTTTATAAAAGTCACCCGATACGTAGTATTAGAATGACCAACCCACCTTCCTTTTCAAAATCAAGTAACAACATTCTTTTCCTAAGTTCCGGTTTGCCTAGTTTTGATTACTCAAGCTTCTCGTTTCAAATGGTTTCATAGTTCCCAAACTTAATCACTTGATTCCTTTTTAGAACAATTGAGTAACATATGTCATATATGTGAGTAGTTTATTCTTGTTTATAACGATCTTATTACAATGACCATGATCTAGAAAATGTAATATCATTTTGTCTTATCTTAGCTTCTATGCGGATGGAGGTTTCTCTGGTTTTAATACAACACATCATTATTCAATACATTTTCCTTTTATTAACGCAGCGGTGGTGCAGCCGATACATTCGATTCCCGAAATCGGAAACATTATCCCTTTAAAAACCAAGTACTCATTACTCACGAATGAGGTTTCACACAAACATCCACATTAAAACAAATAAGTTAAGTCTCTTATCTTATAAGATCAAGTCTCTTAACTTCTAACATCGATAAACCATTTTCACTTACATAAGGTCGTTATAACTAACTTCCCATAAAGCTATTATAACACCCTATGTTTTAACTCAACCAAATCACTTAGCACATGTATGCGTCTACCGTACTACATAGTTCACAACAATCATGCTAGAAAAGATAGGAAGAGGTTCACATACCTCGCGACGATTTATCGATAAGCAAAATGCTCCAAGTACTACAACGCACTGGCCCTTTCCACTCCTCGGTAGAATACGCTACTCTTAGTACTTTCACCTATAAAGGTTAAAGCGTCTATTAACCCCAAAACACAAGTTTCTATCTTTACATAGAAAATTCGGCAAACCTCCCCATGCAGCGTAAATCTCTCTCTATCGAGGCCTGCTAAGCCAACGGGGTTTACACGCCTACGGGCGTGTACAATTCTACTCGATACTACACAAGTCTCTGCCTGTCTGATCCTATGTAAATACTGATTCGATTGATTCTTTATTCTTCAGCTTAAGTCAAAAGACATTGCGAATACTAAGTAGTTCCATATATAGTATACTTGACTATATACTCTAACAAACATGTAATTTCCAATTACAATAGAGGGACAAGATAATTACCTCGATAAGCCCAAAATTATCCAAGTTATAATGTCGATCCTGAGCAAGGTTTAGCTCCACTCCGTGCGCTCCAAACCACTCCAAACAACCCTTAGAAGTTCTAACCAACTTCTACTCAAATACTTCAACCAACATGAAGATTTCCTTAGGGTTTCGGTTTGAGACTAAAAAGGACAAAAGGTAGTATTCCGGACTCTACGTAAAGAGGTATCTTTGGAATACTACAAGGTACAAGGCTAAGGTATTTTGGGCATTATAACAATACTAGGGGAGTATTTCTATACCACAACAAGGGGTATTATACGAAAACAACTAGGCTAGGGGTACCCGGCTAGACCTCATGAGGGGGAGACCTCACGCCAAAGGCCACTTTCGAGGAGAGGAGCTCTTGGGCGAGAGTCAACAAGAGGAGGAGAGGATTCAAGACTTGGAAACATTTGTGGATGAATGAAGTCTTCACAAAGGGGGTATTTATAGCAAACCCAAATGCCAACCAATGGCAAGATCGAGCCATGTGCAAGGCAAGTGTAAGGCCTTGATCAAGCCAAGTGCACCCTAACCCCTACTCCACAAAACATGGCACAAGACAAGCCACAAAACAAGGCCAAAACAAGGCACAAAACAAGGAACCAATAGGGCCAAAAACGTGAGCCACAATATCAATCCAATTCGTGAACCAATCGTCACTGACGCCATTAAGCTTCAATGTGAGGTGACACATGTCACCCTCCGTTGGTCCAAAATGTTTTCTCTCGGAAAAATCCGCAAAAATTAAAAAGGACATAGCCGAATTTTCCTTCGCAGATTCTGTAAACGTTTCGTCGAAAACGACTCAACGGTGTTGTGCCCAAATGTAAAATCGGCCAAGGGTGCCACGTGGGGTGACACGTGTCGCCCCGATTCGCCGAATATTTCGTCTTGAAAATATCCAAATTTCCGAAATCTCAAAAACAAAGCGGGCCCACAAAATCAGTAAATTTCTCCGTGGGCCCACGTGACCATTCAGAAAATAAAATCTCAAAATTCTAATATAATCTATGAAGTCCAAATACCAAATCGGGAATCCAATTCCCATTAACGAACCTTTTTCTTCACAAATAACGGAAACTTTTCCAGTGAAAACTCAGCATCTTTCTTTCTTTTCAAAATTTCTGCGTACTCTCGTCGTGCGTCCTCACATACATACCACCGCAACTACGGGGTATAACATTCTCTCCTCGCTTAGAAACATTCGTCCGAATGTTCCTTCTCAAGACGGATATCGATGAAGTTCCTCTAACAAGTTGCCAACGCCATTGCGGCCACGAGATAACACACGTTATCTTCCTCCCTTACTCGTTGTACCGCTTCTCGAACACTCGAACTCTCCCAAGACGTACCATACTTCATCATTACTTCCGTTCCCGAAAATCTCTGGAGTCACTACCTCCAAACTTGGTCATCTTACTAACCTCAAACTTCATTAAGGCCATTCCCGGCCTTTACGAACCGCTTCCGGTCGAACGCGTCCACGAACTCATACGATGATCATACAAACTTGGGCCTAGCATCCTCGTGACCCTACCACCTGGCGGGACCACCCAGAACTGGCCCCACCCCAAACTGGGTTACGGTTTGACCCGCAAATGGTCCTCAACCCGACCCCCAACCGCGCCAAACTCTCGTTCCCCGATTCGGAACAATCTTACTAATTCACATCATGAAAGCTACCACTTCCATCTCACACTACCCACGGACTTATCACACAAATAAATCCCACGTACTACTACTCTGATAAGGGTCAAAAATAAATCTTTAACTCAAGACGACCTTACCCCTAAGGTCTCAGTCGTGACATAGTCTAAGGTTCACACTTACCATGCCCCCATACGTATCCTCCCAACTAAGCATGTTTTCTAACTCACAATTAACACAACGCTATTCGTACATAGCACACAATAATGAGATCATCATAACAAGCATACCAAAACTCTAGAGGGTTAAGGATATACCACGAAGCTACCGCTCCACTCTAATCATAGGCACACTGCCGCAGTGCATGCGTATGAAGGTGATGAACCAGCCACGAGATCTGAAGGTGAGTCGTAACATCCGCGCTTCCCTTGGTAGGGCCAGTTCCTCGCAAAATGGCCTGCCGCATGCAAAACAAACTCCCAATCTAGCACGACACTCTCCAAAATGGAGTCTACCACAATGGTCACAACGAGGTAGGGGTGGCTTCAGCTGGTTAACACCCCTGCTCTCCCGAAAATCTGAACCCTTGGAGCCCTGACCTGCTCCCGAATACTCTGAAGGTTGTGGAGGACCACTCTGCACCGGCGGAGGTGCAAAACTAATATGCTGCTGAGGCGGTCCGCCTCGAAAGTCGCCAAAAGACCCTGATGTCCTGGCCCTCTTCTGCTGATCCAGGTCATTCCGTCGACCTCTCCGTACCTCACATCCTAGTGCATGAGCCTGCATGCGGGCAATGTCCATGCCCGGCTGAAGGGCTACTCCTGAACATGCCTCCGACATGTAATCATCGAGCCCTGTAACATATCGGTGCACTCGATCCTCCATACTAGCTACCAACGCTGGGACGTCTGGACGATGAGTCGAACTCACATTGTACTCCCGAACCGTCGCGCTTCTGTCTAAGCATCAAAAATCTGGCCGTGCCCTCTCATCTGCGGAGGCAAGAAGTGCGTGAGGATTGGGTCCGAAAACTCATCCCATACTGCTGGAGGTGCATGCTCTCCCCGGGAAAGCTCCCATGAATCAAACCAATCGACTGCGGTATCACGCAGCCGATGCGAACCAAAGGTCACGACTCGGTTTCGAAGCCTTGATCACCGCGTGATCATGAATCGCCGGATGAACTCCTGCGGATCATCCTCGTGCCTCGACCCATAAAACTCGCGGGCTACAACTCGAAAGTCCCGTAGCCTCAAACTATCTGCTCGGGGTGAACCATCGTGCTCTTTGGGCTGAGGCTGCTGCGTCCGGCCTATCCTTATATCTGCCACGACCACGGCAAAGAATCGCCATCTCCTTGTAACCCATCTCCTGCGCGGTGTGGGGATGGAGGCTCAGTATCGTAGTCTCATCGCCCACGGCCGCGCTCTAACCTCTGCTGGGGCTGGCGGCGTCACAAAACCCGCCGTCTGAAGCACAACCTCAGGTACTGTCTGGGCCTGCGCCCTCGTACTCCTCTGTATCTCACTAGCAGCACCCTCGGCTGCCTTGCCCTTCTGGGCTCTGGTTGCCTTGCGCGGAGGCATAACTGGTAAAAACGAGATACGTCAGAGGGGTACAACTTTCTGACTCTAAGGCACGATCTCTGAATGAGAAGAATGGAAACCAATCCTAAATGTCCTATAGCCTCCTGATTATAGATGTGGTGCACAACACACCGATAATCAAGACTCTACTAGACACGGTCTGTAGACACTTTCCGAGGATTAACTGCTCTGATACCACTTTTGTAACGACCCGTTCCGGGGCCCGTTACTGGTGCCTTACCCTGGGCACCCTAGTGATACATACATCAGAGAAAATCAGCGGAACATAAAACATGAGTCATTTAACAAGAGATATCATAAATAAACAGGCCAACCAAAACAGTTGCCTTCAGTATATACATAAAACCTGAACAGTTTAATCCTTTACAACCCTGCCCACAACAGGACTACAGACCTCTAAGATTTACAACGACTATGACGGACGGGGCCGCCATACCACGAATGTACAAGAACCTACAACTCGGGGACACATACCAAAAGATAAGCCTCCAAGAAAGCGGAACTTCCAATACGCTGATCGTGATCCTAAGAGCGGGGATCCACGACCGATGTACCTCTACTGCGGCGTGAACGCGGCCGAAGGAGGTCGATAACAGTACCAAGTATGTGAAATCATGCAATCGTAAATGAAATCATACTAGTCTATATAAAGCGGGAGACATGTATGATAACCAAACTCTGATTCACAACATAAAACGATCATCACTCGATATAACTATGGGTCTCACGCCCACAACATCAATCAGTTCGCATTATGGCGCATGCCCGGAATCTGCGACGGTGTAGACATGTCCATGATGCAACAATAATACCAATGTCCCATGGCCACATGCCCGGAATTCTGCCGGTGTAGACATGTCCATGTGACCTCAACAACAAGACAATCCAAATGGAAGCATACCCGCGCGCTACGATCGTGTCGGTATGTCCAAAGGGAAAAATAAGACAACATTCCAAATGGACGATACGTGCGCTCGCGTCGTGTCGGTATGTCAAAGGGAAATCACAAGGCGATAATCAAAATGGAAACATACGTGCGCTACGCATCGTGTCGATATATCCAAAGCGATTAACCACAAGACCTTAACCAAAATGGAAGCATACGTGCGCTACGCATCGTGTCGGTATGTCCAAAGCGATTAACAACAATAATACTATCAGCGAACGCGTGCGTGGAATTTCTCCGTCACTGCCGACGCGTCAAGTAAGTTCTCAACTACCAACCGACCTCTATCGAGAGAGCGGTAACACGAAACACAACGATTGTACAATAAAGGCTATCATCACAAGCATAGGCAAGTTTCACAACAACAAGCATAGGCAAGTTTCACACAACTCAAAGTACTTTCATTTTATGCCAAAGTCGGGTTTTAACCCCAAAGTACTACATACGTTAAGTTCTTTTAAAGAGATCCATTACTTTTATAAAAGTCACCCGTAGTATTAGAATGACCAACCCACCTTCCTTTTCAAAATCAAGTAACAACATTCTTTTCCTAAGTTCGGTTTGCCTAGTTTCAATTACTCAAGCTTCTCATTTTCAAATGGTTTCATAGTTCCCAAACTTAATCACTTGATTCCTTTTAGAACAATTGAGTAACATATGTCATATATGTGAGTAGTTTATTCTTGTTTATAACGATCTTATTACAATGACCATGATCTAGAAAATGTAATATCATTTTGTCTTATCTTAGCTTCTATGCGGATGGAGGTTTCTCTTGGTTTTAATACAACACATCATTATTCAATACATTTTCCTTTTATTAACGCCGCGGTGGTGCTGTCGATACACATTCGATTCCCGAAATCGAAGAAACATTATCCCTTTAAAAACCAAGTACTCATTACTCACGAATGAGGTTTCACACAAACATCCACATTAAAACAAATAAGTTAAGTCTCTTATCTTATAAGATCAAGTCTCTTAACTTCTAACATCAGTAAACCAGTTTCACTTACATAAGGTCGTTATAACTAACTTCCCATAAAGCTATTATAACTCCCTATGTTTTAACCCAACCAAATCACTTAGCACATGTATGCGTCTACCGTACTACATAGTTCACAACAATCATGCTAGAAAAGATAGGAAGAGGTTCACATACCTCGACGATTTATCGACAATAAGCAAAATGCTCCAAGTACTACAACCTTGCTAGCCCTTTCCACTCCTTGAGTAGAATACGCTACTCTTAGTACTTTCACCTATAAAGGTCAAAACGTCTATTAACCCCAAAACACAAGTTTCTATCTTTCTATAGAAAATTCTGCAGCACCTCCCCATGCAGCGTAAATCTCCTCCTCTATCGAGGCTACCAAGCCAACCAGGGGTTTACGCCTACCCGGGCGTGTACAATTCTACTCGAGAATACTACACAAGTCTCTTGTCTGATCCTATGTAAATCTGATTCGATTCAGTTCTTTATTCTTCAGGCTTAAGTCAAAAGACATTGCCGAATACTAAGTAGTTCCATATATAGTATACTTCAACCATATATTCTAACAAACATGTAATTTCCAATTACAATAGAGGGACAAGATAATTACCTCGATAAGCCCAAAATTATCCAAGTTATAATGTCGATCCTGAGCAAGGTTTAGCTCCTCCGCGCTCCAAACCACTCCAAACAACCCTTAGAAGTTCTAACCAACTTCTACTCAAATACTTCAACCAACCATGAAGATTTCCTTAGGGTTTCGGTTTGAGACTAAAAGGACAAAAGGTAGTATTTCCGGACTCTACGTAAAGAGGTATCTTTGGAATACTACAAGGTACAAGGCTAAGGTATTTTGGGCATTATAACAATACTAGGGGAGTATTTCTATACCACAACAAGGGGTATTATACGAAACAACTAGGCTAGGGGGTACCACTGGCTAGACCTCATGAGGGAGGAGACCTCACGGCCAAAGGCCACTTTCAAGGGAGAGGAGCTCTTGGACGAGAGTCAACAAGAGGGAGGAGGATTCAAGACTTGGAAACATTTGTGGATGAATGAAGTCTTCACAAAGGGGGGGTATTTATAGCAAACCCAAATGCCAACCAATGGCCAAGATCAAGCCATGTGCAAGGCAAGTGTAAGGCCTTGATCAAGCCAAGTGCACCCTAACCCCTACTCCACAAAACATGGCACAAGACAAGCCACAAAACAAGGCCAAAACAAGGCACAAAACAAGGAACCAATAGGGCCAAAAACGTGAGCCACAATATCAATCCAATTCGTGAACCAATCGTCCACTTGGACGCCCACAAGCTTCCAATGTGAGGGTGACACATGTCACCCTCCCGTTGGTCCAAAATGTTTCGTCTCTCGGAAAAATCCGCAAAAATTAAAAAGGACATAGCCGGAATTTTCCCTTCGCAAGTTACGCAAAACGTTTCGTCGAAAAACGACTCCAACCGGGTGTTGTGCCCAAATGTAAAATCGGCCAAGGGTGCCACATGGGGGTGACACGTGTCGCCCCCCGATTCGCCCAGAATATTTCGTCTTCCGAAAATATCCAAATTTCCGGAAATCTCAAAAACAAAGCGGGCCCCACAAAACCGTAAATTTCTCCCGTGGGCCCCACGTGACCATTTCCGAAAATAAAATCTCAAAATTCTAATATAATCTATGAAGTCCAAATACCAAATCTGGGAATCCAATTCCCATTAACGAACCTTTTTCTTCACAAATAACCGGAAACTTTTCCGTCGAAAACTCACATCTTTCTTTCTTTTCAAAATTTCTGCCGTACTCTCGTACGTACGTCCTCACATACATACCCTGCAACTACGGGGTATAACAGCTATGAACACCAGCCCTCAAATATCAAAGCGTGCCCGTGGGATTCCCCATCACAACCGACCGTTAGGTGTAAAATCTAACTCTGTGGCCGTGGTACCTACCTCATTTGTCGTACACCTACAACACGTATATACACCGTATCCTCTGCGCGTGGAATTCCCGTCACTACCGACACCAGTAAATGTAACTATAACCATGTGGCCACGCGTGGCATCCACCTCATTTGTCGGTGTACACATGCATGTATATATATATATATATATCATGCCCGTGGAATCCCTCATCTCGGGTACATGACTTCATTTAGTAATCCTACTCCTGGGACTATTTCACCCGCATAGGTCATATGGACCCGCATGAGGTATTCCTCTCATAGGCTGTATCCGCCCGCATGGGACTATTTCCCCCGCATAAGCCCATAAGGACTCGCATGAGGTATTGCTCGCATCGCGGGTAGCAAATCCACGGAAACAGGTGGTATAACGATCTTGGGGATTTACCCCTCATTTATACTCTTACCCCTCAAACTACATGCCTCGGAATCACTCATCGCAAGCATGTCCACGGCGCATACCCGTGGAATCCCACATCACTGACAGTATGTCCCGGTAACCATACTAAGACCATGGAAGCATACCCGTGGAATCCTCCATCACTGTCGGTACGTCCAGGTAAACTCATACTATGACCAGGGAAGCCTACCCGTGGAATCCCACATCACTGTCGGTACGTCCCAGTAAGTTCACAACTCCTTTAGACTTTCATTAACATACAAAATGGATCTCATTTTATGACCTTACGACACTTTTCATATCACTTAACAAGTCCGGGGAAATTCAACCCAAAGTACTATGTATTGCTATTCTTTCCAAGATCCATTTTCCACATAAGACCCCAAGATACTAACACCCGTAGTATCAAGACTTATCTATATTTCCAACAAGTCACTATACTATTAGAAAATATGCTTCGACTTCTAACTCAAGTGACCCTCATTTTAAACTTTTAAGCAATTGATGCCTTTAAATCGAATTGCCTTTCTTAGTATCCATTCTTTCATCTTGGTTTACCTTACTCGCGAAAACCGTTCCTCTAAGCTTCCATAAAGTTATTATAACCAACTTCCCATAAAGCCGTTATACTAACTTTATGCTTCTTAGAAACTAAGACCTCCTTAACCTCTCATAAAGCCGTCATCAGCAACTTCCCATAAAGCCGTTATAACTCTTTATGTCTAAGACCACTTTGTTCTTTCTATAACCAAGAGACTTGTACTTCAATTCAAGTCGCACTACTTACAAAGTACTTCAAGTCTCTTTAACTTAGAAGACAATTTCCCTAACTTAGAAACAAGTTCTTATCTTTATAATGGTTTAAGAATCAATACCTTCCAAATCCAGTATTCTAAACTTTTTCCTGTCAAGGAATCCTTGTCTACCTTATTAGGATAAACCATTCTTATAACTCTTGCTTAAGGACACGTGAGTTAATTCCCTAACTCAACCAACTAGACATCCTTAAAATAAGTCAAATATATCAAATGACTTCACTTCATTTAAAATCACGTCGCCTGGTACCATACAGTTATAACTACTCATGCTCAAGAGATAGGAAGAGTTCTACATACCTCTTTTGCTTAATCCACTTGCCAAGTCCAATATGCCGTCCGTAGATGTCAACCTTAAGGAATAGCCCACAAAAGCCCCTCTTTCTTCCACCTCTTTCCGTCAAAATCGCCCACCAGCGCTTCCCACAAGTTTACCCACACTTTTTCTTCTTGCCGCCGCTCCAACAATTTCCTCTTAGGCTAGGTTTTCTTCAAAAATCAAGAGAGAAGGGAGAGGATCTTTCTTGGGAGGATTTGAAATGAAATGGCCAAGTCTTCCAAGACTTGGCCCTAAAATAGGACCTTATTCTGGTCAAAATGATGGGAGGGACACTTGTCACCCTCCCATAGGCTTTTAACAAAATATCCCCTGATTTTCGTCTTTGACCGCAGAAAAATCCCGCCTCGGCGCCGCGGCGCTGCCACTTCCGAGAAAAGTTCCTGCATTCCGGCGCCGCGGCGCTGCAACCCCCGCGAACCCCCAGAACAACCGGCGCCGCGGCCCTGTATTCCGGCGCCGCGGCGCTGCACCCCTGAGCGAAACCACTGCTTTGCCTGACTGGGCACCAAACTTGAAACTTCCATAACTTTTGACTCCGATGTCCTATCGACGAACGGTTTGCTGCGTTGGGAACTAGATTTAACGGACTACACACTAGGCTTTTAAAACTCCTCAAAACTCCTAAGGAACTAGGAGATATAGCGCTCCAAAGTTGACTAAAAGTCAGCCCACAACCTTTTGCCAACCCAACTTTCCAAATTCAAATCTTATTTCCTTTCGTATGTTCTTAACTTAACCTCTTGAATTTACGGGGTGTAACAGTAATGATTCTTCCTTTAGAATTAGTTTCTAGTGTTGCATGTTAAGAAGAAAGAACTTGTGGTAGTAAATAATGCTCTTAGACTCATTGCATGTAAGAACTATGGTTTGAATGTGAGGGAATTGGTTAAGAAGTTATTATGAGCATGTTGTAGCCTAAAAACTACCTTAGAATTGTTAAGTGAATTGTTGTACCTAATGGGGCAGAATTAAGTTTAGGTGTGTAATCCCCTTTAAAAATGTTGGATTGTTGAGCCTTAAATGTGGCGTTTGGATGATAAATTCGGCCTTGTGAAAGGTGGCAAAGTATGTAGAAACGAAGGAAATGCTGCCCAATTTTCCATAGAATTTAGTGGCTTTGAGTTTAGATTATTCTACATTGAAATTAGAGGTTAATAAACGTATCATGGTTATTTTAGGTTGACATATTACTTGCGGTAGTTTGGACTTAGCAAGTGGATTGATCAAAAAGGTATGTGAATCTTTCCTATCTTTTGAGCATGAGTATTTGTATCTATGTAGTACGGTAGACGTACAAGATTTAGTATTCTCACTTGTTTAAGTGTAAACAAAGACTTGTTTTGTTTTAAGAAGTATAAGTCCCTTGGTTAAGGGAAAAGTATGATTTTACAAAAGTATAGAGTACTTGGTGTGAAAGTATTGAGTATTGAATTATTCTAAAGATAAGAGGCTTGAAGTATTTTTGAAAGTTGTGTAGATTTGTTTGAAGTATAAGTCTCTTGGTTAGTAAAAGAACAAAATGGTTTATAAGGAGTTATAACGGCTTTATGGGAAGTTAGTTATAACGGCCTTATGAAAAGATAAGAAGGTCTAAATTTCTAAAGTATAAAGATAGTATAACGGCTTTATGGGAAGTTAGTTATATTAGTTTTATGAAAGGTTAACAAGAAGAGATTTACTCTAAGTAAGATGAGTAAGGACAAATGATTTGATTTATGAAAGACAAATTGATTTTAAGGCATCAATTGCCCAAAGGTTTTATATGAAAAGGAGTCACTTTTAAAAGAGTTGAAGTATGTAGTACTTGGGTTAAATTCCCGGTTTTCTTTTTATTAAAGATATGATTAAGTGCCTTAAGTAAACTAAAATGAGAGGGTATATGAACAAGACTAATAAGAAGTTATAAGTTTTCTTAACTTAATTATGTTTATGATTGATGACAGTTGAGCTAGGGTAAGAGTATATCTGAGGGGCAAGCCCCAAGATCGTTATTGTTATACCCCGTATTTCCAGAGTATGTACGTGAGGACGTACGTAGAAAATTTGAGCCTTAGATAGGCATTGGATCGATTTTTGTACACAACTACCGAAAGGAGTCGTTTTTCGACGAAACGTTTCCACAGCTTTCGTAGGGAAAATTCCGGCTATGTCATTTAGAATTTTTGCGGATTTTTCCGAGAGACGAAACATTTTGGACCAACGGGAGGGTGACATGTGTCACCCTCACATTGGAAGCAAGTGGGGCGGCTTTGGACGATTTGGGCGTCCAAGTGGGACGATTTTGGCTTGATCTTTTGGCCTTATTTTGTGCCTTGTTTTGTGGAGTGTTTTGTGGAGTAGGGGTTAGGGTGCACATGGCTTGATCAAGGCCTTACACTTGTCTTGCACATGGCTTGATCTTGGCCATTGGTTGGCCTTTGCTTAGCCTATAAATACCCCTTGAAGTGAAGACTTCTTCATCCACTCCTCACTTGTCTAAATCTTGAAAACCCCTCTCCTCCCTCTTGTTGACTCTCGTCCAAGAGCCCCCCCCCTCCCTAGTCAAGGCCTTTGGCCGAAACCCTCTCCCTTTGTGAGCCTTAGCCGAGAGCCCCCCCACTCTCTTAGAGTGTTGTTCTCGTGTAACACACCCCCGCCATTGGTTGAGAAGTACTCTCCAAGTATTGTTATAATGCCCAAATACCTTAGCCTTATACCTTGTAGTATTCCAAGGTTACACTTATACAAAGCCCAGAAAATACTATTATACTTTCCGTCAGTCACAAAACCGAAACCCTAAGGAAAATCTCCATAGTCAGTTGGAGTATTGTGTAGAAGTTGGTTAGAACTTCTAAGGGTGGTTTAGAGCGGGTTGGAGCGCTCGGAGTTGGAGCTAAACGTTGCCCAGGATCGACATCTCTACTTGGATAATTATGGGCTTATCGAGGTAATTATCTTGACCTTCTGTTGTAATTGGAAATTACATGTTGTAAGATTATATAGTTGAAGTATACTATATATAGAACTGAACGTTGTTATCGGCAATGTCTCGCGACTTAAGCCTGAATAATTAGAAACCTTTTCGAAAGAAGAGTACTGAACTGTAATTACATAGGACTGTATTACAGTAGACTTGTGTAGCTTTTCTGTGAGGTAGAATTGTGCACGTCCGGTTTAGACGTATAACCCCCCCCCCCCGGTTGGCTTGGTAGCCGACCCCGTTAGAGGAGGAGATTTACGCTGTTGCGGGGGGGGAGGTGCTGCCGAATTTTCTGTAGAATGTTCTACGATTAGACCTAGATGTTAATAAGCGCCTTGTGGCCTTATAGGTTGAAGTACCATGCGTGGCACGATCTACTTGGCTTAAGGAGTAGCCGACGGTTTGAGGTACTTGGAGCGTTTTGCTATTAGTCGATAATCGTCGCGAGGTATGTGAACCTCTTCCTACCTTTTCTAGCATGATATGTGTATAACTATGTAGTACGGTAGACGTACATGTGTTAAACGTATTTGATTGGTTTGAAACATAAAGTGTTATAACGGCTTTATGAGAAGTTGGTTATAACAGCTTTATGTAAGTAAGAAAATGCTTTATGGTTTTAAAAGGTAACTGATTTGACTTATAACTGACTTAATGTGTAATAATAAAGAATCTTAAAGTAGTTCAAAAGAATGCTGAATCAATTTTTAACAGAAGAATAATACTTGGTTTTGAAAACATAAGAGTTATACTAGCTTTATGGGAAGTTAGGTATAACGTCTTAAGAATGGTAAAATGAATGGTTTATTGATTTTAAAAGTTAAGAGACTTGATCTTAAAGGATAAGAGACTTAACTTGTTTTACTTGGTAATTAACATTTTGTTAAAAAATGTTGTAAAACCTCATTCGCGAGTAATGAGTACTTGAATTTAAAAGCAATAATGTTTCTTGATTTGAAAATCGAATAAGTATCGAACAAACCACAGCAACGCTAATAAAGGGAAATGTTTTGACTAATAATGTATTAGTAAAACCAGTAGAAACTTCCATCTGCATAGAAACTAAGATGAGACAAAATGATGTTACATTTCCTAGATCGTATCGCTTAAATAAGATTGTTATAAACAAGAATAACCTACTCACGTATCAGACATATGTTTCTCAAATTGCTTTTAAGGGAAAATTATATCATTAAGTGATTAAAATTATAAACTACGAAATCTTTCGAAAATGAGAAACTTGAGTAATTGAAATTAGGAAAACTTGAAACATTTGGAAAAGAATGTTGTTACTTGATTTTACGAAGAGAAGTGTTTTGATTTACTTCAAAAGATAATCACTCTTTTTTCATTTACTACGGGTATTGTGTGACTTTTGTAAACGTAACGTATCTTTTAAAGAGTTAATGTATGAAATACTTTGGGGATAAAAACCCGAACTTGTTGACATATAGTAGAAAGTACCTTGTGTGTATAACTTGATTGTGTTGGTTTGTGATAGCCTTGTAATACTTTCTTGTTGATTGATAAGTAAACATGCTAGGATGCTACGTGTGTTAGTATCTTGTGATGTTAGTGTAAAGGGGTTTTTCCCCTCGACTGCGCTTAAAGTTGTTTGACTATCAGCCGTTATGTTGGTATTGTACCACTCACCTTGACTTATTTCCGGAGGTTAAGCTGCCCTCCGATGCGGGGTAGACTCAGGCGGTCTGGGACCATGATTCGAGAATACCTCATGCTGGTCCAAGGGATCCATGCGGAACTACGGGAGTTCACGGTTAGTTTGCGGCCCTTGTGGTCATGCGGTCTCTGTGGCTACGCGGATGCGGGTCGGGACGATGCCGAGGAGTAGCTACCCTCGATGCGGGGTTACATACCCTATGCGGGCCTATATGAGTGGCCTATGCGGACTACGGGAGTCCAGGATTAGGCTTGCATGGTGATACTACGGGCAATTGGCCCTGCTTCGATCATTCGCAGCCTAGAAAAGACCTGTTACAGTTTACCTATTGTTGCTCTTGTTTATGATATGGCACTATGTGCGGTTACCTTGGTTGTTTCATACATACTTGCAAAACTGATTTTAAAATGATATGTTTTCATTTAAGTACTTTACAGTTTCACATACTTGGTACCTGTTGTACTGACCTCCTTCGGGGGGCTGCGTTCATGCCGCAGGTAAGGGTACACCAGTCGTTGATCCTCGCTCTTAGGGTCACAGTTCAGCGTTTGGGAAGCTCCGTTCCTCCGGAGGCTTATCTTGGTATAGTCCCCTGTTGTTATAGGTGCTTACATTCAGGGGTATGACGGGGCCCTGTCCCGTCGTTGTTGTCATATCATTCGTAAGTGCAGTATCTTGTTGTGGCGGGGTTTGTAAAAAGGATTAAACTGTTCATGTTGAAAGAGTTGTTGCTTATATATATATGCCGAAAGGCAAGTGTTCACAGATTATTGTTTATACTTCTGTTATTTCATGTTATTGATTTATGTTCCGCTGATTTTCTCTGATGTATGACTACTGGGGTGCCCGGGGTAAGGCACCAGTCACGGGCCCGGGTTCGGGTCGTGACAAAAGTGGTATCAGAGCAGTTAATCCTCGGAAAGTGTCTACTGCATCGTATCGATTAGAGTCTTGATTATCGGTGTGTTGTGCACCACAATAATCGTGGAGGCTATAGGATATTTAGGGTTGGTTTCTATTCTTCTCACTCTGAGATCGTGCCTTAGAGCCGTGTTGTAAGTTGGACCTCTCACGTATTTCTTTTCACCGCTATGCCTCGCGTAGGCAAACCCGCCCAGAGGCAAGCGGCAGAGAGGCTGCGAGTAGAGTTCGGAAGGGTTGCGATGGCACGCCCAATCTTTACCTAGGTAGTGCTTCATTCGGGAGTCTGCGAGGTTACTAGCCCAGAGTTTAGCACGGCGGGCGGTTCCTCTGCGGCCATGATGTTTGGACCTTCATTCGCGATCGAGCAGAGAATATAGAGTATATCGATGTACCGCGAGTCTTGATGACTATCTAAAGAGGTTGTGCAAGAGTAATTCTTGATTAGGCTTGAGCATGGCACGTATGCGGGCTTATGCGCAGCAGGCCGAGAAACGTAGAGATCGATGGGTTAACCAAGGACAGCAGAAGAGGGCCAGAGCAGCAATGTCCTTTGGTAACTTTCGAGGCGAGTCGCCTCACCAGCGGTTTAGATTATGCACATCCACCAGTGCAGAGAGGTCCTCCACGGGGTTCAGGACGTTCGGGGGTTGCAGGAGTTGGTCAGAACTCCAGAGTTTTCGGTTCACAGCTACACATAGGCTCCGGCCACGGATTCGATTTTCCCGGTGTTCACCGCATGCGGCGTCGTCCCGGGGAATGTCATCTTTGGATGATGCTTGTTTTGCTGGCGGCCGTCAGGGCCATGTGTCGAATGGGTGACCTAGTAGGAGGACTTAGCCTTCAGGATCGATGGGTAGTCGTCACCTTCCTTAGCTATGCGCCTTACGGGGCAGGTTTGATTAGAACGACTTAAGGGAGTGGAGCAGTAGATACAGGTTTATCCTTAACCCTCTAGAGATTAGTAGCGTATTGTTATACCCCGTATTTCCAGAGTATGTACGTAAAGGAATACGTACAAAAAAAAGTTTGGTCTTAAAGTTAGGCCTTGGACGTTTTTTGGGCACAACTCACAAAGCGAATAGTTTTCCGACGAAACGTTTCCACAGTTTTCGTAGGGTAAATTCCGGCTATGCCATTTCTAATTTTTGCGGATTTTTCCGAGAGACGAAACATTTTGGACCAACGGGAGGGCAACACTTGTCACCCTCCAATTGATGGATGTGAGGCGTTCATAGGGCCGATTGGAGTTGCCAACTTGGTCAAGTTGTTGGTAAGATATTTTGTGTGCAAGTTGGCTAGGTACACATGCCCTAATCTTGACCTTACACTTGCCTAGCACTTGGCTAAATCTTGGCCATTGGTTGGCCATCCCTTGACCTATAAATACCCCCCTTAAGATGAAGAGTTCTTCATCCACAAATTACTTTCCAAGTCTTGAAAATCCTCCTTCTCCTTGTTAGCCATTTTCGTCCAAGCCCTCTTCCCCTCTAGCCTAAGTGACCCTTGGCGAGGCTTCCCCCTAGCCTATCCGAAAACTACCCCCTCCTTGGTAGAAAAGTTGCCTTCTAGTATTGTTATAATGCCCAAAATACCCTAGCCCAAATCCTTAGTCCTTAGTAGAAGTTGTGAAGAACTTGGTTTCATGGAACTATCGGAGCGTTCAACTTAGGAGCTAAACCTTGCTCAGGCGCGACTTTTATCTTGGATATTATTGGGCTTACCGAGGTAAATAAACTTACCCTTCTTTTATATTAGAGAATATATACTGTAGAAGTATATGAATAAGTATAAATACTTAGACGAATATTACAGAATAGAATTGAACTGTTATCACAGTAGAAGGGTTTAAAAGAAGAATAATTGAACTGTACTCACATAGGACTGTTTACACAGTAGACTCATATAACTCACCAGGTAGGGTTGTGCTGCCCGACTTTCCGTAGAATTGTGAACCCTCTGTTTAGAATGACCTTCAGAGTAGTCTAGACTTTGATAGATGTCTGTGGCTATTATAGGCTGACTCTCTGCGCGCGACATATTCAACTTGGCAGGTGGTTTTCGCTGAGAAGGTATGTGATTCTTCCTAAAGCATGATATTTTACAATATATATAGTACGGTAGACGTACATGTGTTAACTAAAATATAACTACGGCAATGTCTTTGACTTAAGCCTGAATAATACTTACGGCAATGCCTCACGGCTTAAGCCTGAATAATACTTACGGCAATGCCTCACGGCTTAAGCCTGAATAATAAAGATCTGAATCATTTTAACAGAAGAGAACTAATTGGTTTTTTAAACAGAAGCTTAAAAGTTATACTAGCCTTATGGGAAGTTAAGTATAACCACTTAAGATTGATAAAAGAAACAGTTTGCCTATGTGTTTATAACAGACTTATATTGAATTGTGAAAAGAATAATAAGATGGTTTGATAAGTAGACATGATATGATGCTATGTGTGTTAGTGTCTTGTAACGTTTGTGAAAAAGAGTATTCTTGTTGTGATTATGTTGTTTAAAGATAAGCTGTTATGTTAGTGTACTATCACTCACCTCTTGAGATGATACCGGAGGTTAAGCTGCCCTCCGATGCGGGGTAGACTCAGGCGGTCTGGGACCATGATTCGAGAATACCTCATGCGGGTCCAGGGGGCCTATGCGGAGCTACGAGAGTTCCATGTTAGTATGCGGGGTTATGCCTCATGCGGTCTATGTGGCCATGCGGACAACGAGTCCAGGACGATGCCGAGGAGTAGCTACCCTCGATGCGGGGTTATACCTCATGCGTGCCCATGTGAGTGGCCTATGCGGACTCCGGGAGTCCAGGATTAGGCTTGCAGAATGATGATATGGGCGAGTGGCCCTGTTTCGATCATTCGCAGCCTAGACAAGACCTATTACAGTTACCTATTGTTGCTCTTGTTTGTGATGTGGCACTACGTGCGGTTTCCTTGGTTGTTTCACACATATTTGTAAACTGGTTTTAAAAATGATATGTTTTCATTTAAGTACTTTACAGTTTCGCATACTTAGTACCTGTTGTACTGACCTCCTTGGGTGCGTTCATGCCGCGGTAAGGGCAAGCAGTGCTAGATCCGCATCCTTAGGATCTCTTTGCATTGGTGTCGTGAGCTCCATCTTCTCCGAGGCTCTACTTTTGGTATGATCTCCTGTATTGTAGATAGTTTATGCGATCGAGGTATGGCGGGCCTGTCCGCCATAGTTGTATAATTCCTTAGAGGTGCAGTAGTCATGTTTATGCGATGTCGGATGTATCGCTAAACTCGGTTTATATATATATATGCCGATAAGCGGCAGTTTGTTCACATAAAGCGTGTCTTATTTTATAAATCTGTTTCATGTCTTGTTTTATATTTCACGATTACTCTGATGTATGACTACTTGGGTGCCCCGGTAAGGCACCAGTCACGGGCCCTGGAATGGGTCGTGACAAAAGTGGTATCAGAGCAGTTAATCCTCGGAAAGTGTCTACAGACCGTATCTAGTAGAGTCTTGATTATCGGTGTGTTGTGCACCACACCAATAATCAGGAGGCTATAGGATATTTAGGATTGGTTTCCATTCTTATCATTCTGAGATCGTGCCTTAGAGTTGTGTTATAAGTTGGACCCCTAACGTATTCCTTTCTATGCGATTATGCCTCCACGTAAGGCAACCCGGCCCGAAGGGCAAGCGGCGGAGTCGCTAGCGAGACACCCAGTCACGAGGGCTCGTGCCCGGTCTATACGAGACGGCGAGTTCTATGACGCCGCCGGCCCAAAGAGACCACGCACCCACACCTCGCCCCACGGCTGGCGGAGGTTAGGAAGTACAAGAGATAACTATTGGCTAAAGTTGTGGCCCGTTACGAGGAAGATTGGACGCGGCGGTTCAGTTCAGCTCGGCTCGATCGCACCGTGGTGCGAGGCGAATAGTTTGAGACTACGAGATTTCTTGAGTTGTAGCCGCCAGAGTTTTTGCGGTCGGCGGAGGATGATCCGCAGGAGTTCATCCGTCGGCTTGAAGGATCACGCGGGTGATCAAGGCCTCGAGACAGTCTGTGACGCGGTTCGCGTCGGTGCGTGATACCGCGATCGATTGGTTTGATTCATGGGAGTTATCCGGGAGAGCACGCGTCCCGGCTTGTTATACCGTATTTTCGAGTATATGCGTGGGGCGTGCGTAGAAAATTTGAAACTTGTACTAAGGCTTGGCCGAATTAATTTTGTTCACAACACCCGTTTAGAGTCGTTTTTCGACGAAAGCGCTTTCCACGACTTTCGTAGGGGAATTTCCGGCTATGACATTTTTAATTTTTGCGGATTTTTCCGAGAGACAAAACGTGTTGGACCAACGAGAGGGCGCCACTTGGCACCCTCCCATTGGCGGACGTAAAGGGATCGGTTTGGACGATTTGAGAGGGGGGAGTTGGTAGGATATTTTGTGTTGGTTGGTGTGGTAGATGGATAAGGTGTACTTGGGTGAATCTTGGCCTTACACTTGTGTAGCACTTGGCTCAATCTTGGCCATTGGTTGGCCTTCACTTGGCCTATAAATACCCATCCCTTTGAAGACTTATTCATCCATTCCTAAATGTTCCTAAGTGTTAAATCTTCTCCCTCCCCTTTGTGTTGAGTTCGGCCAAGAGGCCTCCCCCTCTCCTAGAGGCCTTGGCCGAGGGGTACACCCCCCCTCCTAGTAGTGTGGCCGTGGGGTACCCCCCCCTAGCCTAGTTGCTTTCGTATAATACCCCCCTTTGTGGTGTAGAAATACTCTCAAAAGTATTGTTATAATGCCCAAATTACCTTAGTAGATACCTTGTTGTATTCTAAGGTTATACTATCTGAAAATGCCGAAATACTATTATACTTACGACCACAAAACCGAAACCCTAGGAAAATCTCCATAGTCCGTTGGAGTATTGTGTAGAAGTTGGTTAGAACTTCTAAGGGTGGTTTAGAGCGGGTTGGAGCGCTCGGAGTTGGAGCTAAACGATTGCCCAGGATCGACTTTAACTAGGATAATTATGGGCTTATCGAGGTAAATATCTTGTCCCTCTATTGTAATTGGAAATTACATATTGTAAGAATATATAGTTGAAGTATACTATATATAGAACTGAACGTAGTTAGTTGGCAATGTCTTTTGACTTAAGCCTGAATTTAAAGAAGAATCTTGAGTAATTACATGTGGTATTACATGAGACTTGTGTAGTAGTACCGTGGAGTAGAATTGTACCGTTAGGGTTAGGCGTATAACCCCCGGTTGGCTTGGTAGCGACCTCGATAGAGGAGGAGATTTACGCTGTTGCGGGGAGGTCTTCGAATTTTCGGTAGAATGTTCTACGATGAGATCTAAATGTTAATAAGCGCCTTGTGGCCTTATAGGTTGAAGTACTACATGTGGCGCGATCTACTTGGCTTAAGGAGTAGCCGACGGTTGGAAGTACTTGGAGCGTTTTGCTATTAGTCGATACTCGTCGCGAGGTATGTGAACCTCTTCCTATCTCTTCTAGCATGATATGTGTGAACTATGTAGTACGGTGAGCGTACATGTGCTAAAAGTATTTGATTGGTTTAAAACATAAAGTGTTATAACGGCTTTATGGGAAGTGGTTATAACAGCTTTATGTTGGTAAGAAAATACTTGTGGTCTTTAAAAGGTAACTGATTTGAACTATAACTGGCTTGTTATGTGTTAATAAAGAACTTGAAGTATTTCAAAAGATTTTTGAATCATTTTGAAAGAAGAAGTAATACTTGATTTTTGACAAACTTAAGAGTTATACTAGCTTTATGGGAAGTTAGGTATAACGGCTTAAGAATGTTTCTTGATTTGAAATCGTAATGTGTATCGACAAACCACTGCAGCGTTAATAAAAGGAAATGTTTTGACTAGTTAAGTATTATTAAAACCAGTAGAAACTTCCATCTGCATAGAAGCTAAGATAAGACAAAATGATATTTCCTAGATCACGGCTGTTGTAATAAGATTGTTATAAACAAGAATATCCTACTCACATATAAGACTTATGTTTCTCAGATTGTTTAAAAGAGAATTATATTCTTAAATGAATAAGACTATGAACTACGAAACCTTTCTAAAATAAGAAACGTGAACATTTGAAATTAGGCAAACTTGGACGTTTGGAAAATAATGTTGTTACTTGATTTTACAAAGGTAAGTGTTTTGGTTTATTTAAAAAGACAGTCACTCTATTTTATACTACGGGTATTGTGTGACTTATGTGAAAGCAACGGATCTTTTAAAAGATTTAATGTATGAAGTACTTTAGGGGTAGATACCCGAACTTGTTAGCTTAAAGTACCTTGTGTGTATAACTTGATTGTGTTGGTTTGTGATAGCCTTGCAATACTTTCTGGTTGATTGATAAGTAAACATGTTAGGATGCTACGTGTGTTAGTATCTTGTGTGATCGTGATGTAAGAGGGTCATTCTTGTTGTGCTTACGTTGTTAAACGTTAAGCCCGTTATCTTATTATTGTATCACATACCCTTTGACTTATTATACAGGGCTTGCCACCCTTGATGCGGGTCTTTACGGCTATGCGGTCCTCGTGACTATGCGAGTCGCGGTAGCTCGGGATTGATCATTCCGGTGTTTAGCCCGATGCGGGGATTCCTATGCGGTCTGCTGAGACTATGCGGTCTTTTGAGACTATGCGGGTTGCGGGAGCCTAGGCGGATACGAGGTTAGCCGCCCGATGCGGGGTATACCTCGGCGATGCAGGACCATGATTCGAGGAATACCTCACGCGGGTCGTGTGTGACCTATGCGAGCTGCGAGAGTTCGTGGATAGACGCGGCATTGATATTGCGGGCGAGTGGCGGCTTCGATCGTGTGGTGCGGTCTAGAAAGACCTCGGGATACGCTTTGTGGTATTTTTGGTGCGTGGGTCTTAGTAGTCGGCTATGCCTTCGCACTTGCCCGTCACGGTTTTATTGTTATAACTTTGAGGTCGTGAGTCACTGACTTGACATTACTGCTTATTTGTTGTGAACAGTAGATTGCTTATAATACATGTCTCATGCTTTATAGACTATTATGATTTCATTTACGATATTTTTAGTTTCACATACTGCACTTTGTTATCGACCTCCTTCGGGGTGCGTTCATGCCGCAGTTGAGGTACACGATCGTTGATCCTAGCTCTCGTGGTCACGATTTGGCGTTGGAAAGCTCCGTTTCTCGGAGGCTTATCGATGGTATAGTCCCGTCGTAGTAAGTGTTTACATTCGGGGTTTGGCGGGGCCTGTCGCCATTGTTGTCGTATCATTCTTAGAGGTGCTGTAATCTTTGCAGGCGGGGTTTGTAAAAGGATTAAACTGCTCATGTTAAAAAGTTGTCATTTATATATATGCCAAAGGCAAGTTTTTCTCAGTTATTGTTTCATATTTCATAATATGTCTTGTATCGTTGTATGTTCCGATTACTCGATGTTGTATCACTAGGGTGCCCGGTAAGGCACCATCCACGCCCCAGTTCGGTCGTGACAAAAGTGGTATCGAGCGATTAATCCTCGGAAAGTGTCTACGCATCGTATCGATGAAGTCTTGATTATCGGTGTGTTGTGCACCACACCAATAATCGTGAGGCTATAGGATATTTTAGGATTGGTTTCTATTCTTCTCACTCGAGATCGTGCCTTAGAGTCTGTGTTGTAAGTTGGACCCTCTAACGTATTTCTTTCCCTCACCGCTATGCCTCGCGTGCAGGCAACCCGCCCGGGAGGGCAAGCGGCGAGGAGGCTGAGTAGAGTTCGAGAGGTGGTGAGGCACAGCCCAATCATTACCTAGGGTAGTGCTTCATTCGGGGAGTTTTGCGACGTCACTAGCCCCAAGAGTTTGCACGGCGTGGCGGTTCCAGCTGCGGCCATGACATTTGAACGCCAGTTCCACGGCCAGAACAGAGAATTTAGATTGCAAAAGCGACCTGTTACTAGCTATAGATTTGGCTACCAGAGAGTATACCGATGTACGCGAGTCTTGATGACTATCTAAAAGAGGTTGTGCAAGAGTAATTCTTGATTGGGCTTAAGCATGGCACAGTATGCGAGCTTATACAAGCAGTAGAAACGTAGAGATCGACGGGTTAACGGCGACGAGGAGGCGAGCGGCAGCGTCCTTTGGTAACTTTCGCGGCGAGTCACCTCACCAGCGGATTAGCCTATGCGCATCCACCAGTGCAGAAAGGGCCTCCACCGGGTTCAGGACGTTCGGGGTATGCAGGAGTTGGTCAGAACTCCCGGGCTTCGGTTGGCGGTGTGAGCGTCATCGAGGAATGTCGTCTTTTAGTTGGTACTTGTTGTACCTACGACCGTCCGGGTCTGATGTCGATGCGGTGTCCTTGTAGGAGGACTTAGCCTTCAGGATCGGTGGGTAGTTCGTCATCTTCCTTAGCTATGAGCCTACGTGGCGGTTGATTAGAACGACTAAGGAGTGAAGCGAAGAGATATAGATATATCTTTAACCCTCTAGAGATCAGTATGTGTGATAAGGTGAGTATACCTTAAGTGTTATGTTCTGATAGCAGTGTGTTAGTCGTGATTAGATCATGGTTGTTTAACCGAGTAAGATTTTGGGGGATAGAGAAGGTGTGGGCCTTAGAGCTTTTTACGTAAAGACCTTAGAGGTGAGGCCATCTCGAGAAAAGGTGTAGTGTTATGTTTGACCCTTATCGGAAGTGCATTGTGCACGTGAGTTATGTTGGGATAGGTCCCTAGTAGTGTGGAATGAAAGGGGGTAGTTGAGCTAAGAAGACCGCTAGGTTTTCGTAACATGATTAGTGAGATTGTTCCGGATCGGGGAGCTAGTATTGTGCGCGTTGCCGGGTCGGGTTGAGGCTACATTGCGGGTCAACCCGCGGCATGTTTGGTGGTGGGGTCAGTTTGTGGTGGTCCCGCCTTGTGATAGGGTCACGAGGGTGTTAGGCTCAAGTTTAGTTAACCAGCATACGAGTTCGTGGATGCGTTCAACCAGTAGTCGGGCCGATGGGGGCAGCCCATCGTGTTCGTCGGTCAGGACCATTTACTCGGCTGTGTTGAGATATCGGAAAGGTTGTAAGGCTGCACGGGGTGCCTACCTTCACCTTATGACAGACAGTGGGGCCCAGGGTACGGCTGTTTTTGTTTCTGGAAGTTTTACGAGTGATTAAGAACTCGAGAAAGTCTCGAGACCGCATTCGCCTCGGGCGGTGTATGGATTTGAGGTAGTCGTAGGAATTGTTGTCTCGTGGAGGAGGCGTTTAAGCTACCATTTCAGTGTTCGGATGTCGCCTTTTGAAGCCTTGTAGGGGCGGAAGTGTAAGTTGCCGGTCGATTGGTTCGAGGTTGGCAAGGTTCAGATAGTTGGTTCAGGCTTGTTCCAGCAGACTATGGATAGGGTGAAGCTTGTCCAGAAGAGGTTCTGGCAACTCAGAAGAAATTGTACGGATAATCGGCGACGTTTAGAGTTCGAGTTGGTCGATCTTCTTGAAAGTACCACCCTGGTTAGGGTGTGGCGAGTTTTGGAAAACAGAGGAAACTTAGCCCGAGTTACTTTGGGCCTTTTTGAGTTCATAGGCCAGGCTGCCTATAGGTTAGCGTTGCCGTCCGACTTAGGAGGCAGTACGTCCGGTCTTTCGTATTGTTATGTTCGGGAAAGTACCGGAAACCCATCCAGAGTGTTCCCAGTTAATGATGACCACGTTAGAGATAGTAACCCCGAGTCTTGGAAACTGAAGCCGTATCAGAATGTGGTAAGAGTTCGAGTGTCTGGCGACACTCGGGTCATGGCGACCGGTACCATTTGTTGGGTCGTCGGAGCAAGGCTCGCGACAAAGTGACAAAAGTGGTACCATTTGTTGGGTCGCCTGAGGAGGTTAATGCCTCAGGAAAAGTGACAAAGTGGTATCTACGACGAGTAAAGAGAGAAGCGAGCATGTATGGCGGGCATAGATGTGATCATTTCTTTTGTAAAGAGAAGGTGCGAAGGAAGTATATTTTAGACCCCGGTGAGGAGTGTTTTGTGGTGATGATTAGAGGTGTTTCCTCGTGGACTTAGATGTAAGTATTTACGCAGGTGCTTCGGTGGCCAGCTGTGGCAGGATTGTTCTCGTAAGTATAGTAGTGAAGACTATACTGGCGCGCGTTTGTTTTGAGACTTAGTAGGAACATTCGGGACGAATGTTTCTAAGGAGGGGAGAATGTTATACCCCGTATTTTCGAGTATATGCGTGGGGCGTGCGTAGAAAATTTGAAACTTGTACTAAGGCTTGGCGAATTAATTTTGTTCACAACACCCGTTTAGAGTCGTTTTTCGACGAAACGTTTTCCACGACTTTGTAGGGAATTTCGGCTATGACATTTTTAATTTTTGCGGATTTTTAGAGACAAAGCGTGTTGGACCAACGAGAGCGCCACTTGGCACCCTCCCATCAGCGGACGTAAAGGGATCGGTTTGGACGATTTGAGAGGGAGTTGGTAGGATATTTTGTGTTGGTTGGTGTGGTAGATGGATAAGGTGTACTTGGGTGAATCTTGGCCTTACACTTGTGTAGCACTTGGCTCAATCTTGGCCATTGGTTGGCCTTCACTGCCTATAAATACCCATCCCTTTGAAGACTTATTCATCCATTCCTAAATGTTCCTAAGTGTTAAATCTTCTCCTCCCCTTTGTGTTGAGTTCGGCCAAGAGGCCTCCTCTCCTAGAGGCCTTGGCCGGAGGTACACCCCACTCACAGTAGTGTGGCCGTGGGTACCCCTCTAGCCTAGTTGCTTTCGTATAATACCCCCCTTTGTGGTGTAGAAATACTCTAAAAAGTATTGTTATAATGCCCAAATTACCTTAGCCGTATACCTTGTTGTATTCTAAGGTTATACCTATACGAAAATGCCCAGAAATACTATTATACTTCCGTCAGTCACAAAACCGAAACCCTAGGAAAATCTCCATAGTTCGTTGGAGTATTGTGTAGAAGTTGGTTAGAACTTCTAAGGGTGGTTTAGAGCGGGTTGGAGCGCTCGGAGTTGGAGCTAAACGATTGCCCAGGATCGACTTTAACTAGGATAATTATGGGCTTATCGAGGTAAATATCTTGTCCCTCTATTGTAATTGGAAATTACATATTGTTAGAATATATAGTTGAAGTATACTATATATAGAACTGAACGTAGTTAGTTGGCAATGTCTTTTGACTTAAGCCTGAATTTAAAGAAGAATACTGAACTGTAATTACATAGGGCTGTATTACAGTAGACTTGTGTAGTAGTACCGTGGAGTAGAATTGTACCCGTTAGGGTTAGACGTATAACCCCCCCGGTTGGCTTGGTAGCCGACCTCGATAGAGGAGGAGATTTCTGTTGTTGCGGGAGGTCTTTGCCAATTTTCGGTAGAATGTTCTACGATGAGATCTAAATGTTAATAAGCGCCTTGTGGCCTTATAGGTTGAAGTACTACATGTGGCGCGATCTACTTGGCTTAAGGAGTAGCCGACGGTTGGAAGTACTTGGAGCGTTTTGCTATTAGTCGATACTCGTCGCGAGGTATGTGAACCTCTTCCTATCTCTTCTAGCATGATATGTGTGAACTATGTAGTACGGTAGACGTACATGTGCTAAAAGTATTTGATTGGTTTAAAACATAAAGTGTTATAACGGCTTTATGGGAAGTGGTTATAACAGCTTTATGTTGGTAAGAAAATACTTGTGGTCTTTAAAAGGTAACTGATTTGAACTATAACTGGCTTGTTATGTGTTAATAAAGAACTTGAAGTATTTCAAAAGATTTTTGAATCATTTTGAAAGAAGAAGTAATACTTGATTTTTGACAAACTTAAGAGTTATACTAGCTTTATGGGAAGTTAGGTATAACGGCTTAAGAATGTTTCTTGATTTCGAAATCGAATGTGTATCGACAAACCACTGCAGGCGTTAATAAAGGAAATGTTTTGACTAATTAAGTATTATTAAAACCAGTAGAAACTTCCATCCGCATAGAAGCTAAGATAAGACAAAATGATATTTCCTAGATCACAATTCAGAATAAGATTGTTATAAACAAGAATATCCTACTCACATATAAGACTTATGTTTCTCAGTTGTTTAAAAGAGAATTATATTCTTAAATGAATAAGACTATGAACTACGAAACCTTTCTAAAATAAGAAACGTGAACATTTGAAATTAGGCAAACTTGGACGTTTGGAAAATAATGTTGTTACTTGATTTTACAAAGGTAAGTGTTTTGGTTTATTTAAAAAAGATCACTCTATTTTATACTACGGGTATTGTGTGACTTATGTGAAAGCAACGGATCTTTTAAAAGATTTAATGTATGAAGTACTTTAGGGTAGATACCGACGTGTTAGCTTAAAGTACCTTGTGTGTATAACTTGATTGTGTTGGTTTGTGATAGCCTTGCAATACTTTCTGGTTGATTGATAAGTAAACATGTTAGGATGCTACGTGTGTTAGTATCTTGTGTGATCGTGATGTAAGAGGGTCATTCTTGTTGTGCTTACGTTGTTAAACGTTAAGCCCGGTTATCGTTATTGTATCACATACCCCTTTGACTTATTATACAGGGCTTGCCACCCTTGACGCGGTCTTTACGGCTATGCGGTCCTCGTGACTACGCGAGTCGCGGTAGCTCCGGGATTGATCATTCCGGTGTTTAGCCCGATGCGGGGATTCCTATGCGGTGCTGAGACTATGCGGTCTTTTGAGACTATGCGGGTTGCGGGAGCCTAGGCGGATACCGAGGTTAGGCTGCGCCGATGCTGGTATACCTCGAGCGGTGCAGGACCATGATTCGAGGAATACCTCATGCGGGTCCGTGTGTGACCTATGCGGAGTCGCGAGAGTTCCAGGATAGACGCGCATTGATATTGCGGGCGAGTGGCGGCCGATCATGTGGTGCGGTCTAGAAAGACCTCGGGATACGCTTTGTGGTATTTTTGGTGCGTGGGTCTTAGTAGTCGGCTATGCCTTCGCATTTGCCGTGCGGTTTTATTGTGATAACTTTGAGGCGTGAGTCCCGACTTGACATATTCGCTATTTGTTGTGATCGTAGTTTGCTTATCATACATGTCTCTGCTTTATAGACTATTATGATTTCATTTACGATTTTTAGTTTCACATACTAAATTTTTGTTATCGACCTCCTTCGGTGCGTTCATGCCGCAGTCGAGTACACCAGTCGTTGATCCTAGCTCTCAGGGTCACAGTTTCAGCGTTGGAAAGCTCCGTTTCTCCGGAGGCTTATCAGTGGTATAGTCCCCTGTCGTAGTAAGTGTTTACATTCAGGGGTTTGGCGGGGCCCTGTCCCGCCATGGTTGTCATATCATTCGTAGAGGTGCAGAATCTTGTTGTGGGCAGGGTTTGTAAAAAGGATTAAACTGTTCATGTTAAAAAAGTTGTCATTTATATATATGCAGAAAGGCAAGTTTTTCTCAGATTATTGTTTCATATTTCATAATATGTCTTGTATCGTTGTATGTTCGTGATTACTCGATGTTGTATCACTAGTGGTGCCCGGTAAGGCACCATCCACGCCCAGTTCGGGTCGTGACACGCCTACTGGATGAGTTCTCGCAGGCTTTCCTCACTCACTTCTTGCCTCCACAGATGAGGAGGCGCGGTGATAGATTTTTACCATCGAGGCGAGAGAGGGACCTTGTCGGGAGTACAATGTCGAGTTTGATTCATTGGCTCGATATGTCCCAACTTTGGTAGCAGATATGGAGGATATGGTGCACCGCTATGTCACCGGGCTGACGACTATATGGCCGAAGTCGTGTGCGGGTGTTTCTCTTCAGGGTATGGACATTACCGTATGCGTGCTCACGCCCTTGGATGCGAGGCCGCAGAGGTCGACAGTGGGCAGACAGCAGAAGAAGGCGGGGCGGGAGGGTCTTTTGGTGGCTATCGTGGTGGCGGCCTCGGCCGATCTGGGATTTGCACCACGGCCGGCTCGAGCACTCGCGCCCTCGGCCTGCCCGAGTATTCGAGGCGGACGGGGCCCAGGGGCTTGGCGTCGAGTAGCGAGTGCGGCGATCGGGACCACCCACAGTGTGGCGATGCGTAGATCCCATTACGGGAAGTGTGGTACTGTTTTGGAGCTTGTTACGCTTGTGGCCAGGAGTCACTTTGCGGGATCAGGCCGAAGCGTGGCCGTGGTAGGCTCACCAGTTCATTGCGCTTCATCATCTCCTCTGATTACTCGCCGGGCGGGGTACATGGGTCGGCCAGGTCGCGCAGAGGTCGTGGCTCGTCCCCGATTCGCGGTCCCGAACCGATTTATGCTTTGTCCACCGCAGATCGTGAGGCCTCACCGATGTCGCCACAGTACCTTATCGGTTCGGGTTTGATGTATATGCTTTGATAGATCCGGGTTCTACTCGTCTATATATCTCCCCTTGTTGCTAGTAGGATAGGGGTGAGCACGAGTCCATAGACCCTTTCGAGGTAGCTACGCAACGGGTGATTCGGTGGTAGCTCGGCGGGTATATAGAGCTTGTCTGTGACCATTTACGATCGTCGGACCTAGCCGACTTGATAGAGTTGGAGATGATTGACTTCGACGTGATTATGGGGATGGATTGGCTAGCTTCTTGCTACGCTAATGTAGAAGCAGAGAGAAAGTAGTGCAGTTCCGATTTCGAGGAGGCCGGTTGTTGAGTGGGAGGGAGAACGGTATCGCCGAGGGTAGGTTTATTTCCTACCTCAAGGCTAGGAAGATGGTGCGGAAGGGTATATCTACCATCTCGTTCGTGTTTGATCGCGTCTTTGCGATTGCCCGATTTTGATCGATCCCAGTAGTCAGAGAATTCCCAGACGTGTTTCCAGACGACCTCCCGGGTATCCCTCCTGAGAGAGAGATTGAGTTTTGTATGAACCATTGCGGACACTCGGCTATTTCCATTCCGCCATACGTAATGGCACCGCGAGTTGAGAGTTGAAGGATCAGCTTAGGGATTTGCTGGAGAAGGGCTTCATCAGGCCTAGTGTTTCACCCTGGGGAGCGCCGGTATTGTTCGTGAAGAAGAAGGACGGGACGCTGCGCATGTGTGTTGACTACAGGCAGCTGAACAAGGTGACCATTAAGAACAGATACCCCTTCCGTGATTGATGATTTGTTCGACCGATTGCGAGCGCGAGATGTTTCTCAAGATTGATCTGCGGTCGGGCTATCATCAAAGTGCAGTCGAGAGAGGTGGATGTCCCTAGATCGCATTCCGACCCAGACGCATTATGAGTTCGAGTCATGTCTTTTGGGTTGACCAATGCTCGGCGGTATTCATGGATTTAATGAACCGAGTGTTCAAACCATTTTGGACACGTTTGTGATAGTGTTCATTGATGATATCTTGGTTTATTCGCTCGAGCGGGAGCATGCGGAGCATTTGAGGCTGTCTTGTGATTCTCGAGATCGGCGATTATACGCCAAGTTTTCCAAATGTGAGTTTTGGTTGACTTGATGGCGTTTCGGGCATATTATCGGGCTGATGGCATTCGAGTGGATACGCCAAGATCGGCGATCGGGACTTGGCCTAGACCTACTACTCCGACAAAGGTTCGCGATTTTCGGGCCTTGCAGATATTATCGCGGTTCGTGGAGAAGTTTGCTTCTATCTACGCACCATTGACGGTGACTCAAAAGCGTGCCAAGTTTCGTGGATGATGCTTGTGGCGGGGTTTCGATTCTTGAAAAGAGTCGACGACCGCCCCCGTTCTTACTCTTCCAGAGGGTCCAGACGGTTATGTTGTGTATTGTGATGCGTCAGGCATCGGGTTGGGATGTGTGTTGATGCAGCATGGTAGAGTTATAGCGTACGCATCCCGACAGCTTAAGAAACACGAGAGGAACTACCCCACCCATGATTTGGAGTTGGCAGCCGTGATTCACGCTTTGAAGATCTGGAGGCACTATTTGTATGGGGTTCACGTGGATATTTATACCAACCACAAGAGCCTCGGATATCTTCACGAGAGGAGCCGAACTTACGACGAGAAGGTGGTTAGAGTTGCTTAAGGATTACGATGTTGATATCCCGTACCACGGGAAGGCCAATGTTGTGGCGTATGCTCTTAGTCGTAGGTCGATGGGAGCCTATCGGATGTGCGACTAGAGAGGAGGGACATGGTTCGTGATTTGCATCGATTAGCGAGCCTTGGTGTCCGTATGATTGATTCGATAGCGGTGGGGTTAGAGTTCGCGAGGTTGCGAGTCTTCCATCGTCGAGGAGGTGAAGAGGCAACGATTCGAGGATCGGCTTTGATTCGATATCGTGATCTGACTCTTCGTGAGGGCAAGGGTCCTTTTGAGGTAGCACCGATGGGGTGCTAAGGTTTGAGGCGAGTTGTGTGTTCGGATGTTTGAGACTTCGGCGGAGTTCTTGGGAAGCACACAGTAGCGTTACTCTATCCGTCGAAGTCGACGAAGATGTACCACGACGCCGATCGTGTATTGGTGGGATGGCTTGAAGAGGGCGTTGCGAGTTCGTAGCTCGGTGCGTGTTGTCGGCGGTGAAGGTAGAGCACCGAGACACGGCGGTTTGTTGCAGCGATAGAGATCCCGACACGGAAGTGGGAGGTAATCATCATGGACTTCATCACGGGATTACCTCGCACTCGGAGGAGACATGATTCTATATGGGTTATCGTCGACGGTGGCGAAATCAGCCCACTTTCTTCCCGTCGGGCGACTTTTTCTGAGGATTATGCGGACTTTACATCCGAGATCGTCGATGCATGGAGTCCCTACTCGATCATATCGCATGAGGAGCCATTTACGCTGGCTGGAGGTCCTTCCGAGAGGGTTTAGGGGCGAGTGAGCACAGTCTTGCATTTCATCCGCATGACGGACGAGCAGAGCGCACTATCCGCACTCGAGGATATGCTGCGAGCCGTGTTATTGACTTCGATGGTAGTTGGGAGGATCATTTGCCTCTAGTTGAGTTCGCGTATAATAATAGCTACCACTCGGATTCGGATGGCGCCTTATGAGGCCTTGTATGGGAGGAAGTGCAGATCGCCTATAGGTTGGTTCGATGTGGGCGAGGTGCGGCTAGTGGGACCAGATTTGATGCGTGCGATGGATAAGGTGAAGCTTATCCGAGAGCGGCTATCGATACCGTAGTCGACAAAAAGTCGTATGCAGATCATCGCCGCCGACATCCGAGTTCGCGATTGATGATTGGGTTTTCTGAAGGTGTCACCCATGAAGGGTGTGATGAGATTCGGGAATAAGTGGAAACTCAGCCCAAGGTACATTGGGTCGTTTAAGATTGTACTCAGGGGAGGCAATGTTTCCTATGAGTTGGATCTGCCGTCCGATCTGGAGGCAGTGCATCCGGTGTTTCACGTTTCTATGCTGAGGAGATGTATCGGGGATCCATCTAGGGTACATCCGATTGACGATGTCCAGGTGACCGAGGGGTTATCGTATGAGGAGATTCCCATAGCGATAATCGATCGTCAGGTTAGGCGTCTGCGGACCAAGGACGTGGCTTCCGTCAAAGTCTTGTGGCGGAACGAGCTCAGGGAGGAGATGACGTGGGAAGCTGAGGAGGACATGAGACAGAAGTATCCTCACCTATTCCCCACACCTCCAGGTAATTCACTTTCCTACTTGTAAATCTTCATTATCGTTTATACCTAAGTGTTGTTTTATGGTCGTGTGTGGTTTTTGTAAACTGTTTAAGTTTTGAAGAACCTTATCGTTATATGTCTTGGGAAGGAACATTCGGGACGAATGTTTCTAAGGAGGGGATAATGTTATACCCCGTATTTCCAGAGTATGTACGTAAAGGAATACGTACAAAAAAAAGTTTGGTCTTAAAGTTAGGCCTTGGACGTTTTTTGGGCACAACTCACAAAGCGAATAGTTTTCGGCGAAAGCGTTTCCACGGCTTTCGTAGGGTAAATTCCGGCTATGCCATTTCTAATTTTTGCGGATTTTTCCGGAGACGAAACATTTTGGACCAACGGGAGGCAACACTTGTCACCTCCAATTGATGGATGTGAGGCGTTCATAGGGCGATTGAGTTGCCAACTTGGTCAAGTTGTTGGTAAGATATTTTGTGTGCAAGTTGGCTAGGTACACTTGCCTAATATTGACCTTACACTTGCCTAGCACTTGGCTAAATCTTGGCCATTGGTTGGCCATCCCTTGACCTATAAATACCCCAAGATGACGAGTTCTTCATCCACAAATTACTTTCCAATTCTTGAAAATCCTCCCTTCTCCCTTGTTAGCCATTTTCGTCCAAGCCCTCTTCCCCCTCTAGCCTAAGTGACCCTTGGCCGAGGCTTCCCCCCCCTAGCCTAGCCGAAAACTACCCCCCCTCCCTTGGTAGAAATGTTGCCTTCTAGTATTGTTATAATGCCCAAAATACCCTAGCCCAAATCCCTTCGTCCGTAGTAGTAGTTGTGAAGATCTTAGTAGGTTTCGGTGGAACTATCGGAGCGTTCAACTTAGGAGCTAAACCTTGCTCGGTATGACTTTTATCTTGGATATTATTGGGCTTACCGAGGTAAATAAACTTACCCTTCTTTTATATTAGAGAATATATCTTGTAGAAGTATATGATTAAGTATAAATACTTAGGCGAATATTACGAATAGAATTGAATTATCACGATGAAGGGTTTAAAGAAGAATAATTGAACGTACTCACATGGACTGTTTACCACATGAACTCATATAACTCACCTGTAGGGTTGTGCTGCCCGCCTTTCCGTAGAATTGTGAACCCTCTGATTAGAAGGACCATCAGAGTAGTCTAGACTTTGATAGATGTGCGTGGCTATTATAAAGTGACTCTGCGCGACATATTCAACTTGGCGGTGGTTTTATGAGAAGGTATGTGATTCTTCCTAAAGCATGATATTTTACAATATATATAGTGCGGTAGACGTACGTGTGTTAACTAAAATATAACTACGGCAATGTCTTTGACTTAAGCTGAATAATACTTACGGATGCCTCACGGCTTAAGCTTGAATAATACTTACAGCGATGCCTGGCTTAAGCACTAATAATAAAGATCTCAATCATTTTAATGTAAGAGAACTAATTGGTTTTTAAACGAAGCTTAAAAGTTATACTAGCCTTATGGGAAGTTAAGTATAACCACTTAAGATTGATAAAAGAAGCTTGTTGCCTATGTGTTTATAATGGACTTATATTGAATTGTGAAAGAATAATAAGATGGTTTGATAAGTAGACATGATATGATGCTATGTGTGTTAGTGTCTTGTAACGTTTGTGAAAAAGAGTATTCTTGTTGTGATTATGTTGTTTAAAGATAAGTCGTTATGTTAGTGTACTATCACTCACCTCTTGAGATGATCTGGAGGTTGTCGCCTCCGTCGGGGTAGACTCGGTGATGCAGGACCATGATTCGAGAATACCTCATGCGGGTCGGGGGCCTATGCGGAGCTACGAGTTCGTGTTAGTATGCGGGGTTATGCCTCATGCGTCTATGTGGCCCGTGCGGACAACGAGTCGGGGCGATGCCGGAGTAGCTACCCTCGACGCGGGGTTATACCTCATGCGGGCCCGTGTGAGTGGCTATGCGGACTCGAGTCGAGTTAGGCTTGCGAATGATGATATGGCGAGTGGCCTGTTTGATCATTCGCGGCCTAGACAAGACCTATTACAGTTACCTATTGTTGCTCTTGTTTGTGATGTGGCACTACGTGCGGTTTCCTTGGTTGTTTCACACATATTTGTAAACTGGTTTTAAAAATGATATGTTTTCATTTAAGTACTTTACAGTTTCGCATACTTAGTACTGTTATCGACCTCCTTGAGTGCGTTCATGCCGCAGGTAAGTGGCAGCAGTGCTAGATCCGCATCCTTAGGATCTCTTTGCATTGGTGTCAGGAGCTCCATCTTCTCCGGAGGCTCTACTTTTGGTATGATCTCCCTGTATTGTAGATAGTTTGTACAGTCAGGGTATGGCGGGGCCCTGTCCCGCTATAGTTGTATAATTCCTTAGAGGTCTGTAGTCATGTTGTACAGTGTCGGATGTAACTGCTAAACCTGGTTTATATATATATATGCCGAAAGCGATTTATTCACATAAACTGTGTCTTATTTTATAAATTGTTTCATGTCTTGTTTTATATTTCCGCTGATTACTCTGATGTATGACTACTTGGGTGCCCCGGTAAGGCACCAGTCACGGGCCCCGGAATGGGTCGTGACACGTATGATGAGATGAGTATATCTTAAGTGCTATGTTCTGATAGCAGTGTGTAATTTGTGATTAGAAATCATGGTTCAGTATCCGGGGAAGATTGGGGGATAGAGAAAGTGTGAGCCTTAGAGTATTATACGTAGAGACCTTAGAGGTAAGGCCATCCCGAGTAAAAGATGTATTGTTTATGTTTGACCCTTATAGGAGTGCATAGTGCACGTGAGTTATGTTTGTGGGATAAGTCCCTGAGAAGTGTGGAATGAAAGAGGGTAGTTGAGCTAAGAAGACCGCTAGGTTTTCGTAAAGTGATTAGTGAGAGTTTTCCGGTTCGGGGAGCTAATGTCTTGCGCGTTGCCGGGTGGGGGGAGGCCACGTTGCGGGTCAACCCGCGGCATGTTTGGTGGTGGGGTCAGTTTGTGGTGGTCCCGCCTTGTGCTAGGGTCATAAGGGTGTTTGGCCCAAGTTTAGTTAACCAGCGTATGAGTTCATGGATGCATTCGACTAGTAGTCGGGCCGAGGAGGTCAGCCGTCTTGTCTTCTAGCAAAGACCGTTTACTCGGCAGTGTTGTTTTATCGAAAAGGTTGTAAGGCTGCACGGGGTGCCTAACTTTACCTTATGGCGGAGCATGGAGCCAGTGCTACTGTTTTGTCTGGAAGTTTTACCAAGCAGGGTTAAGAACTCAGGTGAGTCTCAGAATCGCATTCGCCCTCGGGCCAGTGTGTGGATTTTAGGGGTAGTTGTGGGGATTGTTGTCTCCTGTTGAAGGAGTGTTTTTAGCTACCATTTCAGTGTTCGGATGTCTCCTTATGAAGGCTTGTAGGGGCGGAAGTGTAAGTTGTCGGTCGATTGGTTCGATTGGCAAGGTTCAGATAGTTGGTTCAGGTTTGTTCCAACAGACTGTGGATAGGGTGAAGTTTATCTAGAAGAGGTTTTGGCAGCTCAGAGAAATCGTGCGGATTATCGGCGACGACGCTTAGAGTTCAGGTTGATGGTCGGTCTTCTTGAAAGTACCACCCCGGGTTGGGTGTGACGAGTTTTGGAAAACAGAGGGAACTTAGCCCGAGTTACTTTGGGCCTTACAGATCTTGTGCAGAGTAGGCCAGGTTGCCTATATGTTAGCTTTTGCCGTCCGACTTAGGAGGCAGTACATCCGGTCTTTCGTGTTGCTATATGCAGAAAAGTATCGGAGATCCATTCAGAGTGTTCCCAGTTAATGATGACCCAATTGGAGATAGTAACCCCGAGATTTGGAAACTGAAGCAGTATCAGAAATGTGGTAAGAGTTCGAGTGTACGAGATCCTCAGGGATCGCATGCAGCCCGGTACCATTTGTTAGGTCGCCGGAGTGACACTAGAACCTCGCGGCAAAGTGACAAAAGTGGTATCACGACGAGTAAAGGGAGAAGCGAGCATGTATTGCGAGCAGAGATGTGACCATTTCTTTTGTATGGAGAAAGTGCGAAGAAATTATATTTTAGACCCTTGGATGAGAGCGTTTGTGATGTTAGAGGTGTTCCTCGTGGACTGGGATGTAAGAATTTGCGCAGATGTTTCTGTGACCAGGTGTGGCAGGATCGTTCTCGTAAGTATAGTAGTGAAGACTATACTGGCGCGCGTTTGTTTCGAGACTTAGAAAGAACATTCGGGACGAATGTTTCTAAGGAGGGGAGAATGTTATACCCCGTATTTCCAGAGTATGTACGTGAGGACGTACGTAGAAAATTTGAGCCTTAGATAGGCATTGGATCGATTTTTGTACACAACTACCGAAAGGAGTCGTTTTTAAACGTTTCCTAACTTTCGTAGGAAAATTCCAGCTATGTCATTTAGAATTTTTGCGGATTTTTCCGAGAGACGAAACATTTTGGACCAACGGGAGGGTGACATGTGTCACCCTCACATTGGAAGCAAGTGGGGCGGCTTTGGACGATTTGGGCGTCCAAGTGGGACGATTTTGGCTTGATCTTTTGGCCTTGTTTTGTGCCTTGTTTTGTGCCTTGTTTTGTGGAGTGTTTTGTGGAGTAGGGGTTAGGGTGCACATGGCTTGATCAAGGCCTTACACTTTCCTTGCACATGGCTTGATCTTGGCCATTGGTTGGCCTTTGCTTAGCCTATAAATACCCCTTGAAGTGAAGACTTCTTCATCCACTCCTCACTTGTCTAAATCTTGAAAACCCCTCTCCTCCCTCTTGTTGACTCACGTCCAAGAGCCCCCCCCTCCCTAGTCAGGGCCTTTGGCCGAAACCCTCTCCCTTTGTGAGCCTTAGCCGAGAGCCCCCCCCCTCTCTCTTAGAGTGTTTTTCTCGTGTAAAACACCCCCACCCTTGGTTGAGAAGTACTCTCCAAGTATTGTTATAATGCCCAAATACCTTAGCCTTATACCTTGTAGTATTCCAAGGTTACACTTATACAAAGCCCAGAAAATACTATTATACTTTCCGTCAGTCACAAAACCGAAACCCTAAGGAAAATCTCCATAGTCAGTTGGAGTATTGTGTAGAAGTTGGTTAGAACTTCTAAGGGTGGTTTAGAGCGGGTTGGAGCGCTCGGAGTTGGAGCTAAACGTTGCCCAGGATTGACATCTCTACTTGGATAATTATGGGCTTATCGAGGTAATTATATTGACCTTCTGTTGTAATTGGAAATTACATGTTGTAAGATTATATAGTTGAAGTATACTATATATAGAACTGAACGTTGTTATCGGCAATGTCTCGCGACTTAAGCCTGAATAATTAGAAACCTTTTCGAAAGAAGAGTCTTGACCGTAATTACATAGGGTGTATTCAGACATGAGACTTGTGTAGCTTTTACGTGAGGTAGAATTGTGCACGTCCGGTTTAGGCGTATAACCCCGGTTGGCTTGGTAGCGGCCGTTAGAGGAGGAGATTTACGCTGTTTGCGGGGAGGTCTTTGCCAATTTTTACGTAGAATGTTCTACGATTAGACTTAGATGTTAATAAGCGCCTTGTGGCCTTATAGGTTGAAGTACCATGCGTGTACGATCTACTTGGCTTAAGGAGTAGCCGACGGTTTGAGGTACTTGAGCGTTTTGCTATTAGTCGATGTCGTCGCGAGGTATGTGAACCTCTTCCTACCTTTTCTAGCATGATATGTGTATAACTATGTAGTACGGTAGACGTACATGTGTTAAACGTATTTGATTGGTTTGAAACATAAAGTGTTATAACGGCTTTATGGGAAGTTGGTTATAACAGCTTTATGTAAGTAAGAAAATGCTTTATGGTTTTAAAAGGTAACTGATTTGACTTATAACTGACTTAATGTGTAATAATAAAGAATCTTGAAGTATTTCAAAAGAATCTTTGAATCATTTTTAACGTAAGAATAATACTTGGTTTTGAAAACATAAGAGTTATACTAGCTTTATGGGAAGTTAGGTATAACGTCTTAAGAATGGTAAAATGAATGGTTTATTGATTTTAAAAGTTAAGAGACTTGATCTTAAAGGATAAGAGACTTAACTTGTTTTACTTGGTAATTAACATTTTGTAAAAAATGTTGTAAAACCTCATTCGCGAGTAATGAGTACTTGAATTTAAAAGCAATAATGTTTCTTGATTTGAAAATCGTAATAAGTATCGAACAAACCACGCTAGCGCTAATAAAGGGAAATGTTTTGACTAATAATGTATTAGTAAAACCGTAGAAACTTCCATCTGCATAGAAACTAAGATGAGACAAAATGATGTTACATTTCCTAGATCGTTCGCTTAAATAAGATTGTTATAAACAAGAATAACCTACTCACGTATCAGACATATGTTTCTCAAATTGCTTTTAAGGGAAAATTATATCATTAAGTGATTAAAATTATAAACTACGAAATCTTTCGAAAATGAGAAACTTGAGTAATTGAAATTAGGAAAACTTGAAACATTTGGAAAAGAATGTTGTTACTTGATTTCTGAAGAGAAGTGTTTTGATTTACTTCAAAAGATAATCACTCTTTTTCATTTACTACGTATTGTGTGACTTTTGTAAACGTAAAGTATCTTTTAAAGAGTTAATGTATGAAATACTTTGGGGATAAAAACCCGAACTTGTTGACATATAGTAGAAAGTACCTTGTGTGTATAACTTGATTGTGTTGGTTTGTGATAGCCTTGTAATACTTTCTTGTTGATTGATAAGTAAACATGCTAGGATGCTACGTGTGTTAGTATCTTGTGATGTTAGTGTAAAGGGGTTTTCCTCGATCGCGCTTTAAAGTTGTTTGACTATCACCGTTATGTTGGTATTGTACCACTCACCTTGACTTATTCCCGAGGTTAAGCGCCTCCGACGCGGGGTAGACTCGGCGATGCAGGACCATGATTCGAGAATACCTCATGCGGGTCCAAGGGATCCATGCGGAACTACGGAGTTCCGTGTTAGTTTGCGGCCGCTTGTGGTCACGCGGTCTCTGTGGCCATGCGGATGTGGGTCGGGGCGATGCCGAGAGTAGCTACCCTCGACGCGGTTACATACCCTATACGGGCCTATATGAGTGGCCTATGCGACTACGGAGTCCGTGATTAGGCTTGCATGGTGATACTACGGGCAATGGCCTGCTCGATCATTCGCGGCCTAGAAAAGACTATTCTGATTTACCTATTGTTGCTCTTGATTATGATATGGCACTATGCGGTTACCTTGGTTGTTTCATACATACTTGCCAAACTGATTTTAAAATGATATGTTTTCATTTAAGTACTTTCTGATTTCACATACTTGGTACTGTTATCGACCTCGCCCGGCTGCGTTCATGCCGCAGGTGGTACACCGATCGTTGATCCTCGCCTTAGGGTCACGATTCAGCGTTTGGGAAGCTCCGTTCCTCGGAGGCTTATCTTCGTATAGTCCTGTTGTTATAAGTGCTTACATTCGGGGGTATGGCGGCCCCTGTCCGTCGTTGTTGTCATATCATTCGTAGAGGTGCAGTAGTCTTTGTTGTGGCGGGGTTTGTAAAAAGGATTAAACTGCTCATGTTGAAAGAGTTGTTGCTTATATATATGCGAAAGGCAAGTGTTCCTGATTATTGTTTATACTTCATATTTCATGTTATTGATTTATGTTCGTGATTTTCTCGATGTATGACTCATGGGGTGCCCGGTAAGGCACGATTCACGGGCCGGTTTGGTCGTGATTATACCACCTTCTCGGTAAGAGTATGCGAGGCGGGCCCAAGATCGTTATACCATGCACGATGTAAGAGTATGCGAGGCAAGCCCCAAGATCGTCATACCATCTGCTCCAGTATAAGAGTATATCTGAGGAGTACAGCCCCAAGATCGTTATACCATCTGCTCCAGTGTAAGAGTATATCTGAGGGGTAAGTCCCCAAGATCGTTATACCATCTGCTCCAGTGTAAGAGTATATCTGAGGGGTAAGTCCCCAAGATCGTTATACCATCTATTTCAGGGTAAGAGTATATCTGAGGGGCAAGCCCCAAGATCGTTATACCACCTGTTCCGTGGACTTGCTACCCACAATGCGAGGAATACCTCATGCGAGTCCTTATGGGCTTATGCGGGTGAAATAGTCCCATGCGGTAGTCTGACCTATGCGAGGAATACCTCATGCGGGTCCACATGACCTATGCGGGTGAAATAGTCCCAGGAGTAGGGGTGCTTATTGATACAACGGGCGAGGTACCCTGTTTTGATCCTAAGGCCCCTATTTTATGCAGAGTTATATATATATATACTTGTCACTCTCATTGTTAGTAAGGCACATAAAAAGGTATTTGATTTTCTTCCATGACCCCAGCTTATTTTCAGACTTATGATTTCATTACAGTATTTTTAGTTTCACATACTTGGTACCGTTATCGACCTCCTCGGGCTGCGTTCATGCCGCAGTCGAGATCGTAGCTTGTGGTCCGCACTCTTAGGACCTGTTCATTTCTGAAATCTCCATCCCTTCGGAGGCTTTGTCTTTTGGTATGATTCCCGAGGTTATAGACTTTTGTACATTCGTGGTATGGCGGGGCCCGTCCGCCACGCTTGTTATTCCTAAGTGCAGTAGTCACGTTTGTGGTTGGGTAAGGACTAGTTATCTTGTTTCACATTTGATTAAGTTATTTTATGAAAGGCGCGCGCTTGCTAGTGATGTTTACCTTGTACAGATTTTTGTATTATGTATGTTCGTTGCTATTCTCGATGTGTACACGGCGGTGCCCGATTGGGCACGATCGCGCACCGGGTCGGGTCGTGACAAAAGTGGTATCAGAGCAGTTAGTCCTCGGAAAGTGTCTACAGACCGTGTCTAGTAGAGTCTTGATTATCGGTGTGTTGTGCACCACATCTATAATCAGGAGGCTGCGGGACATTTAGGATTGGTTTCCATTCTTCTCTCTTTGAGATCGTGCAGTAGAGCTGTCATAGTAGGTTGAGTCCTCTCTGACCTATCCTTGTGTAACAGTTATGCCTCCACGGAAGGCGACGAGCCCGAAGGGCAAAGCGGCAGCGAGGCGCTAGAGGCACGCGAGAGTTACGGGACTCGGGCACGGACTATGCCCGAGAAGTAGGCGGGTCGGCGAGTTCAACTGCCGGCAGATTAGAAGGCGAGAGCGGTGGCTCAGAGGTTCCTGCACGAGCCTCTAGTTCCACGGCGAGCGATGTTATACCCGTATTTCCAGTATATGCGTAGGGCGTCGTGAAAAATTTGAACTTGTGATTTAGGCTTGGCGAATTCTTTTTGTTCACAACACGATTAAGTCGTTTTTTCGAAACGTTTTCCACGACTTTCGTAGGGAATTTCCGGCTATGTCATTTTTAATTTTGCGGATTTTTCCGAGAGACGAAACATTTTGGACCAACAATGGCGCCACTTGGCACCTCTCATTGGAGCACAATGTGGGCGGTTGGCTTGGACGATTGGTGACTATTTTTGTCAAGTAGTAGGTAGGATATTTTGTGTGTAGTTGGATAAGGTGCACTTGGCAAGATCTTGGCCTACACTTGCCTTGCACTTGGCAAGATCTTGGCCATTGGTTGGCCTTCACTTGACCTATAAATACCCACCCCTTTGAAGACTAATTCATCCACAAAATTGCCTAGTCTTGAAAGCTTCTTCCTCCCCTTAGTGTAGTGTCTTGGCGAGAGCCCCTCCCCCTTGGCCGAGAGTTCCCCCCCCTAGTGGGGTAGGCCGAGGGGTATACACCCCCCCCTCCTTGGGGTGCTAGCCGTGGGGTACCCCCCCCTAGCCTAGTTGTTTTCGTATAATACCCCCCTCTTGGTAGAAATACTCTCAAAAGTATTGTTATAATGCCCAAATTACCTTAGCCGTATACCTTGTAGTATTCTAAGGTTATACTTATCTGAAAAGCCCGTAAATACTATTATACTTCCCTTGATCCTACAAAACCCTAAGTAAATCTTCACCCGTAGTTGAAGTAGTAAGTAGAAGTTGGTTAGAACTTCTAAGGGTTGTTTGGAGCGGGTCGGAGCGCACGGAGTAGGAGCTAAACCTTGCTCAGGATCGACATTTAAACTCGGATAATTATGGGCTTATCGAGGTAAATATCTTGTCCCTCTATTGTAATTGGAAATTACATGTTGTATGATTATATAGTTGAAGTATACTATATATAGAACTGAACGTAGTTATCGGCAATGTCTTTTGACTTAAGCCTGAATAATAAGAAACCTTTTCGAAAGAAGAATCTTGGCTGTATTTACATAGGGGTATTCTGATGAGACTTGTGTAGCCTTTCTGTGAGGTAGAATTGTGCACGTCCGGTTTCGACGGATACCCCCCCCCTGGTTGGCGTGGTAGCGGCCCGATAGAGAGAGGAGATTTCTGTGTTGGGGAGATCTTGCCGCATTTTCTGTAGAATGTTGTAAGAAGGGATCTAAATATTAATAAGCGCCTTGGCCTTATAGGTTGAGTACTACGCGTGGCGCGATCTACTTGGCTTAAGGAGTAGCCGACGGTTTGAGGTACTTGGAGCGTTTTGCTATTAGTCGAAAATCGTCGCGAGGTATGTGAACCTCTTCCTATCTCTTCTAGCATGATATGTGTGAACTATGTAGTACGGTAGACGTACATGTGCTAAATGTATTTGATTGGTTTAAAACATAAAGTGTTATAACGGCTTTATGGGAAGTTGGTTATAACAGCTTTATGTTGGTAAGAAAATACTTGTGGTTTTTAAAAAAGGTAACTGATTTGAACTATAACTGGCTTGTTATGTGTTAATAAAGAACTTGAAGTATTTCAAAAGGTTTTTGATTCATTTTGAAAGAAGAGGTAATACTTGATTTGTTTTGAAAACTTAAGAGTTATACTAGCTTTATGGAAAGTTAGGTATAACGTCTTAAGAATGTTTTACTGATTTTGGAAATCAGAATGTGTATCGACAAACCACTGCAGCGTTAATAAAAGGAAATGTTTTTAATGATTAAGTATTATTAAAACCAGTAGAAACTTCCATCTGCATAGAAGCTAAGATGAGACAAAATGATATTTCCTAGATCATGGCTGCTGTAATAAGATCGTTATAAACAAGAATATCCTACTCACATATAAGGCTTATGTTTCTCAGATAGCTTAAAAAGAGAATTATATTCTTAACTGAATAAGACTATGAACTACGAAACCTTTCTAAAATAAGAAACTTGAACATTGGAAATTAGGCAAACTTGAACATTGGAAGAGAAGGTTGCTACTTGATTTTACAAAGAGAAGTAATTGATTTACTTTAAAAAGATAATCACTCTATTGTTATATACTACGGGTATTGTGTGACTTTTGTGAAAGTAACATATCTTTAAAGAATTATTGTATAAAGTACTTTGGGGATAAAAACCCGATCTCATTAATCATATAGTAGAAAGTACCTTATGTGTGAATAACTTGATTGTATTGGTTTGTGATAGCCTTGTAATACCTTCGTATTGATTTGATAAGAAGATTGAACTGTACTTACATAGGACTGTATTTACAGTAGACTTGTGTAGTTTAGCGGGTTGGGAAGTGCTGCCCAATTTTCCGTAGAATAGAGAAGCCTCCGCTTAGAATATTCTACAGAGTAGTCTAGACGTTGATAGACGTATATGACCTTTATAGGTTGAAAGTTCTGCGAGTAGCATGTTCTACTTGAAAGGCGGACAAGGCTAGCTGGGTTATAGCGGTGGAGCATTTTGCTAATTGTCGATAATCGTCGCGAGGTATGTGATTCTTTCTATCCTCTTGAGCATGATATTTTAAAAGAATATATATAGTACGGTAGATGTACGTGTGTTAACTGAACGTGGTTTTACTGCGATGTCTTTTGACTTGAGTCTAAATAATAAGAATCTTGAAGTATTTCAAAAGAATTAAGAATCGTTTTTGAAAGAAGAGTAATACTTGGTTTTAAAAGCTTAAGAGTTATACTAGCTTTATGGGAAGTTAGGTATAACGACTTAAGAAATATAAAAGGAACGGTTTACTTAATTGTTTATGAACGCCTTGTATTGATTTCGAAAATGAGAATAAGTATCGAACAAACCACTGCAACGCTAATAAATGGAAATGTATTGACTAATTAAGTATTATTAAAACCAGTAGAAACCTCCATCTGCACAGAAGCTAAGATGAGACAAAATGATATTACATTTCCTAGATCATGGCTGCTTTAATAAGATTGTTATGAACAAGAATAACCTACTCACACATAAGGCATATGTTTTTCGAATTGTTTTAAAAGAGAATTATTTTATTAAGTGATTAAGACTATGAACTACGAAACCTTTCGAAAATAAGAGACTTGAGTCTTTGAACTTAGGCAAACTTGAACTTGGGAAAAGAAGGCTGTTACTTGTCTTTAAAAAGGGAAATTGTTTTGGTTTACTTAAAAAGATAGTCACTCTATTTTAATACTACGGGTATCGTGTGACTCTTGTGAAAGAAAAAGGATCTTTTTTAAAGAGATAATGTATGAAGTACTTTGGGGATAAAAACCCAAACTTGTTGGCATAAAATAGGAAGTACCTTATGTGAACAACTTGACTATGTTGGTTTGTGATAGCCTTGTAATACTTTCTTGTTGGTTTGATAAGTAAACATGTTAGGATGCTACGTGTGTTAATGTTTTGTGATGTTTGTGTAAAGGGGTGTCCCTTGATTGTGCTTATGTTGTTTAACGATAAGATGTTATGTTAGTATTGAACCACTCACCTCTTGACATGATATACCGGGGGTTAAGCTGCCCCCCGATGCGAGGGATACCTCATGCGGGTCTGTGTGACCTATGCGGAGCTACGAGAGTTCCAGGTTAGTGTGCGGGGGATACCTCATGCGGTCCATGTGGCCATGCGGACTACGAAAGTTTAGGACGATGCCGAAGAGTAGCTACCCTCGATGCGGGGATTTCCTCATGCGGGCCTAGGTGGCCTATGCGGAGCTGCGGTGATGTTATACCCCGTATTTCCAGAGTATGTACGTAAGGACGTACGTAGAAAATTTGAGCCTTAAGTTAGGCAAAGGACCGAATTTGGGCACAAGTGCCGAATAGAGTCGTTTTCGATAAAGCGTTTCCCACTTTCGTAGGGAAAATTCCGGCTATGTCATTTATAATTTTTGCGGATTTTTCCGAGAGACGAAACATTTTGGACCAACGGGAGGGTGACATGTGTCACCCTCACATTGGAAGCAAATAGGGTGGCTTGGACGATTGGGCGTCCAAGAGGATTGGTTGGCCTTGGCCGATTGGTCCCTCCTTATGTGCCTTGTTTTGTGGCTTGTTTTGTGGAGTGTTTTGTGGAGTGTTTTGTGGGTGCACTTGGCTTGATCTTGGCCTTACACTTTCCTTGCACATGGCTTGATCTTGGCCATTGGTTGGCTTTTGGTTTTGCTATAAATACCCCCTAAGCTTGAAGACTTCATTCATCCAAAACTTCCAAGTCTTGAAACCCTCTCCTCCCTTCTTGTTGTGCTAGCCGAGCTTCCCCTCCTCCCCTTTTCGTGAGGCCTAGTGGCCGAGAGAGGGTACTACCCCCTAGTGGCCTTGTGGCGAGAGCATACCCCACGTTGGAGTGTTCTCGTGAGGTACCCCTTGGTAGAAAGTTGTCTTCCAAGTATTGTTATAATGCCCAAAATACCTTGGCCTTATACCTTGTTGTATTCAAAAGTTACCTCTATACGTAGAGCCGAAATACTACCTTTTTAGTCTCAACCGAAACCACAGGAATCTTCATTGTTAGTTGAAGGATTTAAGTAGAAGTTGGATAGAACTTAAGGGTTGTTTGGAGCGGGATGGAGCACCGGAGTTGGAGCTAAACATTGCTAAGGATCGACATTTAACTTGGATAATTATGGGCTTATCGAGGTAATTATCTTGTCCTCTATTGTAATTGGAAATTACATGTTTGTTAGAATATATAGTTGAAGTATATTATATATGGAACTATACTTAGTATTCGGCAATGTCTTTTGACTTAAGCTGAAGAATAAAGAAAAGAATCCGTATTTACATAGGGTGTATTACAGTAGACTTGTGTAGAGTTCTTGAGTAGGATGGTGCGTCCCAGGTTAGACGTGTAAACCCCACTGGTTGGCTTGGTAGCCAGACCTCGATGAGGAGGAGATTTACTGTTGTGGCGGGAGGTCTTTGCGAATTTTACGTAGAAAGATAGAACTTGTGTTTTGGGGTTAATAGACGTTTGTGACCTTTATAGGTGAAAGTACTAAGAGTAGCGTATTCTACTCGAGAGTGGAAAGGGCTAGCAAGGTTGTAGTACTTGGAGCATTTTGCTTTTGTCGATAAATCGTCGCGAGGTATGTGAACCTCTTCCTATCTCTTCTAGCATGATATGTGTGAACTATGTAGTGCGGTGAGCGTACATGTGTTAATCGTGTTTGATTGTTCTTAAAACATAAAGTGTTATAACGGCTTTATGGGAAGTTGGTTATAACGACTTTATGAAGGTAAGAAAATACTTTGTGGTTTTAAAAGGTAATCGATGTGAATTATAACTGCTAGTTATAATAAAGAACTTGATGTATTTCAAAAGATTTATAAATCGTTTTGGAAGGAGAGTAACACTTGGTTTTAAAAGGTTTTAAAAAGAGTTATACTAGCTTTTGGGAGTTAGGTATAATGTCTTAAGAGGTAAAGAAAATGGTTTACTGATGTTAGAAGTTAAGAGACTTGATCTTATAAGATAAGAGACTTAACTTATTTGTTTTAATGTGAATGTTTGTGTGAAACCTCATTCGTGAGTAATGAGTACTTGATTTTATTTAAAGGGATAATGTTTCTTGATTTGGAAATCGAATGTGTATCGACAGCACAACTGCGGCGTTAATAAAGGAAAATGTATTGAATAATGATGAATTGTATTAAAACCAGTAGAAACCTCCATCTGCATAGAAACTAAGATGAGACAAAATGATATACATTTTCTAGATCATGTCTGCTGTAATAAGAATGTTGTAAACAAGAATAGCCCACTCTCACGTGAGACATATATTACTCAATTGTTCTAAAAAGGAATCAAGTGATTAAGTTTGGGAACTATGAAACCATTTGAAAATGAGAAGCTTGAGTAATTGAAACTAGGCAAACCGAACTTAGGAAAGAATGTTGTTACTTGATTTTGAAAAGGGAATGTGGGTTGGTCATTCTAATACTACGGGTATCGGGTGACTTTTATAAAAGTAATGGATCTCTTTTAAAAGAACTTAACGTATGTAGTACTTTGGGGTTAAAAACCCGGACTTTGGCATAAAATGAAAGTACTTTGAGTTGTTGTGAAACTTGCCTATGCTTGTTGTTGTGAAACTTGCCTATGCTTGTTGTTGTGAAACTTGCCTATGCTTGTTGTGAAACTTGCCTATGCTTGTGATGATAGCCTTTGTTGTGCAAGTGTGGTATTTACGTATTCTGGCGTCTCGATAGAGTAGGTTGACTTGTCGAGAACTTACTTGGGCGTCTTTGGCGGTGATGGAGAATTCCACGGGTATGTTTCCATTTTGATTCTTGTCTTGTTGTTGATGTCACATGGACATGTCTACACGTCTGATGTTAAGAGCACGCGGCCACGCGGCGGGTTGATTACCCGATATATGGTTATTGCGCAACATGGACGTGTCTACACCGTCGCAGATTCCGGGCATGTGGCCACGCGGCGGGGTTGACCACCCGATATATTGTTATTGAGGTTACATGGGCATGTCTACCGTCAAGATTCCGGGGCATGTGGCCACGCGGCCATATTATTGTTGCATCATGGACATGTCTACACCGTCGCAAGATTCCGGGGCACGCGCCATGATGCGAACATGATGAATGTTGTGGGCGTGAGACCCATAGTTATATTTAGTGGTGACTTTGAGGCGTGAGTCCACGACTTGGCTAACTTTTATGTCATGCGTCTTGTATTTTGGTTATCATACATGTCTCCCGCTTTTAGGCTATTATGATTTCATTTCTGATGTTGTGATTCACATACTTGGTACTGTTGTCTTGACCTCCTCGGGGGCTGCGTCATGCCGCAGTAAGTACATCGGCCGTGGATCCGCTCTTAGGATCTCATTTCAACGTGTTGAAAGCTCAGTTTCCTTGAGGCTTATCTTTGGTATGTTTCCCTGAGTTGTAGGTTCTTGTACATTCGTGGTATGGCGGGCCCTGTCCGTCATAGTTGTTGTAAATCTTAGAGTGCAGCTTTGTTGTAGGCGGGGTTTGTAAAAGGACAACTGTTCGGTTTTTGTGTATATCTTGAAGGCAACTGTTTTGGTTGGCTGCTTATTTATTATATCTCTTGTTTCATGACTCGTGTTTTATTTTCCAGGTTTTCTCGATGTTGTATCACTAGGGTGCCCGGTAAGGCACGATGCGCCCGGTTCGGGCGTTACAAAGTGGTATCAGGCGATTAGTCCTCGGAAAGTGTCTACGCACCGTGTCTAGTAAGTCTTGATTATCGGTGTGTTGTGCACCATCTATAATCGTGAGGCTATAGGACATTTAGGATTGGTTTCCATTCTTCTCATTACGAGATCGTGCCTTAGAGCCGTGTTGTAAGTTGGACCCCTCCGACGTGTTTCGTTTTACGATTATGCCTGCGAAGGCAACCAGGCCCGAAGGGCAAGGCAGCGAGGAGTCGCTAGTGGGATTCAGAGAGTACGAGCGCGAGTTCGGTCGAGACTGAGTAGTGCTTGACGGCGAGTTTTGCGACGCCGCCAAAGACCAGCGAGTTTAGAGCGCAGCGATGGCTGCCGAGACTCTGATACACGAGCCTCCACCCGATGCCGAGCGGGAGATAGGTCACGAGATGGCGATTATTGGCGAGGTTGTGGCAGATATGAGATAAATGGCCGACGATTCCAGCTTCAGCGGCCCAAGAAGTGCACGAGGCGAGCAGTTTGAGGCTACGGATTTCCTTAGTTGTAGCACTTTGAGTTTCTGGTCGAGGCGGAGGATGATCCGCAGGAGTTCATCCGTCGATTCTGAGAGGATCATCACGGGTGATCAAGGCTTCGATGCGAGTCTGTGACATTTGGTTCGCATCGGCTGCGTGATACCGCAGTCGATTGGTTTGACTCGTGGGAGCTCTCCCGGGGAGAGCATGCACTTCCAGCCGTTTGGGACGAGTTTTCGGGGGCCTTCCTGGCACATTTCTTGCCTCACAAATGGCGAGGGCTCGGTAAACATTTTTGATGTTGAGGCGTAGCAGGCGTCTGATTCGGGAGTACAATGTGGAGTTCGACTCATCGGCGGTATGTTCCGCATTAGTAGCTAGTATGGAGGATCGAGTGCACCGATATGTTCTGAGGCTCGATGATTACCTAGCGAGAGTTGTTGGTGTTTCTCTTCACCGCATGGACATTGCCGCGTCGTGCTCATGCACTTGGAGTGCGAGCGCAGATCGGCAGGTGGACCGCCAGAAGAAGGCCAAGCGGCCGGATATTTTGGTGACTTTCGAGGCGGACCGCCTCAGCGAACTAGTTATGTACCTCGCCATTGCGAGTGGTCCTCCGCAGCCGGGACCTCCGGGATATTCAGAGCGGTCGTGGCTCCCGTGTTTGAATGTTCGAGGAGTAGGGGTGTTTTCCATATGCAGTCACCCCTACCTCGGTGTGGTCGATGTGGTAGACCGCATTTCGGGGTGTGTCTTAGTACCAAGGGAGCTTGTTATTATTGCGGCAAACAGGGCCATATGACGAAGACTCAGGCCCGAGGTAGCGCCGTAGATAGCACGAACTACTAGAGCGATTGCGGGCCACGGTAGAGGTCGCGGTGGAAGTTCGATTTTAGCGGTCCTTGAACCGCCTAGTTTGTGTATATCCTTAACCTCGTAGATACTTGTATGTATTGATGTTAATGATGTGTTAAGTGTTATGTTCGGATAGCTTGGTGCTATAGTGTGATTTAAAAATCTGGTTAGTGTGAGATGGAAGTGGTAGCTTCGCGTGTGTTCGTGTCGGCGAGCGGAAGTTGGCGCTCTGATGGGTCGGGTTGGGGCCATGTTGCGGGCCAACCCGCGTCCGTTCGAGGAAGCGGTCAGCTCAGGTGGTCCGCCCAGTGGCGAGTCACGAGGGTGCTAGGCCCAAGTTTAGATGACCATCGATGAGTTCATAGATATGTTCGACGAGAATCAGTTCGTGAAGGCGAGAATGGCCTTAGAGGAAATCGAGGGTAGTAAGATGACCAAGTTTGGAGGTATTAACTCCAGGTTGGAAACGTAAACGTTGGGAAGTGTGGTACGGATACTAGAAAGAGCTCGAGTGTTCGGAAGGCTACGACGAGATAGGGAGAAGTGAACGTGTGTGATCGTTTCTTTTGTGAAATGTAGGTGCGATGGAAGTATATTTTAGACCTCAGGTAAGGGTTTTTTGTGATGATTAGCGGTGTTTCCTCGTTGACTTGGGTTTAAGTATTGGTGCGTTTGTTATTTTTATGGCCAGGTGTGGCATGATCGTTTCGTGCGTATAGCGATGAAGGCTATACTAAGCGCGTGTTTGTGTTGGACTTGAGAAGGAACATTCGACGAATGTTTCTAAGGGGAGAATGTTATACCGTATTTCCGCAGTATGTGCGTGGGGCGTGCGTAGAAAATTTGAGCCTTAAGTTAGGCAAAGGATCGAATTTGGGCACAAGTGCGAATAAGTCGTTTTTAAACGAAAGCGTTTCCACGACTTTCGTAGGGAAAATTCCGCTATGTCATTTATAATTTTTGCGGATTTTTCCGAGAGACGAAACATTTTGGACCAACGGAGGGTGACATGTTACCCTCACATTGGAAGAAAATAGGTGGCTTGGACGATTGGGCCCAAGAGGATTGGTTGGCCTTGGCGATTGGTCCCTCCCTTATGTGCCTTGTTTTGTGGCTTGTTTTGTGGAGTGTTTTGTGGAGTGTTTTGTGGGTGCACTTGGCTTGTTCTTGGCCTTACACTTGCCTTGCACATGGCTTGATCTTGGCCAGTGGTTGGCTTTTGGTTTTGCTATAAATACCCCTAAGCTTCAAGACTTCATTCATCCAAAACTTCCAAGTCTTGAAACCTCTCTCCCTTCTTGTTGTGCTAGCCGAGAGCTTCCCCTCCTCCCCTTTTCGTGAGGCCTAGTGGCGAGAGGGTACTACCCCTAGTGGCCTTGTGGCGAGAGCATACCCCCACGTTGGAGTGTTCTCGTGGTACCCCTTGGTAGAAAGTTGTCTTCCAAGTATTGTTATAATGCCCAAAATACCTTGGCCTTATACCTTGTTGTATTCCAAAAGTTACCTCTATACGTAGAGCCCGAAATACTACCTTTTTAGTCTCAACCGAAACCCTAAGGAATCTTCATTGTTAGTTGAAGGATTTAAGTAGAAGTTGGATAGAACTTCTAAGGGTTGTTTGGAGCGGGATGGAGCACCCGGAGTTGGAGCTAAACATTGCTAAGGATCGACATTTAACTTGGATAATTATGGGCTTATCGAGGTAATTATCTTGTCCCTCTATTGTAATTGGAAATTACATGTTTGTTAGAATATATAGTTGAAGTATATTATATATGGAACTATACTTAGTATTCGGCAATGTCTTTTGACTTAAGCCCAAGAATAAAGAAAAGAATCGAATCAGTATTTACATGGGGTGTATTACAAAGAGACTTGTGTAGAGTTCTTGAGTAGATGGTGCACGTCAGGTTAGGCGTGTAAACCCACTGGTTGGCTTGGTAGTCGGCCTCGATGAGAGGAGATTTACTGTTGTGGCGTGAGGAGGTCTTTGAATTTTCTTTAGAAAGATAGAACTTGTGTTTTGGGGTTAATAGACGTTTGTGACCTTTATAGGTGAAAGTACTAAGAGTAGCGTATTCTACTCGAGGAGTGGAAAGGGCTAGCAAGGTTGTAGTACTTGGAGCATTTTGCTTTTGTCGATAAATCGTCGCGAGGTATGTGAACCTCTTCCTATCTCTTCTAGCATAATATGTGTGAACTATGTAGTACGGTAGACGTACATGTGTTAACTGTGTTTGATTGTTCTTAAAACATAAAGTGTTATAACGGCTTTATGGGAAGTTGGTTATAACAGCTTTATGAAGGTAAGAAAATACTTTGTGGTTTTAAAAGGTAACTGATGTGAATTATAACTGGCTAGTTATAATAAAGAACTTGATGTATTTCAAAAGATTTATAAATCGTTTTGGGAAGGGAGAGTAACACTTGGTTTTAAAAGGTTTTAAAAAGAGTTATACTAGCTTTTTGGGGAGTTAGGTATAATGTCTTAAGAGAGGTAAAGAAAATGGTTTACTGATGTTAGAAGTTAAGAGACTTGATCTTATAAGATAAGAGACTTAACTTATTTGTTTTAATGTGAATGTTTGTGTGAAACCTCATTCGTGAGTAATGAGTACTTGGTTTTATTTAAAGGGATAATGTTTCTTGATTTCGAAATCGGAATGTGTATCGACAGCACCACCGCGGCGTTAATAAAGGAAAATGTATTGAATAATGATGAATTGTATTAAAACCAGTAGAAACCTCCATCTGCATAGAAACTAAGATGAGACAAAATGATATACATTTTCTAGATCATGGATCTTTGTAATAAGAATGTTGTAAACAAGAATAGCCTACTCTCACGTGAGACATATATTACTCAATTGTTCTAAAAGGAATCAGTGATTAAGTTTGGGAACTATGAAACCATTTGAAAATGAGAAGCTTGAGTAATTGAAACTAGGCAAACCGAACTTAGGAAAAGAATGTTGTTACTTGATTTTGAAAAGGGAATGTGGGTTGGTCATTCTAATACTACGTATCGGGTGACTTTTATAAAAGTAATGGATCTCTTTTAAAAGAACTTAACGTATGTAGTACTTTGGGGTTAAAAACCCGACTTTGGCATAAAATGAAAGTACTTTGAGTTGTTGTGAAACTTGCCTATGCTTGTTGTTGTGAAACTTGCCTATGCTTGTTGTTGTGAAACTTGCCTATGCTTGTTGTTGTGAAACTTGCCTATGCTTGTGATGATAGCCTTTGTTGTGCAAGTGTGGTATTTCGTTACCGGCGTCTCGATAGAGGCGGTTGACTTGTCGAGAACTTACTTGGACGTCTTTGGCGATGATGGAGAATTCCACGTATGTTTCCATTTTGATTACCGTCTTGTTGTTGATGTCACATGGACATGTCTGCCGTCACGATTCCGGCATGCGGCCACGCGGTGGGTTGATTACCGATATATGGTTATTACCGCAACATGGGCGTGTCTACCGTCGCAAAGATTCCGGGGCATGTACGTGCGGCGTGGTTGACCACCCGATATATTGTTATTGAGGTTACATGGGCATGTCTACCGTCTGCAGATTCCGGGGCACGTGGCCACGCGGCCTTATTATTGTTGCATCATGGACATGTCTACCGTCACGATTCCGGGCATGCGGCCATGATGCGAACATGATGAATGTTGTGGCGTGAGACCCATAGTTATATTTAGTGGTGACTTTGAGGCGTGAGTCCACGACTTATCGCTTATGTTGCGTCTTGTATTTTGGTTATCATACATGTCTCCCCTTTTTAGGCTATTATGATTTCATTTCTGATGTTGTGATTCACATACTTGGTACCGTTATCGACCTCCTTGAGGCTGCGTTCATCCGCAGTAGAGTACATCGGTCGTGGATCCGCTCTTAGGATCTCATTTCAGTGTTGGAAAGCTCCGTTCCTTCGAGGCTTATCTTTGGTATGTTTCCACTGAGTTGTAGGTTCTTGTACATTCGGGGTATGGCGAACCTGTCCGTCATAGTTGTTGTAAATCTTAGAGTGCAGCTTTGTTGTGGCGGGGTTTGTAAAAAGGACAACTGCTCGGGTTTTTGTGTATATCTGAAACAGCTATTTTGGTTGCTTTGTTTATTTATTATATCTCTTGTTTCATGACTCGTGTTTTATTTTCCGGTTTTCTCGATGTTGTATCACTAGGTGCGGGGTAAGGCACGATGCGAGCCGGGTTCGGGCGTTACAGTGAGTTCAGATTTGACGCGCACATTGATCGAGGGCGAGTGGCCCGCTTCGATCATATGGCGATCTAGAAAGACCTCGTGATACGCTTTTATAGCATTGTTAGTACTGTGGGTTTTAGTAGTCGGCTATGCCTTATTACTTACCGTCGGTTTTATTATGACACGGTGGGACCCGTGTTCATGTGTATTCCTTGGTGCTTTTATATCATAGGCTCGCCAAGGTGAGAAGGTATTCCACGGGCATTATTGATGTTGTGGGCGTGAGACCCATAGTTATATTTGAGTGATGACTTTGAGGCGTGAGTCCACGACTTGACATATCGCTATTTATTGTGAATCGTAGTTTGGTTATCATACATGTCTCCGCCTTATATAGACTACTATGATTTCATTTACGATATTTTGATTTCTCATACTTGGTACTGTTGTCTTGACCTCGCCGGGTGCGTTCATCCGCAGTAGAGGTACACCGATCGTCGATCCTCGCTCTTAGGATCACCGCTCGTTTTGGGAAGCTCCGTTTTCCGAGGCTTATCTTTGGTATAGTCCTGTCATTGTAGGTACTTACATTCGGGGTATGGCGGCCCTGTCGTCGTTGTTATTATAAAACTCTTAAGTGCAGTAGTACTATTGTGGCGTAGTTTTTAATAGGGGATGTGAATTCAAGTTTATGTTTATATATCGAAGGCAACTTTTATGAATAAACTGCTTCACACTTCATATTATTTCATGTCTCGTTTTATATTCCGCTGATTACTCTGATGTATGTCTACTTGGGTGCCCGGGGTAAGGCACCAGTCACGGGGCCGGGTTCGGGTCGTGACAAAAGTGGTATCAGAGCAGTTAATCCTCGGAAAGTGTCTACAGACCGTATCCAGTAGAGTCTTGATTATCGGTGTGTTGTGCACCAATAATGTCGAGGCAATAGGATATTTAGGATTGGTTTCCATTCTTCTCACTCTGAGATCGTGCCTTAGAGCTGTGTTATAAGTTGGACCCCTCTAACGTATTTCTTTACCCTACCAGTTATGCCTCCGCGTAAGGCAACCCGGGTCCAGAAGGCGCAAGCGTAGGAGGCTGCGAGTAAGCACGAGAGGGTTACGAGGCACAGGCCCAACCCTGCCGAGTGGTGCTTCATTCGGGAGTTACTGCGACGCCGCCGGTCGATGAAGTCTAGCCTGGCAGCAGTTCCTACTGCGGCCATGATATTTGAACCTTCAGTTCCCCGACCAGTAGCAGAAAGTATAGATTGCAAAGAGACGACCCTGTTACTAGCTATGGATTTAGCGACCAGGGAGTATATTATGTATCGATTTATCACGGGTCTTGATGAGTATCTAAGAGAGGGTTGTGCAAGAGTAGCTCTTTAGTCAGGCATGAGCATGGCCTGCGTCTGAGCTTATGCCAGTGGCCGAAAGCGTAGGATCGGCGGGTTAACCAAGATCGCCAGAAGAGGGCGTAAGCAGGTCCTTTGGTAACTTTCGGCGGACCTTCTCGCCAGATCGTTATGCGCCTCGCCCGATGCAGTGGTCCTCCAGGTTCGGACGTTGGGTATGCAGAGTTGGTCGAGCTCGTGGCTGGTTCACGATACACGTAGGATCGGCCCGATCGGATTGATTTTCCTCGGCATTCACGGTGTGCGGCGTCATCCCAGGGAATGTCGTCTTGTTGTTGGTGCTTGTTTTACCTGCGGCCGTCGAGCCATGTCGAAAAGTGTCCTAGTAGGAGGTATGCAAGTAGGAGGACTCACTACGGATCGATTCGCAGTCGATGGTTCGGAGAGGAAAGGGTGTTAGCGGAGAGTCCACCCACACCTCGGTGTGGCCGTTGTGGTAAGTGTCATTGTGGGGAGTGTCGTACTTCTTCGACAGCTTGTTATGCTTGCAGCCAGCAGGGCCATTTTGCGAGAAATTGTTCGACCAGAGGTAGCGCAAATGTAGAGACTCAACCTTCAGGATCAGCGGCTAGTTCATCACCTTCCCTAGCTATGCCTGACAGGCGTGATTGATTAAAACGACAAAGGGGAGTGAAGCAGTAGATACAGGTACATCCTTAACCCTCTAGAGATTTGTATGTATGATAAGATGAGTATATCTTAAGTGTTATGTTCAGATAGCATTGTGTTAATTGTGATTAGAAATCATGGTTAGTTAAAAGGGTAAGGTTTGGGGATAAGGGAAGGTGTGAGCCTTAGAATGTTATACGTGGAGACCTTAGAGGCTAGGCCATCTCGAGTAAAAGATTTATATTTTTATGTTTGACCCTTATCGGAGTGCATAGTACACGTGAGATATGTTTGTGTGATAAGTCCCTGAGTAGTGTGAAATGAAAGAGGGTAGTTGAGCTAAGAATGACCACTAGGTTTTCGTAACTTGATTAGTGAGATTGTTCCGGATCGGGGAACAAGTGTTTGGCGCGATAGCGGGTCGGGTTGAGGAACGATCGCGGGTCAACCCGCGGCCTGTAATGTGGTGGGGTCAATTCGAGGTGGTCCCGCCAGGTGGTGGGGTCACGAGGGTGTTAGGCCCAAGTGTATTTACCATCGTACGAGTTCGTGAGTGCGTTCGACCAGAAGTCGGGCCGATGAGGTCAGCCCATCTTGTCTTTCAGTCAAGGCATTTACTCGGCAGAGGGTTATGCGAGATGTTATATATCGGGAAGGTTGTAAAGGCTGCACAGGTGCCTACTTTCACCTTATGATGCAGTGAAGCCAGTAATGGCTATTTCTTTTTCCGAAGTTTTACCAAGCGAGGTTAGGAACTCAAAGTGAGTCTCAAGATTGCATTCACCTCGGCCGGTGTTTTGATTTCAGAGATAGCAGCGAGGATTATGTGCCTCTTGTTGAGTGAGTATCATTATAGCTACCATTTCAGTATTCGGATGTCGCCGTATGAAGCCTTGTAGGGACGGAAGTGTAAGTTGCCGGTCGATTGGTTCGATGTTGGCATGGTTCAGATAGTTGGTTCATACTTGTTTCAGCAGGATGTGGATAGGGTGAAGCTTATCCAGAAGAGGTTATTGGCGACGAGTCACCGTAAGTCGTGCGGATAATCGGCAACGGCGCTGAGTTCAGGTTGACGGTGGGTCTTCTTGAAGGTACCACCCCGGAAAGGGTGTGACGAGTTTTGGAAGACAGAGGAAATTTAGCCTGAGGTACTTAGAGCGTTTTCAGATCCTTTGGAGGATAGGCCAGGTTGCCTATAAGTTAGCTTTGCCGTCCGACGTGGGAGGCAGTGCGTCCGGTCTTTCTTGTTGCTATGTTCGGAAAAGTATCAGAGATCCATCCAGAGTGTTCCCATTTAATGATGACCAAGTTGGAGATAGTAACCCAGAGATTTCAGAAACTGAAGCAATAACAGAAATGTGGTAAGTTATGAGAAAGAGTTCGAGTGTACGAGGAGGGTACGACGAGTAAGGGAAGAAGCGAGCATGTGGTAAGAGAATAGAAGTGATCATTTCTTTTGTAAAGTGAATGTGCGAAGGGAGTATATCTTTTAGACCTTGGGTAGGAGCTTTTGTGGTGATAGAGGTGATTCCTCGTGGACTTGGGTTAAGTAATTGCGCGTGTGATGTTTTGTGGCCAGGTGTGGCACTGGAAACTTGTTAAGAGGAACTTTATCGTTATCTGTATCGAGAAGGAACATTCGGGACGAATGTTTCTAAGGAGGGGAGAATGTTATACCCCGTATTTCCAGAGTATGTACGTGAGGACGTACGTACAAAAGTTTAAGCCTTAAGTTAGGCAAGGGACGAAAATTTGTGCACAACCCCCGAAAAGAATTGTTTTCCGACGAAACGTTTTCCAAAACTTGCGAAGGGAAAATTACGGTTGCGACATTTATTATTTTTGCGGATTTTCCGAGAGATAAAATATTTTGGACCAACAAGAGGGCGACACTTGTCACCCTCAAGTGGACGGCATTGAGGGCATGGCTTGGCACGATTTTGAGGCCTAAAACATGGGTCAATGTTTGGAGTGATTTGTGGAGTAGATGGCTAGGGTGCACATGTACAAATCTACACCCTCCACTTGCCCTCCACTTGCCTTAATCTTGGCCATTGAAAGTCCTATAAATACCCCCCTTAGTTGAAGACTTCTTCATCCACTCCACACTTTCTAAGTCTTGAAAATCCCTCTCCCCCTTAGTGTAGCTCTCGTCCAAGAGCTCCCCCTCCCCCTTTGAGAGGCCCTTGGCCGAGAAGTACCCCCCCTTTCCTAGTGGTGCTAGCCGAAATACAAACCCCCCCCCCTTGGTAGAAAAATACTCTCCAAGTATTGTTACAATTCCAAAATACCTTAGCCTTATACCTTGTTGTATTCCAAAGTTACCTCTATACGTAGAGCCCGGAAATACTACCTTATATCCTTTTAGTCACTAAACGAAACCCTAAGGAAAATCTTCATTGTTATACCCCGTATTTCCAGAGTATGTACGTGAGGGTGTACGTATTAAATTTTTTTGCCTTAAGAATTGACAAGTTTCGAAATTTGGGCACAAGTGCCGAAAGGAGTCGTTTTTCGACGAAACGTTTCCACAGCTTTCGTAGGGAAAATTCCGGCTATGGCATTTTTAATTTTTGCGGATTTTTCCGAGAGACGTAACATTTTGGACCAACGGGAGGGTGACATGTGTCACCCTCACATTGGAAGAAGTTGGACGGCAAATGGGCTAGTCTTGCACGTTTTTGGTGTTGAAATTTTGGTCAAGGGTTAGGTAGGATATTTTGTGTAGATGGATAAGGTAGCACATGGCTTAATCTTGGCCTTACACTTGCCTAACACTTGGATGGATCTTGGCCATTGGTTGGCCATTCCTTGACCTATAAATACCCCTCTAAGTTGAAGAGTTATTTCATCCAAACTTGAGCAATCTATCTAAGTCTCAAAAATCCCTCTCCCTCAACCTTGTTCTCGTCCAAACACCACCCCTCTCCCCCCCTCTTGAAGGCCCTCGACCGAACCCCCCCCCCCTTGCCTACTGGTTCTGGCGAGAACCCTCCCTAGCCTAGTTGTGCTAGTCGAAATACTACCCCCCCCCCTTGGTAGAAATGTATTCTACAAGTATTGTTATAATGCCCAAAATACTTTAGCCAAATACCTTGTAGTACTTTCCAAAGTACCCCTTTATACGAAAAACCCGGAAAAATACGATTATACTTTCCTTTAGCCACAAAACGAAACCCTAAGGAAAAACCTTCATAGTCGGTTGAAGTGTTAAGTAGAAGTTGGTTAGAACTTCTAAGGGTTGTTTGGAGCGGGTTGGAGCGCACGGAGTAGGAGCTAAACCTTGCTCATGATCGACATATAAACTCGGATAATTTTGGGCTTATCGAGGTAAACATTCTTGACCTTCACTGTAATTGGAAATTACATGTTGTAGGAGTATATAGTTAAGTATACTATATATAGAACCGAACATAGTTGTGCGGCAATGTCTTTTGACTTAAGCCTGAATAATACTTATGGAAATGTCTTGCGACTTAAGCCTGAATTTTAAGAAGTGAACTGAACTGTAATTACATAGGACTGTATTACAGTAGACTTGTGTAGTATTACTGTGAAGTAGAATTGTACACGTCCGGTTAAACGTATAAACCCCCCCCTGGTTGGCTTGGTAGCCGGCCTCGATAGAGGAGGAGAATTACGCTGCATGTGCGGGAGAATCTTCGAATTTTCTGTAGAATATTCTACGTCGGGATCTAAAGATATTAATAGGCGCCTGGTGGCCTCTATAGGTTGTAGTACTACGTGTGGAGTGATCTGCTTGGCTTAGAGTGTAGCCGACGGTTTGAGGTACTGGGAGCGTTTTGCTATTAGTCGATAATCGTCGCGAGGTATGTGAACCTCTTCCTATCTGTTCTAGCATGATATGTGTATAACTATGTAGTACGGTAGACGTACATGTGTTTAATGTATTTGATTGGTTTGAAACATAAAGTGTTATAACGGTTTTATGGGAAGTTGGTTATAACAGCTTTATGTAGGTAAGAAAATGCTTTGTGGTTTCAAAGGATAACTGATTTGACTTATAACGGATTTGATGTGTAGTAACAAAGAACTTGAAGTGTTCCAAAAAGACCCTTTTTAAAGAAGAGTAATACTTGGCTTTGAAAACATAAGAGTTGTACTAGCTTTATGGGAAGTTAGGTATAACGTCTTAAGAAGTGATAAAAAGAATGGTTTACTGATTTTTAAGAAGATAAGAGACTTGACTTAATGGTATTAATATGAATTTTGTTAAAAGTGTGAAACCTCATTCGTGAGTAATGAGTACTTGGTTTTAAAAGGAATAATGTTTTACTGATTTCGGAAATCAGAATAAGTATCGACAAACCACTGCAGCGTTAATAAAGGAAAATGTATTGAATAATGAAGTATGGTATTAAAACCAGTAGAAACCTCCATCTGCATAGAAGCTAAGATGAGACAAAATGATATTACATTTCCTGGATCATGACTGCTTAATAAGATTGTTTATAAACAAGAATAACCTACTCACCTATAAGGCCTATGTTTCTCAAAACGTTTAAAGGAGAATTATGTGTAAAGGATTAAAACTATGAACTACGAAACTTTTTCTAAAATGAGGAACTTGAGCATTTGAAATTAGGCAAACTTGAACGTTTGGAAAATAAGGTTGTTACTTGATTTTACAAAGGAAAGCATTTTGGTTTACTTAACAATGTTAGTCACTCTATTTTTATACTACGGGTATCGGGTGACCTTTGTAAAAGAAATGGATCTTTAAAAGTAATTTAACGTACGTAGTACCTTAGGGTTAAAACCCGGACTTTGGCATAAAATGAAAGTACTTCGAGTTGTTGTGAAACTTGCCTATGCTCGTTGTTGTGAAACTTGTCTATGTTTGTTGTGATAGCCTTTGTTGTGCAAGAATTGTGTTTCTATACTACCGTGTCTCTCGATGGAGGGTCGGTTGACTTGTTGAGAACTTACTTGGACGGGGGCGATGGCGGATAAATTCCACTCGCACGCTTCGCTGATAGTGTTACTTTTGTTAATCGCTTTGGACATACTGACACGATGCGTAGCGCACGGGTATGCTTCCACTTTGATTACCGCCTTGTTGTCTTATTGTTTTCCCTTTGGACATCTTGACCGCGATCGTGGCGCACGGGTATGCTTCCATTTGGAATGCTGTCTTATTGTTTCCCTTTGGGACCTACTGACACGATGCGTAGCGCACGGGTATGCTCCCATTTCAGCGTTTTGGGAAGCTCCGTTTCGTCGAAGGCTTATCTTTGGTATGTTACCCTGAGTCTGTAAGTTCTCATGCGCTCGTGGTATGGCGGGGCCACTGTCCGTCATAGTTGTTGTATAAATCTTAAGTGCAGGTCTGTTGTGGGCGGTGGTGTAAGGATTGTAATCGCTCAAATGTTTATATATATATGTTGGAAGGCAACCGCTTTGGTTGCTTTATTTGCTTTATTTATCATGTCTCTTGTTTCATATTTATGCTTTATGTTCCGCTGATTTTCTCGATGTTGTATCACTAGGGTGCGGTAAGGCACGATCCGCCCGGTTGGGTCGTGACAAAAGTGGTATCGAGCGATTAGTCCTCGGAAAGTGTCTGCACCGTGTCTAGTAGTCTTGATTATCGGTGTGTTGTGCACCACATCTATAATCGTGAGGCTATAGGACATTTAGGATTAGTTTCCATTCTTCTCATTCCGAGATCGTGCCTTAGAAGTGTGTTGTAAGTTGGACCCTCCGACGTATCTCGTTTTACGATTATGCCTCGCCTTGTGCAACCCGCCCGAAGGGCAAGGCAATGAGAGGAGATACGAGTAGAAGCGTGGCAGTCTCTACAGAGACCACGATGCACAGCCTCGATCCTACAGTGAGGCGTAGAGACGGGTTACGCGAGACGGCGATTAATGGCGAGGTTGTGGCGAACTTGAGATAAAATTGGGCCAGCGATTCAGATCCAGTAGCACCGTAGTTCAACCCCGAGCGGATTTGAGACTACGGGATTTTCGAGTGTAACGCGAGTTTTATGGGTCGAGGCCCGAGGATGATCGCGGGGAGTTCATCGTGTTATACCCGTATTTCCGAGTATATGCGAGGACGCACGTAGGAAATTCGAACGAGAATAGGCTTGGCGAATTATTGTTGTACACAACACCCGATTAGAGTCGTTTTTAGTAAACGCTTTCCACTTTTCGGGAATTTCCGCTATGTCATTTTTAATTTTTGCGGATTTTTCCGAGAGACGAAACATTTTTGGATTAACGGGAGGGTGACACTTGTCACCCTCATTCGACGATAAAGAGGAGGCTTGGCCTTGGCGATTGGTTCATGGTTTTGTGCCTTGTTTTGGCCTTGTTTGTGGCTTGTTTTGTGCCATGTTTTGTGGAGTAGGGTTAGGGTGCACTTGGCTTGATCTTGGCCTTACACTTGCCTTGCACTTGGCTAGATCTTCGCCATTGGTTGGCCTTTGGTTTTGCTATAAATACCCCCCTTATGTTGATGAACTCTTCATCCACAAATGAAACCTTCCAAGCCTAAAATCCCTCCCTCCTCTTGTGTTGTGTTCGTCCAACACCCCCTCCCTTTGAGTGGCCTTGTGGCGAGAGCCTCCCTCCCTGTGGTGCCTTGGCGTGGGGTACCCCTAGCCTAGTTGTTTTCGTATAATACCCCTTGTTGTGGTATAGAAATACTCTCCTAGTATTGTTATAATGTCCAAATACCTTCGCCCAAATACCTTGTAGTATTCCCAGGTTGCACTTATACAAAAGCCGTAAAATACGATTATACTGCCATTAGCCACAAAAACCGAAACCCTAAGGAAAACCTCCAGAGTTAGTTGGAGTACTATGTAGAAGTTGGTTAGAACTTCTAAGGGTTGTTTGGAGCGGGTTGGAGCACCCGGAGTAGGAGCGAAACTTTGCTAAGGATCGACATTAAACTCGGATAATTATGGGCTTATCGAGGTAAATATCTTGTCCTCTATTGTAATTGGAAATTACATGTTGTTAGAATATATAGTTGAAGTATACTATATATAGAATCAACGTGGTTAGTTGGCAATGTCTTTTGACTTAAGCTCAAGAATCGAATCGAATCAGACTGATAGACTTGTGTAGTAGTACTTTGAGTAGAATTGTACTTCGGGTTAGATGTATAACCCCCGTTGGCTTGGTAGCCGCCCGTTAGAGGAGGAGATTTCTGCTGTTGCGGGAGAGTCTTTGCCAATTTTCGTAATGTTCTACGATAAGATCTTGATGTTAATAAGCGCCTTGTGGCCTTATAGGTTGAAGTACTACGTGTGGCGCGTTCTACTTGGCAAGGAGTAGCCGAGCGGTTGGAAGTACTTGGGCGTTTTGCTATTAGTCGATACTCGTCGCGAGGTATGTGATCCTCTTCCTATCTCTTCTAGCTTGATATGTGTGAACTATGTAGTACGTTTGACGTACATGTACTAAATGTATTTGTTTTGTGTAAAACATAAAGTTTTATAACGGATTTATGGGAAGTTGGTTATAACGACTTTATGTTGGTAAGAAAATACATGTTGTTTTTTAAAAGGTAACTGATTTGAACTATAAGCGGCTTGTTATGTGTTAATAAAGAACTTGAAGTATTTCAAAGAGTTTTGAATCATTTTGAAAGAAGAAGTAATACTTGGTTTTGAAAACTTAAGAGTTATACTAGCTTTATGGGAGTTAGGTATAACGGCTTAAGAATGTTTCTTGATTTGGAAATCGAATGTGTATCGACAAACCACAAAGCGTTAATAAAGGAAATGTTTTGATTAATTAAGTATTAATAAAACCAAGAGCAACTTCCATCTGCATAGAAGCTAAGATGAGACAAAATGATATTTCCTAGATCATGGTTCTTTGTAATAAGATTGTTATAAACAAGAATATCCTACTCACATATAAGACTTATGTATCTCAGTTGTTTAAAAGAAATTATATTCTTAAATGAATAAGGCTATGAACCACGAAACCTTTCTAAAATAAGAAACGTGAACATTTGAAATTAGGCAAACTTGGACGCTTGGAAAATAATGTTGTTACTTGATTTTACAAAGGTAAGAGTTTTGGTTTTCTTAAAAGAATGATCACTCTATTTTATACTACGTATCAGGTGACTTATGTGAAAGAAGCAGATCTTTTAAAGATTTAATGTGAAGTACTTTGGGGTTAGATACGAACTTGTTAGTAGAAAGCACCTTGTGTGAATAACTTGATTGTATTGGTTTGTGATAGCCTTGTAATACTTTCTTGCTGATTTGAGAAGTAAACATGTTAGGATGCTACGTGTGTTAGTATCTTGTGATGTTAGTGTAAAGGGGTTTTCCTCGATCGCGCTTAAAGTTGTTTGACTATCACCGTTATGTTGGTATTGTACCACTCACCTTGACTTGTGTCGGAGGTTGCGCCCTCCGTCGCGGTAGACTCAGCGGTGCAGGACCATGATTCGAGGATACCTCATGCGGGTCGAGGATCCATGCGGAACTACGGAGTTCCGTGTTAGTGTCGCGGCTTTTATGGTCATGCGGTCTTTGTGGCTACGCGGATGCGAGTCGGGGCGATGCCGGAGTAGCTACCCTCGACGCGGGGTTATACCTCATGCGCGCCTATGAGGTTGGCCTATGCGGAGTCTGCGGAGAGTTCGGGGCTAGACGCGCACATTTGATCTGCGGGCGAGTGACCGGCTTTATCATGTGGCCGATCAGACAGATATCATGACACGCTTTATGACCTTGTTGGTGCGTAGGTGTTAGTAGTCGGCCATGCCTTCGTGCTTACTCGTCTTGTTTTATTAGGACACAGGTGGGACACGGTGTTCATGTGTATTCCTTGGTGCTTGTATCTTTGGCGGTGAGGAAGGTATTCCACGCACGATTGATGTTGTGGGCGTGAGACCCATAGTTACATTTGAGTGATGACTTTGAGGCGTGAGTCACGACTTGACATATTTGCTACTTATTGTGATCGTAGTTTGGTTATCATACATGTCTCTGCTTTATAGACTATTATGATTTCATTTCTGATATTTTGATTTCACATACTTGGTACTGTTATCGACCTCGCCTTGGGCTGCGTTAAATGCCGCAGTAAAGGTACACGATCATTGATCCTCGCTCTTAGGGTCACAATTCGGCGTGTGGGAAAGCTCCGCTTCTCCGAGGCTTATCGGTGGTATAGTCCCTGTTGTTGTAGGTGTTTACATTCGGGTATGGCGGGGCCTGTCCGCCATTGTTGTCGTATCATTTCTTAGAAGTGCAGTAATCTTTGTTGTGGCGGGGTTTGTAAAAAGATTAAAGCTGTTCATGTTGGAAAAAGTTGTTATATATATGCCGAAAGGCAAGTTTTTTTCTCAGATTATTGTTTCATATTTCATAATATGTCTTGTATCGTTGTATGTTCAACTGATTACTCTGATGTTGTATCACTAGGGTGCCCGGGGTAAGGCACCAGTCACGGGCCCAGGTTCGGGTCGTGACAAAAGTGGTATCAGAGCAGTTAATCCTCGGAAAGTCTCTGACCGTATCCGATGAAGTCTTGATTATCGGTGTGTTGTGCACCACACCAATGTCGCGAGGCTATAGGATATTTAGGATTGGTTTCTATTCTTCTCACTCGAGATCGTGCCTTAGAGTTTGTGTTGTAAGTTAGACCCTCGACGTATTTCTTTCCCTTGTCGTTATGCCTCGCGTAGAAAACCGGGCCAGAGGGCAAGGCAAAGGCGGAGGCTGCGAGTAGAGTTCAGAGGGTTACGTGGGCACATGCCCAATCATTACCTAGGGTAATGCTTCATTCGGGGATTTCTGCGATGTCACTAGCCCCAGTAAAGTTTAGCACGGCGGCGATTCCTCTGCGGCCATGATATTTGAACGCCTTCGCGACCGAGAACAGAGAATATGGATTGCAAAGGCGACCCTATTACTAGCTATGGATTTGGCTACGAGAGTATACCGATGTATCGCGAGTCTTGATGAATATCAACGGAAGGTTGTGCAAAGTAAGTTCTTGATTAGGCTTGAGCATGGCACGTATGCGGGCTTATGCACATCGGTAGAAACATAGAGATCGACGGGTTAACAAGGGCAGCGAAGAGGCGAGCGGCGAGGTCCTTTGGTAACTTTCGGCGAGTCGCCTCGCGGTGACAGATTATGCACCTCCGCCCGGTCAGCGTGGTCTTCCGGAGTTCGGGACGTTCGGTATGCAGGAGTTGGTCGAACTCCGTGACTTCCGGTTCACGATGTGAGCGTCGTCGGGAATGTCATTTTTAGTTGGTACTTGTTGCACCTATGACCGTCCGTGCAGTGTCGAAAAGTGTCCTTGTAGGAGGACTTAGCCTTCGTGATCGGTGGGTAGTGTGTCATCTCCCTCGGTATGCGCCTACTGCAGGCGAGGTTTGATTAGAACGACTAAGGGAGTGAAGCGAGAGATATAGATATATCTCTAACCCTCAGAGTTCGGTATGTGTGATAAGATGGGTATATCATAAGTGCTATGTTTTGATAGCGGTATGTTAATATTGTGATTAGAAATCTTGGTTAGTTAACCAAGTAAGATTTGGGGATAGAGAAGGTGTGAGCCTTAGAGTTTTATACGTGAGACCTTAGAGGTAAGGCCATCTCGAGTAAAGGTGTAGTGTTATGTTGATCCTTATCGGAGTGCATAGTGCACGTGAGCTATGTTTGGGATAGGTCCTAAGTAGTGTGAAATGAAAGGGGGTAGTTGAGCTAAGAAGACCGCTAGGTTTTCAAACGTGATTGGTGAGATTGTTCGGATCGGGAGCTAGTATTGTGCGCGTTCGGGTCGGGTTGAGGCCACGATTGCGGGTCAACCCGCGGCATGTATGGCGGTGGGGTCAGGTTTTGGTGGTCCCGCCTTGTGTTAGGGTTGTGAGGTGTTAGGCCCAAGTTTAATTAACCAGCGTCGAGTTCGTGGATGCGTTCGACCGATGGTCGGGCGATGGGGCAGCCCATCGTGTTCTTGATCGGGACCGTTTACTCATTGTGTTGAGTTATCCGAAAGGTTGTAAGGCTGCATAGGGTGCCTACCTTCACCTTATAATGACAGTGGAGCCTGTGTTACGCTATTTTTGTTCTGGAAGTTTTACCAAGCATGTGTTAAGAACTCGGTGAGTCTCGAATCGCATTCGCCCGGGCGTTGTTTGGATTTGAGGATAGTTGTGGGGATTGTTGTCTCTGTGGAGGTAGTGTTTAAGCTACCATTTCGGTGTTCGGATGTCACCTTTGAAGCCTTGTAGGGGTGGAAGTGTAAAGTTGCGGCCGATTGGTTCGATGTTGGCAAGGTTGACAGTTGGTTCAGCTTGTTCCGGCAGACTATGGATAGTGAAGCTTGTCTAGAAGAAGTTACGGCGCTCGGAGGAATCGTGCGGATAATCGGCAACGACGCTTAGAGTTGAGTTGACGGTCGGTCTTCTTGAAAGTACCACCCGGTTAGGGTGTGACGAGTTTTGGAAAACAGAGAAACTTAGCCCGAGTTACTTTGGGCTTTTGAGTTCATGTGAAGGATAGGCGGGTTGCCTATATGTTAGCATTTGCCGTCCGACTTAGGAGGCGATGCGTCCGGTCTTCGTATTGTTATATTCGGAAAGTATCGGAGAGCCATCCAGAGTGTTCCCAATTAATGATGACCACGTTAGAGATAGTAACCCGAGTTTTGGAACCGGCGATGTCGAGAACGTGGTAAGAGTTCGAGTGTACGACATCCTCGGGGATCATGGCGGCCGGCACCATTTGTTGGGTCGTCGAGCAAGGCTCGCGACAAAGTGACAAAAGTGGTACCATTTGTTGTCGCCTGAGAAGGTTAATGCCTCAGGCAAAGTGACAAAGCGGTATCTACGACGAGTAAAGAGAGAAGCGAGCATGTATGGCGAGCATAGATGTGATCATTTCTTTTGTAAAGAGAAGGTGCGAATGAAGTATATTTTAGACCCCGGTGAGAAGTGTTTTGTGGTGATGATTAGAGGTGTTTCCTCGTGGACTTGGATGTAAGCATTTTTGCGCAAGTTGTTTCTGTGGCCAGGTGTGGCAGGATTGATTCTCGTAAGTATAGTAGTGAAGACTATACTGGCGCACGTTTGTTTTGAGACTTAGAAGGAACATTCGGGACGAATGTTTCTAAGGAAGGAGAATGTTATACCGTATTTCAGTATGTACGCGAGGGCGTGCGTGGAAATTTCGAACTTGAGAATAGGCTTGGCCGAATTATTTTTGTACACAACACCCGATTAGAGTCGTTTTTAGGCGAAAACTTTTAAAAGCTTTCGTAGGGGAATTTACGGCGATGTAAATTTTAATTTTTTCGGATTTTTACGAGAGACGAAACAATTTTTGACCAACCGGAGGGTGACACTTGTCACCCTCATTGGGCAGTAAAGAGGAGGCTTGGCCTCGCCGATTGGTTCATGGTTTTGTGCCTTGTTTTGGCCTTGTTTTGTGGCTTGTTTTGTGCCATGTTTTGTGGAGTAGGGGTTAGGGTGCACTTGGCTTGATCTTGGCCTTACACTTGCCTTGCACTTGGCTAGATCTTGGCCATTGGTTGGCCTTTGGTTTTGCTATAAATACCCCCCTTATGTTGATGAACTCTTCATCCACAAATGAAACCTTCCAAGCCTAAAATCCCTCCCTCCTCTTGTGTTGTGTTCGTCCAACACCCCCCCTCCCCCTTTGAGTGGCCTTGTGGCGAGAGCCTCCCCTCCCTTTGTGGTGCCTTGGCGTGGGGTACCCCAGCCTAGTTGTTTACGTATAATACCCCTTGTTGTGGTATAGAAATACTCTCCTAGTATGGATATAATGTCCAAAGACCTGGGCCCAAATACCTTGTAGTATTCCCAAGGTTACACTTATACAAAAGCCCAGAAAATACGATTATACTTCCTTTAGCCACAAAACCGAAACCCTAAGGAAAACCTCCATAGTTAGTTGGAGTACTATGTAGAAGTTGGTTAGAACTTCTAAGGGTTGTTTGGAGCGGGTTGGAGCACCCGGAGTAGGAGCGAAACTTTGCTAAGGATCGACATTAAACTCGGATAATTATGGGCTTATCGAGGTAAATATCTTGTCCCTCTATTGTAATTGGAAATTACATGTTGTTAGAATATATAGTTGAAGTATACTATATATAGAATCAACGTGGTTAGTTGGCAATGTCTTTTGACTTAAGCTCAAGAATCGAATCGTAATCAGACATGAGACTTGTGTAGTAATCTTGTGGAGTAAATTGTACCCGTTCGGGTTAGATGTATAACCCCCGGTTGGTTTGGTAGCCGGCCCTGTTAGAGGAGGAGATTTCTGCCGTTGCGGGGAGGTCTTTGCCGAATTTTCTGTAGAATGTTCTACGATAAGATCTTGATGTTAATAAGCGCCTTGTGGCCTTATAGGTTGAAGTACTACGTGTGGCGCGTTCTACTTGGCTTAGGAGTAGCCGAAGCGGTTGGAAGTACTTGAGCGTTTTGCTATTAGTCGATACTCGTCGCGAGGTATGTGAACCTCTTCCTATCTCTTCTAGCATGATATGTGTGAACTATGTAAATGCGGTGACGTACATGTACTAAATGTATTTGATTGGTGTAAAACATAAAGTGTTACAACGGCTTTAGGGGAAGTTGGTTATAACGGCTTTATATTGGTAAAAAAATACATGTGTTTTTAAAAGGTAATTGATTTGAACTATAACTGGCTTGTTATGTGTTAATAAAGAACTTGAAGTATTTCAAAAGAGTTTTGAATCATTTTGAAAGAAGAAGTAATACTTGGTTTTTGAAAACTTAAGAGTTATACTAGCTTTATGGGGAGTTAGGTATAACGGCTTAAGAATGTTTTACTGATTTCGGAAATCAGAATGTGTATCGACAAACCACAGCAGCGTTAATAAAGGGAAATGTTTTGATTAATTAAGTATTAATAAAACCAGTAGCAACTTCCATCTGCATAGAAGCTAAGATGAGACAAAATGATATTTCCTAGATCATGGTTGCTGTAATAAGATTGTTATAAACAAGAATATCCTACTCACATATAAGACTTATGTTTCTCAGATTGTTTAAAAGAAATTATATTCTTAAATGAATAAGGCTATGAACCACGAAACCTTTCTAAAATAAGAAACGTGAACATTTGAAATTAGGCAAACTTGGACGTTTGGAAAATAATGTTGTTACTTTTTTTTTTTTTAGGTAAATGCTAATATTATAAAGAAAAACGGAAAAATAGGTAGCTACAATCATTCGTCGAGGGTTCTCAATCCTCAACGTAAGCAGTAAACAAGAAATGAAAGAGAGGAGGGATGGGTCGTCTACCCAAAGGTGACGTTACAATGGGAGATTAAATCATAAAAATTAAATTCTTACTATCCGGTGCATTCCAAGATAGTATCTTCATTTAATTAATCAAAATCATTTGCACGCTCATAAGGTGCAATAGTTGAATTTGTGGGGGAAATCAAGACTTGTGCATCATTGGGAATGGTTGCCATAAATGGCTTATGTCCCTCGGCAATAAATGCTTCATTGGCCGAAACAAGATCATAATTCTTAGGTGTCTTGGAAAAGAATGACCCTTCAAATTCCACATAAGTTGATCTTCCAAGACTCGTTTGAAGAAGACCCTTTGGTTCCGTAGCCATCAAGTTTCCAAACCTCTTTGGGCCGCTGCTTTGATTTCGCAACCATTAAATTCATTAGAAGAGTTGACTCTTCGGTTCCCACCCTTATCAATTCACGATGTCCCATTGAATGAGATGCTTCCTTGGTTTTCTCAGCAAATAAATTGCCCAAGTTACCAAGTCTCGTTTGTAGAGTAGGCTGTTCAACTTCCGCACGGTTTGCAATACCAAGAGCCATGGAAAGTGAACCAACTTCCGACCCTACAATCTTGAACCGATGACCCTTGGGCTTCAGTCTAGACCCGCGACCACCAAAAAGACCAATCAGCATCCCATGACCACCCTTCTGTCCCACCTTCGACCCGGAACCACCCTCAAGAAACGCCATAGACCCGTGCCCACCCAAGCTACCCGTCAACCCATCGAGAGGGGGTGACGTTTCGGAAACCGCGACACTTGAATTCCCAACAACCTCAACTCCGAAAGTTGCACCTAATGAATGAGGCGTGTCATTGACAACTGCAGCAATTGGATGAGGCGTGCCATTGACATCCGCACCCAATGAATGCATCAAAAACCTAGACCTCTTTTGGATAAAAACCCCCTCGACTTCCAAAACCTTAGCATTTCCTAGGCCAATAGGAAAAGAAACATTCTCGAACTCAACACCAGTGTCAAACGTCGTTTGAAGAGGAGCCCCTTCGAATCTCGTAGCCTCCAAGTTTCTAAACCTCTTTTGACGAGCTGCCCCTATGGTTTCCGTAACCTTTGAATACATTAGGAGAGATGACTCTTCGGTTCTCACCCTTTTCAAGTTTCGATGTCCCATTGAATGAGATGTTTCCTTGGTACTTTCAGCAATTAAATTTGTAGCACAAAACGAGTGAGGCGTGCCATTGATATCCGGAACAAAAGAATGTATCAAATTACTAGACCTCTTTTGGCTAAAAAACCCCTCGGCTTCCACAACCTTAGCATTTCCAAGGTCAATTGGAAATGGAACGTTCTCGGAGTCAACCACTAAAGTCCGGTGGCCCATGGACTTTCCCCAAGACCCATGTCCACCCACGACCGCCGTCGCCAACCCGTGACAAACCTCGAGTCCCGTTGATCCTTAGCATCCAAAGTGGTCGCCGGAAAAAACTCTTCGCACTCAGAAACCAAGGATCGGAGGCCCAAGGCTTCAAGCCTCAAACCCTGAACATCAACACTACCCCCCTGCACCCCGGGTCCACCCTCCATACCCGCTTGACCGGGTCACCATCAAGAACCGCAAACACCTCGAGGCGGGAGTGCCTGCCGAATCGCAGCGCTTCCCGACTTCTAAGGAGCCTGTCGAAAAAGCTTCCTTGAACTCAAAGACAATTGAACGGTGAACCAGGGGATTCAACCACAACCCTTTATCACCATCACGACCCACCTGCAACCCGTGACCACCCACATGTCCCGCATTTGACCTGGGAAATCCGTCAAGACCCGTGAACCCTCCATCATTGTGAAGCTTTTCAACCGGAACACTAGCCGAGGTTACCACCGGAAGGTTGGGAGAAACCAAGAGCTGCTTTCTCAACCCAAGACCACCATCATGACCCTCTTGCACACCAAGAACACCCTCCTGATCTGCAAATATCCCAGCAACACCCACCTGTCCCGAATATTTCGCAATATTCAGAGAAGCAACAAATCGCATCGCTAAGTCGCTTCTGAGATGCAAACTTCAAATTCATATCTTGTAACTTGTAATCTTGAACAATCAAAATAATCTCTTTCATTCTTTTGGCTGAAATCTTTGTATTCTTTCTCATGGCTATAAGGAAGATACCTTACTCTATAACAAATCAATTAGAGTGAGCGTGAAATGAGCACACAAACTACAACTTAGGATGGATTAGATCAAAGAACAATCCGTGTAGTAAATCAGTTGATGAAAATCATAGAAGAAGGAAGACGTAGAAGAGCAACTAGGAAAAAATGTTGAGAGCATTTTCGCCTAGTGAGAGAAACATCTCTATTTCTTAAAGATTTAATGTGTGAAGTACTTTGGGGTTAGATACCCGAACTTGTTAGTAGAAAGCACCTTGTGTGAATAACTTGATTGTATTGGTTTGTGATAGCCTTGTAATACTTTCTTGCTGATTTGAGAAGTAAACATGTTAGGATGCTACGTGTGTTAGTATCTTGTGATGTTAGTGTAAAGGGTTTTCCTCGATCGCGCTTAAAGTTGTTTGACTATCACCGTTATGTTGGTATTGTACCACTCACCTTGACTTGTGTCCGAGGTTGTCGCCTCCGATGCGGGGTAGACTCAGCGATGCAGGACCATGATTCGAGGATACCTCATGCGGGTCGGGGATCCATGCGAACTACGGAGTTCGTGTTAGTGTCGGCCTTTATGGTCACGCGGTCTTTGTGGCTACGCGGATCGCGAGTCGGGGCGATGCCGGAGTAGCTACCCTCGATGCGGGGTTATACCTCATGCGGGCCTATGAGGTTGGCCTATGCGGAGTGCGGAGAGTTCGTGGCTAGACGCGCACATTTGATCTGCGCGCGAGTGACCGCTTTATCATGTATTGGCCAGACAGATATCATGACACGCTTTATGACCTTGTTGGTGCGTGGGTGTTAGTAGTCGGCCATGCCTTCGTACTTACCTCAGATCGTTTTATTAGGACAGTGGGACACGGTGTTCATGTGTATTCCTTGGTGCTTGTATCTGCCGCGGTGAGGAAGGTATTCCACGCACGATTGATGTTGTGGGCGTGAGACCCATAGTTACATTTGAGTGATGACTTTGAGGCGTGAGTCCCCGACTTGACATATTCGCTACTTATTGTGAATCAGTTTGGTTATCATACATGTCTCTCCTTTATAGACTATTATGATTTCATTCTGATATTTTCGATTTCACATACTTGGTACTGTTATCGACCTCTCCGGGCTGCGTTCAATCTGCGAGTAAAGGTACACCATCATTGATCCTCGCTCTTAGGGTCACAATTCACGTGGAAAGCTCCGCTTCTCGGAGGCTTATCGATGGTATAGTCCCCTGTTGTTGTAGGTGTTTACATTCGTGGTATGGCGGGCCCCTGTCCGCCATTGTTGTCGTATCATTTCTTAGAGGTGCAGTAATCGCTGTGGCGGGGTTTGTAAAAAGGATTAAACTGCTCATGTTGGAAAAAGTTGTTATTTATATATATGCCGAAAGGCAAGTTTTTCTCGATTATTGTTTCATATTTCATAATATGTCTTGTATTGTTTTATGTTCCTGATTACTCGATGTTGTATCACTAGGGTGCGGTAAGGCACGATCACGCCCGGACCGGTCGTGACAATCCGGCGAAGCTGACGGATCATGAGAGTGATCAAGGCCTCGGAGACCAGTCGGTGGTCTGGTTCGCATCGGCCGCGTGATACCGCATCGATTGGTTTGATTCGTGGGAGCCGTCGGGAGAGAATGCACTTCCTTCGGGACGAGTTCTCAAAGGCATTTCTTGCACACTTCTTGCCACGCAGATGAGGAGGGCTCGGCCGACGATTTTTGGTGTTGGCGAGCGGGCGTCGATGCGGGAGTACAATGTGAGTTCGACTCATTGGCGACGCGTCCCGCATTAGTAGCTAGTATGGAGGATCGAGTCCACCGATATGTTCTGAGGCTCGATGATTACCTAGCAGAGTTGTTCGTGTAGCTCTTCACCGGCATGGACATTGCCGCATGCAGCTTATGCACTTGGAGAGTGAGCGGAGAAATCGACGGAATGACCAAAGTCGGCGAAGAGGCGAATCGCAGGTCCTTTGGTGATTTTCGAGCGACCGCCTCGGCAGCAGACTAGTTATGCGCCTCCGCCAAGATCTGAGTGGTCCTCTACAATCTTGAGCGTCGAGTTTTGAGGCGGTCGAGGCTCAAGGGTTCGATTTTCGGGAGAGCGGGTGTTAACGGTGAAGCCACCCCTACCTCGTTGTGGCCACGTGGTAGACTCCGATGGGGTGTGTCGTGCTAGTCCGGAGTTTGTTTTACATGCGGCAGGGCCATTTTGGGAGAAACTGTCCGACCAGGGGTAGCACTGGTAGGATAGCACAGAATATGGGATCAGTTGCGGGTTCTTCACCTTCCATAGCTAGGCAGGATGTTCATACACCGGCAGGCCACGGTAGAGGTCGCGGTGGAAGTTCCCAGTTTTAGCGGTCCTCTGAATCGCCTATTTTCGTGTATATCCTTAACCTCTAGAGTTTTGTATGTATTGATGTTGTGATGATGTGTTTAGTGTTATGTTCGATAGCTTTGTGCTAAAACGTGATGTAGAACTCCGTTAGTGAGAAGGGTAAGCTTGAGGTGAGAAAATGATGAACCTTAGAATATTACATTGAGACCTTAGATGTAAGGCCGTCTTGAGTACGTTTTGCAAGTGATCCTTGTCGAGTGCATTTTATGCCTAGAACGCTTTGTGTGATAAAGTCCCGGTAGTGTGCAATGGAAGTGGTAGCTTTCATGACTGTAGAGGTAAGATTGTTCGGATCGGGAACAAGAGCGTGATGCGTTAAGTGGGTCGGGTTGGGGCCGTGTTGAGGGCCAACCCGCGGCTGTTCGAGGTAGGGTCAGCTCGTGGTCCCGCCAGTGGTAGGGTCACGAGGTGCTAGGCCCAAGTTTAGATGACCATCGTATGAGTTTGTGGATATGTTCGACCAGAATCGGTTCGTGAAGGCCGAATGGCCTTAGAGGAAAGTAAAGCTAGTAAGATGACCAAGTTTGGAGGTTGTGACTCAAAGTATTGAAATCAAGCAATGATCAAGTATGGTGCGTATACTAGAAGAGTTCAAGTGTTCGAGGAGGCACGGCGAGTAAGGAAGGAAGAGAACGTGTGTTAGTTCGTGGCGGCGTGGCGTTGGCAACTTGTTAGAAGATCTTCTTCGTAATCCACCTCGAGAAGGAACATTCGACAAATGTTTCTAAGGAGGAGAATGTTATACCCGTATTTCAGTATATGCGTGAGGGTGTACGATTAAATTTTTTGCCTTAAGAATTGACAAGTTTCGAAATTTGGGCACAAGTGCCGAAAGGAGTCGTTTTTCGACGAAACGTTTCCACAGCTTTCGTAGGGAAAATTCCGGCGATGGCATTTTTAATTTTTGCGGATTTTTCCGGAGACGTAATATTTTGGATCAATGTGAGGGTGACATGTGTCACCCTCACATTGGAAGAAGTTGGACGGCAAATGGGCTAGTCTTGCACGTTTTTGGTGTTGAAATTTTGGTCAAGGGTTAGGTAGGATATTTTGTGTAGATGGATAAGGTAGCACATGGCTTAATCTTGGCCTTACACTTGCCTAACACTTGGATGGATCTTGGCCATTGGTTGGCCATTCCTTGACCTATAAATACCCCTCTAAGTTGAAGAGTTATTTCATCCAAACTTGAGCAATCTATCTAAGTCTCAAAAATCCCTCTCCCTCAACCTTGTTCTCGTCCAAACACCACCCCTCTCCCCCCCTCTTGAAGGCCCTCGGCCGAACCCCCCCCCTTGCCTAGTGGTTCTAGCCGAGAACCCCCACCCCCAAGCCTAGTTGTGCTAGTCGAAATACTACCCCCCTTGGTAGAAATGTATTCTACAAGTATTGTTATAATGCCCAAAATACTTTAGCCAAATACCTTGTAGTACTTTCCAAAGTACCCCTTTATACGAAAAACCCGGAAAAATACGATTATACTTTCCTTTTGCCACAAAACGAAACCTCAAGGAAAACCTTCATAGTCGGTTGAAGTGTTAAGTAGAAGTTGGTTAGAACTTCTAAGGGTTGTTTGGAGCGGGTTGGAGCGCACGGAGTAGGAGCTAAACCTTGCTCAGGATCGACATATAAACTCGGATAATTTTGGGCTTATCGAGGTAAACATTCTTGACCTTCTGTTGTAATTGGAAATTACATGTTGTAGGAGTATATAGTTAAGTATACTATATATAGAACCGAACATAGTTGTGCGGCAATGTCTTTTGACTTAAGCCTGAATAATACTTATGGAAATGTCTTGCGACTTAAGCCTGAATTTTAAGAAGTGGAATCGTAATTACATGGGTGTATTACGATGACTTGTAGTATTATTGTGAAGTAGAATTGTACACGTCCGGTTAAGCGTATAAACCCCGCGGTTGGCTTGGTAGCAGGCCTCGATAGAGAGGAGAATTACGCATTTGCGGGAGAGTCTTTGCGAATTTTCTGTAGAATATTCTACGTCGGGATCTAAAGATATTAATAGGCGCCTTGTGGCCTATAGGTTGTAGTACTACGTGTGGAGTGATCTGCGGCTTAGAGTGTAGCCGACGGTTTGAGGTCTTCGAGGCGTTTTGCTATTAGTCGATAATCGTCGCGTGGTATGTGAACCTCTTCCTATCTGTTCTAGCATGATATGTGTATAACTATGTAGTGCAGTGACGTCATACGTGTTTAATGTATTTGATTGGTTTGAGGCATAAAGTGTTATAACGTCTTTATGGGAAGTTGGTTATAACAGCTTTATGTAGGTAAGAAAATGCTTTGTGGTTTCAAAGGATAACTGATTTGACTTATAACGGATTTGATGTGTAGTAACAAAGAACTTGAAGTGTTCCAAAAAGACCTTTTTTAAAGAAGAGTAATACTTGGCTTTGAAAACATAAGAGTTGTACTAGCTTTATGGGAAGTTAGGTATAACGTCTTAAGAAGTGATAAAAAGAATGGTTTACTGATTTTTAAGAAGATAAGAGACTTGACTTAATGGTATTAATATGAATTTTGTTAAAAGTGTGAAACCTCATTCGTGAGTAATGAGTACTTGGTTTTAAAAGGAATAATGTTTTACTGATTTCGGAAATCATAATAAGTATCGACAAACCACTGCAGCGTTAATAAAGGAAAATGTATTGAATAATGAAGTATGGTATTAAAACCAGTAGAAACCTCCATCTGCATAGAAGCTAAGATGAGACAAAATGATATTACATTTCCTGGATCATAACTGCTTAATAAGATTGTTTATAAACAAGAATAACCTACTCACCTATAAGGCCTATGTTTCTCAAAACGTTTAAAGGAGAATTATGTTTAAAGGATTAAAACTATGAACTACGAAACCTTTTCTAAAATGAGGAACTTGAGCATTTGAAATTAGGCAAACTTGAACGTTTGGAAAATAAGGTTGTTAGTTGATTTTACAAAGGAAAGCATTTTGGTTTACTTAACAATGTTAGTCACTCTATTTTTATACTACGGGTATCGGGTGACCTTTGTAAAAGAAATGGATCTTTAAAAGTAATTTAACGTACGTAGTACCTTAGGGTTAAAACCCGGACTTTGGCATAAAATGAAAGTACTTCGAGTTGTTGTGAAACTTGCCTATGCTCGTTGTTGTGAAACTTGCCTATGCTTGTTGTGATTGCCTTTTTTGTGCAAGAATTGTGTTTCTATACTACCGTGTCTCTCGATGGAGGGTCGGTTGACTTGTTGAGAACTTACTTGGACGGGACCGGCAGTGACGGATAAATTCCACGGGTACGTTCCTGTTGATAGTGTTACTTTTGTTAATCGCTTTGGACATACTGACACGATGCGTAGCGCACGGGTATGCTTCCACTTTGATTACCGCCTTGTTGTCTTATTGTTTTCCCTTTGGACATACTGACACGATGCGTAGCGCACGGGTATGCTTCCATTTGGAATGCTGTCTTATTGTTTCCCTTTGGGACCTACTGACACGATGCGTAGCGCACGGGTATGCTCCCATTTGGAATGTTGTCTTATCTGCTCCCTTTGGACATACTGACACGATGCGTAGCGCACGGGTATGATCCCATTTGGATTGCTGTCTTGTTGTTATCATATCATAGACTGCCGTGATGAGGAAGGTACTCACGCGTGATTGATGTTGTGGGCTGAGACCACGAATTGATATAATCATATGTGTGTGTCGTAGTTTGTTTATCATACTTGTCTCCGCTTTATAGACTATTATGATTTCATTTACGATTTTCTGATTTCACATACTTGGTACTGTTATCGACCTCGCCCGGGTGCGTTCATGCCGCAGTAGAAGTACATCATTGCCGATCCCGCGTTTAGGATCTCATTTCAGCGTTTTGGGAAGCTCCGTTTCGTCGGAGGCTTATCTTTGGTATGTTACCCGAGTCCGTAAGTTCTCAGCGTTCGTGGTATGGCGGGGCCCTGTCGTCATAGTTGTTGTATAAATCTTAGAGTGCAATGCTTTGTTGTGGGCGAGTGTAAGGATTATGCTCAAATGTTTATATATATATGTTGGAAGGCAACCGTTTTGGTTGGCCTATTTGCTTTTATTTATCATGTCTCTTGTTTCATATTTATGCTTTATGTTCCGCTGATTTTCTCTGATGTTGTATCACTAGGGTGCCCGGGGTAAGGCACCAGTCACGGGCCCCGGTTCGGGTCGTGACATTCATAATTGGTTGATGTAGTAAGAAGAAGTTGCGTAGAACTTCTAAGGGTTTTTTGGAGCGGGTTGGAGCGCCCAGAGTAGGAGCTAAACGTTGCTCAGGATCGACATTTAAACTTGGATAATTTTGGGCTTATCGAGGTAAATACTCTTGTCCTTCTATTGTAATTGGAAATTACATATTGTAGTTGTATAGAAATGAGTATAAGAGATATAGAATGATGGTATAAGAGAAGAGAATTGAATTGAAATCATCATCAGAAGAATTTTAAAGAAGAAGATTGAACTGTACTTACATGGATCGTATTCTGATGAGACTTGTGTAGTTTAGCGGGTAGGGAAGTGCTGCCCAATTTTCCGTAGAATAGAGAAGCCTCCGCTTAGAATATTCTACAGAGTAGTCTAGACGTTGATAGACGTATATGACCTTTATAGGTTGAAAATTCTGCGAGTAGCATGTTCTACTTGAAAGGCGGACAAGGCTAACTGGGTTATAGCGGTGGAGCATTTTGCTAATTGTCGATAATCGTCGCGAGGTATGTGATTCTTCCTATCCTCTTGAGCATGATATTTTAAAAGAATATATATAGTACGGTAGACGTACGTGTGTTAACTGAACGTGGTTTCTTCACGATGTCTTTTGACTTGAGTCTAAATAATAAGAATCTTGAAGTATTTCAAAAGAATTAAGAATCGTTTTTGAAAGAAGAGTAATACTTGGTTTTAAAAGCTTAAGAGTTATACTAGCTTTATGGAAAGTTAGGTATAACGACTTAAGAGATATAAAAGGAACGGTTTACTTAATTGTTTATGAACGCCTTGTATTGATTTCGAAAATGAGAATAAGTATCGAACAAACCACTGCAACGCTAATAAATGGAAATGTATTGACTAATTAAGTATTATTAAAACCAGTAGAAACCTCCATCTGCACAGAAGCTAAGATGAGACAAAATGATATTACATTTCCTAGATCATGGTTGCTTTAATAAGATTGTTATGAACAAGAATAACCTACTCACACATAAGGCATATGTTTTTCGAATTGTTTTAAAAGAGAATTATTTTATTAAGTGATTAAGACTATGAACTACGAAACCTTTCGAAAATAAGAGACTTGAGTCTTTGAACTTAGGCAAACTTGAACTTGGGAAAAGAAGGTTGTTACTTGTCTTTAAAAAGGGAAATTGTTTTGGTTTACTTAAAAAGATAGTCACTCTATTTTAATACTACGGGTATTGTTACTCCCCGTAAATTCAAGAAGATAAGATAAGAACATACCAAGGAATATAAGATTTGAAAGTGGAAAGATAAGTGGGCAACATGTGTTGGACGGATTTTGAGTCTACCTTGGAGTGTTGTACCCCAGTTGTTAAGAATTTCGAGGTGTTTAAAAAGCCTAGTGTGTAGTCCGTTAAATCTAGTTCCCAACGCAACAAACCATTCGTCGATAGGACATCGGAGTCAAAAGTTATGGAAATTTCAAGTTTGGTGCGCGGTCAGGCAAGCGGCGATTTCGGTTGAAGTGCAGCGCGCGGCATGAATGCAGGTCGCGGCGCCGGTTGTCTTGAGTCCGTGGGGTTGCAGCCGCGCCGAATCAGTGGCCGCGACGCCGGAATGCTGGAACTTTTCGGAAGTGGAAGCGCCGCGGCGCCGAGGCGGGATTTTTCTGCGGTAAAGGACGAAAATCAGGGGATATTTTGTTAAAAGCCTATGGGAGGGTGACAAGTGTCCCTCCCATCTTTTTGACCAAGTAAAGGGTCCTATTTTAGGGCCAAGTCTTGGAAGACTTGGCCATTTCACCTAACCCTCCTAAGAAATCCTCTCCCTTTCTCTCTAGATCTTTGAAGAAACCTTGCCTTAGGAGAAATTGTTGGAGCGGCGGCAAGAAGGAAAAGTGTGGGTAAACTTGTGGGAAGCGCTGGTGGACGAGTTTGACGGAAAAGAAGTGGAAGAAAGGGGCTTTTGTGGGTTTCTTCAAAGGTAAAAGTTTCCCCTTCTCTTGGATATGAGTTAATACTTGTTATAGTAGTTTAGAAATGAGCCTGAGGCTGTTATATTTAAGTTTGAATAGATTTGGATCTTGTTGTCTTGTTGAAAACCGAAATGGGCATGTTAGCCTTAAGATTGTAACTTCAATTGGATTACTAATTTGGTCGTCACATGTTGTAAAGGGGGAAATTGTAGTTGTTGAAGATGTCTAGGTCTAGATATCATGTTAGACCCCATAACTTGGATTGAGAAGATAATTGGAAAAGATTTAGGATTGGTTATATTGTTGGCCAAGATTGGCATGGAAAGTGTTGGGTTATTTTTGTATTGTTGTGGGGAGGAATTTTACACGTATTGTTAGGCGTGTAATCCCCTTGTATTTACTGAATTAATTGAGCCTTAAATGTGGCGTTGGTTATTGAATTTCGGCCTTGAAAAAGGTGGCATAGTAAGTAGAAACAAAGGAAGTGTTGTCCAAATTTCCGTAGAATGTAGGGACCTTGCACTTAGTTATTCTACGTTCGAAGCTAGAGTTTGATAGACGTTTTATGACCCTTATAGGATTGAAGTACTACGAGTAGCATATTCTACTTAAGGGAGTTAGTACTGTGGAGCATTTTGCTTATTGTCGACAATCGTCGCGAGGTATGTGATTCTTCCTATCCTCTTCAGCATGATTATTTGTGAAATATATAGTGCAGTAGATGCACGTGTGTTAAAGGAATTTGATTTCCCTTGTTGTGCCTTGACTTGATATGAAGTGTAAAGGTCTTGATTGTTTGAAAAAGTAGGAAAATCTTATTCGTTAGTAATGGGTACTCGGTGGTTAAAGAATAAGCCCTCTTGGTCTCATAAAGGCTTATAGTTGTAATTGGTTGGTTTAAAACATAAAGTGTTATAACGTCTTTATGGGAAGTTTGTTATAACCACTTTATGTAGGTAAAAGAATGGTTTGTAAATTTTCAAAAGATAAGAGACTTGGCTTATAATTGACCTAAATGGTGTTGAAAAGTGTGAAACCTCATTCGTGAGAAATGAGTACTTGGGTTTTAAAAGAAAAATGTTGCATAAATTTCGGAAATGGGAATAAGAATCGAACAAGCCAATGCAGCGTTATTAAAGGAAAGAGTAATGACAATTAATTATATTAAAACCAGTAGAAACCTCCATCTGCATAGAAGCTAAGATAAGACAAAATTGTATTACATTTCCTAGATCATGGCTGCTCTAACAAGAATTATTGTAATCAAGTTTTGATCTTCTTAAAAATTCCAAAGTAAGGAACTCGATTTCTAAAAGAAAAGAGACTTAAGAAATTGAAGTGTTTTGTTTTAAAAGAAAGGCATGGTTTTGTCTTGTATTGTTTTAAAACCTAAAGTGTTATAATAGCTTTATGGGAAGTTAGTTATAACGACTTTATGGAAAATAAAGAAATGGATTCATTATTGGATTTAGAATGGTAACTTGATTTTTGAAAAAAGAGAAGTAACTTGTTTTCAAATATTGAACTCTTTGTGAATGGAAAAACATAAGTGGCTTGGTTATAAAAGGTAGGAGTACCTTGATCCTAAATGGGTTAGATACTTGGGTTTTAAATGGTATACTTGACGTCGTGTTAAGGAGTGTTTAAAGTACCTTGAGTTGTGTGTAACTTGCCTATGCTTGGTTGAGATAGCCTTGTTGTGCAAGGGTTTGATTTGTGCTATCGAGTCTCTCGATGGAGGGCTGGCTATCTGTTATTTGTTTGGACATACTGACACGTTGGGTAGCCCACGGGTATGCTTCCACAGTGAGTTTTATCTTGTTAGTTGTTTGGACATACCGACACGTTGGGTGGCCCACGGGTATGTTTCCACAGGGATTGTTATCTTGTTATCTCCTTTGGGCATACCGATACATTGGATGGTCCACGGGTATGGCCCCACTAGGACGGTTCCAGGGCCATGCTTATACCGAGGTGAGATGCCGGGGCATGCGGCCATCGTGCGGGTTAAATTCCCGGGTTGTATTTGAGTGATGATTTCACGGGCATGAGTCCTTGACTTAACATGACTGCTTATATGTTGTGTACTGTAGTTTGGTTATCATACATGTCTCCTACTTTATATAGACTATTATGATTTCATTTACAGTATTTTTCAGTTTCACATACTTGGTACCTGTTGTACTGACCTCCTTCGGGGGGCTGCGTTCATGCCGCAGGTTGAGGTACATAGCTTGTTGATCCGCACTCCTAGGATCACTGTTCAGTTCTCGAAAAGCTCCATATCTCCGGAAGCTTGTCTTGTGGTACGGTTCCCTAAAGTGGTAGACTTTTGTACATTCAGGGGCATGGCGGGGCCCTGTCCCGTCATTATGGTTTTAAAATTCTTAGAGGTCTGTAGCATTGTTGTGGGCAGAGTTTGTAAGGATGTAACTGTTCAAGTTTTCATTTATGTACAAAAAGGTAACCGTTTGGGTTAGCCTGTTTTCTTATTTCACTGTTTTCTTTCATAAGTTTTTATTTCCATTGGTTTTCTCGATGTTGTATCACTAGGGTGCAGGGTAAGGCACGATCCACGAGGCAGTCGGGTCGTGACAAAAGTGGTATCATAGCAGTTAATCCTCGGAAAGTGTCTACAGACCGTATCTAGTAGAGTCTTGATTATCGGTGTGTTGTGCACCACATCTATAATCAGGAGGCTATAAGATATTTAGGATTGGTTTCCATTCTTCTCACTCTGAGATCGTGCCTTAGAGCTGTGTTATAAGTTGGACTCCTCGACATATTCTTTGTATACCGGTGATGCCTCGCATGGCAACCAGAGCCCGTAAGGCAAGCGGCGAAGGAGGCTGCGAGTAGAAGCGGTCTCATCGAGACCACGACACACGAGCCTCCGGTCCACGGCACAGGCGAGAGGAGATGGGTTACAAGGAGATGGCCGATTATTGGCGAGATCGTGGCGAGCACGAGATAGACTGGATCTGCGATTCGTGCCGTAGCACCCATAGTTCACGAGGTCGAGATAGTTTGAGACTACGGGATTTTACGAGTTGCGGCCGCTGAGTTCTACGGTCGAGGCACGAGGATGATCCGCAGGAGTTCATCCGAAGCGATTCATCGGATCATGAGGGTGATCAAGGCTTCGGAGACCGAGTCAGTGGTCTTAGGTTCGCATCGGCTGCGTGATACTGCAGTCGACTGGTTTGATTCGTGGGAGCTGTCCCGGGGGGAGCATGCACCTCCGGTGGTTAGGCGAAGTTCTCGAGGCTTTCCTTGGCCATTTCTTGCCTCCAGAGATGAGAGGCACGCGGTAGATAGATTTTGATCTTTGAGACAAAAAGGGCGCTCAGTTCGGGAGTACAATGTAGAGTTTGACTCATTGGCTCGGTATGTCCCCGCTCTGGTGGTCGATATGGAGGATAGAGTGCACCGTTATGTCACCGGGCTCGATGATTATTTAGCGGAGGGATGCACAACAGTAGCTCTTCAGCCGGGCATGGACATTGCCGCGTCCGAGCTATGCGTAGCGGCGAGAACGTGAGGCCGGCAGAATAACCAAGATCGCCAGAAGAGGTCGTAGCGGCGAGGTCTATGGTGACCTCCGAGGCGGCGCCTCGCAGCGAGACTAGTTATGCGCCTCTGCCCGATCTGAGTGCTCCACGCGATCTTCGGTCGTTCGAGATTCGAGGCGGTCGTGGCTCGAGTTTCGTGTTTTGGGGAAACAGGGATGTTAGTCAGATGGGACCACCCCTACCTCGTTGTGGCCATTGTGGTAGGCTCCATGATGGGGAGTGTCGTGCTAGTATGGGAGTTTGTTTTACGTGCGGCCAGCAGGGCCATTTTGCGAGAAATTGTCCAACCAAAGGTAGCGCGGATGTAGAGACTCAGCCTTCGGGATCAGTGGCTGGTTCATCTCCTTCTTTTGTGCGTCGTGCAGGGAAGGAACATGAGTAGAACGACAAAAAGGGAAAGTGAAGCAATAGTTACAGGTATATTCTTAACCCTCTAGAGACTAGTAGGCATTGATGTTATGGTAATGTGTTAAGTTTTATGTTCGGATAGCTTGATGTTAAAAATGTGATTTAGAAGCCTGGTTAGTGAAAAAGGGAAGGTCTGTGTCACTACCCGTTCCGGGGCCCGTGACTGGTGCCTTTGTAACGACTCGAAATTTCGAACAATGATTTGAGCACTTTAATGTAGGCAAGTAGACCCGAGTGTTGAGAAAATTTTGTTATATTTATGTATGCTAATAAAGGGATTAGTATACAAGGAACGCATTCACCAAATAATTTTTGACGTGACAAGTGCGACGAAGAGGTGCGGAATAATTTTGGTGTCTGTGTAAAAAGGGTATAGACTAATGTCATATTACAAGAATTATGATATTAAGTATACGAATGTCTTATGAGTTATTAGGATTTAAATTAAGTGAGATCTAGAATTAATTGTGTGTAATTAATTAATTAGGCGGGGGGCAAGTGAAAGTGTGATTCTACACGTATAGTTGAACCTATTAAGTGACTAAGTTAAGGATTTTAGGTGGCATCATTAGAGGGAAAGGTGTCAACTAGACACCAACACTACTTACACGAGAAGTTATAAAAAAAAGTAATGGGGTGTGATGATTGTTTTTCTAGTTATCTACTTACTAGCTTTAAGAAAGAGTAGTAGTGACTTATAATTATTCAATTTAATGGATAAGTTAACCATGGTCCACGTGTGACCTTGTTAGGTATGCATCTAGTGTTTTTTTTAGTGGATGTGTGTCAGTTACTTAGGTGAAATCTTAAAGGTGGACCAAAGAAGGTCACGTGTAAAAGTAGAAGTTAGTATATGTTAGATAGATAGAAGTTTACAATTTTAGTGATCACTTAATTGGGTTCTATCCAAATTCGTCCATTGTACTTAAATACTATTATATATATATATATATGATGACAAGGAAGCCATCTCTCCTATTAATTGTCCTAGCTTCTTAACCTCTCCATATATTCTCATATAAGAGACTAGAACAATGTTGGGAAATTAAGGGAATCACATAATTGTTGCTGCAATTTCGGAATTCATCTATATTATGGAGGAGAAACTTTCTTCTTCCCGTTCTTTTTTTGGGGTTATAGTGAAGTGCAACAATGTTTCTGGTTCTAAGACTTCTAAAGAAAATGGAAGGTTACTTAGTAGTAAAGAAAGGTGGATGGAGAATTGATTCTTAACATTTAAGCTAACAAGGTTGAAGTACTTTGGAGCATTTTGCTATTTATCGATAATCGTCGCGAGGTATGTGAACCTCTTCTTTCTTTTGACATGATTCTATGTATGGAATATACATGTAGTACTATTTCATGATTCCTTCTACTCTTAGAAGTTAAGAGGTATGTATGTTGATTTACTCTACGTAAAGGTTATGTCTAGGTTTTCCTAAGTTCTTACCAAGTCTTATGGGGGATGTGGTAAGAGTCGTTAGGAGGTATTTGGAGCCAAGTTGAATTGGCTAATTTTACGGCACAAATGAGAATAAGTATCGAACAAGCCACTGCAGCGTTAATAAAGGAAAATGTAATGACAATCAATTAAGTTAAAATGAGTAGAATTCTCCATCTGCATAGAAGTTAAGATAGGACAACATTGTATTACATTTTCTAGATCATGGCTACTTGATTAAGATCGTTATAAATAAGTATAACTTATTCACAACGCACCAAAGTATATGTTACTTAATTTATAAGAATTTACGTATGAAGTTTTAAGGCTATGAACCTCAAATTTTTAAAAGGTTAAGAGACTTTATTTTTCAAGTTATGGGACTTGATTCTTAAAGGAAGAAATGAATTGATTTAAAAGTATAGAATACTTGATTTGAAAAGTATTGATGTCTTGCCATTCTAACGTTAAGAAACTTATTTTCTTAAAAGTTAAGAAACTTGAAGTATTTTGAAAGCTATGTGATTTGATTTGAAAGTATAAGTTTCTTGGTTATAAAAGGAATGAATTTGTCTAAGACATAAAGAGTTATAACGGCTTTATGGGAAGTTGGTTATAACAACTTTATGGAAGATTAAAAGAATGGTTTTCTTCAGTAATGTAAGCAAAGAAATGACTTGAAATAAATAAGGGCAAATTGTTTTAAAGGTACCAATTGCTTAAGGTTTTAAAGAAAGAAGTCACTTGATTTAGAAGCCTATAAATGTATTTCTAAAAAGTATCGTGACTTGTCTTGAAAAGTAGATATGACTTGATACTACGGTTATTAGTATCTTGGAAGTTTTATTTGAAAGAGAATCATTTTAAAGGAGTAGAGGCACGTAGTACTTTGGGTTAAATTCCCGGATTTTATAATGACATGTCAGTGCCTTAAGTAAACTAAAATGAGAGTGTATAGAAATAAGGTTCATAAGAAGTTATGGGATTTCTTAACTTGCTTAAGTTATGTACGATAAGCCGGTGGTGCTTATGTTATGTATGATAAGTCGGTAGTGCTTATGTTATGTATGATAAGCCGGTAGGGCTTATGTTATGTATGATGGCCGATTGAGTTAGGGTAAGAGTATAAATGAGGGGTAAACCCCCAAGACGTTATACCACCTATTTCGTGGATTTGCTACCCATGATGCGAGGAATACCTCATGCGAGTCCTTATGGGCTTATGCGGGTGAAATAGTCTCATGCGGGCGGGTACAGCCTATGCGAGGAATACCTCATGCGGTTCCACAAGACCCTTGCGGGTGAAATAGTCCCAGGAGTAGGATTGCTAAATGATACTATGGGCAGGTGACCCTAAGGTTGATCATAAGCTTCCTATTTTTATGCAGTATACATTTATGGGCAGACTTATGTGAATTTATCGCGTTCCAGATTGGGCCGGGCAGTATAGGCGCCCCTCCATAAAAGTGCCGGATTTATGTTATGAAAGGTAAGTAAGTTATATGGTAATGAACTTGATGCTTTTTCCTAAGTATGTACGTAAGCATTTGACTATAACTCTTATTGAAAAATGGCAAAAGATAATAATGTGCAATTAAGTTCATGAGTGGTAATGTACGGCCAGAATCTGTATTTACTTTTTATACTTGTCCTGTCATTCTTTTGTACAAATATGATTTGTTCTTGTACCTTATTTTCCGTTTCATATTCTGGATTTTGTTATCGACCCCCTTTCCTCGAGCTGCGTTAAATGTCCGCAGTTTAGGTACATTGTGGATCTGCGAGCTTAGGATCTGGTTGACATTTTGAGATGGCTCCAATGTTCGAGCTTGTCGTCATGGTTATGTATATTCGAAGTGCAGCGGGGCCTTGTCGTCATAGCATTAGTCCAAATCTTAGAGGTGTGTATTCATCTCCGTGGGTAGCTAGAGTTGTTTTTACATTGTTAAGCAGTGTAGACCACTTTCGGTAATTTTTATGTTATGGCGGCCTTATCGGCTTGGCCTTAGTTTTAAAAAAAAGTGTTATTTATCTTAGCGATTTGTTATGTTGTATGATTAGAAGGGTGCCTGTGTAGGGCACCGATGCGCCGCGTCGGGTCGTGACAAAAGTGGTATCAGAGCAGTTAGTCCTCGGAAAGTGTCTACAGACCGTGTCTAGTAGAGTCTTGATTATCGGTGTGTTGTGCACCACATCTATAATCAGGAGGCTGCAGGACATTTAGGATCGGTTTCCATTCTTCTCACTCTGAGATCGTGCGATAGAGCTGTGTTGTTAGGGTCGTCTCTCCCTAACGAGTTATGTTGGTTGCAGCTATGAGAAAGGCAGCAGTGACCCAGGAAGGACTATGTGGATTGTGTATCCAGGTTGGTAATGATTGTAGTACAGTTGGTATTTTGACATACAGCTATATGGAGTTATGTACGAGGGTCAGACGCGTGTTGCCTAGAATGATTTTAGATTACCAAGAGTTGGTAAAGACTAACTAGATACCGGGAAGGTATGAAACACTAAATGAATTCTCATCAAGGCTTATGTGCTAAATTGTTATAGTTAGAAAATGATGAGTTGTCTGATAGGGTGATGAACACTTAAGAAGTCATGTTAAGGAACCTAACGGAATGTCATGTTAATAGATTAATCTACGGGGTAGGCTTAAGAGAATTGTACGGATGAGATCCGTATGGAGTAAGAAATGATTGTTGTGACCAAGACAACCAACTTATGGGATTATGAGAAGCTTTTGTACCCGTTTACGGGGGGACTGGGAAGGTAGGCTGGGAGCATGGAAATTGCGAGCCTAAAGAATATTGATAACCGCCGAGACCTTAGGTATATATAAGGCTTTCTCGGGCAATAAGATTTTATTCAGACTAAGGGTAAGAGTTAAGTGCGACGGCGGGTCGGGTTGAGGACCTATTACAGGTTGCCTCATGGTTTAAAATGGAGTGGGATCAGTTGGTAGTAGTCCCGCTACGTGACAGGGCCACGAGGGTGCAAGGCCTAAGTCTAGTTAATTTTTTTATGGTTCTGTGGACGCGTTCCACCGGAACCAGTTCGTGAGAGCCGGAAATGGCCTTATATTGTTTAATAGAGTAACTCCAAAGATTGGAGGCCAGAATCGGTATGGAGGTTATATACGTATGCTAGAGTAAGTTTAAAAGTGCGGAAGGAGTATGACCATCAAGAAAGAGAACAACTAAGTGTAGAGGAACAGAGCCTGAATCCATAAGGACCTTTCGAGGTAGATACACCAGTGGGTATTTGGGTGGTAGCTGAGTGGGTATATGAGATTTGCCGGTGATGATATAGTCGTCAGACCCTAGCAGACCTAGTAGAGCTGAATACGACAGACTTTGAGGTCATTATGAGTATGGACTAGTTGTCTTCGTGAGTGCCAAGGGTGACTGTAAGTGAGAGGTTGGTTCGATTCCAGTATCCCGGTGAGCCGGTTATCCATTGGGAAGGAAAGGAAGTGTTAGTATTATGTAGGTTATTCCTTCACTCTTTGACATGAAATCGTGGAGTCTATGTGACTTGTTTGATTGAAATGATTGATTTGAATTTGAACGTTAAGAGAAGAAAATAAGAACGTACGATTATTGAAGGATTTTATGTCAAGTGCCTAGGAGGTACTTGGAGTTCAGGTTGACGTTTTAGTATAAGTATTGTTATATGGGCAAGGGTGGCATATTTTGTATGAAGGGGGTAGTAAAAGGAGACTATGTCACTATCTAACTAGATTGGACTCCGAAAGAACATTCGGGGACGAATGTTTCTAAGGGGGAGAGAATGTAACGACTCGAAATTTCGAACAATGATTTGAGCACTTTAATGTAGGCAAGTAGACCCGAGTGTTGAGAAAATTTTGTTATATTTATGTATGCTAATAAAGGGATTAGTATACTGAGGCATTCACCAAATAATTTTTGACGTGACAAGTGCGACGAAGAGGTGCGGAATAATTTTGGTGTCTGTGTAAAAAGGGTATAGACTAATGTCATATTACAAGAATTATGATATTAAGTATACGAATGTCTTATGAGTTATTAGGATTTAAATTAAGTGAGATCTAGAATTAATTGTGTGTAATTAATTAATTAGGCGGGGGGCAAGTGAAAGTGTGATTCTACACGTATAGTTGAACCTATTAAGTGACTAAGTTAAGGATTTTAGGTGGCATCATTAGAGGGAAAGGTGTCAACTAGACACCAACACTACTTACACGAGAAGTTATAAAAAAAAGTAATGGGGTGTGATGATTGTTTTTCTAGTTATCTACTTACTAGCTTTAAGAAAGAGTAGTAGTGACTTATAATTATTCAATTTAATGGATAAGTTAACCATGGTCCACGTGTGACCTTGTTAGGTATGCATCTAGTGTTTTTTTTAGTGGATGTGTGTCAGTTACTTAGGTGAAATCTTAAAGGTGGACCAAAGAAGGTCACGTGTAAAAGTAGAAGTTAGTATATGTTAGATAGATAGAAGTTTACAATTTTAGTGATCACTTAATTGGGTTCTATCCAAATTCGTCCATTGTACTTAAATACTATATATATATATATATATATATGATGACAAGGAAGCCATCTCTCCTATTAATTGTCCTAGCTTCTTAACCTCTCCATATATTCTCATATAAGAGACTAGCACAATGCTGGGAAATTAAGGGAATCACATAATTGTTGCTGCAATTTCGGAATTCATCTATATTATGGAGGAGAAACTCTCTTCTTCCCGTTCTTTTTTTGGGGTTCTAGTGAAGTGCAACAATGTTTCTGGTTCTAAGACTTCTAAAGAAAATGGAAGGTTACTTAGTAGTAAAGAAAGGTGGATGGAGAATTGATTCTTAACATTTAAGCTAACAAGGTTGAAGTACTTTGGAGCATTTTGCTATTTGTCGATAATCGTCGCGAGGTATGTGAACCTCTTCTTTCTTTTGACATGATTCTATGTATGGAATATACATGTAGTACTATTTCATGATTCCTTCTACTCTTAGAAGTTAAGAGGTATGTATGTTGATTTACTCTACGTAAAGGTTATGTCTAGGTTTTCCTAAGTTCTTACCAAGTCTTATGGGGGATGTTGGTAAGAGTCGTTAGGAGGTATTTGGAGCCAAGTTGAATTGACTAATTTTACGGCACAAATGAGAATAAGTATCGAACAAGCCACTGCAGCGTTAATAAAGGAAAATGTAATGACAATCAATTAAGTTAAAATGAGTAGAATTCTCCATCTGCATAGAAGTTAAGATAGGACAAAATTGTATTACATTTTCTAGATCATGGCTACTTGATTAAGATCGTTATAAATAAGTATAACTTATTCACAACGCACCAAAGTATATGTTACTTAATTTATAAGAATTTACGTATGAAGTTTTAAGGCTATGAACCTCAAATTTTTAAAAGGTTAAGGGACTTTATTTTTCAAGTTATGGGACTTGATTCTTAAAGGAAGAAATGAATTGATTTAAAAGTATAGAATACTTGATTTGAAAAGTATTGATTTCTTGCCATTCTAACGTTAAGAAACTTGTTTTCTTAAAAGTTAAGAGACTTGAAGTATTTTGAAAGCTATGTGATTTGATTTGAAAGTATAAGTTTCTTGGTTATAAAAGGAATGAATTTGTCTAAGACATAAAGAGTTATAACGATTTTATGAGAAGTCACTTGATTTAGAAGCCTATAAATGTATTTCTAAAAAGTATCGTGACTTGTCTTGAAAAGTAGATATGACTTGATACTACGGTTATTAGTATCTTGGAAGTTTTATTTGAAAGAGAATCATTTTAAAGGAGTAGAGGCACGTAGTACTTTGGGTTAAATTCCCGGATTTTATAATGACATGTCAGTGCCTTAAGTAAACTAAAATGAGAGTGTATAGAAATAAGGTTCATAAGAAGTTATGAGATTTCTTAACTTGCTTAAGTTATGTACGATAAGCCGGTGGTGCTTATGTTATGTATGATAAGTCGGTAGTGCTTATGTTATGTATGATAAGCCGGTAGGGCTTATTTTATGTATGATGGCCGGTTGAGTTAGGGTAAGAGTATAAATGAGGGGTAAACCCCCAAGACGTTATACCACCTATTTCGTTGATTTGGTACCCATGATGCGAGGAATACCTCATGCGAGTCCTTATGGGCTTATGCGGGTGAAATAGTCTCATGCGGGCGGGTACAGCCTATGCGAGGAATACCTCATGCGGGTCCACAAGACCCTTGCGGGTGAAATAGTCCCAGGAGTAGGATTGCTAAATGATACTATGGGCAGGTGACCCTAAGGTTGATCATAAGCTTCCTATTTTTATGCAATATACCTTTATGGGCAGACTTATGTGAATTTATCGCGTTCCAGATTGGGCCGGGCAGTATAGGCGTCCCTCCATAAAAGTGTCGGATTTATGTTATGAAAGGTAAGTAAGTTATATGGTAATGAACTTGATGCTTTTTCCTAAGTATGTACGTAAGCATTTGACTATAACTCTTATTGAAAAATGGCAAAAGATAATAATGTGCAATTAAGTTCATGAGTGGTAATGGCACGACAGAATCTGGTATTTACTTTTTATATTTGTCCCTGTCATTCTTTTGTACAAATATGATTTGTTTACTGTACCTTATTTTCCGTTTCATATTAAATTTTTGTTATCGACCCCCTTTCCTCGGCTGCGTTAAATGTCCGCAGTTTAGGTACGATTGTGGATCTGCGAGCTTAGGATCCTGGTTCAGCATTTTGAGATGGCTTCAATGTTCCAGAGCTTGTCGTCATGGTTATGTATATTCAGGGGTACGGCGGGGCCTTGTCCCGTCATAGCATTGGTCCAAATCTTAAGTGCGTATTCATCGTAATGGACTGGCTAGAGTTGTTTTTACATTGTTAAACAGTGTAGACCCTTTCGAGTAATTTTTATGTTATGACAGCCTTATCGGCTTGGCCTTAGTTTTTTTTAAAAAAAGTGTTATTTATCTTCCGCAGTTTGTTATGTTGTATGATTAGAAGGGTGCCCAGGTAGGGCACCAGTCGCGGCCTGGGGTCGGGTCGTGACAGCCTTACCCCGGGCACCCTAGTGATACGACATCAAAGAAAATCAGCGGAAATAAAACTTAAACATGAAACAAGAGATAAGATCATAAAACAGGCCAACCAAACGGTTACCTTCCAATAAAAATATATGTATACAAATCTTTCAAACCGAACAGTTTAATCCTTTTTACAAACCCTGCCCACAACAGTACTACAGACCTCTAAGAGTTTTTATACAACATGACGGGACAGGGCCCCGCCATACCCCTGAATGTACAAGAACCTACAACTCAGGGTAACATACCAAAGATAAGCCTCCGGAGAAACGGAGCTTCCCAACGCTGAACTGTGATCCTAAGAGCGAGGATCGGCCGATCACCTCTACTGCGGCATGAACGCGGCCCGAAGGTCGATAACAGTACCAAGTATATGAAACGAAAATCAGTAAATGAAATCATAGCGATCTATATAAAGCGAGAGACATGTATAATAACCAAACTACGATTCACAATAAATAGCGATCATGTAAGTCGTGGACTCACGCCTCGAGTCATCACTCAAATATAATTATGGGTCTCACGCCGCAACATCAATCATGCCCGTGGAATACCTTCTCACCGCTGGCGATCTATGATATAATAACACCACGGAGAACACATAAACACCAAGTCTGTACTAACAATACTATACAACCAAACCACGAAGGCGTCACGGGGCAATCTGAAGCCGACTACGGATACCAAGCGGTCGCGTCACGAATGGCCGGGCAACATCAGGGCTAACTACGGTACCAAGGCCGTATCACGAGACTTCGTCACTAAACCGAGCAGGCAAGTCGAGAGCTAACTACTGTGTACGAGGCCGAATCAGCCACGAGGCGGGGCAAGTCTGAAGCCGACCAGATACCAAGGCCGAATCAGTATAACCTCATGGAGAGCTAGTCCATAGAATAACACTATCAACAGGGAAACGAACCCTCATCATGGCCGCATACCCGTGGACCATCCATCGAGTCAGTATGCCCATGGACTATAATAGTGGAAGCATACCCGTGGGCCACCCATCGTGTCAGTATGTCCAAAATGATAAAGAGTAACACGACCGGCCCTCCACCGAGAGACGCGGTAACATAAGAATACAACACTTGCACAACAAGGCTATCACACGCAAACATAGGCACTTTACACACAACTCAAGGTACTTTTATTTTTATGCCAAAGTCCAGGTTTTACCCCAAAGTACTACGTATGTTAAACTCTTTTTAAAGGATCCATTTCTTTTACAAAGGTCACCCGATACCCGCAGTATAGAGTGGCTAACATCTTTTAAGTAAACCAAAACAACTTCCATACTTTCCTTTTAAAACCAAATTAAGGCAATATCATGCCTTCTTTTTAGACCAAAACACTTCTCCTTTTAAAGTCAAGTTACCACTTTAAAACCAATGATAAAACCATTCTTTCGTTTTCATAAAGTCGTTATAACTAACTTCCCATAAAGCTGTTATAACACTTTTATGTTCTAAACCAAAAACTCTTCAATACCACAAGTCTCTTTTCTTTTAAAACGACAACAAGTATTCTTTTAGAACCCAAAAGACTTACTCTTTTCAAAACAAGTAACCTATACTTAAAATCAAGTTACTTCTCTTTTTCCGAAACAAGTCGTTATAAGTCAAGTCTCTTTTAGAAATCAAGTTCCTTACTTATTCTCATTTCCGAAATCAGTAAAACGTTATTCCTTTTAAAAGCCAAGTACTCATTACTCATGAATGAGGTTTCACACTTTTTAACAAACTTCATGTCAATACAATTAAGTCAAGTCTCTTATCTTATAAGATTAAGTCTCTTAACTTCTAAAATCAATATCCATTCTTTTATCTTATTAAGTCGTTATACCTAACTTCCCATAAAGCTAGTATAACTTTTTAGCTTTCAAAACCAAGTATTACTCCTCTTTCAAAAACGGTTCTTAAATCTTTTGAAATACTTCAAGATTCTTATTATTCAGGCTTAAGTCAAAAGACATTGCCGTACAACTACGTTCAGTTAACATACGTACGTCCACCGTACTATATATATATTCTTTTAAAAAAAATATCATGCTCAAAAGTATAGGAAGAATTGCATACCTCGCGACGATTATCGACAGTTAGCAATACGCTCCACAGTACTGTAACCCTGCTAGCCTTTTCCACTCTTCAAGTAGAATACGCTACTCGTAGTACTTCCACCTAATATAGGCCACAAACGACTATTAACTTCAAAACACACGGTTCCATATTCTACAGAAAATTCGGCAGCACCTCCGCCACCCGATACCCGCAGTATAGAGTGGCTAACATCTTTTAAGTAAACCAAAACAACTTCCATACTTTCCTTTTAAAACCAAATTAAGGCAATATCATGCCTTCTTTTTAGACCAAAACACTTCTCCTTTTAAAGTCAAGTTACCACTTTAAAACCAATGATAAAACCATTCTTTCGTTTTCATAAAGTCGTTATAACTAACTTCCCATAAAGCTGTTATAACACTTTTATGTTCTAAACCAAAAACTCTTCAATACCACAAGTCTCTTTTCTTTTAAAACGACAACAAGTATTCTTTTAGAACCCAAAAGACTTACTCTTTTCAAAACAAGTAACCTATACTTAAAATCAAGTTACTTCTCTTTTTCCGAAACAAGTCGTTATAAGTCAAGTCTCTTTTAGAAATCAAGTTCCTTACTTATTCTCATTTCCGAAATCAGTAAAACGTTATTCCTTTTAAAAGCCAAGTACTCATTACTCATGAATGAGGTTTCACACTTTTTAACAAACTTCATGTCAATACAATTAAGTCAAGTCTCTTATCTTATAAGATTAAGTCTCTTAACTTCTAAAATCAATATCCATTCTTTTATCTTATTAAGTCGTTATACCTAACTTCCCATAAAGCTAGTATAACTTTTTAGCTTTCAAAACCAAGTATTACTCCTCTTTCAAAACGGTTCTTAAATCTTTTGAAATACTTCAAGATTCTTATTATTCAGCTTAAGTCAAAAGACATTCTTTGTACAACTACGTTCAGTTAACATACGTACGTCCACCGTACTATATATATATTCTTTTAAAAAAAATATCATGCTCAAAAGTATAGGAAGAATTGCATACCTCGCGACGATTATCGACAGTTAGCAATACGCTCCACAGTACTGTAACCCTGCTAGCCTTTTCCACTCTTCAAGTAGAATACGCTACTCGTAGTACTTCCACCTAATATAGGCCAAACGACTATTAACTTCAAAACACTGCGGTTCCATATTCTCTGAGAAAATTCGGCAGCCTCGCCCGCAAATCGTAGAATCTCCTCTCTATCGAGGCGGCTACCAAGCCAACCGGGGTTTACACGTCTAACCGGACGTGTACAATTCTACTCCACAATAATACAACAGTCTACTGTAAATACAGTTCAATTCTCTTCTGATATACCTTCCTTGTATATAACTTATACTTAAATCTTATACTTCAACAGTATGCAAACTCTAATACAAAAGAAGGTCAAGCGTATTTACCTCGATAAGCCCAAAATTATCCAAGTTAAAAGACGATCCTGAGCAAGGTTTAGCTCTACTCGTGCGCTCCAATTCGCTCAAGAAACCCTTAGAAGTTCTACACACTTACTAAGTACTCAACCAATTATGGAGATTTTTCCATAGGGTTTCGTTTAGTGGCTAAAGGAAAGTATAGTAGTATTTTCCGGCTTTTAAGAAAGAGGTACTTGGAAATTCTACAAAGGTTTTGGGCTAGAGTATTTTGGCATTAAAACAATACTTGGAGAAGTATTTCTCAACCAGGGGGGGTGGTATTTTACGAGAACAACTAGGCAAAGGGGGGGGGGATACTTGTCACGACCCGAACCCGGGCCCGTGACTGGTGCCTTACCCCGGGCACCCTAGTGATACAACATCAGAGAAAAACCAGCGGAAATAAAAACTTAAACATACAAATAGATATGGATCAAGATAAAAGAAAATAGGCCAACCAAAACGGTTGCCTTTCAGCATATATATATATATATCGACCTTTGAACAGTTACAATCATTACAACCCACCTTGGCATGCTACAGACCTCTAAGATTTTTACAACAACTATGACGGACAGGGCCCCCGCCATACCACGAATGTACAAGAACCCTGCACTGTGGTAACATACCAAAAGATAAGCCTCCGAAGGAACGGAGCTTCAATCTGGCTGAAAGTGTGATCCTATAAGCGAGGATCGGCCGGTAGATGTACCTCTACTGCGGCGTTAACGCGGCCCGAAGGAGGTCGATAACAACGGTACCAAGTATGTGGCGAAAATCAGTAAATGAAATCATAATAGTCTATATAAAGCGGGAGACATGTATGATAACCAAACTACGATGACACAACATATAACAATCATATCAAGTCGGGGACTCACGCCTCCAAATCATCACTCGTGCGTGGAATTCTTCCTCATCGCCAGATCTATGATTTAACAATACCAAGAGTATACATGAACACGGTCCCACGTGTCATAAAAACCGTCTGGGGCAAGTATAACTACCAGATCCGACCGTACCAATAATCAGTATAACCATATCATGAAGGCGACCGCGTGGCAAGTGCAATAGCCTCCACTCCTCCTGCGCCACGTGGTGGCGGGGGCAAGTGAATCGCTACGCACTGATCACAACCGTAAGTCACGAAGCTCCATTCAAACACTGACTCGCGAAGCTGACACGTGGCAAGTGCACTAGCCTCCACCAGCTCCTCCCTGCGCCACGTAGCTGACGGGGGCAAGCGAATCGGCTAAGCACCAGATCACAACCGTAAGTCACGATACTTCGCCGCGAAGCTGACACGTGGCAAGTGCAATAACCTATACCAGATCCACCTGCGTCACGTAGCTGACGGGGGCAAGTAAACAGGCTACGCACCCGATCACAACCGTAAGTCACGATACTTCGCCATAAATAACCATAATGGTCACATGTCCACATAATCCATCATCGGTGTAGACATGCCCATGTAACAATAATAATGGAAGCATACCCGTGGAATCTTCCGTCACTGCCGGTACGTCCAAGTAAGTTCTCAACAAGTCAACCGGCCCTCCATCGAGAGACGCGGTAGTATAGAAACATAATTTTTGCACAACAAAGGCTATCACAACAAGCCTAGGCAAGTTACACAACAACAAGCATAGGCAAGTTATACACAACTCAAGGTACTTTCATTTTATGTCAAAGTCCGGGTTTTAACCCTAAAGTACTACGTACGTTAACTTCCTTTTAAAGAGATCCATTCCTTTTATAAAAGTCACCCGATACCCGTAGTATAAAATTTGAGTGACTCACATTTTTAAGTAAACCAGAACACTTCCTTTTTTTCTAAAATCAAGTAACAACATTCCTTTCCTAAAGTTCCAGTTTGCCTAATTTCAATTACTCAAGTCTCTTTATTTTAGAAAAGTTTCATAGTTCAATGTCTTAATCTCTTTCAAAACAATTGAGTAACATATGCCATATGTGTGAGCAGTTTATTCTTGTTTATAACCATCTTATTAAAGCAGCCATGATCTAGAAAATGTAATATTATTTTGTCTCATCTTAGCTTCTATGCAGATGGAGGTTTCTACTGGTTTTAATAATACTTTATTAGTCAATACATTTTCCTTTATTAGCGCTGCTGTGGTTTGTTCGATACTTATTCTGATTTCTGAGATCAATAAAACGTTATTCCTTTTGACAACCAAGTACTCATTACTCACGAATGAGGTTTCACACAAACATTCATATTAATTCATTTAAGTCAAGTCTCTTATCTTTTAAGATCAAGTCTCTTAACTTCTAAAATAAACCATTCTTTTTATCTCTCTTAAGACGTTATACTTAACTTCCCATAAAGCTAGTATAACTCTTATGTTTTCAAAACCAAGTATTATTCTTCTTTCAAAAAGGTTTCTTAATTCCTTTGAAATACTTCAAGATTCTTATTATTCAGGCTTAAGTCAAAAGACATTGCCGTAAAACTATATTCAGTTAACACCCGTACGTCTACCGTACTATATATATATATTCTTGTAAAATACTTCCAGATTCTTATTATTCAGGCTTAAGTCAAAAGACATTGCCGTACAATTACGTTCAGTTAACACACGTACGTCTACCGTACTATATATGATCCTTTAAAATATCATGCTCAAGAGTATAGGAAGAATCACATACCTCCCGACGATTATCGACTATTAGCAAAACGCTCCACGGCTATAACCCGACTAGCCTTGTCCACCTTCCAAGTAGTACATGCTACTTGCAGAACATTCAACCAATAAAGGTTAAGTCTACTGTAAATACGGTCCTATGTACGTACAGTTTTAAACTTCTACTTAAGTTCTTCTGATGTGATCTATTCCAGTCTTTTCTGTAATATCCCTCTATTACAGTTCAATTCTCTTCTATGAATCTTATATTCATTTTTTATACTACTACAGTATGTAATTCCCAATTACAATAGAAGGACAGTAGTATTTACCTCGATAAGCCCCAAAATTATCCAAGTTTAAAGTCGATCCTGAGCAAGGTTTAGCTCCTACTCCGTGCGCTCCAATTCGCTCCAAGAAACCCTTAGAAGTTCTACACAACTTCTACTTAGTACTCCAACCAATTATGGATATTTTTCCATAGGGTTTCGTTTAGTGGCTAAAGGAAAGTATAGTAGTATTTTCCGGGCTTTTAGTATAGGTGTTGTTATACCCCGTATTTCCAGAGTATGTACGTAGGGACGTACGTAGAAAGTTTGTGCCTTAAAGTGCAAAGGCCGAAAATTATTTGTTCACAACACCCGATTAGAGTCGTTTTTCGACGAAACGTTTCCACAGCTTTCGTAGGGAAAATTCCGGCTATGTCATTTCTTATTTTTGCGGATTTTTCCGAGAGACGAAACATTTTGGACCAACGGGAGGGCGACACTTGTCACCCTCCAATTGATGGATGTGAGGCGTTCTTGTGGCCGAATTGGATAGCTTATTTTGTCTTGGAGTTGGTAGGATATTTGTGTAGTGGATGGATAAGGACACTTGGGCAAATCCTTACCCTACACTTGCCTTGCACTTGGCATCATCTTGACCATTGGTTGGCCATGGCTTGACCTATAAATACCCATCCCCTTTGATGAACTTCTTCATCCAAAATTGTGCTAAGTCTTGAAAATCCCTTCCCCCTCTTCTTGTGTGTTCTCGTCCTAGCCTCCCCCTCCCCCCTTTGTGAGGCCCCTTGGCCAGAGTCCTCCCCTTGGCGAGAGTACCCCACAGTGGGGTAGTAGAGGGGTATACACCCCCCCTTGTGGTGTTGTCTCGTATAAATACCCCCCCTCGTGGTAGAAATACTCTCAAAAGTCTTATTATAATGCCCAAATTACCTTAGCCGTATACCTTGTAGTATTCTAAGGTTATACCTATACGAAAAGCCCCGTTATACTATTATACTTCCCGTCAGTCACCAAACCGAAACCCTAAGAAAAATCTCCATGGTTAGTTGGAGTAGTATGTAGAAGTTGGTTAGAACTTCTAAGGGTAGTTTGGAGCGGGTTGGAGCGCACGGAGTTGGAGCTAAACGTTGCCCAAGATCGACTTTATACTTGGATAATTATGGGCTTATCGAGGTAAATATCTTGTCCCTCTATTGTAATTGGAAATTACATGATTGTTAGACTATATAGTTGAAGTATACTATATATAGAACTGAACGTTGTTATCGGCAATGTCTTTGGACTTAAGCCTGAATAATAAGAAACCTTTTCGAAAGAAGAGTGCTGAACTGTAATTACATAGGACTGTATTACAGTAGACTTGTGTAGCTTTTCTGTGAGGTAGAATTGTGCACGTCCGGATTAGACGTATAACCCCCCCTGGTTGGCTTGGTAGCCGGCCCCGATAGAGGAGGAGATTTACGCTGTTGCGGGGGGGGGAGGTGCTGCCGAATTTTCTGTAGAATGTTCTACGAAGAGATCTAAATATTAATAAGCGCCTTGTGGCCTTATAGGTTGAAGTACTGCGTGTGGCGCGATCTTGGCTTAAGGAGTAGAAGCGGTTGGAAGTACTTGGAGCGTTTTGCTATTAGTCGATACTCGTCGCGAGGTATGTGAACCTCTTCCTATCTCTTCTAGCATGATATGTGTGTAACTATGTAGTACGATAGACGTACATGTGTTAAATGTATTTGATTGGTCTAAAACATAAAGTGTTATAACGGCTTTATGGGAAGTTGGTTATAACAGCTTTATGTAGGTAAGAAAATACTTGTGGTTTTAAAAGGGTAACTGATTTGAACTATAACTGGCTGGTTAGGTAATAATAAAGAACTAGAAGTATTTCAAAAGATTTTTGAATCATTTTGAAAGAAGAAGTAATACTGGGTTTTTAAAAACTTAAGAGTTATACTAGCTTTATGAGAAGTTAGGTATAACGGCTTAAGAATGTTTCTTGATTTGAAATCGAATGTGTATCGACAAACCATCGCAGGCGTTAATAAAAGGAAATATTTTGACAGATTAAGTATTATTAAAACCAGTAGAAACTTCCATCTGCATAGAAGCTAAGATGAGACAAAATGACATTTCCTAGATCATGGCTGCTGTAATAAGATTGTTATAAACAAGAATATCCTACTCACATATAAGGCTTATGTTTCTCAGATGGTTTAAAAGAGAATTATATTCTTAAATGAATAAGATTATGAACTACGAAACCTTTCGAAAATGAGAAACTTGAGTAATTGAAATTAGGCAAACTTGAAACATTTGGAAAAGAATGTCGTTACTTGATTTTACGAAGAGAAGTGTTTTGATTTACTTCAAAAGATAATCACTCTATTTTCATATACTACGGGTATTGTGTGACTTTTATAAACGTAACGTATCTTTTAAAAGATAATGTATGAAGTACTTTGGGAATAGATACCCGATCTTGTTAATCATATATTAGAATGTACCTTGTGTGTATAACTTGATTGTGTTGGTTTGTGATAGCCTTGTAATACTTTCTTGTTGATTTGATAAGTAAACATGCTAGGATGCTACGTGTGTTAGTATCTTGTGATGTTTTGTGTAAAGGGGGTTTTCCCTCGACTGCGCTTAAAGTTGTTTGACTCTCAGCCGTTATGTTGGTATTATACCACTCACCTTGACTTGTTTCCGGAGGTTGTCGCCTCCGTCGCAGTGGTAGACTCAGTGGTCTAGTGACCTATGATTCGAGAATACCGTATGCAGGTCTGTATGGCCTCTGCGGAGCTCAGAGAGTTCCAGGTTAGTTGGCGGCCCGGGTGGTCATGCGGTCTTTGTGGCCATGCGGACGGCGAGTCCAGGACGCTGCCGGGGAGTAGCTACCCTCGATGCGGGGAATACCTCATGCGGGCCATTGGAATGGCCCATGCGGAGCTATGGGAAGTTCCAGGGCTAGACGCGCACATTAGATACTGCGGGCGAGTGGCCAGCTTTGATCATGTGACGGTCTAGACAGATCTCATGATACAGTTTACGACCTTGTTTGTACGGTGGGTTTTAGTAGTCGGCTATGCCTTCGTACTTACCCCGTACGGTTTTTATGATGACACAGGTGGGACCTGGTGTTCATGTGTACTTCTTGGTGTGATTATATCATAGACTGCCGGCAGTGCAGAAGGTATGCCACGGGCATGATTGATGTTGTGGGCGTGAGACCCATTGTTATATTTGAGTGATGACTTGAGGGCGTGAGTCCCTGACTTGACATGACTGCTTATTTATTGTGAACTGTAGTTTGGTTATCATACATGTCTCCTGCTTTATATAGACTACTATGATTTCATTTACAGTATTTTCAGTTTCACATACTTGGTACTTGTTATCACCTCGCCTTCGGCCGCGTTCATGCCGCAGCAGTTGAGGTACACCGCCGTTGATCCTAGCTCGTGGTCACAGCGTTTGGGAAGCTCCGTTTCTCCGGAGGCTTATCAGTGGTATAGTCCCCTGTCGTAGTAGGTGTTTGCATTCAGGGGTTTGGCGGGGCCCTGTCCCGCCATTGTTGTCGTATCATTCTTAGAGGTCTGTAGTACTGTTGTGGGCAGAGTTGTAATGGGATGTAACTGTTCGGTTTTAAATTGATTTATATATATATGTCGTAAGGCAAGTTTTCTCAGACTATTTTTTCATACTTCTTGTTATTTCATGTTATCGTCTTATGTTCCGTGATTACTCGATGTTGTATCACTAGGGTGCCCGGTAAGGCACTACCACGCCCGTTCGGTCGTGAGTGTAACCTTGGAATACTATAAGGTATTTGGGCCAAGGTATTTTAGTATTATAACAATACTTGGAGAGTATTTCTACCAAGAGGGGGGGTGTGTATTATACGAAAACTACAAGGCAAGGGGGGGGGGGTACTTTCGGCCACACCACTAGAGGGGGGGGGGGAGTACCCTCTCGGCCAAGGCTCACAAAGGAGGGGGAGGACTTGGCCGAATGCTACACTTAAGGGGGAGGGATTTTTGAGACTTGGAGAATGATTTTTGGATGAAGAAGTTCATCAACTAAGGGGGGGTATTTATAGGTCAAGCAATGGCCAACCAATGGCCAAGATGAAGACAAGTGTGGTGCAAGTGTAGGGCTAGGATTTACCCATGTGTCCTTATCCATCTACTACACAAAATATCCTACCTAACCCTTGACCAAGAAAAAGCACAAAAAACGTGCCAAAGAAAGCCCTCTTTGCCGTCCATTGAGGGTGACAAGTGTCACCCTCCCGTTGGTCCAAAATATTTCATCTCTCGGAAAAATCCGCAAAAATTATAAATGTCATAGCCGGAATTTTCCCTCCGCAAGTTTAGTAAAACGTTTCGTCGAAAAACGATTCTTTTCGGTACTTGTGTACAAATTTCGAACCTTGCCAACCTTAAGGCTTAAATTTTTATACGTACGCCCTCACGTACATACTCTGGAAATACGGGGTATAACATTCTCCCCTCCTTAGAAACATTCGTCCCGAATGTTCCTTCTCAAGACGGATAACGATAAAGTTCTTCTAACAAGTTGCCAACGCCACACCCGGCCACGAAATGACACACGTTCTCTTCCTTCCTTACTCGTCGTGCCCTTCTCGAACACTTGAACTCTTCTAGTATACGTACCACACTTCAGTCATCGCTTCGGTTTCCAAAACTTTGGAGTCACCACCTTCAAACTTGGTCATCTTACTAACCTCAATCTTCCTTAAGGCCATTCCCGGCCTTCACGATCCGCTTCTGGTCGAACATATCCACGAACTCATACGATGGTCATCTAAACTTGGGCCTAGCACCCTCGTGACCCTACCACCTGGCGGGACCACCTCGAACTGACCCAACCCCAAACCGGGCTACGGGTTGACCCGCAACATGGCCCCAACCCGACCCACTTAATGCATCAAGCTCTTGTTCCCCGATCCGGAACAATCTTACCTATACAGGTCATGAAAGCTACCACTTCCATTTTACACCACCCAAGGAATTTTCCCACAATTACCCCACGTATACTTATACCTTCTGACAAAGATCACCCGCAAAATCTTGTACTCAAGACGGCCTTACATTTAAGGTCTCAACTGTAATATTCTAAGGTTTATCATTGTCTCACCCCCAGGCTTACCCTTATCACTAACCAGGCTTCTAAATCACATTTTAGCACAAAGCTATACGAACATAACACTTAACACATCATCATAACATCAATACATACAAAACTCTAGAGGGTTAAGGATATACCTGAAAATAGGCGGTTCAAAGGACCGCTAAAACTGGGAACTTCCACCGCGACCTCTATCGTGACCTGCTGGTGTATGAACATCCTGCCTAGCTATGGAAGGTGAGGAACCCGCAACTGATCCAGTAGCCTGTGCTATCCCACCAGTGCTACCCCTGGTCGGACAGTCTCTCGTCAAATGGCCCTGTCGGCCGCAAGTATAGCAATCTCCCAAATCGGTACGACATTCCCCTCTATGGGCTTTACCACAACGGTCACACTGAGATACGGGTGGCCTCATCCGGCGAGCACTTCTACTCCCCTGAAAATCTGAAACCTGGGAGCCCTGACCTGCTCCTGAATATCCCGGCGTCCCGGGCCGTGGAGGACCACTGCATCGGGCGGAGGTACATAACTAGTCTGCTGCTGAGGCGGTCCGCCTCGAAAGTCACCAAAGGACCCTGTTGTTCTGGCCCTTTTCTGCTGATCTCGGTCATTCCGACGACCTCTTCGCTCCTCACATCCAAGTGCATAAGCCTGCATGCGGGCAATGTCCATACCCGGCTGGAGAGCTACACCCGAACAACTCTCTGCTAGGTAATCATCGAGCCCTGTAACATATCGATGCACTCGATCCTCCATACTAGCTACTAACGCGGGGACGTACCGGGCCAATGAGTCGAACTCCACATTGTACTCCCGAATCAGACGTCCGTTTCGCCGCAACACCAAAAATTTGTCGCCCGAGCCCTCCTCATCCGCGAGGCAAGAAATGTGCAAGAAATGCCTCTGAGAACTCGCCCCATATACCGGAAGTGCGTTCTCCCGACAGCTCCATGAATCAAACGATCATTGCGGTATCACGCACGATGCGAACCTAGACCACCGACTCGGTCTCCGATGCCTTGATCACTCATGATCCGTCAGAATCGCTTCGGATGAACTCCTCGCGATCATCCTCGTGCCTCGACCCATAAAACTCGCGGACTACAACTCGTAAAATCCCGTAGCCTCAAACTATCTCGATCTAGGGTGAACCATCTGCGTTATCGAATCTGCTGCGCCCACTTATCCTCAAGTTCGCCACAACTCGCCAATAATCGCCAACTCCTTGTACCCCATCTCATCCGCTTCCGCATCGTGGATCGAGGCTCAGTATCGTGGTCTCAGAGATCGCCACGCTCTACTCGCGCCTCCTTCGCCGCTTTGCCCTTCTCGCCCGGTTGCTTGCGCGAGGCATAATCGTAAAACGAAATACGCCGAGGGGTCCAACTTACAACACACTCTAAGGCACGATTTCGTAATGAGAAGAAGGAAACCAATCCAAAATGTCCTGCACCTCCTTATTATAGATGTGGTGCACAACACACCGATAATCAAGACTCTACTAGACACGGTGCAGTAGACACTTTCCGAGGACTAATCGCTCGATACCACTTTTGTCACGACCAACCCGCCCGTGATCGTGCCTTACCCCGCACCCTAGTGATACAACATCGAGAAAACCAATGAAATAAAAACATAAACATACAAATAGATATGGATCAAGATAAAGAAAATAGGCCAACCAAAACGGTTGCCTTTCAAAGATATATATATATATCGACCTTTGAGCGATAATCCTTACAACCCCGCCCACAACAAAGTGCATGCACTTAAGATTTTTACAACAACTATGACGGACAGTGGCCCCGCCATACCCTCGAATGTACAAGAACTCTGCACTGTGGTAACATACCAAAAGATAAGCCTCCAAGGAACGAGCTTCCCAATACGCTGAAAGTGTGATCCTATAAGCGGGATCGACAATGATGTACTCTACTGCGGCATGAACGCAGCTCAAGGAGGTCGATAACAGGTACCAAGTATGTGAAACTGAAAATATTGTAAATGAAATCATAATAGTCTATATAAAGCAGGAGACATGTATGATAACCAAACTACAGTACGCAACATATAAACAGTTATATCAAGTCAGGGACTCACGCCCTCCAAATCATCACTGTGCGTGGAATTCTTCCTCATCGCCAAAGCGCTATGATATAACAATATCAAGGAGTATACATGAACACCGAGTCCCACTGTGTCATAAAACCGTGACGGGCAAGTATAACTACCGATCCGACCGCACCAATAATATCAGACACCCATATCACGGAAGTCGACACGTGGCAAGTGCAATAGCCTCCACCGCCTCCTCCTCGCGCCACGTGACGGGGCAAGTGAATCGCCACGCACCAGATCACAACCGTAAGTCACGGCTCCATCCAAACACCGACTCGCGGTCGACACGCGTGGCACTAGCCTCCACCAGCTCCTCCCTGCGCCACGTAGCTGACGGGGGCAAGCGAATCGGCTAAGCACCAGATCACAACCGTAAGTCACGATACTTCGCCATAAATAACCATAATGGTCACATGTCCACAGAATCCATCATCGGTGTAGACATGCCCATGTAACAATAATAATGGAAGCATACCCGTGGAATCTTCTGTCACTGCCGGTACGTCCAAGTAAGTTCTCAACAAGTCAACCGACCCTCCATCGAGAGACGCGGTAGTATAGAAACACAATTTTTGCACAACAAAGGCTATCACAACAAGCATACGCAAGTTACACAACAACAAGCATAGGCAAGTTATACACAACTCAAGGTACTTGCATTTTATGTCAAAGTCCGGGTTTAACCCTAAAGTACTACGTACGTTAACTTCCTTTTAAAGAGATCCATTCCTTTTATAAAAGTCACCCGATACCCGTAGTATAAAATTTGAGTGACTCACATTTTTAAGTAAACCAGAACACTTCCTTTTTTTCTAAAATCAAGTAACAACATTCCTTTCCTAAAGTTCCAGTTTGCCTAATTTCAATTACTCAAGTCTCTTTATTTTAGAAAAGTTTCATAGTTCAATGTCTTAATCTCTTTTAAAACAATTGAGTAACATATGCCATATGTGTGAGCAGTTTATTCTTGTTTATAACCATCTTATTAAAGAAGCCATGATCTAGAAAATGTAATATCATTTTATCTCATCTTAGCTTCTATGCAGATGGAGGTTTCTACTAGTTTTAATAATACTTTATTAGTCAATACATTTCCCTTTATTAGCGCTGCTGTGGTTTGTTCGATACTTATTCTGATTTCTGAGATCAGTAAAACGTTATTCCTTTTGACAACCAAGTACTCATTACTCACGAATGAGGTTTCACACAAACATTCATATTAATTCATTTAAGTCAAGCCTCTTATCTTTTAAGATCAAGTCTCTTAACTTCTAAAATAAACCATTCGTTTTATCTCTCTTAAGACGTTATACTTAACTTCCCATAAAGCTAGTATAACTCTTATGTTTTCAAAACCAAGTATTATTCTTCTTTCAAAAAGGTTTCTTAATTCCTTTGAAATACTTCAAGATTCTTATTATTCAGGCTTAAGTCAAAAGACATTGTCGTAAAACTATATTCAGTTAACACCCGTACGTCTACCGTACTATATATATATATTCTTGTAAAATACTTCCAAATTCTTATTATTCAGGCTTAAGTCAAAAGACATTGCCGTACAATTACGTTCAGTTAACACACGTACGTCTACCGTACTATATATATATATATTATTCAGGCTTAAGTCAAAAGACATTGCCGTACAATTACGTTCAGTTAACACACGTACGTCTACCGTACTATATATGTTCCTTTAAAATATCATGCTCAAGAGTATAGGAAGAATCACATACCTCGCGACGATTATCGACTATTAGCAAAACGCTCCACGTCTATAACCCGGCTAGCCTTGTCCACCTTCCAAGTAGTACATGCTACTTGCAGAACATTCAACCAATAAAGGTTAAGTCTACTGTAAATACGGTCCTATGTAAGTACAATTTTAAACATCTACTTAAGTTCTTCTGATGTGATCTATTCCAGTCTTTTCTGTAATATCCCTCTATTACAGTTCAATTCTCTTCGATGAATCTTATATTCATTTTTTATAGTACTACAGTATGTAATTCCCAATTACAATAGAAGGACAGTAGTATTTACCTCGATAAGCCCCAAAATTATCCAAGTTTAAAGTCGATCCTGAGCAAGGTTTAGCTCCTACTCCGTGTGCTCCAATTTGCTCCAAGAAACCCTTAGAAGTTCTACAAAACTTCTACTTAGTACTCCAACCAATTATGGAGATTTTTCCATAGGGTTTCGTTTAGTGGCTAAAGGAAAGTATAGTAGTATTTTCCGGGCTTTTAGTATAGGTGTAACCTTGGAATACTATAAGGTATTTGGGCCAAGGTATTTTAGTATTATAACAATACTTGGAGAGTATTTCTACCAAGAGGGGGGTGTGTATTATACGAAAACTAGAGGGGGGGGAGTACCCTCTCGGCCAAGGCTCACAAAGGAGGGGGAGGACTTGGCCGAATGCTACACTTAAGGGGGAGGGATTTTTGAGACTTGGAGAATGATTTTTGGATGAAGAAGTTCATCAACTAAGGGGGGGTATTTATAGGTCAACCAATGGCCAACCAATGGCCAAGATGAATACAAGTGTGGTGCAAGTGTAGGGCTAGGATTTACCCATGTGTCCTTATCCATCTACTACACAAAATATCCTACCTAACCCTTGACCAAGAAAAAAGCACAAAAAAACGTGCCAAAGAAAGCCCTCTTTGCCGTCCATTGAGGGTGACAAGTGTCACCCTCCCGTTGGTCCAAAATATTTCATCTCTCGGAAAAATCCGCAAAAATTATAAATGTCATAGCCGGAATTTTCCCTCCGCAAGTTTAGTAAAACGTTTCGTCGAAAAACGATTCTTTTCGGTACTTGTGTACAAATTTCGAACCTTGCCAACCTTAAGGCTTAAATTTTATACGTACGCCCTCACGTACATACTCTGGAAATACGGGGTATAACAATACTTCTCGGCCAAGGCCTCTCAAAGGGGGAGGGGGACCTTGGACGAAAACTACACTAAGGGGAGAGAAGGGGGCTCTCGGCTAGAGCTCTCAAGAGGGGGGGGGGGGTGGGGAAGGGATTTCAAGACTTAGAAATCATTTGAGGGATGAAGAAACCTTCAAGTTAGGGGAGTATTTATAGGCCAACCAATGGCCAAGATGAAGCCAAGTGCTAGGCAAGTGTAAGGCCAAGATTTGGGCAAGTGTACCTTATCCATCTACCACCAAAATATCCTACCAACTCCTTGACCACAAACAAGGCAAAAAACGTGCCAATGTTCTCGCCCAAACCGTCCACTTGAGGGTGACAAGTGTCACCCTCTCGTTGGTCCAAAATATTTCATCTCTCGGAAAAATACGCAAAAATAATAAATGACATAGCCATAATTTTCCCTTCGTAAAGTTTGGAAAACGTTTCGTCGGAAAATGATTCTTTTCGTGGGTTGTGCACAAATTTCGACCTATGCCTAACTTTAAGGCTAAAACTTTTATACGTACGCCTCACGCATATACTCCGAAATACGGTATAACATTTTCCCCTCCTTAGAAACATTCGTCCCGAATGTTCCTTCTCAAGTCAGATAACGATAAAGTTCCTCTTAACTTAAACAAGTTGCCAATGCCACACATGGCCACGAAATAGCACACGCGTAAATACTTAAATCCAAGTCCATGAGGAATCACCTGGATCATTACAAAACTCCCACCCAAGGTCTAAAAGATATTTCCCTCGCATCTTCACTTCATAACAAAATGACCTCTTTTATTCTGCTAACACACATTCACTTCTTTCCTTACTCGTCGTACTCTTCTTGAACACTTGAACTCTCCTAGTATACATACCATACTTCAGTTCCCAAAATTTCTTGAGCCACTACCTCCTAACTTGGTCATCATACTAGCCTCGATCTTCTTTAAGGCCATTCCCGGCCTTCACGAACCGCTTCTGGTCGAATATATCCACGAACTCATACGATGGTCATCTAAACTTGGGCCTAGCACCCCCGTGACCCTACCACCCCGGGACCACCGAATCGACGGCCCCACTCCGGGCTCACGGTTGACCCGCAATACGCCCTCAACCCGACCCTCCGTCGCGCCAACTCTTGCTCCTCGATACGGAACAATCTTACTAATTCACATCAGGAAAGCTACCACTTTCATTTTACACAACTCACGGAATTATCCCACAATACATTATACGCAAACCAAGTATTTCGACAAAGACTAACCGTAAAATCTTTTATTCAAGCCGGCCTTACATCTAAGGTCTCAACGTGTAATATTCTAAGGTTCATACCTTCCCTGCCCCCATACTTATTCTTTCAACTATCCATGTCTCTAAACCACAATACACACAAAGCTATCTGTACATAACACTCAACATACAATCATCGTATCACGCATGCAAAACTCTAGAGGGTTAAGGATATACCTGAAAAGATAGGCGGTTCAAAGGACCGCTAAAACTGGGAACTTCCACCGCGACCTCTGCCGTGGCCTGTCGGTGTATGAACATCCTGCCTAGCTATGGAAGGTGAAGAACCCGCAACTGATCTCGTAGTCTGTGCTATCCTACCAGTGCTACCCCTGGTCGGACAGTCTCTCGCCAGATGGCCCTGTTGGCCGCAAGAATAACAATCTCCCAAGTTAGTACGACACTCTCCCTTATGAAGTTTTCCACAACGGCCACACTGAGACAAGGGCGACCTCATCCGCGAGCACTTACTCTCGAAAATCTGAAACACAGGAGCCCCGACCGCTTGAATATCCCGGCGTCCCGGCTGCGGAGGACCACTCTGTACTGGCGGAGGTACATAACTATTATGCTGGTGAGGCGGTCCGCCTCGAAAGTTATCAAAGGACCCTGCTGTTCTGGCCCTCTTCTGCTGATCTTGGTCATTCCGTCGACCTCTCCGCTCCTCACATCCAAGTGCATAAGCCTGCATGCGGGCAATGTCCATGCCCGGCTGAAGAGCTACACCCGAACAAGCCTCTACCAAGTCGTCATCGAGCCCGGTGACGTAGCGGTGCACTATGTCCTCCATGTCGGCTACTAATGCGGGGACGTACATAGCTAATGAGTCGAACTCCACATTGTACTCCCGAACCGTACGCCCGCTCTGCCTTAACACCAAAAATTTGTCGGCCCGAGCCCTCCTCATCTGTGGAGGCAAGAAATGTGCAAGAAATGCCCCTGAAACTCGTCCCATACGGCTGGAAGTGCATACTCCCCCCGGGACAGCTCCCACGAATCAAAACCGATCATCGCAGATCACGCGGCCGATGGGAACCTAAGACCACCGACTCGGTCTCCAAGCCTTGATCACTCATAATCCTCTCAGAATCGCCGAATGAACTCCTGCGGATCATCCTCGTGCCTCGACCAGAACTCTGGCGGCTACAACTCGTAAAGTCCCGTAGCCTCAAACTATCCAATCTCGGGTGAACCACGGGTGCATCGAATCGCCGCTGGCCCACCTATCCTCATGTTCGCCACGATCCCGGCGAATCGGGCCATCTCTTTGTAACCGCTCTCTCTGCTTCCGGTGTGGGACCGAGGCTCAGTATCGTTGTCTCAGCAGCATCGCTGCGGCTCTAAACTCGCTGGGCCGGTGGCGTCGCAAAACTCGCCGTCAAGCACAATCTCGTGCATCGACGCCTGTGCCTCGCATTCTCTCAGATCCCACTAGCGCCTCGGCCGCTTTGCCCACTGGGCCCGGTTGCCTGCAGAGGCATAATCGTAAAACGAGATACGTCGAGGGGTCCAACTTACAACACCTTCTAAGGCACGATCTCAGAATGAGAAGAAGGGAAAACCAATCCTAAATGTCCTATAGCCTCCTGATTATAGATGTGGTGCACAACACACCGATAATCAAGACTCTACTAGACACGGTCAGAAGACACTTTCCGAGGATTAATCGCTTCGATACCACTTTTGTCACGACGCCCGGCTCGTGGATCGTGCCTTACCCTGTGCACCCTAGTGATACGACATCGAGAAAATCACGGAAATAAAACTTAAACATGAAACAAGAGATAAGATCATAAACAAAGCCAACCAAACGGTTACCTTCCAATAAAAATATATGTATACAAATCTTTCAAACCGAGCAGTTTAATCCTTTTACAAACCCCGCCACAACAAGATTTCTGCACTTCTAAGAGTTTTTATACAACATGACGGGATAGGGCCCCGCCATACCCCTGAATGTACAAGAACCTACAACTCAGGGTAACATACCAAAGATAAGCCTCCGGAGAAACGGAGCTTCCCAACGCTGAACTGTGATCCTAAGAGCGAGGATCAGCGACCGATGCACCTCTACCTGCGGCATGAACGCAGCCCCCCGAAGGAGGTCAGTACAACAGGTACCAAGTATATGAAACTGAAAATACTATAAATGAAATCATAGCAGTCTATATAAAGCAGGAGACATGTATGATAACCAAACTACAGTTCATAATAAATAAGCAGTCATGTAAGTCAGGGACTCACGCCCTTAGAGTCATCACTCAAATATAATTATGGGTCTCACGCCCGCAACATCAATCATGCCCGTGGAATACCTTCCTCACTGCCGGCAGTCTATGATATAATAACACCACGGAGAACACATAAACACCAAGTCTGTACTAACAATACTATACAACCAAACCACGAAGCTGATACGGGGCAAGTACGAAAGCCGACTACCAGATACCAAGGCCGTGTCACGTAGCTGACCGGGGCAAGTACGAGGGCTAACTACCAGGTACCAAGGCCGTATCACGAGACTTCGTCACTAAACTGAACGGGGCAAGTGCGAGGGCTAACTACCAGGTACCAAGGCCGAATCAGCCACGAGACGGGGCAAGTACGAAAGCCGACCACCAGATACCAAGGCCGAATCAGTATAACCTCATGGAGAGCTAGTCCATGGAATAACACTATCAACAGGGAAACGAACCCTCATCATGGTCGCATACCCGTGGACCATCCATCGAGTCAGTATGCCCATGGACTATCATAGTGGAAGCATACCCGTGGGCCACCCATTGTGTCAGTATGTCCAAAATGATAAAGAGTAACACGACCGGCCCTCCACCGAGAGACGCGGTAACATAAGAATACAACACTTGCACAACAAGGCTATCACACGCAAACATACGCACTTTACACACAACTCAAGGTACTTTCATTTTTATGCCAAAGTCCAGGTTTTACCCCAAAGTACTACGTATGTTAAACTCTTTTTAAAGGATCCATTTCTTTTACAAAGGTCACCCGATACCCGCAGTATAGAGTGGCTAACATCTTTTAAGTAAACCAAAACAACTTCCATACTTTCCTTTTAAAACCAAATTAAGGCAATACCATGCCTTCTTTTTAGACCAAAACACTTCTCCTTTTAAAGTCAAGTTACCACTTTAAAACCAATGATAAAACCATTCTTTCGTTTTCATAAAGTCGTTATAACTAACTTCCCATAAAGATGTTATAACACTTTTATGTTCTAAACCAAAAACTCTTCAATACCACAAGTCTCTTTTCTTTTAAAACGACAACAAGTATTCTTTTAGAACCCAAAAGACTTACTCTTTTCAAAACAAGTAACCTATACTTAAAATCAAGTTACTTCTCTTTTTCCGAAACAAGTCGTTATAAGTCAAGTCTCTTTTAGAAATCAAGTTCCTTACTTATTCTCATTTCCAAATCAAGAAACGTTATTCCTTTTAAAAACCAAGTACTCATTACTCATGAATGAGGTTTCACACTTTTTAACAAACTTCATGTCAATACAATTAAGTCAAGTCTCTTATCTTATAAGATTATGTCTCTTAACTTCTAAAATCAATATCCATTCTTTTATCTTATTAAGTCGTTATACCTAACTTCCCATAAAGCTAGTATAACTTTTTAGCTTTCAAAACCAAGTATTACTCCTCTTTCAAAAACGGTTCTTAAATCTTTTGAAATACTTCAAGATTCTTATTATTTAGGCTTAAGTCAAAAGACATTGCCGTACAACTACGTTCAGTTAACACACGTACGTCCACCGTACTATATATATATTCTTTTTTAAAAAATATCATGCTCAAGAGTATAGGAAGAATCACATACCTCACGACGATTATCGACAGTTAGCAATACGCTCCACAAGATCAGAACTCGCTAGCCTTTTCCACTCTTCAAGTAGAATACGCTACTCGTAGTACTTCCACCTAATATAGGCCACAAACGACTATTAACTTCAAAACAAACGGTTCCATATTCTACGTAAAATTCGCAAAGACCTCCCCGCAATCACAGAAATCTCCTCATCTATCGAGGCCGGCTCACAAGCAAACCAGTGGGGGTTTTACACGTATAACCGGACGTGTACAATTCTACTCCACAATAATACAACAGTCTACTGTAAATACAGTTCAATTCTCTTCTGATATACCTTCCTTGTATATAACTTATACTTAAATCTTATACTTCAACAGTATGCAAACTCTAATACAAAAGAAGGTCAAGCGTATTTACCTCGATAAGCCCAAAATTATCCAAGTTAAAAGTCGATCCTGAGCAAGGTTTAGCTCCTACTCCGTGCGCTCCATTTCGCTCCAAGAAACCCTTAGAAGTTCTACACACTTCTACTAAGTACTCCAACCAATTATGAAGATTTTTCCATAGGGTTTCGTTTTGTGGCTAAAGGAAAGTATAGTAGTATTTTCCGGGCTTTTCGTAAAGATGGTACTTGGAAATTCTACAAAGGTTTTGGGCTAGAGTATTTTGGCATTAAAACAATACTTGGAGAAGTATTTCTCAACCAAGGGGGGTGGTATTTTATGAGAACAACTAGGCAAAGGGGATACTTCTGCCAAGGCCTCTCAAAGGGAAGGACCTGACGAAAACTACACTGTGGGAGAAGGGGCTCTGGCCAGAGCTCTCAAGAGGGGGGGAAAGGGATTTAAAGAATTAAAAAAAATTTTAGGGATGAAGAAACCTTCAAGTTAGGGGAGTATTTATAGGCCAACCAATGGCCAAGATGAAGCCAAGAGCTAGGAAAGTGTAAGGCCGAGATTTGGGCAAATGTACCTTATCCATCTACCACCAAAATATCCTACCAACTCCTTGACCACAAACAAGGCAAAAAACGTGCCAATGTTCTCGCCCAAACCGTCCACTTGAGGGTGACAAGTGTCACCCTCTCGTTGGTCCAAAATATTTCATCTCTCGGAAAAATCCGCAAAAATAATAAATGACATAGCCGTAATTTTCCCTTCGTAATGTTTGGAAAACGTTTCGTCGGAAAACGATTCTTTTCGTGGGTTGTGCACAAATTTCGACCTATGCCTAACTTTAAGGCTAAAACTTTTATACGTACGCCCTCACGTACATACTCTGGAAATACGGGGTATAACAGTCTCGGGATGAGAAACTTTGAACTTTAGAATTTATAAAAATCGAGACCTTAGAGGTAAGGTCGGCTAGAGTAAAAGATTTTACAGTGATCCTTGTCGGAGTACATAGTATGCGGGGAGTATATTCGGGTGATAAGTCCATGAGTGGCATAACTGATTCTTTTGTAAGTGCAGTGGTGAAGACTATACCGGCGTCTGCGTTTTGGAGACTTAGAAGGAACATTCGGGACGAATGTTTCTAAGGGGGGGGGGGGGATAATGTTACACCCCGTAAATTCAAGAAGATAAGATAAGAACATACCAAGGAATATAAGATCTGAAAGTGGAAAGATAAGTGGGCAACATGTGTTGGACAGATTTTGAGTCTACCTTGGAGTGTTGTACCCCAGTTGTTAAGAATTTAGAGGTGTTTAAAAAGCCTAGTGTGTAGTCCGTTAAATCTAGTTCCCAACGCAACAAACCGTTCGTCGATAGGACATCGGAGTCAAAAGTTATGGAAGTTTCAAGTTTGGTGCGCAGTCAGGCAAAACATCGCTTTGCAGTGGCGTACGCCGAATGCAGAGGCTGCCGCACGGTTGTACTCGAGTCCTTGGGGTTGCAGCGCCGCGGCGTCGGAATGCAGGGCCGCGACGCCGGAATGCTGGAACTTTCGGAGAGTGGCCAGCGCCGAGACGGATTTTTCACAGAAAGGACGAAAATCAGGGGATATTTTGTTAAAAGCCTATGGGAGGGTGACAAGTGTCCCTCCCATCTTTTTGACCAAGTAAAGGGTCCTATTTTAGGGCCAAGTCTTCCAAGACTTGGCCATTTCACCTAACCCTCCTAAGAAATCCTCTCCCTTTCTCTCTAGATCATTGAAGAAACCTTGCCTTAGGAGAAATTGTTGGAGCGGCGGAAAGAAGGAAAAGTGTGGGTAAACTTGTGGGAAGCGCTGGTGGACGAGTTTGACGGAAAAGAAGTGGAAGAAAGGGGCTTTTGTGGGTTTCTTCAAAGGTAAAAGTTTCCCCTTCTCTTGGAAATGAGTTAATACTTGTTATAGTAGTTTAGAAATGAGCCTGAGGCTGTTATATTTAAGTTTGAATAGATTTGGATCTTGTTGTCTTGTTGAAAACCGAAATGGGCATGTTAGCCTTAAGATTGTAACTTCAATTGGATTACTAATTTGGTCGTCACATGTTGTAAAGGGGGAAATTGTAGTTGTTGAAGATGTCTAGGGCTAGATATCATGTTAGACCCCATAACATGGATTGAGAAGATAATTGGAAAAGATTTAGGATTGGTTATATTGTTGGCCAAGATTGGCATGGAAAGTGTTGGCTTATTTTTGTATTGTTGTGGGGCGGAATTTTACACGTATTGTTAGGCGTGTAATCCCCTTGTATTTACTGAATTAATTGAGCCTTAAATGTGGCGTTGGTTATTGAATTTCGGCCTTGAAAAAGGTGGCATAGTAAGTAGAAACAAAGGAAGTGTTGTCCAAATTTCCGTAGAATGTAGGGACCTTGCACTTAGTTATTCTACGTTCGAAGCTAGAGTTTGATAGACGTTTTATGACCCTTATAGGATTGAAGTACTACGAGTAGCATATTATACTTAAGGGAGTTAGTACTGTGGAGCATTTTGCTTATTGTCGGCAATCGTCGCGAGGTATGTGATTCTTCCTATCCTCTTCAGCATGATTATTTGTGAAATATATAGTGCAGTAGATGCACGTGTGTTAAAGGAATTTGATTTCCCTTGTTGTTCCTTGACTTGATATGAAGTGTAAAGGTCTTGATTGTTTGAAAAAGTAGGAAAATCTTATTCGTTAGTAATGGGTACTCGGTGGTTAAAGAATAAGCCCTCTTGATCTCATAAGGGCTTATAGTTGTAATTGGTTGGTTTAAAACATAAAGTGTTATAACGGCTTTATGGGAAGTTTGTTATAACCACTTTATGTAGGTAAAAGAATGGTTTGTAAATTTTCAAAAGATAAGAGACTTGGCTTATAATTGACCTAAATGGTGTTGAAAAGTGTGAAACCTCATTCGTGAGAAATGAGTACTTGGGTTTTAAAAGAAAAATGTTGCATAAATTTCGGAAATGGGAATAAGAATCGAACAAGCCAATGCAGCGTTATTAAAGGAAAGAGTAATGACAATTAATTATATTAAAACCAGTAGAAACCTCCATCTGCATAGAAGCTAAGATAAGACAAAATTGTATTACATTTCCTAGATCATGGCTGCTCTAACAAGAATTATTGTAATCAAGTTTTGATCTTCTTAAAAATTCCAAAGTAAGGAACTCGATTTCTAAAAGAAAAGAGACTTAAGAAATTGAAGTGTTTTGTTTTAAAAGAAAGGCATGGTTTTGTCTTGTATTGTTTTAAAACCTAAAGTGTTATAATAGCTTTATGGGAAGTTAGTTATAACGACTTTATGGAAAATAAAGAAATGGATTCATTATTGGATTTAGAATGGTAACTTGATTTTTGGAAAAAGAGAAGTAACTTGTTTTCAAATATTGAACTCTTTGTGAATGGAAAAACATAAGTGGCTTGGTTATAAAAGGTAGGAGTACCTTGATCCTAAAGGGGTTAGATATTTGGGTTTTAAATGGTATACTTGACGTCGTGTTAAGGAGTGTTTAAAGTACCTTGAGTTGTGTGTAACTTTCCTATGCTTGGTTGAGATAGCCTTGTTGTGCAAGGGTTTGATTTGTGCTATCGAGTCTCTCGATGGAGGGCCGGCTATCTGTTATTTGTTTGGACATACTGACACGTTGGGTAGCCCACGGGTATGCTTCCACAGTGAGTAGTATCTGTTATTTGTTTGGACATACTGACACGTTGGGTAGCCCACGGGTATGCTTCCACAGTGAGTATTATCTTGTTATTTGTTTGGACATACTGACACGTTGGGTAGCCCACGGGTATGCTTCCACAATGAGTTTTATCTTGTTAGTTGTTTGGACATACCGACACGTTGGGTAGCCCACGGGTGTGTTTCCACAGGGATTGTTATCTTGTTATCTCCTTTGGGCATACCGACATGTTGGATGGTCCACGGGTATGGGCCCACTTGGACGGTTCCAGGGCCATTCTTATACAGAGGTGAGATTCCAGGGCATGCGGCCATTGTGCGGGTTAAATTCCCGGGTTGTATTTGAGTGATGATTTCACGGGCATGAGTCCCTGACTTAACATGACTGCTTATATGTTGTGTACTGTAGTTTGGTTATCATACATGTCTCCTACTTTATATAGACTATTATGATTTCATTTACAGTATTTTTCAGTTTCACATACTTGGTACCTGTTGTACTGACCTCCTTCGGGGGGTTGCGTTCATGCCGCAGGTTGAGGTACATAGCTTGTTGATCCGCACTCTTAGGATCTGTTACACCCCATAGTTCAGGTCATGCACATGAGAGCGTACGAAAGGGAGTAAGACTTAAAATTTTCAAGAGATAGATTGACGGATTGTTCCGGATGGGTTTTGGTCAACTTTGAGGCGGGTTATGACCCGGTACATTGAGAGTTCCTAAGTGTTTCAAAGGTCCAAGGCGTAGTTCGTTGAGTCTAGATTCCAACGCAACCAACCGTTCGTCGATAGGACGTCGGAGTAGAAAGTTTTGAGAATTACAAGTTCAGTGCGTAGTCGGACAGAAATGTGTTTCGCAAAGCGGCACGCGGCGCCGGATCACGGCCGCGCCGGAGTACCGAGGCCGCTGAAGTTGCAGCCGCGCGCCGGGAAGCGTGGCCGCGCCAAGTTCGCAGAAGTCGCGGAGGTTTCAGCCGCGCACCGGAAGTAGGCCGCGCCGAGGCGGATTCTCGCGGAAAACTTAGAAAAGTCAGATTTTCTTTTAAAGACTTGGGAGGGTGACAAGTGTCCCCATCTGATTTTGCATGCATTATATTGACCAAGTCTTCAAGACTTGATCATACTTCATCTCTCTCTCTTAGACAAAAGCTCTTCCTTCTCTCTTAAAAGTTCAAGCTCCTCATTCCTTCTAAAATCCCAAGAGATATTTTAGCCTTAGGAGAAATCTGAAAAGAAAAAGGCAAGAAGGAAACTTGTGGCTAGCTTGTGAAGATTATTGTGGTGGTATTCTTGGAAAGGAGGCTAGCAAATTGTTGGAATAGATTTGGCTAAAGCTTTAAGGTAACATTTCTTCCTTTAGAATTAGTTCCTAGTATTGCATGTTAAGAAGGAAGAACCTGTGGTAGTAAATAATGCTCTTAGAGTCATTGCATGCAAGGAATGTGGTTTGGATATAAAAGAATTGGTTAAGAAGATATTATGAGCATGTTGTAGCCTAAAAAAATTACCTTAGAATTATTTAGTAAATTGTTGTGTCTAATGGGGCAGAATTTTACACACCCAAGTTTGGAGGTGTAATCCCCTTTAAAATGTTGGATTGTTGAGTCTTAAATGTGGCGTTTGGATGATAAATTCGGCCTTGAGAAAGGTGGCAAAGTATGTAGAAACAAAGGAAATGCTGCCCAATTTTCCATAGAATTTAAGGGCTTTGAACTTAGATTATTTCTACATTGAAATTAGAGGTTAATAAACGTATCATGGTTGTTATAGGTTGGCATATTACTTGCGGTAGTTTGAGCTTAGCAAGTGGATTGACCGAAGAGGTATGTGGAAACTTTCTTACCTCTTGAGCATGAGTAGTTGTAACTATATAGTACGGTAGACGTACGTGTTTTAAATGAAGTAAATCCTTTTGTTATACTTGACTTGTTTTAAGAAAATGTCTAAGTGGTTGGGTTAAGAAGTTAACCCGCTTGTTCTTAAGGAGTGGTTTATCCTCAATAAGGTAGACAAGGATTTCTTGACATAATGAAGTATAGAGTACTTGGTGTGAAAGTATTGAGTATTGAATTATTCTAAAAGATAAGAGACTTAAATTTTTGAGGTAAGAAACTTGTTTTCTAAAAGATAAGAAGCTTGAAGTATTTTGAAAATTGTATGAATTTGTTTGAAGTATAAGTCTCTTGGTTAGTAAAAGAACGAAATGATTTATAAGGAGTTATAACGGCTTTATGGGAAGTTAGTTATAACGGCCTTATGAAAGGATAAGGATGTCTTAAATTTCTAAAGCATAAAGTTAGTATAACGGCTTTATGGGAAGTTGGTTATAATAACTTTATGGAAGGTTATGAAAGTTGTCTATTTTGATTAATGAGCATAAGTTGTCTAGATTGTGAAAAATTGAAGTTACTTGGTTTCAAGCTTTGAAATGAGTTTTCCAAAGGTGTAGTAACTTACTTTGAAAAATAGACGCGCCTTGATACTACGGGTGTTAGTATCTTGGATTTTGCATAAAAAGGAATCTTTTGGAAAGAATGTACGTACGTAGTACTTTGGCTTGTTAAAAGAGAATTATTCTGTTTGTGCCTTGATAGTGTTTTGGCTTGTTTAATTGAGAATTATTCTATGTGTGCCTTGATAAGTACTTTGGCTTGCTTAAATAAGAATTCTCTACCATTATGTGAAAAGAAGGCATGGTAATTGTCTTGTTTTATGTAAAGGCATGGTATTGAAATTCGAATTAAAAGCATGTAGTTATGAGTCTATTTGGCGCATCGGTGATGGAGGATTCCACGTACGCGCCACGATGAGGGTTCGCTTCCCTATCGATGATTATTCCATGGATTAGCTCTCCACGAGGTTCATCACGCAGGTGGATCTAGTAGTTAGCCCTCGTATTTGCCCCTGGCCGTAGACGTGATGCAGTGGATCCGTAGTTGGCTGCATTTGCCTTGGCCGGTTGGGTTAGGCGAAGTGGTGACGCAGGTGGATCCGTGGTTAGCCTACGATTTGCTCCTGGCCATGTGACGCAGGTGGATTCGGTAGAGGCTATCGCGACTTGCCTGGCCACCGTGATTCGTATTAGTATTGTTGGTACGGTGGATCTCGTAGCCGCTTTCGCCTGCCCGCCATTGAGGACGCAGGTGGATCTCGTAGCTATGCCTTCGCATTTGCCTCGCATTGCCTCGATGACGCAGGTGGGATCTAGTGTTCATGTGTACTCCTTAGTGTTTTTTCTTCATAGACTGCCGACAGTGAGGAAGGAATTCCACGGGCATGATTGATATTATAGGAATGAGACATATGGTTATATTTGAGTGATGACTTAGAGGGCGTGAGTCCCTGACTTGACATGGCTGCGTATATGTTGTGTACTGTAGTTTGGCTATCATACATGTCTCCTGCTTTATATATATGCTATTATGATTTCATTACGCATTTTCGCCACATACTTGGTACCGTTGTAATCGACCTCCTTCCGGTCGCTGCTCATGCCGCAGTCGAGATACGAGCTTCCGGTCCGCCTCTTAGATCACCGCTCGCTTGGGAAGCTTCATCTCCGAGGCCTTGTCTTTTGGTATGATTCCTGAGGTTATAGACTTTTGTACATTCAGGGGTATGGCGGGCCCCGTCCCGCCACGCTTGTTATTCCTGTGAGGTCCAGAGTCACGCTTGTGGTTTGGGCTGTAAGAATAAGTTGTACTTCTGATTAAGTATGTTTTATGGAAGGCAGCCTTATCGGCTGGCCACCGATGTTTACCTTTTTATAAGTTATGTATGTTCCGCTATTCCTCGATGTATACCGACAGGTGCCTCGGCAGGGTACGCCGCGCCCGGTCGGGTCGTGACAGATCGCTGCTCGCTTCTGAAAGCTCCATATCTCCTAAGCTTGTCCCGTGGTACTGCCTCGAAGTAGTAGACTTTTGTACAATCAGGGGCATGGCGCGGCCCTGTCCCGACATTAGGGTATTAAAATTCTTAGAGGTCTGTAGCACTATCGCGGCGTAGTTTGTAAGGATGTAATCGCTCAAGTTTTCATTTATGTACAAAAAGGTAACCGTCATAGCCTGTTTTCTTATTTCACTGTTTTCTTTCATAAGTTTTTATTTCCGCTGGTTTTTCTCTGATGTTGTATCACTAGGGTGCCCGGGGTAAGGCACCAGTCACGGGCCCGAGGTCGGGTCGTGACAGGTATCGTGTGACTCTTGTGAAAGAAAAAAGGATCTTTTTTAAAGAGATAATGTATGAAGTACTTTGGGGCTAAAAACCCGAACTTGTTGGCATAAAATAGGAAGTACCTTATGTGAACAACTTGACTATGTTGGTTTGTGATAGCCTTGTAATACTTTCTTGTTGGTTTGATAAGTAAACATGTTAGGATGCTACGTGTGTTAGTGTCTTGTGATGTTTGTGTAAAGGGGTGTCCCTTGATTGTGCTTATGTTGTTTAACGATAAGCTGTTATGTTAGTATTGTACCACTCACCTCTTGACATGATATACCGGGGTTAAGCCGCCTCCGACGCGGGATACCTCACGCGGTCTGTGTGACCTATGCGAGCTACGAGAGTTCCGTGTTAGTGTGCGGGGATACCTCACGCGTCCATGGCTACGTGCATTACGAAAGTCCGTGACGATGTCGAGGTAGCTACCCTCGACGCGGGATTACCTCACGCGCCTAGGTGGCCTACGCGAGTCGCGCGAGTTCCAGGATTTGACGCGCACATTGATACCGAGGGCGAGTGCCCGCCGATCATATGGCGCGCCTAAAAGACCTCGTGATACAATTTTATAGCATTGTTGGTGCGTGGGTTTTAGTAGTCGCTATGCCTTCGCATTTACCCGCACGGTTTTATTATGACACGTGGGACACGTGTTCATGTATTCCTTGGTGCTTTTATATCATAGATCACGCAGAGGAAGGTATTCCACGCATGATTGATGTTGGGGCGTGAGACCAATAGTTATATTTGAGTGATGACTTTGAGGCGCGAGTCCTCGACTTGACATGATCGCTATTTATCAGGAATCGTAGTTTGGTTATCATACATGTCTCCCGCCTTATATAGACTACTATGATTTCATTTACGTGATTTTCGCCACATACTTGGTACCGCCAGATCGACTCCTTCGTGGCGCGTTCATGCCGCAGTAGAGGTACACCGTCGATCCTCGCTCTTAGGATCACAAGCGTTTTGGGAAGCTCCGCTTCTCGAGGCTTATCTCGTATAGTCCGTCATCAGTAGGTACTTACATTCGTGGTATGGCGGGCCCCATCCCGTTGTTGTTATTATAAAACTCTTAGGTGCAGAGTAATCGCTGTAGGCGTAGTTTGTAATAGGGATGAATCGCTCAAGTTTATGTTTATATATGCCGAAGGAAACTTTTCGCAGATAAACTGCTTCACACTTCATATTATTTCATGTCTCGCTTTATATTCCGCTGACACTGATGTATGTCTACTGGGTGCCCGGTAAGACACTACCACGCCCGGTTCGGGTCGTGACAGACCGCTACGCCACCGGTTAGATGATTATTTGGCGAGTCTTGCTCAGCGTGGCTCTTCACCGCATGGACATTGCCCGCACGCAGCTCACGACTGACGCGGCGAGCGTAGAGGCCGACGGGTTGGCGATATCATCGTAAGAAGGCTAGGACGACAGATCTTTTGGTAGCTCTCGGTGGACGGCCTCAACAAAGCTTCAGATTTGCACCACACCAGCTCAGAGCACTCCTACACCGCCTTCGTGACGCCAGGTATTCGAGGCGCATCAGGCCCTAGGACTTGAATTCGTGGTAGCATGGGTGCTAACCGATCAAGTCCTCTCGCTGTGTCCGATGTGGTAGATTCCATTCGAGTTGTGGTATCACATCGCCACGACCGATTCCGCCCGTGATCGTGCCTTACCCCCGCACCCTAGTGATACAACATCGAGTAATCACGAACATAAACGATACAAGACATATTATGAAATATGAAACAATAACTGAGAAAACTTGCCTTTCGATATATGTAAATAACAACTTTTTCAACATGAACGCTTTAACTTTTTACAAACCCCGCCCACAACAAGATTACATGCACTCTAAGAATGATATGACAACAACGTATGGACAGTACGCCAAACCCCCGAATGTAAACACTTACTACGACAGGACTATACCACCGATAAGCCTCCGAGAAACGGAGCTTCCCAAATAAATCGTGACCGAGAGCTAGGATCAACGATCGTGTACCTCAACTCGGCATGAACGCAGCTTCAAGGAGGTCGATAACAGTGCATGTGAAACTAAAAATATCAGAATGAAATCATAATAGTCTATAAAGCAGAGACATGTATGATAAGCAAACTACGCTCACAACAAATAAGCAAATATGTCAAGTCGTGACTCACGCCTCAAAGTTATCACAATAAAACCGTGACGGCAAGTACGAAGGCATAGCCGACTACTAAGACCCACGCACTAAAAATACCACAAACCGTATCCCGAGGTCTTTCTGCATCGCACTACATGATCGGCCGCCACTCGCCCGCAATATCAATGTGCGCGTCTATCCTCGAACTCTCGCAGCCCGCATAGGTCACACACGACCCGCATGAGGTATTCCTCGAATCATGGTCCTGCATCACCGAGGTATACCCCGCATCGGGCGCCTAACCCTCGGTATCCGCCTAGGCTCCCGCAACCCGCATAGTCTCAAAAGACCGCATAGTCTCAATGCATCGCATAGGGAATCCCCGCATCGTGCTAAACACCCGAATGATCAATCTCGAGCTACCGCGACTCCGCATAGTCACGAGGACCGTGATAGCCGTAAAGACCGCATCAAGCGGTAGCAAGCCCTGTATAATAAGTCAAAGGGTATGTGATACAATAATAGTACAACCGCTTAACGTTTAACAACGTAAGCACAACAAGAATGACCCTCTTACATCACGATCACACAAGATACTAACACACGTAGCATCCTAACATTTTCACTTATCACATCAACAAGAAAGTATTTACAAGGCTATCTCAAACCAGCACAATCAAGTTATTCACACAAGGTACTTTTAAGCTAACAAGTTCGTATCTACCCCTAAAGTACTTCGTACATTAAATCTTTTAAAAGATCCGCTTTTCACATAAGTTACACAATACCCGTAGTATAAAATAGAGGATCGTTTTTTAAATAAACTAAAACACTTACCTTTGTAAAATCAAGTAACAACATTATTTTCCAAACGCCCAAGTTTGCCTAATTTCAAATGTTCACGCTTCTTATTTTAGAAAGGTTTCAGAGTTCATAGTCTTATTCATTTAAGAATATAATTCTCTTTAAACAACTGAGAAACATAAGTCTTATATGTGAGTAGGATATTCTTGTTTATAACAATCTTATTACGAAATTAGTGATCTAGGAAATATCATTTTGTCTCATCTTAGCTTCTATGCAGATGGAAGTTTCTACCGGTTTTAATAATACTTAATTAGTCAAAACATTTCCTTTTATTAACGCCGCAGTTGGTTTGTCGATACACATTCTCGATTTCAAATCAAGAAACATTCTTAAGCCGTTATACCTAACTTCTCATAAAGCTAGTATAACCCTTAAGTTTTTCAAAACCAAGTATTACTTCTTCTTTCAAAATGATTCAAAATCTTTTGAACTACTTCAAGTTCTTTATTAACACATAACAAGCCGCTTATAGTTCAAATCGCTTACCTTTTAAAGACCACAAGTATTTTCTTACCAACATAAGGTCATATAACCAACTTCCCATAAAGCCGTTATAACACTTTATGTTTTAAATCAATCAAATACGCTCAAAGACACGTACGCTCACCGCATACATAGTTCACACATATCATTCTGTAAGAGATAGGAAGAGGTTCACATACCTCGCGACGAGTATCGACTAATAGCAAAACGCCCAAGTACTTCCAACCGCCGCTACTCCTTAAGCCAAGTAGATCGCGCCACACGTAGTACTTCAACCTATAAGGCCACGCGCGCTTATTAACATTTAGATCTCATCGTAGAACATTCTACCAAAATTCGGCAAAGACTCCCCGCAACAAACAGAAATCTCCTCCTCTATCTGGCCGCTATCAAGCCAACCAGTGGGGTTCATACATCTAACCCGAACGGGGACAATTCTACTCCACAGTACTACTACACAAGTCTACTGTAATACAGTCCTATGTAATTACAGTTCAGCTCAGTTCTTCAGGCTTAAGTCAAAAGACATTGCCAACTAACTACGTTCAGTTCTATATATAGTATACTTCAACTATATAGTCTAACAATCATGTAATTTCCAATTACAATAGAGGGACAAGATAATTACCTCGATAAGCCCATAATTATCCAAGTATAAAGTCGATCCCGGCAATCGCTTAGCTCCTACTCCGCGCCCGACCGCCTCCAACAACCCTTAGAAGTTCTAACCAACTTCTACTTATGACTTCAACTACGGGTGAAGATTTTCCTTAGGGTTTCGGTTTTGGATCGACTAAGTAAAATAGTATTTTCTGGCTTTTCAGATAGTATAACAGTAGAAGACAACAAGGTATCCGGCTAAGGTAATTTGGGCATTATAACAAGACGTGGGACAGTATTTCTACACCACAACAAGGGGGGTGTATTAAACGCGACAACTAGGCAGTGGGTACCCCACGCCACACTACTGTGAGTGGGCGCTACTCTGCCAAGGGGCCTCACGAAATGGGGAGGACGAGAACAATAGAGGAGTGGGAGAGTCTTTCAAGACTTAGAGATTTTAGGATGAATAAGTCTTCCAAAGAGGTGGTATTTATAGGACAAGCCAAGGCCAACCAATGGCCAAGATCTTGCCAAGTGCATAGCAAGTGTAGGCCAAGATCTTGCCAAGTGCACCCTAACCAACTAACACAAAAATATCCTACCAACCCTTGACTATTTCAACCACACTTTCGCCAAGCCTTTACCGTCCAAGTTTAACTAATGAGAGGGTGACAAGTGTCGCCTCTTGGTCCAAAATGTTTCGCCTCTAAAAATCCGCAAAAATTAAAAAGACATAGCCTAAATTCCCTACGAAAGTCGTGGAAACGCTTTCCAAAAACGACTCTAATCGGGGTCAGAACAAAAGAATTCGCCAAGCCTAAATCACAAGTTCAAATTTTCTACGCACGCCCCTCGCGCATATACTGGAAATACGGTATAACATTCTCCTCCTTAGAAACATTCGTCCCGAATGTTCTTTCTAAGCCTCAAAACAAACGCGCCAAAGATAGTCTTCACTACTTATTCTTACGAGAACCAACTCGCCACATCCGCCACGTAAAACCCGCGCATAAAAACTTACATCCAAGTCCACGAGGAAACACCTCTAACCTCACCAAAATGATACCACTTTGTCACTTTGCCTAAGATACCACTTTGTCACTTTGTCGCGAGCCTTGTTCGACGACCCAACAAATGGTACCGGCAAAGATGCGATCACCAAGCCGTCAGACACTCGAACTCTTACCACATTTCGATACCGCTTTAGTTTCCAAAACTCGGTTACTATCTCTTAACGCGGCATCATTAATCGAACACTCTGGATGGATCTTCGATACTTCCCAACATCACAATACGAAAGACCGACGCATCGCTTCCTACGCGGACGGCAAATGCTAACATATAGGCAACTGGCCTATCCTTCACATGAACTCACAAAGGCCCAAAGTAACTCGCTAAGTTCCCCTGCTCCCAAAACTCGCCGCACCCAAACCGGTGGTACCTTCAAGAAGACCGACCACAACCTAAACTCTAAGCGCCGTCGCCGATTATCCGCACGATTTCTCGTGAGCTTCCGTAACTTCTTCTAGACAAGCTTCACTATCCATACCGGAACAAGCTCGAACCAACCGTCAACCTTGCCAACATCGAACCAATAGACCGACAACTTACACTTCCGCCTCTTACAAGGCTTCATAAGGCGATATCCAACACCGAAATGGTAGCTTAAACACTCCTTCAACAGAGACAACAATTCTCGCAACTATCCTCGAAATCCAAACACCGCCCGAGGGCGAATGTGATTCGAGACTCACCGAAGTTCCTATCTCGCTCGTAAAACTTTTTAGAAAACGAAAATAGCCACAACTCGGGCTTCACTGTTCGACATAAGGTGAAGGTAGGCACCTGCAGCCTTTCAACCTTTCGGATAACTCAACACAAACGAGTAAACGGCCCCGATCAAGAACACGATGGGCTGCCCCCATCGCCCGACCACCGGTCGAACGCATCCACGAACTCGTGACAATGTTAACTAAACTTGGGCCTAACACCTCACAACCCTAACACAAGTGGGACCACCACAACCCGACCCACCACCAAACCTACCGCTGGTTGACCCGCAACGCGGCCTCAACCCGACCCTGCAACGCCGCACCATACTAGCTCCCGATCCGAACAATCTCACTAATCACGCTTGAAAACCTAGCGGTCTTCTTAGCTCAACTACCCCCTTTCATTCCACACTACTGGGACCTATCCCAACATAACTCACATGCACTATGCACTTCCGATAAGGGTCAAACATAACACTACACCTTTCTCGAGATGGCCTCACCTCTAAGGTCTTTACGTAGTTTCTAAGGCTCACACCTTCTCTATCCCCAAAATCTTACTCTGCTAAACAACCATGATCTAATCACGACTAATACACCGCTATCGTAACATAGCACTTAAGGTATACTCACCTTATCACACATACCGATCTCTGAGGGTTAAAGATATATCTATGTTCATCGCTTCACTCCCTTAGTCATTCTAATCAAACTCGCCTGCAGTAGGCGATAGCTAAGGAAGATGACGAACTACCCACCGATCCTCAAGGCTAAGTCCTCCTACAAGGACACTCTTCGACACTGCACTCGATGGTCATAGTACAACAAGTACCAACTAAAAGACGACATTCCCGACGACGACGCTCACATCGTGAATCGAAGCCCCGAGCTCGACCGACTCGCATACCCCGAATGTCCTGAACTCCGCGAGACCTCTGCACCGGTGGACGTGCATAATCTAATCACGCGAGGTGACTCGCCAGAAAGTTACCAAAGGACCTTGCCGCTCGCCCTCTTCTCGCCCTTCGTTAACCCGTCGATCTCTACGCTTTTCGGCCGCGCATAAGCCCGCATACGTGCCATGCTCGCTTAATCAAGAATTACTTCGCACAACCTCTCTTAGATAGTCATCAAGACCCGCGGTGCATCGGTATACTCTCCGTAGCCAAATCCATAGCTAGTAATGCGGTCGCTTTCTTGCAATCTAAATTCACCGCTCTGGCCGTGGAACCGGCGTTCATATATCATGGCCGCAGAGGCACCGCTTCCGCCGTGCTAAACTCACTGGGCTAGTGACGCCGCAGAACTTTCCGAACGAAGCACCACTCTAGGTAATGATTGGGCTCGCCTCGCCACCCTCTGAACTCTACTCAGCCTCCTCGGCCGCTTGCCCTCCCGGGCCCGGTTGCCCTACGCGAGGCATAGCGGTAGTGGAAAGAAATACGCCGAGGTCCAACTTACAACACAATCTAAGGCACGATCTCAGAGTGAGAAGAATAGAAACCAATCCTAAATACCCTATAGCCTCTCGACATTAAGCGTGCACAACACACCGATAATCAAGACTTCATCGATACGGCTCAGACACTTTCCGAGGATTAATCGCTCGATACCACTTTTGTCACGACCGATTCCGCCCGTGGATCGTGCCTTACCCGCACCCTAGTGATACAACATCGAGTAATCACGAACATAAACGATACAAGACATATTATGAAATATGAAACAATAACTGAGAAAACTTCGCTTTTCTAAGATATATGTAAATAACAACTTTTTCAATACGAATGCTTTAATCCTTTTACAAACCCCCGCCACAATAAAGATTACATGCACTTAAGAATGATATGATAACAACGGCGACAGTTCCCGCCAAACCCCTCGAATGTAAACACTTACTACGACAGGACTATACCACCGATAAGCCTCCGAGAAACGGAGCTTCCCAAACGCTGAAATTGTGACTCGAGAGCTAGGATCAACGATCGGTGTACCTCAACTCGCGCAGATGAACGCAGCCTCAAGGAGGTCGCATAACAAAAATCAGTATGTGAAACTAAAAATATCAGAAATGAAATTATAATAGTCTATAAAGCAGAGACATGTATGATAAGCAAACTACGCTCACAACAAATAAGCATATGTCAAGTCGTGACTCACGCCTCAAAGTTATCACAATAAAACCGTGACGGCAAGTACGAAGGCATAGCCGACTACTAAGACCCACGCATCAAAAATACCACAAATCCGTATCCCGAGGTCTTTCTAGACCGCACCACATGATCGGCCGCCACTCGCCCGCAATATCAATGCGCGTCTATCCTCGAACTCGCAGCCCCGCATAGGTCACACACGGACCCGCATGAGGTATTCCTCGAATCATGGTCCTGCATCGCTCGAGGTATACCCCGATCGGCGCCTAACCTCGGTATCCGCCAGGCTCCCGCAACCCGCATAGTCTCAAAAGACCGCATAGTCTCACAGATCGCATAGGAATCCCCGCGTTAGGCTAAACACCCGAATGATCAATCCCGAGCTACCGCGACTCGCATAGTCACGAGGACCGCATAGCCGTAAAGACCGTGATCGGGCGGTGGCAAGCCCTGTGATAATAAGTCAAAGGGTATGTGATACAATAATAGTACAACCGCTTAACGCTTAACAACGTAAGCACAACAAGAATGACCCCCTTACATCACGATCACACAAGATACTAACACACGTAGCATCCTAACATTTTCACTTATCACATCAACAAGAAAGTATTTACAAGGCTATCTCAAACCAACACAATCAAGTTATTCACACAAGGTACTTTAAGCTAACAAGTTCGGGTATCTACCCCTAAAGTACTTCATACATTAAATCTTTTAAAAGATCCGTTGCTTTCACATAAGTTACACAATACCCGTAGTATAAAATAGAGTGATCGTTTTTTAAATAAACTAAAACACTTACCTTTGTAAAATCAAGTAACAACATTATTTTCCAAACGCCCAAGTTTGCCTAATTTCAAATGTTCACGTTTCTTATTTTAGAAAGGTTTCAGAGTTCATAGTCTTATTCATTTAAGAATATAATTCTCTTTAAACAATCTGAGAAACATAAGTCTTATATGAGTAGGATATTCTTGTTTATAACAATCTTATTACAGCAGCCGTGATCTAGGAAATATCATTTTGTCTCATCTTAGCTTCTATGCAGATGGAAGTTTCTACTGGTTTTAATAATACTTAATTAGTCAAAACATTTCCTTTATTAACGCTGCAGTGGTTTGTCGATACACATTCTCGATTCCAAATCAAGAAACATTCTTAAGCCGCTATACCTAACTTCATAAAGCTAGTATAACCCTTAAGTTTTTCAAAACCAAGTATTACTTCTTCTTTCAAAATGATTCAAAATCTTTGAACTACTTCAAGTTCTTTATTAACACATAACAAGCCGCTTATAGTTCAAATCGATTTACCTTTAAAGACCACAAGTATTTTCTTACCAACATAAGGTCGTTATAACCAACTTCCCATAAAGCCGTTATAACACTTTATGTTTTAAATCAATCAAATACGTTCAGCACACGTGACGCTCACCGCACTACATAGTTCACACATATCATTCTAGAAGAGATAGGAAGAGGTTCACATACCTCGCGATTTAGTATCGACTAATAGCAAAACGCCCAAGTACTTCCAACCGTCGCTACTCCTTAAGCCAACTAGATCGCGCCACACGTAGTACTTCAACCTATAAGGCCACAAGGCGCTTATTAACATTTAGATCTCATCGTAGAACATTCTACCAAAATTGGCAAAGACTCTCCTCCCGCAACAGCGTAAATCTCCTCCTCTATCGGCCGCTATCAAGCCAACCAGTGGGGTTCATACATCTAACCCGAACGGTACAATTCTACTCCACAATACTACTACACAAGTTCATCAGAATACACCCATGTAATTACGAGTCGCTTCTTGAGCTTAAGTCAAAAGACATTGCCAACTAACTACGTCAGTTCTATATATAGTATACTTCAACTATATAGTCTAACAATCATGTAATTTCCAATTACAATAGGACAAGATAATTACCTCGATAAGCCCATAATTATCCAAGTATAAAGTCGATCCCGGCAATCGCTTAGCTCCTACTCCGCAAGGCCCGACCCGCCTCCAAACAACCCTTAGAAGTTCTAACCAACTTCTACTTATGACTTCAACTACGGGAGAAGATTTTCCTTATGGTTTCGGTTTTGGACGACTAAGTAAAATAGTATTTTCTGGCTTTTCAGATAGGTATAACCTTAGAATACAACAAGGTATACGGCTAAGGTAATTGGGCATTATAACAATACTTTGGAGAGTATTTCTATACCACAAAAAGTGGTGTATTATACGAGACAACTAGGCTAGTGGGTACCACCACGCCACACTACTAGAGGGGGCGCTACTCTGCCAAGGGGCCTCACGAAATGGGGAGGGACGAGAACAATAGAGGAGGGGAGAGTCTTTCAAGACTTAGAGATTTTTAGGATGAATAAGTCTTCCAAAGAGCTGGTATTTATAGACAAGCCAAGGCCAACCAATGGCCAAGATCTTGCCAAGTGCATAGCAAGTGTAGGCCAAGATCTTGCCAAGTGCACCCTAACCAACTAACACAAAAATATCCTACCAACCCTTGACTATTTCAACCACACTTTCGCCAAGCCTTTACCGTCCAAGCCTAACCAATGAGAGGGTGACAAGTGTCGCCTCTTGTTGGTCCAAAATGTTTCGCCTCTCGGAAAAATCCGCAAAAATTAAAAAGACATAGCCGGAAATTCCCTACGAAAGTGGAAACGCTTTCAAAAAACGACTCTAATCGGGGTGTGAACAAAAGAATTCGCCAAGCCTAAATCACAAGTTCAAATTTTCTACGCACGCCCTCGCACATACTGGAAATACGGTATAACAAATACGGAGTTTGTTTCACTTGCGCGCCAGGTCACTTTGCGAGACCGTCCGACTGCAGGCGCACGATGGTAGGGGTCACCAGTGGTCTTTTGCCGGTCTTCATCCCCTACGCTACTCACCCCGAGGCGGTACTCATGGACCAGCAGGTCGCGGCAGAGGTCGTGGCGCGGGTCCAAGTTCTAGCGGTCCTCAGAACCGCATTTATGCCCTGTCCAGCCGCCAGGACCAGGAGGCATCGCCGGATGTCGTCACAGGTACCTTATCAGTTTCTTGTTGTGACGTGTATGCCTTGATAGATCCGGATTCTACTTTGTCCTATATATCTCCCCTTATTGCTAGTAGGATAGGGATAGAGCCTGAGTCCATAGACCCTTTCGAGGTAGCTACGCCAGTGGGTGATTCGGTGGTAGCTCGGCGTATATGGCTTGCCGTTGTCTTTATGCGATCGTCGACCCAGCCGACTTGATAGAGTCGATATGACCGATTTCGATGTGATCACGGGTATGGATTGGTTAGCTTCTGCTACGCCAATGTAGACCGCAGGAGAGTGGCAGTTCCAGCTCGGGAGCCGGTTATCGAGTGGGAGGAACATCAGACGCTGGCGGTAGGTTTATTTCTTACCTCAAGGCTAGGAAGATGGTGCGAAGGGTATATCTACCATCTCATTCGGTGTTTGATATCGAGGTCATGTACCATATTTTCGCCGGCCCAGAGTCGAGAGTTCCTGATGTGTTTCCGCACGACCTCCTGTATCCTCCCGAGAGGAGATAGAGTTTTGTATCGATGTTGCGACACTCTACTATATCCATTCCGCCATACGTAATGGCACCGCCGAAAGTTAAGAGAGTTGAAGGACCACCGAGAGATTTGTGGAGAAGCGGCTTCATCAGCCTAGTGTTTCTCCCCGAGCGCCAGATTGTTCGTGAAGAAGAAGGACGACGCCGCATGTGTTGATTACAGCGGTGAACAAGGTGACTATTAAGAACAGATACCCCCTTCCCAGGATTGATGATTTGTTCGACCAGTTGCAGGGCGCGAGATGTTTCTCCAAGATTGATCTACGGTCGGGCTATCATCAGGTGCGAGTCAGAGAGGTGGATGTCCCTAGGACTGCATTCCGGACCCGGTACGGGCACTATGAGTTCAGGGTTATGTCTTTCGGTTTGACCAATGCTCCGGCGGTATTTATGGATTTGATGAACCGAGTGTTCAAGCCATTTTTGGATACGTTTGTGATAGTATTCATTGATGACATCTTGGTTTATTCCCGCTCAGAGCAGGAGCATGCGGAGCATTTGAGGACTGTGGCCGAGTTCTCCAGACTGGTTGTACGCCAAGTTTTCCAAATGTGAGTTTTGGTTGGCTTCGGTGGCTTTTCTTGGGCACATTGTAGGGGCTGATGGTATTCGGGTGGATACGACCAAGATCGAGGCAGTCAGGAGTTGGCCTAGACCTACTACTCCGACAGAGGTGCGCAGCTTTCTGGGCCTTGCAGGTTACTATCGGAGGTTCGTGGAGAAGTTTGCTTCTATTTCGGCACCTTTGACCAAGCTGACTCAGAAGGGAGCTAAGTTTCAGTGGACTGATGCTTGTGAGCAGGGTTTCCAGTTACTGAAGGAGAGGCTGACGACCGCCCCAGTTCTTACTCTTCCTGAGGGTCTTGACGGCTATGTGGTGTATTGTGATGCGTCAGGCATCGGGCTTGGATGTGTGTTGATGCAGCAGGGCAAGGTTATAGCATACGCATCCCGACAGCTTAAGAAGCATGAGAGGAACTACCCCACCCATGATTTGGAGTTGGCAGCGGTGATTCACGCCAAGATCCGAGGCACTATTTGTATGGAGTTCATGTGGATATTTACACGCACCACAAGAGCCTCCAGATCTCTTCACCAGAGGAGTCGAACTTACGGCGAGACGGTGGTTAGAGTTACTCAAGGATTATGATGTCGATATCCTGTACTCACCCAGGAAGGCCAATGTTGTGGCGTATGCCCTTAGTCGTAGTCGATGGGAAGTCTATCGATGTGCGCAGAGAGGAGGGCATGGTCCACGAAGTTGCATCGCCTAGCGAGCCTCGAGTCCGATTGATTGGTTACGATAGCGGTGGGTTCGAGTTCGAGAGGTTGCCGAGTCTTCCATCGCCGGCGAGGTGAAGAGGCAACAGCTGAGGATCCGGCTGACACTCAGACGTGATACCGCTCTTCGAGGAAGCGGTCCTTTGAGGTAGCACCACGGGTGCTAAGGTTTGAGGGCAGGTTGTGTGTTCCGGATATTGCAGACTTCGGCAGAGTTCTGGGAAGCACACACAAGCATTACTCTATCCATCCGGGGTCGACAAAGATGTACCACGACCTTAGATCTGTGTATTGGTGGGATGGCCTAAAGAGGGACGTCGCAGAGTTTGTTGCTCAGTGCCCGTGTTGTCAGCAGGTGAAGGTAGAGCACCGCAGGCCCGTGGGTTATTGCAGACGATAGAGATCCCGACCTGGAAGTGGGAGGTGATCAACATGGACTTTATCACAGGATTACCTCGCACTCAGAGGAAGCATGATTCTATCTGGGTTATCATCGACAGGATGACAAAATCAGCCCACTTTCTTCCCGTCAGAACGACTTTTTCGGCCGAGGATTATGCCCGACTTTACATCCGAGAGATCGTGAGACTGCATGGGGTCCCTATTTCTATCATATCTGACCGAGGAGCCCGCCACGCTAACTTCTGAGGTCTTTCCATAAGGGATTAGGGACGCAGTGAGCCTCAAGATCGCATTCCACCTCGACGGACGGACAAAGCGGAGCGCATTATCCGCATACACGAGGATATGCTACGAGCCCGTGTTATTGACTTCGTGGGTAGCCGGAGGATCATTTGCCTCTAGTTAAGTTTATGATAATAATAGCTACCACTCCAAAGATTCATATGGCGCCTTATGAGGCCTTGTATGAGGAAGTGCGATCGCCGATAGCTGATTTGATCGGGCGAGGTGCGATTAGTGGGACCGCACTGGTTCAGCAGCAATGGATAAGGTGAAGCTTATCCAGAGCGTTCTCGACAAACCGTAGTCGATGTATCGACGCAGATCATCGCCGCATCCGAGTTTGAGGTTGATGATCGGGTTTTCCTAGCGTGTCACCCATGGCGGTGTGATGAGATTTGGGAGGAAAGGGAAGCTCACCAAGGTACATTAGGCCTTATCGATTGTCCGCAGGTAGGCAAGGTTGCTATGAGTTGGATCTGCCGTCCGATCCGGAGGCGGCATCCGGTTTTTCATGTTTACGCCGAGGAGATGTATCGGATCCATCTAGAGTGCACCCGATTGACGATGTCCAGTGACCGGGGGTTATCGTATGAGGAGATTCCCATAGCGATACTTGATCGCCGTGTTAGGCGTCATGACGGGCGACGTGGCTTCCGCAAGGTCTTATGGCGAACGAGCACGCAGAGGAGATGACGTGGAAGCATAGGAGGACATGAGGCAGAAGTATCCTCACTTATTCCCCACACCTCCAGGTAACTCATTTTCCTACTTGTAAATTTTCTTTGGCATATGTACTTAAGTGTTGTATTGTGGCCATGTGTGGCATTTGCAAACTGTTTAAGTTGTGGACCTATATCGTTATCTGTCTTGGGAAGGAACATTCGGGACGAATGTTTCTAAAGAGGGGAGAATGTTATATCCCGTATTTCCAGAGTATGTATGTGAGGACGTACGTACAATTGTGTAAGCCCGAATTATGATTAAGGACAAAATTGTGCACACCCAACGAAAAGAATTATTTTTCCGACGAAAAATTTTCCGAACCTTGTAAGGGAATTTTACGTTTTCAAGAATTTATTTATTTTGGATTTTTCCGAGAGATGAAATATTTTGGACAAACGAGCAACCAAGTGTAAAAGATAGAGTCTGAATCCATGAGAACCTTTCGAGGTAACTACACCCGTGAGTGAGGGGTGGTAGCTGAGCGGGTGTATAATAATTGCCCGGTGACGATACAGTCTTCGGACCCTAGCAGACCTAGTAGAGCTGATATGACAGACCTTGAGGTCATTATGAGTACGGGTTAATTATCCTCTTTTTATGCCAACGTTGACTACAGAGATAGATTGGTTCGGTACCAATTTTTCGGTAAGACGGTGATCGAGTGGAAAGGAAGGGAAGTGGTTGTAACCAGTGAATTATTGTCACGACCCGACCCCGGGGCCGCGACTGGTGCCCTACCTGGGCACCCCGTTGAGGTATACATCAGAGAATAGCAGCGGAATATACACAACATACAACATATTTAGACAAAATATCACAGGCTAGCCGATAAGGCCGCCTTCCGTAAAATATGCATAATCAAAATCAAAATCAGATAACTCGGTTCTTACATTTCAAACCACAACATGTGACTACGCACTTAAGAATAACAAGCGTGGACAGGGCTCGACATACCCTCAATGTACATAAATCTACAACATCGTGGAAAGATCAGATAAAAAGACAAGCCTCCGAGAAATGGAGCTTCGACGTCGATAAGTGATCCTAAGAATGAGGATCCACCACCGCTACTCCCTACCGCAGATGAACGCAGCCCCGAGAAGGGGGTCGACACAATATGTACTAAGTATGTAAAACTGGAAAATACTGTAATTACATCATAAGTTTAAAACAAAGCCGGAGACATGTATGATAACAAAATTACAGTACACAGTGCCTTAATAACAATGGGAGTAACTAAGAGTATACGTACAACATAAAAATAGGAAGCTCATGATCAAAGCAGGACCATCCGCCCGCAGTATCATTAAGCAATCCTACTCCTGGGACTATTTCACCCGCATAGGTCGTGTGGACCCGCATGAGGTATTCCTCGCATAGGCTGTACCCGCCCGCATGGGACTTGTTATACCCCGTATTTCCAGAGTATGTATGTGAGGACGTACGTACAATTGTGTAAGCCCGAATTATGATTAAGGACGAAATTGTGCACACCCAACGAAAAGAATTGTTTTTCCGACGAAAAATTTTCCGAACCTTGTAAGGGAATTTTACGTTTTCAAGAATTTATTTATTTTGGATTTTTCCGAGAGATGAAATATTTTGGACCAACGAGAGGGCGACATGTGTCACCCTCAAGTGGACGGTTTAGGTGGGGAATTGATTGGCACGTTTTTCTCCTTTAAAAGACCATAAACCTTTGGTCAATGTTTTGCTAGATATTTGTGGAGTAGATAGATAAGGTTGCACTTGTCCAAATCTCCACCACACACTTGCTTTAATCTTGGCCTTTGAAGGTCCTATAAATACCCCCCCTAAGTTGCAAGAATTCTTCATCCACTAAACATTTTCCAAGTCTCAAAAACTCCTTCCCCCTCTTGATAGCTTTCGTCCAAACACCTCCCCCGCCCTCCTTGTGTTCTCGCCGAAACACACCCCCCCCCCCTTGGTAGAAAAATCTATCCAAAGTATTGTTACTATTCCCAAATACCTTAGCCAAATACCTTGTAGTATTCCAAAGTTACCTCTATACTAAAACCCCGAAATACTACATTATATCCATTAGTCACTAAACGAAACCCTGGGGAAATCTTCATAGTTGGTTGAAGTATTAAGTAGAAGTTGTTTAGAAAATTCTAAGGGTTTCTTGGAGCTATCAGAGCGTGCAAATTAAGAGCTAAACGTTGTTCAGGATCGACATTTAAACTTGGATAATTTTGGGCTTACCGAGGTAAATATCTTATCCTTCTATTGTAATTGGAGATTGCATATTGTAGAAGTTTAGAATTGAGTATAAGATATATAGAAGGATATTAAAGAAGAGAATTGAACTGTAATTACATCATATAGAAGGATACTAAGAAGAGGATTGAACTGTACTTACATAGGACTGTATTTACAGTAGACTTGAGTAGTTTGGCGGGTAGGGAAGTGCTGCCCAATTTTCCGTAGGATTAAGAACCTTCTGCTTAGAATATTCTATAGAGTAGTCTAGACGTTGATAGACGTATTTGACTATTATAGGTTGATACTCTGCGCGCGACATATTCGACTTGGCAGGTGGATTTCGCCGAGGAGGTATGTGATTCTTCCTATCCTCTTGAGCATGATATTTTAAAATATATATATAGTACGGTAGACGTACGTGTGTTAACTGAACATGGTTTTACTTGACGTCTTTTGACTTGAGTCTAAATAATAAGAACCTTGAAGTATTTCAAAAGAATTATGAATCATTTTTGAAAGAAGAGTAATACTTGGTTTTTAAACAAAAAGCTTAAGAGTTATACTAGCTTTATGGGAAGTTAGGTATAACGACTTAAGAAGATAAAAGGAACGGTTTACTTATGTGTTTATGAAAGACTTGTATTGATTTCTGAAAGTATAGTAAGATGGTTTGATGAGTAGACATATTATGATGCTACGTGTGTTAGTGTCTTGTAACGCTTGTATAAAGAGGTTATTCTTATTGTGCTTATGTTGTTTAACGATAAGCCGTGATGTTAGTATTGTACCACTCACCTCGACATGTTATACCGGGGTTAAGTCGCTCGATGCGGAGGATGCCTACGCGGTCCAGGGACCTATGCGGAGCTACGAGAGTTCAAGGTTAGTGCGAGGAATACCTCACGCGTCTACGTGGACACGCGGACTACGAGTCCGTGACGATGCCGATGAGTAGCTACCTCGATGCGGGAATACCTCACGCGCCTAGGTGGCCTATGTCACGCGACCGATCCTGCCCATGATCGTGCCTTACCCCGCACCCTAGTGATACAACATCGAGAAAAATCAGCGGAAAATAAAACTTAAACATGAAACAAGATATATGATAAGAACAGCTAACCTAAGCTGCCGCCAGTATATATACATAAAACCCGAACAGCTTATCCTTTTACAAACTCGCCCACAACAAAGGTTACGCACTTCTAAGAGTTTTATAACAACAACTATGACGGACAGGTCCCGCCATACCCCGAATGTACAAGAACCCTGCACTGTGGTAACATACCAAAAGATAAGCCTCCAGAGAAACGGGGCTTCCTAATACGCCAATCAGTGATCCTATGAGCGAGGATCCACAACCGATGTACCTCTACTCGCAGATTTAACGCAGCCCCGGGCGAGGTCAAGACAACAGTACCAAGTATGTGAAATCAAAATATCAGAATGAAATCATAATAGTCAATATAAAGAAAGAGACATGTATGATAACCAAACTACAGTACACGACATATAAGCAGTCATGTCAAGTCAGGGACTCACGCCCTCCAAGTCATCACTCAAAATATATCCATGGGTCTCACGCCCACAACATCAATCGTGCCCGTGGAATTCCTTCCTCACCGCTTCAGCCTATGATAGAACAACACCAAGGAGTACACATGAACACCGTGTCCCACTCGGTCATAAAACCGTGACGGCAAGTACGAAGGCTAACTACCAGATACCAAAGCCGCATCATTGACTGACCGGGGCAAGTACGAAAGCCAACTACTAGATACCAAGGTCGTACTAACAATACTATGCAACCAAACCACGAAGCTAACACGGGGCAAGTACGAAAGCCAACTACTAGGTACCAAGGCCGTGTCACGTAGCTGACCGGGGCAAGTACGAAGGCTAACTACCAGGTACCAAGGCCGTGTCACGAGACTTCGCCACTAAACTGAACGGGGCAAGTGCGAAGGCTAACTACCAGGTACCAAGGCCAAATCAGCCACGAGACGGGGCAAGTACGAAAGCCAACCACCATATACAAAGGCCGAATCAGTAAAACATCATGGAGAGCTAGTCCATGGAATAACGCTATCAACAGGAGCGCACCCGTAGAATCCTCCGTCACTGCCGGTACGTCCAAGTAAGATCATAACAAATCAACCGGCCCTCCATTGAGAGACGCGGTGGTATAAAAATACAATATTGGCACAACAAGGCTATCACACGCAAACATAGGTAAGTTACACCTAACTCGAGGTACTTTCATTTTATGCCAAAGTCCAGGTTTTAATCCCCAAAGTACTACGTACGTTAAATTCTTTTAAAAGACTTATTTCTTTTACAAAGGTCACCCGATACCCGTAGTATTAAAATAGAGTGACTAACACTTTTAAGTAAAACAACACGCTTTCCTTTTTAAAATTAAGAACAACATTCTTTTCCAAAAGTTCACGTTTGCCTAATTTCAAATACTCTAGTCTCTTATTTCCGAAAGATTTCATAGTTCATAGTCTTAATCACTTAACACCGTAATCTCTTTTAAACAATTGAGTAACATATGCCTTATATGTGAGTAGGTTATTCTTGTTTATAACAATCTTATTAAAGCAGCCATGATCTAGAAAATGTAATATCATTTTGTCTTATCTTAGCTTCTATGCAGATGGAGGTTTCTACTGGTTTTAATAATAATTAATTAGTCAATACATTTTCCTTTATTAATGCTGCAGTGGTTTGTTCGATACTCGTTCTCATTCCCGAAAATCAATATAACATTATTCCTTTTAAAACCCCAATTTCCCATTTCTCATAAAAACGGTTTCACAACTTTTTAACACAAACCAAGTCATTACTAATTCACATCAAGTCATTTATCTTTTAAAAACCACCAACCATTCCTTTACCCACATAAAGTTGTTATAACAAACTTCCCATAAAGCCATTATAACACTTTATGTTGTAAACCAACTAAATTCACTTAACACGTGTACGTCTACCGTACTACATAGTTACAAAACATATCATGCTAGAAAAGATAGGAAGAGGTTCACATACCTCGCGACGATTATCGACAATTAGCAAAACGCTCCGAAGTACTATAACCTTGCTAGCCTTTTCCACCCTTCAAGTAGAATACGCTACTCGTAGTACTTTAACCTATAATGGCCATAAAACGTCTATCAACTTCTAGATCACTTCGTAGAATATTCTAAATACAAGATTCCTTATTCTACAGAAAAATCGGCAACACCTCCCCGCAACCACATAAATCTCCTCTCTACTCAGGCCCGCTACCAGGCCAACAACTCCCAAGGGGAGGGTTACACGTCTTAACCGGACGTGTACAATTCTACTTCACAATAATACTACACAAGTCTACTGTAAATACAATCCAATGTAAAATACAGTTCAATACTTTATAATCATCCTTCCAATATATCTTATACTCAATTCTAAATTACTACAATATGTAATATCCAATTACAAAAAGGGGACATAGATCATTACCTCGATAAGTCCAAAATTATCCAAGTTTATAAGTCGATCCTGAACAAGGTTTAGCTCCTAATCTGTACGCTCCAATTCGCTCCAAGAAACCCTTAGAAGTTCTACACCACTTCTACTTACTACTTCAACCAACAATTAAGATTTTTCTAGGGTTTCACTTTGCGACTAATGGAATAAAGTAGTATTTCCGGGCTCCTAGTATTGAAATAACTTGGAATACAACTAGGGATACTAGGCTAAGGTATTTGGGATTATACAATAATACTTGGAGTATTTTCTACACAAGTGGGGGAGGTTGGACGAAACAAGGCTAAAGGAGGAGTATTTTGCTTGGAAAACTTCAAGTGAGGATGAAATTAGTCTTCAAGCTAAGGGGTATTTATAGAAGAATCAAGGGCCATGATCAAGTCAAGTGGGTGGTCAAGATTGGGCCATGTGTGTGGTCCCACCACACCACATGGCCAACGAATTGCTTCCAAGTGTCCTCGCCATTTCGCCAAGCCACTGGTCCTCCACCGCCGCCAAGGTGCCACGGGTGACACGTGTCGCCCCGATTCGCCCAAAATATTTCATCTTCCAAAATATCCAAAATACCGAAAATCTCAAAAACAAAGTGGGCCTACAAAATCAGAATTTTCACGTGGCCCCACGTGACCATTTCCAAAATAAAATCCCATAATTCTAATATAATCCAAGAAGTCCAAATACCAAATCTGGGAATCCAATTCCCACTAACGAACCTTTTTCCTTCACAAAACCCGGAAACTTTTCCGTCGAAAAATCACACCTTTCTTTCTTTCCAAAATTTATGTCGTATTCTCGTACGTACGTCCCCACATACATACCCTGGAACTACGGGGTATAACATTTTTCCCCCCTTAGAAACATTCGTCCCGAATGTTCCTTCTAAGTCTCCAAAACATACCGCTACCAGATAGTCTTCACTACTATACTTACGAAACCAATCATGCCACACCTGGCCACAAAAATAACATACGCGCAAATACTTAAATCCAAGTCCACGAGGAATCACCTCTAAGATGTAAAACGATACTAACTCTCGTTCCTTGTCCAAAGGATACTCCCTTCGCATCTTCACCTCACAAAGAAATGATCACTTCCATCTCTCAGCACATGTTCACTTCTTTCCTTTCTCGCCGTTGTCACGAACCGAACCCGGGCCCGTGACTGGTGCCTTACCCCGGGCACCCTAGTGATACAACATCAGAGAAAAACCAGCGGAAATAAAATCTCACGAAAGAAAATAAAGGAAATAAGAAAACAAAGCAACCCAAACTAAGCACTTTTTTTATAAAAGAAAATCGAATAGCTACATCCCTTACAAACTCGCCACAACAAAGCATGCACTTCTAAGAATTGTGAAACCATAATGACGGACAGTGGCCCCGCCATGCCCCCGAATATACAAAAGTCTACTACTGGGGAACCGTACCACGTGACAAGCTTCCGAGATATGGAGCTTTCCGAGAACCGAACATCGATCCTAAGAGTGCGGATCGCCAGCTATGTACCTCAACTCGCGGCATGAACGCAGCCCGGCGAGGTCCGATAACAGTACCAAGTATGTGAAATCAAAATATCAGAAATGAAATCATAATAGTCTATATAAAAACAGGAGACATGTATGATAACCAAACTACGCTCACAATATATATTAGCAAATATGTCAAGATAGGACTCATGCCCGTGAAATCATCACTCAAATACAACCGTGAATTTAACCCGCACAATGGTCGCATGCCCCGATCTCACCTCGGATAAGCATGGCCTCGAACCGCCCTAGTGGGCCCATACCCGTGGACCATCCAACGTGTCGGTATGCCCAAAGGAGATAACAAGATAACAATCCTCGCGAAGCATACCTGGGCTACCCAACGTGTCGGTATGTCCAAACAACTAACAAAACAATACTCATCGGGAAGCATACCCGGCTACCCAACGTGTCGGATGTCCAAACAAATACAAGGTAATACTCATCGTGGACGCATACCGCGGCCACCCAACGTGTCGCTGTGTCCAAACAAATACAAGGTAATACTCATCGTGGACGATACTCGTGGGCCACCCAACGTGTCAGTATGTCCAAACAACTACAAGATAACACTCCTAATGGAAGCATACCCGTGGACTACCCAATGTGTCAGTATGTCCAAGAGGATCGAGATAGTGGAAGCATACCCGTGGGCTACCCAACATGTCAGTATGTCCATCAATCAACCAGATAGCCGGCCCTCTATCGAGAGGCTCGGTAGCACACAATCAAACACTTGCACAACAAGGCTATCACAACAAGCATAGGCAAGTTACACACAACTCAAGGTACTTTAAACACTTCTTAACACAACGTCAAGTATACCAGTAAAACCCAAGTATCTAACCCCTTTAAGATCAAGGTACTCCTACCTTTTATAACCAAGCCACTTATGTTTTTCCATCACAAAGAGTTCAATATTTGAAAACAAGTTACTTCTCTATTTCCAAAAAAATCAAGTTACCATTCTAAATCCAATAATGAATCCATTTCTTTATTTTCCATAAAGTCGTTATAACTAACTTCCCATAAAGCTATTATAACACTTTATGTTTTAAAACAATACAAGACAAAACCATGCCTTTCTTTTAAAACAAAACACTTCCAATTCTTAAGTCTCTTTTCTTTTAGAAAATGAGTTCCTTACCTTGGGATTTTTAAGAAGATCAAAACTTGATTACAATAATTCTTATTAGAGCAGCCATGATCTAGAAAATGTAATACAATTTTGTCTTATCTTAGCTTCTATGCAGATGGAGGTTTCTACTGGTTTTAATATGATTAATTGTCATTACTCCTTTCCTTTATCAACGCTGCATTGGCTTGTTCGATCTTTATTCCCATTTCCGAAATTTATGTAACATTATTCTTTTAAAAACCAAGTACTCATTTCTCACGAATGAGGTTTCACACTATTCGACACCATTTAGGTCAATTACAAGTCAAGTCTCTTATCTTTTGAAATCAACAATCCATTCTTTTACCTACATAAAGTGGTTATAACAAACTTCTCATAAAGCCGTTATAACACTTTATGTTTTAAACCAACCAATTACAACTATAAGCCCTTATGAGACCAAGAGGGCTTATTCTTTAACAACCAAGTACCCATTACTAACAAATGGGAGTTTACTACTTTTTCACACAATCAGGACCTTTACACTTCATATCAAGTCAAGGCACAAAAGGGAAATTTAATTCCTTTAACACACGTGCGTCTACCGCACTATATATTTCACAAATAGTCATGCTGAAGAGGATAGGAAGAATCACATACCTCGCGATGATTATCGACGGTTAGCAAAATGCTCCACAATACTATCCCCCTTAAGTAGAATATGCTACTCGTAGTACTTCAATCCTATAAGGGTCATAAAACGTCTATCAAACTCTAGCTTCGAACGTAGAATAAACTAAGCGCAAGGTCCCTAAATTCTACGGAAAATTTGGACAGAACTTCCTTTGTTTCTACTTACTATGCCACCTTTTTCAAGGCCGAATTTCAATAACCAACGCCACGTTTAAGGCACACAATTCAGCTAACCACAAAGGGGATTACACGCCTTTACAGGACGCGTAAAATTCCGCCCCACAATGATACAAAATAAACCAATAATTTCCATGCCATTCTTGGCCAACAATGTAACCAATACTAACCCCTTTCAACTCTTTTCCAATTCAAGTTCTTAGGTCTAACATGATATCTAGCCTTAGACATCTTCAACAATTACAATCCCCCTTTACAACATGCGACGACCAAATTAGTAACCAAGTTGAAGTTATCATCTTAAGGCTAACATGCCCATTTCAGTTTCAACAAGACAACAAGATCCAAATCTATTCAAATATAACAGCCTCAGGCTCATTTCTAAACTACTATAACAAGTATAACTCATATCCAAGAGAAGGGGAAACTTTTACCTTTGGAGAAACCCACAAAAGCCCCTTTCTTCCACTTCTTTTCCGTCAAACTCGTCTACCAGCGCTTCCCACAAGTTTACCCACACTTTTCCTTCTTGCCGCCGCTCCAACAATTTCCTCTTAAGCTAGGTTTTCTTCAAAAAACTAGAGAGAAGGGATAGGGTTCTTCTTGGGAGGGTTTTGAAATGAAATGGCCAAGTCTTCCAAGACTTGGCCCTAAAATAGGACCACTTTCTGGTAAAAAGGATGGGAGGGACACTTGTCACCCTCCCATAGGTTTAAAACAAAATATCCCCTGATTTTACTTTATCACAGAAAAATCCGCCGGCGCTTCCACTTCAAAAGTTCCAGATTCGCCATGCGCGTACAGAACCCCATGGACTCGAGACAACCGCGCCATGCCCTCAGATTCCGCACCGCTGCGCACTTCGAACCGAAACCACTGCTTTGCCTGACTGCGCACCACACTTGAAACTTCCATAACTTTTGACTCCGATGTCCTATCGACGAATGGTTTGTTCCGTTGGGAACTAGATTTAACGAACTACTCACTAGGCTCTTTAAACACCTTGAAATTCTTAACAACTGGGTACAACACTCCAAGGTAAACTCAAAATCCGTCCAACACATGTTTGTCAACTTATCTATCAACTTTCAAATCTTATATTCCTTGGTATGTTCTTATCTTAACTCCTTGAATTTATGGGGTGTAACATTCTCCCCCCTTAGAAACATTCGTCCCGAATGTTCCTTCTAAGTCTCCAAAACGCAGACGCCGGTATAGTTTTCACCACTGCACTAACAAAAGAATCAGTTATGCCACTCATGGACTTATCACCCGAAAATACTCCCCGCATACTATGTACTCCGACAAGGATCACTGTAAAATCTTTTACTCTAGCCGGCCTTACCTCTAAGGTCTCGATTGTCATAAATTCTAAGGTTCAAATTTTTCTCATCCCCAGACTTACCCTTTTCACTAATCAGACTTCTAAATCACATTTTTAACACAAAGTTATCCGAATATAACACTTAACACATCACCATAACATTAATGCATACTAGTCTCTAGAGGGTTAAGAATATACCTGCAACTATTACTTCACTTCCCCTTTTTGTCGTTCTACTCATGTTCCTTCCCTGCACGGCGCACAAAAGGAGGAGATGAATCAGCCACAGATCCCGAAGGCTGAGTCTCTACTTCCGCGCTTACCTGTTGGACAATTCTCGCAAAATGGCCCTGCTGCCGCATGCAAAACAAACTCCCATTCCAAAGACGACACTCCCATCATGGAGCCTACCACAACGCCACAACGAGGTAGGGTGGTCCCATCGACTAACGCCCCTGCTCCCCAAAACACGAAACTGGAGCCACGACTGCTCGGAATCTCCCGAACGTTCTGAAGACTGTGGCGGAGCACTCCGTACTGGCGGAGGCGCATAACTAGTCTGCTGCTGAGGCTGCCTGCCTCGAAGGTCACAGAGGACCTCGCCCCGCCCTCTTCTCGCGATCTTGGTTAATCCGTCGACCTCTACGCCTCACACCCGCGCATAAGCTGCATGCGGGCAATATCCATGCCCGATCAAGAGCTACTCCTGCAACTCTCGCTAAGTAGTCATCGAGTCCTGTGACATAACGGTGCACTCTATCCTCCATATCGCCACCGTGAGCGGGACATACCGAGCCAATGAGTCAAACTCTACATTGTACTCCCGAATCGCGCGCCTCTTTGTCTCAAAGATCAAAATTTGTCGGCCCGTGTCCTCCTCATCTGTGGAGGCAAGAAATGGCAAAGGAAAGCCTCTGAGAACTCACCCCAACCAGCTGGAGGTGCATGCTCCCCCCGGGACAGCTCCCACGAATCAAACCAGTCGACTGCAGTGTCCCGCAGCCGATGCGAACCTAGTACCACCGACTCGGTCTCTGATGCCTTGATCACTCTCATGATACGCTGTAACTGTCGGATGAACTCCTGCGGATCATCCTCAGGCCTCGACCCGTAGAACTCAGGTGGGCTGCAACTCAGAAAATCCCGTAGTCTCAAACTATCTGATCTCGGGTGAACCATGGGTGCTACTGGAACTGCTGCATCCAGTCTATCCTCGTGCCTGGCCACGATCCTGGCCAATAACTGGGCCATCTCCTTGTAACCCATCTCCTCTCGCCCAGCCGTGGGACCGAGGCTCAGTGCCGTGGTCTCGGTGAGACCGCCGCTCTACTCGCAACTCCTCTCGCCGCTTTGCCCTCGGGCTCGTGGCTGTTATACCGTATTTCCGCAGTATGTACGTGAGGCGCACGTATGTTAATTTGAGCCTTAAGTTAGGCTTTGGTTCGAAATTTGGGCACAAGTGCGACTAGAGTCGCTTTCACGAAATGTTTCCACAGCTTTCGTAGGGAAAATTCCGGCTATGTCCTTTTTAATTTTTGCGGATTTTTCCGAGAGACGAAACATTTTGGACCAACGGGAGGGTGACATGTGTCACCCTCACATTGGAAGCTTGTGGGCGTCCAAGTGGACGATTGGTTCACGAATTGGATTGATATTGTGGCTCACATTTTTGGCCCTATTGGTTCCTTGTTTTGTGCCTTGTTTTGGCCTTGTTTTGTGGCTTGTCTTGTGCCATGTTTTGTGGAGTAGGGGTTAGGGTGCACTTGGCTTGATCAAGGCCTTACACTTGCCTTGCACATGGCTTGATCTTGGCCATTGGTTGGCATTTGGGTTTGCTATAAATACCCCCCCTTTGTGAAGACTTCATTCATCGACAAATGTTTCCAAGTCTTGAATCCCTCCCCTCCCTCTTGTTGACTTTCGTCCATGAGCTCCTCTCCCCCTTGAAAGTGGCCTTTGGCCGTGAGGTCTCCCCCTCCCCCTTGTGAGGTCTAGCCGTGGGGTACCCCCCCCCTAGCCTAGTTGTTTCGTATAATACACCCCCCTTTGTGGTATTGAAATACTCCTCCAAGTATTGTTATAATGCCCAAATACCTTAGCCTTATACCTTGTAGTATTCCAAAGTTACCTCTATGCGTAGAGTCCGGAAATACTACCTTTTGTCCTTTTAGTCTCAAACCAAAACCCTAAGGAAATCTTCATTGTTAGTTGAAGGATTTGAGTAGAAGTTGGTTAGAACTTCTAAGGGTTGTTTGGAGCGGGATGGAGCACCCGGAGTTGGAGCTAACGTTGCTAAGGATCGACATTTAACTTGGATAATTATGGGCTCATCGAGGTAATTATCTTGTCCCTCTATTGTAATTGGAAATTACATGTTTGTTGAATATATAGTTGAAGTATACTATATATAGAACTATACTTAGTATTCGCAATGTCTTTTGACTTAAGCTGAAGAATAAAGAAAAGAATCGAATCAGATTTACATAGGGTGTATTGCGAGAGACTTGTGTAGTATCGAGTAGAGTTGTACACGTCAGGTTAGGCGTGTAAGACCCCGGTTGGGTTGGTCGCCGGCCTCGATAAAGGCGGAGATTTACGCTGTTGCGGGAGGTCACGAATTTTCTGTAGAAAGTTAGAAACTTGTGTTTTGGGGTTAATAGACGTTTGTGACCTTTATAGGTGAAAGTACTAAGAGTAGCGTATTCTACTCGAGGAGTGGAAAGGGCTAGCAAGGTTGTAGTACTTGGAGCATTTTGCTTATTGTCGATAATCGTCGCGAGGTATGTGAACCTCTTCCTATCTCTTCTAGCATGATATGTGTGAACTATGTAGTACGGTAGACGTACAGGTGTTAACTGTGTTTGATTGTTTTAAAACATAAAGTGTTATAACGGCTTTATGGGAAGTTGGTTATAACAGCTTTATGTAGGTAAGAAAATGGGTTGTGGTTTTTCGAAAGATAACTGATTTGATTATAACTGGCTTGAAAAAGTTGAAGTATTTCAAAAGATTTGTAAATCGTTTTGAAAGAAAGAGTAGTACTTGGTTTTTGAGAAACTTAAGAGTTATACTAGCTTTATGGGAAGTTAGGTATAACGGCTTAAGAATGTGTTACTGATTTCGGAAATCAGGATGTGTATCGACAAACCACTGCAGCGTTAATAAAGGAAAATGTATTGACTAATAATTGTATTATTAAAACCAAGAGGAACCTCCATCTGCATAGAAACTAAGATGAGACAAAATGATATTACATTTTCTAGATCATGGTTGCTATAGTAAGAATGTTATAAATCAGAATAAACTACTCTCATGTTAGGCGTATGTTTTAAGGGATTAAAACTATGAACTATGAAACCTTTCTAAAGTAAGAGACTTGAATAATTGAAAGTAGTAAACTGAACTTAGGAAAAGAATGTTGTTACTTGATTTTAAAAGGAAAGTGTTCTGGTTTACTTAATAATGTGAATCACTCTAGTTTTATACTACGGGTATCGGGTGACTTTTATAAAAGGAATGTATCTCTTTTAAAAAGGACTTAACGTACGTAGTACTTTAGGGTTAAAACCCGGACGTTGATATAAAGTGGAAGTACCTTGAGTTGTGTATAACTTGCCTATGCTTGTTGTTGTGTAACTCGCCTATGCTTGTTGTGATATCATTTGTTGTGCAAGTGTTGATATCAGGTGACTTCTTGAGAAAGAATGGATCTTTTTATGAAAGTCTATAAGTATGGTATTTTGCTTGAGCTTGCTTGTGATAGCCTGGTTGTGTGATGTATTGTTATTGTGGTTACATGGACATGTCTACACCGATGCAGTATTCCGGGGGCATGTGGCCATGCGGCCGGGTTGATTACCCGATATATGGTTATTACTGTTACATGGACGTGTCTACACCGATGCAGTATTCCGGGGGCATGTGGCCATGCGGCCGGGTTGATTACCCGATATATGGTTATTACTGTTACATGGACGTGTCTACACCGATGCAGTATTCCGGGGGCATGTGGCCATGCGGCCGTTGATTACCCGATATATGGTTATTCTTTATTACATGGACTTGTCTACACCGATGCAGTATTCCGGGGGCATGTGGCCATGCGGCCGGGTTGATTACCCGATATATGGTTATTACTGTTACATGGACGTGTCTACACCGATGCAGTATTCCGGGGGCATGTGGCCATGCGGCCTTGTTATTATTGTTGCATCATGGACATGTCTACACCGATGCAGTATTCCGGGGGCATGTGGCCATGATGCGAACATGATGGATGTCGTGGGCATGAGACCCATAGTTATATTTGAGTGGTGACTTTGAGGGCGTGAGTCCCTGACCTGACTGCTTTTATGTTGCGTACTGTATTTTGGTTATCATACCTGTCTCCTGCTTTATAGGCCATTATGATTTCATTTACAGTATTTTACAGTTTCACATACTTGGTACCTGTGTACTGACCTCCTTCGGGGGGCTGCGTTCATGCCGCAGTAAGTACATCGCCGCCGATCCCCGCCAGGATCACGTTTGCTTTGGGAAGCTCCGTTCCTTCTGAGGCTTATCTTTGGTAGGTTTCCGAGTTGTAGGTTCTTGTACATTCGGGGTATGGCGGGCCCCGTCCGTCATAGGTTGTTATTCTCTAGAGGTCTGTGCACTGCTGTGGTGGTTTGTAAAATGATAATCGCTCGGGTTTTTTTATGTATATCGAAGGCAAATCGTTTTGGTTGGCTTTATTTATATTATCTCTTATTTCATGTTCATGTTGTATGTTCCTGATTTTCTCGATGTTGTATCACTAGGGTGCCCGGTAAGGCACCATCACGCCCGATTTCGGGGCGTGATGGCCTCATGGAGGCATCACCGTATACAAAGAATACGTCGAGGAGTCCAACTTATAACACAAAGGCACGATCTCAGAGTGAGAAGAATGGAAACCAATCCTAAATATCCTATATCCTCCTGATTATAGATGTGGTGCACAACACACCGATAATCAAGACTCTACTAGATACGGTCTGTAGACACTTTCCGAGGATTAACTGCTCTGATACCACTTTTGTCACGACCCGAACCCGGGCCCGTGACTGGTGCCTTACCCCGGGCACCCTAGTGATACAACATCAGAGAAAAACCAGCGGAAATAAAAACTCACGAAAGAAAACAGTGAAATAAGAAAACAGGCTAACCCAAACGGTTACCCTCTTTTTTTTTTATAAAAGAAAACTGAACAGTTACATCCCTTACAAACTCGCCACAACATTACTGCACATCTAAGAATTTTGAAACCATAATGATGGGACAGGGCCCCGCCATGCCCCTGAATATACAAAAGTCTACTACTTCAGGGAACCGTACCACAAGACAAGCTTCCGGAGATATGGAGCTTTCCGAGAACCGAACAACGATCCTAAGAGTGCGGATCAGCAAGCTATGTACCTCAACCTGCGGCATGAACGCAGCCCGGGCGAGGTCGATAACAGTACCAAGTATGTGAAATCAAAATATCAAATGAAATCATAATAGTCTATATAAAAACAGGAGACATGTATGATAACCAAACTACGATTCACAATATATATTAGCGATATGTCAAGATAGGGACTCATGCCCGTGAAATCATCACTCAAATACAACCCGAATTTATCCCGCACAATGGCCGCATGCCCCCAAGATCTCACCTCGGTATAAGCATGGCCCGAACCGCCCTAGTGGGCCCATACCCGTGGACCATCCAACGGCGTGTCGGTATGCCCAAAGGAGATAACAAGATAACAATCCTCGGAAGCATACCCGGCTACCCAACGTGTCGAGATATCCAAACAACTAACAAAACAATACTCACTGTGGAAGCATACCCGTGGGCTACCCAACGTGTCAGTATGTCCAAACAAATACAAGGTAATACTCACTGTGGACGCATACTCGTGGGCCACCCAACGTGTCAGTGTGTCCAAACAAATACAAGGTAATACTCACTGTGGACGCATACTCGTGGGCCACCCAACGTGTCAGTATGTCCAAACAACTACAAGATAACACTCCTAATGGAAGCATACCCGTGGGCTACCCAATGTGTCAGTATGTCCAAGAGGATCGAGATAGTGGAAGCATACCCGTGGGCTACCCAACATGTCAGTATGTCCATCAATCAACCAGATAGCCGGCCCTCCATCGAGAGGCTCGGTAGCACACAATCAAACACTTGCACAACAAGGCTATCACAACAAGCATAGGAAAGTTACACACAACTCAAGGTACTTTAAACACTTCTTAACATAACGTCAAGTATACCAGTAAAACCCAAGTATCTAACCCCTTTAAGATCAAGGTACTCCTACCTTTTATAACCAAGCCACTTATGTTTTTCCATCACAAAGAGTTCAATATTTGAAAACAAGTTACTTCTCTATTTCCAAAAAAATCAAGTTACCATTCTAAATCCAATAATGTTATACCCCGTATTTCCAGAGTATGTACGTAAGGACGTACGTAGAAAATTTGAGTTTGTGCCTTAAAGTGCTTGGCCGAATTTTATTTGTGCATAACACTTGCTAGAGTCGTTGACTAAACGCTTTTCTGACTTTCGTAGGGGAATTTCCGGCTATGTCATTTCTTATTTTTGCGAATTTTCCGAGAGACGAAACATTTTGGACCAACAAGAGGGCGACACTTGTCACCCTCTCATTGGGACACCTTGGGCGGTAATGTAGTGGCCGAAAGTTGGCCATTGTGGTCAAGGGTTGGTAGGATATTTTGTGTGCAAGTTGGCTAGGTACACATGCCCTAATCTTGGCCTTACACTTGCCTAGCACTTGGCTAAATCTTGGCCATTGGTTGGCCTTCACTTGACCTATAAATACCCCTCCCCTTTGATGAACTTCTTCATCCAAAAATCTCTTAAGTCTTGAAAGCTTCTTCCTCCCCCTTTGTGTAGTGTAGTGGCCGAGAGCCTCCCCCCTCCCCCTTGGCCGAGAGCCCTTCCCCCCCCTCCTAGTAGTGTGGCCGTGGGGTACCCCCCCCCCCTAGCCTAGTTGCTTTCGTATAATACCCCCCCTCTCTTGGTAGAAATACTCTCAAAAGTATTGTTATAATGCCCAAATTACCTTAGCCATATACCTTGTAGTATTCTAAGGTTATACCTATACAGAAGCCCAGAAATACTATTATACTTCCCTTCCGTCACAAAAACCGAAACCCTAGGAAAAATCTCCATAGTCCGTTGGAGTATTGTGTAGAAGTTGGTTAGAACTTCTAAGGGTGGTTTAGAGCGTTGAGCGCCGGAGTGGAGCTAAACGATTGCCCAGGATCGACTTTATACTTGGATAATTATGGGCTTATCGAGGTAATTATCTTGTCCCTCTATTGTAATTGGAAATTACATATTGTAGAATATATAGTTGAAGTATACTATATATAGAACTGAACGTAGTTATCGGCAATGTCTTTTGACTTAAGCCTGAATAATACTTACGGCAATGTCTTGCGACTTAAGCCTGAATTTAAAGAAGAATACAGAACTGTAATTACATAGTGTATTACAGAGACTTGTGTAGTAGTACCGTGGAGTAGAATTGTACCAGTTAGGGTTAGGCGTATAACCCCCGGTTGGCTTGGTAGCCTACTCGATAGAGGAGAGATTTTACGCTGTTGGGGAGTGTCTTGCCAATTTTCTCAGAGAAAGTTCTACGAAGAGACCTTATGTTAATAAGCGCCTTGTGGCCTTATAGGTGGAAGTACTATGCGTGGCGCGATCTACTTGGCTTAGGAGTAGCCGCGGTTTGAGGTACTTGAGCGTTTTGCTATTGATCGATAATCGTCGCGAGGTATGTGAACCTCTTCCTATCTCTTCTAGCATGATATGTGTGAACTATGTAGTACGGTGACGCATACGTGCTAAATGTATGTGATTGGTTTAAAACATAAAGTGTTATAACGACTTTATGGGAAGTTGGTTATAACGACTTTATGTTGGTAAGAAAATATATGTGGTTTTTAAAAGGTGCGATTTGAACTATAACGGCTTGTTATGTGTTAATAAAGAACTTGAAGTATTTCAAAAGATTTTTGAATCATTTTGAAAGAAGTAATATACTTGGTTTTTGAAAACTTAAGAGTTATACTAGCTTTATGGGAAGTTAGGTATAACGGCTTAAGAATGTTTTCTCGATTTCGAAATCGAATGTGTATCGACAAACCAACTGCAGCGTTAATAAAAGGAAATGTTTTGACTAATTAAGTATTATTAAAACCAAGAGAAACTTCCATCCGCATAGAAGCTAAGATGAGACAAAATGATATTTCCTAGATCATGGTCACGTAATAAGATTGTTATAAACAAGAATATCCTACTCACATATAAGACTTATGTTTCTCAGATAGTTTTAAGGAGAATTATATTCTCAAATGAATAAGACTATGAACTACGAAACCTTTCTAAAATGAGAAACTTGAACATTGGAAATTAGGCAAACTTGATCATTGGAAAAGAATGTTGCTACTTGATTTTACAAAGAGAAGTAATTGATTTACTTTAAAAGGATAGTCACTCTATTTTATACTACGGGTATTGTGTGACATTGTGAAAGTAACGTATCTTTTAAAAGAGTTAATGTATGAAGTACTTTGGGGATAAAAACCCGATCTTGTTAATCATATAGTAGAAGGTACCGTGTGTGAACAACTTGATTGTATTGGTTTGTGATAGCCTTGTAATACTTTCTTGATTGCTTTGATAAGTAAACGTGTTGGGATGCTACGTGTGTTAGTATCTTGTGATGTTTGTGTGAAGGGGTTTCTGATTGTGCTTATTAACTATCATCGTTATGATGGTATTGTGGCATTCATCTCTTGAGATGATTCCGGGTTGGCGCCTCCGATGCGGGTAGACTCAGCGGGTCGATGGACCTATGATTCGAGAATACCTCACGCAGTCCCGGCCTATGCGAGCTACGAGTTCCGTGTTAGTGTCGCCCTTATGGGCATGCGTCCATGTGGCCACGCGGATCGCGAAGTCGTGGCGATGCCGGAGTAGCTACCGATGCGCGGAATACCTCATGCGGCCGATGAGATTGGCCTATCGCGAGTCGCGGAGTTCGAGGTTAGACGCGCGACATTGATATCGCGGGCAAGTGGCCGGCTTTGATCATGTGACGCCCAGACAGATCTTATGATACGATTCATGACCTTGTTGGTGCTGTGGGTTTTAGTAGTCGGCTATGCCTTCGCACTTACCGTCTGCATTTTATTATGACACGTGGGACCCGTGTTCATGTGTGTTCCTTGGTGCTTTTATATCATGGATCGCCAGATGAGGAAGGTATTCCACGCATGATTGATGTTGTGGGCCCGAGACCCATTGTTATACTTGAGTGATGACTTGAGGCGTGAGTCCACGACTGACATGTCGCTTTGTTGTAAATCGTAGTTTGGTTATCATACATGTCTCCCGCTTATATGATCGCTATGATTTCATTTACGATATGTATTTTCGGTTCACATACTGCACTTTTGTTATCGACCTCCTTCGGGCCGCGTTCATGCCGCAGTTGAGGTACACCGCCGCGTTGATCCTAGCTCTCAGGGTCACAGTTTCAGCGTTTGGGAAGCTCCGTTTCTCCGGAGGCTTATCAGTGGTATAGCCCCCTGTCGTCGTAAGTGTTTACATTCAGGGGTTTGGCGGGGCCCTGTCCCGCCATTGTTGTCGTATCATTCTTAGAGGTCCAGAGTAATGTTAGTGTGGTTTGTAAAAAGGATTAAACTGTTCATGTTGAAAAAGTTGCTATTTATATATATACTGAAGGTAACCGTTTTTGGTTAGCCTGTCTTCTTATTTCACTGTCTTATTTCACTGATTTCATGTATTGTCTTTATGTTCCGCTGATTACTCTGATGTATGTCTACTTGGGTGCCCGGTAGGCACGATCCACGCCCGGTTCGGTCGTGACAAAAGTGGTATCGAGCGATTAATCCTCGGAAAGTGTCTACGCATCAGTATCCGATAAGTCTTGATTATCTGTGTTGTGCACCACACCAATAATCAGGAGGCTATAGGATATTTTAGGATTGATTTCTATTCTTCTCACTCTGAGATCGTGCCTTAGAGCTGTGTTGTAAGTTGGACCTCTAACGTATTTCTTTCCTTACCGCTATGCCTCGCCGTAGGCAACCCGCCCAGGAGGCAAGCGCGCCGGCGGAGCTGCGAGAGTTCGAGGGTTACGTGGGCACCGCCCATTATCACCTTGGGTGGTGCTTCATTCGGGAGTTCTGCGACGTCACTAGCCCCGCAGAGTTTAGCACGACGCGGCAGCCTCCATCGACCATGATATTTGAACCTTCGCCCACGGCCGAACGGTGAATATAGATTGCAAAGAGGCAACCTCGCATTAGCTATAGATTTGGCTACCGAGAGTATATCGATGTACCGCGAGTCTTGAGGACTAGCTATAAGAGGTTGTGCAAGAATAATTCTTCGATAGGCTTGAGCATGGCCACGTATGCGGGCTTATGCGCAGCAGCCGAGACGTAGAGATCGACGTTAACCAAGGCGAGAAGAGGCCGAGCGGAAGGTCCTTTGGTAACTTTCGAGGCGAGTCGCCTCACCAAAGATAGGTTATGCGCATCCACCTGAGAAAGGTCCTTCTGTGGTTCGGGGCGTTCGGTATCAGGAGTTGGTCGAGCTCCGAGCTTCCGTTCACAAATACACGGCGTTCCACCATCCGATTCGCTTTTTCGGTGTTCACAGCGGCGTGAGTCATCTCGGGAATGTCGTCTTTTAGGTTGGTACTTGTTGTACCTATGACCGCCGTGGTCCGTGTCGAAGAGTGTCCTTAGGAGGACTTAGCCTTCAGATCGGTGGGTAGTTCGTCATCTCCTTAGCTGCGCCTACGAAGGTGTTTGATTAGAACGACTAAGGAGTGAAGCGGAGACATAGATCTATCCTTAACCTCTGAGTTTTGTATAGGTGATAAGGTGAGTATACCTTAAGTGCTATGTTCGATAGCGGGTGTTAGTTGTGATTAGAAATCATGGTGGGTTAGCAGAGTAAGATTTTGGGGGATAGAGAAGGTGTGAGCCTTAGAGTTGTATACGTAGAGACCTTAGAGGTAAGGCCATCTCGAGTAAAAGATGTATTGTTTATGTTTGACCCTTATAGGAGTGCATAGTGCACGTGAGTTATGCTTGTGGGATTAGTCCCTGAGTAGTGTGGAATGAAAGAGGGTAGTTGAGCTAAGAAGACCGCTAGGTTTTCGTAACGTGATTAGTGAGATTGTTCCGGTGGAGCTAGTATGGTGCGCGTTGGGTCGGGTTGAGGCCACGTTGCGGGTCAACCCGCGCCTGCTTGGTGGTGGGTCGGTTGTGGTGGTCCCGCCTTGTGATAGGGTCACGAGGGTGTTAGGCCCGAGTTTAGTTAACCAGCGTACGAGTTCGTGGATACGTTCGACCGGTGGTCGGGTCGATGGGGGCAGCCCATCGTGTTCTTCGTTCGGGACCGTTTTCTCGGCAGAGGGTTATGCGAGATGTTATATCGTAAAGGTTGTAAGGCGACGAGGTGCCTACCTTCACCTTATGTCGCGATGAAGCCCGTGTCAGGCTATTTTCGTTTTTCCGAAGTTTTACCGCGGGGTTAAGAACTCGCGTGAGTCTCGACCGCATTCGCCTGCCGGTGTGTATTTCGGGGTAGTTGTGAAGATTGTTGTCTCGGGAGGGAGTGTTTAAGCTACCATTTCAGTGTTCGGATGTCGCCTTATTAAGCCTTGTAGGGGCGGAAGTGTAAGTTGCCGGTCGATTGGTTCGATGTTGGCAAGGTTCGCATACTTGGTTCAGCTTGTTCCACAGATCGTGGTTAGTGAGAAGCTTGTCTAGAAGGAGTTCGCACTCGAGGAAATCGTGCGGATAATCGCGACGACGCTAGAGTTCGTTGACGGTCGGTCTTCTTGAAAGTACCACCCGGTTAGGTGTGACGAGCTTTGGAAAAACAGAGAAACTTAGCCCGAGTTGTTTGGGCCTTTTAAGTTCATGTGAAGAATAGGCCGTTGCCTATATGTTAGCTTTGGCCGTCCGACTTAGGAGGCAGTACGTCCGGTCTTTCGTATTGTTATGTTCGGAAAGTATCGGAGATCCATCCAGAGTGTTCCCAGTTAATGATGACCACGTTAGAGATAGTAACCCCGAGTCTTGGAAACTGAAGCCGTATCAGAATGTGGTAAGAGTTCGAGTCTGGCGACCTCGGGGATCACATGTAGTCCGCACCAATTGTTGGGTCGCCGAGTGACACTAGAACCTCGCGCAAAGTGACAAAAGTGGTATCGGAAGAAGCGAGCATGTATGGCGAGCATAGATGTGATCATTTCTTTTGTAAGGAGAAGGTGCGAAGGAAGTATATTTTAGACCCCGGAGAGAGGTGTTTGTGGTGATGATAGAGGTGATTCCTCGTGGACTTGGATGTAAGTATTTTGCGCAGTTGTTTCTGTGGCCATTGTGGCAGGATTGTTTCGTAAGTATGGTAGTGAAGACTATACTGGCGCACGTTTGTTTTGAGACTTAGAAGGAACATTCGACGAATGTTTCGGAGGGGAGAATGTTATACCCGTATTTCGGAGTATGTACGTAAGGGCGACGTAGAAAATTTGAGTTTGTGCCTTAAAGTGCTTGGCGAATTTTATTTGTGCATAACACCTTGCTAGAGTCGTTTTTCGACTAAACGCTTTCACAAATTTTCGTAGGGAATTTCCGCTATGTCATTTCTTATTTTTGCGGATTTTTCCGAGAGAAAACATTTTGGACCAACAAGAGGGCGACACTTGTCACCCTCTCATTGGGACACCTTGGCGGTAATGTAGTGGCCAAAGTTGGCCATTGTGGTCAAGGGTTGGTAGGATATTTTGTGTGCAAGTTGGCTAGTACACATGCCCTAATCTTGGCCTTACACTTGCCTAGCACTTGGCTAAATCTTGGCCATTGGTTGGCCTTCACTGACCTATAAATACCCTCCCTTTGATGAACTTCTTCATCCAAAATCTCTTAAGTCTTGAAAGCTTCTTCCTCCCCTTTGTGTAGTGTAGTGCCGAGAGCCTCCTCCCCTTGGCCGAGAGCCCTTCCCCTCCTAGTAGTGCCGTGGGTACCCCTAGCCTAGTTGCTTTGTATAATACCCCTCTCTTGGTAGAAATACTCTCAAAAGTATTGTTATAATGCCCAAATTACCTTAGCCATATACCTTGTAGTATTCTAAGGTTATACCTATACGAAGCCCATAAATACTATTATACTTCCTTCCCACAAAACCAAACCCTAGGAAAAATCTCCATAGTCCGTTGGAGTATTGTGTAGAAGTTGGTTAGAACTTCTAAGGGTGGTTTAGAGCGGTTGAGCGCTGAGTCGAGCTAAACGATTGCCCAGATCGACTTTATACTTGGATAATTATGGGCTTATCGAGGTAATTATCTTGTCCTCTATCAGAATTGGAAATTACATATTGTAGAATATATAGTTGAAGTATACTATATATAGAATCAACGTAGTTATCGGCAATGTCTTTTGACTTAAGCTGAATAATACTTACGGCAATGTCTTGCGACTTAAGCCCAATTTAAAGAAGAATCTTGAATCAGTAATTACATAGTGTATTACGAGACTTGTGTAGTAGTACCGTGGAGTAGAATTGTACCGTTAGGGTTAGGCGTATAACCCCTGGTTGGCTTGTAGGCCTCGATAGAGAGGAGATTTTACGCTGATGGTGAGGTGTCGAATTTTCTCAGAAAGTTCTACGAAGAGACCTTATGTTAATAAGCGCCTTGTGGCCTTATAGGTGGAAGTACTATGCGTGGCGCGATCTACTTGGCTTAGGGAGTAGCCGGCGGTTTGAGGTACTTGGAGCGTTTTGCTATTGATCGATAATCGTCGCGAGGTATGTGAACCTCTTCCTATCTCTTCTAGCATGATATGTGTGAACTATGTAGTACGGTAGACGTACATGTGCTAAATGTATGTGATTGATTTAAAACATAAAGTGTTATAACGACTTTATGGGAAGTTGGTTATAACAGCTTTATGTTGGTAAGAAAATATATGTGGTTTTTAAAAGGTACTGATTTGAACTATAACTGGCTTGTTATGTGTTAATAAAGAACTTGAAGTATTTCAAAAGATTTTTGAATCATTTTGAAAGAAGAAGTAATATACTTGGTTTTTGAAAAACTTAAGAGTTATACTAGCTTTATGGGAAGTTAGGTATAACGGCTTAAGAATGTTTTCGATTTGAAATCGGAATGTGTATCGACAAACCATCTGCTGCGTTAAAAGGAAATGTTTTGACTAATTAAGTATTATTAAAACCAGAGAAACTTCCATCCGCATGTAGAAGCTAAGATGAGACAAAATGATATTTCCTAGATCATGGTCTTTGTAATAAGATTGTTATAAACAAGAATATCCTACTCACATATAAGACTTATGTTTCTCAGATAGTTTTAAGGAGAATTATATTCTCAAATGAATAAGACTATGAACTACGAAACCTTTCTAAAATGAGAAACTTGAACATTGGAAATTAGGCAAACTTGATCATTGGAAAAGAATGTTGCTACTTGATTTTACAAAGAGAAGTAATTGATTTACTTTAAAAGGATAGTCACTCTATTTTATACTACGGGTATTGTGTGACATTGTGAAAGTAACGTATCTTTTAAAAGAGTTAATGTATGAAGTACTTTGGGGATAAAACCCGATCTTGTTAATCATATAGAAGGTACCTGTGTGAACAACTTGATTGTATTGGTTTGTGATAGCCTTGTAATACTTTCTTGATTGCTTTGATAAGTAAACGTGTTGGGATGCTACGTGTGTTAGTATCTTGTGATGTTTGTGTGAAGGGTTTCCCTTGATTGTGCTTATTAACTATCACGTTATGATGGTATTGTGGCATTCATCTCGAGATGATTCCGGGTTAAGCCGCCTCACGCGGGTAGACTCAAAGCGGTCGATGGACCTATGATTCGAGAATACCTCATGCAGTCCCGGGCCTATGCGAGCTACGAGTTCCGTGTTAGTGTCGCCTTTATGGGCATGCGTCCATGTGGCCGTGCGGATCGCGAAGTCGGGGCGATGCCGGGAGTAGCTACCGATGCGGGAATACCTCATGCGGCCGATGAGATTGGCCTATCGCGGAGTCGCGGAGTTCGTGGTTAGACGCGCACATTGATATCGGGCAAGTGGCCGGCTTTGATCATGTGACGCAGACAGATCTTATGATACGCTTCATGACCTTGTTGGTACTGTGGGTTTTTAGTAGTCGGCTATGCCTTCGCATTTACCCCGCACGCTTTATTATGACACGTGGGACCCGTGTTCATGTGTGTTCTCGTGCTTTTATATCATAGATCACAGCGGGAAGGTATTCCACGGCATGATTGATGTTGTGGGCCCGAGACCCATTGTTATACTTGAGTGATGACTGAGGGCGTGAGTCCCCGACTTGACATGACCGCTTTGTCAGAATCGTAGTTTGGTTATCATACATGTCTCCCGCTTTATATGATCGCTATGATTTCATTTACAGATGTATTTTCGCCACATACTCGCACTGTTATCGACTCCTCGGGGCCGCGTTCATGCCGCAGTTGAGGTACACCGCCGTTGATCCTAGCTCGTGGTCACAGCGTTTGGGAAGCTCCGTTTCTCCGGAGGCTTATCAGTGGTATAGCCCCCTGTCGTCATAAGTGTTTACATTCAGGGGTTTGGCGGGGCCCTGTCCCGCCATTGTTGTCGTATCATTCTTAGAGGTCTGTAGTAATCGCAAGCGTGGTTTGTAAAAAGGATTAAACTGTTCATGTTGAAAAAGTTGCTATTTATATATATACTGAAGGTAACCGTTTTTGGTTAGCCTGTCTTCTTATTTCACTGTCTTATTTCACTGATTTCATGTATTGTCTTTATGTTCCGCTGATTACTCTGATGTATGTCTACTTGGGTGCCCGGGGTAAGGCACCAGTCACGGGCCCGGGTTCGGGTCGTGACAAATAATGAATCCATTTCTTTATTTTCCATAAAGTCGTTATAACTAACTTCTCATAAATCTATTATAACACTTTATGTTTTAAAACAATACAAGACAAAACCATGCCTTTCTTTTAAAACAAAACACTTCCAATTCTTAAGTCTCTTTTCTTTTAGAAAACGAGTTCCTTACCTTGGGATTTTTAAGAAGATCAAAACTTGATTACAATAATTCTTATTAGAGCAGCCATGATCTAGAAAATGTAATACAATTTTGTCTTATCTTAGCTTCTATGCAGATGGAGGTTTCTACTGGTTTTAAAATGATTAATTGTCATTACTCCTTTCCTTTATCAACGCTACATTGGCTTGTTCGATCTTTATTCCCATTTCCGAAATTTATGTAACATTATTCTTTTAAAAACCAAGTACTCATTTCTCACGAATGAGGTTTCACACTTTTCGACACCATTTAGGTCAATTACAAGTCAAGTCTCTTATCTTTTGAAATCAACAATCCATTCTTTTACCTACATAAAGTGGTTATAACAAACTTCCCATAAAGCCGTTATAACACTTTATGTTTTAAACCAACCAATTACAACTATAAGCCCTTATGAGACCAAGAGAGCTTATTCTTTAACAACCAAGTACCCATTACTAACAAATGGGAGTTTACTACTTTTTCACACAATCAGGACCTTTACACTTCATATCAAGTCAAGGCACAAAAGGGAAATTTAATTCCTTTAACACACGTGCGTCTACCGCACTATATATTTCACAAATAGTCATGCTGAAGAGGATAGGAAGAATCACATACCTCGCGACGATTATCGACGGTTAGCAAAATGCTCCACAGTACTATCCCCCTTAAGTAGAATATGCTACTCGTAGTACTTCAATCCTATAAGGGTCATAAAACGTCTATCAAACTCTAGCTTCGAACATAGAATAAACTAAGCGCAAGGTCCCTACATTCTACGGAAAATTTGGACAGAACTTCCTTTGTTTCTACTTACTATGCCACCTTTTTCAAGGCCGAATTTCAATAACCAACGCCACGTTTAAGGCACACAATTCAGCTAACCACAAAGGGGATTACACGCCTTTACAGACGCCAGAAATTCCGCCCCACAATGATACAAAATAAACCAATAATTTCCATGCCATTCTTGGCCAACAATGTAACCAATACCAACCCCTTTCAACTCTTTTCCAATTCAAGTTCTTAGTTCTAACATGATATCTAGCCTTAGACATCTTCAACAATTACAATCCCCCTTTACAACATGCGACGACCAAATTAGTAACCAAGTTGAAGTTATCATCTTAAGGCTAACATGCCCATTTCAGTTTCAACAAGACAACAAGATCCAAATCTATTCAAATATAACAGCCTCAGGCTTAATTCTAAACTACTAAAATATAACAGCCTCAGGCTTAATTCTAAACTACTAAAATATAACAGCCTCAGGCTCATTTCTAAACTACTATAACAAGTATAACTCATATCCAAGAGAAGGGGAAACTTTTACCTTTGGAGAAACCCACAAAAGCCCCTTTCTTCCACTTCTTTTTCGTCAAACTCGTCTACCAGCGCTTCCCACAAGTTTACCCACACTTTTCCTTCTTGCCGCCGCTCCAACAATTTCCTCTTAAGCTAGGTTTTCTTCAAAAAACTAGAGAGAAGGGAGAGGGTTTTTCTTGGGAGGGTTTTGAAATGAAATGGCCAAGTCTTCCAAGACTTGGCCCTAAAATAGGACCACTTTCTGGTAAAAAGGATGGGAGGGACACTTGTCACCCTCCCATAGATTTAAAATAAAATATCCCCTGATTTTACTCAGAATCGCAGAAAATCCCGCCGCCACACGGCCATGGCGCTTCCACTCCAAAAGTTCCAAAGATTCCGGCCGCGTTCGCATTCCGCGGCCATGGCTGTAACCCCCAAGGACTCAAGATAACCGGCGCCATGCCTCAGATTCCGGCCGCGGCGCTGCACCTCGAACCGAAACCATCGCTTGCCTCGATCGCGCACCACACTTGAAACTTCCATAACTTTTGACTCCGATGTCCTATCGACGAATGGTTTGTTGCGTTGGGAACTAGATTTAACAAACTACACACTAGGCTCTTTAAACACCTTGAAATTCTTAACAACTGGGTACAACACTCCAAGGTAAACTCAAAATCCGTCCAACACATGTTTGTCAACTTATCTATCAACTTTCAAATCTTATATTCCTTGGTATGTTCTTATCTTAACTCCTTGAATTTACGGGGTGTAACAGCCGTACCCTTCTCGAACACTCGAACTCTTTCTAGTACACGTACCATACCTCAGTCATCACTTTAGTTTCCAAAATCTTTGGAGTCACTACCTCCAAACTTGGTCATCTTACTAGCCTCGAATTTCTTCAAGGCCATTCCCGGCCTTTACGATCCGATTCCGGTCGAACACATCCACGAACTCATACGATGGTTACCTAAACTTGGGCCTCACACCCTCGTGATCCTACCACCTGGCGGGACCACTTCAAACTGACCACATCTCATTTCGGGCTGCGGGTTGACCCGCGAACGGTCCTCAACCAGACCCATAATCGCACCAGACTTTTGTTCCCCGATCCGGAACAACCCTACCTATACAAGTCCTGAAAGCTACCACTTTCATCTTACACTACCCATGGAATTATCACACTAATACACCCTATGCATATAATGCACTCCGACAAGGATCTTCTGCAAAATCCATTACTCAAGACGGCCTTACATTTAAGGTCTCAACGTGTAATATTCTAAGGTTCGCCATTTTCTCATCCCCAGACTTACCCTTTTCACCAACCAGGCTTCTAAATCACCTTTTAACTCAAAGCTATCCGATCATATTAACACATCATCATAACATCAATACATACTAGTCTCAAGAGGGTTAAGGATATACCTATAAATAGGCGGTTCAAAGGACCGCTAAAACTGGGAACTTCCACCGCGACCTCTGTCGTGGCCTGCCGGTGCATAAACATCCTGCCTAACTATGGAAGGTGAAGAACCCGCAACTGATCTCGTAGTCTGTGCTAATCCACCAGTGCTACCGGTCGGACGATCTTTCGCCAAATGGCCTCGCTGGCGCAAGAATAACAATCTCCCAAATTAGTACGACACTCTCCTTATGAAGTTTTCCACAACGCCACACCGAGACAAGGGTGACTTATCCGAGAGCACTTACTCCCGAAAGTTCAAACACAGGAGCCCCGACCGCTTCCTCGAATATCCCGAACGCCCCAAGGCGCGGAGGCCACTCGATCGGGAGGCGCATAATCGCTCGCTGGCGAGGCGGTCCGCTCGAAAGTCGCCAAAAGACCTGCTGTTCGCCTCTTCGCGATCCGGTCATTCCGTCGACCTCTCCGTTCCTCACATCCAAGTGCATAAGCCTGCATGCGGGCAATGTCCATGCCCGGCTGAAGAGCTACGCCCGAGCAACTCTCTTCCAAATAATCGTCTAGCCCTGTGACATAGCGGTGCTCTCTGTCCTCCATACTAGCTACTAACGCGGGGACATACCGAGCCAATGAGTCGAACTCCACATTGTACTTCGAACCGCACGCCTCGCTCGCCTCAACACCAAAAATCTGTCGGGTCCGAGCCCTCCTCATCTATGGAGGCAAGAAATGTGCAAGAAATGCCTCTGAGAACTCGTTCCATACGGCTGGAAGTGCATGCCCTCCCCGGGACAGCTCCCACGAATCAAACCAGTCGACTGCAGTATCACGCAGCCGATGTGAACCCAAGACCACTGACTCGGTCTCCGAAGCCTTGATCACTCACGATCCGTCAGAATCGCTTGATGAACTCTGCGGATCATCCTCAAGCCTCGACCCGTAGAACTCAAGGGCTACACCGTAAAGTCCCGTAGCCTCAAACTATCCGCTCTCGGGTGAACCACGGGTGCTCTTTGGAATCGCTGCGCCCACCTATCCTCGTGTCCGCCACAATCGGCTAGTAATCGTGCCATCTCCTCGTAGCCCATCTCTCTCGCTCCAGCCGTGGGACTGGAGGCTCAGTATTGTGGTCTCAAGCAGCCCATCGCTGCGGCTCTAAACCAGTTAGTGAAAAAGGGTAAGCTGGGTGAGAAAATGATGAACCTTAGAATATTACAGTTGAGACCTTAGATGTAAGGCCGTCTTGAGTACAAGATTTTGCGGGTGATCCTTGTCAGAATGTATAAGTTTACGTGGAGTAATTGTGGGAAGATTCCTTGGGTAGTGTAAATGGAAGTGGTAGCTTTCATGACCTGTATAGGTAAGATTGTTCCGGATCGGGAAACAAGAGCTTGATGCGTTAAGTAGGTCGGGTTGGGGCCATGTTGCGGGCCAACCCGCGACCTGTTTCGAGGTGGGGCCAGCTCTGGGTGGTCCCGCCAGGTGGTAGGGTCACGAGGGTGCTAGGCCCAAGTTTAGATGACCATCGTATGAGTTCGTGGATATGTTCGACCAGAAGCGGATCGTGAAGGCCGGGAATGGCCTTAGAGGAAAGTAAAGCTAGTAAGATGACCAAGTTTGGAGGTTGTGACTCCAAAGTTTTGGCAACAGAAGCGTTGACTGAAGTGTGGTACGTATGCTAGAAGAGTTCAAGTGTTCGAGAAGGGCACGAAGAGTAAGGAAGGAAGTGAACTTGTGCTGAAAGATTGGAGTAATCATTTTTGAGAAATGAATGTGCGAAGGGAGTGTCCCTTGGACCAAGAGCGAGAGTTGGTATTGTTTTGCATCATCGAGGTGGTTCCTCGTTGGCCTGGATTTAAGTATTTGCGCGCATGTGTTATTTCGTGGCCAGGCATGGCGTTGGCAACTTGTTAGAAGAATTTTATCGTTATCCGTCTTGAGAAGGAACATTCGGGACGAATGTTTCTAAGGATGGGAGAATGTTATACCCCGTATTTCCAGAGTATGTACGTGAGGGCGTACGTATTATAATTTAAGCCTTAAAGTTAGGCTAAGTTCGAAATTTGGGCACAAGTGCCGAAAAGAGTCGTTTTTCGACGAAACGTTTTACTAAACTTGCGAAGGGAAAATTCCGGCTATGTCATTTCTAATTTTTGCGGATTTTTCCGAGAGACGAAACATTTTGGACCAACGGGAGGGTGACATGTGTCACCCTCACATTGGAAGGGCTTGGGGCGGCAAGTTGGACGAAAGGTGGCATTGGTTAGGTAGGATATTTGTGCAAGTTGGTGTGGTAGATGGATAAGGTGCACATGGCTTAATCCTAGCCCTACACTTGCCTTACACTTGGATGAATCTTGGCCATTGGTTGGCCATTTCTTGACCTATAAATACCCCCCCTAAGTGATGAACTTCTTCATCCTAAAATCATTTCCAAGTCTCAAATACTCCCTCTCCCTCTTGCTTGTTCTCGTCCAAACACCACCCCTCTCCCCCCCTCTTGAAAGCCCACTACGAACCCCTCGCTTGTGGTTCTAGCCGAGAACCCCCTCCCCCTAGCCTAGTTGTGCTAGTCGAAATACTACCCCCCCTTTGTGGTATAGAAATACTCTCCAAGTATTGTTATAATGCCCAAATACTTTAGCCCATATACCTTATAGTATTCCAAGGTTATACCTATACAAAGCCCAGAAATACTATTATACTTCCTTTAGCCACTAAACGAAACCCTAAGGAAATCTTCACTGATAGTTGAAGTATTTGAGTAGAAGTTGGTTAGAACTTCTAAGGGTTGTTTGGAGCGGGTTGGAGCGCACGGAGTAGGAGCTAAACCTTGCTCAGGATCGACATTTACTTGGATAATTTTGGGCTTATCGACGTAAACACTCTTGACCTTCTATTGTAATTGGAAATTACATGTTGTAGGAATGTATAGTTGAAGTATACTATATATAGAATTGAACATAGTCTTGCGGCAATGTCTTTTGACTTAAGCCTGAATTTAAAGAAAAGAATCGAATCAGAATTACATAGGACTGTATTACATTAGACGTGTGTAGCATTACTGTGAAGTAGACAGGTGCAGGGGCGGATTAGACGTACAACCCCCCCCCCCCCTCTAGGGAGTTGTTGGCCGGTTAGCAGGCCTCGATAGAAGAGGAGATTTACGCGGTCATGCGGGAGGGAGTCACGAATTTTCTCGTAGAATATTCTACGTTAAGATCTAGATGTTAATAGGCGCCTTGTGGCCTCTATAGGTTGAAGTACTACGTGTGGAGTGAGCTACTTGGCTTAAGGTGTAGCCGACGGTTTGAGGTACTTGGAGCGTTTTGCTATTAGTCGATAATCGTCGCGAGGTATGTGAACCTCTTCCTATCTTTTCTAGCATGATATGTGTATAACTATGTAGTACGGTAGACGTACATGTGTTAAATGTATTTGATTGGTTTAAAACATAAAGTGTTATAACGGCTTTATGGGAAGTTGGTTATAACAGCTTTATGTAAGTAAGAAATGCTTTGTGGTTTTTAAAAGATAACTGATTTGATTTATAACTGACTTGACGTGTGATAAATAAGAATCTTGAAGTATTTCAAAAGACTAAGAAACCGTTTTGAAAGAAGAGCAATACCTGGTTTTGAAAACATAAGAGTTATACTAGATTTATGGGAAGTTAGGTATAACGTCTTAAGAGTGGTAAAGAGAATGATTTACTGATTGTTAGAAGTTAAGGGACTTGATCTTAAAAGATAAGAGACTTGACTTGAATGAATTAATATGAGTTTTGTGTGAAACCTCATTCGTGAGTAATGAGTACTTGGTTTTTAAAAGGAATAATGTTTTACTGATTTTGGAAATCAGAATGAGTATCGACAAACCACTGCAGCGTTAATAAAAGGAAATGTTTTGACTAATTAAGTATTATTAAAACCAGTAGAAACCTCCATCTGCATAGAAGCTAAGATGAGACAAAATGATATTACATTTCCTAGATCATGGCTGCTTTAATAAGATTGATTATGAACAAGAATAACCTACTCACATATAAGACATATGTTTCTCAAATTATTTAAAAGAGGATTATATTCTTAAGTGCTTAAGTCTATGGACTATGAAACCTTTATAAAATAAGAGACCTAAGTGTTTGAAATTAGGCAAACTTGAACTTTTGGAAAAGAATGTTGTTACTTGATGTTGAAAAGGAAAGTGTTTTGGTTTACCTAAAAATGTGAGTCACTCTATTTTAATACTACGGGTATCGGGTGACCTTTATAAAAGGAATGGATCTTTTAAAAAGAATTTAACGTACGTAATACTTTGGGGTCAGAACCTGGACTTTGGCCTAAAATAAACTCGAGTTGTGTGTAACTTGCCTATGTTTGTGTTTGATAACCTTGTGTGCATATACTGTATTTTTATACCACCGCGTCTCTCGATGGAGGGCCGACTGATTTGTTATGAATGATTATTCACCGAGTCCCATGGGATGGGCCGGGACACGTATTTCATCTGATTCTTCACCGAGTCCCATGGGATGGGCCGGGACACGTATTTCATCTGATTATTCACCGAGTCCCACGAGATGGGCCGGGACACGTATTCCATCTGATTATTCACCGAGTCCCACGATGGCCGACACGTATTCCATCTGATTCTCTACCGAGTCCCATGGGATGGGCCGGGACACGTATTCCACATGATTCTTTACCGAGCCCCACGGGATGGGCCGGGACACGTATTCCACACGATTTACACCTAGACTGCCGGCAGTGAGGAAGGAGTTCCACGGGCATGAGGGATGACTTGAGGGCGTGAGTCCACGACTTGACATCGCTTTTATGTGAATCGTAGTTTGGTTATCATACCGCTCCCGCTTTATATAGACTATTATGATTTCATTTACAATCTTTACGATTTCACATACTGTACTGTTATCTCGACCTCTCGGGCCGCGTCACGCCGCAGTGTAAGTACATCGGTTGTGGATCCTCGCTCATGAGATCACGATTCGCGTGTCGGGAAGCCCCATTTCTTCGGAGGCTTATCTTTTGGTATGTTACCCTGAGTCTGTAGATCCTTGTACATTCAGGGGTATGGCGGGGCCCTGTCCCGTCATAGCTGTTGTAAAAATCTTAGAGGTCTGTAGCACTGTTGTGAGCAGGGTTTGTAAAAAGGATAACTGTTCGGGTATTTATGTATATATACCAAGGCAAATCGCTTTGGTTGGCCTGTTTATTTATCATGTCTCTTAATTCATGTTCATGTTTTTATTTCCGCTGATTTTCTCTGATGTTGTATCACTAGGGTGCCCTGGGTAAGGCACCAGTCATGGGCCCGGGTTCGGGTCGTGACATAGCCTAAGTCAATCTGGTCCTCCCTCTCTCTATCCTCTATCCTCACAGATAGGCTGCGTCTGGCAATGTCCATACCAGTGAAGAGCCACCCCAAGCACGATAATCATATGACGGTCTAGCCCCATCACATAACGATGAACTCTATTCGCCATGTCAGCTATAATGGTGTGCGCATGCCTGGCCAAGGAGTCAAACTCCAGGCTATACACCCTGATAGTCCTCTCATTCTGCCTCAAGGTCAAAAATCTATCTACGCGGGCCCTCCTCATCTCAGGAGGCAAAAAGTGATCCATAAAGGCCTCTGTGAACTCCTCCCAAACAGCTGGAAGAGCATCCTCACCTCTCGTCAACACCCATGACTCAAACCAGCCAACGCAATATCGCAGAATCCCAGAAGAGGCTAGCATAACAGACTCTATCTCTGAAGCCCTAAGAACCTGCATAGTCCGCTGTAGCTGTCGAATGAACTCCTGCGGATCCTCCTCAGACCTCAAACCATAAAACTCGGGCGGATGACAACCCAGAAAATCCCGAATCCGCAAACTGTCGGCTCTAGGGTTAGCTGCCGCTTCTGTCGCCGCTCGCTACTATATTGGTCAATAACCGGATATGCTCCTCGTAGACTCTATACTCAGCTCCTGGCTGTGGGACTGGAGGCTCTGGTGCCGAAACCCCTGGAGCTACTGCCGCTCTCGGCTCCTCTAATATCGCCGGCGTGGTGAACTCGGGCCGACCGCTTACTACCTCGGGCATAGTGCGTGCTCGAGTGCAGGTGACCCTGAGTACCGCTAGCGCCTCCCGCCGCCGCTTTGTCCTTCGGCCCCGTCGCTTCCGCGAGGCATAAGCGTTTCATAAGAATAGGTCGGAGAGGATTCAACCTAATAAGACTCTCTTGCACGATCTTAGAGAGAAGAATGGAAACCAATCCTAAATGTCCTGCAGCCTCTTGATTATAGATGTGGTGCGCAACACACCGATAATCAAGACTCTACTAGACACGGTCTGTAGACACTTTCCGAGGACTAAATGCTCTGATACCACTTTTGTCACGACCCGACCCCGGGGCCGCGACTGGTGCCCTACCTGGGCACCCCGTTCAGGTATGCATCAGAGAATAGCAGCGGAACATACATAACATACAACATATTTAGACAAAATATCACAGGCTAGCAGGTAAGGCCGCCTTCCGTAAAATATGCATAATCAAAATCAAAACTGTACAACTCGGTTCTTACAGCCCTAAACCACAACATGTAACTACAGACCTCTAAGAATAACAACTGTGGCGGGACATGGCCCCGCCATACCCCTGAATGTACATAAATCTACAACATCGTGGAAAGATCAGACTAAAAGACAAGCCTCCGTGAAATGGAGCTTCGACGTCGATAAGTGATCCAAGAATGAGGATCCACCACCGCTACCCCTACCGGCGTGAGCGTAGCCCGGGAAGGGTCGATTACACAATATGTACTAAGTATGTAAAACTGGAAAATACTGTAATTACATCATAAGTTTAAAACAAAGCCGGAGACATGTATGATAACAAAATTACAGTACACAGTGCCTTACTAACAATGGGAGTAACTAAGAGTATACATACAACATAAAAATAGGAATCTCACGATCAAAGTGTTATACCCCGTATTTCCTGAGTACATACGTGAGGGCGTACGTATTAAAATTTTTGCCTTAAGAATTGACAAGTTTCGAAATTTGGGCACAAGTGTCGATAAGAGTCATTTTTCGACGAAACGTTTCCACAGCTTTCGTAGGGAAAATTCCGGCTATGTCATTTATAATTTTTGCGGATTTTTCCGAGAGACGAAACATTTTGGACCAACGGGAGGGTGACAAGTGTCACCCTCACATTGGAAGGCTTGGACGGCAACCATGGCTTGACTTGGACGATTTGGACCACTTTAGTTGGTAGGATATTTTTGTGCAAGTTGTGTGGTAGATGGATAAGGTCCACATGGTTGAAATCTAGCCCTACACTTGCTATGCACTTGGCAAGATCTTGGCCATTGGTTGGCCATGGCTTGACCTATAAATACCCCTCTAAGTGAAGGCTTTCTTCATCCACAAATTGTTCTAAGTGATAAATCCCTTCCCCTCCCTCTTGTAGACTCTCGTCCAAGAGCTCCTCTCCCCCTCTCTTGTGAGCTAGCCGAGAGCCTCCCCCTCCCCCTTAGCCGAGGGGTACACCCCCCCTCTAGTGGTGCTAGCCGTGGGGTACCCCCCCCCTAGCCTAGTTGTTTTCGTATAATACCCCCTTTGTGGTATAGAAATACTCTCCAAAGTATTGTTGTTATGTCCAAATACCTTGGCCCATATACCTTGTAGTATTCCCAAGGTTACACTTTTAAAAGCCCAGAAAATACGATTATACTTTCCTTTAGCCACTAAACGAAACCCTAAGGAAATCTTCATTGTTGTTTGAAGTACTTAAGAGAAGTTGGTTAGAACTTCTAAGGGTTGTTTGGAGCGGATTGGAGCACTCGGAGGAGGAGCTAAACCTTGCTCAGGAGCGACATTAAACTCGGATAATTTTTGGGCTTATCGAGGTAAATATCTTGTCCCCCTATTGTAATTGGAAATTACATAAGTGTTGAATATATAGTTGTTGTATACTATATATAGAACTGAACTTAGTATTGTGGCAATGTCTTTTGACTTAAGCCTGAAGAATGAAGAATTGAACAGTAATCACATAGAAGGATAATAAAGAGAATAACCGAATCAGTAATTACCTGAAGTATGACATGAGACTTGTGTAGCATTCTTGTGTAGTAGTATGGCACGTGTCGGTTAGGCGTGTTAACCCCTGGTTGGCTTGGTAGCCGACCTCGATAAAGGAGAGATTTACGCTGCCATGGGAGGAGGTGCTGCCGAATTTTCTGTAGAAAGATGGGAACTTGTGTTTAAGATTTAATAGACGTTTGTGGCCTTTATAGGTGAAAGTACTAAGAGTAGCGTATTCTACTCGAGGAGTGGAAAGGGCTAGCAAGGTTGTAGTACTTGGAGCTTTTTGCTTATTGTCGATAATCGCCGCGAGGTATGTGAACCTCTTCCTATCTCTTCTAGCATGATATGTGTGAACTATGTAGTACGGTAGACGTACATGTGTTAACTGTGTTTGATTGTCTTTAAAACATAAAGTGTTATAACGGCTTTATGGGAAGTTGGTTATAACAGCTTTATGTAGGTGAGAAAATGGGTTGTGGTTTTCAAAAGGTAACTGATTTGGTTATAACTGGCTTGTTATGTGTTAATGAAGAAATTGAAGTATTTCAAAAGATTTGTGAATCGTTTTAAAAGAAAGAGTAACACTTGGTTGGAAAGGTTTTAAAAAGAGTTGTACTAGCTTTATGGGGAGTTAGGTATAATGTCTTAAGAGAGGTAAAGAAAATGGTTTACTGGTGTTAGCAGTTAAGAGACTTGATCTTATAAGATAAGAGACTTAACTTATTTGTTTTAAATGTGAATGTTTGTGTAAAACCTCATTCGTGAGTAATGAGTACTTGGTTTTATTTAAAGGGAATGATGTTTTACTGATTTCGGAAATCAGAATGTGTATCGACAAACCACTGCAGCGTTAATAAAGGAAAATGTATTAAGTAATGAAGTATTATTAAAACCAGTAGAAACCTCCATCTGCATAGAAGCTAAGATGAGACAAAATGATATTACATTTTCTAGATCATGGCTGCTGTAATAAGATTGTTATAAACAAGAATAACCTACTCACATATATGGCATATGTTACTCAACTGTTTTAAAGGAGATTAAGACTATGAGTTATGAAACCTTTCTAAAATAAGTGACTTAGGCATTTGAAATTAGGCAAACTGGAACGTTTGGAAGATAATGTTGTTACTTGATTTTACAAAAGGGGAAGTATTTTGTTTACTTAATAAGATAGTCACTATTTTAATACTACGGGTATTGTGTGACTTATGTGAAAGAAACGGATCTTTTAAAGGGTTTAATGTAAGTAGTACTTTAGGGTTAAAACCCGGACTTTGGCATAAAATGAAGGTACTTTGAGTGATGTAAAACTTGCCTATGCGTGTTGTGGTGAAACTTGCCTATGCTTGTGATGATAGCCTTTGTTGTGCAAGTGTGGTGTTTCTGTGTTACCGCGTCTCTCGATAGAGGGCCGGTTGACTTGTTGAGAACTTACTTGGACGTGCTGGCAGTGATGGAGAATTCCACGGGTATGTTTCCATTTTGATTACTGTCTTGTTGTTGATGTCACATGGACATGTCTACACCGACGCAAGATTCGGCATGCGGCCATGCGCGCCGTTGATTACCGATATATGGTTATTATTGCAACATGGGCGTGTCTACACCGATGCAAAGATTCCGGGGCATGTGGCCACGCGCGGGGTTGACCACCCAAGATATTGTTATTGAGGTTACATGGGCATGTCTACACCGTCAGATTCCGGTACGTGTGGCCACGCGGCCTTGTTATTATTGTTACATCATGGACATGTCTACACCGTCACGATTCCGGGGCATGCGGCCATGATGCGAACATGATGGATGTTGTGGGCGTGAGACCCATAGTTATATTTGAGTGGTGACTTTGAGGGCGTGAGTCCCTGACTTGACTGCTTTTATGTTGCGTACTGTATTTTGGGTTATCATACATGTCTCCTGCTTTTAGGCTATTATGATTTCATTTACTGAGTCGATTTCACATACTTGGTACTGTAATCGACTCCTTCGGGGCTGCGTTCATGCCGCAGTAGAGGTACATCGGCCGTGGATCCTCGCCATAGGATCACGTCAACAGAGGAAGCTCCGTTTCTCCGAGGCTTATCTTTTGGTATGTGTTTCCACGAGTTGTAGGTTCTTGTACATTCGTGGTATGGCGGGCCCCGTCCGTCATAGTCATTGTAAATCTTAGAGGTCTGCAGCACCGTGTGGCGGTGGTTTGTAAAAAGGATAAGCGTTCGGGTTTTTATGTATATACCAAGGCAAATCGTTTTGGTTGGCCTGTTTATTTATTATATCTCTTGTTTCATGACTCGTGTTTTATTTTCCGCTGGTTTTCTCTGATGTTGTATCACTAGGGTGCCCGGGGTAAGGCACCAGTAACGGGCCCGGGTTCGGGGCGTTACACAAAGCAGGACCATCCGCCCGCAGTATCATTAAGCAATCCTACTCCTGGGACTATTTCACCCGCATAGGTTGTGTGGACCCGCATGAGGTATTCCTCGTGATAGTCAGACTACCGCATGGGACTATTTCACCCGCATAAGCCCATAAGGACTCGCATGAGGTATTCCTCGCATCATGGGTAGCAAATCCACGGAAACACAGGTGGTATAACGTCTTGGGGGTTCACCCCTCATTTATACTCTTACCCTGAAGCAGGTGGTATAACGTCTTGGGGATTTACCCCTCATTTATACTCTTACCCTGGAGAAGGTGGTATAACGTCTTGGGGGTTTACCCCTCATTTATACTCATACCCTATCTCAACCGTCCATCATACATAACATAAGCCCTACCGGCTTATCATCAATAAATAAGCAAGTTAAGAAATCCCCCTAACTTCTTATTAGTCTTATTCATATATACTCTCATTTTAGTTTACTTAAGGCACTAACATATCTTTTATGAAAATCCGGGAATTTAACCCAAGTACTACATACTTCTACTCTTTAAAACAAATGACTCTTTTTAGTATAAAACTTCCAAGATACTATTAACCGTAGTATCAAGTCAAAATCACTTTTCAATACAAGTCACAATACCTTTAGAAATAAAGTTAGGTTTTTAAATCAAGTGACTCCTTTTCTTATAAAACCATAGGCAATTGATGCCTTAAAATCAAATTGCCTTTCATTAAATCAAGTCATTTATCTTTCCATAAAGCTAATATAACCAACTTCCCATGAAGTCGTTATATTCACTTTATACCTTAGCCAAATACAATTTCCTATCCAAGGGACTTATACGTTTAAAACGAAACAAGTATCACATACTTTAAAACTCTTCAAGTCCCTTAACTTTAATAAAACTTAAGACATCCTTAATACTTTCAAAGAAGTGAGTTAATCTCCTAACTCACCCGACTTGGCTATTCATAAAACTAGTAAAGGATATCAAGGTCTCGTACGTCTACCGTACTATATACGTGCAAATAGTCATGCTCAAAAGATAGGAAAGTTCTACATACCTCTTCGGGTCAAACCACTTGCCAAGTACAATATCCCGCCCGTAGTATGTCAACCTATAATATCCACAATACGTCTATTAACGCCTTACTTCAAACGTAGAATATTATAAGTGTAAAGTCTCTAAATTCTACGGAAAATCGGACAACGCTTCCTTTGTTTCTACTTACTTTGCCACCTTTTTCAAGGCCGAATACAATAAACAAACACACCACATTTAAGGCCCAATCAATGCAATCAACAATAGGGGATTACACGCCTACTAGACGTGTAAAATTCCTCCCCACAAATGATATCAAACTAATACAACAACTAGGACAATTCGTCAAACTTGAGGTACTATAACATCAATCCTTATCCAATTTCCATTTCAATCCAAATTGTTAGCATAACATGATACCAAGTCGCAATCGATTATAACTACTATAATCTTCAAGTAAGTAACATGCGACGATTCTAATAAACGACCAATTTGTAATCCAACTTCACATGGCTTAAATGACATTTCGGATTTAAGGCTACAATTAATCCATAATACTTATCAAACTTCAACATATAAACTTCATGCTAGCAACATGTAAAGCTAACAACAAACAATATATATAATCTTGTAATACTTTTAAGAGACAAGATTATACCTCAACGAATCTTAATCCAACTCCAAATCTGAAGTCGCTCCTTAGCAACTTAGAGCCTCTTCAAGACACTTCAATCCGCTACTTGAGACCCTTAGAACAACACCAACAAATTTCCTTCAAACCTCCAAACAAAACCTAGAAAGCAACTAGGCTTTCACCTTGCGACTAATACGAAAACTATCATTTTCTGAGATTTTCTATTGAGATACACTTACAATACACTCAAGAACCTTGGTTTAAAGTGTGGAGCTTAATGAACAAGAAACAAAAAAAATTCTTTTTCTTCTTGAGTGAACCCGAGAGCAACTATTGTTGGTCTTCCAATTTCTTGAAATTTTTTCTAAGTATTGGACTCACTTTTGCTACTAGTAGTATTATATAGCACATTGGAGGGTCAAGATGTGAACAAATGGGTGGCTTGGATGAGCTCTTATTAAATATCAAGACTTTGTGGACCCTTTGACTTAGTCAATATTCTCAAGCTCACTACTTGCAAGACTTAGTCATCCTACAAAGGTCAAATGACCCTTAAGCCCTTGCCTAAAATCGTCCAAGGCAACCATAAGGGGGGTGACACGTGTCGCCCTCCCATTCGTCACAATATTACGTTTTCCAACAATTTCATAATTCCGATAAATTTTTACAAGTCTCAAATCTTAACACTTGTGAGTTCTTACGCACGTTCTTAAAATATGTCCTGCAAATACGGGGTGTAACAATTATCCTCCCTTCTTTGACATAGTTGATTTTAATAAGTCTCTGTGACTTGTTCATTTGAGGTAAATTAATGCAGAAAGTAAGTAATACTCGAATTTGAAGGAGTTTATGTTAAGTGCCCTTGGTGGTACATGGAATTGGTTTGGTGTGGCGGTCAGGGCCACGACCTTCCGGATAATTTTAGGAAAATGCGCAAGGCAAGAATAAATAAGTACGAGTGCTGCCTATGGAAAACTGAAGGCATCTTTGTTATCTAATTAGATTGGACTCCGAAAGAACATTCGGGGATGAATGTTAATAAGGGGGGAGAATGTTACACCCCGTAATTCCAGGACATGTATAGGAGAATAGACGGGAGAACACAGGACTTAAAAATTTAAACGAAAGAAAGAATTGTTTTCCGAACCTCGAGAAGGAAAATTTTTCGTTAATGAGAATTGGATGCTCAAATTGGTTATTTAAGACTTTTAAGATTTTATCGGAATTATGGAATTTTATTTTCATACTTGGATACGTGGGGCTCACCCGAGAAATTTTACGTTTTTGTGGGCCCACGAGGTTTCCGATATTTTGACCAATTATGAAAATTTCGAAAAATGAAATATTTTAGACCAATCGAAGGGCGACACGTGTGACCCTCCACATGGGCATGTTGGACGAAATATTGACCAAGTCAAGTAGCCAAGTTGGCTTGACATTGTTGACTACAATCTCCTTCACACATTTGTTTTAATCTTAGCCCTTGGTGGTGTTATATATATCTACTACTAGTGCAAGACAAGTCTTACACTTGGAAAAAAAATCAAGAACTTATGTTGCTCATTTAGGAGATCTCGGCCAAGCTCTCTTTTAGAGAAATAAATTTTGCAATCTTGCTTCATAAATTCCAATATTCAAACCTAAGATCCCTAGAGGTATTCTAAGGATATCTCAATACAAAAATCCCGGAAAAACTACGTTTTTATGTTAGTCGCAACATGAAAACCTACGAGGTTTTTCATAGATTGAGTTAGAACTTGAAGAAGAGTTCTTCATAAGCTTCCAAGGGTTGCTTGGAGTGGATTAGAACGTCAAGAAGAGGAGCTAAAGTTGCTAAGGATCGACTTTGAATCTTGGATTAGATTTGGGCTTATTGAGGTAATAATCTTTGTCTTACTATTGTAATTGAAGATTCCATGTTATGAAAGTGATAGATGATCATGAGATATATATTATGAAGATTGATAAGTGTTATAGAATATTAGAAGCCTAAAATCCGAAAAAGTTCATGTTAGCCATTAGGATTGTAATTCAATTTAATTGTTAGTTACGATCGTCGCATGTTATAGAAAGAAGGAATTATAGTTGTTATAATAAATTGCGGCTATATATCATGTTAGAATAACAATTTGGATTGAAAAGGAATTGGAATGAACTTTATGTTGTTACACATTGAGCCGAGAATTGCCTTAAGGAAATGGACAGATTTTATATTAATTGTGGGGCAGAATTTTACACGTCCTGTTAGGCGTGTAATCCCTTTTGGTTAGCTGAATTGTTGAGCCTTGAATGTGGCATGTTGGTTATTGATTTCGGGACTTGGAAGAGGTGGAAAAGTACGTAGAAACAAAGAAAGTGCTGCCCAATTTTCCGTAGAATAGGAAGCTTTACACTTAGAATATTCTACGTTGGAAAGCTAGAAGTTGATAGACGTATTATGGTCATTATAGGTTGACATTCTATGTGCGGCATATTCAACTTGGCAAGTGGATTAAGTCGGAAAGGTATGTGAACTCTTCCCTATCTGTTACACCCTGTATTTCCGGCAGTTGAGATAAGAACGTACATAAGAATTTGGGAATTGAATTTTAGAAAGAATGAAAAATTCTGAAAATTTCTCCGAACCTTGTAAAGGAAAAAGGTTTATTAGTTGAATTTAATTCTCGAATTCGGCATTTGGGACTTTTAGAATTTATCGGAATTTTGGAATTTAATTTCGAAATTTGGTCATGTGGGATCACCCGAGAAATTTTGTATGTGTTGGGGAGTTTGGGAAGGCAAAACGCAGAACAAAAAAATACCAAAACGTGTATGAACAGTGAAAACCCGTCCATGAACAGTGTTGTTCGATGAACAGTGTTCGGAAAAACGCCATTTACGGCCAAACCAGGAATCCGCCGGGGGAGAGACATATACCAAAAGCTTCGTCCCGTCGAGCCCGTCAAATCCATACCAACCGCCACCGTCGATTCTCCCGGAATCGCCGGCAATTTCAGATCGTTTCGGCCATCGCTCATCCATCTTCCCGTTCGGTTTTCTCGATTTTCTGACCAACTGAGGTACAATCGACGGGAGTGGAGTATACCATCAGAACCACCATCTCCTTGCCGTCATTTCCATGTAAACCAGGACCCTCGATTCTTGCTCAAACTCGCCGTCGACTAGATCGATCTTCGCCGAAACCCTAGGTCGTCGACGAGCATTTTTTCGGCCACCACAGGTAGAGTCAGCGGTCGTGGATAGTGTAGAAATATTCAGGGTGGAAAGGCCGACATTTTGGCACCACCCACGACCTCCAATTCAACCCAGATCGTCAGGTCGACCAAATCATATTTTCCGATCGGAAGTTGGAAAATTCCGATCGATTCCTGCGATTGAGGCTAAGGCGTATACCGTTGTGTTCATATTGATCTTAGCTACGTTTTGCAACCAATCCCGAGCCTCAATTCTCAGTATTTCAGAATCCGCCATTGACGTCGCCTTGAGCTCGCCGGTGGCGGCGTTGCCGCCGCAGGACCACAAGCAGACCTCCCAAAATTGAATTTCCTCCATTAATTCATCCACGCAACAACAATTCGATGAATTCACTTCCAACGGATCAAAAATGGAATTTTCCGACGAATAATTCCGGCGACGGGTAGCGGCGCAGTGGGAATTCTGCCACCAATGGCGGTAGTTCAGGCTGCTTAACCACACAGAAATATTCCACAGTACTCTCAGGCAGTCCGGACAACAATTTACAATCACCGGCGTTGTCTACTTAGCATGTGGATTAGCCGAAGAGGTATGTGAACTTCTTACTTCTTTTGACATGATTTTGATAAGTCTAGAGGACTGGAATTATTTTGGTAAGTCTAGGTGACTTGAATTATGTGATAAGTCTAGGTGACTTGAATTATGTGATAAGTCTATGTGACTTGATTCTTGGAAGTAAGTAAATTGATTTTCAAGGTTATGCGGCTTGTTTTATCTAAATAATTATGAGACTTGATATTTTCAAGTTATGGGACTTGATTTTGAAAGTTGGTGTAATTTGGTTATATGAAGTATAAGTGAATTGATTTTGAAGTACATGATACCTGATTTTGAAAGTATATAATACTTTACTTTAAAAGTATAGAATACTTGAGTTGGAAAGTAAGGATTTCTGATTTGCAAAGTATAGATTACTTGATTTGAAAAGTATAGATTACTTGATTTGAAAAGTATAAAATACTTGATTTGGAAAGTATTGGTTCTTGAACTATTCTAAAGTTAAGAAACTTGATATTCTAAGTTAAGAAACTTGTTTTCTTAAAAGTTAAGAGACTTGAAGTATTTTGAAAGCTATGTGATTTGATTTGAAAGTATAAGTCTCTTGGTTATAAAAGGAATGAATTTGTCTAAGACATAAAGAGTTATAACGGCTTTATGGGAAGTTGGTTATGACAACTTTATGGAAGATTAAAAGAATGGTTTTCTTCAGTAATGTAAGCAAAGAAATGATTTGAAATAAAGAAAGGCAAATTGTTTTATGGTACAAATTGCTTAAGGTTTTTAAGAAAGAAGTCACTTGATTTAGAAGCCGGTAAATGTATTTCTAAAAGGTATTGTGACTTGTCTTGAAAAGTAGATATGACTTGATACTACGGTTATTAGTATCTTGGAAGTTTTATTTGAAAGAAAATCATTTTTAAAGGAGTAGAGGCACGTAGTACTTTGGGTTAAATTCCCGGATTTTTATGTGTGAAACGAAAGTTCCATGAGTTTATAAAAATGGAAGTCTAAGGGTTTAATGAACTTGCCTATGTTTGCTTGTGATAGCTTTGAGTGCAAGTATTATATGTTTACGTTGTCGTGACACTCAGTTGGAGGGCCGGCTGTCTTGTTGTAAGTTTACTTGGACGTACCGACAGTGATGTGGGATTCCACGGGTATGCTTCCATTGTGATTGATCTTGGCCATGCTTATACGATGTGGGATTCCGGGGCATGTGACCAGGATGCGGGTTAGATGCCCGGACATTTTATTGGACGTCCCGGCAGTGAGGGAGGATTCCACGGGTATGCTTCCATTGTGATTGATCTTGGCCATGCTTATACGATGAGGGATGCCGGGGCATGCGGCCAGGATGCGGGTTAGATGCCCGCGCGTTTTAATTACTCCATGGCCATGCTTATACGATGAGGGATTCCGGGGCATGCGACCATGTTATATTTTACTCCATGGGCTAGCTCCCCATGAAGACATGTACCCACGATGAGGGATTCCGGGGGCATGTTATATTATTACTCCATGGGCTAGCTCCCCATGAAGACCTGCACCTACGATGAGGGATGCCGAGGGCACGTTATGGCCATGCTTATACGATGAGGGATTCCGGGGCATGCGACCACGTTATATATATATATATGTATATATATATATATATATATATATATATATATATATATATATGTTGTATATGTGTACGCCGACAGTGAGGTAGGATGGCACGTGCGCGTCACATGGTTATATGTTACACCTACGACTGTCGGCAGTGATGTGGGATTCCACGGGCAGGAGATATATATATGTATTGTGTATGTGTACGCCGACAGTGAGGTGGGATGCCACGAGAGCGTCACATGGTTATATTTTACACTTATGATTGTCGGCAGTGATGGGGGATTCCACGGGCACGCTTTGATATTTGTGTGACTTGATCGCGTCCCAGTTTGGGCCGGGTAGTATATGCGTCCCTCCATAAAGGGCCGGATTATGTTATGAAAGATAAGTAAGTTATATGGTAATGAACTTAATGATTTCTCCTAAGTATGTACGTAAGATTTGGCTATAACTCTTAATGGAATGGAAAAGATAATGATGTGCGATTAAGTTCATGAGATGGTAATGACACGGTAGGATCCGTATGTACCCTTTTATACTTGCCCTGTCATTATTTTGTACAGATTATGATTTGTTTATCGTACCTTATTTCCGTTCCATATTCGCACTGTTGATCGACTTCCGAGGCCGTTCATATCCACAGGTTTAGGTACACAGTTGTGGATCCGCGAGCTTAGGATCCTGGTTCAGCATTTTGAGATGGCTCCAATGTTCCGGAGTTGTCATGGCTATGTATATTCAGGGGTACGGCGGGGCCTTGTCCCGTCATAGTATGTGTTCAAATCTTAGAGGTCTGTATTCACATGTGGGCTGGACTGGTTAGAGTTGTAATTACATTTTTGGATAGTGTAAGCCCTTTTTTTTGGGTGATTTATATTATGGCAGCCTTATCGGCTTTGCCTTGGTTTTAAAAAAAAATGTGTTTACTTATTTTCCGCAGTTGTTTTGGTGTTGTATGATTGGAAGGGTGCCCAGGTAGGGCACCAGTCGCGGCCCGGGGTCGGGTCGTGACAAAAGTGGTATCAGAGCAGTTAGTCCTCGGAAAGTGTCTACAGACCGTGTCTAAGTAGAGTCTTGATTATCGGTGTGTTGTGCACCACATCTATAATCAGGAGGCTGCAGGACATTTAAGATTGGTTTCCATTCTTCTCACTCTAAGATCGTGTGATAGAGCTGTGTTGTTAGGGTCGTCTCTCCCTAACGAGTTATGTTGATTGCAACTGTGAGAATGACGATAGTGACCCAAGAAAGATTATATGGATTGCATATCCAGGTTAGTATAAATTGTTGTATAGTTTGTACAATGATGTACATCTATACGGTTATATGTATGAGGGTAATATGTGTGTTGCATAGGGTGATTATGAGTTGCCATGAATTGGTAAAACCTAAATATTGGATATATTGTGCTCTATTTTGCGGACTGTCTTGTATTTATTGTGGGGCAGAATTTTACACGTCCTGTTAAGGCGTGTAATCCCCTTTGGTTGGCTGTTAGTTGTGCCTTAAATGTGGCGTATAGGTTGTTGAATACGGGCCTTGGAAAAGGTGGAAAAGTGCGTAGAAACAAAGGAAGTGCTGCCCGATTTTCCATAGAATTAAAAGGAAATATTTGTATGGAGTAAATAGAGTTGTCGTGAGTAAGACAACATGATTTTGAGATATTGAGAAGCTACATTTCCCGTGTGTAGGGACTGATAATGTAGGCTGGTGAAAAAAAAAATTTGTGAACTTTAGAGTATTGATAACCGCAGAAACCTTTGATGTACAAGACCTTCTCGGGTAGTAAGACTTATTTCGGACCAAGAATGAGAATTAGTGCGATATGGGTCGGGTTGGGGGACCAATTGAGGGTCAACACGCAACCCGGATTCGAGTGGGGTCAATTTGAGGTGGTCCCGCTATGTGATAGGGTCATGAGGGTGCAAGACCCAAGTTTAGTTAATCATTGTACGAGTTCGTGGACGCGTTCCACCAGAATTGGGTCGTGAGGGCCAAGAATGACCTTAAAGGGAATTGAATCTTAAAGGTAATTGAATCTAGTGTTATAACCTTAAACAGATGGAAGTAGAAATTCCAAGGATGGAAAGACAGAAGCATAATGTGAGATTATGTACGTATACTGGAAAGGGTTCGGAGGTACAAGAAGTGTACGACGGGTAAGAAAGAGAGCGAACAAGTATTATAAGAGTAAAGTGTCATAGTATGCGAAATGGAGGTACGAAGATAGTATCCTTTTAGACCGTGAATGGGAGTTAATAGTGATATTATACACTTTAGATTTAACTCTTGGTTGGCGTATGATTTATGTATATGCATGTGTGATACATTAGGCCATATGTGGCATGTTTGGTTTCATAGGGTGTAGTTCCAAGGAGACTATACCTATATCTGTTTAGATTGAACCTAGTATGAACATTCGGGATGAATGTTTCTAAGGGGGGAAGGATGTTACACCTCGTATTTCCGGCAGTTGAGATAAGAACGTACGTAAGAATTTGGGAATTGAATTTTAGAAAGAATGAAAAATTCTGAAAATTTCTCCGAACCTTGTAAAGGAAAAAGGTTTATTAGTTGAATTTAATTCTCGAATTCGGCATTTGGGACTTTTAGAATTTATCGGAATTTTGGAATTTAATTTCAAAATTTGGTCATGTGGGACCACCCGAGAAATTTTGTATGTGTTGGGGAGTTTGGGAAGGCAAAACGCAGAACAAAAAAATACCAAAACGTGTATGAACAGTGAAAACCCGTCCATGAACAGTGTTGTTCGATGAACAGTGTTCGGAAAAACGCCATTTCCGGCCAAACAAGGAATCCACCGGGGGCGAGACATATACCAAAAGCTTCATCCCGTCGAGCCCGTCAAATCCATACCAACCGCCACCGTCGATTCTCCCGGAATCGCCGGCAATTTCAGATCAAAGTTTCGGTCACTGTTCATCCATCTTCCCCGTTTGGTTTTTCTGATTTTCCGACCAACTGAGGTACAATCGACGGGAGTGGAGTATACCATCAGAACCACCATCTCCTTGCCGTCATTTCCATGTAAACCAAGACCCTCGATTCTTGCTCAAACTCGCCGTCGACCAGATCGATCTTCGCCGAAACCCTAGGTCGTCGACGAGCATTTTTTCGGCCACCACAGGTAGAGTCGACGGTCGTGGCTAGTGTAGAAATATTCAGGGTGGAAAGGCCGACATTTTGGCACCACCCACGACCTCCAATTCAACCCAGATCGTCGGGTCGACCAAATCATATTTTCCGATCGGGAGTTGGAAAATTCCGATCGATTCCAGTACAGTTGAGGGCTAAGGCGTATACCTTTGTGTTCGTATTGATCTTAGCTACGTTTTGCAACCAATCTCGAGCCTCAATTCTCAGTATTTCGGAATCCGCCATTGACGACGCCTTGAGCTCGCCGGCGGCGGCGGTACCGCCGCAGGACCACAAGCTGACCTCCTAAAATTGATTTTCCTCCATTAATTCATCCACGCAACAACAATTCGATGAATTCACTTCCAACGGATCAAAAATTGAATTTTCCGACGAACAATTCCGGCGACGGGTAGCGCGATGGGAATTTCTGCCACCAACGGCGTAGTTCAGCCGCTTAACCACACGTAAATATTCCACAAGACTCAGCAATCCGGACAATAATTTCCAATCACCGGCGTTGTCTACTTAGCATGTGGATTAGCCAAAGAGGTATGTGAACTTCTTACTTCTTTTGACATGATTTTGATAAGTCTAGAGGACTGGAATTATTTTGGTAAGTCTAGGTGACTTGAATTATGTGATAAGTCTAGGTGACTTGAATTATGTGATAAGTCTATGTGACTTGATTCTTTGAAGTAAGTAAATTGATTTTCAAGGTTATGCGGCTTGTTTTATCTAAATAATTATGAGACTTGATATTTTCAAGTTATGGGACTTGATTTTGAAAGTTGGTGTAATTTGGTTATATGAAGTATAAGTGAATTGATTTTGAAGTACATGATACCTGATTTTGAAAGTATATAATACTTTACTTTAAAAGTATAGAATACTTGAGTTGGAAAGTAAGGATTTCTGATTTGCAAAGTATAGATTACTTGATTTGAAAAGTATAGATTACTTGATTTGAAAAGTATAAAATACTTGATTTGGAAAGTATTGGTTCTTGAACTATTCTAAAGTTAAGAAACTTGATATTCTAAGTTAAGAAACTTGTTTTCTTTAAAGTTAAGAGACTTGAAGTATTTTGAAAGCTATGTGATTTGATTTGAACGTATAAGTCTCTTGGTTATAAAAGGAATGAATTTGTCTAATACATAAAGAGTTATAACGGCTTTATGGGAAGTTGGTTATAACAACTTTATGGAAGATTAAAAGAATGGTTTTCTTCAGTAATGTAAGCAAAGAAATGATTTGAAATAAAGAAAGGCAAATTGTTTTATGGTACAAATTGCTTAAGGTTTTTAAGAAAGAAGTCACTTGATTTAGAAGCCGGTAAATGTATTTCTAAAAGGTATTGTGACTTGTCTTGAAAAGTAGATATGACTTGATACTACGGTTATTAGTATCTTGGAAGTTTTATTTGAAAGAAAATCATGTTTAAAGGAGTAGAGGCACGTAGTACTTTGGGTTAAATTCCCGGATTTTTATGTGTGAAACGAAAGTGCCATAAGTTTATAAAAATGGAAGTCTAAGGGTTTAATGAACTTGCCTATGTTTGCTTGTGATAGCTTTGAGTGCAAGTATTATATGTTTACGTTGTCGTGACTCTCAGTTGGAGGGCCGACTGTCTTGTTGTATGTTTACTTGGATGTACCGACAGTGATGTGGGATTCCACGGGTATGCTTCCATTGTGATTGATCTTGGCCATGCTTATACGATGTGGGATTCCGGGGCATGTGACCAGGATGCGGGTTAGATGCCCGGACATTTTATTGGACGTCCCGGCAGTGACGGAGGATTCCACGGGTATGCTTCCATTGTGATTGATCTTGGCCATGCTTATACGATGAGGGATGCCGGGGCATGTGGCCAGGATGCGGGTTAGATTCCCGCGCGTTTTAATTACTCCATGGCCATGCTTATACGATGAGGGATTCCGGGGCATGCAACCATGTTATATTTTACTCCATGGGCTAGCTCCCCATGAAGACATGTACCCACGATGAGGGATTCCGGGGGCATGTTATATTATTACTCCATGGGCTAGCTCTCCATGAAGACCTGCACCTACGATGAGGGATGTCGAGGGCACGTTATGGCCATGCTTATACGATGAGGGATTCCGGGGCATGCGGCCACGTTATATATATATGTATATATATGTGTGTTGTATATGTGTACGCCGACAGTGAGGTAGGATGCCACGGGCGCGTCACATGGTTATATGTTACACTTACGACTGTCGGCAGTGATGTGGGATTCCACGGGCAGGAGATATATATATGTATTATGTATGTGTACGCCGACAGTGAGGTGGGATGCCACGGGCGCGTCACATGGTTATATTTTACACTTATGACTGTCGGCAGTGATGGGGGATTCAACGGGCACGCTTTGATATTTGTGTGACTTGATCGCGTCCCAGTTTGGGCCGGGTAGTATATGCGTCCCTCCATAAAGGGCCGAATTATGTTATGAAAGATAAGTAAGTTATATGGTAATGAACTTAATGATTTCTCCTAAGTATGTACGTAAGATTTGGCTATAACTCTTAATGGAATGGAAAAGATAATGATGTGCGATTAAGTTCATGAGATGGTAATGACACGGTAGGATCTGGTATGTACCCTTTTTATACTTGCCCCTGTCATTATTTGGTACAGTTATGATTTGTTTACTGTACCTTATTTCCGTTCCATATTCGGTACTGTTATCGACTTTCTGGGCCGCGTCATGTCCCGCAGTTTAGGTACACGATTGTGGATCCGCGAGCTTAGGATCTGGTTCAAGATTTCGAGATGGCTCCAATGTTCCGGAGTTGTCATGGCTATGTATATTCAGGGCACGCGGGCCTTGTCCCGTCATAGTATGTGTTCAAATCTTAGAGGTCTGTATTCACATGTGGGATGGACTGGTTAGAGTTGTAATTACATTTTTGGATAGTGTAAGCCCTTTTTTTTGGGTGATTTATATTATGGCAGCCTTATCGGCTTTGCCTTGGTTTAAAAAAAAATGTGTTTACTTATTTTCCGCAGTTGTTTTGGTGTTGTATGATTGGAAGGGTGCCCAGATAGGGCACCAGTCGCGGCCCGGGGTCGGTTCGTGACACTATCTCTTGAGCATGAGTATTTACAAAGGTATAGTACGGTAGACGTACGTATTTTAAGTGAACTTGGTTTCAGTTTGGTATCCTTGCCTTGATTTCGAAAAGTAAAGTAACTCGGCTTTTAAAAGTATATGTTACTTGATGTTACATGTAAAGATTACTTGACTTGAAAATAATAGAATACTTGATTTGGAAAAGTATGGGTTACTTGAACTATTTTAAAGTTAAGAGAATTGATTTCTAAAGTCAAGGAACTTGAAGTATTCTGGAAGTTATGAAACTTGATTTGAAAGTATATGATACTTGGTTTCAAAAGTATAAGTCTCTTGGTTTTAAAGAGGAACGTAATTGTTTTGGGTTGTATAAAACATAAAGGGTTATAACAGCTTTATGGAAAGTTAGTTATAACGGCTTTATGGAAGGTTAAGAGAGTGGTCTACTTGATTTATAGGCATGAGTTGCCTAGGTTGTGAAAGTAAAAATGCTTGATTCTTTTTGAAAATCTTTGATTTGAAATTCTAAAGATGTAGTGACTTGTTTTGAGAAAGCAAGCATGCCTTGATACTAAGGGCATTAGTATCTTGGGGTTTTATTTTTAAAAAAAAGTCTTTTGAAAAGAATAGAAGTACGTAGTACTTTGGGTTAAATTCCCGAATTTTTTATGACATGTTAGTACCTTAAGTTAAATAAAATGAGAGTGCATGCTAATTAAGTCCAATAAGAAGTTAAGGGATTTCTTAACTTTCTTGTGTTATGTATGCTAGTCGGTTGTGCTAGTGTTATGTTATTCTTGCGGGGTAAACCCCCGGGTTACTATATATTTCATGGATTTGCTCCCCATGATGCGAGAGCGGCGTTTGTACTCATTGCGGGTCCACCGGGCCCATGCGGGTGAAATAGTCTCATGCGGAGAAAATTGCTCCATTGCGGGTCAACAGGACCTATGCGGGTGAAATAGTCCCAGGAGTAGGATTGCTTAATGATACTACGGGCGGGTGGCCCTAATTTGATCATAAGCCTCCTATTTTTATGCAGTAAAGTGTACTCTTGTTTACTCTCATTATTAGTAAGGCACAATGTACTGTTAGTTTAGTTATCATACATGTCTCCAGCTTTATTTTAGACTATATAATTTCATTTCAGTACTTTCAGTTTCACATACTTGGTACATATTTTGTACTGACCCCCTTCCTCGGAGGTGTCACGACCCGACCCCGGGCCGCGACTGGTGCCCTACCTGGGAACCTTTCTAATCATACAACATAATAAACTGCGGAAGGTAAAACACACTTTTTTTTAAACCAAGGCCAAGCCGATAAGGCTGCCATAACATAAAAATTACCCGAAAGGGTCTACACTGTTTAACAATGTAAAAAAAACTCTAGCCATCCCAAATTTACGATGAATAATGCACTCTAAGATTTGAACAAATACTATGACGGGACAAGGCCCCGCCGCACTTCAATATACATAGCCATGACAACTCCTAACATTGAGCCATCTCAAATTTGAACCAGATCCTAAGCTCATGGATCCACAATCGTACCTAAACTCGCGGACATGAACGCAGCCGGCGGTCGCATAATTTACCGAATATGGAACGGAAAATAAGGTACAGTAACAAATCATAACTGTACAAAAGAATGACAGGGGCAAGTATAAAGAAAGGGTAAATACCAGATCCTACCGTGTCATTTCCATCTCGTGAACTTAATCGTACCTTATTATCTTTTCCCATTTTTCCATAAGAGTATATGTTACACCCCGTAAATTCTAGAAGATAGATAAGTTGGCAAACATGTGTTGGAAGGACTTTGAGTTTACCTTTGAGTGTTGGACCCCAGTTGTTAAGGATTGTAAGGTGTTTAAAAGGCCTAGTGTGTAGTCCGTTGAATCTAGGTCCCAACGCAACCAACTGTTCGTCGATTGGACAACGGAGTCAAAAGTGGAAGTTTCAAGTTTGGCGCGCGCGCCAAGTAAAGCAGTGACTTGATTCAGGGTTCAGTAGCCGCGCGCCGAGAATGGCCGCGCGCGATTGTACCGAGGGTGCCCGGTGTTGGCGCCGCGCGCCGGACGCATGGCGCGCGCGCCAGACGCTGCAATTATTTTCTGAAGTGTTAGCGCCGCGGCTGGCGGCGGGTTGCGGCGCCGCGGCGGGCCGCGCCAAGGCGGATTTTCTCATGGGTAAAGGAGAAAAATCGGGGATATTTTATAAGGAGCCTATGAGGGTGACAAGTGTCCTCCCATCCTTTGACCAGCGATAGAAGCCTACTTTAGGCCAAGTCTTGGAAGACTTGGCCATTTCATTTCAAACCTCCCAAGAGAAAACCCTTTCCTTCTCTCTCTAGGTTTTGAGAAACCCGCCTTAGGGAACCGTGAAGCGCGGCAAGGAGGAAAAAGGTGTTGGTGAACTTGGAAGCACCGTGGACGAGTTTGACTGAAAGTGGAAGAAAAGGGCTTGTGGGCTTTTCCAAAAGGTAAAAGTTTCCTTCCTCTCGATTTGAGTTTTTACTTATGATAGTAGTTTAGAAGTGAGCCCAAGGTCGTTATATCATTGTTGGAGTTTAGAAGTGAGCCCAAGGCTGTTATATTATTGTTGGAAATTAGATTTGAGCCCGAGGTCGTTATAATTAGGCTTGTGTAGTTTTGGATCTTGTTGTCCGTGGAAAACCGCCGGGCATGTTAGCCTTAAGATTGTAACTACCTTTTGGTGACAAAGTTAGTCGTTGCATGTTGTATAGAGGAAATTGTGGTAGTTGAAGATGTTTAGGTTAGACATCATGTTAACCTAAAACTTGAATTGAAAGAGTATTGAAAAGGGTTTAGAATGGGTTCTTGCTTTCGACCTTGGATAAAGGTAGTAAGTTCCGTAGAACCCGGGGCTTTGCTTTTAGCTTATTCTACGCTCGAACTAGAAGTTAATAGATGTCTTATGACCCTTATAGGATTGAGGCGCCACGAGTAGCGTATCCTACTGAAGCGGTTCAATCCGCTGGGCGTTTTGCTTTTTGTCGCAATCGTCGCGAGGTATGTGATTCTTCCTATCCTCTTCAAAGATGACTATTTGTGAAATATATAGTGCGGTTGACGACGTGTGCTAAAGGAAATTGATTTTCCAAATTGTGTCTTGACTTGTTATGAAGTGTAAAGGGCTTCATTATGTGTAAGAGTAGTAAGTCTTATCCGTTAGTAATGGGCACTCGGTGCTTAAAGAATGAGCCTCTTGGTCTCATAAATGTTTATGTGGTATTGGTTGGTTTAAAACATAAAGGGGTTATAACGGCTTTATGGGAAGTTAGTTATAACAACTTTATGTGAGTAAAAGAACGTTGTTGATTGGTAGAAGTTAAGAGACTTGATCTTGTAAGATAAGAGACTTAACTTAGAATTGTGAAAGTTTTGTAATGCATTCAAAAGTTGTAAACCTCATTCGTGAGTAATGAGTAATACTTGGTTTTGAAAACTTAAGAGTTATACTAGCTTTATGGGAAGTTAGGTATAACGGCACAAGAATGTGAAATGGATTTGAAAGTGGGAATAAGTATCGAACACACCATCATAAAGCTAATAAAGGAAATGGTTTCGACTAATTGATTATACTAAAACCAGTAGAAACCTCCATCTGCATAGAAACTAAGATAAGACAAAATGATATTACATTTCCTAGATCATGGCTGCTTAAATGAGAATCATTGACAACAAGTTCTGGTTTTTCTTAAAATTCCAAAGAATGAACTTAATGGATTGTAAAGGATAATGTACTGGATTTTCGAAAAGAGAAGTAACTTGAGTTTGAAAGTATAAATCACTTGTTTCAAATATCGAACTTTTCTTAGGGGAAAAGTAAATGACTTGGTTTTAAAAGGTAGGAATACTTGACCTTAAAGGAGTTAATTACTTGGACTTTTAAAAAGTATACTTGACGTTATGTTAATTGTGTTTGAAGTACGTGTTTTAAACATGAATGTGTGTGATACTATGTGTGATAGTATCGTATGGTTTCTACGTAAAGAGAGGTCTTGAAGGTAGGAAAGAATGTAGTATTTGGGGTTGGAACCCGGTTTGTTGACTTAAACGAAGGTACTTTGAGTTGTGTGTAACCTGCCTGTGCTTGTGGTGATAGTTTTGTTGTTGTGCAAGTGTTTGACTTTGTGCTACCGAGTCTCTCGACGAGGGCCTGGATATCGGGTGGTATGATGGACATATCGACACGCTGGGTAGCCCACGTATGCCTTCCACTATATTGATCCTTTGGGACATATCGACACGCCGGTAGCCCACGTATGCTTCCATTGTGAGTGTTATCTTGTAAACCGGTTTGGACATACCGACACGCTGGGTAGCCCACGAGTACGCGCCCACAGCGAGTATTATCTGGTATTTGTTTGGACATACCGACACGTTGGGTAGCCCACGCAGTACGCGCCCACAGTGAGTATTATCTTGTTATTGGTTGGGACATACCGACACGCTGGGTAGCCCACGAGTATCGCCCACAGTGAGTACTATCTTGTTATTGGGTGGACATACCGACACGTTGGGTAGCCCACGAGTATGCGCCCACTTTGAGTAATGATCTTTCGGCGTGAGTCCCCGACTTGACGTGGTTTGATTTGATGACCAGTATATACGCGGGTGTCAGTAGTTTGGTTATCATACATGTCTCCGCTTTCCTTATAGACTATTATGATTTCATTTACTGATTTTTCTGCTTCGCATACTCTGCACTGTTGTCGACTTTCTCGGCCGCGTTCACGCCGCAGTCGATACATCGCTTGTTGATCCGCACTTTGGATCGCTCGCTTCTCGTAAAGCTCCATTCATTCGGAGACTTTGTCATTTGGTACGGTTCCTCAAGTTGTAGAACTTTGGTACATTCTGTGGTATGGCGGGCCCCGCCCCGCCGAGATGTTATAAAAATTCTTAGAGGTCCGTAGTATCGATGCAAGGCGGATTGTAATCGCTCGTGTTAGTTATTTTCGTAAAAGGTAACCGCTTGGATAGCCTGTTTTCTTTTCATTGGTTATCATGTATGAGTTTTAATTTCGCTGATTTTCTCGATGTTGTTTGACTACTGGTGCCCGTAAGGCACCGCGCCCGGTTTGGTCGCGATGTGGTATCGAGCGCTAGTCCTCTGAAAGTGTCTACGCATCGTGTCTAAGTAGAGTCTTGATTATCGATGTTGTGCACCACATCTATAATCGTGAGGTCATGACATTTAGGATTGGTTTCATTCTTCTCATTCCGAGATCGTGCCTTGTAGCCGTGTTGTAAGTTGGACCCTCTCGACGTGTTTCGTTTTTACCGCTTATGCCTCGCGAAGGCAACCAGGCCTGGCGGCAAGGCAAAGCGAGAGGAGCTGCGAGTAGAGCAATGGCGCCTCTACAGAGACCACAAGACTGAGCCTCCACCCCACGGCCCGGAGCGCAGGAGACGGGTTACGCGAGTTGGCCCGATTATCGCCGTGGTCAGGCGACACGAGGATAGGCCGGACGCAATAGCCCAAAGAGCACCAGTGGTTCACCCGAGATCGGATAGTTTGAGGTCGCGGACTTTCTCGAGTCAGGCCCGCCGAGTTCTACGGTCGAGGCTCGAGGATGATCCGCAGGAGTTCATCCGACGCTACGGATCATGAGAGTGATCAAGGCATCGGAGACCGAGTCGGTGGTCCTAGGTTCGCATCGGCCGCGTGATACTGCCGATCGGGTTTGATTCGTGAGCCGTCCCGGGAGGGCATGCACTTCCAAATGACGGGACGAGTTCCTGAGGCATTTCTTGCACATTTCTTGCCTCCACGCATGGCGAGGACTCGCCGCAGATTTTTGATGTTGAGGCGAGCCGCGACGGTTCAGAGTACAACGTGGAGTTTAACTCACTAGCTCGACGCGTCGCGTTAGTAGCCGACATGGAGGACAGAGTGCACCGCTATGTCACGGGCTTGATGACTATTTGGCGAGAGTTGCTCGAGTAGCTCTTTAGCCGCATGGACATTGCCCGCACGCAGCTCATGCACTTGGATGTGAGGCACGAGGAGTCGACGAATGACCAAGATCAGCAGAGTAGGGCCAAGGCGCAGGTCCTTTGGTGACCTTTCGGCAAAATTTCAAAGAAGAGTTAGTTATGCGCGCCCGCCAAGACGGAGTGCTCCACCTCGCCGCCGACGCTCAAAAATCTGAGCAGTCGTGCTCCAAGGTTTCGGGTTTTTGGGGGATCAGGGATGTTAGTCGGATGGGACCACCCTTACCTCGTTGTGACCATTGTGGTAGGCTCCACGATGGGGAGTGTCGTGCTAATAGGGGAATCTGTTTTATATGCGGCCACCGCCATTTTGCAAGGAATTGTCCCACCGAGATAGCGCGAGGTTGAGATTCAGATTCGATCGATGGGCGATTCACCTCCTCCTTTGTGCGTCGTCGGAAAGAACATGAGTAGAGCGACAAGAAGGAAGTGAAGCAATAGTTACAGTACGTTCTTAACCCTCTAGAGGATTGTATGCTTTGATGTTGTGGTGATGTGTTGAGTGCTATGTTCGTAGCTTTGTGTATATAATGTGTTTTGGAAGCATGGTTATTAAAGAGGGTAAGTTTGGGAATGAGAAAAATTTTGAGACCTTAGATGTAAGGCCGTCTTGGGTAGAAGCCTTCATCGTTAATCCTTGTCGGAGTGTATGGTATACATGGAGTTTTGTGTGATGATTCCATGAGTAGTTTGTGATGGGAGTGGTAGCTTCCATGACGTGGATTAGTAAGATGGACGAGTTGGAGGTAGTGACTCAGGTGGTAGAAACTAAGCATTGATCGAATTGGAACGTGTGCTGAGAGGGTGTGAGTGTACAAAGAAGGTACGCCGAGTAAGGAGAGTATCCTTTAGACCAAGGAGGAGAAAATAGTGATGTTTGCACGCAGAGGTGATTTCCCAGAATGGAATTTGGAGATGCGTGATTTCTATATTATGGCCATGAGAGGCATAAATGAGTTTTGGTAGGTATAGTAGTGAAGACTATACCGGCGCATGTGTTCTGAAGACTTGGAAGGAACATTCGGGACGAATGTTTCTAAGGGGGGAAGAATGTTACACCCCGTAAATTCTAGAAGATAGATAAGTTGGCAAACATGTGTTGGAAGGACTTTGAGTTTACCTTTGAGTGTTGGACCCCAGTTGTTAAGGATTGTAAGGTGTTTAAAAGGCCTAGTGTGTAGTCCGTTGAATCTAGGTCCCAACGCAACCAACTGTTCGTCGATTGGACAACGGAGTCAAAAGTTATGGAAGTTTCAAGTTTGGCGCGCAGTCAAGTAAAGCAGTGACTTCAGTTCAGGGGTTCAGCGCCGCGGCGCCGGAGAACAGGGCCGCGGCGCCGATTGTACTGAGGGTCTGCGGGTGTTGAAGCGCGCCGCAGACGCTGCAATTATTTTCTGAAGTTAGCATACGGCTGGCGGGCGTGGCGCGCCAAGGCGGGATTTTCATGTAAAGGAGAAAATCGTGATATTTTATAAGGAGCCTATGGGAGGGTGACAAGTGTCCTCCCATCCTTTGACCAATGATAAGTTTACTTAGGCCAAGTCTGGAAGACTTGGCCATTTCATTTCAAACCTCCCAAGAGAAAACCCCTCTCCTTCTCTCTAGGTTTTTGAGAAACCCGCCTTAGGAACCGCTGAAGCGCGGCAGGAGGAAAAAGGTGTTGGTGAACTTGTGGGAAGCACCGTGGACGAGTTTGACGGAAAGGAAGTGGAAGAAAAGGGCTTGTGGGCTTTTCCAAAAGGTAAAAGTTTCCTTCCTCTCGATTTGAGTTTTTACTTATGATAGTAGTTGAAGTGAGCCCAAGGTCGTTATATCATTGTTGAGTTTAGAAGTGAGCCCAAGGTCGTTATATTATTGTTGGAAATTAGATTTGAGCCCGAGGTCGTTATAATTAGGCTTGTGTAGTTTTGGATCTTGTTGTCCCGTGGAAAACCGGCCGGGCATGTTAGCCTTAAGATTGTAACTACCTTTTGGTGACAAAGTTAGTCGTTGCATGTTGTATAGGGGAAATTGTGGTAGTTGAAGATGTTTAGGTTAGACATCATGTTAACCTAAAACTTGAATTGAAAGAGTATTGAAAAGGGTTTAGAATGGGTTACTGCTTTCGACTGGATAAAGGTAGTAAGTTCCGTAGAACCGTGGGCTTTGCTTTTAGCTTATTCTACGCTCGAACTAGAAGTTAATAGATGTCTTATGACCCTTATAGATCGAGGCGCCACGAGTAGCGTATCCTACTGGGCGGTTCAATATCGCGGGCGCTTTTGCTTTTGTCGGCAATCGTCGCGAGGTATGTGATTCTTCCTATCCTCTTCAGATGACTATTTGTGAAATATATAGTGCGGTTGACGACGTGTGCTAAAGGAAATTGATTTTCCAAATTGTGTCTTGACTTGTTATGAAGTGTAAAGGGCTTCATTATGTAAGAGTAGTAAGTCTTATCCGTTAGTAATGGGCACTCGGTGCTTAAAGAATGAGCCCTCTTGGTCTCATAAATGTTTATGTGGTATGGTTGGTTTAAAACATAAAGGGTTATAACGGCTTTATGGGAAGTTAGTTATAACAACTTTATGTGAGTAAAAGAACGGTTGTTGATTGGTAGAAGTTAAGAGACTTGATCTTGTAAGATAAGAGACTTAACTTAGAATTGTGAAAGTTTTGTAATGCATTCAAAAGTTGTAAAACCTCATTCGTGAGTAATGAGTAATACTTGGTTTTTGAAAACTTAAGAGTTATACTAGCTTTATGGGAAGTTAGGTATAACGGCACAAGAATGTGAACTGGATTTCGAAAGTGGGAATAAGTATCGAACACACCATCGCAGCTAATAAAGGAAATGGTTTCACTAATTGATTATACTAAAACCAAGAGAAACCTCCATCCGCATAGAAACTAAGATAAGACAAAATGATATTACATTTCCTAGATCATGGCTGCTTAAATGAGAATCATTGACAACAAGTTCTGGTTTTTCTTAAAATTCCAAAGAATGAACTTAATGGATTGTAAAGGATAATGTACTGGATTTTGGAAAAGAGAAGTAACTTGAGTTTGAAAGTATAAATCACTTGTTTCAAATATCGAACTTTTCTTAGGGGAAAAGTAAATGACTTGGTTTTAAAAGGTAGGAATACTTGACCTTAAAGGAGTTAATTACTTGGACTTTTAAAAAGTATACTTGACGTTATGTTAATTGTGTTTGAAGTACGTGTTCTAAACATGAATGTGTGTGATACTATGTGTGATAGTATCGTATGGTTTCTACGCAAAGAGAGGTCTTTGCGTAGGAAAGAATGTAGTATTTTGGGGTTGGAACCCGGTTTGTTGACTTAAACGAAGGTACTTTGAGTCGTGTAACCCGTCTGCGTGCTTGTGGTGATAGTTTTGTTGTTGTGCAAGTGTTTGACTTTGTGCTACCGAGTCTCTCGACGAGGGCCGGATATCGGGTGGTATGATGGACATATCGACACGCTGGGTAGCCCACGTATGCTTCCACTATATTGATCCTTCGGGACATATCGACACGCTGGGTAGCCCACGTGTATGCTTCCATTGTGAGTGTTATCTTGTAAACCGGTTTGGACATACCGACACGCTGGGTAGCCCACGTATGCGCCCACAAATGAGTATTATCCGGGTATTTGTTTGGACATACCGACACGTTGGGTAGCCCACGAGTATCGCCCACGCGAGTATTATCTTGTTATTGGTTGGGACATACCGACACGTTGGGTAGCCCACCAGTATCGCCCACAATGAGTACTATCTTGTTATTGGGTTGGACATACCGACACGTTGGGTAGCCCACGGTATGCGCCCACTTTGAGTAATGATCTTTCGGCGTGAGTCCCCGACTTGACGCGTTTGATTTGACCGACCAGATATACGTGGTGCATCAGAGTTGGTTATCATACATGTCTCCTGCTTTCCTTATAGACTATTATGATTTCATTTACTGATTTTTCTGCTTCGCATACTCTGTACTGTTAATCGACTTCTTCTGGGTCCGTTCACGCCGCAGTCGATACATCGCTTGTTGATCCGCACTTTGGATCGCTGTTCGGTTCTCGAAAGCTCCATTCATTCGAGACTTTGTCATTTGGTACGGTTCCTCAAGTTGTAGAACTTTGGTACATTCGTGGTATGGCGGCCCCGTCCGCCGAGATGTTATAAAAATTCTTAGGTCCGTAGTAATCGATGCAAGTGCGGATTGTAATCGCTCAGTGTTAGTTATTTTCGTAAAAGGTAACCGCTTGGATAGCCTGCTTTCTTTTCATTGGTTATCATGTATGAGTTTTAATTTCCGCGATTTTCTCGATGTTGTTTGACTACTGGGTGCCCGTAAGGCACCGCCGCGTCTTGCTGGTCGTGACAAGATAGTCAAATTTTTACGCATATACTTAAGAAAACTCATCAAGTTCATAAACATATAACTTACGATTCAGATAACCTAATCCGCCCCTTTATAGAGGAACGCCTATACTGTCGGCCCAATCTGGGACGCGATAGAGTCACATAAGTCTGCCCATAAAGGTATATTGCCCGGCCCAATCTGGGACGCGATAAAATCACATAAGTCTGCCCATAAAGGTATACTGCATAAAAATAGGAGGCTCATGATCAAAGCTGGGTCCCTCGCCCGTAGTATCAATAAGCAATCCTACTCCTGGGACTATTTCACCCGCATAGGTCCTGTGGACCCACATGAGGTATTCCTCGCATAGGCTGTACCCGTCCGCATGAGACTATTTCACCCGCATGCCTATAAGGACTCGCATGAGGTATTCCTCGCATCATGGGTAGCAAATCCACGGAACAGATGGTATAACGTCTTGGGGGTTTACCCCTCATTTATACTCTTACCCTGAAGCAGGCGGTATAACGTCTTGGGGGTTTACCCCTGATTTATACTTTTATCCTGGAGAAGGTGGTATAACGTCTTGGGGGTTTACCCCTCATTTATACTCTTACCCTAGCTCAACCGGACATCATACATAACATAAGCCCTACCGGCTTATCATACATAACATAAGCACTACCGGCTTATCATACATAACATAAGCACCACCGGATTTTGTTACACCCCGTAGTTCCAGGGTATGTATGTGAGGACGTACGTACAAGAATACGACACAAAAATTGGAAAGGAAGAAAGATGTGATTTTTCGACGGGAAAAGATTCCGGATTTTGTGAAGGAAAAATGTTCGTTAAAGGGAATTGGATTCCCAGATTTGGTATTCGGACTTTTTGGAATTTTTGAGAATTATGGAATTTTATTTCCGAATTGGTCACGTGGGCCCACGGAGGAATTTACGCCATGGGCCCACTTTATTTTCGGATTTTGGCATTACGGATATTTTCTAAGATGAAATATTTTGGACGAGTAGGGCGACACACGGCACCCCACGTGGATCTTTGGCCGAAAAATTAGGGGACCACATGGACACTGACGTTTGGGGACAAGTGGCAAGCCACTTGTCCCATTTTTGGTGGACATTTGGTTGGCAAATTACCCACACACGTGGACCCAATCTTCACCATACACTTGCCTAGATCTTGGCCATTGTATTCTCTATAAATACCCCCCCATAATGCAAGACTTCTTCATCCACACTTAGAGAATTTCCAAGTCTTGAAAAATTCCTCCCTTTCCTCATGAGCTCTCGCCATGGGCTGAAATTGTGAGCTAAAGTTGTCCGAAAATTCTTAAAGTTTTAAGTGTTCTTCCTTAGAGTGTTAGGAAGATTGTGTACCAAGAGTTGGAAAATATTTCACACCCCTAGCCTAGAAACCTTACCTTGGCCGAAACTTGCCATAGTTTGAGCCTAAGTGTTCTTCACTTTGAGTTGGATCTTGAAGAGAAGTTGTTTAGAAACTTCTAAGGGTTGCTCTGAGCGGTGGAGCATAAGGAATTGAGCTAAGCATTGCTCGAGATCGACTTATAATCTTGGATAATTTTGGGCTTATCGAGGTAATTATCTATGTCCCTCTATTGTAATTGGATATTACATATTGTAGTAATTTAGAATTGAGTATAAGATATATTGGAAGGATGTTTATAAAGAATTGGATTGTATTTACAGTAGACTTGTAGTATTATTGTGGGGCAGTGTTGTACACGTCCGGTTAGACGTGTAACCCCTTTCGAGTTGTGGCTTAGTAGTGGGCCTTATTAGAGGAGATTTATGGTCATGGGAGGCGCCACGAATTTTCTCAGAGAATATGGAACCTTGTATTTAGAAATGTTCTACGGCGGATCTAGAAGTTAATAGACGCGTGGCCTTTATAGGTTGAAGTACTACGAGTAGCATATTCTACTGAGGGTGGAAAAGGCTAGCAGGTTACTGATTGGAGCATTTTGCTAATTGTCGATAATCGTCGCGAGGTATGTGAACCTCTTCCTATCCTTTCTAGCATGATGTTTTGTAAACTATGTAGTACGGAGACGATACGTGCTAAATGAGTTTTGGTTGGTTTAAAACATAAGGTGTTATAATAGCTTTATGGGAAGTTAGTTATAACGACTTTATGTAGGTAAAAGAATGGTTTATTGATTTTAGAAGTTAAGAGACTTGATCTTAAAAGATAAGAGACTTAACTTATAAATGACGTTTTATGAAATGTTAAGGGCTATGAATTTTGTTAAAAAGTTGTGAAACCTCATGCGTGAGTAATGAGTACTTGGCTTTTAAAGAATAATGTTTCTTGATTTGAAATGAGAATAAGTATCGAACAAACCATCGCAACGTTAATAAAGGAAAATGTATTGACTAATTAACTATATTAAAACTAGTAGAAACCTCCATCCGCATGTAAGCTAAGATAAGACAAAATTGTATTACATTTTCTAGATCATGGCTGCTTTAATAAGATTGTTATAAACAAGAATAACTACTCACACATAAGGCATATGTTACCCAATTGTTTTAAAAAACGAGATTACGTTATTTGATTAAGACCATGAACTATGAAATCTTTCGAAAATAAAAGACTTGAGTATATTTTAAGTAGGCAACTTGAACTTTTGGAAAAGAATGTTGTTACTTGATTTTAAAAAAAGGAAAGTGTTTGTGATTTAAAAGAAAAGTATGGTATTATCTTAATCTGTCTTAAAAGAGAGTTTAAATGTTATGGCCAATTTGATACCGAGTCCATGGGATGGACCGGGAATGTATTCCACACGTTTTGATACCGAGTCCATGGGATGGACCGGGAATGTATTCCACACGTTTTGATACCGAGTCCATGGGATGGACCGGGAATGTATTCCACACGTTTTGATACAGAGTCCATGAGATGGACCGGGAATGTATTCCACACGTTTTGATACCGAGTCCATGGGATGGACCGGGAATGTATTCCACACGTTTTGATACCGAGTCCATGGGATGGACCGGGAATGTATTCCACCCGATTTGATACCGAGTCCATGAGATGGACCGGGAATGTATTCCATACGATCCGGCACCGAGTCCATGAGATGGACCGAATGTGACTACACGATTCCACCTCGAGTCCCATCGGATGGGCCGAGACATGTTATATGTATCACACGATTTATACCTAGACTGCCGGCAGTGAGGAAGCAGTTCCACGGGCATAAGGGATGACTTGAGGGCGTGAGTCCCTGACTTGACATGACTGTTTTTATGTTGTGAACTGTAGTTTGGTTATCATACATGTCTCCTGTTTTATATAAACTGTTATGATTTCATTTACAGTATTTTCCGCCACATACTTGGTACTGTTGTGACCTCCTTCGGCCGCTTCACGCCGCAGTAGAGTACACCGGTTGTTGATCCTCGCTCATGGATCACGTCAGCGTTTTGGGAAGCCCCGCTTCTCCATAGGCTTATCTTTTGGTATGATTCTCGAGTTTGTAGGATCTTGTACATTCGTGGTATGGCGGGCCCCGTCCGTCATAGTTGTTATAAAAATTGCATGTGTCAGTAGTACTGCAAGTGTGGTTTGTAAGCGATTTAATTGTTCAATTTTTGATATATACATTCAGGAAGGTAACCGTTTTGGTTAGCCTATTGCTTATTTTATGTCTTGATTCATGCTTAAGTTTTATTTCCGCTGATTTTCTCTGATGTTTGTATCACTAGGGTGCCCGGGGTAAGGCACCAGTCACGGGCCCGAGGTCGGGTAATGACAAAAGTAGTATCAGAGCAGTTAATCCTCGGAAAGTGTCTACGCATCGTGTCTAGTAGTCTTGATTATCGGTGTGTTGTGCACCACATCTATAATCGTGAGGCTACAGGATATTTAGGATTGGTTTCATTCTTCTCACCGAGATCGTGCCTTAGAGCCGTGTTATAAGTTGGACTCCTCCGCATATTCTTATGTACTGCTACGCCTACGCAAGTCAACCAGCGCTGGCGGCAAGGCAGCAGAGAGAGCTGCGAGTAGAGCACAGAGGGTTACGAGGGCACATGCCTGGTCATTACCTGAGATAGTACTTCAGACGACGAGTTTTATGACGCCGCTAGCCCCAAAGAGAGTTTAGAGCGCAGCGATTCATCGAGGCCACGATACTGGTTCTCGCCCACGACCGAGCCGAGGATATTAGTTAGAAGGAGATGGCCCAAGTTACTAGCTAGGCTGGTGGCTGGGAATGAGGACGGACGGGAACCGGTGGTTCCAGCAGTACCAGTGATTCACCCTAGATCCGATAGTCTGAGACTTCGGGATTTCTTGAGTTGCAGTCCACCCGAGTCCTATGGATTAAGAAATGAGGAAGATCCTCAGGAGTTTATTCGACAGTTGCAGCGGATCATGAAAGTGATCAAGACCTTAGAGGCATTTCCTACACGCTTTTTGCCCTCGCAGATGAGGAGAGCTCGGGCAGATAGATTTTTGATATTAAGGAAGGACGGGCGGACGGTTCGGGAATATAGTATGGAGTTTGACTCGTTGACTCGTCATGTCCCCGCTTTAGTGGTAGACATGGAGGATAGAGTGCACCGATATGTCACCGGACTTGACGATTATCTAGTAAAGAGTTGTACAGGAGTAGCTCTTCAGCCGGGCATGGACATTGCCCGTATTACAGGCTTATGCACAAGGGATCGAGGAACGTAGAGATCGACGTATTTACCAAGATCAGCAGAAGAGGGCCAGAACAGCAGGGTCCTTTGGTGACTTTCGAGGCAGACCTTCTCAGCAGCAGACTGGTTATGCGCCTCCGCCAGTACAGAGTGGTCCTCCACAGACTTCAGGACGTTCGGGGTAGTTGAAAAGGGTAAGTCTGGGGACGAGAAAATGGTGAGCCTTAGAATTTATAACAGTTGGGACCTTGGATGCAAGGCCGTCTTGAGTGGATGATTTTACGGCGGGTCTTTGTCGAAGTACTTGGTATGCGTGAAATATATTGTGGGATATTTCCATGGGTAGTGTGAGATGGAAGTGGTAGCTTTCATGACGTGAATTAGTAAGATTGTTCCGGATCGGGGAACGAGAGAGTTTGGGCGATAGCGGGTCGGGTTGAGGCCAGATCGCGGGTCAACCCGCAGCCCGGAGTGAGGTGGGGTCAGTTCGAGGTGGTCCCGCCAGGTGGTAGGATCACGAGGGTGCTAGACCCAGGTTTAGGTAACCATCGTATGAGTTCGTGGATATGTTCGACGTAATCGGACGTGAAGGCGGGAATGCCCTTATAGGAATTTGAGGTTAGTAAGATGACCAAGTTTGAGGTAGTGACTCCAAGGTTTTGGAAACCGGCGATGCGATGGCGAGTATGGTACGTGTACTAGAGAGAGTTCGTGTAATGGAAGCGGTACGAGTAAGGAAAGAAGTGAACGCGGTTAACGTAATAAAAGAGATCATTTTGTGAAGTGAAGACGCGAGCGAGTATCATTTCGACCTTGGGTAGGAGCTTATGGTGATGTTATACACATTAGAGGTGATTCCTCGTTGGCTTGGATTGGATTTTTCGCGTATGTTATATTATGGCCATGGTGGCATAATTGGTTTCGTAAGTATAGTAGTGAAGCTATACCGACGCACGTATGTTTTGAGACTTAGAAGGAACATTCGACGAATGTTTCTAAGGGAAGAATGTTACACCCCGTAGTTCCGTGGTATGTATGTGAGGACGCACGAGAATACGACACAAAAATTGGAAAGGAAGAAAGATGTGATTTTTCGACTAAAAAATTCGGATTTTGTGAAGGAAAAATGTTCGTTAAAGGGAATTGGATTCCCAGATTTGGTATTCGACTTTTGGAATTTTTGAGAATTATGGAATTTTATTTCCGAATTGGTCACGTGGGCCCACTGAGGAATTTACGGTTTGTGGGCCCACTATATTTTAGCATTTTTGTCATTACGGATATTTTAGTAAGATGAAATATTTTGGACGAGTAGGGGCGACATGGCACCCCCATGTGGATCTTTGGCCGAAAAATTAGGGGGACCACATGGACACTTGGACGTTTTTTTTGGGGGACAAGTGGCAAGCCACTTGTCCCATTTTTGTGGTGGACATTTGGTTGGCAAATTACCCACACACTTGGACCCAATATTCACCATACAATTGCCTAGATCTTGGCCATTGTTTTCTCTATAAATACCCCCCCTTAATGCAAGACTTCTTCATCCACACTTAGAGAGTTTCCAAGTCTTGAAAAAATCCCTCCCCTTTCCTTGTGAGCTCTCGGCCATGGGCTGAAATTGTGAACTAAAGTTGTCCAAAAATTCTTAAAGTTTTAAGTGTTCTTCCTTAGAGTGTTAGGAAGATTGTGTACCAAGAGTTGGAAAATATTTCACACCCCTAGCCTAGAAACCTTACCTTGGCCGAAACTTGTCATAGTTTGAGCCTAAGTGTTCTTCACTTTTTGGAGTTGGATCTTGAAGGGAAGTTGTTTAGAAACTTCTAAGGGTTGCTCGGAGCGGGTTGGAGCATAAGGAATTGGAGCTAAGCGTTGCTCAGGATCGACTTATAATCTTGGATAATTTTAGGCTTATCGAGGTAATGATCTATGTCCCTCTATTGTAATTGGATATTACATATTGTAGTAATTTAGAATAGAGTATAAGATATATTGGAAGGATGTTTATAAAGAATTGAATCAGATTTACATTGACCGTATTTACATGAGACTTGTAGTATTATTGTGGGAAGTGTTGTACACGCCCGTTAGACGGTAACCCCTTCGAGTTGTTGGCTTAGTAGCGGGCCTTGTTAGAGGAGGAGATTTATGTGGTTGTGGGGGGGAGGTGCTGCCGAATTTCCGTAGAATATGGAACCTTGTATTTAGAAATGTTGTATGAAGGGATCTAGAAGTTGATAGACATTTTGTGGCCTTTATAGGTTGAAGTACTACGAGTAGCATATTCTACTTGGAGGGTGGAAAAGGCTAGCAGGTTCTGATTTCTGAGCGTTTTGCTAATTGTCGATAATCGTCGCGAGGTATGTGAACCTCTTCCTATCCTTTCTAGCATGATGTTTTGTAAACTATGTAGTACGGTAGACGTACATGTGTTAAATGAGTTTTGGTTGGTTTAAAACATAAGGTGTTATAATAGCTTTTTGGGAAGTTAGTTATAACGACTTTATGTAGGTAAAAGAATGGTTTATTGATTTTAGAAGTTAAGAGACTTGATCTTAAAAGATAAGAGACTTAACTTATAAATGACGTTTTATGAAATGTTAAGGGCTATGAATTTTGTTAAAAAGTTGTGAAACCTCATTCGTGAGTAATGAGTACTTGGCTTTTAAAGAATAATGTTTTACTGATTTCGGAAATGAGAATAAGTATCGAACAAACCACTTCAGCATTAATAAAGGAAAATGTATTGACTAATTAACTATATTAAAACCAGTAGAAACCTCCATCTGCATAGAGCTAAGATAAGACAAAATTGTATTACATTTTCTAGATCATGGCTGCTTTAATAAGATTGTTATAAACAAGAATAACTACTCACACATAAGGCATATGTTACCCAATTGTTTTAAAAAAGAGATTACGTTATTTGATTAAGACCATGAACTATGAAATCTTTCGAAAATAAAAGACTTGAGTATATTTTAATTAGGCAACTTGAACTTTTGGAAAAGAATGTTGTTACTTGATTTTTAAAAAGGAAAGTGTTTGTGATTTAAAAGAAAAGTATGGTATTATCTTAATCATCTTAAAAGAGAGTTTAAATGTTATGGCCAATTTGATACCGAGTCCTTGGATGGACCGAATGTATTCCACACGCTTTTGATACCGAGTCCACGGATGGACCGGAATGTATTCCACACGCTTGATACCGAGTCCACGGGATGGACCGAATGTATTCCACACGCTTTGATACCGAGTCCACGGATGGACCGGAAATGTATTCCACACGTTTTGATACCGAGTCCATGGGATGGACCGGGAATGTATTCCACACGCTTTGATACCGAGTCCATGGGATGCACCGAATGTATTCCACCGATTTGATACCGAGTCCATGAGATGGACCGAATGTATTCCATACGATCTCGACCGAGTCCATGAGATGGACCGAATGTGACCACGCGATTCCACCTCGAGTCCCATAGGATGGGCCGAGACATGTTATACGTATCACACGATTTATACCTAGATCGCAGCGGTGAGGAAGGAGTTTCACGCATAAGGGATGACTTGAGGCGTGAGTCCACGACTTGACATGATCGCTTATGTTGTAAACTGTAGTTTCGTTATCATACATGTCTCCTGCTTTATATAAACTGTTATGATTTCATTTATAGTATTTTCCAGTTTCACATACTGTACTGTTAGATCGACCTCCTTGGGCTGCGTTCATGCCGCAGTAGAGGTACACCGGTTGTTGATCCTCGCCATAGTATCACGTCAAGATTGGGAAGCCCCGTTTCTCCAGAGGCTTATCTTTTGGTATGATTCCCTGAGTTTGTAGGATCTTGTACAATCCGGGGTATGGCGGGGCCCTGTCCCGTCATAGTTGTTATAAAAATTGCATGTGTCTGTAGTAACAAGTGTGGTTTGTAAGGGATTTAACTGTTCAATTTTTGATATATACATTCAGGAAGGTAACCATTTTGGTTAGCCTATTGCTTATTTTATGTCTTGATTCATGCTTAAGTTTTATTTCCGCTGATTTTCTCTGATGTTTGTATCACTAGGGTGCCCGGGGTAAGGCACCAGTCACGGGCCCGAGGTCGGGTCGTGACAGCTTTCCATCCATAACATAAGCACCATCGGCTTATCATACATTACATAAGCAAGTTAAGAAATCCCCTAACTTCTTATTAGCTTGTTCATATACACTCTCATTTTTGTTTACTTAAGGCACTAAGATGTCATTATAAAATCCGGGAATTTAACCCAAAGTGCTACGTACTTCTACTCTTTTAAAATGACTCTTTTTCATATAAAACTTCCAAGATACTAATAACCATAGTATCAAGTCGTATCTACTTTTCAAGACAAGTCACAATACCTTTTAGAAATACGTTTATAGGCTTCTAAATCAAGTGACTTCTTTCTTTTAAACCTTAAGCAATTGGTACCTATAAAACAATTTGCCCTTCTTTATTTCAAATCATTTCTTTGCTTACATTACTGAAGAAAACCATTCTTTTAATCTTCCATAAGTTGTTATAACAAACTTCCCATAAAGCCGTTATAACTCTTTATGTCTTAGACAAATTCATTCCTTTTATAACCAAGAAACTTATTCTTTCAAATCAAATCACATAGCTTTCAAAATACTTCAAGTCTCTTAACTTTTAAGAAAACAAGTTTCTTAACTTTAGAATGGCAAGAAATCAATACTTTCCAAATCAAGTATTCTATACTTTTAAATCAATTCATTTCTCCCTTTAAGAATCAAGTCCCATAACTTGAAAAATAAAGTCCCTTAACCTTTTAAAAATTTGAGGTCCATAGTCTTAAAACTTCATACGTAAACTCTTATAAATTAAGTAACATATACTTTGGTGCGTTGTGAATAAGTTATACTTATTTATAACGATCTTAATCAAGTAGCCATGATCTAGAAAATGTAATACAGTTTTGTCTTATCTTAGCTTCTATGCAGATGGAGAATTCTACTCATTTTAACTTAATTGATTGTCATTACATTTTCCTTTATTAACGCTGCAGTGGCTTGTTCGATACTTATTCTCATTTGTGTCGTAACTTAGCCAAGTCAACTTGGCTCCAAATACCTCCTAACGACTCTTACCAACATCCCCCATAAGACTTGGTAAGAACTTAGGATAACTTAGACATAACCTTTACGTGGAGTAAATCAACATACATACCTCTTAACTTCTAAGAGTAGAAGGAATCATGAAATAGTACTACATGCATATTCCATACATAGAATCATGTCAAAAGAAAGAAGAGGTTCACATACCTCGCGACGATTATCGACAAATAGCAAAATGCTCCAAAGTACTTCAACCTTGATAGCTAGTCCATCCTTCAAGTAGAATACGCTATACTTAGTACTTCAACCTAAAATGGCCATAATACATCCATTAACCTCTAGCTTCGAACGTAGAATATTCTAAATGCAAAGTCACTAAATGTTACACCCCGTATTTACAGGACATGTTTTAAGATAGTACGTAAGAACTCACAAGTGATAAGATTTGAGACTTGTAAAAATTTATCGGAATTAAGAAATTGTCGGAAAACGTATTATCAGGATTTAATGGGAGGTCGACACGTGTCACCCCCCCTCATTGATGTCTTGGACGAAATGCATGGGCACAAGGGTCATTTGACCCTTGTTAGGAAGACAAGTCTTGCAATGTAGAGAGCTTGACATGTTTGACTTAAGTCAATGGGACCACTAGCTTGATATTTAAGTAGAGCTTATCCTAGCCACCCAAATGGTTGCATCTTGACCCTCCAATGTGCTTTATAATACTACTAGTAGCAATACTAGTGCCAACACTTAGAAAATTTTCAAGAGAAATTGATGAACTTGAGCACAAGCTCTCGGGTTTGGCTAGCTCTCTCTACAAAATTTTTTGTTTGATGTCCATTAAGCTTCCCACTTTAAACCAAGGTTCTTGAGGGTAGTGTAAGCATATCTCAATAGAAAAATCTTGGAAAAAGATAGTTTACTGTTAGTCAGAAACGAAAACCTAGTTGTCTTTCTAGGTTTTGGATTGGAGGTTGAAGGAAAGTTATTGGTATGGTGCTAAGGGTCTCAACAAGCGGATTGAAGTGTCTTGGAGAGGCTCTAAACTACTAAGGAGCGACTTCGGATTTGGAATCGGATTATGAATCGTTAAGGTATAATCTTGTCTCTTAAGGGTGTTACAAGATTATATATATATATATTGTTGTTAGCTTTACTTGTTGCCAATGAAGTTTATATGATAAAGTATAAGTATTATGGATTGATTGTAGCATTGGAAATCCGGAATGTAATATAAGCCATGTTAAGTTGGATTTCAATTTAGTCGTTATTAGAAATCGTCGCATGTTACCTACTTAGAGATTATGGATTGTTATAATCAAATACGACTTGATATCATGTTATGCTACCAATTTGGATTGAAATGGAAATTTGATAAGAATTGGTAAGGTTGAACTCAAGGTGGCCGAATTTGGACTTTTTAGTTTGTTTTTCATTTGTATTGGATTACTTTCTAAATTGTGAGCCAATTGGGGTCATTTAGTTAGTCATTTGTATTGGAGTACCTTATAGAAATTGTGAGCCAATTGGGGCTGTTTGGTTATTGTATTCGGCCTTGAAAAAGGTGGCAAAGTAAGTAGAAACAAAGGAAGTGCTGTCCGATTTTCCGTAGAATTTAGCGACATAGCACTTAGAATATTCTACGTTTGAATTAAGAGGTTAATGAACATATTGTGGCCATTATAGGTTGAAGTACTTTGGAGCCTTTTTGCAACTTGCCGCTAGTCGTCGAGGTATGTGAACCTCTACTTTCTTTGGCATGATCCTACGTATGAAATATCCATGAGATAGTATTTCAAGATTTCTTCTACTCTTAGAAGTTAAGAAGTATTTACATTGTTGAATCTAAGTTAAGAGTATGTTAAATTGTCCTAAGTCCTTACTAGGTCTTATGGGAGACGTTGGTAAGAATGGTTAGGAAATTATGAGATTTGATTTAAAGGCTATGTGTCTTGATTTGTTTAAAGTAAGTAAGTGGATTTTATGTTCGAAAATGACTTGAAGTTATATGATCTTAAGGGAATAAATTACTTGGTTTTGGAAGGTATGGAACTTTATATTTTTTTTATAAGTATAAGTAAGTGGGCTTTAAAGGAAGTATGTTATGAAGTTTTAATACTAAGAACTTTGATTGTCTTTTAAGGATTATGAAGTTTTAAGCGATATGATTCTTTTAAGTATGTATGTACGTAGTATCTTTGGATCCAGTTTTCCTAAATGTTGTAAGAATAAAAGTGTCTTAAGTTCTCTAAAAATTGAAGGGTTGTTATAACAGCTTTATGGGAAGTTGTTATGACGACTTAAGAAGAGGTAATAAGATGGTTTAAAAATGTTATGTAAGGAAAATCACACCGAGCCTACAAATAGGCCGGATTATGTTATGAAATACACCGAGCCTACAAATAGGCCGGGTTACGTTATGAGATACACCGAGCCTACCCATAGGCCGGATTACGCCATATTACCCCGAGCCTACATGTCACGACCCGAAACTGGGCCCGTGACTGGTGCCTTACCCCGGGCACCCTAGTGACACAACATCAGAGTAATCAGCGGAACATAAAACAACAACATGAGATAACAGAAATATAAAACAATAATCAGGAAACTTGCCTTTCGCATAAATATAACCATCAACTCTTTTACAAATGAACAAATTTAACTTTTTACCAACCCCGCCACAACAAGACATGCACTTCTAAGAATGATACGACACAATGGCGGACAGGCCCCGCCAAACCCCCGAATGTAAACACTTACTACGACGGACTATACCACCGATAAGCCTCCGAGAAACGGAGCTTCCCAAACGCCGACCGTGACCGAGAGCTAGGATCAACGATCGATGTACCTCAACTCGCGCATGAACGCAGCCACGCGAGGTCGATAACAAAAAGTATGTGAAACTAAAAATAAATCAGAAATGAAATCATAGTAGTCTATACAAAGCGGGAGACATGTATGATAACCAAACTACGATTCACCATAAATAAGGCCATGTCAAGTCGTGACTCACACCTCAAGTCATCACTCAATTTAACAATGGGTCTCACGCCCACAACATCAATCGTGCCGTGGAATACCTTCCTCACCGCCAGCTTTATGATATACAAGCACCAAGGAATACATATGAACACCGTGTCCCACCTGTGTCCTAATAAAACTGCAGGTAAGTACGAAGGCATAGCCGACTACTAACACCTACGCACTCAACAAGGTCATAAATCGTATCATAAGATCTGTCTGCACCGTCACATGATCAAAGCCGCCACTTGCCCGCAGATCTAATGCGCGTCTAGTCCTCGAACTTCCCGCACTCGCGTAGGCCAATCTCATCGCCCGCATTGAGGTATTCCCCGCATCGAGGGTAGCTACTCCCGGCATCGCCCCGACTTTCGAGTCCGCACGGCCACAAGCGACCGCATGCCCATAAAGGACGACACTAACACGGAACTCTCGTAGCTCGCATAGGCCCTCAGACCCGCATGAGGTATTCTCGAATCATGGTCCTGCATCACCGAGTCTACCCCGTCGGAGGGCGCTTAACCCGGAATCATCTCAAGAGATGAATGCCACAATACTATCATAACGATCGATAGTTAATAAGCACAATCAAGGGAAACCCCTTACACAAACATCACAAGATACTAACACACGTAGCATCCTAACACGCTTACTTATCAAAGCAACAAGAATGTATTACAAGGCTATCACAAACCAATACAATCAAGTTATTCACACAAGGTACTTTCTACTAACAAGTTCGCATCTATCCCCAAAGTACTTCACACATTAAAATCTTAAAAAAGATCTGCTTTCTTTCACATAAGTCACACAATACCCGTAGTATAAAATAGAGTGACTGTCCTTTTAAGAAAACTAAAACTCTTACCTTTGTAAAATCAAGTAACAACATTATTTTCCAAACGCCCAAGTTTGCCTAATTTCAAATGTTCACGTTTCTTATTTTAGAAAGGTTTCGTAGTTCATAGTCTTATTCATTTAAGAATATAATTCTCTTTAAACAACTGAGAAACATAAGCCTTATATGAGTAGGATATTCTTGTTTATAACAATCTTATTACAAAGACCATGATCTAGGAAATATCATTTTGTCTCATCTTAGCTTCTATGCAGATGGAAGTTTCTCGGTTTTAATAATACTTAATTATTCAAAACATTTCCTTTTATTAACGCCGCAGTTGGTTTGTCGATACACATTCTGATTTCCGAAATCAGTAAAGCATTCTTAAGCCGTTATACCTAACTTCCCATAAAGCTAGTATAACTCTTAAGTTTTCAAACACCAAGTATTACTTCTCCTTTCAAAATGATTCAAAAATCTTTTGAAATACTTCAAGTTCTTTCTTATCATATAACAAGCCGCTTATAGTTCAAATCGCTACCTTTTAAAAACCACATGTATTTTCTTACTAACATAAAGTCATATAACCAACTTCCCATAAAGCCGTTATAACACTTTATGTTTTAAACCACTCACACACATTTAGCACATGAACGACACCCGAACTACATAGTTCACACATATCATGCTAGAAGAGATAGGAAGAGGTTCACATACCTCGCGACGAGTATCGACTCATAGCAAAACGCTCCAAGTACTTCCAAACGTCGGCTACCCCTTAAGCCACGTAGATCGCGCCACACGTAGTACATCAACCTATAAGGCCACAAGGCGCTTATTAACATTTAGATCTCATCGTAGAACATTCTACCGAAAATTCGGCAGCACCTCCCCCCCCCGCAACAGCGTAAACCTCCTCCTCTATCGAGGCCGGCTACCAAGCCAACCAGGGGGGGGTTATACATCTAACCCTAACGGGTACAATTCTACTCCACGGTACTACTACACAAGTCTACTGTAATACAGTCCTATGTAATTACAGTTCAGTTCTTTAGGCTTAAGTCCAAGGACATTGCCACAAGCTATGTTCAGTTATATATATATAGTATACTTTAACTATATTTTCCTACAACATGTAATATCCAATTACAAAAGGGGGACAAGATAGTTACCTCGATAAGCCCATAATTATCCGAGTTTAATGTCGATCCTTAGCAAAGTTTTAGCTCAACTCCGAGCGCCCAACCCGCTCTAAACCACCCTTAGAAGTTCTAACCAACTTCTACACAATACTCCAACTGACTATGGAGATTTTCCTAGGTTTCGGTTTTGTGGATCGACGGAAGTATAATAGTATTTTCTGGCTTTTGTATAAGTGTAACTTGGGAATACTACAAGGTATTTGGGCCAAGGTATTTGGACATTATAACAATACTAGGAGAGTATTTCTATACCACAACAAGGGTATTATACGAAACAACCTAGGCAGTGGGTACCTACTGGCTAGCAACTCTAGGAGTGGCACTACTCTGGCTAGCACCCCTAGAGGGGGTGCTCTCGCCACAAGTGGGGAGGCCCTGGCCGAACTCAACACAAGGGAGGGAGAGGATTTTACACTTAGAAACATTTAGGAATGGATGAAGAATTCATCAAAGGGAGAGGGGTATTTATAGCACAAGCCAAGGCCAACCAATGGCCAAGATTGAGCCAAGTGTTACACAAGTGTAGGGCCAAGATATGCCCAAGTGCCCCTAGTCCCAACTCCTTAAAACCCTCACAAAATATCTACCAAAATATCTACCACTGACATCCCCATTTCGCCCAAGTATCGCCCACCTTGCCCACCAACGAGGGTGCCAGTGCCGCCTCTCGTTGGTCCAAAATGTTCCGCCTCTCTAAAAATCCGCAAAAATGAGAAAAGACATAGCCGAATTTTCCTTCGCAAGTTATGTAAAACGTTTCGAAAAACGACTCTAACCGTTGTGCACAAATGCCATTCGGCTAAGCCACTAGGCGGGGTGACACGTGTCACCCTCCTATTGGCCCAAAATAAAACATCTTCCAAAATATCCATAATGGCCAAAATCCCAAAACAAAGCTGGCCCCACAAAATCAGAATTTCTCCCGTGGGCCCCACGTGACCATTTTCAAAATAAAATTCCATAATTCTCTAATATTCCAGAAGTCCGATACCAAACTGGGAATCCAATTCCCATTAACGAACCTTTTTCCTTCACAAAACCGAAACTTTTCCGTGGAAAAATCGCCTCTTTCTTCCTTTCCAATCTTTCGTCAGATTCTCGCACGACGCCCTCGCATACATACCCTCGGGACTACGGGTATAACATTCTTCCTCCTTAGAAACATTCGTCCGAATGTTCCTTCTAAGTCTCAAAACAAACGCGCGCCAAAAGATAGTCTTCACTACTATACTTACGAAACAATCCTGCCATACCTGGCCACAGAAATACCTGCGCAACATACTTATATCCAAGTCTACGAGGAAAACACCTCTATATCACCACAAATACCTCTTCCCGGGGTCAAAATATACTTCCTAGTCACTGATACCACTTTTGTCACTTTGTCGCGAGCCTTGCTCCGACGACCCAACAAATGGTACCGGGCTGCTTGCGATCCCTGAGGATCTCGTACACTCGAACTCTTACCACATTCTGATACGGCCGCTTCCAAAACTCGGGTTACTATCTCTAACGTGGTCATCATTAATCGGGAACACTGATGGATCTCCGATACTTTCCGATCATAACAATACGAAGACCGGCATCGCCTCCTAAGTCGGACAAGAAAGCTAACATATAGGCAACCTGGCCTATTCTTCACATGAACTAAAAAGGGCCCCAAGTAACTCGGGCTAAGTTCCCTTTGTTTCCAAAACTCGTCACACCCTAACCGGGGTGGTACTTTCAAGAAGACCGTCAACTCAACTCTAAGCGTCCGCCGATTATCCGCACGATTTCTCCGAGCCGCTAACTTCTTCTAGACAAGCTTCGCACTATCCACGATCACCGGAACAAGCTGAACCAACTAATCAACCTTGCCAACATCGAACCAATCGACAGTAACTTACACTTCCGCCTACAAGGCTTCAAAAGGCGACATCCGAACACCGAAATGGTAGCTTAAACACTACCTCCACAGAGACAACAATCCTCAAATCCAAACACCGCCCGGCGGCGAATGCGATTCGAGACTTACCCGAGTTCTTAACACATGCCCGCAAAACTTCCGTAAACAAAAAACTGCACTGGCTCCATCGTCATTATAAGGTGAAGGTAGGCACCCGCAACCTTACAACCTTTCTCGATAACCCAACACCGAGTAAAACGGTCCCGATCAAGAACACGGATGGTCGCCCCATCGGCCCGACCACTGGTCGAACGCATCCACGAACTCATACGCTGGTTAACTAAACCTGGGCCTAACACCCTCGTGACCCTACCACAAGGCGGGACCACCACAAACTGACCCCACCACCATACCTGCCGCGGGTTGACCCGCAACATGGCCTCAACCCGACCGGCATCACAAGAAACACTAGCTCCCCAAGGAATAATTTCACAAATCATATTACGAAAACCTAGCGCCTTCCTAGCTCGACTACCTTCTTTCAAATCACGCTACTCAGGGACTTATCCCACGAACATAGCTCACGTGCACTATGCACTCCTATAAGGGTCAAACATAACACTACACCTTTCTCGAGATGGCCTTACCTCTAAGGTCTTTGCGTATAAAGCTCTAAGGCTCACACTTTCTCTATCCTCCAAAATCTTACTCGGTTAACCCACCATGATTTCTAATCACAACTAACACACTGCTATCGTAACATAGCACTTAAGGTATACTCACCTTGAAAGTTACCGCGACTCACGCCCGCCCTCTTCTCGCCCTGGTTAACCCGCCGATCTCTACGCTTACCGCTGCGCATAAGCCCGCATACGAGCCATGCTCGCCTAATCAAGGATTACTTTTGCACAACCTTCTCTTAGGTAGTCATCAAGACTCGCGATACATCGGTATACTCTCGGTAGCCAAATCCATAGCTAGTAACAAGGTTGTCTCTTGCAATCTATATTCTCGCTCCCTGGCCGTGGAACTGGTTCACATATCATGGCCGCAGAGGAACCGCCGCCGCCATGCTTAAACTCACGGGGCTAGTGACGTCGCAGAAATCCCCGAACGAAGCACTACCCTAGGTAATGATTTGGCCCGTGCCCTCGCCACCCTCTCGAACTCTACTCGCAGCCTCCTGCCTGCCGCCCTTGGCCGGTTGCCTACGCGAGGCATAACGATAAGGAAATAATTTCGTCGTAGGTCCAACTTACAACACGCCTCTAAGGCACGATCTCGAGTGAGAAGAATAGAAACCAATCCTAAATATCCTATAGCCTCCTCGATTATCGTGCGTGCACAACACCCCGATAATCAAGACTCTCATCGATACGGTGCTCAGACACTTTCCGAGGATTAATCGCTCGATACCACTTTTGTCACGACCAAATCGGGCGTGGATCGTGCCTTACCGGGCACCCTAGTGACACAACATCGTAGTAATCACGAACATAAAACAACAACATGAGATAACGAAATATAAAACAATAATCAGGAAACTTGCCTTTCGCATAAATATAACCATCAACTCTTTTACAAATGAATGCCTTAATCCTTTTACCAACCCCGCCCACAACAAGACATGCACTTCTAAGAATGATACGACCACAATGGCGGACAGGCCCCGCCAAACCCCCGAATGTAAACACTTACTACGATGGGACTATACCACCGATAAGCCTCCGAGAAACGGAGCTTCCCAAACGCCGAATCGTGACCACGAGAGCTAGGATCAACGATCGATGTACCTCAACTGCGGCATGAACGCAGCCCCGGGCGAGGTCAAGACAACAAAAATGAGTATGTGAAACTAAAAATAAATCAGAAATGAAATCATAGTAGTCTATACAAAGCAGAGACATGTATGATAACCAAACTACGCTTCACCATAAATAAGCCATGTCAAGTCGTGACTCACACCTCAAGTCATCACTCAATTTAACAACGGGTCTCACGCCCACAACATCAATCGTGCGTGGAATACCTTCCTCACCGCCAGCGGTTATGATATACAAGCACCAAGGAATACATATGAACACCGTGTCCCACTGTGTCCTAATAAACTGCATGGTAAGCACGAAGGCATAGCCGACTACTAACACCCACGCATCAACAAGGTCATAAATCAGATTCATAAGATCTCGCTGCACCGTCACATGATCAAAGCCGCCACTTGCCCGCAGATCTAATGCGCGCCTAGTCCTCGAACTTCCCGCACTCGCGATAGGCCAATCTCATCGGCCCGCATGAGGCATTCCCCGCATCGAGGGTAGCTACTCCCCGGCATCGTCCTGGACTTTCGAGTCCGCATGGCCACAAGGACCGCATGCCCATAAAGGACGACCACTAACCTGGAACTCTCGTAGCTCCGCATAGGCCCTCAGACCCGCATTGAGGTATTCTCGAATCATGGTCCTGCATCACCGAAGTCTACCCCAGACGGAGGGCGCTTAACCCGGAATCATCTCAAGAGATGAATGCCACAATACTATCATAACGACTGATAGTTAATAAGCACTATCAAGGGAAAGACCTTTACACCTACATCACCAGATTCTAACAGACGTAGAATCCTAACACGTGTTCTTATCAAAGCAACAAGAATGTTTTACAAGGCTATCACTTAGCAATACAATCAAGTTATTCACACAAGGTACTTTCTACTAACAAGTTCGTATCTATCCCCAAAGTACTTCACACATTAAAATCTTAAAAAGATCTATTTCTTTCACATAAGTCACACAATACCCGTAGTATAAAATAGAGTGATCGTCCTTTTTAAGAAAACTAAAACTCTTACCTTTGTAAAATCAAGTAACAACATTATTTTCCAAACGTCCAAGTTTGCCTAATTTCAAATGTTCACGTTTCTTATTTTAGAAAGGTTTCAGAGTTCATAGTCTTATTCATTTAAGAATATAATTCTCTTTTAAACAACTGAGAAACATAAGCCTTATATGTGAGTAGGATATTCTTGTTTATAACAATCTTATTACAATGACCATGATCTAGGAAATATCATTTTGTCTCATCTTAGCTTCTATGCGGATGGAAGTTTCTCGGTTTTAATAATACTTAATTATTCAAAACATTTCCTTTTATTAACGCTGCAGTGGTTTGTCGATACACATTCTGATTTCCGAAATCAGTAAAGCATTCTTAAGCCGTTATACCTAACTTCCCATAAAGCTAGTATAACTCTTAAGTTTTCAAACACCAAGTATTACTTCTCCTTTCAAAATGATTCAAAAATCTTTTGAAATACTTCAAGTTCTTTCTTATCATATAACAAGCCAGTTATAGTTCAAATCAGTTACCTTTTTAAAAACCACATGTATTTTCTTACTAACATAAAGCTGTTATAACCAACTTCCCATAAAGCCGTTATAACACTTTATGTTTTAAACCACTCAAACACATTTAGCACATGTACGTCTACCGTACTACATAGTTCACACATATCATGCTAGAAGAGATAGGAAGAGGTTCACATACCTCGCGACGAGTATCGACTCATAGCAAAACGCTCCAAGTACTTCCAAACGTCGGCTACCCCTTAAGCCACGTAGATCGCGCCACACGTAGTACATCAACCTATAAGGCCACAAGGCGCTTATTAACATTTAGATCTCATCGTAGAACATTCTACCGAAAATTCGGCAGCACCTCCCCCCCCCCGCAACAGCGTAAACCTCCTCCTCTATCGAGGCCGGCTACCAAGCCAACCAGGGGGGGGGTTATACATCTAACCCTAACGGGTACAATTCTACTCCACGGTACTACTACACAAGTCTACTGTAATACAGTCCTATGTAATTACAGTTCAGTTCTTCAGGCTTAAGTCCAAGGACATTGCCACAAGCTATGTTCAGTTATATATATATAGTATACTTTAACTATATTTTCCTACAACATGTAATATCCAATTACAAAAGGGGGACAAGATAGTTACCTCGATAAGCCCATAATTATCCGAGTTTAATGTCGATCCTTAGCAAAGTTTTAGCTCCAACTCCGAGCGCTCCAACCCGCTCTAAACCACCCTTAGAAGTTCTAACCAACTTCTACACAATACTCCAACGGACTATGGAGATTTTCCTGTGGTTTTGCCAGGATCGACGAAGTATAATAGTATTTTCTGGCTTTTGTATAAGTGTAACTTGGGAATACTACAAGGTATTTGGGCCAAGGTATTTGGACATTAACACTACTAGGACAGTATGTCTCTACCACAACAAGGGGTATTATCTGAAAACAACCTAGGCAGTGGGTACCCACGGCTAGCAACTCTAGGAGTGGCACTACTTCGGCTAGCACCCTAGAGGGGTGCTCTGCCACAAGGGGGAGGCCCTGGCCGAACTCAACACAAGGAGGGAGAGGATTTTACACTTAGAAACATTTAGGAATGGATGAAGAATTCATCAAAGGAGAGGGTATTTATAGACAAGCCAAGGCCAACCAATGGCCAAGATTGAGCCAAGTGCTACACAAGTGTAGGGCCAAGATATGCCCAAGTGCCCCTAGTCCCTACTCCTTAAAACCCTCACAAAATATCTACCAAAATATCTACCACTGACATCCCCATTTCGTCCAAGTCGCCCACCTTGCCCACCAACGAGAGGTGCTGCCGCCTCTCGTTGGTCCAAAATGTTCGTCTCTCTAAAAATCCGCAAAATGAGAAAAGACATAGCCGAATTTTCCTTCGCAAGTTATGTAAAACGCTTCATTAAAAACGACTCTAACCAAAGTCAGGCACAAATGCCATTCTACTAAGCCACCTAGGCGGGGGTGACACGTGTCACCCTCCTATTGGCCCAAAATAAAACATCTTCCGAAAATATCCATAATGGCCAAAATCCCGAAAACAAAGTGGGCCCCACAAAACCGTAAATTTCTCCCGTGGGCCCCACGTGACCATTTTCGAAAATAAAATTCCATAATTCTCTAATATTCCAGGAAGTCCGAATACCAAATCTGGGAATCCAATTCCCATTAACGAACCTTTTTCCTTCACAAAAACCGGAAACTTTTCCGTGGAAAAATCGCCTCTTTCTTCCTTTCCAATCTTTCTGTCGTATTCTCGTACGTACGTCCTCGCATACATACCCTGGGACTACGGGGTATAACACTACACATAGGCCGGGTTACGTCATCAGTACACCGAGCCCCACAGGCGGGCCGGGTTATGTTATATGATTCCCAGTACACCGAGCCCCACAGGCGGGCCGGGTTATGTTATATAATTCCACAGTACACCGAGCCCCACAGGCGGGCCGGGTTATGTTATATGATTCCACAGTACACCGAGCCCCACAGGCGGGCCGGATTATATCATAAGATTCATCAGTACACTGTGTCCCGCAAATGGGCCGGATTATGTTATGTAAGATATGTAAGTTATGTGAGAAAGGCTGGATTAAACTCTTAAGTACGTATGTAAGAATATGTTGGTAAATCTTATTGAAAGAAGGAAAGGAACGATTAATATATGATTGATTTCAGGAGTTAAAAGGACATTCTTTTATACAGATATGATTTGGTTATTGCATTTTATTTCGTCCATACTCTGCACTGTTGTATCGACTTCTTCGGCCGCGTTAAATGCCCGCAGTTATAGGTACCTGTTGGTGATCCTTGCTAGTAGGATCTCTGTTCAGTTTTTGGAAAGAAGCTCCTTTCACTCCGGAGGCTTATCTTTTGGTACGGTGTCCCTGATGTAGTAGACTTATGTATATTCAGGGGTATGGCGGGGCCCTGTCCCGCCACAGTTGTTATGTTAAACTCTTAGAGGTCTGTAGTCACATGTTGTGGGTCGGTTTGTAAAAAAGAAAGGGATGTAACTGCTGTTGTTATGTATATGTATATGTGTCCAGGAAGGTAGCCTTATCGGCTAACCTGTTGTTTAATTTCTCGCTATTTTATTTTGTAAGTTTTATGTATGTTCCGCTGCTATTCTCTGACGTATACCTGAACAGGGTGCCCAGGTAGGGCACCAGTCGCGGGCCCGGGGTCGGGTCGTGACACTAAATTCTACGGAAAATCGGACAGCATTTCCTTTGTTTCTACATACTTTGCCACCTTTTTCAAGGCCGAATTCAATAACCAAACACGCCACATTTAAGGCTCAATACAACAACCAATCAAAGGGGATTACACGCCTTACAATACGTGTAAAATTCCGCCCCACAATTAATACCAATTAAGTCCTAAATCAAGGCCATTCACGGTTAACTTATTCAATAACACAAAGTCCTTTCCAATTCTTTTTAAATCCAACTTCTCAGGTCTAACATGTTATATAGTCATAAACAACTTAACAATTATAATTCCTTCTTTATATAACATGTGACGACTTAAACTAATAATCCAATTGAATTACAATCTTAGGGGCTAAACATACTAGTTTTCGGATTAGGGTTCCAATATCCATAACACTTATCAACTTCATAATATATATCTCATACTTGCTAATATCCATAGCTACAACAATAAGTAATCTTAATTACTAAAACGACAAGAATTTTACCTTTACAAACCCTTATAATTTCCAAGATTCAATGTCGCTCCTTAACAATTCTTAGCTCCTTTCCTTTACGCTCCAATCCGCTATTTGAAGCCTTTAGAAGTTCACAATCAACTTCTCTTCCATTTCCAATCCAAAACTAGGAAAACTACTTAGGTTTTCGCCTTGCGACTAACGTAAAAACGTCATTTTTCCGAAATCTTTCTATTGAGATATCCTTACAATACCCTTAGGGACCTTGGGTTAAAGTCTTGTTAATAATGGATAACAATTGAAATTTTTTTGTGTGGGAGATGCCTCAAAGCCGAGAGCTTCCTAAAAGAACACACAAGTTCTTGGCTAATTTTTCTAAGTGTGGGATGTCTTGCTACTAGTAGTAGTAGTAGTAGTAGTATATATATATATAAATAAATCAAAGGCTAGGCTAAATCCAAATGGAAGGCTAGGATGTGGTCAATATTATCAAGCTCTCTTGACTTTTGACTTAGTCAATATAATCAAGCCAATGCCTAGCAAGACTTGCTCATCTATACAATGGTCAAATGACCATTCTATCCTTGAAATTTTCATCCAAGACCATTGTGGGGGGGGGGGGGGGTGACACGTGTCGCCCTCCCATTGGGCCAAAAAATTTTGTAACCCACGTGGGCCCCACAAAACGTAAAAATTCCTCGGGTGGGCCCCACATGACCAAATCCGTAAAAATAAATTTCCATAATGTTAATAAGTTCCATACTCTTCAAATAATGCATTTTGAGAATCTAATTCTCACCAACGAACATTTCTCCTTTCCGACGTTCGGAAGATTTTCCGTCGGAAAAACAATTCTTCCTTTCGTACCCTTTTCAAGTCTTGTGTTCCTTACATACATTCTCTTGAACATGTCCTTGAACTACGGGGTGTAACAGGGGGCTGCTTTCATGCCGCATGTAGAGTTAAACAGGTTGTTAATCCTCACTCTTAGGATCACTGTTCAGCTGTTGAGAAACTCCATTACTCCGGAGGCTTATCTTTAGTTCAGATCCCTGGTATTGTCAGTTGTTGTACATTAAGGGGTGGCGGGGCCCTGTCCCGTCACAGTTGTTATGTCAATACTCTTAGAGGTCTGTAGTCATATCTTGTGGGTCAGCTTGTAAAAGAAAAAAGAGGTAACTGATTTTGGCTATCTATACATATATCCAGGAAGGCAGCCTTATCGGCAGTCTGTTGTTTTCTTCATATTGATGAACGTTATGTGTCTTATGTATGTTCCGCTGATTATCTTTAATGTATACCTGTAAGGGTTCCCAGGTAGGGCACCAGCCGCGGGCCCGGGGTCGGGTCGTGACACTTATAATCTTTGTGGAGGAATCACCCTATTTTGTCATAGAGAAATGACCAAGGTCATCTGCCATAGTTCCAAGGGCAGTACTAGCAATAATGTTGTAAACCCAAAGGAGCAATGTCAGGCTATTACTTGAGAAGTGGTAAGCAAGTCGAAACAACTACACCTCTACCATCTGTAGAGAAGACATACAAATTAGGTGAGGCATCAGATTTAGAAAAGGGTAGTGGTTACTGAACACCAGACCGCACCAAAAGAACCACCACCAATGGTTAATGTTGATCCTCAAATCAGAATTCCATACCCAGAGGCTTAGAAATAATTCTCTTGATAAACAATTTTCTAAGTTTTGGAGGTTTTCAAGAAACTGCATATCAACATCCCTTTTGTTGAAGCTCCAGAATAGATGACCAACTATGTCAAATTTATGAAGAAAATCCTCTTTAAAAAAAGGAAGCTAGAAGAGTATGAGACAATAACATTAACTGAAGAATGCAGTGCTATTATGCAGAGGAAGCTGCCACAAAAGTTAAAGGATCCAGGAAGCTTCACTATCCCATGCACTGTAGGGGATGATGTTAAATGCAAGCAAACCATATATGATTGGGGAAAAGTATCAACTTGATGCCCTATTCTGTGTTTTGTAGACTTAGAGTGGGGGAAGCAAACCCGAAAACCATCACCTTGCAGCTTGGAGATCATTCCATCAAGCATCCCCGAGTTATCATTGAAGATGTGTTGGTGAAGGTGGACAAATTTATTTTTCCGGCTGACTTTATTATTCTTGACATGGAAGAGGATGCGGATGTGCCTATAATCCTTGGAAGACCCTTCTTAGCCACAGGGAGAGCACTCATTGATGTTGAGAATGTAGAGTTAAAACTCTGTGTTCAGGAAGAAGAAGTGATATTCAACGTCTTCAGGGCAACAACCGACCCAAGAGCAAGTGACAAATCCTTTTCCATTGGTGTAATTGAAAAAGCCATTTCTGAGAAAAGCTTCAAGAATACTGATGCTATTGGAGTGACATTAAAACAATGTGAAGAAAGTGACAATAAAGATACTGAGCCTGTGGATGATGCCAAGGGGGTGAACCCCTCTAAACCCCTCTCCGGGAAAAGAAAAAGGAAAAAGAAAAAGAGAAAGATCATGAAATGGCTATGTTGTGGGGGTAAATTACCCCCTTGAATGAAGAAGAAATCTACGTCAGGCTAAATGACGTTAAAGACAACGCTACTGGGAGGCAACCCAACGTTTTAATTATGTTATTTCATTTTGCTTTATTTTGTTTTGAACAATCTCACGGTCTTGTGTTTCTTGGTTTATGCTTTTCATGGCAGTTGAAATGGGGGCTAAGTTCGATGGAAAAGTACCTCAATGCTGAAAACTGAAGAAAAATAAACCAAGTGTACGAAATGGGAAAGCGTCGCGGCGCCTGGGAGGCAGAGAGCACAAAAATTAATTCGATGGTGAAGCGTCATGACGCCCAAGTGTTGAGACGCGGTGCCTATTTGGCAGTATCTACAGTAAAAATGATGGAAATATCGCCACGATGATAGACTACTGAGTCGCGGCACCTGAAAGGCAGTGAAAACAAGTATTTACGTGATCGCGTTGCAGCGCTAGTGGGAAGAGAATGAGCCATATTTGGGATACCCTCAAATGTACCAGCCGCCTCATCACCCGCCACTGCCGCTGTTACACCCCGTAATTACAGGACATGTTTTTAAGAACGTACGTAAGAATCCCAAATGTTAAGATTAGAGACTAGTAAAAATTTATCGGAATTATGGAATTGTCATAAAACGAAATATTGTGACGAATGGGAGGGCGACAAGTGTCACCCCCCTTAAGTTGGTCTTGGACAAAAATGGCATGGGTAAAAGGGTCATTTGACCATAAGTTAGATGACCAAGTCTTGCTAAGTCTTGTAGCTTGATATTGTTGACTTGTCAAAGGGCCACTTGGGCTTGATCCTAGTGTTATGTATCTAAGACACACATATGTACTAATCTTGGCCCTCTATTGTACTATATATGTATACTAGTAGCAAGAAAAACTTCTACACTTAGAAAATTTTCAAGAAATTTAAAGAACACTAGAGGAGTGCTCTCGGGTTCACTAAGCTCCAACAAGAAAAAAATTTGTTTGTTGTCCAATAACATCCATACTTTAAACCAAGGATCATAAGGGTATTGTAAGGGTATCTCAATAGAAAGATCCCGGAAAAATATCGTTTTCGTATTAGTCGCAGGTGAAAACCTAGTTGCTTTCCTAGGTTTTGATTGGAAGATTTAAGGAAAGTTATTTGTGATCTTCTAAGGGTCTCAAGTGGCGGATTGAAGTGTCAAGATGAGGCTCTAAGTTGCTAGGGAGCGACTTCGGATATTGAAGTGGATTAAGGCTCGTTGAGGTAACAATCTTGTTCTCTTAAGGTGTTATAAGATTACATATTGTTGTAGCCTTACATTTTAACTAGCATGAAGTATATTGTGTTGAAGATTTATAAGTGATATGGATAGTTGAATCCTAGAATCTGAAATTACATTCTAGTCATTTGAAGAATGAAATACAATTTGGTCGTTAATTAGAATCGTCGCATGTTACTTACTTGAAGATTGTAGTAGTTATAATCGATTGCGGCTTGATATCATGTTATACTAAACAACTTGGATTGAAAAGGAATTGGATAAGAAATTGTGTTGTTACACCTCAAAGTTGCCGAATTGACCTTGTAGTTTGTAATAGTTTGATATCAATTGTGGGGCGGAATTTTACACGTCTTGTAGGCGTGTAATCCCCTATTGTTAACTACATTGTTGAGCCTTAAATGTGGCGTGTTTGGTTATTGAAAAAGGTGGAAAAGTATGTAGAAACAAAGGAAGTGCTGTCTGATTTTCCGTAGAATTTAGTGACTTTGCACTTATAATATTCTACGTTTGAAGTAAGAAGTTAATAGACGTATTATGGTCATTATAGGTTGACATACTACGTGCGGTATATTGGACTTAGCAAGTGGATTGACCCGAAGAGGTATGTGGAACTTTCCTATCTCTTGAGCATGAATAGTTGTACCTATATTATCGGCTTTGCCTTTGTAAAAACAAATGATGAATGAGTGTTATTTATCTTCCGCGGTTTATTATGTTGTATGACTAGAAGGGTGCCCAGGTAGGGCACCGGTCGCGGGCCCGGGGTTTAGGTCGTTACACACTGTTACCTAGTTCTTGTAGGAAATTTTATTCTATTTGGGAAATTATTGATAGGATCATGAAGTCTGCCCATTTCCTACCTGTTAGAACTACTTATTCAGGTGAGGATTATGCCAAGTTATACGTTAACGATATAGTCAGATTTCATAGGGTTCTGGTTTCTGTTATATCGACAGAGGTTCCATCTTCTGGAGGTCCTTCCAAAAGGGTTTGGGTACTCAAGTTAACCTCAGCATAGCCTTCCATCCACAGATGGGCAGGCCAAGCGCACTATTCAAACTCTTGAGGATATGCTACGAGCTTGTGTTCTACATTTCAAAAAGAGTTAGGAGGACCATCTGACGCTTATTGACTTTGCCTATAATAACAACTATCATTCTAGTATCAAGATGGCGCCGTACAAAGCCCTGTATGGGCAGAAGTGCATGTCTCTTATCGGTTGGTTGAAAATAGGCAAAATGAATTTATTGGGGCCTGACTTGGTGTAGCAAGCGGTAGAAAAGATGAAGTTTATTCATGAACAGTTGTTGATGGTTCAGAGTCGATAGAAATCCTATTAAAAAAACTGACACCAAGACTTAGATATTGTTGTAGGAGATTGTGTGTTTCTAAAGGTATTGCCTATGAAAGGCTTAACGAGGTTCGGTAAGAAGGGCAAACTCAACCCTGGGTATGTTGGAGGCAGTTCATCTAGTATTCCATGTATTTATGTTTCGGAAGTTCTTGGGCAACCCTTAATTTTTTATCCCTATAGAAGATGTTCAGGTCACTGGGGACTTATCGTACAAGGAACTTCCGTTTGCCATCTTAGATCATCAGGTCCGCAATTTGCGGACTGAGGAAACATATTCGATTAGGGTGTTATGGACGAATAATAACGTAGAAGAAATGACATGGGAAGCTGAGGAGGACATGAAGTCCATATATCTCTATTTGTTTCAAACTTCAGGTTTATATCGACACTCATGTTATACAACTTTATTTCTATCCTATCTATCAAGCTTATCTTGTGCATCTTGTTTGGTGATATTATTGAGGCAGGGGTGATGGAGGCATCCCATGTTGCAGAAGTTGACAGTTAAGGTCAGTTATGGCTAACCCTTTTGATTTTGGATTGATAGACGACCGTGTTGGGTCGATATTGTTTGTTGTGTTGTTTTATGACCATGTGTGGCTTTGGATATATATATATATATATTGGCAGGTTTTGGCTAGTCCTGTTTACAGAGGAAACTCTGCAGAAATTTTTAGAAATCCTGAGAGTTAGAATATCTCTCAACATTCGAGGAGGAATGTTCTTAAGGGGGAAATGATGTTACACCTCATGTTTTATAAAGGTTTTGTCACGACCCGAACCCAAGGCCCGCGACTGGTGCCCTACCTGGGCACCCCCCTCTTATACCCTCACATCCATATAAGACATAGGCTAAATAATCAATGAAAAATTGTTTATGTAGCAACAAGGCAAGCCGATGAGACTGCCGCTATATATAAAGGGGAATAACCCGACAATACAGTAGTATAAATGGCCAACAGTATATACAACTCCCGCAAGTCCCACCCACACATGAATACAGACCTCTAAGAGTTTGCACAATAAACTATGGCGGGACAGGGCCACGCCATACCCCTGAATGTACATAAACTTACAATAACAGGGATCCGTACCAAAAGACAAGCCTCCGAAATAATGGAGCTTCCTTAAAAACTGAGTAGAGATCCTAAGAGCGAGGATCAACAAACGGTGTACCTACACCTGCGGCATGAAACATAGCACCCCAAGGAAAGGGGGTCAATACAAAAGATGTACCAAGTATATGAAACAATAAGTACTGTAAATGAGATCATAACAGTCCAAAAGATAACAGGAGACAAGTATGATAATCAAACTACCAGTACAACTGTGTCTTATGAAAAATGAAAGTAATGAGAGTCATTTGTACCTTTTAAAATATGCCTTTTAAAAGTGAGATCAACAGTGTCATTTCAAATTATGAAATCAATACCATTTCAAAATATGAAATCAACCGTACCCCTTTCAAATATGAAATCATTACCATTTCAAAATATGAAAGCAATGTCAAAATCAGGGACACCTGTCCTCAGAATCATTATGCAATCCTACTCATGGGACTATTTCACCCGCATGGGACTCGAACCAACATGGATCTTGTAGACCCGCAATGGATATATGTACACGATACCCTCATCACGGAGAGCTAGTCCATGGAATAATAACCTGGGAATTGAACCCGCGTGAGTCTATCAGACCCGCAATGAGTGTGTACCAACTCACGTCATGGGAGCTAATCCATGAAATATATACATAATGTTGCCGGCCTTCTAGTGAGGGACGCGGTGATGTGGAAATATAACACTTGCACGAATGACTATATGAGCAAACATATGTAAGTTAAAATAATCTTTGACTCTCATTAGAAAAAATAGAATGAACAATCATTTTTAGAAAAACCAAGGAACTATCACACCTTTCATTTTTAGAAAACACCAAAGCACTATCATACCTTCCTTTTAGAAAACCCAAGGCACTATCATACCTTCCTTTTAGAAAAAACAAGACCATACTATGCCTTCATTTTTAGAATAACCAACACAATACCATGTCTTCCTTTTTAGAATAACCAAGACAATATTATGCCTTCCTTTTTAGGATAACCAAGGCAATACCATGCCTTCCTTTTTAGAATAACCAAGACAATACCATGCCTTCCTTTTTAGAATAAAGATCCTATAGAACCATGTACGTCCGCCGTACATCCTTTCATTTATAAACCCCAAGACACTAGCACATGTAGCATCAAGGCAATTACTCTTTTAACATCAAGTTACTTATTCTTTTCAAATCAAGTAAACTTATACTTTTCAAATCAAGTAAACTTACAATGAAATCCGAATTCATTTAAAACACGTACGTCCACCGTACACTCATTTTATAAGGTTCATGCTCGAAGAAAGATAGGAAGAGTTCCACATACCTCTTCGGCTAATCCACACGCTAAGTAGAATACGCCACAAGTAGTACTTCAACCTTTAATGAGAATAACATTTCTATTAACTTCATGCTTTCTAGTGTAGGTTAATACCGAGTAATGGTTCTCTTTTCCTACAAAACTTTGGGCAGCACTTCCCTTGTTTATACGTACTTTTCCACCTTTCAAGAAGGCCAATTTCAACAACAACCAAGCCACAATTAAGGGCACAACAAAACAGCAACCAAGGTGATTCACACACCTATTTATCACGTAAAAACAACCTCTTATTCACGTAAAATAGTCCACTAAAATCAGTCCACAATCCAACAACAACAAGGGTAAAATGTGAGGCCTTTCAACATCTTTCCACATCCTTATTTCCTTAGGACTTTCATTAGCAATTACTACATTTAAACATGCATATTTTTACTACATTTCCAGCATAACACACGTATAAAACAATCCTTAAAACATCACACCCATATCTCATAGTTTTATACATTCTCGGCCAACGTCCAATACCAAAGTCCTTTTCACAGTTCCTTACAATCCAATTCATAGTTATCCAACAGTTATATAGTAATTCTCGGCCAACTACTACAACCAAAGCCATTTCCATAACTTCTTATAATCCAATAAACATTCCAACACTTTTATATAAGTCATATCAACTTGTTAACAACAAGATTCCTTCATGTTAACATGCAATAGGTGATGATAACAACATTAACCAACGAATCTGACAACACCAAAACTATCTAGTTTTCGGCTAGCATTCCAAAACTGTGACATGTATTTCTTATTCTTCATACTTCTTAATCACAAGTTCATCTATTAATTAATACAACAAGTAATATCCAATTACTTCAAGAGGAAGAATAATCCTTACCTTAAATATGCCCAAAACAGTCCACTTAAAGTCGGTCCATAGTTTTGTCTTAGCTCATATTCTTCAAGTTCCAATCACACATATGTATCCACTACAAGCTTGTAACCATCTTTCCTTCTTGTTTTACTTCAAAAAAGTTCATAAACAAGCTTAGGATTTCCACCCAACTTTCGGCCAAAACTGTGGTTGATAAACCTTGGAGAGTTAACTTGGCTTGGAACTTGATTAGGCTGCTTAATCTAGGAGAATAATCAACTCTTGTTCTTCACTTTTTGCTTGAAGAAAATCGAGACACAAGGCTAAGAGAAGAGACAAGAGAAAGCTTGGAAGATGAGATATTATGTGAATATGTCTAAGTCTTGCTATCACCTTTCTATATAGATGAATATCTCACAAGTGGAGGGGGACCCCACTTGTCCACTTGTCTCACAAATATCTCCCACACTTGTCCACTTGTCTTCCCTTCACAAATATCCTCCACACTTGTCCACTTGTCTTCCAAATTTCGAAACCCCCCCCCCCCTAAAATTGTGAAATTTTAGGTGGGCCCCACTTTATCAATGTCAAGACTTAATTAATCCACATTAAGTCCATAATTCACATTAGGGAATCTAACTCCGAGTTAATAAATTTTCGTCTTCACATTTTTCTGGAATTTTCCATAAAAAAAATGTAATCATATTATCCTTCCAATATTCAAACCTTAGTTCCTTAAGTACGTTCTCATATTAATGTCTTGGAAATACGGGGTGTAACATTCTTCCCCCCTTAGAAACATTCGTCCCGAATGTTCACAATAGGTTCCAGCTAAACAGATATTGGTATAGTCCTCTTTAACTATACCCAACAAAACCAAATATGCCACACATGGCCAAAATATATTACTCATGCATATACATCAATCAATATAGGCAAGTAGGGAATCGAAATACATGTAGGCGTAGGGAATAAGTGAGGATATTTCTTCATCATTTCCTCTTCTGCTTCCCAAGCCATCTCCACTCTATTATTATTCCGCCACAAGACCTTGACGGAAGCCACATACTTAGTCCGCAATCGTCTGACCTGGCGATTAAGTATGGATATAGGACTCTCATCATAAGATAACTCATCTGTCACCTGGACATCATCTACTGGGAAGACTCTGGAAGGATCACCAATACACTTACGTAATATCGATACGTGGAAGACCGGATGTACCGCTTCCAAGTCAGATGGTAGATCCAACTCATAGGCAGCCTTGCCCACTCTACGAACATCCTGGTAAGGCCCAATGTACCTCGGGATAAGCTTTCATTTCTTACCAAACCTCATCACACCCTTCATGGGTGATACCTTCAAGAATACTCAATCATCAAGCTGAAATTCCAAGTGTCGACGTCGATTATCTGCATAAGACTTCTGTCGACTCTGGGCTGCTAATAATCTCTCCTGGATAAGCTTCACCTTATCCACAGCTTGCTGAACCAAGTCCGGACCGACTAATCTAGCCTCGCCAACATCAAACCAACCAATCGGTGACCTGCACTTCCTTCCATATAAGGCCTCATACGGGGTCATCTGAATACTAGAATGGTAGTTGTTGTTATATGCAAACTCCACGAGTGGCAAATGATCCTCCCAGCTACCTCTGAAATCAATAATATAGGCCCTCAGCATATCATCAAGTATCTGGATAGTACGCTCTTCCTATCCATCGGTCTGAGGATGCAATGTTGTACTGAGACTCACATGTGTCCCCAATCCCTTCTGGAATGACCTCCAGAAGTTAGATGTAAATTGAACTCCTCTGTCTGATATAATCGATGTGGGAACCCCGTGCAGTCTCACTATCTCCCTGATATATAGCCTAGCATAGTCCTCAGCCGAGTAAGTAGTCCTGACAGGAATAAAATGGGATGATTTCGTTAGCCTATCTACTATAACACAAATAGAGTCACACTTTCTCTGACTACGAGGCAAGCCTGTAACGAAATCCATATTGATCATCTCCTACTTCTAAATCGAGATCTCTATCGCCTGTAGTAACCCACTAGGCTTCTGGTGCTCGACCTTAACCTGCTGACAATTCGGGCACTGAGCAACAAACCATGCTACGTCCCTTTTCAGGCCATCTCACCAATACACACATCTGAGGTCATGGTACATCTTCGTCAACCCCGGATGAATAGAATAACGAGTATTGTGTGCCTCTCCCATAACCTACTGCCGAAGCCCTGGAATATTGGGTACACACAATCTACTTTCAAACCTTAGCACCATATCAGGTGCAACCTCAAATAGCATCTTCTCTTTTCGAAGAGCTGCATCTATATACCGTACCATAACCGGATCCTCATACTGGTGCCTCTTCTATGATGGAGAACTCGGCAACCTCTCGAACCCGAACTCCACTGTCACCAGAATCAACCAACCGGATCCCAAGGCTCGCTAGCTGATGTATCTCACGAACCATTTCCCTTATGTCTGGCTGCACATATGTCAGCCTACCCATAGATCTATGACTAAGAGCATCTGCAACCATATTGGCTTTCCCTGGGTGATACAGAATATCAATATCATAGTCCTTAAGTAACTCTAACCACCGTCTCTGCCGTAAGTTCAGCTCCTTCTGTTTGAAGATATATTGGAGACTCTTGTGATCTGTATAAATATCCACATGAACTCCATATAATTAATGCCTCTAAATCTTCAAGGCATAAATCACGGTCGCCAATTCCAAATTATGGGTAGGGTAATTCTTCTCATGCTTCCGGAGCTGTCGGGATACATATGCTATAACCTTACCGTGCTGCATCAACATACAACCTAGCCCAACACCCGAAGCATCATAATAAATAATATAACCCTCTAGTCCCTCAAGAAGAGTATGAACTGGAGCCGTCATCAACTTATCCTTCAATAACTGGAAGCCCTTCTCACAAACATCCGTCCATTGAAACTTAGCCGCCTTTTGAGTCATCCTAGTTAAAGACGTTGAGATCAAGGCGAACTTCTCCACAAACCTCCGGTATTACCCTGCAAGCCCCAGAAAACTACGCACCTCAGTAGGTGTAGTAGGTCTGGGCCATGTCTGCATCGCCTCAATCTTCTGAGTATCTGTTACACCCCGTAGTTCCAGAGTATGTATATGAGGACGTACGTACGAGAATACGACAGTAAAATTGGAAAGGAAGAAAGATGTGATTTTTTGACGGAAAAGTTTCCGAATTTTGTGAAGGAAAAAGATTCGTTAATGGGAATTGAATTCCCAGATTTGGTATTTGGACTTTTTAGAATATTTGAGTATTATGAAATTTTATTTCCGAAATTGGTCACGTGGGGCCCACGGGAAAATTTACGGTTTTGTGGGCCCCACTTTATTTTCGGATTTTTGGCATTACGGATATTTTCGGATGATGAAATATTTTGGACGAGTAGGGGGGCGACACGTGTCATCCCCGTGTGGCCATGTTGGCTGAATTGGAGAAGGACAAGTGGGACGATTATTAGGTGGACAAGTGGCCCATTTTTGTGGTGGCCACTTGTCCCATTTTTGTGGTGAACAAATGGTTGGCCAACTACCCACACACATGTACCCCATCTTCACCATCCACTTGCCTAGATCTTGGCCATTGATTTCCCTATAAATACCCCTTGTGTGCAAGACTTTATTTCATCCACATTAGAAAGTTTCCAAGGCAAAAATTCCCCTCCCTCCCTTAGTGAGTTCTCGTCCAAACACCCCCCACCTTGAGTAGAATACTTCAAGTATTGTTGTATAAATCCCAAATACCTTAGCCTAGTATTCCTAGTAGTATTCCAAAGTTATTTCAATACTAAGAGCCCGGAAAAATACTACTTTATTCCAATAGTCGCAAAATGAAGCCCTAGAAAAATCTTCATAGCTTAGATGAAGTGTTAAGAGAAGTTGTTTGGAAACTTCTAAGGGTTGCTTGGAGCGGGTTGGAGCGTCAGGAATTGGAGCTAAACGTTGCTCAGGATCGACTTATAAACTTGGATAATTTTGGGCTTATCGAGGTAATGATCTTTATCCCCCTATTGTAATTGGAAATTACATGTAAAGTAGTTAATAATTTGAGTATAAGATATATTGGAAGAATCAAGATAAAGAATTGAATCAGATTTACATTGACCGTATTTACAGAGACTTGTAGTATTATTATGAAGTAGAATTGTACACGCCCGTTAGACGTGTAACCCCCGGGATTGTTGGTTCGCAGCGTGCCTCGTTAGAGGAGGAGATTTATGTGGTTACGGGAGGTGCCGCCGAATTTTCCGTAGAATAAGGAATCTTGTATCTAGAATTATTCTACGAAGAGATCTAGAGGTTGATAGACGCTTGTGGCCTTTATAGGTCAAGTACTACGAGTAGCGTATTCTACTGAAGGGTGGAAAAGGCGAGCAAGGTTAGAGTACTTTGGAGCGTTTTGCTAATTGTCGATAATCGTCGCGAGGTATGTGAACCTCTTCCTATCCTTTCTAGCATGATATTTGTGAAATATATTTAGTGCGGTAGACGCACGTGTGTTTAAAGGAATTTGATTTTCCTTTTGTGTCCTTGACTTGATTCCAAAGTTAAGTGACTTGTTATGAAATATTAAGGACTTGAATTATGTTAAAAAGTTGTAAAACCTCACTCGTGAGTAATGGGTGTGTGGTCTTTCAAAGAATAAAGTTATGTTGATTTCGAAAATAAGAATGATTTTATCATTGGATTTAAAATGATAACTTGACTTATAAACAACTTGATTTTGGGAAAAGGAGAAGTAACTTGATATGTTACTTGTTTTTAAAAGAGTAAGACACTTGGTTTAAAAAGTATATTGCTACTTGACTTTTAAAGGAAAAGTGCCTTTGTTTTAAAAGAAGGTATGGAAATTGTTTTGGTTTTACTTTGATGTCTTTTGACTTGAGTTTTAAATAATAAGAATCTTGAAGTATTTCAAAAGAGTTATTAACCATTTTTGAAAGAAAAGAAATACTTGGTTTCAAAAGCTTAAGTGTTATACTAGCTTTATGGGAAGTTCGGTATAACGACTTAAGGAAGATAGAAAGAACGGTTTACTTATTTGTTTATGAAAGTCTTGTATTGATTTCTGGAAAGTGTAGTAAGATGGTTTGATAAGTAAACATGTTAGGATGCTACGTGTGTTAGTGTCTTGTGATGTTTGTGTGCGGTTTCCTTGTTGTGCTTATGTTGTTTAACGATAAGTCGTTATGTTAGTATTGTACCACTCACCTCTTGACATGATATACCGGGGTTGTCGCTTCGACGCGAGGTATACCTCGAGCGGTCTGTGTGACTATGATTCGAGAATACCTCACGCGTCCGGGGACCTATGCGAGCTACGAGAGTTCCGTGTTAGTGTGCGGGAATACCTACGCGGTCTATGTGGCCACGCGACTACGAGTCCAGATTTACGCCGGAGTAGCTACCCCGATGCGAGGAATACCTCACGCGGCCTATGCGTGGCCATGCGAGTCATGGAAGTTCCAGGATTAGACGCGCACATTGATACTGAGGGCGAGTGGCCATCTTCGATCATGTGGCACGGTCTAGAAAGACCTCGTGATACAGTTTATGGCATTGTTGGTACTGTGGGTTTTAGTAGTCGGCTATGCCTTCGTACTTACCCCGTACGGTTTTATTATGACACGCGGACTCGTGTTCATGGTATTCCTTCGTGCTTTTATATCATGGATCGCCGGCATGAGGAAGGAATTCCACGGGCATGATTGATATTGTGGGCATGAGACCCATGGTTATATTTGAGTGATGACTTTAAGGGCGTGAGTCCCTGACTTGACATGACTGCTTACATATTATGTATCGTAAATTGGTTATCATATATGTCTTCTGTTTTATATAGACTGTTATGATTTCATTTATAGTATTTTCAGTTTCACATACTTGGTACCTGTTGTATCGACTTTCGGGGCCGCTCATGCCGCAGTAGAGGTACACTATCGCCGATCCTCGCCATAGGATCACGTCATTGCTGGGAAGCTCCGCTTCTCCGAGGCTTATTCGTATAGTCCTGTTGTTGTAGGTACTTACATTCAGGGGTATGGCGGGGCCCTGTCCCGTCGTTGTTGTTATAACATTCTTAGAGGTCTGTAGTACTATTGTGGGCAGAGTTTGTAAAAGGGATGTAACTGTTCAAGTTTTTATTTATATATTCAGGAAGGTAACCGTTTTGGTTAGCCTGATTTCTCACTGTATATCTTGTTTCATGTGTATGTTTTTTATTTCCGCTGATTTTCTCTGATGTTGTATCACTAGGGTGCTCGGGGTAAGGCACCAGTCGCGGGCCCGGGGTCGGGTCGTGACAGTATCCACCCGAATACCATCGACCCCGATAATATGCCCCAAGAATGCCACTGAGGCCAACCAGATCTCACACTTCGAAAATTTGGCATACAACTGTCGGTGCTGGAGGACTCCAAGTACTATCTTCAAATGGTCTGCATGCTCCTGCTCTGAGCGAGAATAAACCAGGATGTCATCAATGAATACTATAACAAACGTATCCAGAAATGGCTTGAACACCTGGTTCATTAAATCCATAAACACCGCTGGAGCATTAGTCAACCCAAAAGACATCACCCTAAACTCATAATGCCCGCATTGTGTCCCAATGCGCCTTTCGATATCTCGCCTCTAACCCGCACCTGATGATAATCGGACCGTCTGTCTATCTTTAAGAAATACTTAGCACCCTGCAATTGGTCAAACAAATCATCAATCTTGGGGAGGGGATACATATGCTTGATGGTTACCTTATTCAGCTTCCTATAGTCAATACACATCCGCAACGATCCATCATTCTTCTTTACAAATAGCACCGGTGCTCCCCAAGGAGATGTACTAGGCTTAATGAAGCCTTTTTCCAGCAAGTCTTTCAGCTGGTCCTTTAACTCCCTCAACTCTGCAGGTGTCATTCTATACGGAGGAATGGATATCGGTCGGGTATCTGGCAGAATATCTATACAAAACTCTATCTCCCGCTCTAGAGGAATACCTAGGAGATCATCAGGGAATACATCCGGGAATTCACTAACAACCGGAACTGACTAAAGAGATGGTATCTCAGCTTCCGTATCAAACACCCGAACCAGGTGATAGATATAACCCTTTCTAACCATCTTCCTTGCCTTGAGGTATGAAATAAACCTACCCCTCGGCGATGTCGTATTCCCTTTCCACTCTATAATCGGCTCCTCGGGAAACTGGAATCGAACCAACTTCTCTCTACAGTCGATATTGGAAAAATAGGAAGCCAACCAGTCCATACCCATAATGACATCAAAGTTAGTCATCTCTAACTCTATCAAGTCTACTAGGGTCTGACGACTGTATATAATCACCGAATATTCCTTATATACCCACTTAGCTACCACCGAATCTCCTACCGGTGTAGCTACCTCGAATGGTTCTATCAACTCAGGTTCTATTACTATTCTACCAGCAACAAGAAGAGATATATAGAACAAAGTAGAACCTGGATCTATCAAAACATATACGTCATAAAGAGAAATCAATAATATACATGTGACGACATCCGGCGAAGCCTCCTGATCGTGTCTACTGGCCAAGGCATAAATGCGGTTCGAAGGACCGCCAGAACTAGAACCTCTGCCACGACCTTTACCATGGCCTGCTGGGCCGTGAACACCCTACCCTACCGGGCGCATAGCTATAGAAGATGTCGATCCAGCAACTGACCCTGTAGGCTGAGCCATACTACCCGTGCCACCTCTATACGGACACTCCCTCTTCAAATGGCCTTTGTTACACCGCGTAGTTCCAGGACATGTGTTTACGAGAATAGACGTGAGAGCACAAGACTTATAAATTTGAACGAAAGAAATAATTGTTTTCCAAAGGGAAAATTCTTCCGAACCTCAAAGAATAATGTTTGTAAATTGAGACTCGTAAATTTTTTCAGAATTATGGAAATATCGGGAAACAAAGTGTATGGGCGAATGGGAGGGTGACACGTGTCACCCCTACATAGGCTTGGACGAAATTGACATGGAGATTGGTCAAGTCTTGAACAAGCCAAGGCTTGACATTGTTGACTAAGTCAACTAGACAACTTGACATTAGATCTTTTAATCTCAATGAATCTAGGCCACACAAGTGTTCTAATCTTGGCCATTAAAGGTAGTATATCATCACACTAGTAGCAAGACAAGCCTTACACTTAGAAAAAATTTTGCAAAACTTTAGGTGCTCATAAGGTTGCTCTCGGCAATGGCCATGAATGAACAAGAAATTTTTTCGTTTGTGGTTCAATAATCCCAATACTTTAAACCAAGGTTCCTAAGGGTATTGTAAGGATATCTCAATAGAAAGATCCCGGAATAACTATGTTTTCACGTTAGTCGCAAGATGAAAACCTAAGGTGTTCTTCAACTTTGAAGATGGAACTTGAAGAGGAGTTCTTCATAAGCTTCTAAGGAGTGCTTGGAGCGGTTTGGAACGTAAGAAGAGGAGCTAAAAGTTTCTAAGGATCGACTTTGATGCTTGAATATTATTAGGGCTTATTGAGGTAAAATCTTCATCTTCTTAATGTGATTAAAGATTACATGTTATAGTAGTTGATAAGTGAGCATGTGGTATATAGATTGAAGTTTAAAAAGATTTGGATCATGTCGACATGTTGAAAACCGAAAATGGGAAAGTTAGCCATTAATGTTGTAATCAATTTGGTCGATAGTTACAATCGTCGCATGTTAAGTGTTACACCCCGAATTTCCAGGACATGTTTATAAGAACGTACGTAAGAACTCAAAAATGTTAAGATTCGAGACTAGTAAAAATTTACCGGAATTATGGAAATGTCGAAAAACGAAATATTGTGACGAATGGGAGGGCGACACGTGTCACCCCCCCCCCCCCCTTAAGTGGTCTTGGACGAATTGGCATGGGTAAAAGGGTCATTTGACCATAAGTTAGATGACCAAGTCTTGCTAAGTCTTGTAGCTTGATATTGTTGACTTGTCAAAGGGCCACTTGGGCTTGATCCTTGTGAAATGTATCTAAGCCACACATATGTACTAATCTTGGCCCTCCATTATGCTATATAAGTTTACTAGTAGCAAGACTAGTTCCCACACTTAGTCATATTCCAAGAAAATGTTTGAAGAACTCTAGGGAGCTCTCGGCTTTGAGGGTTTCAAGAAAGAAAAAAATTCGTTTGTTGTTATTTAAGCTCCATACTTTAAACCAAGGTTCATAAGGGTATTGTAAGGGTACATAAATAGAAAGATCCCAGAAAAATATCGTTTTTGTATTAGTCGCAAGGTGAAAACCTAGTTGCTTTTCTAGGTTTGGTTTGGAAGATTAAAGGAAAGTTGTTGGTGATCTTCTAAGGGCTTCAAGTGGCGGATTGAAGTGTCAAGGAGAGGCTCTAAGTTGCTAGGGAGAGACTTCGTGTCACGACCCGAACCCGGGCCCGTGACTGGTGCCTTACCCCGGGCACCCTAGTGATACAACATCAGAGAAAATCAGCGAAAATAAAAACATGAACATGAATTAAGAGACAAGATAAATAAACAAAGCCAACCAAAACAATTTGCCTTCATCATATATACATAAATACCCAACAGCTTATCCTTTTTACAAACCCCGCCCACAACAAAGGCTGCACTTAAGATTTTTACAACAGCCTATGACGGACAGGCCCCGCCATACCTCGAATGTATAAGAATCTACTGCACTCGTGGTAACATACCACAAGATAAGCCTCCAAGAAATGGGCTTCCCGACACGAATCGTGATCCTATGAGCGAGGATCCACAACCGATGTATTTCCACTCGCAGATGAACGCAGCCTCAAGGAGGTCAAGACAACAGTACCAAGTATGCGAAACTATAAAATATCAGAATGAAATCATAACAGTCTATATAAAAACAGGAGACATGTATGATACCAAAACTACAGTTCACAACATAAAAGCAGTCATGTCAAGTCAGGGACTCACGCCCTCAAGTCATCACTCAAATATAACTATGGGTCTCACGCCCACAACATCAATCATGTTTGCATCATGGCCGCATGCCCCGACTGCAGACGGCAGACATGTCCATGATGCAACAATAATAACAATGCCCCATGGCCACATGCCCTGACCGGTGACGGCAGACATGTCTATGATGCAACAATAATAACAATGCCCCATGGCCACATGCCCCGGATTCTCAGACGTGTAGACATCGCCCATGTGACATTAACAACAATAATACTGGGTGATCAACCCCGCCGCATGGCCACACGCCCCCGGAATTCTGCATCGGTGTAGACATGTCCATGTGACATCAACAACAATATACCTCACAACCAGGCTATCACAAACAAGCTCAAGAAAATTACCATACTTCTAGACTTTTATAAAAAAGATCCACTCCTTCCCAAGAAGTCACCTGATATCAACACTTGCACAACAAAGGCTATCACAACAAGCATAGGCGAGTTACACAACAACAAGCATAGGCAAGTTACACACAACTCAAGGTACTTCCATTTCGTATCAAAGTCTGGGTTTTAACCCTAAAGTACTACGTACGTTAAATCCCTTTTAAAGAGATCCATTCCTTTTATAAAGGTCACCCGATACCCGTAGTATAAAGATAGAGTGACTATCTTTTTAAGTAAACCAAAATACTTCCCTTTGTAAAATCAAGTAACAACATTATTTTCCAAACGTTCAAGTTTGCCTAATTTCAAATGCTCAAGTTTCTTATTTTAAAAAGGTTTCATAACTCATAGTCTTAATCTCTTTTAAAACAATTGAGTAACATATGTCTTATGTGTGAGCATTTTATTCTTGTTTACAACAATCTTGGTACAGCAGCCATGATCTAGGAAATGTAATACAATTTTTGTCTTATCTTAGCTTCTATGCAGATGGAGGTTTCTACTGGTTTTAATAACAATTTGTTATTTGTCAATACACTTTCCTTTATTAGCGCTGTTGTGGTTTGTTCGATACTTATTCTCATTTCCGAATTCAGTAAAACATTATTCTTTTTAAAACCAAGTACTCATTACTCGCGAATGAGGTTTCACCACACTTTTAACAAAAATGTTAATTACCAAGTAAAACAAGTTAAGTCTCTTATCTTTCAAGATCAAGTCTCTTAACTTCTACAATCAATAAATCAATCTTTTACCTTCATAGAGTCGTTATAACTAACTTCCCATAAAGCTATTATAACACCCTATGTTTTGAACCAACCAAACTCATTTAGCACATGTACGTCTATCGTACTACATAGTTTACAAAACATCATGCTCGAAGGATAGGAAGAGGTTCACATACCTCGCGACGATTATCGACAATAAGCAAAACGCTCCACAAGATCAGAATCTGGCCAGCCGCTTTCCACTCTTCAAGTAGAATACGCTACTCATAGTACTCCCACCTATAAGGCCACAAACGTCTATTAACTTCTAACCGCACGGTTCCATATTCTACGTAAAATTCGAAGACCTCTCCCCGCAACAACAGAAATCTCCTCCTCTATCGAGGCCGCCACCAAGCCAACCAGTGGGGTTTGCACGCCTAACCGACGTACAATTCTACAACACAAAGAATGCTACACAAGTCTATCAGAATACAGTCCTATGTAATTACAGTTCAGTTCTCTTCTTTAAATTCAGGCTTAAGTCAAAAGACATTGCCGCACAATAATGTTCAGTTCGATATATAGTATACTTCAACTATATATTCCTACAACATGTAATCTTCAATTTCAAAAAGGGGACAAGAATATTTACCTCGACAAGCCCAAAATTATCCAAGTTATAATGTCGATCCTGAGCAAGGTTTAGCTCCTACTCCGTGCGCTCCAATCCGCTCCAAACAACCCTTAGAAGTTCTAACCAACTTCTACTTAAATACTCCAACTCGCTATGAAGATTTACTTAGGGTTTCGGTTTGAGACTAAAAGGACAAAAGGTAGTATTTCCTGCTCTACGATAGAGGTAACTTTGGAATACAACAAGGTAAAGGCTAAGGTATTTTGGGCATTATAACAATACTGAAGACAACTTTCTACCAAGGCGGGTACCTCTCGCCACACCACTAGGAGGAGGGAACCTCTCGCCACAAGGCCACCAAAGGGGGAGGGGAAGGCTTAGGACGAGAACAACAAGAGGAGAAGGGAAGGATTGCAAGACTTAGAACACATTTGGATGATGAAGTCTTCAACAAAGGGAGGGGTATTTATAGGGAAGCCAAGGGCCAACCAATGGACAAGATCAAGCCATGTGCAAGGCAAGTGTAAGGCCTTGATCAAGCCAAGTGCACCCTAACCCCTACTCCACAAAACATGGCACAAAACAAGGCACAAAACAAGGCCAAAACAAGGCACAAAATAAGGCCAATCGCCAAGGACGCGGACCCAAATGGCCAACCTAACGCCCACTTGGGTGACAAGTGTCACCTCTCGTTGGCCCAAAATGTTCACGCCGAAAAATCCGCAAAAATACAAAACGACATAGCCGGAATTTTCCCTACGCAAGCTCTGTAAAACGTTTCGTCGAAAAACGACTCTAATCGGGTGTTGTGCACAAATTTCGAACCTATGCCAAACTTTAAGTGTTATACCCCGTATTTCCAGAGTATGTACATAAGGGAATACGTACAAAAAGTTTAGCCTTAAAGTTTAGGCTTGGACGATTTTTTTGGGCACAACTCACAAAACGAATAGTTTTCCGACGAAACGTTTCCACAGCTTTCGTAGGGTAAATTCCGGCTATGCCATTTCTAATTTTTGCGGATTTTTCCGAGAGACGAAACATTTTGGACCAACGGGAGGGCGACACTTGTCACCCTCCAATTGATGGACTTGAAATCGTCCATTTGGACGATTTGGACTATGGTGAACACGTTTTTTGTGCCTTGTGCACAAGTCAAGGAGTTGGTAGGATATTTGTGTATAGTTAATCCTCACCCTACACTTGCCTTGCACTTGTCTTAATCTTGGCCATTGGTTGGCCACTTCTTGACCTATAAATACCCCCTTAGAGATGAAGAGTTCTTCATCCACAAATCTTTCCAAGTCTTGAAAATCCTCTCCTCTCCCTTGTAGCCTTTTCGTCCAACACCTCCCCCCCTCCCCTTGTGAAGGCCCTTGGCCGAATACACCCCCCCTAGCCTAGCCAAAACCTACCCCCCCTCCCTTGGTAGAAAAGTTGCCTTCTTGTATTGTTATAATGCCCAAAATACCCTAGCCCAAATACCTTAGTACTTAGTAGAAGTTGTGAAGAACTTCTAAGGTTTCCTTGGAGCATACAACTTAGAGCAAAACCTTGCTCAGCGCCGACTTTTCTAGGATATTATTGGGCTTACCGAGGTAACTAATCCTAACCTCTTTGAATTAGAGAATACTTATTGTTGTAGTATAAGAATAAGTATAAATACTTAGAAGAATATCACGTAATAGAATTGAACTGCTACTACAGAGAAGGGTTTAAAAGAAGAATAATCAAACTGCATTTACATGTGACGCCACAGAGACTTATATAACTCACCGGTAGGGAAGTGCTGCCCGACTTTCCGTAGAATTGTGAACCCTCTGCTTAGAATGACCTTCGCAGTAGTCTTTGATAGATATCCGTGACTATTATAGTCGACTCTCTGCGACATATTCAACTCGGCAGTGGTTTTCACGAGAAGGTATGTGATTCTTCCTAAAGCATGATATTTTACAATATATATAGTACGGTAGACGCATGTGTTAACTAAAATATAACTACGGCAATGTCTTTGACTTAAGCTCGAATAATACTTACAGAATGCCTCACGCTTAAGCCCGACAACACTTACTAAGAATGCCTCACGCTTAAGCCCAATAATAAAGATCCGAAAGCATTTCAAAAGAATACCGAATCATTTTTAATGTAAGAGAACTAATTGGTTTTTAAATGTAAGCTTAAGAGTTATACTAGCCTTATGGGAAGTTAAGTATAACCACTTAAGATTGATAAAAGAAACATTTGCCTATGTGTTTATAATGCACTTTATATGAATCGTGAAAAGAATAATAAGATGGTTTGATAAGTAGACATGATATAATGCTACGTGTGTTAGTGTCTTGTAACGCTTGTGAAAAAGAGTATTCTTGTTGTGTTTATGTTGTTTAAAGATAAGTCGTTATGTTAGTGTACCATCACTCACCTCTCGAGATGATACCGGGTTAAGCCGCTCCGACGCGGGTAGACTCAGTGTCCGGGACCATGATTCGAGAATACCTCACGCGGTCCAGTGGGCCTATGCGCGAGCTACGAGTTCCGTGTTAGTATGCGGGTTATGCCTCACGCGGCCTATGTGGGCCATGCGACAACGAGTCCAGTGACGATGCCGAGGAGTAGCTACCTCGACGCGGGTTATACCTCACGCGCCCACGCGAGTGGCCCATGCGGACCGGAGTCCGTGATTAGGCTTGCAGAGTGGTAATACGCGAGTGGCCCCGCTTCAATCATTCGCAGCCTAGAAAAGACCTATTACGCTTTACCTATCGTTGCTCTTGTTTGTGATGTGGCACTATGCGCGGTTCCTCGTTGTTTCATACATACTTGCAAAACTGCTTTTAAAATGATATGTTTCATTTAAGTATTTTACGCTTCATATACTTAGTACATTGTTATCGACTCTCCTTCGGGCCGCTCATGCCGCAGGTAAGGCAAGGTGTGCTAGATCCACATTCTTAGGATCTCTACGTTGGTGCCTGAGCTCCATCTTTCCGAGGCTCTACTTTGGGTATGATCTCCTCAGTAGATAGTTTTGTACAGGTATGGCGGCCCCGTCCCGCCATAGTTGTAAATTTCCTCAGAGGTCTGTAGTCATGTTGCAAGGTCGGATGTAATCGCTAAACCATGTTTATATATGTATGCCGACAGCGATGTTTTCTCACATAAATCGTGGTCTTATTTTATAAATCGTTTCATGTCTTGCTTTATATTTCCGCCGATTACTGATGTATGACTACTGGTGCCCCTGAAGACACTACCACGCCCCGAACGGGTCGTGACAAAAGTGGTATCGTGAGCGCTAATCCTCTGAAAGTGTCTACATACCGTATCTAGTAGAGTCTTGATTATCTGTGTTGTGCACCACACCAATAATCGTGAGGCTATAAGATATTTAGGATTGGTTTCATTCTTCTCATTCCGAGATCGTGCTTTAGAGCCGTGTTATAGGTCGACCTCTAACGTATTCCTTTCCTCGTAATGCTTATGCCTCCACGTAGGCAACCCGCCCGTGGGCAAGGCAAATGGCGGAGTCGCTAGCGTGACACCCAGAGTCACGAGGGCTCGTGCCCGCCTATACCGAGACGGCGAGTTCTATGACGCCGCCAGCCCAAAGAGACCACAGCACCCACACCTCCCGCCCCACACCGCGGAGGAGTTAGGTACAAGGAGATGGCCCACCTATTGGCTAAAGTGTGGCCCGACACGAGGAGAGGCCGACGCGGCAGCCTGGGCCTAGCCCAGCCACGGCCGCACCCGTGGTACACCCGAGGCGTATAGTTTGAGGCTACGAGATTTCGAGTTGTAGCCCGCCGTAGTTTTACTGTCGAGGCCGAGGATGATCCGCAGGAGTTCATCCGCGCCTTCAGAGGATCATGAGGGTGATCAAGGCCTCAGAGACAGAGTCCGTGACCTTCGTTCGCATCGGCCGCGTGATACCGCAATGATTGGTTTGATTCACGGAGTTATCCCGGAGAGCACGCGCCCCGCCTACTGGGATGAGTTCTCGCAGGCTTTCCTCACTCACTTCTTGCCTCCACAGACGGCGAGGGCGGGCCGATAGATTTTTACCATCGAGGCAGAGGACGACCGCCGTGAGTACAATGTCGAGTTTGATTCATTGGCTCGATATGTCCCAAAGATTGGTAGCAGATACATGAGGATGTGGTACACCGCTATGTCACCGGCTAGACGACTATATGGCCGAAGTCATGTGCGGGGTTTCTCTCCACCGTATGGACATTACCCGCACGCAGCTCACGCCTCGATGCGAGGAGCGCAGAGGTCGACGAGTGGACGCAAGCAGGTTAAGGCCGTGACGGAGGGTCTTCCGTGGTTATCGTGGTGGGCGGCCTCGCAGCTAGCCTAGATTCGCACCACACCACCAGAGCACTCCCGCACCGCCCTCAAAGACCCAGAGTTTTCGAGGGCGCACTGTGGCCCTGTGGCTTCGGGACGCCCGCAGTAGCAGAGCATCGCCGACGGACCACCCCGCCAGGTGGCCGATGCAGATCCCATTACGGGAAGTGTGGTACTACTTTTGGAGCTTGTTACGCCAGGGCCGCAGGTCACTTTGCGGGATCGTCCGACCGGGGCAACACGGTGGTAGGCTCACCTTCGTTCTCGCTGCCGCTCATCATCTCCTACGCTACTCGCCCCGAGGGCGGTGCCTGCGGGTCACAGGTCGCGCAGCAGGTCGTGGCTCGTCCAGCCTAGCGGTCCTCGTAACCGCATTTATGCTTTGTCCACCGACATGATCGTGAGGCCTCACCGATGTCGCCACGTACCTTATCGCTTCGGGTTTGATGTTTATGCCTTGATAGATCCGGTTCTACTGGCCCTATATATCTCCCTTGTTGCTAGTAGGATAGGATAGAGCCCGAGTCCATAGATCCTTTCGAGGTAGCTACGCCATGGGTGATTCAGGGTAGCTCGACGTATATGAGCTTGTCCCGTGACTATTTACACGCCGGACCCAGCCGACTGATAGAGTTGGAGATGATTGACTTCGACGTGATTATGGGGACGGATTGGCTAGCTTCTTGCTACGCCAATGTAGACCGCAGAGAGAGAGTAGTACGGTTCCAGCTTTCCCGAGGAGCCATTGTTGAGTGGGAGGAGCACCAGACGCTTGTGGTAGGTTTATTTCCTACCTCAAGGCTAGGAAGACGGTGCAGGCGGTATATCTACCATCTCGCTCGGTGTTTGATATCAAGCCGCGTACCAGATTTTCACCGGGCCCAGAGTCACGAGTTCCCGCACGTGTTTTCGATGACCTCCCGCATCCTCCCGAGAGGGAGATTGAGTTTTGTATTGACATATTGCTGCACACTCGCTATTTCCATTCCGCCATACGTAACGGCACCGCCGAGTTGAGAGTCAAGGATCAACTTAGAGATTTGCCGGAGAAGCGGCTTCATCGTGCCTAGTGTTTCTCCCGGGAGCGCCTATTGTTCGTGAAGAAGAAGGACGGACGCCGCGCATGTGTGTTGATTACAGCACCAACAAGGTGACCATTAAGAACAGATACCCCTTCCTGTGATTGATGATTTGTTCGACCAGCCAGGTGCGAGATGTTTCTCCAAGATTGATCTGCGATCGCTATCATCAAAGTGCGAGTCGAGAGGTGGATGTCCCTAGGATCGCATTCAGACCCGCACGCATTATGAGTTCGTGGTCATGTCTTTGGGTTGACCAATGCTCCGCCAGATTCATGGATTTGATGAACCGAGTGTTCAAACCATTTTTGGACACGCTTGTGATAGTGTTCATCGATGATATCTTGGTTTATTCTCGCCAGAGGAGCACGCGAGCATTTGGCGGTCAGGCCGACAGCTTCTCCAGACCAGCAGCAGTACGCCAAGTTTTCCAAATGTGAGTTTTGCTGACTTCAGGGCGCTTGGGCATATTGTCGGGCCGATGGCATTCGAGTGGATACGCCAAGATCGAGGCAGCAGACTTGGCCTAGACCTACTACTCCGGCTGCAGGTTCGCAGCTCGGGCCTCGCAGATATTATCGGGCGTTCGTAGAAGTTTGCTTTATCTTCGCACCATTGACTAGGCCGACTCGTAAGACAGCCAAGTTTCAGCCGGATCGATGCTTGGAGCAGGTTTCCAGCTTTGAAAGAGACCGACGACCGCCTCGCTTCTTACTCTTCCGCAGGTCCAGATGGTTATGTCGTATTGTGACGCCAGCATCGGGTTGGGATGTGTTGACGCAGATGGCAGGTTATAGCATATGCATCCCGACACCAAGAAACACGCAGGAACTACCCCACCCATGATTTGGAGTCGCACCGTAATTCACGCTTTCAAGATCCGAGGCACTATTTGTACGGGTTTACGTGGATATTTATACGCACTACAAGAGCCTCCAAAGATATCTTCACCAGGGAGCCGAACTTACGGCAGAGACGGTGGTTAGAGTTGCTAAGGATTACGATGTTGATATCCCGTACCACCCGGAAGGCCAATGTCAGGCGTATGCTCTAGTCGTAGTCGATGGGAGCCTATCGATGCGCAACAGAGGAGGGACATGGTTCGTGATTTGCATCGCTTAGCGAGCCTTGGTGTCCGCTTGATTGATTCTCGATAGCAGTGGGGTTAGAGTTCGTGAGGTTGCCGAGTCTTCCATCGCCGAGGAGGTGAAGAGGCAACAGCCGAGGATCCAGCTTTGATTCGATATCGCGATACAACTCTTCGTGAGGACAAGGGTCCTTTGAGGTAGCACCACGGGGTGCTAAGGTTTGAGGCGCATCGTGTGTTCCAGATGTTTCGTGACTTCGCAAGAGGTTCTCGGGAAGCACACAAATACAAGCATTTATCCATCCGGTCGACCAAAATGTACCACGACCTTAGATCCGTATTGGTGGGATGGCTTGAAGAGGACGCTTCAGAGTTCGTAGCTCAAAGGCCCGTGTTGTCGCAGTGAAGGCAGAGCACCGCAGGCCCGTGGTTTGTTACGCACGATTGAGATCCCGACTGAAGTGGGAGGTAATCAACATGGACTTCATCACAGATTACCTCGCACTCGCAGGAGACATGATTCTATATGGGTTATCGCCGACAGTCGACGAAATCAGCCCACTTTCTTCCCGTCAGACGACTTTTTCTACCGAGGATTATGCCGCACTTTATATCCGAGAGATCGCCAGCCGCATGGAGTCCCTACTGATCATATCGCATGGAGCCCGGCTTACGCTAACTTCCTGAGGTCCTTCCAGGGGTTTAGGACGCAGTGAGCCTCGAGTAATCGCATTTCATCCACGCATGCATCGGACAGCAGAGCGCACTATCCGCACTCTTGATGATATGTCATGAGCCCGTGTTATTGACTTCGTGGTAGTTGGGAGGATCATTTGCCTCTAGTTGAGTTCGCGATAATAATAGCTACCACTCCAAGATTCGGATGGCGCCTTATGAGGCCTTGTACGAGGAAGTGCAGATCGCCTATAGGTTGGTTCGATGTGGGCGAGGTGCTAGTGGGACCAGATTTGGTACAGAGCAAGTGGATAAGGTGAAGCTTATCCGAGAGCGCTATCGATACTCGTAGTCGACATGTGTCGATGCAGATCATCGCCGTCGGCATCTTGAGTTCGAGGTTCATGATTGGGTTTTCCTAAAGGTGTCACCCATGAAGCGGTGTGATGAGATTCGGAAGAAGGGAAACTCACCCAGGTACATCGGGCCGCTTCGCATTGTCCGCAGGCAAGGTTGCTATGAGTTGGATCTGCCGTCCGATCCGGAGGCGCTGCATCCGGTTTTTCACGATCTATGTTGGCGAGATGTATCGGGATCCATCTGTGGTACACCCGATTGACGATGTCCAGTGACCGAGGTTATCGTATGAGGAGATTCCCATAGCGATAGTCGATCGTCGTGTTAGGCGCCGCGACCAAGGACGTGGCTTCCACAAAGTCTTGTGGCGAACGAGCTCGTGGAGATGACGCGGGAAGCCGAGGAGGACATGAGGCGTAAGTATCTCACCTATTCCCCACACCTCCGTAATGCACTTTCTTACTTGTAAATTTTCGTTATCGCTTTCTACCTAAGTGTTGCTCGTGGCCGCGTGGCATTTACAATCGCTTAAGCATGAAGAATCTTATCGTTAATCGTTTTGGGAAGGAACATTCGACGAATGTTTCTAAGAGGGGAGAATGTTATACCTCAGATTTCCAGTATGTACATAAGGGAATACGATAAAAAGTTTAGCCTTAAAGTTTAGGCTTGGACGATTTTTTGGGCACAACTCACAAAACGAATAGTTTTCCGACTAAACGCTTCCACAGCCGTAGGGTAAATTCCGCTATGCCATTTCTAATTTTTGCGGATTTTTCCGAGAGACGAAACATTTTGGACCAACGGAGGGCGACACTTGTCACCCTCCAATTGATGGATTTGAAATCGCCCATTTGGACGATTTGGACTATGGTGAACACGTTTTTTGTGCCTTGTGCACAAGTCAAGGAGTTGGTAGGATATTTGTGTATAGTTAATCCTCACCCTACACTTGCCTTGCACTTGTCTTAATCTTGGCCATTGGTTGGCCACTTCTTGACCTATAAATACCCCCTTAGAGATGAAGAGTTCTTCATCCACAAATCTTTCCAAGTCTTGAAAATCCTCTCCTCTCCCTTGTAGCCTTTTCGTCCAACACCTCCCCCCCTCCCCTTGTGAAGGCCCTTGGCCGAATACACCCCCCCTAGCCTAGCCAAAAACCTACCCCCCTCCCTTGGTAGAAAAGTTGCCTTCTTGTATTGTTATAATGCCCCAAATACCCTAGCCCAAATACCTTAGGACGTAGTAGAAGTTGTGAAGTACTTCTAAGGTTTCTGAGCATACAACTTAGGAGCAAAACCTTGCTCAGCGCGACTTTTCTAGGATATTATTGGGCTTACCGAGGTAACTAATCCTAACCTCTTTGAATTAGATAATACTTACTGTTGTAGTATAAGAATAATTATAAATACTTAGAAGAATATCAAAGAATAGAATTGAACTGCTACCACAGAGAAGGGTTTAAAAGAAGAATAATCAAACCAGATTTACATGTAATGCTTTACAAAGAGACTTATATAACTCACCGTAGGGAAGTGCTGCCCGACTTTCCGTAATTGTGAACCTCCGCTTAGAATGACCTTCAGAGTAGTCTTTGATAGATATCTGTGACTATTATAGGTCGACTCTCTGCGACATATTCAACTCGGCAGTGGTTTTCACGAAGGTATGTGATTCTTCCTAAAGCATGATATTTTACAATATATATAGTACGGTAGACGCATACGTGTTAACTAAAATATAACTACGGCAATGTCTTTGACTTAAGCCCGAATAATACTTACTAATGCCTCACGCTTAAGCCCGAATAACACTTACTAAGAATGCCTCACGCTTAAGCCTCAATAATAAAGATCCAAAGCATTTCAAAAGAATACCAATCATTTTTAATGTAAGAGAACTAATTGGTTTTTAAATGCTTAAGAGTTATACTAGCCTTACGGGAAGTTAAGTATAACCACTTAAGATTGATAAAAGAAACAGCTTTTCCTATGTGTTTATAATGCACTTATATTGAATTGTGAAAAGAATAATAAGATGGTTTGATAAGTAGACATGATATAATGCTACGTGTTAGTGTCTTGTAACGCTTGTGAAAAGAGTATTCTTGTTGTGCTTATGTTGTTTAAAGATAAGTCGTTATGTTAGTGTACCATCACTCACCTCTTGAGACGATACCGGGTTAAGCCGCCTCCGACGCGGGTAGACTCAAAGTGTCCGGGACCATGATTCGAGAATACCTCATGCGGGTCCAGGGGCCTATGCGGAGCTACGAGTTCCGTGTTAGTATGCGGGTTATGCCTCACGCGGTCTATGCGCCACGCGACAACGAGTCCAGGACGACGCCGAGAGTAGCTACCCTCGACGCGGGTTATACCTCCTGCGGGCCCATGTGAGTCGCCTATGCGGACTCCGGGAGTCCACGATTAGGCTTGCCGAGTGATAATACGGGCGAGTGGCCCTGCGTCGAATCATTCGCAGCCTAGATAAGACCTATTACGCTTACCTATCGCTGCTCTTGTTTGTGATGCGGCACTATGCGCGTTCCTCGTTGTTTCATACATACTTGCAAAACTGTTTTTAAAATGATATGTTTCATTTAAGTATTTTACAGTTTCATATACTTAGTACTGTAGATCGACCTCCTTCGGGGCTGCGCTCATGCCGCAGGTGGCAAGCAGTGCTAGATCCACATTCTGTAGGATCTCTACGTTGGTGTCGAGCTCCATCTTTCCGAGGCTCTACTTTTGGGTATGATCTCCTGTTGTAGATAGTTTTGTACATCAGTGGTATGGGCCCCTGTCCCGCCATAGTTGTAAATTTCCTTAGAGGTCTGTAGTCATGTTGTACAGTGTCGGATGTAACTGCTAAACCATGTTTATATATGTATGCCGACAGGCGATGTTTTCTCACATAAACTGTGTCTTATTTTATAAACTGTTTCATGTCTTGCTTTATATTTCCGCCGATTACTGATGTATGACTACTGGTGCCCCAGAAGGCACTACCACGCCCCGAACGGGTCGTGACATTAAGTCTCAAATTTCCAGACGTGACGCGCTCCACGCATACTCTGGAAATACGGGGTATAACATTCTCCCCTCCTTAGAAACATTCGTCCCGAATGTTCCTTCTCAAGACGGATATCGATAAAGTTCCTCTAACAAGTTGCCAACGCCACAGCTTGGCCACGAAATAACACACGCTCTTCTTCCTTGCTCGCCGCGGCGATACCACTTTTGTCACTTTGCCGCGAGGTTCTAGTGTCACTCCGGCGACCCAACAAATGGTACCGAACTGCATGCCATCCCTGAGGTTCTAGTGTCACTCAGGACGTGCCATACTTCACCATCGCCTGGGCTTCTCAAACTGGAGTCACTACCTCCAAACTTGGTCATCTACTAACCTCAAACTTCTTTAAGGCCATTCCCGGCCTTCACGAACCGCTTCTGGTCGAACATATCCACGAACTCATACGATGGTCAACTAAACTGGGGCCTAGTATCCTCGTGACCCTACCACCTGGCGGGACTACCCAGAATCGACTTACCTAAAATCGGCTGGGTCGACCGCGAGCGGCCATCAACCCGACCCACAATCGCGCCAATACTTGCTCCTCGAAACGGAACAATCTTACCTAATCAAGTAATGAAAGCTACCACTTCCATCTCACACTACCCATGGACTTATCACACAAATAATTACCACGTACTACTTACTCTGATAAGGGTCAAACATGAAATAAATCTTTTACTCAAGACGACCTTACCTCTAAGGTTTCAATCGTGACATAGTCTAAGGTTCACACTTACCATGCCCCCAGGCTTACCCTTCTACACTAACCAGTTTTCTAAATCACATTTTAGCACAAAGCTATCCGAACATAACACTAAACACATCAGCATACAAAACTCTAGAGGGTTAAGGATATACCTGTCTCTACCGCTTTCTAATCACAAATCCGCAGGCGCATACAGCGGCGTGATGAACCACCATCGATCCTCAAGGCCGAGTCGTAACATCCGTATACCCTTGGTCGGACAGCTTCCGCAAAATGGCCCGCTGCCGCAAAAATAACAAGCTCCTGGCACCACGACACTTCCCGAAATGCGGTCTACTACATCGACCACACCGAGGTAGGGTGACCGTGATCCGCCAACACTTACTTCCTCGAAACTCAACCCTTGGAGCCCCGACCGCTCCGAATACTCTGGATGCTCAAGGTTGTGGAGGACCACTCGACCGGGCGGAGGTACAAAACTAGTATCGCCGAGGCGGTCCGCCTCGAAAGTCACCAAAGGACCTCGTTGTTCGCCCTCTCGCTGATTCGTCATTCCGCCGACCTCTCCGTGCCTCACATCCCGTGCATGAGCTCGCACGCGGCAATGTCCATGCCCGGCTGAAGAGCTACACCCGAGCAAGCCTCTGCTAAGTAATCATCGAGCCCTGTGATGTAGCGGTGCACTCTATCCTCCATGGTTGCCACTAAAGCGGGGACATACCGAGCCAACGAGTCAAACTCCACGTTGTACTCCCGAACCGCACGCCTCTCTGCCTCAAAGATCATAAATCTGTCGCCCGTCTCCTCATCCGCGAGGCAAGAAGTGAGTGAGGAATGCCTCGAGAACTCGTCCCATATTGCCGAAGCGCATGCTCTCCCGACAACTCCCACGAATCAAACTACCAATCGCAGATCACGCAATGATGCGAATCCAATACCACCGACTCGCCTCGAGACTGATCACTCATGATCCGTAGCTGCTTGATAAACTCCCGAGGTCATCCTCGCCTCTCGATCCATAGAACATCGCGGGCTACAACTCGTAAAGTCCCGTAGCCTCAAACTGCTCGCCGGGGTGAACTACGGTGCTATCGGGCCGGAATCGCCGTGATTCCACCTATCTCATATCTCGCCACGACTGCCAGAATCGCCATCTCCTTGTACTCATCTCATCCGCTTCCAGCCGGACCGAGGCTCGTGTATCAGAGTCTCAGCAGCCATCGCCGCGCTCTAAACTCGGCTGGCCGGGCGGCTGCGAAACCCGCCGTCTCAAGCATAATCTCAGCACCGACCGCTCGCGCTCGCATTTCTCAGATCTCACCGCAAGACTCACTGTCTTGCCCTTCTCGGCTCTGGTTGCTGCGCGAGGCATAATCGTAAAACGAGATACGCCGAGGGTCCAACTTACAACACTCTAAGGCACGATCTCGTAATGAGAAGAATGGAAACCAATCCTAAATGTCCTATAGCCTCCAGATTATAGATGTGGTGCACAACACACCGATAATCAAGACTTACTAGACACGGTTCGTAGACACTTTCCGAGGATTAATCGCTCGATACCACTTTTGTCACGACTAACCCTGCCCGTGATCGTGCCTTACCCCGCACCCTAGTGATACAACATCGAGAAAATCAATGAAATAAAAACATGAACATGAATTAAGAGACAAGATAAATAAACAAAGCCAACCAAAACAGCTTGCCTTCATCATATATACATAAATACCCGAACAATTATCCTTTTACAAACCCCGCCACAATAAAGGCATGCACTTAAGATTTTTACAATGTATGACGGACAGGCCCCGCCATACCTCGAATGTATAAGAATCTGCACTGTGGTAACATACCACAAGATAAGCCTCCAAGAAATGGGCTTCCCGACACGAATCGTGATCCTATGAGCGAGGATCCACAACCGATGTACTTCCACTGCGGATGAACGCAAATTCGGCGAGGTCAGACAACATGTACCAAGTATGCGAAACTATAAAATATCAGAATGAAATCATAATACATATAAAAACAGGAGACATGTATGATAACAAAACTACAGTTCACAACATAAAAGCAGTCATGTCAAGTCAGGGACTCACGTGTTATACCCCGTATTTCCCGAGTATGTACGTAAGGACGTACGTAGAAAATTCGAATTTGAGGATTAGGCTTGGCCGAAATTTATTTGTTCACAACACCCGGTTAGAGTCGTTTTTAGACGAAACGTTTTCACAGCTTTCGTAGGGGAATTTCCGGCTATGTCATTTATAATTTTTGCGGAATTTTCCGAGAGACGAAGCATTTTGGACCAACGGGAGGGTGACATGTGTCACCCTCACATTGGCCTTGAGTGGGCGGTAATGGTGGACGAAAAAGAGAGCTTTAGTTGGTAGGATATTTTGTGCAAGTTGTGTGGTAGATGGATAAGGTACACATGGTGGAAATCTAGCCCTACACTTGCTATACACTTGGATGCATCTTGGCCATTGGTTGGCCTTTGCTTGACCTATAAATACCCCACCCTTTGGAAGACTTCTTCATCCAAAAATCTTCCTAAGTCTTGAAGTTCTCTTCCTCCCTCCCTTGTGTAGTTCGTCCACCACACCCTCCTCTTTGAGAGCCCTCGCCGAGCCACCCGCCCCTTTGTGGTGTTTTGCCGTGAGGTACCCCCCCCCCTAGCCTAGTTGCTTTCGTATAATACCCCCCTTTGTGGTGTAGAAATACTCTCCTAGTATTGTTATAATGTCCAAATACCTTGGCCCAAATACCTTGTAGTATTCCCAAGGTTACACGTATACAAGCCCGTAAAATACCGTTATACTTTCCTCACTACTAAAACGAAACCCTAAGGAAATCTTCACCCGTTGTTGAAGTTGTAAGTAGAAGTTGGTTAGAACTTCTAAGGGTAGTGGAGCGGGTTGAGCGCACGGAGTTGGAGCTAAACCTTGCTCAGGAGCGACTTTAAACTAGGATAATTTTGGGCTTATCGAGGTAAATATCTTGTCCCTCTATTGTAATTGGAAATTACATATTGTTGAATACATAGTTGAAGTATACTTTATAAAGAATCGAACGTAGTAGTCGCAATGTCTTTTGACTTAAGCCCGATAATACTTACTGCAATGTCTCGACTTAAGCCCAATTTAAATAAGAGAACTGAATCAGACACAAGAGACTTGTGTAGTAGTACCGTGGAGTAGAATTGTACCCGTTAGGTTAGATGTATAACCCCGGTTGGCGTGATAGCCTCGATAGAGGAGATTAACGCCTTATGGGGAGGTCCGCCAAATTTTCTGTAGAAATATGGAACTTGTGTCTAAAGATATTAATAGGCGCTTTGTGGCCTCTATAGGTTGTAGTACTACGTGTGGAGTGATCTGCTTGACTGAGAGTGTAGCCGACGCTTGAGGTACTGAGCGTTTTGCTTTTTGTCGATAATCGTCGCGAGGTATGTGAACCTCTTCCTATCTCTTCTAGCATGATATGTGTGAACTATGTAGTACGGTAGACGTACATGTGCTAAATGTTTTCGATTGGTTTAAAACATAAAGTGTTATAACGGCTTTATGGGAAGTCGGTCATAATAGCTTTATGTGGATAAGCAAATACCTTGTGGTTTTTAAAAGGTAACTGATTTGAATAATAACTGACTTGATATGTGTTAATAAAGAACTTGAAGTATTTCAAAAGATTTATGAATCGCTTTGAAAGAATGAGTATTACTTGGTTTTGAAAGCTTAAGAGTTATACTAGCTTTTGGGAAGTTAGGTATAACGGCTTAAGAATGTTTTACCGATGTTAGAAGTTAAGAGACTTGATCTTATAAGATAAGAGACTTAACTTATTTGTTTTAATGTGGATGTTTGTGTGAAACCTCATTCGTGAGTAATGAGTACTTGGTTTTATTTAAGGATAATGTTTTACCGATTCGAAATCGTAATGTGTATCGGCAGCACCACCGCAGTTAATAAAGGAAAATGTATTGAATAATGATGTATCGTATTAAAACCAAAGAGAAACCTCCATCTGCATAGAAACTAAGATGAGACAAAATGATATTACATTTCCTAGATCATGGCTGCTTAATAAGATTGATTATAAACAAGAATAACCTACTCACATATAAGACATATGTTTCTCAAAACGTTTAAAGGAGAATTATGTTTTAAAGGATTAAAACTATGAACTACGAAACCTTTTCTAAAATGAGAAACTTGAGCATTTGTAATTAGGCAAACCAGAACTTTAGGAAAAGAATGTTGGTACTTGAGTTTAAAAAGAAAGTGTTCTGGTTTACTTAATAATGTGAATCACTCTAGTTTTATACTACGTATCGGTGACATTTATAAAATGAATGTATCTCTTTAAAAGGATTTACCAGATGTAGTACTTTGGGGTTAAAAACCCGGACTTTGGCATAAAATGAAAGTACTTTGAGTTGTGTGAAACTTGCCTATGCTTGTTGTTGTGAAACTTGCCTATGCTTGTTGTTGTGAAACTTGCCTATGCTTGTTGTTGTGAAACTTGACCATGTTACGTGTGATAGCCTTGTTGTGCAAGTACTGTGTTCACTTGACGACCGGTTCATCCGGGAATGTATCTCACTTGATTACCGGTTCACCCGGGAATGTATTTAACTTGATTACCGGTTCACCCGGGAATGTATTTCACTTGACGACCGGTTCATCCGGGAATGTATCTCACTTGATTACCGGTTCACCCGGGAATGTATTTCACTTGACGACCGGTTCATCCGGGAATGTATTTCACTTGACTACCGGTTCATTCCGGGAATGTATTCCACTCGACTTGGCATGATCGCTTTTATGTTGTGAATCGTAGTTTGGTTATCATACATGTCTCCGCTTTATATAGACTATTATGATTTCGCCATAATATTTTACGCTTTCACATACTGGTACTCAGATCGACTTCTTCGGCCGCGTTCATGCCGCAGTAAAGGTACATCGATCGCCGATCCCCGCTTATAGGATCACATTCAGCGTTGGGAAGCTCCGCTTTCTCCGAGGCTTATCTTTTGTATGTGTTCCCGAGTTGTAGGTTCTTGTACATTCGTGGTATGGCGGCCCCGTCCGTCATAGTTGTCGTAAATCTTAGAGGTCCAGTAGAACTGCCAGTGTGGTTTGTAAAAAGGACAACTGTTCGTATTTATGTATATATATGATGAAGGCAACCGCTTGGTTGGCTGCTTATTTATCGTGTCTCTTAATTCATGTTCATGTTTTTATTTCCGCTGATTTTCTCGATGTTGTATCACTAGGGTGCCCGGTAGGCACGATCACGGCCCGGTTCGGTCGTGACAAAAGTGGTATCGAGCGCTTAGTCCTCGGAAAGTGTCTACGCATCGCGGTCTAGTAGAGTCTTGATTATCGGTGTGTTGTGCACCACATCTATAATCAGGAGGCTATAGGACATTTAGGATTGGTTTCCATTCTTCTCATTCTGAGATCGTGCCTTAGAGCTGTGTGATAAGTTGGACCCCTCTGACGTATTTCATTTTTACCAGTTATGCCTCCGCGTAAGGCAACCCAGACTCAGACGGGCAAGGCAGCCGAGGGAGCTGCTAGTGGGATACAGAGGAGTACGAGGGCGCAGGCCCGGTCAGTACCTGAGACAGTGCTTCCGACGGCGGGTTTCGTGACGCCGCCAAAGACCAAAGAGTTTAGAGTCGCAGCAGTTGGCCGAGACTACAAGACTGAGCCTCCACCCCACACCGGAGCAGATGAGATGGGGTACAAGGAGATGGCCCCATCGCCGTGGTCGTGGCCGATATGAGGATCGGCCGATGCAGCAGCCCGTGAGCACCCGTAGTTCACCCCGAGCGCATTTGAGGCTACGTGACTTTCTCGAGTTGTAGCCCGCCGTTGTTCTATGGATCGAGAGCCGAGGACGACCTCGTGAGTTTATCCGACACCACAGCGGATCATGAGAGTGATCGAGCCTCGTGGGCGTAGTCGGTATTAGGTTCGCATCACCGCGTGATACCGCGATTGGTAGTTTGATTCGTGGGAGTTGTCCCGGAAGAGCATGCACCTCCACGTATGGGACGAGTTCTCAAGGGCTTTTCTTGCACATTTCTTGCCCCACGATGAGGAGGGCTCGGGCCGACAGATTTTTGACGCTGAGGCGGGGCGCGACGGTTAGAGAGTACAATGTGAGTTCGACTCATTAGCTCGGTATGTCCCCGCCAGAGTAGCCGATATGGAGGATGAGTACACCGCCACGCCACCGGCTGGATGAGTACTGGCGAGGCTTGTTCGGTGTAGCCCTTCACCGGCATGGACATTGCCCGCACGAGCTCATGCACTAGGATGTGAGGCACGAGAGATCGACGGAATGACCGAGGTCGCGAGAAGAGGCCAGACGGCAGGTCCTTTGGTAACTTTCAAGGCGGACCGCCGCCAAGAAGAGCTAGTTATGTACCTCCACCAAGATGCAGTGGTCCCCACGCGCCGCCGGGACGCTCGTGGTATTCGAGCCGGTCGAGCTCCGTGGCTTCGTTCACAGATATACATGGGTTCTAGCCAACAGATTCACGCCCCTCGCAGGCACGATGTGGCAAACATCATCCCGGGAATGTCGTCTTTATCGGTGCTTGCTTCACTGCGGCCGTCGGGCCATGTGACAAGAGATCGTGCTTATAGGAGAGGTACTTGGCGCGCACTGCCGGATCGATGGCAAGTGTTCATCGCCTTTCTATAAGCATGCACTGCAGGCGTACTTACGATTAGAGTGGAGCGGTAGCTTGTGTATATCCTTAACCCTCAGAGGCTTGTATGTTTTGATGTTATGTTAATGTGTTAGGTGTTATGTTCGATAGCTTTGTGCTAAAATGTGATTTAGGAACCCGTTGGGAAAAAAAAAAAAAGGGTAAGCACAGGGTGAGGAATGATGAACCTTAGAATATTACGCTGAGACCTTAGATGTAAGCGCCGCTTGGGTACAAGATTTTGCGAGTGATCCTTGTCGAGTGCATTTTATGCCTAGAAAGTATTGTGTGATAAGTCCTGGTTGGATAAATGAAAGTGGTATCTTTCATGATGAGATTTAGCAAGATTGTTCCGTGTCGGCGAGCAAGAGTCGGGCGCGACAGTGGGACGGGTTGGGCGTGTTGCGGGCCAACCCGCACTGCTTCGGCGCTGGGTCACTCAGGTGGTCCCGCCAGTGGTAGGTCACGAGGGTGCTAGGCCCAAGTTTTGGTAACCATCGTATGAGTTCTTGGATATGTTCGACCAGAAGCAGATCGTGAAGGCCGGGAATGGCCTTAAGGAAGAGTACGTGTGTTATGTTTGTGGCCAGTGTGGCGGTGGAAACTTGTTAGAAGAACTTCATCTTTTCCGCCGAGAAGGAACATTCGGACGAATGTTTCTGGCGAGGAGAATGTTATACCCCGTATTTCCCGAGTATGTACGTAAGGACGTACGTAGAAAATTCGAATTTGAGGATTAGGCTTGGCCGAAATTTATTTGTTCACAACACCCGGTTAGAGTCGTTTTTCGACGAAACGTTTTCACAGCTTTCGTAGGGGAATTTCCGGCTATGTCATTTTTAATTTTTATGAATTTTCCGAGAGACGAACATTTTGGACCAACGGGAGGGTGACATGTGTCACCCTCACATCGCCTCGAGCGGTAATGGTGGACGAAAAAGAGAGCTTTAGTTGGTAGGATATTTTGTGCAAGTGGTGTGGTAGATGGATAAGGTACACATGGTGGAAATCTAGCCCTACACTTGCTATACACTTGGATGCATCTTGGCCATTGGTTGGCCTTTGCTTGACCTATAAATACCCCACCCTTTGGAAGACTTCTTCATCCAAAAATCTTCCTAAGTCTTGAAGTTCTCTTCCTCCTCCTCAGTAGTTCGCCCACCACACCCCCTCCCTCTTTGAGAGCCCTCGCCGAGAGCCACCCCCTCCCTTTGTGGTGTTTTGCCGTGAGGTACCCCCCCCCTAGCCTAGTTGCTTTCGTATAATACCCCCCGTTGTGGTGTAGAAATACTCTCCTAGTATTGTTATAATGTCCAATTACCTTGGCCCAAATACCTTGTAGTATTCCCAAGGTTACACGATACAAGCCCGTAAAATACCGTTATACTTTCCTCACTACTAAAACGAAACCCTAAGGAAATCTTCACCCGTTGTTGAAGTTGTAAGTAGAAGTTGGTTAGAACTTCTAAGTAGTAGTGGAGCGGTTGAGCGCACTGAGTGGAGCTAAACCTTGCTCGTGAGCGACTTTAAACTAGGATAATTTTGGGCTTATCGAGGTAAATATCTTGTCCTCTATTGTAATTGGAAATTACATATTGTTGAATACATAGTTGAAGTATACTTTATAAAGAATCGAACGCAGTAGTCGGCACTGTCTTTTGACTTAAGCCGGAATAATACTTACGGAATGTCTTGCGACTTAAGCCCAATTTAAATAAGAGAACTGAATCAGACACAAGAGACTTGTGTAGTAGTACCGTGGAGTAGAATTGTACCCGCAGGGTTAGATGTATAACCCCTCGGTTGGCGTGATAATGCCTCGATAGAGAGGAGATTAACGCCACATGTGGAGGTGCCGCCAAATTTTCTGAGAAATATGGAACTTGTGTCTAAAGATATTAATAGGCGCTTTGTGGCCTCTATAGGTCAGTAGTACTACGTGTGGAGTGATCCGCTTGATCGAGAGAGTAGCCGACGGTTTGAGGTACTTGGAGCGTTTTGCTTTTTGTCGATAATCGTCGCGAGGTATGTGAACCTCTTCCTATCTCTTCTAGCATGATATGTGTGAACTATGTAGTACGGTAGACGTACATGTGCTAAATGTTTTCGATTGGTTTAAAACATAAAGTGTTATAACGGCTTTATGGGAAGTCGGTCATAATAGCTTTATGTGGATAAGCAAATACCTTGTGGTTTTTAAAAGGTAACTGATTTGAATAATAACTGACTTGATATGTGTTAATAAAGAACTTGAAGTATTTCAAAAGATTTATGAATCGTTTTGAAAGAATGAGTATTACTTGGGTTTTGAAAGCTTAAGAGTTATACTAGCTTTTTGGGAAGTTAGGTATAACGGCTTAAGAATGTTTTACCGATGTTAGAAGTTAAGAGACTTGATCTTATAAGATAAGAGACTTAACTTATTTGTTTTAATGTGGATGTTTGTGTGAAACCTCATTCGTGAGTAATGAGTACTTGGTTTTATTTAAGGGGATAATGTTTTACTGATTCGGAAATCAGAATGTGTATCGACAGACCACTGCAGCGTTAATAAAGGAAAATGTATTGAATAATGATGTATCGTATTAAAACCAGTAGAAACCTCCATCTGCATAGAAACTAAGATGAGACAAAATGATATTACATTTCCTAGATCATGGCTGCTTAATAAGATTGATTATAAACAAGAATAACCTACTCACATATAAGACATATGTTTCTCAAAACGATTAAAGGAGAATTATGTTTTAAAGGATTAAAACTATGAACTACGAAACCTTTTCTAAAATGAGAAACTTGAGCATTTGTAATTAGGCAAACCGGAACTTTAGGAAAAGAATGTTGGTACTTGAGTTTAAAAAGAAAGTGTTCTGGTTTACTTAATAATGTGAATCACTCTAGTTTTATACTACGGGTATCGGGTGACATTTATAAAATGAATGTATCTCTTTTAAAAGGATTTACCGTATGTAGTACTTTGGGGTTAAAAACCCGGACTTTGGCATAAAATGAAAGTACTTTGAGTTGTGTGAAACTTGCCTATGCTTGTTGTTGTGAAACTTGCCTATGCTTGTTGTTGTGAAACTTGCCTATGCTTGTTGTTGTGAAACTTGACCATGTTACGTGTGATAGCCTTGTTGTGCAAGTACTGTGTTCACTTGACGACCGGTTCATCCGGGAATGTATCTCACTTGATTACCGGTTCACCCGGGAATGTATTTCACTTGATTACCGGTTCACCCGGGAATGTATTTCACTTGACGACCGGTTCATCCGGGAATGTATCTCACTTGATTACCGGTTCACCCGGGAATGTATTTCACTTGACGACCGGTTCATCCGGGAATGTATTTCACTTGACTACCGGTTCATTCCGGGAATGTATTCCACTCGACTTGGCATGACTGCTTTTATGTTGTGAACTGTAGTTTGGTTATCATACATGTCTCCTGCTTTATATAGACTATTATGATTTCAGTTACAGTATTTTACAGTTTCACATACTTGGTACCTGTTATCGACTCTCGGGCTGCGTTCATGCCGCAGTAAAGGTACATCGATCGCCGATCCCCGCTTATAGGATCACATTCAGCGTGTTGGGAAGCTCCGTTTCTCCGGAGGCTTATCTTTTGGTATGTGTTCCCTGAGTTGTAGGTTCTTGTACATTCAGGGGTATGGCGGGGCCCTGTCCCGTCATAGTTGTCGTAAATCTTAAGGTGCAGAGAATCCAGGCGGTGGTTTGTAAAAGGACAACCGTCGGGTATTTATGTATATATATGATGAAGGCGCAATCGCTTTGGCTTTGCTTATTTATCGTGTCTCTTAATTCATGTTCATGTTTTTATTTCCGCTGATTTTCTCGATGTTGTATCACTAGGGTGCCCGGTAAGGCACGATCACGGGCCGGTTCGGTCGTGACATCACGCCTCAAGTCATCACTCAAATATAACTATGGGTCTCACGCCCACAACATCAATCATGTTCGCATCATGGCCGCGTGCCCCTAATTCTCGTGACGGTGTAGACATGTCCATGATGCAACAATAATAACAATGCCCCATGGCCACATGCCCCCGGAATTCTGCATCGGTGTAGACATGTCCATGATGCAACAATAATAACAATGCCCCATGGCCACATGCCCCCGGAATTCTGCATCGGTGTAGACACGTCCATGTGACATTAACAACAATAATACTGGGTGATCAACCCCGCCGCATGGCCACACGCCCCCGGAATTCTGCATCGGTGTAGACATGTCCATGTGACATCAACAACAATATACCGCACAACCAGGCTATCACAAACAAGCTCAAGCAAATTACCATACTTCTAGACTTTTATAAAAAAGATCCACTCCTTCCCAAGAAGTCACCTGATATCAACACTTGCACAACAAAGGCTATCACAACAAGCATAGGCGAGTTACACAACAACAAGCATAGGCAAGTTACACACAACTCAAGGTACTTCCATTTCGTATCAAAGTCTGGGTTTTAACCCTAAAGTACTACGTACGTTAAATCCCTTTTAAAGAGATCCATTCCTTTTATAAAGGTCACCCGATACCCGTAGTATAAAGATAGAGTGACTATCTTTTTAAGTAAACCAAAATACTTCCCTTTGTAAAATCAAGTAACAACATTATTTTCCAAACGTTCAAGTTTGCCTAATTTCAAATGCTCAAGTTTCTTATTTTAAAAAGGTTTCATAACTCATAGTCTTAATCTCTTTTAAAACAATTGAGTAACATATGTCTTATGTGTGAGCAGTTTATTCTTGTTTACAACAATCTTGGTACAACAGCCATGATCTAGGAAATGTAATACAATTTTTGTCTTATCTTAGCTTCTATGCAGATGGAGGTTTCTACTGGTTTTAATAACAATTTGTTATTTGTCAATACATTTTCCTTTATTAGCGTTGTTGTGGTTTGTTCGATACTTATTCTCATTTCCGAAATCAGTAAAACATTATTCTTTTTAAAACCAAGTACTCATTACTCGCGAATGAGGTTTCACCACACTTTTAACAAAAATGTTAATTACCAAGTAAAACAAGTTAAGTCTCTTATCTTTCAAGATCAAGTCTCTTAACTTCTACAATCAATAAATCAATCTTTTACCTTCATAGAGTCGTTATAACTAACTTCCCATAAAGCTATTATAACACCCTATGTTTTGAACCAACCAAACTCATTTAGCACATGACGCTCACCGCACTACATAGTTTACAAAACATCATGCTCGAAGGATAGGAAGAGGTTCACATACCTCGCGACGATTATCGATAATAAGCAAAACGCCCACAAGATCAGAATCTGGCCAGCCGCTTTCCACTCTTCAAGTAGAATACGCTACTCGTATTACTCCCACCTATAAGGCCACAAACGTCTATTAACTTCTAACCGCACGGCCCATATTCTACGTAAAATTCGAAGACCTCCCCGCAACAACAGAATCTCCTCCTATCGAGGCCGCTACCAAGCCAACCGGGGGTTTGCACGCCTAACCTGACGTGTACAATTCTACAACACATCAATGCTACACAAGTCTCATCAGAATACCCTATGTAATTACGATTGCTTCTCTTCTTTAAATTCAGGCTTAAGTCAAAAGACATTGTCGCACAATAATGTTCAGTTCGATATATAGTATACTTCAACTATATATTCCTACAACATGTAATCTTCAATTTCAAAAAGGGGACAAGAATATTTACCTCGACAAGCCCAAAATTATCCAAGTTATAATGTCGATCCTGAGCAAGGTTTAGCTCCTACTCCGTGCGCTCAATCCGCTCCAAACAACCCTTAGAAGTTCTAACCAACTTCTACTTAAATACTCCAACTCGCTATGAAGATTTACTTAGGGTTTCGGTTTGAGACTAAAAGGACAAAAGGTAGTATTTCCGGGTTCTACGTATAGAGGTAACTTTTGGAATACAACAAGGTAAAGGCTAAGGTATTTTGGGCATTATAACAATACTTGGAAGACAACTTTCTACCAAGGGGGGGGGGGGTACCTCTCGGCCACACCACTAGGAGGGGGAGGGGAACCTCTCGGCCACAAGGCCACTCAAAGGGGGAGGGGGGGAAGGCTTAGGACGAGAACAACAAGAGGAGAGGGGAAGGATTGCAAGACTTAGAACACATTTGGATGATGAAGTCTTCAACAAAGGGAGGGTATTTATAGGAAGCTGGCCAACCAATGGACAAGATCACGCCATGAGCAAGGCAAGTGTAAGGCCTTGATCAAGCCAAGTGCACCCTAACCCCTACTCCACAAAACATGGCACAAAACAAGGCACAAAACAAGGCCAAAACAAGTCACAAAATAAGGGGCCAATCGGCCAAGGAGACGTGACCCAAATGGCCAACCCAACGTCCACTTGAGGGTGACAAGTGTCACCCTCGCCGCCCAAAATGTTCCGTCGCCGAAAAATCCGCAAAAATACAAAACGACATAGCCGGAATTTTCCCACGCAAGCTCTCAGAAACGCTTCGCCGAAAACGACTCTAATCGGGTGTTGTGCACAAATTTCGAACCTATGCCAAACTTTAAGTCTCAAATTTTCGTACGTACGTCTCCACGTACATACTCTGGAAATACGGGGTATAACACTTCGGATCTTGAAGTTGGATACGGCTCGTTGAGGTAACAATGTTGTTCTCTTAAAGTGTTATAAGATTACATATTTGTGTAGCCTTACATTCTAGCTAGCATGAAGTATTATGTGTGGAAGATTCATAAGTGATTTGGATAGTAGAAGCCTAGAATCCGAAATGACATTTTAGCCATTTGAAATTGAAATACAATTTGGTCGTTAATTAGAATCGTCGCATGCTATCTACTTGAAGATTATAGTTGTTATAATCGATTGCGGCTTTGTAACATGTTATAATTAACAACTTGGATTGAAAAGGATTTCGAAAAGATGATATGTTGTTGCACCTTAGCCGAGAATGACATTGTATTATTGGATTGTTTTGTATCATTTATGGGAAGTTGGTTATAACGGCTTTATGGAAGGTTAAGAGAATGGTTTCCTCTATTAATGTAAACAAAGGAGTAACTTGAAATAAGGAAGGGCAATTTGATTTAAAGGTATCACTTGCTTAATGTTTTAAAATAAGGGTCACTTGATTTAGAAGCCGAGAAATGTATTTCTAAAAGTGTAGTGACTTAAGTGAAATGTAAACAAGCCTTGATACTACGGGTGTTAGTATCTTGAGGTTTTATATGAAAAGGAATCTTTTGAAAAGAATGGAAGTTGGTTAAATTCCCGGATTTGTATGTGAAACGAAAAGTGTCTTGCGTTTATAAAAATGGAAGTCTAAAGATTTAATGAACTTGCCTATGTTTGCTTGTGATAGCTTTGAGTGCAAGTAGTATATGTTTACGTTCTTTGTGACTCTCGGTTGGAGGTTGTCTTGTTGTAAGTTTACTTGGACGTACCGACGGTGATGTGGGATTCCACGGGTATGCTTCCATTGTGATTGATCCTTGGCCATGCTTATACGATGAGGGATTCCGGGGCATGCGACCAGGAGGCAGGTTAGATTCCCGGATTTGTTTTATTACCCATTGCCATGCTTATACGATGAGGGATTCCGGGGTATGCGACCATGTTATGTACGACTATTACTCCATGGACTAGCTCCCCATGAAGACATGTACCCGAGATGAGGGATTCCACGGGCATGTTATATACGATTATTACCCTATGGATTAGCTCTCTATGAAGTCATGTACCCGAGATGAGGGATTCCACAGTCATGAGATATATATATATATATATATATATATATATATATATGTTGTATGTGTGTACGCCGACAGTGAGATAGGATGCCACGGGCGCGTCACATGGTTATATGTTACACTTACGATTGTCGGCAGTGATGGGGGATTCCACGGGCAGGGAGTATAGATATATATATATATGTATTGTAGGCGTGTACGCCGACAGTGAGGTAGGATGCCACGGGCGCGTCACATGGTTATGTTATTCACTTATAGCTGCCGACAGTGATGGGGAATTCCACGGGCACGCTTTGGTATTTGTGGGCTTGAGACCCTTACTGGACTATGTGATGATATTTGAGGGCTTGTGTCCATAGCCCTGGTGTGACTATTGTTCATGTGTTGAAATAGTCTGTACAAGGTAAAAAAAAAAAACTGACTTTCATTACTTTCACTTCAAAGAAGGCGATTATCGTTGTTCGTTATCATACATGTCTCGGCTTTATATAGATCGTTATGATTTCATTACAATATTTTCGCCACATACTTGGTACATATTTCGTCTCGACCTCCTTCGGGCCGTTCATGCCGCAGGTTTAGGTACATAGCTTGCTGATCCACACTTTTTGGATCACTGTTCAGTTCTTGGAAAGCTCCATTTCTCCGGAGGCTTTGTCTTTTGGTATGATTCCCTGAGGTTGTAGGTTCATGTATATTCAGGGGTATGGCGGGGCCCTGTCCAGCCACAGTTGTTATGTTTAAAACTCTTAGAGGTCTGTAGTCGCATGTTGTGGGTCAGTTTGTAAAAGAAAGGAGGCAACTGCTTCGGTTATATTTTTATATATCCATAGAGGTAGCCCCATCGGCTAACCTATTGATTTTATTTCTGTTGATTTATTGTATAAGTTTCATGTATGTTCCGCTGATTATCTCTGATGTATACCTGTAAGGGTGCCCAGGTAGGACACCAGTCGCGGGCCCGGGGTCAGGTCGTGACATTAAGGAAGAAAGGAATTATAGTTGTTGTAATTGTTATTATGTATATAAGATGTTGGAATAACAACTTGGATTGAAAAAGGAATTGAAAGAAAATTGACATTGTTGTGGCATTGAAATGTTGGACTTTATGGATATTAATTGTGGGGAAGAATTTTACACGTCATGTTAGGCGTGTAATCCCCTTTGAATTGCTGAATTGTTGAGCCTTAAATGTGGCATTTGGTTATTCATTTTTGGGCCTTGAAAAGGTGGAAAAGTATGTTGAAACAAATGAAGTGCTGCCTGATTTTCCGTAGAATAAGAGTCCTTATACTTAGAAATATTCTACGTTGAAAGCTAGAAGTTGATAGGCGTATTGTGGTTATTATAGGTTGACATTCTACGTGCGGCATATTCAAGTTAGCAAGTGGATTAAGCCGAAGAGGTATGTGGAACTTTTCCTATCTTCTTGAGCATGAATTTTATAAATGTATAGTACGGTGGACGTACATGGTTAAAAATGAATTTGGTATCCTTGCCTTGTTTTCGAAAAAGATATGTGACTTGATGTTACGTGGAAGGATTTCTTGACTTCAAAAGTATAGAATACTTGATTTGGAAAGTATTGATTCCTTGGTTTCTAAGTTAAGAAACTTGATATTCTAAAGATAAGATACTTGATTTCTAAGTTAAGAAACTTGATATTCTAAAGATAAGAGACTTGATTTCTAAGTTAAGAAACTTGATATTCTAAAGATAAGAGACTTGATTTCTAAGTTAAGAAACTTGATATTCTAAAGATAAGAGACTTGATTTCTAAGTTAAGAAACTTGATTTCTAAAGTTAAGAGACTTGAAGTATTTTGAAAGTTGTGTAACTTGATTTGAAAGTATAAGTCTCTTGGTTATAAAAAGAATGAATTTGTCTAAGACATAAAGAGTTATAACAGCTTTATGGGAAGTTAGTTATGACGACTTTATGAAAGGTTAAAGATGTCTTAGTTTCTAAAGCATAAAGTTGGTATAACGGTTTTATGAGAAGTTGGTTATAACAACTTTATGGAAAGTTAAAGGAATGGTTTTCTCTAGTAATGTAAACAAGGATAAATGACTTGAAATAAAGAAGGGCAATTTGATTTAAAGGCATCAATTGCTTAAAGTTTTAAAGTAAGGATCACTTGATTTAGAAGCCTAAAAATGTATTTCTAAAAGTGTAGTGACTTGTTTGAAATGTAGACAAGCCTTGATACTACGGGTGTTAGTATCTTGGGGTTTGATATGAAAATGAGTCTCTTGAAAAGAATGAAAGTACGTAGTACTTTGGGTTAAATTCCCGGATTTTTATGTGATATGAAAGTGTCTTGAGTTTATAAAATGAAATTCATTTTTGTATGATAATAAAAGTCTAAAGATTTTATGAACTTGCCTATGCTAGCTTGTGATAGCCTTTGAGTGCAAGTATTATATTTTTACGCTGTCGTGACTCTCTGAGGGTCATTGTCTTGTTGTGAATTTACTTGAACGTACCGACAGTGATGGAAGATTCCACGGGTATGCTTCCATTGTGATTGATCCTTGGACATGCTTATACGATGAGGGATTCCGGGGCATGCGACCAGGATGCGGGTTAAATTCCCGGATGCTATTATTACTCCATGACCATGCTTATACGATGAAGGATTCCGGGGCATGCGACCATGTTATATACTATTACTCCATGGACTAGCTCCCAATGAAGACATGTACCCAAGATGAGAGATTCCACGGGCATGTTATATACGATTATTACCCCATGGATTAGCTCTCCATGAAGTCATGTACCCGAGATGAGGGATTCCACGGGCATGAGATATATATATATATATACTGCATATGTGCACGCCGACAGTGATGAAGGATGCCACAGGCGCGTTACATGGATATATTTCACACTTACGGCTGTCGGCGGTGATGGGGGATTCCACGGGCATTCCTTGATGTTTTGCGGGCTTGAGACCCTTAATGGACCGTGTGATGGTTTTGAGGGCTTGTGTCCCTAGCCATGGTGTGACTATTGTTCATGTGCTGAAATAGTCTTGTAAAAGGTAAAACTGACTTTCATTACTTTTATTTCTAGCACAACAGTTATCGTTAATTTGATTATCATACTTGTCTCCAGCTTTTTATATCTAGACTTTATGATTTAAATTACAGTACTTTCAGTTTTACATACTTGGTACATATTTTGTACTGACCTCCTTCGGGGGGCTGCATTCATGCCGCAGGTTGAGGTACATAGCTTGCTGATCCTTATTCTTAAGATCACTGTTCAGTTCTTGGAAAGCTCCCTTTCTCCGAAGGCTTTGTCATTTGGTACAGTTCCATGAAGTTGTAGATTTATGTACATTCAGGGGTATGGCGGGGCCCTGTCCCGTCACAGTTGTTATGTAAAAATTCTTAGAGATTTGTAGTCATATCTTGTGGATTGGGTTGTAAAGAAAAAAAAGGTAACTATTTTTTGGGTTATGTGTATACTTTTGGAAGGTGGCCTTATCGACTAACCTGTTATTTATTTCTCTTTGAGTTGTATATATGTTCCGCTACTATTCTCTGATGTATACCTGTAAAGGGTGCCCAGGTAGGACAACAGTCGCGGGCCCGGGGTCGGGTCATGACAAAAGTGGTATCAGAGCAGTTAGTCCTCGGAAAGTGTCTACAGACCGTGTCTAGTAGAGTCTTGATTATCGGTGTGTTGTGCACCACATCTATTATCAGGAGGCTGCAGGACATTTAGGATTAGTTTCCCTTCTTCTCACTCTGAGATCGTGCGATAGAGCTGTGTTGTTAGGGTCGTCTCTCCCTAACGAGTTATGTTGATTGCAGCTTTGAGAAAGGCAGCAGTGACCCAGGAAATATGTCACGCCCCGAACCCCGGGCCCGTGACTGGTGCCCTACCTGGGCACCCTTCTACCTAACAACCCAAGTAAACTGCGGAATTTAAATAACACTTTTTTTTTAAAACCAACGTGCGTGCAAGGGCAAAGCCGACAAGGCTGCCATATAATATACATAAACAAAAGACATAACACTGTACATGAGTCTAATCCCACATATGAATACAGACCTCTAAGAGTTATACTGAACTATGACGGGACAAGGCCCCGCCAGCATCTACAACCGCATAAAAGCCTGCATCAAGGAACTATACCAAAAGATAAACTCCTGAACAGAGGGAGCTATCCAAAACTCGGCAGGTCCTACACTGCCGATCACCAAATCACAGACCTAAACTCATGCGGATGAACGCAGCCCCGGGCGAGGTCAAGACAAGAATGTACCAAGTATGTGAAACAGTAAGTACTGTAATGAAATCATAACAGTCTAAACAAAGCAGGAGACATGTATGATAGCCAACCTACAGTACATAATACATAAGCAGTCATATCAAGTCAGGGACGCATGCCCTCAAGTCATTTCTAAAATATAACCATGGGTCTACGCCCATAATATCAATCATGCCCGTGGAATCCTTCCTCACTGCCGGCAGTCCATGATATAATATAACACCAATAGGCATACATGAACACCAAGTCCCACCTGTGTCCTAAAAACTGTACGGGCCAAGTAGGAAGACGAGCAGGTGGCAAAGCAGGGGGTATAATGTCTTGGGGGTTTACCCCTCATTTATACTCTTACCCTGGAGAAGGTGGTATAGCGTCTTGGGGGTTTACCCCTCACTTATACTCTTACCCTATCTCGACCGACCATCAAACAAAACAAGCAGGGGGTATAATGTCTTGGGGGTTTACCCCTCATTTATACTCTTACCCTGGAGAAGGTGGTATAGCGTCTTGGGGGTTTACCCCTCACTTATACTCTTACCCTATCTCGACCGACCATCAAACAAAACAAGCAGGGGGTATAATGTCTTGGGGGTTTACCCCTCATTTATACTCTTACTCTGGAGAAGGTGGTATAGCGTCTTGGGGGTTTACCCCTCACTTATACTCTTACCCTATCTCGACCGGCCGTCAAACAACACATAAGCACTACCAGGTCTTTTATAAAAATCCGGGAATTTAACCCAAGTACTACAAATAACGGAAGCATACCCGTGGAATCCCACATCACTGTCGGTACGTCCAAGTACTTACAACAAGACCGTCAGCCCTCCAACCGAGAGTCGCGACAACGTAATAAAACATAATACTTGCACTCAAAGGCTATCACCAGCACATATAGGCAATTCTTAATTAAACAAGCCAAAGTACTTAGCAAGGCACACTTAGAATAATTCTCAATTAATCAAGCCAAAGTACTTATCAAGGCACACTTTAGAATAATTCTCAATTAACCAAGCCAAAGTACTTATCAAGGCACAAATAGAATAATTCTCATTTAACAAGCCAAAGTACTTATCAAGGCACAAATAGAATAATTCTCATTTAACAAGCCAAAGTACTTATCAAGGCACAAATAGAATAATTCTCATTTAACAAGCCAAAGTACTTATCATGGCACACATAGAATAATTCTCAATTAACCAGCCAAAGTACTACGTACGTACATTCTTTTCAAAAGACTCCTTTTTATGTAAAATCCCAAGATACTAACACCCGTAGTATCAAGGTGTGTCTATTTTTCAAAGTAAGTTACTACACTCTTAGAAAACTCATTTCAAAGCTTGAAATCAAGTAACTTCAAATTTTCACAATCAAGGCAACTTATGCCCATTAATCAAAATAGACAACTTTCTAAACCTTCCATAAAGCCGTTATAACCAACTTCCCATAAAGCCGTTATAACCCTTTATGGTTTTTAGACAATTTCATTCCTTTTATAACCAAGAGACTTATACTTTTAAAACCAAGTATCACATACTTACAAATCAAGTTCTTAACTTTCAAAATACTTCAAGTCTCTTAATATTTAGAAAACAAGTTTCTTCTACTTTTAAACCTCAAGTAACTCACACCTTTAAAACAAGTTACTTCTCTTAAATCATGTCATTTCTCCTCTCTTAAAACAATTAAGTAAATCACTCCTTTGACTCCCCTAAAGTCATTGTAATGACCTTTAGGTTTTGGAACTAAGGCACTAGCCAAAAGGTTTGGAAACCACTTCCTTTTCAAGACTCTATGTACTTTAAGTAAAATACTTTCACTTTTAAGAATGCAACTTCACTAAGGCAATGGATTATACAACTTACAATTTACACATCAAAGTACAATCAAGGAAGTTCATAGAACAAATTCTATATTAGGCAATCCAAGTACAACCAAGGAATGAATCATTTAAGGAGTAGAACTTACTTTCTTTATCTTAAGGAATCATGCTAGAAGAGAGATAGTTCACATACCTTTCGGCTAATATCCACAAGCTGCGAATACGCCGCACGAAGTATCAACCTATAATGGTCACAACAAGACTATCAACTTCTAGTCTCTAACGTAGAATAATACTAAGTATACGGCCTCTAATTCTACGGAAAATCGGCAAGACTTCCTTTGTTTCTACTCACTTTGCCACCTTTTTCAAGGCCGAATACAATAACCAACACGCCACATTTAAGGCTCAAATAACAACCAAACAAAGGGGATTACACGCCTTACAATACGTGTAAAATTCCACCCCACAATTAATACCAACTTAGTCCATAATCAAGCCATTCTCGGCTAACAACATAACCACAATTCAAAGTCTTTTCCAATCCTTTTCAAATTCCAAGTTCTAAGGTCTAACATGTTATATAGTCATAAACAAATTCAACAACTACAATTTCTTTCTTATACAACATGCGACGACTTTAAACTAATAATCAACTTGAATTCCAATCTTAAGGCAAAACATGCTAGATTTCGGATTAGGGTTCCAATAGCCAATACACTAATCCAACTACATAAAATATAACTCATGCTTGCTAATATCCATAGCTACAATCAATAAGTAAACTTAATTGCTAAAACGACAAAATTTATACCTTTCCAAGCCCTTAAAATTTCCAAGATTCAAAGTCGCGCCTTAGCAATTCTTAGCTCCTTTCCTTAGGTTCCAATCCGCTCCAAGCACTCCTGAGAGGCCTATGAAGAACCCATCTTCAAGTTCCAACTTCAAAGTTGAAGAACTCCACAAGTTTCCGCTTTGCGACTAATACGAAAACGTCGTTTTTTCGCAATCTTTCTATTGAGATATCTTTACAACACTCTTAGGAACCTTGGGTTTAAGTCTTGTGAACAAAGGATCACAAACTAAATTTTTTTTGTGTGGGATAAGTGCAAACCCGAGAGCAAGGTTCTCAAGAACAAGGCTCCTCTAATTTTTCTAAGTGTAGAAATGACAAGTCTTGCTACTAGTGTAGTATTTAAAACACATTGGAGGGCCTAGATTACAACAAATGTGAGGCTTGGATGGGTTTCACTAGGATCAAGCCCATGTGGACAAGTTGACAAGTCAACAATGTCATGCTAGCAAGACTAATCTTCCAAGATGGTCAATGACCATTTTACCCCCTTACTAATTCGACCAAGACCTTGTGGGGGTGCCACGTGTCGCCCTCTCATTCGCCCATAAAATTCTGTAACCCTCGTGGGCCCCACAAAAATGTAAAATTCCTCGGGTGGGCCCCACATGGCCAAATCCGTAAAAATAAACTTCCAAAAAAGTTAAGAGTTCCATACTCTTCAAATAATGCATTTTGAGAATCCATTTCTCAACAACGAACATTTTTCCTTTCCGGCGTTCGGAAGATTTTCCGTCGGAAAAACAATTCTTCCTTTCGTACTAATTTCTAAGTCTTGATTCCTTACGTACATTCTCTTATACATGTCCTAGACTTACGGGGTGTAACAAAATATTATGTGGATTGCGTATCCAGGTTGGTAATAATTGTATTATAGTTGGTATTATGACATACAGCTATACGGAGTTATGTATGAGGGTCATATATGTTACACCCCGTAAATTCAAGGACATGTTTAAGAGAATGTACGTAAGGAACACACGAATTGAAAAATTGGTACGAAAGAAAGAATTGTTTTTCCGACGGAAAATCTTCCGAACGTCGGAAAGGAAAAATGTTCGTTGATGAGAATTGGATTCTCAAAATGTATTATTTGAGGATTATGGAACTTATTATCGTTATAGAAATTTATTTTTACGAATTTGGTCACGTGGGGCCCACCCGAGAAATTTTACATTTTGTGGGGCCCACGAGGGTTACGAAATTTTATGGACGAATGGGAGGGAGACACGTGGCACCCCCCCCCCCCCCCCACATGGTCTTGGACGAAATAAGACAAGGGTAAAATGGTCATTGACCATTAAGGATGAACAAGTCTTGCTAGCTTGAGAAAATTTACCAAGTCAACTTGCCACTTGGATAAATATTTAATGTTCTTCATCCTAGCCACACATATGTTGATATATTGACCCTCCATTGTGTTATATATACACACTAGATGCAAGACAAGCTCTTCAACACTTAGAAAAAATTAGAGATGCCTTGTTCTTCATGTTGAGCTCTCGGGTTTAGCCCATTCTCCACACAATTTTTTTTTAGTTTGTGGTTATTTATTCACAAGACTTTAACCCAAGGTCCCTAAGGGTATTGTAAGGATATCTCAATAGAAAGATTTCGGAAAAACGATGTTTTCATGTTAGTCGCAAGGCGAAAACCTAAGTCGTTTTCATAGTTTTGGATTGGAAATGGAAGAGAAGTTGGTTGTGAACTTCTAAAGGCTTCAAATAGCAGATTGGAGCATAAAGAAAAGGAGCTAAGAATTGCTAAGGAGCGACTTTGAATCTTGGAATTTATAAGGGCTTATAAAGGTAACAATCTTGTCGTTTTAGCAATTAAGATTACTTATTGTTGTAGTTATGGATATTAGCAAGCATGAGATGTATCTATTATGAAGTTGATAAGTGTTATGGATATTGGAACCCTAATTCGAAACTAGCATGTTTAGCCTTTAAGATTTCAATTCAATTTGATTATTAGTTTAAGTCGTCACATGTTATATAAAGAAGGCATTGTAGTTGTTAAAATTGTTTATGACTATATAACATGTTAGACCTAAGGACTTGGATTGAAAAAAAAAGATTGGAAAGGACTTTTGTTGTTGTACAAGTTAGCCGAGAATGGCTTGGAATATGGAACTAGTTGGTATTAATTGTGGGGAAGAATTTTACACGTATTGTAAGGCGTGTAATCCTCTTTGATTGGTTTATGTATTGAGCCTTAAATATGGCATGTTGGTTATTGATTATTGGGACTTGAAAAAGGTGGAAAAGTATGTAGAAACAAAGGAGGTGCTGCCCGATTTTCCGTAGAATAAGAGACCGTATACTTAGTATTATTCTACGTTAGAAACTAGAAGTTGATAGTCGTGTTGTGGCCATTATAGGTTGACACTTCTACGTGCGGCGTATTCGACTTAGCTTGTGGATTAAGCCGAAAAGGTATGTGAACCATCTCTTCTTCTTCTAGCATGATTCCTTATGATAAAGAAAGTAAGTCGTACTCCTTAAATGATCCATTCCTTGGTTGTACTTGGATTGCCTATGTCACGACCCGACCAAGCTCGCGATCGTGCCCTACCCGCACCCTTTCGTGAAACATCGAGAATAGCAATGAACATACACAACTGAAAAATTACTTAAACATAACATAACAACAGGCTAGCCGATAAGGCCACCTTCTGAAAACTATATCAATAAAACAATACATTTTTCTTCTTCAACCCAATCCACAATGTGACTACGCACTTAAGAATAACAACTCAAGGGACGGGGCCCGCCATACCCCTGAATGTACAATAACTGACAATACCAGGGATAAGCCTCCGGAATAAATGAGCTTCTCAACAGCAGAACAGTGACTCTAATAGCGAGGATCAAGAACTCAGATTTACTCGCGACATTGAACGCACTTCAAGGAGGTCGAGACAACATGTACCAAATATGTGGCGAAATCAGCATCAGAACGAAATCATAAGTCTAAAATAAAAGCGAGACATGTATGATAACTCAATTAACAGTACACTGTGCCTTACTAACAATGAGAGTAAATAGGAGTATACTTACAATATAAAGTAGGAAAGCTCACGATCAAAGCAGGACCATCCGCCCGCAATATTATTAAGCAATCCTATTTCTGGGACTATTTCACCCGCATAGATCGCGTGGACCCGCATGAGGCATTCCTCGCATGGGACTATTTCACCCGCATAAGCCCTTACGGACTCGCATGAGGTATTCCTCGCATAGGCTGGACCCGCCCGCATGGGACTATTTCACCCGCATAAGCCCTACGGACTCGCATGAGGTATTCCTCGCATCGTGGGTAGCAAATCCACGGAAATATGCAATGCCACAAACCCGGGGAATGACCCCGCAACGAATAATATATCACTAGCACAAATCCGGCTACTACACATAACATAAGCACTGCCGGCTTATCATACAATACATAAGCAAGTTAAGAAATCCCCTAACTTCTTATTATTCTTGTTTATATACACTCTCATTTTAGTTTACCTAAGGCACTATCATATATAAAAAAAAGAAATCCGGGAATTTAACCCAAAGTACTACGTACTTCTATTCTTTTAAATGACTCATTTCATTATAAAACCGTCACGACCCGATTCCGGGCCCGTGACTGGTGCCTTACCCCGGGCACCCTAGTGATACAACATCAGAGAAAATCAGCGGAACATAAATCAATAACATGGAATAACAGAAGTATAAACAATAATCTGTGAACACTTGCCTTTCGGCATATATATAAACAACAACTCTTCCAACATGAACAGTTTAATCCTTTTTACAAACCCTGCCCACAACAGTACTACAGACCTCTACGAATGATATGACAACAACGACGGGACAGGGCCCCGTCATACCCCTGAATGTAAGCACCTATAACAATAGGGGACTATACCAAGATAAGCCTCCGGAGGAACGGAGCTTCCCAAACGCTGAACTGTGACCCTAAGAGCGAGGATCAACGACTGGTGTACCCTTACCTGCGGCATGAACGCAGCCCCCCGAAGGAGGTCGCACAACAGTACCAAGTATGTGAAATCAAAATATCAGAAATGAAATCATAATAGTCTATAACGCAGGAGACATGTATGATAACCAAACTACAGTTTACAATTAAATAGGCAGTCATGTCAAGTCAGGGACTCACGCCCTCAAAGTCATCACTCAAATATAACTATGGGTCTCAAGCCCATAACATCAATCATGCCCGTGGAATACCTTCATCACTGCCGGCAGTTTATGATCTAAAAGCACCGAATACACATGAACACGTGTCCCACTGTGTCCTAATAAAACATGCAGGTAAGTACGAAGGCATAACCGACTACTAACACCCACGCACCAACAAGGTCATAAAGCGTGTCATGATATCTGTCTGCACCGTCACATGATCAAAGCCGGTCACTCGCCTCGCAGATCCAATGCGCGCGTCTAGCCCCGAACTTTCCGCACTCGCGTAGGCCAACCTCATAGGCCCGCATGGTATTCCTCGCGTCGAGGGTAGCTACTCCCGGCATCGCCCCGACTCGCGATCGCGTAGCCACAAAGACCGCATGACCACAAGGCCGCAAACTAACCGGAACTCCCGTAGTTCCGCATGGATCCCCGGACCCGCATGAGGTATTCTCGAATCATGGTCCTGCATCACCGAGTCTACCCGCGACGGAGGCGACAACCTCCGAGACAAGTCAAGGTGAGTGGTACAATATCAACATAACGGTGATAGTCAACAACTTTAAGCGCGATCGGAAAGCCCCTTTACACTAACATCACAAGATACTAACACACGTAGCATCCTAGCATGTTTACTTATCAATCAACAAGAAAGTATTACAAGACTATCACAAACCAACACAATCAAGTTATACACAGGTACTTTCTACTATATGTCAACAAGTTCGGGTTTATCCCCAAAGTACTTCATACGTTAATTCTTTAAAAGATACGTTACTGTCACGAAGTCACACAATACGTAGTATATGAAAATAGAGTGATTATCTTTTGAAGTAAATCAAAACACTTACCTTTGTAAAATCAAGTAACAACATTATTTTCCAAGCGTCAAGTTTGCCTAATTTCAAATGTTCACGTTTCTTATTTTAGAAAGGTTTAAGTAGTTCATCGTCTTATTTATTTAAGAGTATAATTCTCTTTTAAACCATCCGAGAAACATAAGCCTTATATGTGAGTAGGATATTACGGTTTATAACAATCTTATTACAAAGACCATGATCTAGGAAATATCATTTTGTCTCATCTTAGCTATGCGGATGGAAGTTTCTACCGGTTTTAATAATACTTAATCACAAAACATTTCCTTTTATTAACGCGATGGTTTGTCGATACACATTCCGATTTCAAATCAAGAAACATTCTTAAGCCGTTATACCTAACTTCCCATAAAGCTAGTATAACTCTTAAGTTTTTCAAAACCAAGTATTACTTCTTCTTTAAAATGATTCAAAATCTTTTGAAATACTTCAAGTTCTTTATTATCACATAACCAGCCATTATAGTTCAAATCGATTACCTTTTAAAACCACAAGTATTTTCTTACCTACATAAAGTCGTTATAACCAACTTCCCATAAAGCCGTTATAACACTTTATGTTTTAGACCAATCAAATATATTTAACACATGTACGTCTATCGTACTACATAGTTACACACATATCATGCTAGAAGAGATAGGAAGAGGTTCACATACCTCGCGACGAGTATCGACTAATAGCAAAACGCTCAAGTACCTCGCCGTCACTACTCCTTAAGCCAAGTAGATCGCGCCACACGTAGTACTTCAACCTATAAGGCCACAAGGCGCTTATTAACATCTAGATCTTATCGTAGAACATTCTACGAAGAATTCCGCAACATGGCAGCGTAAATCTCCTCCTCTATCGGGGCCGGCTACCAAGCCAACCAGGGGGGGGTTATACGTCTTATCCGGACGTGCACAATTCTACCTCACAGAAAAGTTACACAAGTCTACTGTAATACAGTCCTATGTAATTACAGTTCAGTACTCTTCTTTCGAAAAGGTTTCTTATTATTCAGGCTTAAGTCAAAAGACATTGCCGACAGACTACGTTCAGTTCTATATATAGTATACTTCAACTATATATTCTAACAACATGTAATTTCCAATTACAATAGGGGGACAAGATAATTACCTCGATAAGCCCATAATTATCCAAGTATAAAGTCGATCCTGGGCATCGTTTAGCTCCAACTCCGTGCGCTCCAACCCGCTCCAAACCACCCTTAGAAGTTCTAACCAACTTCTACATAACACTCCAACAACTATGGAGATTTCCCTTAGGGTTTCGGTTTTGTGACTGACGGGAAGTATAATAGTATTTTTCTGGGCTTTTGTATAAGTGTAACCTTGGGAATACTACAAGGTATTTGGGCCAGGGTATTTGGGCATTACAACAATAATAGGAGAGTATTTCTATACCACAAAAGGGGGGTATTTTACGAAAACAACTAGGCTAGGGGGGGGGTACACTCTCGGATAGCACCCCTAGAGGGGGGGTGCTCTCGGCCACAAGGGGGAGGCCCTCGGCCGAACTCAACACAAGGGGAGGGAGAAGGAGAGCTTTCAAGACTTAGGCAAATTTATGGATGAATTAGTCTTCAAAGGGGTGGGTATTTATAGGTCAAGTGAAGGCCAACCAATGGCCAAGATCTTGCCAAGTGATAGGCAAGTGTATGGCCTAGATTCACCCATGTGTCCTTGACCAACTAACACACAAAAATATCCTACCAACTCCCCTTGACCAACAAGGCCAATTCGTCCAACCCTCCATTTACCGCCCACTCACGTCCGCCAATGAGAGGGTGCCAAGTGGCGCCCTCTTGTTGGCCCAACACGTTTCGTCTCTCGGAAAAATCCGTAAAAAATAAAAATGACATAGCCGGAAATTCCCCTACGAAAGCTGTGGAAACGTTTCGTCGAAAATCGACTCTAACCGGGTGTTGTGAACAAAAAAAATTCGGCCAAGCCTATTCTCAAGTTCAAATTTTCTACGTACGTCCTTACGAACATACTCTGAAAATACGGGGTATAACATTCTCCCCTCCTTAGAAACATTCGTCCCGAATGTTCCTTCTAAGTCTCAAAAACCAACGTGCGCCAGTATAGTCTTCACTACTATACTTACGAAACAATCCTTGCCACACATGGCCACAGAAACAACTTGCGCAAAATACTTACATTCAAGTCCACGAGGAAACACCTCTAACATCACCACCAACACCCCTCTCCGGGGTCTAAAACATACTTCCTTCGCACCTTCTCTTTACAAAAGAAATGATCACATCAATGCTCGCCATACATGCTCGCTTCTTCCCGATACCACTTTTGTCACTTTGCCGCGAGGTTCTAGTGTCACTCCGGCGACCCAACAAATGGTACCGGACTACATGCGATCCCTGAGGATGTCGTACACTTCTTGTACACTAGAACTCTTACCACATTTCTGATACTGCTTCAGTTTCCAAAACTCGGGGTTACTATCTCTAACGTGGTCATCATTAACTGGGAACACTCTGGATGGATCTCCGATTTCCTTCTCGAACATAACACGAAAGACTGGACGCACTGCCTCCTAAGTCGGACGGCAAATGCTAACATATAGGCAACCTGGCCTATCCCTCTCATGAACTCAAAAGGCCCAAAGTAACTCGGGCTAAGTTTCCTCTTACACCCTATCCGGGGTGGTACCTTCAGGAAGACCGACCGTCAACCTGCATTCTAAGCGTCGTCGCCGATAATCCGCACGATTCCTCCGAGCTGCCAAAAACCTCTTCTGGATAAGCTTCACCCTATCTACATCCTGCTGAACACGTATGTACCAACTATCTGAATCTTGCCAACGTCGACCCAATCGACCGGCAACTTACACTTCCGCCCCTACAAGGCGTCACAAGGCGATATCCGAACACTGAAATGGTAGCTATAAAACACTTCCCCAACAGGAGATAACAATCCTCACAACTACCCCTGAAATCCAAACACTAGCCCAAGGGCGAACGCGATACGGAGACTCACCTGAGTTCCTAACCCTGCCTGGTAAAACTTCCCGAAAGAAACAGCCGTAACCTGGGCTCCACTGTCTGTTCATAAGGTGAAAGCAGGCACCCCGTGCAGCCTTACCACCTTTCTGATATATCATCACTGCCAAGCAACGGTCCTGACTGAAAAACACGATGGGCTGACCCCATCGGCCCGACTACTGGTCGAACGCATCCACGAACTCGTACGCTGGTTAACTAAACTTGGGCCTAACATCCTCGTGACCCTACCACCCGGCGGGACCACCACAAACTGACCCCACCACCAAACAGGCCGCGGGTTGACCCGCAACATGGCCTCAACCCGACCCGGCAATGCGCAAAACATTAGCTCCCCGATCCGGAACAATCTCTCAAATCACGTTACGAAAACCTAGCGGTCTTCTTAGTTCAACTACCCTCTTCCATTTCACACTACTTAGGGACCTATCCCAAACATAGCTCACGTGCACTATGCACTCCAATAAGGATCAAACATGACACTACACCTTCGCTCCAGATGGCCTTACCTCTAAGGTCTCTACGTATAACACTCTAAGGCTCACACCTTCTCTATCCCCCAAAATCTTACTCGGTTAACCCACCATGATTTCCTAATCACAATTTACACACTGCTATCAGAACATAGCACTTAAGGTATACTCACCTTATCACATAAACAAACTCTAGAGGGTTAAAGATATGCATGTATCTCGCCACTCCTTAGTCGTTCTAAATACCCGCCGTAGGCATAGCTAAGGAAGATGACAAACTACCCACCGATCCTGAAGGCTAAGTCCTCCTACAAGGACATTCTTCCGACATCAGACCCTGACGGTCGTAGGTACAACAAATACCAACTAAAAGACGACATTCCCCGGGATGGCGTCGCCACAATGAACCTAAGATCCGAGCTCGACCAACTCTTGCATACCCCGAACGTCCTGAAATTCGTGGAGGACCTCTCTGCACTGGTGGATGTGCATAATATAATCTGCTGGTGAGGTGACTCGCCTCGAAAGTTACCAAAGGACCTTGCTGCCGCCTCTTCTCGCCCTTCGTTAACCCATCGATCTCTACGCTTTCTCACTGCGCATAAGCCCGTACACAGGCCATGCTCAAGCCTAACTGAAGAATTACTCTTACACAACCCTCTCTTAGGTAGTCATCAAGACTCGCGGTACATCGGTATACTCTCTGGTAGCCAAATCCATAGCTAGTAACAGGGTCGCCTTCTTGCAATCTAAATTCACTGTTCCCGGTCGTGGAACTGAAGGTTCAAATATCATGGCCGCAGTAGGAACTGCCGCCGCCGTGCTAAACTCTGCTGGGGCTAGTGACGTCGCAGAACTCTCCAAATGAAGCACTACCCTAGGTAAAGATTGGGCGTGTGCCCACGTAACCCTCTGTACTCAACTCGCAGCTCCCTCGGCTGCCTTGCCCTCCTGGGTCCGGGTTGCCCTACGCGGAGGCATAACGGTAAGGGAAAGAAATACGTTAGAGGGTCTAACTTACAACACAGCTCTAAGGCACGATCTCAGAGTGAGAAGAATAGAAACCAATCCTAAATATCCTATAGCCTCCTGATTATTGGTGTGGTGCACAACACACCGATAATCAAGACTCTACTGGATACGGTCTGTAGACACTTTCCGAGGATTAACTGCTCTGATACCACTTTTGTCACGACCCGATTCCGGGCCCGTGACTGGTGCCTTACCCCGGGCACCCTAGTGATACAACATCAGAGAAAATCAGCGGAACATAAATCAATAACATGGAATAACAGAAGTATAAACAATAATCTGTGAACACTTGCCTTTCGGCATATATATAAACAACAACTCTTCCAACATGAACAGTTTAATCCTTTTTACAAACCCTACCCACAACGATTACTGCACTTACGAATGATATGACAACAACGACGATGTGGCCCGTCATACCCCTGAATGTAAGCACCTATAACAACAGGGGACTATACCAAGATAAGCCTCCGGAGGAACGGAGCTTCCCAAACGCTGAACTGTGACCCTAAGAGCGAGGATCAACGACTGGTGTACCCTTACCTGCGGCATGAACGCAGCCCGGGCGAGGTCGATAACAGGTACCAAGTATGTGAAACTGAAAATACTGTAAATGAAATCATAATAGTCTATAACGCAGGAGACATGTATGATAACCAAACTACAGTTTACAATTAAATAGGCAGTCATGTCAAGTCAGGGACTCACGCCCTCAAAGTCATCACTCAAATATAACTATGGGTCTCAAGCCCATAACATCAATCATGCCCGTGGAATACCTTCCTCACTGCCGGCAGTTTATGATCTAAAAGCACCAAGAAATACACATGAACACCAGGTCCCACCTGTGTCCTAATAAAACAGTACAGGGTAAGTACGAAGGCATAACCGACTACTAACACCCACAGTACCAACAAGGTCATAAACTGTGTCATGATATCTGTCTAGACCGTCACATGATCAAAGCTGGTCACTCGCCCGCAGTATCCAATGTGCGCGTCTAGCCCTGGAACTCTCCGCAGCTCCGCATAGGCCAACCTCATAGGCCCGCATGAGGTATTCCTCGCATCGAGGGTAGCTACTCCCCGGCATCGTCCTGGACTCGCAGTCCGCATGGCCACAAAGACCGCATGACCACAAGGGCCGCAAACTAACCTGGAACTCCCGTAGTTCCGCATGGATCCCCTGGACCCGCATGAGGTATTCTCGAATCATGGTCCCAGACCGCCTGAGTCTACCCCGCATCGGAGGGCAGCTTAACCTCCGGAGACAAGTCAAGGTGAGTGGTACAATATCAACATAACGGCTGATAGTCAACAACTTTAAGCGCAGTCGAGGGGAAAGCCCCTTTACACTAACATCACAAGATACTAACACACGTAGCATCCTAGCATGTTTACTTATCAATCAACAAGAAAGTATTACAAGACTATCACAAACCAACACAATCAAGTTATACACACAGGGTACTTTCTACTATATGTCAACAAGTTCGGGTTTTTATCCCCAAAGTACTTCATACGTTAATTCTTTAAAAGATACGTTACTTTCACAGAAGTCACACAATACCCGTAGTATATGAAAATAGAGTGATTATCTTTTGAAGTAAATCAAAACACTTACCTTTGTAAAATCAAGTAACAACATTATTTTCCAAACGTCCAAGTTTGCCTAATTTCAAATGTTCACGTTTCTTATTTTAGAAAGGTTTCGTAGTTCATCGTCTTATTTATTTAAGAGTATAATTCTCTTTTAAACCATCTGAGAAACATATGCCTTATAGGGGCGTAGGATATTCGGTTTATAACAATCTTATTACAATGACCATGATCTAGGAAATATCATTTTGTCTCATCTTAGCTTACATGCGGATGGAAGTTTCTCTGGTTTTAATAATACTTAATCTGTCAAAACATTTCCTTTTATTAACGCCGCGGTGGTTTGTCGATACACATTCGATTTCGAAATCAAGAAACATTCTTAAGTCGTTATACCTAACTTCCCATAAAGCTAGTATAACTCTTAAGTTTTTCAAAACCAGGTATTACTTCTTCTTTTAAAATGATTCAAAAATCTTTTGAAATACTTCAAGTTCTTTATTATCACATAACCAGCCGATTATAGTTCAAATCGATTACCTTTTAAAACCACAAGTATTTTCTTACCTACATAAAGTTGTTATAACCAACTTCCCATAAAGCCGTTATAACACTTTATGTTTTAGACCAATCAAATATATTTAACACATGTTCGTCTATCGTACTACATAGTTACACACATATCATGCTAGAAGAGATAGGAAGAGGTTCACATACCTCGCGAGTATCGACTAATAGCAAAACGCTCAAGTACCTCAAGCCGCCGCTACTCCTTAAGCCAAGTAGATCGCGCCACACGTAGTACTTCAACCTATAAGGCCACGCGCGCTTATTAACATCTAGATCTTATCGTAGAACATTCTACGTAAAATTCGCAAGACCCCGCAACAAACGTAAATCTCCTCTTCTATCGGGGCCGGATACCAAGCCAACCAGGGGGGGTTATACGTCTTATCCGGACGTGCACAATTCTACCTCACGAAAAGTTACACAAGTCTCATCTGATACACCCTATGTAATTACGATTCGAGACTTTCTTTCAAAAGGTTTCTTATTATTCAGCTTAAGTCAAAAGACATTGCCGACGGACTACGTTGATTCTATATATAGTATACTTCAACTATATATTCTAACAACATGTAATTTCCAATTACAATAGGGACAAGATAATTACCTCGATAAGCCCATAATTATCCAAGTATAAAGTCGATCCTGGGCATCGTTTAGCTCCAACTCCGTGCGCTCCAACCCGCTCCAAACCACCCTTAGAAGTTCTAACCAACTTCTACATAACACTCCAACAACTATGGAGATTTCCCTTAGGGTTTCGGTTTTGTGACTGACGGGAAGTATAATAGTATTTTTCTGGGCTTTTGTATAAGTGTAACCTTGGGAATACTACAAGGTATTTGGGCCAGGGTATTTGGGCATTACAACAATACTAGGAGAGTATTTCTATACCACAAAAGGGGGGTATTTTACGAAAACAACTAGGCTAGGGGGGGTACACTCTCGGCTAGCACCCCTAGAGGGGGGGTGCTCTCGGCCACAAGGGGGAGGCCCTCGGCCGAACTCAACACAAGGGGAGGGAGAAGGAGAGCTTTCAAGACTTAGGCAAATTTATGGATGAATTAGTCTTCAAAGGGGTGGGTATTTATAGGTCAAGTGAAGGCCAACCAATGGCCAAGATCTTGCCAAGTGCAAGGCAAGTGTAGGGCCAAGATTCACCCATGTGTCCTTGACCAACTAACACACAAAAATATCCTACCAACTCCCCTTGACCAACAAGGCCAATTCGTCCAACCCTCCCTTTACCGCCCACTCACGTCCGCCAATGAGAGGGTGCCAAGTGGCGCCCTCTTGTTGGCCCAACACGTTTCGTCTCTCGGAAAAATCCGTAAAAAATAAAAATGACATAGCCGGAAATTCCCCTACGAAAGCTGTGGAAACGTTTCGTCGAAAAACGACTCTAACCGGGTGTTGTGAACAAAAAAAAATTCGGCCAAGCCTATTCTCAAGTTCAAATTTTCTACGTACGTCCTTACGTACATACTCTGAAAATACGGGGTATAACAAAAACTTCCAAGATACTAATAACCGTAGTATCAAGTTACAATTTCTTTTCAAGACAAGTCACAATACTTTTAGAAATAAAAATTAGGCTTCTAAATCAAGTGACTTCTTCTCTCGTAAAAACCTTAGGCAATTGATGCCTTTAAATCAAATTGCCTTTCAATAAATCAAGCCATTTATCTTTCCATAAAGCCGATATAACCAACTCCCCATAAAGTCGTTATATTCACTTTATGTCTTAGTCAAGTACAATTTCCTATCCAAGGGACTTATACGTTTAAAACAAAACAAGTATCACATACTTTAAAACTCTTCAAGTCCCTTAACATACTTAAATTACTTAGAGTAAACCACTCTTTAAACTTTCCATAACAACAAGTATCAAAATACTTTCAACATTTTTAATGTCTCTTAACTTTTGAAAACCAAGATATCCTTAAATATTAAACAAGTGAGTTAATTACCTAACTCAAACAATTTGGGCATTCTTAAAATAAGCCAAGGATATCAAATAGACTAGATTGTCAAAATCTTGTACGTCTACCGTACTATACATTTACAACTTAATCATGCTCAAAAGATAAGAAAGTTCCACATACCTCTTCGGTTTAATCCACTTGCTAAGTCCAATCGCCGTACGTAGTATGCCAACCTATAATGACCATAGTACGTCTATTAACTTCTAGTTTCAAACGTAGAATATTCCAAGTGCAAGTCACTAAATTCTACGGAAAATCGGACAGCACTTCCTTTGTTTCTACTCACTTTGCCACCTTTTTCAAGGTCGAATTCAATAACCAAACACGCCACATTTAAGGCCCAACAAAGTAGTTAACAATAGGGGATTACACGCTTAAACAAGACATGTAAAATTCCGCCCCACAATGTAAAACAACTAGTCAAAACTACAATGTCCATTCGGCTAAACATAGGGACAACAATACAAATCGTTTCCAATCCCTTTTCAATCCAAGTGGTTAGTATAACATGATATCAAGCCGCAATCGATTACAACTACTACAATCCTCAAGTAGGTAAACATGCGACGATTCTAATTAACGACCAAAATTGTATTTCAATTTCAAAAGGCTAATCATGCCATTTCGGTTTTGGACTCCTAAAATTCCATAATGCTTATCAAACTTCATAACACATATCACATGATCATTTCTAACTTATAACAACATGGAATCTTCAATTACAAAAGTAAGACGAAGATTATACCTCAATTGCCCAAATATGATCCAAGATCACAAGTCGCTCCTTAGCAACTTTAGCTCCTCCTTTCGACGTTCCAATCCACTCCAAGCAACCCTTAGAAGCTTATGAATAACTCATCTTCAAGTTCCAACTTCAAAGTTGAAGAACTCATTAACTTTCCGCCTTGTGACTAATACGAAAACACCATTTTTCCGGGATCTTTCTATTGAGAAACACTTACAATACCCTTAGGTACCTTGGTTTAAAGTTGGGAGATTATAGGACAACAAACAAAAAAATTTCTTGAAACCCTCAAGCAAAGCCGAGAGCACCCCTTTAGGTTCTTCAAGATTTTTGTAAAAATTTGACTAAGTGTTGAAGCTTGTCTTGCATTAGTACACATATATAACCAATTGGAGGGTCTAGATTAGAACAAATGGGTGGTTCGGATGAGTTTCACATGGATCTTGCCCAAGTGGCCCTTGGACTTTTAGTCAACTATGTCAAGCTAAGCCATTTGCAAGACTTGGTCATCTCACTAATGGTCAAATGACCCTTTTGCACATGGTAAATTTCATCCAAGACACTAAGGGGGGGTGACACGTGTCGCCCTCTCATTCGTCGCAATCTTTCGTTTTCCGTCAATTTCATAATTCTGATAAATTTTTACTCGTCTCTAATCTTAACATCTTTTTGTTCTCACGAACGTTCTTATAAACATATCCTGAAATTCCGAGGTGTAACATTCTTCCCCCCTTAGAAACATTCGTCCCCGAATGTTCTTTTGGGAGTCAAACTTAAAGATAGCGACATAGTCTTCTTTTACAACCCCTACATACCAATAATACCACACGAGGCCACATAATAATACTCATACCAAAATGTCAAATCGAACCCCACGTGTCAACATCGGTTATCAGCATAAAGCTTCCGCTGACTCTGAGCTTACTAGTAATCTTTCCTGGATAAGCTTCGCCTTATCCACAGCCCGCTGAATCCAGTATGGGCCAAATAACTGAACCTCGCCTATGTCGAACTCACCAACCGGCGAGCTACACTTCCTTACAAACAAGGCCTCAATCAGGGCCATCCGAAAACTGGAAGGATATATGTTATCGTACGTAACACGACAAGAGGCAATCAACCTTCCCGGCTATTCCTGAAATCAAAAACACAGGCCCGCAACCTATCCTCAAGTGCCTGGATAGTACGCTCTGCCTGACCGTCGGTCTGAGGGTGTAATGCAACCCTGAGACTCACATGTGTCCCTAATCCTTTCTGAAAAACCTCCAGAAGTTATCCGCAACCGAGCTCATCTATCTGTAATCATAAGCGTAGGAACCCCGTGCAGTCTCACAATCTCTCTGCTATACAAGCTAGTATAAACCTCAGCCGAGTAAGTGGTCCCAATCCGAAAGAACACAGCTGGTTTCGCCAGCCTAATTACCATGACCCCCAGGGAGTCGCACTTCCTCCGAGTACGATGCCACCCTGTAACAAGATCCATATTAATTACCTCTCATATCTAGGTTGGGATTTCAATCGCCTGCAATAGCCCACTGGGCTTCTGGTGCACAACCATGACCTGCTACAAACTCGGACACTAAGCAGTAAACTCCGCTATGTCCCCTTTCCGGTCATCTTACCCATACATACATCTGAGGTCACGACACGACTTAGTCGGCCCCAAACAATTAGAGCAATAAGCACTGCGTGCCTCCCCTAAAACCTGCTGACTAGTCCTGCAGCACCGGGTACACGCAATCTATCCTCATCTCACAGCACCCCATCCGGTGCTACTCAAACAGGCTCTTCTCCTCTCGGAGAGCCGTATCTCGATACCGTATCATAACTGGATCCTCATACTGTCGCCTCTTTACTTCCTCAACAATGGAAGACTCGGCAACCTCTCGGATCTGAACTTCATTAACCTTGGAAACAAATAATCGAACCCCTAGGCTCGGTAACTGAAGAATCTTACGGACTACATCCTGTCTATCTGGCTGCCCATCTGGCAGACTACCCTTAGGTCCACCACAAAGAGTATCTGTAACTGTCTTGGCTTTCTCCGGATGGTATAGGATATAAATATCACAATCCTTGAGTAACTCTAACCACCATCGCTGTCGCAACTTCTACTGCCTCAGTCTGCAGATATACCGGGGGCTTTTGTGGTCTGCACAAGTATCCACATGAAGTCTGTATATACGTCATGCCCCCCCCCCCAAATCTTCAAGGCATGATTTAACTGCCGCCAGCTCTAAATCGTGAGTGGCGCAATTTCCTTTCCTGCTTCCCTAACTACTGGGAAAACATAGGTTCTATCCTTATCGGGTTGCGTCAGCACACAACCTAGCCCAACACCCAATGTGTTATCATAAAAACCTAACCCTCTAGTCTTTCAGGAGGAGTTAGAACTGTAGTCGAGTCAACTTATCTTCCAAAAACTGGAAATCTTTTTCATTTTTGCGAAAAATATTCGGGTATCCTTATCCTCAATCATGACTCCTATTTCCTTTTATCTATTGCAACCAAACTTGGTCACTAAACTTAGACTTAATTCCTTTGCTTTCCTCATGGCTAAGACTTACTGTCAATCACAATTTAGGGGGGGGGGGAGGTTTTCCTTGATTTCGTCAAGTAGTAACCCGATTATTTTCTCCCAGCTCGCAGAGCTTATAGTCAGGTATTCAACCTCAATTCACGTAATTGCATACTCCAATTGACTTGTCAAGATTTCTTATCGTTCGAGTGTTTACTCGTCTCTCCTGTAAGTTATTTCACGTTGTCCTGGGATCCCTTATCCTCCCCTCCCCCCCGTAACTTCTTACTATATTTCTTGTCAGAACATGTGTTACCACATTTCCTCGAAGCGTTCTTACTGCCCATTATCTACTAACGGTCTTTACACTCGTCTGGGGTAATCATGACTTGTGCAACTGACATTTATATCATTACGATACTTCCTCGACCAATTCGTACGTCGTTCTTAATTACCCCAACACAACACTTTTCCCACGGCTATCTACAACTGTAACCCATGGCATGACGATACCGAAGACCTTACCAGTCTTATATCCTTCGTCTAAACAACATGGGTACACGCAACCCCATAATACGCAAAACTGTCCTTTTTCGTGAGGAAGAGAACTTATCTCCCTTTCTTAAACTTTCCTTGGAGTCACAACCCTAATCACAGGGTCCTCTTGCGGTCCAGTAATTAGCTAATCATCACGCACCGCCTTAAAGTCATGTATATTTTCAAAACCTACCAGAGTTGCCCTTCCTTCACGGCAAAGATTCGTACTTATTTTATTCTTGCCTTGTACATTTTCCTGAAATTATCCGGAAGGTCGTGGCCCTGACCGCCACCCTACACCAACTCCAAGTACTTCCAAGGGCACTTAACATAAATTCCTTCAAATTCATTTATTACTTACTTTCTGCATTAGTTTTTGCCTCAAATGAACAAGTCACACAGACTTATAAAATCAACAATGTCAAAGAAGGAAGGATAATTCACTGGTTACCACCACTTCTCTTCCTTTCTACTCGATAACCGACTTACCAGAAAACTGGAATCGAGTCAATCTCTCTCTGCAATCAATGTTGGCATAACAAGAGGCCAACTAGTCCGAACTCATAATGATCTCAATGTCATAATTTCGCTAGGTCTGCTAGTGGTCCAACGATCGCATCTACACGCAATTATCTACTCGCCGCTACCACCCAAAACTTACGTGTAGTCACCTCGAAAGGTTCTCATGGATTCGTGTTTTATCTCTTTACACTTGGTTGCTCTCTTTTCACCGTCGCACTCTTTCTCAGACTTCCAAATTTATACTAGCATACGCACATAAATTCCATACTAGTTCTGGCCTCCACTCTTTGGAGTTTCTAAATTAAACAATACAAGGCCCATTCCGGCTCTCACAACCTGGTTCCGGTGGAACACGTCCACGAACCCGTAAAATAATTAACTAAACTTGGGCCTTGCACCCTCGTGACCCTGTCACATAGCGGGACTACTACCAACTGATCCCATTCCCTTCAAGTTATGGGGCGACCCTTAATAGATTCTCAACCCGACTCGGCGTCGTATTTAACTCTTTTCATTGGTCTGTCTTAACTCTTTACTACCCGAGAAGGCCTTATATATCTAAGGTCTCGGTGGTAATCACATTCTCAGGCTCGCAATTTCCGGGCTCCAAGCCTAACTTATCAGTCCCCCCAAAAACGGGTACAACACTTCTCAATATACTATAATCGGGTTGTCTTGTCCACAACAACCATACTTACTCCATACGGATCTCACCCGTACCATTCCCTTAAGCATACCATGTAGCTTAAGTTACTAACATAATCTTCCATTAAGTTCCTTAATAATAACTTCTTAAGGGTCCATTTCATTCTCACATAACTCATCATCACCTAATTATCTCAAATTAGCACGTAAAACCTTGATGAGAGTTCATTAAACTGTTTCATACCTTCCCGGTAATTAATTTTTTTTTTCTTTACCAAATCCTGGTAATCTAAAATCATCCTAGGCAACACATATGTGACCCCCATACATAAATCCGTATAGTTGTATGTCCCAATACCAACTATACTACAAACATTACCAACCTGGATACGCAATCCGCATAATCTTTCCTGGGTCACTGCTGCCTTTCTCGTAGCTGCAAACAATCATAACCTGTTAGGGGGAGACGACCCTAACCATACAGCTCTATCGCACGATCTTAGAGTGAGAAGAATGGAAACCAATCCTAAATGTCCTGCAACCTCCTGATTATAGATGTGGTGCACAACACATCGATAATCAAGACTCTACTAGACACGGTCTGTAGACACTTTCCGAGGACTAACTGCTCTGATACCACTTTTGTCACGACCACCAAGCTCACGATCGTGCCCTACTCGCACCCTTTCATAAACATCGAGAATAGCAATGAACATACACAATCAAAAAGTACTTAAACATAACATAACAACAAAGCAGCCGATAAGGCCACCTTCAAAACTATATCAATAAAACAATACATTTTTCTTCTTCAACCCAATCCACAATGTGACTACGCACTTAAGAATAACAACTCAAGGGACAGGCCCCGCCATACCCTGAATGTACAATAACCGACAATACCGAGGATAAGCCTCCGGAATAAAGGAGCTTCTCAACAGCTGAACAGTGACCCTAAGAGCGAGGATCAAGAACTCAGACTTCACTGCGACATTTAACGCGGCCCAAGGAGAGGTCGAGACAACATGTACCAAATATGTGGCGAAATCAGCATCAGAACGAAATCATAAGTCTAAAATAAAATCGAGACATGTATGATAACTCAATTAACGAAGACATCGTGCCTTACTAACAATGAGAGTAAATAGGAGTATACTTACAATATAAAGTAGGAAAGCTCACGATCAAAGCAGGACCATCCGCCCGCAGTATTATTAAGCAATCCTATTTCTGGGACTATTTCACCCGCATAGATCGCGTGGACCCGCATGAGGCATTCCTCGCATGGGACTATTTCACCCGCATAAGCCCTTACGGACTCGCATGAGGTATTCCTCGCATAGGCTGGACCCGCCCGCATGGGACTATTTCACCCGCATAAGCCCTACAGACTTGCATGAGGTATTCCTCGCATCGTGGGTAGCAAATCTACGGAAATATGCAATGCCACAAACCCGGGGAATGACCCCGCAACGAATAATATATCACTAGCACAAATCCGCATTACACATAACATAACATAAGCACTGCCGGCTTATCATACAATACATAAGCAAGTTAAGAAATCCCCTAACTTCTTATTATTCTTGTTTATATACACTCTCATTTTAGTTTACCTAAGGCACTATCATATATAAAAAAAAGAAATCCGGGAATTTAACCCAAAGTACTACGTACTTCTATTCTTTTAAATGACTCATTTCATTATAAAACTTCCAAGATACTAATAACCATAGTATCAAGTTACAATTTCTTTTCAAGACAAGTCACAATACTTTTAGAAATAAAAATTAGGCTTCTAAATCAAGTGACTTCTTCTCTCGTAAAAACCTTAGGCAATTGATGCCTTTAAATCAAATTGCCCTTCAATAAATCAAGCCATTTATCTTTCCATAAAGCCGATATAACCAACTCCCCATAAAGTCGTTATATTCACTTTATGCCTTAGTCAAGTACAATTTCCTATCCACGGGACTTATACGTTTAAAACGAAACAAGTATCACATACTTTAAAACTCTTCAAGTCCCTTAACATACTTAAATTACTTAGAGTAAACCACTCTTTAAACTTTCCATAACAACAAGTATCAAAATACTTTCAACATTTTTAAAGTCTCTTAACTTTTGAAAACCAAGATATCCTTAAATATTAAACAAGTGAGTTAATTCCCTAACTCAAACAATTTGGGCATTCTTAAAATAAGCCAAGGATATCAAATAGACTAGATTGTCAAAATCTCAGACGCTCACCGTACTATACATTTACAACTTAATCATGCTCAAAAGATAAGAAAGTTCCACATACCTCTTCGGTTTAATCCACTTGCTAAGTCCAATCGCCGTACGTAGTATGCCAACCTATAATGACCATAGTACGTCTATTAACTTCTAGTTTCAAACGTAGAATATTCCAAGTGCAAGTCACTAAATTCTACGGAAAATCGGACAGCACTTCCTTTGTTTCTACTCACTTTGCCACCTTTTTCAAGGTCGAATTCAATAACCAAACACGCCACATTTAAGGCCCAACAAAGTAGTTAACAATAGGGGATTACACGCTTAAACAAGACATGTAAAATTCCACCCCACAATGTAAAACAACTAGTCAAAACTACAATGTCCATTCGGCTAAACATAGGGACAACAATACAAATCGTTTCCAATCCCTTTTCAATCCAAGTGGTTAGTATAACATGATATCAAGCCGCAATCGACATAACTACTACAATCCTCAAGTAGGTAAACATGCGACGATTCTAATTAACGACCAAAATTGTATTTCAATTTCAAAAGGCTAATCATGCCATTTCGGTTTTGGACTCCTAAAATTCCATAATGCTTATCAAACTTCATAACACATATCACATGATCATTTCTAACTTATAACAACATGGAATCTTCAATTACAAAAGTAAGACGAAGATTATACCTCAATTGCCCAAATATGATCCAAGATCACAAGTCGCTCCTTAGCAACTTTAGCTCCTCCTTTCGACGTTCCAATCCACTCCAAGCAACCTTTAGAAGCTTATGAATAACTCATCTTCAAGTTCCAACTTCAAAGTTGAAGAACTCATTAACTTTCCGCCTTGCGACTAATACGAAAACACCTTTTTTCCGGGATCTTTCTATTGAGAAACACTTACAATACCCTTAGGTACCTTGGTTTAAAGTTGGGAGATTATAGGACAACAAACAAAAAAAATTCTTGAAACCCTCAAGCAAAGCCGAGAGCACCCCTTTAGGTTCTTCAAGATTTTTGTAAAAATTTGACTAAGTGTTGAAGCTTTTCTTGCACTAGTACACATATATAACCAATTGGAGGGTCTAGATTAGAACAAATGGGTGGTTCGGATGAATTTCACATGGATCTTGCCCAAGTGGCCCTTGGACTTTTAGTCAGCTATGTCAAGCTAAGCCATTTGCAAGACTTGGTCATCTCACTAATGGTCAAATGACCCTTTTTCCCATGGTAAATTTCGTCCAAGACACTAAGGGGGGTGACACGTGTCGCCCTTTCATTCGTCGTAATATTTCGTTTTCCGTCAATTTTATAATTCCGATAAATTTTTACTCGTCTCTAATCTTAACATCTTTTTGTTCTCACGAACGTTCTTATAAACATATCCTGAAATTCCGGGGTGTAACAGCCTAATATAGAATTTGTTCTATATACTTCCTTGATTGTACTTTGATGTTTAAATTGTAAGTTGTTATAATCCATTTCCTTAATGAAGTTTGGATTCTCAAAGGTGAAAGTATTTTACTTAAAGTACATAGAGTCTTGAAAAGGAAGTGGTTTCCAAATATTTTGGCTAGTGCCTTAGTTCCAAAACCTAAAGGTTGTTATAACGACTTTAGGGGAGTCAAAGGAGTGATTTACTTAGTTGATTTAAAAGAGGAGAAATGACATGAATTAAAGAGAAGTAACTTATTTTAAAGGTGTGAGTTACTTGAGATTTAAAGGTAGAGGAATCTTGATTTATAAAGTTAAGAAACTTGATTTCTAAATATTAAGAGACTTGAAGTATTTTGAAAGTTAAGAAACTTGATTTGAAAGTATGTGATACTTGGTTTTAAAAGTATAAGTCTCTTGGATATAAAAAGAATGAAATTGTCTAAAACCATAAAGGGTTATAACGGTTTTATGAGAAGTTAGTTATAACGGCTTTATGGAAGGTTAAGAAAATTGTCTATTTTGATTCATAGGCATGAGTTGCCTAGGTTGTGAAATTTAAAGTTACTTAGTTTCAAAGCCTTGAAATGAATTTCTAAAGGTGTAGTAACTTAATTTGAAAAATAGACATGCCTTGATACTACGGGTGTTAGTATCTTGGGGCTTTGTATAAAAATGAGACTTTTGAAAAGAATGGATGTACGTAGTACTTTGGCTTGTTAAATGAGAATTATTCTATTTGTGCCTTTTTTTTAGGTAAATGCAAATATTATTACTAATAACGGAAAGAAAGGTGGCTACAATCAGTCATTGAGGGTTCTCAATCCTCAACGTAATATAAACAAGAAATGGGGGAGGGGAGGGGCGGTCACTCAAAGGTGCCATTACAATAGGGGATTAAATCATAGAGAACTCTATAAGATGTTGTTTTAATCTTTGCAATGACCTCATCTGCCGGTAAGCTTTTGCCTTCAAAGAGAAATGTATTTCTTGTCCTCCAAATCTCATAGACCACTATGCAAAAGGCAAGCAAGATAGATTTGGCTCGGATGCTTGTCCCGCGGTGGTCTTTCTTAATCCACTTAAGAGAACTTTCAATAGTTGTCATTTCTCTTCTAATATCCAACCATTCTCTAATGCTCTTTCAAATCAAGCGGGTGTAGGGGCAAGTAAAGAAGAGGTGCTCCCTTGTCTCATTAGCTTGCTTGTAGAACCCGCAAGACTTATCCTCCAAGTTTAGATAGGAAAGAGTGTCTTTTGTAGCTAACCGCTTTCTACAAGTGAGCCACACTGTGAAAGAGAACTTAGGAGGAATGAAGCCTTTCCAAATCTGTGACATCCAGAGCTTTTTATCTTGCGGAGTGCGCAAGATATCATACACGAGGCTAGAATAAAATTTTCCGTTGGTACAACACTTTTCCAAGCCGGCAATTGCGTCACCTTGGCTACCAAAGATGGAAACAAATTTGTCGCGGATCCCACAAATCTTTTTGAATAAGGGGGAGTCCCTAGGACGTACCTCATAGTCCCAAAATGATAGGCCTCTCAAATAATAACTATTGATCCATTGGACCCATAAGGAATCTGCCTTAGTGTGAGTTTGCCAAATGGTCCGGGATAGCAGGGCATGGTTCCATTCCTTGATGTTCATAAGACCCAAGCCTCCTTCGGATTGTGGCAAATAAATGACATCCCAAGCGACTCTTGGTGGTTTCCCTCCCCATAAGAACTGAATACATGCAGACCGTACCTTGTTGAGGACTGTGTCGGGAATAGGAAGTGCCCGGAACCAAAAGCTCTCAACCCCTTGAACGACCGACCTGATTAGTTCCAGCTTTCCCGCATAAGATAGCGAGTGATGCCCCCATTTCTGAATGTAATACGATATTGCGCTAGTGAATGGAGCAAATTGATCTACCGAGACTGAAATTGGGGACAAAGGGATCCCCAAGTACCGTACCGGAAAGTTACCAATGTCGAATCCCACTCGGACAAGATCAAGTCACGAATTGTATCATGCACTCCCGCTAAGTAGACGGAGGATTTAGATGGGTTAAGAGTTAACCCTGAGACAACCTCCAACTCTTCAAGACACTCCATAAGAATCCCAACTGAAGATACATCTCCTTTGGCAAAAAACATGAGGTCATCCGCAAATGCAAGATGAGTAATGCCCAATCTCTTACACTTTGGATAATAGGAGAAAGCTCTTACCTCAGCCTTTAGTTTTAGCATCCTTGAAAGGTATTCCATGCACAAGATAAAGAGCGAAGGGGACATAGGATCACCTTGTCTTAGGCCGCGCTTACCCTTGAAGTAACCATGTAGCTCCCCGTTGATTGAAAGAGAGAAAGAAGTTGAGCTAACACATTCCATGATCCATCTTACAAATCTGTCCGGAAATTTGAGACCTCTTAGTACCGACTCAAGGAAGCTCCAAGAGACCGTATCAAATCCTTTCCGAAGATCCACCATAAGCATACACCTTGGTGAGAGTCTGGCTCTATTAAAACCTCTCACAAGCTCTTGTGCAACATAGACATTGTCCATCATGTTTCTTCCTTTCACAAAAGCCCCTTGAGCTTTGTCAACGAGAGTAGGAAGAACCATTGCCATTCTGTTAGCTAAAATATTTGTTATGATCTTGTAGACCACATTATTCAATCCAATAGGCCTAAAATCATTTACCTTTGGATCCCGATCGGTCTTGGGCAGGAGGGTAATGCTGGTATGATTCACCTGCTTCAAAAGAACTCCGGATGAGAAGAACTCTTGAACACTTCTTACTACGCCTTGACCCATATCTCTTCATCTATCCTTGAAGAAGGAAGCCGAAAAATCATCCGGGCCAGGTGCCTTGTCATTGCCTATATTAGAAAGAGCTTCCCAAATCTCCTTTGGGGAGATGAAATGCAAAAGATGTAATCCATCCTCTTCACTTAGCTTCGGGCCATAGTTGAACACTTCAGGATCGAAGTTGGTAGTGGATCGGGATGTGCCTAAAAGGTCCTTGTAAAATTCCACAAGCAATTCTCTAACTTCCCCGAGTGATGTTGTGATAGTACCATTGGCCTTGACAAGGTAGTTGATTGAGTTCCTGACATTACTCCTCTTGATCAAGCTAGGAAGTATTTGGAGCATCTATCACTTCCAATCAAGTGTTTCTGCCTCGACTTTTGCCTTATGAAGTGTCTCTCGGCATCCAGTAAGGTGTTTGCTTTAGCTCTTGAGGACTTAACCTTGGCTTTTAGCTCCTCATCAAAGGGATCTTCTGTCACGACCCGACCCCGGGCCCGCGACTGGTGCCCTACCTGGGCACCCTTACAAGTATACATCAGAGATAATCAGCGGAACATACATGAAACTAAAACAAATAAATCAACAAAGATAAAATCAACAGGTTAGCTGATAAGGCTACCTCTTCAAATAAGTAAATACATACACGAAGCAGTTTCCTCCTTTCCTTTTACAAAATGACCCACAATATGTTACTACAGACCTCTAAGAGTTTTAACATAACAACTGTGGCGGGACAGGGCCCCGCCATACCCCTGAATATACATGAATCTACAACCTCAGGGAAAACCGTATCAAGAGATAAGCCTCCGGAGCAAATGGAACTTTTTCCCAAAAACTGAACCGAGATCCTTAGAGCAAGGATCACCAACCTGGGTACCTAAAACTCACGGCATGAACGCACTTCGGCGGGCCGCACAACAAAAGTGCGAATATGGAATGTAAATAACGATAAGAAATGATTATAATCAGACAAAAGAATGACAGGGACAAGTATAAAAATACATATCAGACCCTGCCGTGTCATTACCACTTATGAACTTAATCGTATCTTATTATCTTTTCCCATTTTCAATAAAAGTTATAGTCACATTCTTATGTACATGATTAGGAAAAATCATTAAGTTCATTACCATATAACTTATCTTTCATAACATAATCCGGCCCTTTATGGAGGGACGCATGTACTACCCGACCCAATCTGGGACGCGATCAAGTCACACAAATATCAAAGCGTGCCCGTGGAATCCCCCATCACTGCCGACAGCTATAAGTGTAAAATATAACCATGTGACGCGCCCGTGGCATCCCACCTCACCGCTGCGTACACATACACAACACATATATATATATATATATCTCCTGCCCGTGGAATCCCACATCACTGCCGGCAGCCGTAGGTGTAACATATAACCATGTGACGCGCCCGTGGCATCCCACCTCACTGTCGGCGTACACATACACAACATATATATATATATATATATATAACGCGGCCGCATGCCTAATCCCACATCGTATAAGCATGACCATAACGTTCCCTCGGCATCCTCATCGTAGTGCAGTCTTCACGGAGCTAGCCGTGGAGTAATAATATAACGGTCGCATGCCCGGAATCTCACATCGTATAAGCATGACCATGGAGTAATAAAACACGCGGGCATCTAACCCGCATCCTGGCTGCATGCCCCGGCATCCCTCATCGTATAAGCATGGCCAAGATCAATCACAATGGAAGCATACCCGTGGAATCCCCCGTCACTGCCGGTACGTCCAATAAAATGTCCGGGCATCTAACCCGCATCCTGGTCACATGCCCCGGAATCCCACATCGTATAAGCATGTCCAAGGATCAATCATAATGGAAGCATACCCGTGGAATCCCACATCACTGTCGGTACGTCCAAGTAAACTTACAACCAGCCAGCCGGCCCTCCAACTGAGAGACACGACAACGTAGACATATAATACTTGCACTCAAAGCTATCACAAGCAAACCTAGGCAAGTTCATTAAACCTTTAGACTTCCATTTTTTATAAACTCATGGCACTTTCGTTTCACACATAAAAATCCGGGAATTTAACCCCAAGTACTACGTGCTTACATTCTTTTCAAAAGATTCCTTTTCATATAAAACCCCAAGATACTAACACCCGTAGTATCAAGGCTTGTGTACATTTCACATAAGTCACTATACTTTAGAAATACATTTCTCGGCTTCTAAATCAAGTGACCCTTACCTTAAAGCTTTAAGCAAGTGATACACTTAAATCAAATTGCCCTTCCTTAATTCAAGTTATTCTTTGATTACTTTATTAGAGAAAACCATTCTCTTAACCTTCCATAAAGTCGTTATAACCAACTTCCTATAAAGCCGTTATAACCCTTTATGGTTTTAGACAAACCCATTCCTTTTATAACCAAGAGACTTATACTTTTTTAAAACCAAGTATTATATATTTTCGAATCAATTCTCTTAACTTTCAAAGTACAATTAGTCTCTTAACCTTTAGAAATCAAGTGACTCCTTTTATTATAAAACCTTAGGCAATTGATGCCTAAAAATCAAGTTCCCTTTTCATTAAAAAAAACAAGTCATTTATCTTTCCATAAAGCAAATATAACCAACTTCCCATAAAGTCGTTATATTCACTTTATATCTTAGCCAAAATATAATTTCCTATCTAAGGGACTTATCCGTTTAAAACGGATCAAGTATCACATACTTTAAAACTCTTCAACTCCCTTAACTTAATAAAACTTAAGACATCCTTTATTCTTTCAAAGAAGTGAGTTAATCTCCTAACTCACCCGACTTGGCTATTCATAAAACTAGTAAAGGATATCAAGATCTTGTACGTCTACCGTACTATATACGTGCAACTAGTCATGCTCAAAAGATAGGAAAAGTTCTACATAGAGTAAATCACACAACTACCTCTTAACCTCTAAGAGTAGAAGGAAACATGAAATGATACCACCGGTATATTCCATACATAGAATCATGCCAAAGGAAGGAAGAGGTTCACATACCTCGCGACGATTATCGACAAGTAGCAAAATGCTCCAAAGTACTTCAACCTTGATAGCTATTCCATCCTTCAAGTAGGATACGCTATACTTAGTACTTCAACCTATAATGGTCACAATACGTCCATTAACCTCTCACTTCAAACGTAGAATATTCTAAGTGCTAAGTCACTAAATTCTACGGAAAATCGGACAGCACCTCCTTTGTTTCTACTTACTTTGCCACCTTTTTCAAGGCCGAATAAAATAACCAAACACGCCACATTTAAGGCCCAATCAATGAAATTAACAATAGGGGATTACACGCCTACTAGACGTGTAAAATTCCGCCCCACAATAGATATCAAACTAATACAAACTATATGTCCCATTCGGCCACATTGAGTACCACAATACCAATTCTTATCCAATTTCCATTTTAATCCAAATTGTTAGCATAACATGGTATCAAGTCGCAATCGATTATACTACTATAATCTTCAAGTATGTAACATGCGACGATTCTAGTAAACGACCAAATTGTAATCCAACTTCACATGGCTTACATTACATTTCGGATTTAAGGCTACAAGCAATCCATAATACTTATAAACTTCAACATATCAACTTCATACTAGCAACATGTAAAGTTAACAACAACAATATATATATAATCTTGTAACACTATTAAGAGACAAGATTATACCTCAACGAATCTCAATCCAACTCCAACCAAGTCGCCCTAGCAACTTAGAGACTCTTCAAGACACTTCAATCCGCTACTTGAGACCCTTAGAACAACACCAACCAATTTCCTTCAATCTTCCATACAAAACCTAGAAAGACAACTAGGTTTTCGCTTTGCGACTAACCCGAAAACTATCTTTTTCCGAGATTTTTCTATTGAGATATGCTTACAATACACTCAAGAACCTTGGTTTTCAAAAATCTTGAACCCGAGAGCTATGTCTCATGTTCATCCAATTTTATTGAAATTTTGGCTAAGTGTGGAACTTGTCTCACTACTAGTAGTATTATATAGTGCAATGGAGGGTCAAGATGCAACCAAATGGGTGGTTTGGATGAGCTCTTATCAAATATCAAGCCTTGTGGGTCCTATTGACCAAGTCAAATATCTCAAGCTCTACTACTTGCAAGACTTGTCTTCCTAACAAGGGTCAAATGACCCTTGTGCCCATGTATTTCATCCAAGACATCAATAAGGGGGGTGACACGTGTCGCCCTCCCATTCGTCAAGCTATCAGCGCTCAGCGCTGTCTTAGATTGAACGTTGACTTATCTTACAATATTACGTTTTCCGACAATTCCATAATTTCGATAAATTTTTTACAAGTCTCAAATCTTAACACTCGTGAGTTCTTACGTACGTTCTTACAACATGTCCTGCACAAACGGGGTGTAACATCTTCCATGTGGGCATTTATAGCCTCCTTAAACTCCATGTTTGCCCAATTTGCTTTTTGTTCAATGATTCCAAAATCACTTATGTTCAATACTCGCAATGGTTGCTTCAAGGATTTCAATTTTGAGGCTAGAACAAATTGAGCAGATCCCAATATGTCTTGTCTCCAGCATGAAGCCAATATTTTCTCGAAGGCGGGGTGAGAGAGCCACATATTCATGAACTTGAAAGGTCGTTTCCCAACATTATAGGATGCAATAACCGTAGCTATCACGGGATAATGGTCCGAGATAGGTTCCATAGGCAAATAATTGGTCGTGCATTCTAGGGTCAAATCACTCCAATGTTGATTCATCATCACTCTATCAAGCTTAGACCAAATCGAACAATTTGTCCAAGTGTAGAAGGAACCGGAAGAAGGAGTGTCTTCTAGTCCATGAGCATTCCTGAATTCTCCAAGATCCCTAAGTGCATAAGGCGTAAGAGGAGGATCCCCCGCCTTATCATGTGGGTAGCAATAAGTGTTGAAATCTCCCATAATCATCCAAGGCTTAATAATGCCAATGCCCAAGTGAGTAAGGTGATGCCAAAGCTTCCTTCTATCCAGGATGCTATAAACTGGGTACACAAATGTGGCGAGGAAGGACACTTGTGTTATATTACATCTCGCCTGGACATGGATATATTGAGAATCCATTCCAAGCACTTCACAACAAACTCTGGAGGGATCCCAAAGTAATAGCATTCTGCCGCCATCAATGAATTCTAAATTTGAGCAAAGATTCCAAGCTTTGAATCTTTGAGTAGAAAAAGACTCTATCCTTGCCCGAGAGAATTTAGTTTCCAATAGACAAACCATTGCCACATCATGCTGTTTTGTGAGCCTACACACAAGAGCTTGCGTGGCTGCCCTATCCCTTTGTCCGCAAAGACCACTGACATTCCAACTGTCACGACCCGAACCCGGGCCCGTGACTGGTGCCTTACCCCGGGCACCCAAGTAGACATACATCAGAGTAATCAGCGGAACATAAAACAAGACATGAAATAACAAGAAGTGTAAAACAGTAATCTGAGAAAACTTGCCATTCGGCATATATATAAATCAACTTAAAACCGAACAGTTACATCCCATTACAACTCTGCCCACAACAGTACTACAGACCTCTAAGAATGATATGACAACAATGACGACAGGCCCGCCATACCCCCGAATGTAAGTACCTACAACGACAGTGGACTATACCATCGATAAGCCTCCGAGAAACGAGCTTTCCCAAAACGCCAATCGTGATCCTAAGAGCGAGGATCAACATCGTGTACCTCTACTGCGGCATGAACGCAGCCTCGGGCGAGGTCGATAACAGTACCAAGTATGTGAAATCAAAATATCAGAATGAAATCATAGCGATCTATATAAAATGCGAGACATGTATGATAACCAAACGATAGCTCACAATACATAAGCGATATGTCAAGTCGTGACTCACGCCCTCAAAGTCATCACTCAAATATCACTATGGGTCTCACGCCCATAACATCAATCATGCCCGTGGAATACCTTCCTCACTGCCGAAAGTCTATGATATCAAAGCACCAAGGAATACACATGAACACCAGGTCCCACCTGTGTCATAATAAAACCGCACGGTGGGTATGAAGGCATAGCCGACTACTAACACCTACAGACTAACAAGGTCATAAATCAGATCATGAGATCTGTCTAGACCGCCACATGATCGGCCGCCACACGCCCGCAGTATCAAATGTCGCGCGTCTAGCCTCGAACTTCCCGCAGCCCGCGATAGGCCACCCAATGGCCCGCATGAGGTATTCTCGCATCGAGGGTAGCTACTCGGCGTCGCCCCGACTCGCACCGCATGGCCACATAGACCGCATGACCACAAGGGTCGCACACTAACTGGAACTCGTAGCTCGCGTAGGTCCTCGACCCGCATGAGGTATTCTCGAATCATGGTCCTGCACCACCCGAGATATACCCCGTGACGGAGGGCTTAACCCCGGATCATGCTGCGCGAGTGGTACAATACCAACATAACGGCTGATCGTTTAACAACATAAGCGCGATCGAGGGAAACCCCTATACACAAACATCACAAGCTACTAACACACGTAGCATCCTAACATGTTTACTTATCAAACCAACAAGAAAGTATTACAAGGCTATCACAAATCAACACAATCAAGTTATTCACACAAGGTACTTTCTACTATATGATTAACAAGATCGGGTTTTTATCCCCAAAGTACTTCATACATTAACTCTTTTAAAAGATCCGTTTCTTTCACAAAAGTCACACAATACCTGTAGTATAAAAATAGAGTGACTATCTTTTTAAGTAAACCCAAACACTTCCTTTTGTAAAATCAAGTAACCACATTATTTTCCAAACGTTCAAGTTTGCCTAATTTCAAATGCTCAAGTTTCTCATTTTCGAAAGGTTTCGTAGTTCATAGTTTTAATCCTTTAAAACAATTTGAGAAACATATGTCTTATGTGTGAGTAGGTTATTCTTGTTTATAACAATCTTATTAAAGCAGCCATGATCTAGGAAATGTACTATCATTTTGTCTCATCTTAGCTTCTATGCAGATGGAGGTTTCTACCGGTTTTAATAATACTTTATTAGTCAAAACATTTCCCTTTATTAACGCTGCAGTGGTTCGTTCGATACTCATTCTGATTTCCGAAATCAGTAAAACATTATTCTTTTTAAAAACCAAAATACTCATTACTCACGAATGAGGTTTCACACTTTTTAACAAAATTCACATTAATATAATTAAGTCAAGTCTCTTAACTTCTAAAATCAGTAAACCATTCTTTTTATCTCTCTTAAGTCGTTATACCTAACTTCCCATAAAGCTAGTATAACTCTTAAGCTTTTAAAACCAAACATTACTCTTCTTTCAAAAAGGTTTCTTAACTCTTTTGAATTACTTCAAGATTCTTATTATTGAGGCTTAAGTCAAAAGACATTGCCGTAATTATTATTCAGTTAACACACGTACGTCTACCGTACTATATATATTTTAAAATATCATGCTCAAGAGTATAGGAAGAATCACATACCTCGCGACGATTATCGACTATTAGCAAAACGCTCCACGGCTATAACCCGGCTAGCCTTGTCCACCTTTCAAGTATAACATGCTACTTGCAGAACTTTCAACCTATAAAGGTTATACAAGTCTATCAATGTCTAGACCACTCGGTAGAATAAATCTAGATACAAGTTTCTACGGAAAATTGGGCAGCACTTCCCTACCCGCCAACTTCACAAGTCTACTGTAAATACAGTCCTATGTAAGTACAGTTCAATTATCTTCTTATATACTTTCCTTGTATATAACTTATACTTAATTCTTATACTTCAACAGTAAGCAACTCTAATTACAATAGGGGGACAAGATATTTACCTCGATAAGCCCATAATTATCCAAGTTTAAATGTCGATCCTGAGCAACGTTTAGCTCCTACTCTGGGCGCTCCAACCCGCTCCAAACAACCCTTAGAAGTTCTACGCAACTTCTACTTAAAACTCAACCGACAATGAAGATTTTCCTTAGGGTTTCGGTTTGAGACAAAAAGAACATAAGGTAGTATTTCCGGGCTCTACGTATAGAGGTAACTTTTGGAATACTACAAGGTATAAGGCTAAGGTATTTTGGGTATAGTAACAATACTTGGAGAGTATTTCTACCAAGGGGGGGTGTTTCACGAGAACAACACTCAAGAGAGAGGGGGGTACTTCTCGGCCAAAGGCCACTAGGAAGGGGGGGAAGGGTTTCGGCCAAGGGCCTTCTCAAAGGGGGAGGGGGACTCTTGGACGAGACACTACACTAAGGGGGAGGAAGAGAGCTTTCAAGACTTAGAAGTTTGGATGAAGAAGTCTTCACAAAGGGGGGGTATTTATAGGAAGATCAATGGACAAGATCAAACCATGTGGGGGGCAAGTGGAGGGCCAAGATCAAGCCAAGTGCACCCTAACCCTACTCCACAAAACAAGGCACAAAACAAGGCACCAAACATGGCACAAAATAAGGCACAAAACAAGGCCAAAAAACCGTGACCCAATCGGCCAACTAGCACGCCCACTTGAGGGTGACAAGTGTCACCCTCCCATTGGTCCAAAATATTCCGTCTCTCGGAAATATCCGCAAAACATTATCAATGACATAGCCGGAATTTTCCCTTCGCAAGTTTTGTAAAACGTTTCGTCGAAAAACGACTCTAATCGGGGGTTGTGAACAAAATTCGAACCTTGCCTAACTTTAGGGCTTAAACTTTCTACGTACGTCCTCACGTACATACTCTGTAAATACGGGGTATAACATTCTCCCCTCCTTAGAAACATTCGTCCCGAATGTTCCTTCTAAGTCTCAAAACACACAAGTGCCTGTATAGTCTTCACTACTATACTTACGAACAACAAATCATGCCACACCTGGCCATAAAATAACACCCGCGCAAATACTTAATTCAAGTCCACGAGGAATTACCTCTAACATCACAAAAACTCCTACCCAAGGGCTAAAAGATACTCCCTTCGCACCTTCACCTTACAAAAGAAATGATCACATCTATATTCTTAACACATGCTCGCTTCTTCCCTTACTCGTCGTACCCTTCTCGTACACTCGAACTCTTTCTCATAACTTATTACATTTCTGATACTGCTTCAGTTTCCAAAACTCTGGGTTACTACCTCTAACTTGGTCATCATTAACGGGGAACACTCTGGATGGATCTCCGATACTCTTCCGAACATAGCAACATGAAAGATCGGACGTACTGCCTCCTAGGTCGGACGGCAATACTAACATATAGGCAACCTGGCCTACTCTTCACATAATCTGAAAAGGCCCAAAGTAACTCGGGCTAAGTTTCCTCTATTTTCCAAAACTCGTCACACCCTTCCGGGGTGGTACTTTCAAGAATACTGACCGTCAACCTGAACTTTAAGTGTCGACGTCGATTATCCGCACGACTTCCGTTGACTCTGAGCTGCCAATAACCTCTTCTGGATAAGCTTCACCCTATCCACATTCTGCTGAACAAGTATGAACCAACTATCTGAACCTTGCTACATCGAATCAATCGACCGGCAATTTACACTTCCGCCCCTACAAGGCTTCATAAGGCAATATCCGAACACTGATATGGTAGATAAAACACTCCCTCAACAGGAGGCAACAATCCTCACAGCTACCCTTGAAATCAAAACACTGGCCCGAAGGTAAATGCGATTCTGAGACTCACCTGAGTTCCTACCCTGCCAGGTAAAACTTCCAGAAAAAGAAGTAGCCAAAACCTGGGCTTCACTGTCTGTCATAAGGTAAAAGCAGGCACCTCGTGCAGCCTTACAACCTTCTTGATATAAACATCTCGCATAACCTACTGCCGAGTACAAGGTTTTGACTAAAAGACAAGACGGGCTGACCTCATCGGCCCGACTATTAGTCGAACGCATCCACGAACTCGCACGATTGTTAACTAAACTTGGGCCTAACACCCTCGTGACCCTACCACCTGGCGGGACCACCCCGAACTGACCCCATCACAAAACAGTCTGCGGGTTGACCCGCAACATGGCCTCAACCCGACCCACTTTCGCGCAAAACACTAGCTCCCCGATCCGGAACAATCTCACAATCACTTTACGAAAACCTAGCGGTCTTCTTAGCTCAACTACCCTCTTTCATTCACACTACTCAGGGACTCATCCCACAAACATAGCTCACGTGTACCATGCACTATGATACGGGTCAAACACAAAAAATACATCTTTTACTCGAGGTGGCCTTACCTCTAAGGTCTCTACGTATAACACTCTAAGGCTCCCACTTTCCTTATCCCCCAATGTTACCTGGTTAACTAACCATGAATTCTAATCACCATTTACACAATGTTATCTGAACATAACACTTAAGATATACATGTATCTACCGCTTCACTTCCCCTTTGTCGTTCTAATCAATCCTGCCCAGTAGGGCGCATAGCTAGGGAAGATGATGAACTGGTCACTGATCATGAAGGCTGAGTCCTCCTACTTACATCCCTCCTACTAGGACATCCTTTCGACACATGGCCCTGACGGCCGCAGGTAAAACAAGTACCAACTAAAGACGACATTCCCGATGACGCCACACCCCGTGAATACCGAGGAAACATCCAATCCGGTGGCCGAACCTACGTATAGCTGTGGATTAGAAGCCCTGGAGTTCTGACCAACTCCGGCATACCTCGAACGTCCTGAACCCTGTGGAGGACCACTCTGCGCTGGTGGATGTGCATATCTAATCTGTTGGTGAGGCGATTTGCCTCGAAAGTTACCAAATGACCTTCATTGCTCGCCCTCTTCGCCGCCCTCGTTAACCCGTCGATCTCTATGTTTCTTGGCCTGATGCGCATAAGCCCGTACACAGGCCATGCTCAAGCCTAACTGGAGCATTACTCTTGCACTACCCTCTCTTAGATAGTCGTCTAGACCCGTGATAAATCGATACATCATATACTCTCTGGTAGCTACATCCATAGCTAGAAACCGGGTCGTCTTTTTGCAATCCATACTTCCTGCTACTGGTAGTGGAATTGAAGGTTCATATATCATGGCCGCAGAGGAATCGCCGCCACGGTTAAACTCTGGCGGCGACGAATGTAACTCCCGAATGAAACACCACCTCAGTGATGATTGGGCATGTGCCCTAGTAACCTCTTCGTGCTTCACTCGCAGCCTCACGCCTTGCCCTCCCCGGGCCGGGTTGCCTTACGCGAGGCATAACGGTGGAAAGAAATACGTTAGAGGGTCCAACTTATAACACGCCTCTAAGCACGATCTCGAGTGAGAAGAATGGATACCAATCCTAAATATCCTATAGCCTCACGATTATTGGTGTGGTGCACAACACCCGATAATCAAGACTTACTAGATACATCTGAGACACTTTCCGAGGATTAATCGCCTCGATACCACTTTTGTCACGACCGAACCTGCCCGTGATCGTGCCTTACCTGCACCAAGTAGACATACATCGTAGTACTCAATGAACATAAACAAGACATGAAATAACAAGAAGTGTAAAACAATAATTGAGAAAACTTGCCTTTCGCATATATATAAATCAACTTAAACCGAACAGCTACATCCCATTACAACTCGCCCACAACAAGATTTTCATGCACTCTAAGAATGATATGACAACAATGACGGACAGGCCCGCCATACCCCGAATGTACCTACAACGACAGGACTATACCATCGATAAGCCTCCGAGAAACGGAGCTTTCCAAAACGCTGAATCCGTGATCCTAAGAGCGAGGATCAACACCGCGTGTCTACCGCGGCATGAACGCAGCCCCGGCGAGGTCAAGATAACAGTACCAAGTATGTGAAATCGAAATATCGTAAATGAAATCATAGCGATCATATAAAACAGAGACATGTATGATAACCAAACTACGATTCACAATACATAAGCAAATATGTCAAGTCGTGACTCACGCCTCAAAGTCATCACTCAAATATCACTATGGGTCTCACGCCCATAACATCAATCATGCCCGTGGAATACCTTCCTCACCGCCAGCCTATGATATCAAAGCACCAAGGAATACATGAACATCGTGTCCCACTGTGTCATAATAAAACCGCACGGTAAGTACGAAGGCATAGCCGACTACTAACACCTACAGACTAACAAGGTCATAAATCAGACATGAGATATGTCTAGACCGCCACATGATCGGCGCCGCCACACGCTCGCGGTATCAAATGCGCGTCTAGCCTCGAACTTCCCGCAGCCCGCGATAGGCCACCCAATGGCCCGCATGAGGTATTCTCGATCGAGGGTAGCTACTCCCAAAGATCGCCCCGACTCGCACCGCATGGCCACATAGACCGCGTGACCACAGTGGTCGCACACTAACTCGAACTCGTAGCTCCGCATAGGTCCCCTGGACCCGCATGAGGTATTCTCGAATCATGGTCCCAGACCACCTGAGATATACCCCGCATCGGAGGGCAGCTTAACCCCCGGGATCATGTCAAGGTGAGTGGTACAATACCAACATAACGGCTGATCGTTTAACAACATAAGCGCGATCGAGGGAAACCCCTATACACAAACATCACAAGCTACTAACACACGTAGCATCCTAACATGTTTACTTATCAAAACAACAAAAAAGTATTACAAGGCTATCACAAATCAACACAATCAAGTTATTCACACAAGGTACTTTCTACTATATGATTAACAAGATCGGGTTTTTATCCCCAAAGTACTTCATACATTAACTCTTTTAAAAGATCCGTTTCTTTCACAAAAGTCACACAATACCTGTAGTATAAAAATAGAGTGACTATCTTTTTAAGTAAACCCAAACACTTACTTTTGTAAAATCAAGTAACCACATTATTTTCCAAACGTTCAAGTTTGCCTAATTTCAAATGCTCAAGTTTCTCATTTTCGAAAGGTTTCGTAGTTCATAGTTTTAATCCTTTAAAACAATTTGAGAAACATATGTCTTATGTGAGTAGGTTATTCTTGTTTATAACAATCTTATTAAAGCAACATGATCTAGAAATGTACTATCATTTTGTCTCATCTTAGCTTCTATGCAGATGGAGGTTTCTACCGGTTTTAATAATACTTTATTAGTCAAAACATTTCTTTATTAACGCTGCAAGGGTTCGTTCGATACTCATTCGATTTCCAAATCAAGAAACATTATTCTTTTTAAAAACCAAAATACTCATTACTCGCGAATGAGGTTTCACACTTTTTAACAAAATTCACATTAATATAATTAAGTCAAGTCTCTTATCTTTTAAGATCAAGTCTCTTAACTTCTAAAATCAGTAAACCATTCTTTTTATCTCTCTTAAGTCGTTATACCTAACTTCCCATAAAGCTAGTATAACTCTTAAGCTTTTAAAACCAAACATTACTCTTCTTTCAAAAAGGTTTCTTAACTCTTTTGAATTACTTCAAGATTCTTATTATTGAGGCTTAAGTCAAAAGACATTGCCGTAATTATTATTCAGTTAACACACGTACGTCTACCGTACTATATATATTTTAAAATATCATGCTCAAGAGTATAGGAAGAATCACATACCTCGCGACGATTATCGACTATTAGCAAAACGCTCCACGGCTATAACCCGGCTAGCCTTGTCCACCTTTCAAGTAGAACATGCTACTTGCAGAACTTTCAACCTATAAAGGTTATACAAGTCTATCAACGTCTAGACCACTCGGTAGAATAAATCTAGATACAAGTTTCTACGGAAAATCAAAAGACTTCCCTACCCAGAACTTCACAAGTTCATCAGAATACAAATTCCATGTAAGTACAGTTCAATTCTCTTCTTATATACTTTCCTTGTATATAACTTATACTTAATTCTTATACTTCAACAGTAAGCAACTCTAATTACAATAGGGGGACAAGATATTTACCTCGATAAGCCCATAGTTATCCAAGTTTAAATATCGATCCTGAGCAACGATTAGCTCCTACTCTGGGCGCTCCAACCTGCTCCAAACAACCCTTAGAAGTTCTACGCAACTTCTACTTAAAACTTCAACCGACAATGAAGATTTTCCTTAGGGTTTCGGTTTGAGACAAAAAGGACATAAGGTAGTATTTCTGGGCTCTACGTATAGAGGTAACTTTTGGAATACTACAAGGTATAAGTCTAAGGCATTTTGGGTATAGTAACAATACTTGGAGAGTATTTCTACCAAGGGGGGGGGGGTGTTTCACGAGAACAACACTCAAGAGAGGGGGATACTTCTCGGCCAAAGGCCACTAGGAAGGGGGGGAAGGGTTTCGGCCAAGGGCCTTCTCAAAGGGGGAGGGGGACTCTTGGACGAGACACTACACTAAGGGGGAGGAAGAGAGCTTTCAAGACTTAGAAGTTTGGATGAAGAAGTCTTCACAAAGGGGGGGGGGGTATTTATAGGAAGATCAATGGACAAGATCAAGCCATGTGGGGGGCAAGTGGAGGGCCAAGATCAAGCCAAGTGCACCCTAACCCTACTCCAAAAAACAAGGCACAAAACAAGGCACCAAACATGGCACAAAATAAGGCACAAAACAAGGCCAAAAACCGTGACCCAATCGGCCAACTAGCACGCCCACTTGAGGGTGACAAGTGTCACCCTCCCGTTGGTCCAAAATATTCCGTCTCTCGGAAAAATCCGCAAAAAATTATCAATGACATAGCCGGAATTTTCCCTTCGCAAGTTTTGTAAAACGTTTCGTCGAAAAACGACTCTAATCGGGGGTTGTGAACAAAATTCGATCCTTGCCTAACTTTAGGGCTTAAACTTTCTACGTACGTCCTCACGTACATACTCTGGAAATACGGGGTATAACACCAACAAAGTACTTTCATTAGGAAACAAATGAGGTTTTGTCAGCACCTCCACGCTTTGCTGCCTTTGCCTTTCCACTGCCTTTCGGCATGTTCTTCTTTGAAATTACTTCCTTCCATCCCTCGTATTTGTTGTTGGAAGCCATAACATGTGACTCAGCCAAGCTATGTTCCCCGCGTTCAAAATTTACGCACCGTGATTTAAGATTAGAATCCTCCGTAGCACACTTGTAGGTTTCCCCATCTAATGAAGGTTGCGGGTTCATTGGCACTTCAGAATCAGTCTGCCTTGACTCATATCTCATCCTATCATGTTGCGCACTGCCAGGATGTGGATTAGGTCGTGAGGACCTTACTTGAGATTCCCGCAAACTTGATGAGCCATGATGACCCATAACCGGAGGACCCGCAGCATGCGAAGCTTCTCCCATACTTCCGGGACCAGGAGGTGGTGTATGTTCACTGTCTTCAGTGTCCATCAAGTTTCCAGCATCTGCGGGATGTTGAGAAGGTGGTGGATAAGGGGAAGGAGGGTTGGTTCCACCCGTACCTCTGTTGGTATCCAAAAAAGTAGAATCTCTCTTTTTGCTAGGGGGTACCACTGGATTGCGATGTTTAGAAGCTTCTTCAGTGTTGGCATCATCCCTCAGCTTTCTACATTTCAAGTGATTGTGTCCAAAAGCCGCACAATGATAGCAAAAGTCCGGGTAATTCTCATAGTTCACCCTTTGAGTATACCTTCTGTTATCGGGGAGTTTGACACCAAACTCCATTACCGGTTCCTTGCTAACATCTACTTCCACTAAAACTCTTGCATAATTCATTTTTGACCTTTCCTTAGTATATTGATCCGTGTATAGAGGTTTTCCTACACGTGAAACAATCTTACTAAGGCCCGTTGCACTCCAAATAGAAAGGGGAATGTCATGAAAAGTGTCACGACCCGAACCTGGGCCCGTGACTGGTGCCTTACCCCGGGCACCCTAGTGATACAACATCAGAGTAATCAGCGGAACATAAAACACATACATGAAACAAATGAAGTACAAAGCGATGTCGAGGAAAACTTGCCTGAGGCATATATATAAATAACAACTCTTACAAATGAACAGTTTAATCCTTTTTACAAACCCTGCCCACAACAGTACTACAGACCTCTAAGAAATGATACGACAACAATGACGGGACAGGGCCCCGTCATACCCCTGAATGTAAGCACCTACAACAACAGGGGACTATACCAAGATAAGCCTCCGGAGAAACGGAGCTTTCCCAAACGTGACCCTAAGAGCGAGGATCAACGGCGTGTACCTTACTACTGCGGCGTGAACGCAGCTTCGAGAGGTCGATAACAGTGCGAGTATGTGAAACTGAAAATAAATACTGTAAATGAAATCATAGTAGTCTATAAAGCAGGAGACATGTATGATAACCAAACTACAGTTCACAATAAGCAGTCATGTCAAGTCAGGGACTCACGCCCTCAAAGTCATCACAATAAAACCGTACGGGGTAAGTACGAAGGCATAACCGACTACTAAGACCCCCAGTACCACAAATGCCATAAACTGTATCACGAGGTCTTTCTAGACCGCACCACATGATCGGCCGCCACCGCCCGCAGATATCGCTTGGCGTCTATTCTCGAACTCTCGCAGCTCGCATAGGTCACACCGGACCCGCATGAGGTATTCCTCGAATCATGGTCCTGCATCGCTGAGGTATACCCGCATCGAGGCGGCTTAACCCCGGTATCCGCCTAGGCTCCGCAACCCGCATAGTCTCAAAAGACCGCATAGTCTCAGCCAGACCGCATAGGAATCCCCGCGTCGGGCTAAACACCGGAATGATCAATCTCGAGCTACCGCGCTCGCGTAGTCACAAGGACCGCATAGCCGTAGTAGAGACCGCATCAAGGGTGGCAAGCCCTCGGTATAATAAGTCAAAGGGTATGTGATACAATAATAGTACAACGGGCTTAACGTTTAACAACGTAAGCACAACAAGAATGACCCACACAACATCACAAGATACTAACACACGTAGCATCCTAACATGTTTACTTATCAAATCAACAAGAAAGTATTACAAGGCTATCACAAACCAACACAATCAAGTTATTCACACAAGGTACTTTATGCTAACAAGTTCGGGTATCTAACCCCAAAGTACTTCACACATTAAATCTTTAAAAGATCTGTTTCTTTCACATAAGTCACACAATACACGTAGTATAAAATGGAGTGACTGTCTTTTTAAGTAAACTAAAACACTTACCTTTGTAAAATCAAGTAACAACATTATTTTCCAAACGTCCAAGTTTGCCTAATTTCAAATGTTCACGTTTCTTATTTTAGAAAGGTTTCGTAGTTCAAGGTCTTATTCATTTAAGAATATAATTCTCTTTTAAACAATCGGAGAAAACATAAGCCTTATATGTGAGTAGGATATTCTTGTTTATAACAATCTTATTACAGCAGCCATGATCTAGGAAATATCATTTTGTCTCATCTTAGTTTCTATGCAGATGGAAGTTTCTACTGGTTTTAATAATACTTAATTATTCAATACATTTTCCTTTATTAACGATGCAGTGGTTTGTCGATACACATTTCTGATTTCCGAAATCAGTAAAACATTATCCCTTTTAAAAATCAAGTACTCATTACTCACGAATGAGGTTTCACACAAAATTCATATAATTTATTTAAGTTAAGTCTCTTATCTTACAAGATCAAGTCTCTTAACTTCTATAATAATTAAAATCATTCGTTTTATCTTTCTTAAGCCGTTATACCTAACTTCCCATAAAGCTAGTATAACTCTTAAGCTTTTAAAACCAAGTACACTCTTCTTTTAAAAACAGTTCTTAATTCTCTTGAACTACTTCAAGATTATTATTATTCGGGCTTAAGTCAAAAGACATTGCCGTACAACTACGTTCAAATAACATACGTACGTCACCGTACTACATAGTTATACACACATCATGCTAGAAGAGATAGGAAGAGGTTCACATACCTCGCGACGATTATCGACTATTAGCAAATCGCTCCATGGCTATAACCGCTAGCACGGTCCACCTTCTCAAGTAGCACATGCTACTCGCAGAACATTCAACCTATACAGTTACACAAGTCTATCAAAGTCTAGACTACTCGGTAGAATAAATCTAGATGCAAGATCCTACGGAAAATTGGGCGACCGCCACTGCAGTCAAACTACACAATCTCTAGAATACGGTCTAAGTAATTACTGATTCGATTCATTCTTGGGCTTAAGTCCAAGGACATTGCCACAACATTAAGTTCAAGACTATATATAGTATACTTCAACTATATATTCTAACATTATGTAATTTCCAATTACAATAGAGGACAAGATAATTACCTCGATAAGCCCATAATTATCCGAGTTTAATGTCGATCCTTAGCAAGGTTTAGCTCAACTACGGCGCTCAACCCGCTCTAAACCACCCTTAGAAGTTCTAACCAACTTCTACACAATACTCAACGGACTATGGAGATTTTCCTAGGGTTTCGGTTTTGTGACCGGGAAGTATAATAGTATTTCGGGCTTTTCGTAAAGGTATAACCTTAGAATACTACAAGGTATACTGGCTAAGGTAATTTGGGCATTATAACAATACTTTTGAGAGTATTTCTACACCACAAAGGGGTATTATACGAGCAACAAGGCTAGGGGTACCCACTGCTAGCACCTCAAAGGAGGGGAGGGCTCTCGGCCAGGTGGGAGGCTTAGGACGAACTCAACACAAGGGGAGGGAGAAGGAGAGCTTTCAAGACTTAGGCAAATATTTGGATGAAGAAGTCTTCACTAAGGGGGGGTATTTATAGGTCAAGTGAAGGCCAACCAATGGCCAAGATCTTGCCAAGTGCTATGCAAGTGTAGGGCCAAGATCTTGCCAAGTGCACACTAGCCAACTAACACAAAAATATCCTACCAACCCTTGACCACAATGGCCAACTTTCGGCCACTACATTACCGCCCAAGGTGTCCCAATGAGAGGGTGACAAGTGTCGCCCTCTTGTTGGTCCAAAATGTTTCGTCTCTCGGAAAAATCCGCAAAAATAAAAAATGGCATAGCCGGAAATTCCCCTACGAAAGCTGTGAAAACGTTTCGCCGAAAAACGACTCTAATCGGGTGTTGTGCACAAAATTAAATCGGCCAAGCCTACTTGAAGTTCGAAATTTCCTACGTACGTCCCTGCGTACATACTCTGGAAATACGGGGTATAACATTCTCCCCTCCTTAGAAACATTCGTCCCGAATGTTCCTTCTAAGTCTCAAAACAAACGCGCGCCAGTATAGTCTTCACTACTATTCTTACGAGAACAAACCTGCCACATCTGGCCACAGAAACACCCCCGCGAAATACTTACATCTAAGTCCACGAGGAAACACCTCTAACATCACCAAAATGATACTACTTTGTCACTTTGTCGCGAGCCTTGCTCCGACGACCCAACAAATGGTACCGGGCTGCGTCGATCAAGTCGTCAGACACTCGAATTCTTACCACATTTCTGATACTGCTTTAGTATCCAAAACTCGGGGTTACTATCTCTTAACGTGGGCATCATTTACTGGGAACATTCTGGATGGATCTTCGATACTTTCCCGAACATAACAATACGAAAGACCGGACGTCCTGCCTCCTAAGTCGGACGGCAAATGCTAACATATAGGCAACCTGGCCTATTCTTCATGAACTCGCAAAGGCCCATGTAACTCGGGCTAAGTTTCTCTGTTTTCCCAAAGCTCGCCACACCGACCGGTGGTACTTTCAAGAAGACCGACCAACTCAACTCTAAGCGTCGCCGATTATCCGCACGATTCCTCCGAAGCGTAACTTCTTCTAGACAAGCTTCACTAACCACGGTCATGGAACAAGCTGAACCGATGCGAACCTTGCCAACATCGAACCAATCGACCGTGACTTACACTTCCGCCTTTACAAGGCTTCATAAGCGACATCCGAACACCGCAATGGTAGCTAAAACACTTCTCTACAGGAGACAACCATCCCCACAACTACCCTCAAATCCAAACACCGGCCCGAGGGCGAATGCGGTCGAGACTCACCAGTCCTTAACCTGCTGGTAAAACTTCCGAAACAAAAGCGGTAGTATCTCGGGCTCCATGCGCCATAAGGTGAAGGTAGGCACCCGTGCAGCCTTACAACCTTTTACGATGTATCAACAACTGCCGAGTGAATGGTCCGATCAAGAACACGATGGGCTGCCCATCGCCCGACCATCGGTCGAACGCATCCACGAACTCGTCTGTTGGTTAACTAAACTTGGGCCTAACACCCTCGTGACCCTACCACAAGGCGGGACCACCACAACCAGACCCCACCACCAAACATGCCGCGGGTTGACCCGCAACGTGGCCTCAACCCGACCCGGCAAGGCGCAAAATACTATCCCCCCGAAGGAACAATCTCACTAAACATGTTACGAAAACCTAGCGGTCTTCTTAGCTCAACTACCCTCTTTCATTCCACACTACTAGGGACCTATCCCAAACATAGCTCACGTGCACTAGGCACCCCGATAAGGATCAACATAACCATACGTCTTTTACTCTAGATGACCTTACCTCAAGGTCTCTACGTAACAAGACTCTAAGGTTTACACCTTCTCTATCCCCCCAATTCTTACTTGGTTAACTAACCAGGATTTCTAATCACAACTAACACAAAGCACTTAAGGTATACTCACCTTATCACATAAACAAAACTCTAGAGGGTTAAAGATATATCTATATCTACTGCTTCACTCCCCTTAGTCGTTCTAATCAAACTGCCTGCAGGCGTGATTGAGGAGATGACAAACTACCCACCGATCACGAAGGCTAAGTCCTCCTACAAGGACACTCTTCGATACTGGACCACGGCGGTCGCCGTACAACAAGTACCAACCTAAAAGATGACATTCCCGGGATGGCGTGCATCGCGCTGAACCGGAAGCCCTGGAGTTCTGACCAACTCCTGCATACCCCGAAAGTCCTGAAATCCGTGGAAGACCACTCTGCACTGGTGGATGTGCATAATCAAATCTGCTGGTGAGGCGACTCGCCTCGAAAGTTACCAAAGGACCTTGCTGCTCTGGCCCTCTTCTGCTGTCCTTGGTTAACCCGTCGATCTCTACATTTTTCGGCCTGCTGCGCATAAGCCCGTACACAGGCCATGCTCAAGCCTAACTGAAGGATTACTCTTGCACAACCTTCTCTTAGGTAGTCATCAAGACTTGCGGTACAACGGTATACTCTTTGGTAGCCAAATCCATAGCTAATGTGGTCGCCTTTGCAATCTAAATTCTCTGTTCGGCCGTGGGCGAAGGTTCAAATATCATGGCGCGATGAGGCTGCCGCCGTGCTAAACTCTGCTGGGCTAGTGATGTCAGAAATCCCCAAATGAAGCACCTAACTCAGGTGATGATTGGGCCTGTGCCCTCGTAACCCTCTGAACTCTACTCGCAGCTCCCTCGGCTGCCTTGCCCTCCTGGGCCCGGGTTGCCCTACGCGGAGGCATAACGGTAAGGGAAAGAAATACGTTTAGAGGGTCCATTTACAACACGACTCTAAGGCACGATCTCGAGTGAGAAGAATAGAAACCAATCCTAAATATCCTATAGCCTCACGATTATTGGCGTGGTGCACAACACACCGATAATCAAGACTCTCTCGGATACGGTGCGTAGACACTTTCCGAGGATTAATCGCTCTGATACCACTTTTGTCACGACCGAACTCGGGCGTGGTGCCTTACCGGGCACCTAGTGATACAACATCGAGTAATCAATGAACATAAAACACATACATGAAACAAATGAAGTACAAAACGATGTCGAGAAAACTTGCACGGCATATATATAAATAACAACTCTTACAAATGAACAGTTTAATCCTTTTTACAAACCCTGCCCACAACAGTACTACAGACCTCTAAGAAATGATACGACAACAATGACGGGACAGGGCCCCGTCATACCCCTGAATGTAAGCTTTCTACAACAGGGACTATACTAATATAAGCCTCCGAGAAACGGAGCTTTCCCAAACGCCGAATCGTGACCCTAAGAGCGAGGATCAACGGCGGTGTACCTTTACTGCGGCATGAACGCAGCCCAAGGAGGTCGATAACAGTGCAGTATGTGAAACCGAAAATAAATCGTAAATGAAATCATAGTAGTCTATAAAGCGGAGACATGTATGATAACCAAACTACTGATTCACAATAAGCGATGTCAAGTCGTGACTCACGCCTCAAAGTCATCACAATAAAACCGTGCGGGGTAAGTGCGAAGGCATAACCGACTACTAAGACCCCGGCACCACAAATGCCATAAATCGTATCACGAGGTCTTTCTAGACCGCACCATGATCGGCCGCCACCGCCGCGATATCGCGTCGCGTCTATTCTGGAACTCGCGACTCGCATAGGTCACACGGACCCGCATGAGGTATTCTCGAATCATGGTCCTGCATCGCTGAGGTATACCCGCATCGAGGCGGCTTAACCCGGTATCCGCTAGGCTCCAACCCGCATAGTCTCAAAAGACCGCATAGTCTCAGCCGCACGCATAGGAATCCCGCGTCGGGCTAAACACCGGAATGATCAATCCACGAGCTACCGCGCTCGCGTAGTCACAAGGACCGCGTAGCCGTAGAGACCCGCGTCAAGGGTGGCAAGCCCTCGGTATAATAAGTCAAAGGGTATGTGATACAATAATAGTACAACGGGCTTAACGTTTAACAACGTAAGCACAACAAGAATGACCCCCTTACACAACATCACAAGATACTAACACACGTAGCATCCTAACATGTTTACTTATCAAATCAACAAGAAAGTATTACAAGGCTATCACAAACCAACACAATCAAGTTATTCACACAAGGTACTTTATGCTAACAAGTTCGGGTATCTAACCCCAAAGTACTTCACACATTAAATCTTTAAAAGATCTGTTTCTTTCACATAAGTCACACAATACACGTAGTATAAAATAGAGTGACTGTCTTTTTAAGTAAACTAAAACACTTACCTTTGTAAAATCAAGTAACAACATTATTTTCCAAACGTCAAGTTTGCCTAATTTCAAATGTTCACGTTTCTTATTTTAGAAAGGTTTAGAGTTCAAGGTCTTATTCATTTAAGAATATAATTCTCTTTTAAACAATCGGAGAAAACATAAGCCTTATATGTGAGTAGGATATTCTTGTTTATAACAATCTTATTACAGCAGCCATGATCTAGGAAATATCATTTTGTCTCATCTTAGTTTCTATGCAGATGGAAGTTTCTACTGGTTTTAATAATACTTAATTATTCAATACATTTTCCTTTATTAACGCTATGATGGTTTGTCGATACACATTTACGATTTCGAAATCGAAACATTATCCCTTTTAAAAATCAAGTACTCATTACTCACGAATGAGGTTTCACACAAAATTCATATAATTTATTTAAGTTAAGTCTCTTATCTTACAAGATCAAGTCTCTTAACTTCTATAATAATTAAAATCATTCGTTTTATCTTTCTTAAGCCGTTATACCTAACTTCCCATAAAGCTAGTATAATTCTTAAGCTTTTAAAACCAAGTACACTCTTCTTTTAAAAACAGTTCTTAATTCTCTTGAACTACTTCAAGATTATTATTATTCGGGCTTAAGTCAAAAGACATTGCGTACAACTACGTTCAAATAACATACGTCGTCACCGTACTACATAGTTATACACACATCATGCTAGAAGAGATAGGAAGAGGTTCACATACCTCGCGACGATTATCGACTATTAGCAAATCGCTCACGGCTATAACCGCTAGCACGGTCCACCTTCTCAAGTAGCACATGCTACTCGCAGAACATTCAACCTATACAGTTACACAAGTCTATCAAAGTCTAGACTACTCGGTAGAATAAATCTAGATGCAAGATCCTACGGAAAATTGGGCGACCACTTCCCTGCGTCAAACTACAAGTCTCATGTCTGATCACTAAGTAATTCTGATTCGATTCGATTCTTGGGCTTAAGTCAAGGACATTGCCACAACATTAAGTTCAGTACTATATATAGTATACTTCAACTATATATTCTAACATTATGTAATTTCCAATTACAATAGAGGACAAGATAATTACCTCGATAAGCCCATAATTATCCGAGTTTAATGTCGATCCTTAGCAAGGTTTAGCTCGACTCAGGCGCTCCAACCGCTCTAAACCACCCTTAGAAGTTCTAACCAACTTCTACACAATACTCCAACGGACTATGGAGATTTTCCTAGGGTTTCGGTTTTGTATTGTGGGAAGTATAATAGTATTTCTGGGCTTTTCGTAAAGGTATAACCTTAGAATACTACAAGGTATACGGCTAAGGTAATTTGGGCATTATAACAATACTTTTGAGAGTATTTCTACACCACAAAGGGGGGTATTATACGAAAGCAACAAGGCTAGGGGGGGGGTACCCCACGGCTAGCACCTCAAAGGAGGGGGGGAGGGCTCTCGGCCAAGGGTGGGGGAGGCTTAGGACGAACTCAACACAAGGGAGGAAGGAGAGCTCTCAAGACTGAGGCAAATATTTGGATGAAGAAGTCTTCACTCAGGGGGGGTATTTATAGGTCAAGTGAAGGCCAACCAATGGCCAAGATCTTGCCAAGTGCTATGCAAGTGTAGGGCCAAGATCTTGCCAAGTGCACACTAGCCAACTAACACAAAAAATATCCTACCAACCCTTGACCACAATGGCCAACTTTCGGCAACTACATTCACTGAGGTGTCCCAATGAGAGGGTGACAAGTGTCGCCTCTTGTTGGTCCAAAATGTTTCGTCTCTCGGAAAAATCCATAAAAATAAAAATGGCATAGCCGAAATTCCCTACGAAAGTGGAAAACGTTTACTAAAAACGACTCTAATCGGGTGTTGTGCACAAAATTAAATCGGCCAAGCCTACTTGAAGTTCGAAATTTCCTACGTACGTCCCTGCGTACATACTCTGGAAATACGGGGTATAACAAAAAGTGACCCAAATTGGAATGTCCATGAATAAATCATCCGTTATTAGAACTCCCTTATTAATAGGCTTAAGCATCATAGTTTTCCCGTAGACCATATAAGGGCCACCATGGAGTACATTTGTGCGCTCCTCCTCCGTCATGAATTTGAAAACCGTCCAGCCTTTGCCATACGGTATAACACAGCATTTCACTCCCCATCCATTCACAATGGTATTCAATGCCTCTCTTCCCGGGAAAGGACCCGTGAAGCAACCTATTAGGCAATATCCCCATGTTTCTATGAATGGAACTTCGTCCTCAGCTTCTATTTCTACTTCCTCCCCTTATTGTTCAATGAATTGTAACTTCATACCTTTTGCTTCAATCCTAGTACCCGCAAAGACTCCAGCATAAGTCTTCTTAGGAGGGATGGGACCTTTGCCATGATTCGGGGGAACATTATTATAAGTTGTACCAACGGGTGGAGTTTGATGTTGTTCTGAAGATGCATTTGTGGGTAAATCATTAGAAGGTATTTCTGGAGGTATAGACAGAGAGGGATGGGTAGATGGAATAGTACTTGGGCCCGCATTAGGAGAGAGGATTCGCGTGCCATTTAGGAGGGTAGGGAATTTATCATGGGTTTCGTGAAGAATAGAAGGTAGGGAAGATAGAAGGGGTGAGGTATTGTGAATTTCAGGGAGTAATGAAGAGGTATTGGATGAGAGAGGGGAGTTATTATTGGCTATTCCCGTGCCCAAGGTAGAATTAAAGGCGAAGGGGTTGTTGAGGTTTCTTTGATGGGCTCCACTAAGAAAGCTTGCTAAAGTAGGAAAGGATTCGTTAGTGACACTTAAAGAATTCAGAGGTTGTTGTCCCATAAAGTGAGATGACTCTTTGGTTCCCGCGGCGTGGCTCCCGCGATATTAATGTTCATGGAGTACCTAGGCTCCTTGGAAGTAGAAGTCACTTTGTTCCTCACAACTGACCTTGGTCTTTGCATAACGGTAATATTCATCAACCTATGGACTCCCGCCTGACCCTTCTTAGGATTCTGACCAGCGCATTGACCCGTAGCTGAAGATGGCTCTTTGGTACCCGCGGCATTAAAGTGAGACGCCTCGGCATCCGCGACATTAATGTTAGGCTCCTTGGGGATAGAGATCACTTCGTTCCTACCATCTGACCTTGATCCTTGCATAATGGGAATATTCCTAGTCTCATGGACTCCCGCCTGACCCGCCTTATCCTTCTGACCCATGCCCCGACCCGGAATAGGAGGAGGCTCTTCGGTTCCAGCGGCATTAAAGTGTGATACCTTGGCACCCGCGACAGGCTCCTTGGGAATAGGAGTTTCTTCAATGCTATCAACTGAAATTGATTCATGCAAGACGTGATTAGTCTTAGACCCATGGACACCCGCCCGACCCGCCCTGAACCTCTGACCCGCGCCTTGACCCGGTTTTGACCCGAGCACAATTACCATGCCTTCTTTTTACATAAACCAAGACAATACCATGCCTTTACAAAACAAGATAATTACCATGCCTTCTTTTTACATAAACCAAGAGAAAATCCTTATTTAAGCAAGACAAAGTACTTATCAAGGGACAAATAGAATAATTCTCATTAAACAAGCCAAAGTACTATCAAGGTACGAATAGAATAATTCTCATTTAACAAGCCAAAGTACTATCAAGGCACAAATAGAAAAATTCTCATTTAAACAAGCCAAAGTACTATCAAGGCACCAATGGAAAAATTCTCATTTAAACAAGCCAAAGTACTACGTACGTACATTCTTTTCAAAAGACTCCTTTTTATGTAAAACTCCAAGATACTAACACCCGTAGTATCAAGGCGTGTCTATTTTTCAAAATAAGTTACTACACCTTTAGAAATTCATTGCAAGGCTTTGAAACCAAGTAACTTCAATTTTTACAATCTAGGCAACTCATGCCCATTAATCAAAATAGACAACTTTCTTGACCTTCCATAAAGTCGTTATAACCAACTTCCCATAAAGCCGTTATAACCCTTTATGGTTTTAGACATATTCATTCCTTTTATAACCAAGAGACTTATACTTTTAAAACCAAGTATCACATACTTACAAATCAAGTTTTTTAACTTTCAAAATACTTCAACTCTCTTAATCTTTAGAAATCAAGTTTCTTCTACTTTTAAACCTCAAGTAACTCACACCTTTAAAACAAGTTACTTCTCTTAAATCATGTCATTTCTCCTTTTTTAAAACAATTAAGTAAATCACTCATTTGACTCCCCTAAAGTCATTATAACGACCTTTACGTTTTGGAACTAAGGCACTAGCCAAAAGATTTGGAAACCACTTCATTTTCAAGACTCTATGTACTTTAAGTAAAATACTTTCACCTTTGAGAATCCAAACTTCACTAAGGAAATGGATTATAACAACTTACAATTTAAACATCAAAGTACAATCAAGGAAGTATATAGAACAAATTCTATATTAGGCAATCCAAGTACAACCAAGGAATGGATCATTTAAGGAGTAGGACTTACTTTCTTTATCTTAAGGAATCATGCTAGAAGAAGAGGAGATGGTTCACATACCTTTTCGGATTAATCCACAAGCTAAGTCGAATACGCCGCACGTAGAACTGTCAACCTATAATGGTCATAACATGACTATCCATTTCTAGTTTCTAATGTAGAATAATAGTAAGTATACGGTCTCTTATTCTACGGAAAATCGGGCAGCACCTCCTTTGTTTCTACATACTTTTCCACCTTTTTCAAGGCCCGATAATCAATAACCAACATGCCACATTTAAGGCTCAATACAACAACCAATCAAAGGGGATTACACGCCTTACAATACGTGTAAAATTCTGCCCCACAATTCATACTAAGTAGTTCAATATCCAAAACCATTTTCGGCCAACATTTACAACAACACAAGTACTTTCCAACTCTTTTTCAATCCAAGTTCTTAGGTATAACATGTTATATAGTCATAGACAACTTCAACAACTACAATTTCCTTCTTTATATAACATGTGACGACTTATACTAATAATCAAATTGAATTGTAATCTTAAGGCTAAACATGCTAGTTTTCGGATTAGGGTTCCAATAGCCAATATACTTATCAAACTTCATACTATATACCTCATGCTTGCTAATATCCATAACTACAATGATAAGTAATCTTTAATTGCTAAAACGACAAGATTTATACCTTTACAAGCCCTTAAAAATTCCAAGATTCAAAGTCGCTCCTTAGAAATTCTTAGCTCCTTTCCTTTATGCTCCAATCCTCTATTTGAAGCCTTTAGAAGTTCACAACCAACTTATCTTCCATTTCCAATAGAAAATTGTGAAAACGACTTAGGTTTTTGCCTTGCGACTAACGTGAAAACATCGTTTTTCCGAAATCTTTCTATTGAGATATCCTTACAATACCCTTAGGGACCTTGGGTTAAAGTATTGTGAATAATGGATCAAAACTACAAATTTTTTTGTGTGGAGAATGTCACAAACCCGAGAGCTCACTTGTGGACAAGAAATATTGTGAAATTTTCTAAGTGTTGAAGACCTTATCTTGCACTAGTGTAGTGTATATATAACACAATGGAAGGCTTATATTATAACAAATGTGTGTCTAGGATGAAGAACACTTGGATAATTAGCCAAGTGGACAATTTGACAAGTTGACAAGTCAACAATCTCAAACTTGAAGACTTATTCATCTTTAATGGTCAATGACCATTTTACCCTTGCAATATTTCGTCCAAGACCATGTGGGGGGGGGGGGGGGTGCCACGTGTCGCCCTCCCATTCGTCCATAAAATTCTGTAACCCTCGTGGGCCCCACAAAACGTAAAATTCCTCGGGTGGGCCCCACGTGACCAAATCCGTAAAAATAATTTTCCATAATATTAATAAGTTCCATATTCTTCAAATAATGCATTTTTAGAATCCAATTCTCATCAACGAACATTTTTCCTTTCCGACGTTCGGAAGATTTTTCCGTCGGAAAAACAATTCTTTCTTTCATACCAATTTCTCAAGTCTTGTGTTCTCGCGTCTATTCTCTTATACATGTCCTGGACTTACGGGGTGTAACATTCTTCCCCCCCTTAGAAACATTCGTCCCCGAATGTTCTTAGTCGGTTGTCAAGTTATACAAATTACGGCATAGTCTCTTTACTACGCCTATCCATCAATATTCCACAAGACCAACGATGCCACACATGGCCACCACATAAAATACATAAACATAACAATGGAAATTCCATCCGTGGTCCCTTCTCACAAAACTCGAAGGTTACAGTCTTATCAAAAATGGGATCTTTAGACGTTACTTTCTTTTTCCCGCATAAAGGGATGGTCCTATCGTATTCTAAGTCATGGGACTAACACTATCTGAATCCTTCAGTCGGACTCCTACTCAGCTAACTGATGTGTTTCGTCGTGTTACATCCCTCCTCTGTCTCACTTAGTCATAATGTTAATTGGGACATAAATCTATAATCTGCCTAGCTTAGTTTACCAACTGGTGTAAACTCTAATACTAGTAGCATCTCAATCACGAGAACCTATGGACAGTGTTACTGAACCTAAGGCGTGTGTATCATCATAATTAACCTCTACTCATGGCCTAAAATGATTTTCTCTACGCACTTTTATTACTTATAACTATAATCACTATAGTTATCTTAACCCTTGTTCCTTCCTTTTCTTACTTATCATACCTTCTCGTACTCCCAAACTTACTTAGTATACGTATAAAATTTCAACTATTGGTTCTGTTCTCCGATCCTTGGAGTTACTATCCAAACTTGGCCATTATGCTACTTGAATATCCGCTAAGGCTCTTCTCGACCCTTACGACCTGATTCCGGTGGAATGCGTCCACCAACTCGTACAACGATTAACCCATCTTGGGCCTGACATCCTCGTGACCCTATCACATAGCGGGACCATATCCAACAGACATCACTCCATTCCGTACTATCGGTTGACCCGAAATGAGTCCATAACCCGACCCATCGTCATACTTAACTTCTCATTCTTAGTCTGGAATATATTTCTCTCTTATCTCAAGGTACTTCTTACCCTATCCCCTATTCACTAGAGGTTCGTCACATAGGTCGAAGTATTTCTACCGTACATCCTTCCCTATTAGTCTTTACACTGTTACGGGGTAATTACAACTTGTGAACTCTACACAACTATAGTCTCAGTTCACTTACCATTCTTGTCAACATTCTTAACTTTTCACTTTACTAATCAAAGTATCCCTACCTCTGGGGGTACTATCACTTTACAACTGCTAGCAACAAAGGGAAAATATATACGCTAGGGCGAAATCTGAAACTATCAATGCATATATGATTCAAAAGAATCGAAATATACCTGTAACCCCATGTGATGTTGCCTCCTGATCCTGCCCAGTAGTCATGTCATCTATGCGGTTCGAAGGACCGCCAAAACTATAAACTCCACCCTGACCTCTACCACTACCGATCGCATCCGAACACCGCTCGGGGCCTTGGTGTGGAGGAAAGAGAATCAACCATCGGCCTCATAGGCTGAGTGTTATACCCCGTATTTCTAGAGTATGTACGTTAGGACGTACGTAGAAAAGTTTGAGCCTTAAAGTTAGGCAAGGACGAAATTTTGTGCACAACCCCCGTAAAGAGTCGTTTTTCGACGAAACGTTTTCCGGACTTTGCGAAGGGAAAAATACGGCTATGTCATTTATAATTTTTGCGGATTTTTCCGAGAGCGGAAATATTTTGGACCAACGAGAGGGTGACACTTGTCACCCTCAAGTGGACGATTTCAAGGGCCATTCTTGGCGTTTTTCTTGCCTTTTCCTTGGTCAAGGATTAGGTAGGATATTTTTGTAGTTGATGAGTAAGTGGGACCCACACAACACATGGCTTAATCTACACCTTACACTTTCCTACCACTTGGCTTGATCTTGACCATTGGTGGTCCTATAAATACCCCCCTTGCTTGAAGGTTTTCTTCATCCCTCAAATCTTTCTAAGTCTTGAAAACCCTCTCCTCCTTTGAGTGTGGTTCTCGTCCAAAGCCACCCCCCTCCCCCTTGAAAAGGCCCTTGGCCGAAACCCCTCTCCCTTTGTAGTGTTCTAGCCGAGAACATACCCCCCCAACCTAAAGTTGTTCTCGTAAAAATACCCTTCCCTTGGTAGAGAAATACTTCTCCAAGTATTGTTTTAATTCCAAAATACCTTGGTCCAAATACCTGATAGTATTCCAAGGTTACCCCTATACGAAAAGCCCAGAAATACTATTATACTTCCCTTTAGTCACTAAACGAAACCCTAAGGAAAATCTTCACGGTTGGTTGAAGTATTAGGAAGAAGTTTCGTAGAACTTCTAAGGGTTGTTTGGAGCGGGTTGTAGCACCCGGAGTAGGAGCTAAACGTTGCTCAGGATCGACATTAAACTTGGATAATTTTGGGCTTACCGAGGTAAATAATCCTATCCTTCTATTGTAATTGGAAATTACATACTGTAGTTGTATAGAAATGAATATAAGATTCATAGAAGAGTATTGAACTGTAATAGAAGGATATTACAGAATAAACTTGAACTGGAATCACATCAGAAGAATATTCTACAAGAGTAGTCTAGGCATTGATAGACTTGTATAACCCTTATAGGTTGATTGATCTGCGAGTAGCATGTACTACTTGAAAGGTGGATGAGGCTAGCCGGGTTATAGCCGTGGAGCGTTTTTCTAATAGTCGATAATCGTCGCGAGGTATGTGATTCTTCCTATCCTCTTGAGCATGATATTTTAAAGAATATATATATATATAGTACGGTAGACGTATGTGTGTTAACTGAACGTAGTTGTACGGCAATGTCTTTTGACTTAAGCCTGAATAATAAGAATCTGGAAGTATTTTAAAAGAATATATATATAGTACAGTAGATGTACGTGTGGTAACTGAATAATAATTAAGGCAATGTCTTTTGACTTAAGCCTGAATAATAAGAATCTTGAAGTATTTCAAGAGGATTAAGAAACATTTTTGAAAGAGGAGTAATACTTGGTTTTAAAACTTTAAAGTTATACTAGCTTTATGGGAAGTTAGGTATAACGACTTAAGAAAGGTAAAAAGAATGGTTTATTGATTTAAGAAGTGAAGAGACTTGATCTTAAAAGATAAGAGACTTGACTTAAATTGAATTAATCTGAATCTTGTTAAAAAGTGTGAAACCTCATTCGTGAGTAATGAGTACTTGGTTTTTAAAAGGAATAATGTTTTACTGATTTTGGAAATCAGAAGAAGTATCGAACAAACCACTGCAGCGTTAATAAGGGAAATGTATTGACTAATTAAGTATTATTAAAAGCAGTAGAAACTTCCATTTGCATAGAAGCTAAGATGAGACAAAATGATATTACATTTCCTAGATCATGGTTGCTTAAATAAGATTGATTATGAACAAGAATAACCTACTCACATATAAGGCATATGTATCTCAAATTGTTTTAAAGGAGAACTATATCATTAAGTGATTAAAACTATGAACTACGAAACCTTTCGAAAATGAGAAACTTAAGCATTTGGAATTAGGCAAACTTGAACGTTTGGAAAATAATGTTGTTACTTGATTTACAAAATGAAGTGTTTTGGTTTACTTAAAAGGATAGTCACTCTATTTTTTTATACTACGGGTATTGTGTGACTTTTTGAAAGAAACGGATCTTTTAAAAAGAGTTAAGGTATGAAGTACTTTGGGGATAAAAACCCGAAATTTTTAACATAAAGTAGAAAGTACCTTGTGTGAATAACTTGATTGTGTTGGTTTGTAATAGCCTTGTAAATACTTTCTTGTTGATTTGATAAGTAAACATGTTAGGATGCTACGTGTGTTAGTATCTGGTGATGTTTGTGTAAAGGGGTTCCCCTTGTTGTGCTTATGTTGTTTAACGATAAGCTGTTATGTTATTATATCACATACCCCCTTGACTTGTTATACCGAGGGCTTGCCACCCTTGATGCGGGTCTATACGGCCTATGCGGTCTGCGTGACTATGCGGAGCTGCGGGAGTTCCAGGGTTGATCATTCCGGGTGTTTTATCCCGATGCGGGGGATGCCCTATGCGGTCTGTGTGACTATGCGGTCTATTGAGACTATGCGGACTGCGAGAGTCCAGGAGGGTACCGGGGGTTAGCTACCGTCGCGAGGAATACCTCACGCGGGTCTATGTGTGACTATGCGGATGCGGAGTCGTGGTTAGGCATGCATAATGATACTATGGGCGATTGGCCTTGCTTCGATCATTCGCGCCTAGGAAAGACCATTCGATTTACCTATTATTGCTCTTGTTTGTGATATGGCACTATGTGCAAATTGAACTAATTGTATTTGCAAATGGTTTTAAATACTTGATTTCATTGAAAGTACTTTACAGTTTCACATACTTGGTACTGTTATCGACCTCCTCGGGCTGCGTTCATGCAGTAGAGGTACACCGATCGTCGATCCTAGCTCTCGTGGTCACAGTCATTGGGAAGCTCGTTTCTCGAGGCTTATCGCCGTATAGTCCGTCGTTGTAGCTTATTCGAGGTATATGGCGGGCCCCATCATCATTGTCATATCATTCTTAGAGGTCCATGTAATCGTTGTGGGCGAGTTGTAAAGGGATGTAATCGTTCTAGTTGTTATATATATACGCAAAGAAGACAAGTTTTCTCATGAACTGCTTTTATTTCATGTCTTGTTTTATATTCCATTACTCGATGTATGTCTACTTGGGTGCCCGGTAGGCACGATCCACGGGCCCGGTTCGGTCGTGACAAAAGTGGTATCACGCAGATTAATCCTCTGAAAGTGTCTACGCACCGTATCTAGTAAGTCTTAATCGTGAGGCTATAGGATATTTAGGATTGGTTTCCATTCTTCTCACTCGAGATCGTGCTTAGAGTCGTGTTATAAGTTAGACCCTCTAACGTATTCCTTTCCCGTACGATTATGCATCCGCGTAAAACCCGGCCCGTAAGGGCAAGGCGTAGGAGCCGCGAGTATAGCACTGAGGATTACTAGGCACAGCCCAATCATCACGTGGGGTGGTGCTTCATTCGTGGAGTTCTGCGACGTCGCCAAATGGAGTTTAGCTTGCAGCGGCAGCTCCTCTGCGACCATGACATTTACACCTTCGGTTCCACGACGAGGCAGAATATAGGCGCAAAGAGACGCGACCACATTAGCTAGGATTTAAGCTACCAGAGGGTATATGATGTACTGATTTATCGCGGGCCTTGATGAATATCTAAGAGAAGGTTGTGTAAGAATAGCTCTTCAGTCAGGCATGAGCATGGCCTGCGTACGGGCTTATGCGCAGCAGCAGAAACGTGAGGATCGACGTTAATCAAGATCGCAGAAGAGGGCGTAGCAGCAGGTCCTTTGGTAACTTTCGAGGCGACCGCCTCAAGCAGATTAGATATGCACCTCCGCCCGGCAGTGGTCCTCCGCTGTGGTTTGGGACGCGTTCGAGTATGCCGGAGTTGGTCGAGCTCGTGGCTTCGTTCACGATACACGTAGGTTCCATCGACCGGATTGATTGTTTCCTCGCATTCACACGGTGTGGCGTCATCCCGGGGAATGTCATCTTTTGTTGATGCTTGTTTTACATGCGGCCGTCAGGGCCATGTGTCGAAAGGATGTCCTAGTAGGAGGAATGAAAGTAGGAGGACTCAGCCTACCAGATCAGTTGCGGATTCAGTAGTTCGGAGAAGAAGGGGCGTTAGCTGAGAGCCACCCCACCGGTGTGGCCGTTGTGGTAAGTGTCATTATGGGGAGTGTCGTATTTCTTCGACAACTTGTTATGCTTGCGCCCAGCAGGGCAGGATTGATTGGAACGACAGAGGGTAGTGAAGCAGTAGATACAGGTAGATCCTTAACCCTCTAGAGATTAGTACGTATGATAAGATGAGTATACCTTAAATGTTATGTTCACATAGCATTGTGTTAATTTTGATTAGAAATCATGGTTAGATAACCAGGTAAGATTGGGGGATAGAGAAAGTGGGAGCCTTAGAGTTTTATACGTGGAGACCTTAGAGGCAAGGCCATCTCTAATAAAGGATTTAGTTTATGTTTGACCCTTATCGGAGTGCATAGTGCACGTGAGATATATTTGTGTGATAAGTCCCTGAGTAGTGTGAAATGAATGAGGGTAGTTGAGCTAAGAAGACCACTAGGTTTTCGTGACTTGATTAGTGAGATTGTTCCGGATCGGGGAACAAGAGTCTTTCGCGCGATAGCGGGTCGGGTTGGGGACCGATTGCGGGTCAACCCGTGGCCGGTAATGTGGTGGGGTCAGTTCGAGGTGGTCCCGCCAGGTGGTGGGGTCATAAGGGCGCTAGGCCCAAGTTTAGTTAACCATCGTACGAGTTTGTGAAAGCGTTCGACCAGTAGTCGGGCCGATGAGGTCAGCCCATCTTGTCCTTCAGTCAGGACTGTTTACTCGGCAGAGAGTTATGCGAGATGTTTTATCAGGAAGGTTGTAAGGCTGCACGGGGTGCCTACTTTCACCTTATGACAGACAGTGAAGCCCAGGTGGTGGCTATTTCGTTTTCTGGAAGTTTTACCAGGCAGGGTTAGGAACTCAGGTGAGTCTCGATGCGCGCATTCGCGCCGGGCGATGTTTGGATTTCAGGGGTAGCTGTGAGTATTGTTGCCTCCTGTTGAGGGAGTGTTTTTATAACTACCATTTCAGTATTCGGATATCGCCTTACGAAGCCTTGTAGGGGCGAAAGTGCAAGTTGCCGGTCGATTGGTTCTATGTTGGCAAAGTTCAGATAGTTGGTTCATACTTGTCTCGGCAGGATATGGATAGGGTGAAGCTTATCCAGAAGAGGTTATTGGAAGCTCAGAGTCAACAAAAGTCGTGCGGATAATCGGCGACTACGCTTGGAGTTCAGGTTGACGGAGGGTCTTCTTGAAGGTACCACCCCGGAAGGGTGTGACGAGTTTCGGAAAACAGAGGAAACTTAGCCCGAGTTACTTGGGGCCTTTTCAGGTCATGTGAAGAATAGGCCAAGTTGCCTATGGTTAGCATTGCCGTCCGACGTAGGAGGCAGTACGTCCGGTCTTTCATGTTGTTATGATCAGAAAATATCGGAGATCCATCCAGAGTGTTCCCAGTTAATGATGACCAAGTTGGAGGTAGTAACCCAGAGATTTGGAAACTGAAGCAGTAACAGAAATGTGGTAAGTTATGAGAAAGAGTTCGAGTGTACGAGAAGGGTACGACGAGTAAGAGAAGAAGCGAGCATGTATTACGAGCATGGTTGTGATCATTTCGTTTGTAAAGAGAAGGTGCGAAGGGAGTATCTTTTAGCCCTTGGGTGGGAGTTTTTGTAGTGATGGAGGTGATTCCTCGTGGACTTGGATGTAAGTATTTGCGCGTGTTGTATTGTGGCATGATTGTTTTCGTAAGTATAGCAGTGAAGACTATACTGGCGCATGTTTGTTTTTAGACTTAGAAGGAACATTCGGGACGAATGTTTCTAAGGAGGGGAGAATGTTATACACAGTATTTCCAGAGTATGTACGTTAGGACGTACGTAGAAAAGTTTGAGCCTTAAAGTTAGGCAAGGACGAAATTTTGTGCACAACCCCCGTAAAGAGTCGTTTTTCGACGAAACGTTTTCCGGACTTTGCGAAGGGAAAAATACGGCTATGTCATTTATAATTTTTGCGGATTTTTCCGAGAGCGGAAATATTTTGGACCAACGAGAGGGTGACACTTGTCACCCTCAAGTGGACGATTTCAAGGGCCATTCTTGGCGTTTTTCTTGCCTTTTCCTTGGTCAAGGATTAGGTAGGATATTTTTGTAGTTGATGAGTAAGTGGGACCCACACAACACATGGCTTAATCTACACCTTACACTTGCCTACCACTTGGCTTGATCTTGACCATTGGTGGTCCTATAAATACCCCCCTTGCTTGAAGGTTTTCTTCATCCCTCAAATCTTTCTAAGTCTTGAAAACCCTCTCCTCCTTTGAGTGTGGTTTTCGTCCAAAGCCACCCCCCTCCCCCTTGAAAAGGCCCGGGGCCGCAACCCCTCTCCCTTTGTAGTGTTCTAGCCGAGAACATACCCCCCCCCCTACGTAAAGTTGTTCTCGTAAAAATACCCTTCCCTTGGTAGAGAAATACTTCTCCAAGTATTGTTTTAATTCCAAAATACCTTGGCCCAAATACCTGATAGTATTCCAAGGTTACCCCTATACGAAAAGCCAGAAATACTATTATACTTCCCTTTAGTCACTAAACGAAACCCTAAGGAAAATCTTCACGGTTGGTTGAAGTATTAGGAAGAGGTTTCGTAGAACTTCTAAGGGTTGTTTGGAGCGGGTTGGAGCACCCGGAGTAGGAGCTAAACGTTGCTCAGGATCGACATTAAACTTGGATAATTTTGGGCTTACCGAGGTAAATAATCCTATCCTTCTATTGTAATTGGAAATTACATACTGTAGTTGTATAGAAATGAATATAAGATTCATAGAAGAGTATTGAACTGTAATAGAAGGATATTACAGAATAAACTTGAACTGGAATCACATCAGAAGAATATTCTACAAGAGTAGTCTAGGCATTGATAGACTTGTATAACCCTTATAGGTTGATTGATCTTGTCACGACCCGAACCCGGGCCCGTGACTGGTGCCTTACTCCGGGCACCCTAGTAGTCATACATCAGAGAAAATCAGCGGAACATAAATCAATAACATGAAATAACAGAAGTATAAATGATAATCTGTGAACACTTGCCTTTCGGCATATATATAAACAACAATTCTTTCAACATGAACAGTTTAATCCTTTTTACAAACCCCGCCACAACAAGATTACTACTGCACTACGAATGATATGACAACAACGACGGACAGGGCCGCCATACCTCGAATGTAAGCACCTATAACAACAGGGGAATATACCAAGATAAGCCTCCGGAGGAACGGAGCTTCCCAAACGCTGAACTGTGACCCTAAGAGCGAGGATCAACGACTGGTGTACCTCAACCTGCGGCATGAACGCAGCCCGAGCGAGGTCGTGACACACAGTATGTGAATGTGAAAGTAAATCAGAATGAAATCATAGTAGTCTATATAAAGCAGGAGACATGTATGATAACCAAACTACAGTTCACAATAAATAAGCAGTCATGTCAAGTCAGGGACTCACGCCCTCAAAGTCATCACTCAAATATAACTATGGGTCTCACGCCCACCACATCATTCATGCCCGTGGAATACCCTCCTCACCGTGATCTATGATATAAAAGCATCAAGGAATACATGAACACCAGTCCCACTGTGTCCTAATAAAACCGCAGGGGGTAAGTACGAAGGCATAGCCGTCTACTAAAACCACGGTGCAACAAGGTCATAAATCAGATCATGAGATCTGTCTAGACCGTCACATGATCAAAGCTGGCCACTCGCCCGCAGTATCTAATGTGCGCGTCTAGCCCTGGAACTTCCCGCAGCTCCGCATAGGCCAACCTCATAGGCCCGCATGAGGTATTCCTCGCATCGAGGGTAGCTACTCCCCGGCATCGTCCTGGACTCGCAGTCCGCATGGCCACAAAGACCGCATGACCACAAGGTCCGCAAACTAACCTGGAACTCCCGTAGTTCCGCATGGATCCCCTGGACCCGCATGAGGTATTCTCGAATCATGGTCCCAGACCGCCTGAGTCTACCCCGCATCGGAGGGCAGCTTAACCTCCGGAAACAAGTCAAGGTGAGTGGTACAATACCAACATAACGGCTGATAGTCAAACAACTTTAAGTGCAGTCGAGGGGAAAACTCCTTTACACTAACATCACAAGATACTAACACACGTAGCATCCTAGCATGTTTACTTATCAATCAACAAGAAAGTATTACAAGGCTATCACAAACCAACACAATCAAGTTATACACACAAGGTACTTTATACTATATGCCAACAAGTTCGGGGTTTTATCCCCAAAGTACTTCATACATTAACTCTTTAAAAGATACGTTACTTTCACAATGTCACACAATACCCGTGGTATAAAAATAGAGTGACTATCTTTTTAAAGTAAATCAATTACTTCTCTTTGTAAAATCAAGTAGCAACATTCTTTTCCAATGTTCAAGTTTGCCTAATTTCCAATGTTCAAGTTTGCCTAATTTCCAATGTTCAAGTTTGCCTAATTTCCAATGTTCAAGTTTCTCATTTTTCGAAAGGGTTTCGTAGTTCATAGTATTAATCACTTAAGAATATCATTCTCTTTTAAACCATCTGAGAAACATAAGCCTTATATGTGAGTAGGATATTCTTGTTTATAAAAATCTTATTACAGCAGCCATGATCTAGGAAATATCATTTTGTCTCATCTTAGCTTCTATGCAGATGGAAGTTTCTACTGGTTTTAATAATACTAAATCTGTCAAAACATTTCCTTTTATTAACGCTGCAGTGGTTTGTCGATACACATTCGATTTCAAATCAAGAAACATTCTTAAGCCGTTATACCTAACTTCCCATAAAGCTAGTATAACTCTTAAGTTTTCAAAAGAAACCAAGTATTACTCTTCTTTCAAAATGATTCAAAAATCCTTTGAAATACTTCAAGTTCTTTATTATCACATAACCACCGATTCTGATTCAAATCGATTACCTTTTAAAAACCACAAGTATTTTCTTACCTACATAAAGCTGTTATAACCAACTTCCCATAAAGTCGTTATAACACTTTATGTTTTAGACCAATCAAATACATTTAACACATGTACGTCTACCGTACTACATAGTTACACACACATTGTCACGACCCATTCCGGGGCCCGTGACTGGTGCCTTACCGGGGCACCCAAGTAGTCATACATCAGAGTAATCAGCGGAAATATAAAGCAAGACATGAAACAGTTTATAAAATAAGACACAGTTTATGTGAGAAAACATCGCCTTTCGGCATATATATATAAACATGGTTTAGCGATTTACATCCGATAATCGCATAACATGACTACAGACCTCTAAGGAAATATACAACTATGGCGGACAGGCCCCGCCATACCTCGATCAGATAAAAACTATCTAAAACAGTGAGATCATACCCAAAAGTAGAGCCTCCTAAAAGATGGAGCTCCCGACACCAACGTAGATCCTAAGAATGTGGATCTAGCACTGCCGCCCTTACCATGCATGAACGCAGCCCCAAGGAGGTCGATAACAGTACTAAGTATATGAAATCAGAAATACTTAAATGAAACATATCATTTTAAAAACATTTTGCAAAGATGTATGAAACAACAGGAAACCGCACATAGTGCCACATCACAAACAAGAGCAACAATAGGTAAATCAGAATAGGTCTTTTCTAGGTCGCGAATGATTCAAGCAGGCCACTCGCCGTATTATCACTCGCAAGCCTAATCCTCGACTCCCGAGTCCGCATAGCCACTCACGGGCCCGCATGAGGTATAACCCCGCATCGGCGGTGGTAGCTACTCCCTGCATCGCCCCAGACTCGTTGTCCGTATGGCCACATAGACCGCATGAGGCATAACCCCGTATACTAACTCGAACTCGTAGCCCGCATAGGCCCCCGACCCGCATGAGATATTCTCGAATCATGGTCCTGCATCACCGAGTCTACCCCGCGACGGAGGCGCCTTAACCCCTAGATCATCTCAAGAGGTGAGTGATAGTACACTAACATAACAGCTTATCTTTAAACAACATAAGCACAACAAGAATACTCTTTTTCACAACCATTACAAGACACTAACACACATAACATCATATCATGTCTACTTATCAAACCATCTTATTATTCTTTTCACAATTTAATATAAGTCCATTATAAACACATAGGCAAACTGTTTCTTTTATCAATCTTAAGTGGTTATACTTAACTTCCCATAAGGCTAGTATAACTCTTAAGCTTCTGTTTAAAAACCAATTAGTTCCCTTCTGTTAAAAATGATTCAGTATTCTTTTGAAACGCTTTCAGATCTTTATTATTCAGGCTTAAGCCGTGAGGCATTGCCAGAATGTTATTCAGCTTAAGCGTGAGGCATTGCCGTAAGTATTATTCGTGCTTAAGTCAAAGACATTGTCGTAGTTATATTTTAGTTAACACATGTACGCCTACCGCAGACTATATATATTGTAAAATATCATGTTTAGGAAGAATCACATACCTTCTCAAATAAAACCACCGTCAAGTCAATATGTCGCGCAGAGAGTCAGCCTATAATAGTCACAGATATCTATCAAAGACTACTCTGAAGGTCATTCTAAACAGAGGGTTCACAATTCTATGGAAAATTGGGCAGCACTTCCCTACCCGGTGAGCTATATAAGTTCATCAGAAAACAAATTCTATGTAAGTACAATTGATTATTCTTCTTTAAACCCTTCTACTGTGGTAATAAATTCAATTCTATTCTCGTGATATTCTTCTAAGTATTTATACTTATTCTTATACTACAACAAGTAAGTATTCTCTAATTCAAAAGAGGTTAGGATTAGTTACCTCGGTAAGCCCAATAGTATCCTAGAAACAATCGCTGAGCAAGGTTTTGCTCCTAAGTTGTATGCTCCAGGAAACCTTAGAAGTTCTTCACAACTTCTACTAAGTACTAAGGTATTTGGGCTAGGGTATTTTGGGCATTATAACAATACAAGAAGGCAACTTTTCTACCAAGGAGGGGGTAGGTTTTGGCTAGGCTAGGGGCCTCGCCAAACTACTAGGCTAGAGGGGGTGTATTCGCCAAGGGCCTTCACAAGGAGGGGAGGTGTTGGACGAAAAGGCTACAAGGGAGAGGAGAGGATTTTCAAGACTTGAAAGATTTGTGGATGAAGAACTCTTCATCTCTAAGGGGTATTTATAGGTCGAAGTGGCCAACCAATGGCCAAGATTAAGACAAGTGCAAGGCAAGTGTAGGGTGAGGATTAACTATACACAAATATCCTACCAACTCCTTGACTTGTGCACAAGGCACAAAAAACGTGTTCACCATAGTCCAAATCGTCCAAATGGACGATATCAAGTCCATCAATTGGAGGGTGACAAGTGTCGCCCTCCCGTTGGTCCAAAATGTTTCGTCTCTCGGAAAAATCCGCAAAATTTGAAATGGCATAGCCGGAATTTACCCTACGAAAGCTGTGGAAACGTTTCGTCGGAAAACTATTCGTTTTGTGAGTTGTGCCCAAAAAAATCGTCCAAGCCTAAACTTTAAGGCTAAACTTTTTGACGTATTCCCCACGTACATACTGGAAATACGGGGTATAACATTCTCCCCTCCTTAGAAACATTCGTCCCGAATGTTCCTTCCCAAGACAGTTAACGATAAGATTCTTCATAACTTAAACAGTTGTAAATGCCACACACGGCCACAGAGCAACACTTAGGTAGAAACGATAACGAAAATTTACAAGTAAGAAAGTGAATTACCTGGAGGTGTGGGGAATAGGTGAGGATACTTCTGCCTCATGTCCTCCTCGGCTTCCCACGTCATCTCCTCCCTGAGCTCGTTCCGCCACAAGACTTTGACGGCCACGCCCTCGTCCGCAGACGCCTAACTCGACGATCGACTATCGCTATGGAGTCTCCTCATACGATAACCCCTGGTCACTGGACATCGTCAATCGGGTGTACCCTAGATGGATCCCCGATACATCTCTCAAAGATAGATACGTGAAAACCGGATGCATCGCCTCCGTGTCGGACGGCAGATTCAACTCATAGCAACCTTGCCTACCTCGCGACAACTGAACGCCCAATGTACCTAGGGCCGAGTTTCCTTCTTCCCGAATCTCATCACACCTTCATGGGTGACACCTTTAGGAAAACCCAATCATGAACCTCGAACTCAAGATGCCGACGACGATGATCTCCATACGACTTGCCGACTGAGTCATTAATAGCCGCCTCGGATAAGCTTCACCTTATCCATCGTCTGTACCAAATCCGTCCCACTAGCCGCATTCTCGCCCACATCGAACCAACCTATAGGCGATCTGCACTTCCTCCCATACAAGGCCTCATAAGGCGCCATCCGAATCCGGAGTGGTAGCTATTATTATACGCGAACTCAACTAGAGGCAAATGATCCTCCCAACTACCATCGAAGTCAATAACAGCTCGCAGATATCCTCAAGAGTGCGGATAGTGCGCTCGCCTCGTCTGCTCTGCGTGGATGAAATGCAATACTCGTGCTCACTGCGCCCCTAAACCCTCTCGAAGGACCTCCGGTTAGGCAGAACCGGCTCCACATGCGATATGATCGGGTAGGGACTCCATGCACCGACGATCTCTGATGTAAAATCGCATAATCCTCACCAAAAGTCGCCCCGACGGAAGAAAGTGGGCTGATTTCGCCACCGCCGACGATAACCCATATAGAATCATGTCTCTCCGAGTGCGAGGTAATCCCGATGAAGTCCATGTTGATTACCTCCCACTTCCGTGTCGGGATCTCAATCGTTCAGAATAAACCACCGTGCCTCGTGCTCTACCTTCACCGCCGACAACACGCATCGAGCTACGAACTCGCAACGCCCTCTTCAAGCCATCCCACCAATACACAGATCTAAGGTCGTGGTACATCTTGGTCGACCCGGATGGATAGAGTAACGCGCGCGTGTGCTTCCCCAAGAACTCGCCAAGTCCTCAAACATCCGAACACACAACCGCTCAAACCTTAGCACCCCATCAAAGCTACTCAAAAGGACCCTTGCCTCACGAAGAGTCAGATCACGATATCGAATCAAAGCCGGATCCTCGAATCGCCTCTTCACCTCCTCGACGATGGAAGACTCGGCAACCTCACGAACTCTAACCCCAATGCTATCGAATCAATCAAACGGACACCAAGGCTCGCTAATCGATGCAAATCGCGAACCATGTCCTCCTCTCTAGCCGCACATCCGATAGGCTCCCATCGACCTACGACTAAGAGCATCTCGCCACAACATCGCCTTCCCGGGTGGTACAGATATCAACATCGTAATCCTTAAGCAACTCTAACCACCGCCTCTCGCCGTAAGTTCAGCTCCCTCCGGTGAAGATATACCGAGGCTCTTGTGGTCTCAGATAAATATCCACGTGAACCCCATACAAATAGTGCCTCCAGATCTTCAAAGCGTGAATCACTACCGCCAACTCCAAATCACGCGGGTAGTTCCTCGTGTTTCTTCACCGCCGGACGCATATGCTATAACCCCGCCATGCCGCATCAACACACATCCCAACCCGATGCCCGACGCATCACAATACACGACATAACCATCCGACCTCCGGAAGAGTAAGAACGGGCGGTCGCCTCTCTTTCAAAGAATCGAAACCCCGCCACAAGCATCACCCATCAAACTTGGCCGCTCCGAGTTAGCCTAGTCAATGGTGCGTAGATAAGCAAACTTCCACGAACCGCCGATAATATCCTCGCAAGGCCCGTAAAATCGCGAACCTCCGCTTGAGTAGTAGGTTCAGGCCAAGTCCCGATCGCTTCGATCTTGGCCGTATCCACTCGAATGCCATCACCCGACAATATGCCCAAGAAACGCCATCAAGTCAACCAAAACTCACATTTGGAAAACTTGGCGATAATCACTGGTCCTGGAGAATCACAAGACAAATTTCAAATGCTCCGCGTGCTCCTCGCCTGAGCGAGAATAAACCAAGATATCATCAATGAACACTATCACAAACGTGTCCAAAATGGTTTGAACACTCGGTTCATCAAATCCATGAATACCGCCGAGCATCGTCAACCCAAAAGACATGACTCGAACTCATAATGCCCGCACGTCCCGAATGCACCCTAGGGACATCCACCTCTCGACTCGCACTGATGATAGCCCGATCGCAGATCAATCTTGAGAAACATCTCGCACTCTCGCAATCGGGTCGAACAAATCATCAATCCCGGGAAGGGGTATTCGTTTAATGGTCACCTTGTTCACCGCTCAGATCAACACACATGCGCAGCTGGCCCCGCCCTTCTTCTTCACGAACAATACCGCGCTCCCAGAGAAACATTAGGCCCGATGAAGCCCTTCTCCAAAGAAATCTCTAAGCCGATCCTTCAACTCTCTCAACTCGGCAGTGCCATTCAGTATGGCGGAATGGAAATAGCCGAGTGTCCGCAATATGTCAATACAAAACTCAATCTCCTCTCGTGAGGGATACCCGGAGGTCATCCGAAACACGCCCGGGAACTCGCCGACCATCGAACCGATCAAAATCTGGTACCGCAACTTCGTGATCAAACACCCGAACGAGATGGTAGATATACCCTTCGCACCATCTTCCTAGACTTGAGGTAGGAAATAAACCTACCCTCTGCGATACCGCGTGCTCTCCCACTCAACAACCGCCTCGTGAAATCGAACCTGCATTACTCTCTCTCGAGTCTACATTGGCGAGTGCAAGCTAGCCAATCCATCCCCATAATCACGTCGGTCAATCATCTCCAACTCTATCAAGTCGCCAGTGGTCCGACGATCAGAATGGTCACAGACAAGCTCTATATACCCGCCGAGCTACCATCGAATCACCCATCGCGTAGCTACCTCGAAAGTGGTCTATGGACTCGTGCTCTATCCCTATCCTACTAGCAACAAGGGAGATATATAGACAGAGTAGAACCCGGATCTATCAACACATACACATCAAACCTAACCGATAAAGTACCTGCGACGACATCGTGTGAGGCCTCCGATCCCGCTTACCGACAAAGCATAAATGCGCTCGAGGACCGCTAGAATCGACTCGAGCCACGACCTCCGCCACACTGGCTGACCCACGAGCACCCGCCTCCGAGGCGAGTAATCAGAGGAGATGATGCCGCAATGTAACTCGGGCGTCGAGCCCTACCACCGCCACGCCTGGCCTGACAAGCCGCAAAGTGACTCGCCGCCACAATCAGAATAAGCTCCAAAAGTAGTACCACACTTCCCGTAATGGGATCTACCGCGATCGCCACACTGGGGTGGTCCCGATCGCCGCACTCGCTACTCGACGCCTAAAGCCCCGGGCCCCGTCCGCCTCGAAAATTTCCGCAGGCTGAGGACGGTGCAGGAGTGCTCGAGCCGGCCGTGGTGCGACCTAGATCGCCACGAGGCCGCCACCACGATAACCACCGTAAGACCCTCCCGCCCCGGCCTTCTTCTCGCCTCGCCCACTCGCCGACCTCGCGCCTCGCATCCAAGGGCGTGAGCTCGCACGCGGTAATGTCCATACCGGCCGAGAGAAACCCCGCACATGACTCGCCATATAGTCGTCTAGCCGGTGACATAGCGTGCACCCTATCCTCCATATTCGCTACCAATGCCGGGACATATCGAGCCAATGAATCAAACTCGACATTGTACTCCCGACAAGCGCCCTCTCTCGCCTCGTGAGTAAAAATCTATCACCGCGCCTCCTCATCCGCGAGGCAAGAAGTGAGTGAGGAAAGCCTCAGAACTCATCCCAAATAGCGGGACGCGTTCTCCCGATAACTCCCATGAATCAAACCAATCGATCGCGTATCACGCACCGACGCGAACCGGCGTCACAGACTGCCTCGAGGCCTTGATCACCCTCACGATCCTTCAAGCCGACGGATGAACTCGCGGATCATCCTCCCGCCACCAGTAAAACTCTGCGGGCTACAACTCAAGAAATCTCGTAGCCTCAAACTATCTGCCCTCGGGTGTACCACGGGTGCGACGCTACTGAGCTGAATCGAATCGCCGTGATCCAGCCTTCTCCTCGACGGGCCACAACTTTAGCCAATAGTCAAGCCATCTCCTTGTACCCTAACTCTCCGCCCCAGCCGTGGGACGAGGTGGTACCGTGGTCTCTGGCTGGGCGGCGCCATAGAACTCGCTGCCTCGTATAGATGGGCACGAGCCCTCGTGACTGGGTGTCTCGCTAGCGCTCCTACGCTTGCCTCTTCAGGCCCGGTTGCCTTACGTGGAGGCATAATCACATAGAAAGGAATACGTTAGAGGGTCCAACCTATAACACACTCTAAAGCACGATCTCGTAATGAGAAGAATGGAAACCAATCCTAAATATCTTATAGCCTCTCGATTATTGGTGTGGTGCACAACACACCGATAATCAAGACTTACTAGATACGGTCAGACACTTTCCGAGGATTAATCGCTTCGATACCACTTTTGTCACGACTGCCTCGGCCCGTGGATCGTGCTCACCGGCACCCAAGTAGTCATACATCGAGTAATCACGAAATATAAAGCAAGACATGAAACGCTTTATAAAATAAGACATACGCTTTATGAGAAAACATCGCTTTCGATATATATATAAACATGGTTTAGCAGCATCCGACATCGCATAAACATGACTACGCACTTAAGGAAATATACAACTATGGCGGACAGGCCCCGCCATACCTCGATCAGACAAAAACTATCTACAACAGGAGATCATACCCAAAAGTAGAGCCTCCTAAAAGATGGAGCTCCCGACACCAACGTAGATCCTAAGAATGTGGATCTAGCACTGCTTGCCTCTTACTGCAGATGAACGCCGCCTCAAGGAGGTCGATAACAGTACTAAGTATATGAAATCAGAAATACTTAAATGAAACATATCATTTTAAAAATAGCTTTTGCAAGTATGTATGAAACAACCAAGGAAACCGCACATAGTGCCACATCACAAACAAGAGCAACAATAGGTAAATCAATAGGTCTTTTCTAGGCCGCGAGTGATTCAAGCAGGCCACTCGCCGTATTATCACTCGCAAGCCTAATCACGACTCCCGAGTCCGCATAGGCCACTCACGGGCCCGCATGAGGTATAACCCCGCATCGAGGGTAGCTACTCTCAAGATCGCCCTTGACTCGTTGTCCGCATGGCCACATAGACCGCATGAGGCATAACCCCGCATACTAACTCGAACTCTCGTAGCTCCGCATAGGCCCCCGACCCGCATGAGGTATTCTCGAATCACGGTCCTGCATCACTGAGTCTACCCCAGACGGAGGGCTTAACCCCAGATCATCTCAAGAGGTGAGTGATAGTACACTAACATAACAACTTATCTTTAAACAACATAAGCACAACAAGAATACTTTTTCACAACCATTACAAGACACTAACACACATAGCATCATATCATGTCTACTTATCAAACCATCTTATTATTCTTTTCACAATTTAATATAAGTCCGTTATAAACACATAGGCAAACTGTTTCTTTTATCAATCTTAAGTGGTTATACTTAACTTCCCATAAGGCTAGTATAACTCTTAAGCTTCGCTTAAAAACCAATTAGTTCCTTCATAAAAATGATTCAAGATTCTTTTGAAACGCTTTCGATCTTTATTATTCAAAGCTTAAGCACAGGCATCACAGAATGTTATTCAAAGCTTAAGCCGAGGCATTGCCGTAAGTATTATTCAGCTTAAGTCAAAGACATTGCCGTAGTTATATTTTAGTTAACACATGTACGCCTACCGCACTATATATATTGTAAAATATCATGCTTTAGGAAGAATCACATACCTTCTCAAATAAAACCACCGCCAAGTCAATATGTCGCACAGAGAGTCACCTATAATAGTCACAGATATCTATCAAAGACTACTCAAGGTCATTCTAAACAGAGGGTTCACAATTCTATGGAAAGTCAAAAGACTTCCCTACCCATGAGCTATATAAGTCTCATCGTGAAAACAAATTCTATGTAAGTACAATTTGATTATTCTTCTTTAAACCCTTCTACTGTGGTAATACCAATTCTATTCGTGATATTCTTCTAAGTATTTATACTTATTCTTATACTACAACAAGAAGTATTCTCTAAGTCAAAAGAGGGTTAAGATTAGTTACCTCAGTAAGCCCAATACTATCCTAGAAAAAGTCGCGCCTGAGCAAGGTTTTGCTCCTAAGTTGTATGCTCCAAGGAAACCTTAGAAGTTCTTCACAACTTCTACTAAGTACTAAGGTATTTGGGCTAGGGTATTTTGGGCATTATAACAATACAAGAAGGCAACTTTTCTACCAAGGAGGGGGTAGGTTTTGGCTAGGCTGTGGGGCCTCGCCAAACTACTAGGCTAGAGGGGGTGTATTCGAGGCCTTCACAAGGGAGGGGGAGGTGTTGGACGAAAAGGCTACAAGGAGAGGAGAGGATTTTCAAGACTTGGAAAGATTTGTGGATGAAGAACTCTTCATCTCTAAGGGGGTATTTATAGGTCAAGAAGTGGCCAACCAATGGCCAAGATTAAGACAAGTGCAAGGCAAGTGTAGGGTGAGGATTAACTATACACAAATATCCTACCAACTCCTTGACTTGTGCACAAGGCACAAAAAACGCTCCAAGCACGGGGTATAACACACATCATGCTAGAAGAGATAGGAAGAGGTTCACATACCTCGCGACGAGTATCGACTAATAGCAAAACGCTCCAAGTACTTCCAACCGTCGGCTACTCCTTAAGCCAAGTAGATCGCGCCACACGTAGTACTTCAACCTATAAGGCCACAAGGCGCTTATTAACATTTAGGTCTAATCGTAGAACATTCTACAGAAAATTCGGCAAGACTCTCCCCGCAACAAACAGAAATCTCCTCCTCTATCGGGCCGACTACCAAGCCAACCAGTGGGGTTATACGCCTAATCCGGACGTGCACAATTCTACCTCACGTAAAAGCTACACAAGTCTACTCAGAATACCCCTATGTAAATACAACAAGATTTCTTCTTTCAAAAGGTTTCTTATTATTCAGCTTAAGTCAAAAGACATCCGACAACAACGCTCGATTCTATATATAGTATACTTCAACTATATAGTCTAACAATCATGTAATTTCCAATTACAATAGAGGACAAGATATTTACCTCGATAAGCCCATAATTATCCGAGTTTAAATGTCGATCCCGAGCAAGGTTTAGCTCCTATCTGCGCCCGATTCGCCTCCAAACAACCCTTAGAAGTTCTAACCAACTTCTACTAATTACTCCAACTAACTATGGAGATTTTCCTTAGGGTTTCGGTTTGTGACTGACGGGAAGTATGATAGTATAACTGGCTTTTTGTATAGGTATAACCTTAGAATACTACAAGGTATACGGCTAAGGTAATTTGGGCATTATAACAATACTTTTGAGAGTATTTCTACCAAGAGGGGGGGTATTATACGAAAACAACTAGGCTAGGGGGGGGGGGGGGTACCCCACGGCTAGCACCCCAAGGAGGGAGGGCTCTGCCAAGGGGAGGGGAGGCTCTCACGAACTCAACACAAGGGGAGGGAGGAGGATTTAACACTTAGAAATATTTTAGGAATGGATGAAGAAGTCATCAAAGAGGGGGGTATTTATAGGTCTAGCAAAGGCCAACCAATGGCCAAGATCTTGCCAAGTGCAAGGCAAGTGTAGGGCCAAGATCTTGCCAAGTGCACCTTATCTATCTACCACAAAATATCCTACCTACTACTTGACAAAAAAAGTCACCATTTCGTCCAAGCCAACCGCCCACAACGTGCTCCAATGAGAGGGTGACAAGTGTCGCCCTCTCGTTGGTCCAAAATGTTCCGTCACTCGGAAAAATCCGCAAAAATTAAAAATGACATAGCCGTAATTTACCCTACGAAGTCGTGGAAACGCTTTCAAAAAACGACTCTAAACGGGTGTCAGAACAAAATAATTCGCCAAGCCACTTTAAACTTCAAAATTTTCTACGCACGCCCCACGCATACATACTGGAAATACGGTATAACATTCTCCTCTCCTTAGAAACATTCGTCCGAATGTTCCTTCTAAGTCTCAAACAAACGCCAAAGATAGTCTTCACTACTATACTTACGAGAACAATCCTGCCACACATGGCCACAGAAACACCCGCGCAAATACCTCCATCCAAGTCCACGAGGAAACACCTCTAACATTACCACAAACACCTCTCTCCGGGGGTCTAAAATATACTTCCTTCGCACCTTCTCCTTACAAAAAGAAATGATCACATCTATGCTCGCCATACATGCTCGCTTCTCCCTTTACTCGTCGTGATACCACTTTTGTCACTTTGCCGCGAGGTTCTAGTGTCACCCCGGCGACCCAACAATGGTACCGGGTTGCATGCGATCCCTGAGGCTGTCGTACACTCGAACTCTTACCACATTTCGAGCATCGTCAGCTTTCCAATACTCGGTTACTATCTCTAACGTGGTCATCATTAATCGGGAACACTGGATGGATCTCCGATACTTTCCGATCATATCAATACGAAGACCGACGCATCGCCTCCTAAGTCGGACGGCAAATGCTAACATATAGGCAACCCGCCTATTCTTCACATGAACTCGTGCGGCCCAAAGTAACTCCGCTAAGTTCCTCTGTTTTCCAAAACGCGCCACACCCAACCCGGTGGTACTTTCAAGAAGATCGACCGTCAACTCAACTCTAAGCGTCGCCGATTATCCGCACGATTTCTCCGAGCCGCCGTAACCTCTTCTAGACAAGCTTTACCCTATCCACGATCTCGGAACAAGCCTGAACCAACTATCTGAATCTTGCCAACATCGATCCAATCGACCGGCAACTTACACTTCCGCCCCTACAAGGCCTCATAAGGCGACATTCGAAAACTGAAATGGTAGCCTAAACACTCCCTCAACAGGAGATAACAATCCTCACAACTACCCCTGAAATCCAATCACTGGCCCGAGGGCGAACGCGATACGGAGACTCACCTGAGTTCCTAACCCTGCCTGGTAAAACTTCCCGAAAGAAACAGCCGTAACCTGGGCTCCACTGTCTGTTCATAAGGTGAAAGCAGGCACCCCGTGCAGCCTTACCACCTTTCTGATATATCATCACTGCCAAGCAACGGTCCCCGATCAAAACACGATGGGCTGACCCCATCGGCCCGACTACTGGTCGAACGCATCCACGAACTCGTACGCTGGTTAACTAAACTCGGGCCTAACACCCTCGTGACCCTACCACAAGGCGGGACCACCACAAACTGACCCCACCACCAAACATGCCGCGGGTTGACCCGCAACGTGGCCTCAACCCGACCCGGCAACGCGCTAAACGCTAGCTCTCCGAAGGAAAACTCTCACTAATCACGTTACGAAAACCTAGCGGTCTTCTTAGCTCAACTACCCTCTTTCATTCCACACTACTCAGGGACTTATCACGTAAACATAGCTCACGTGCACTATGCACTCCTATAAGGGTCAAACATAAACATACGTCTTTTACTCGAGATGGCCTTACCTCTAAGGTCTCTACGTATAAAACTCTAAGGCTCACACCTTCTCTATCCCCCAAATCTTACTTGGTTAACTAACCAAGATTTCTAATTACAATTTACACAATGTTATCAGAATATAACACTTAAGGTATACTCACCCTATCACACATACTAATCCCTAGAGGGTTAAAGATCTATCTGTATTTACTGCTTCACTCCCCTTAGTCGTTCTAATCAAACCTGCCCCGTAGGGCGCATAGCTAAGGAAGATGACGAACTACCCACCGATCCTAAAGGCTAAGTCCTCCTACAAGGACAATCTTTATACATCAGACCCTGACGGTCATAGGTACAACAAGTACCAACTAAAAGACGACATTCCCCGAGATGACGTCTGCCACACTGTGAACCGGAAGCCCTGGAGTTCTGACCAACTCCTGCATACCCCGAACGTCCTGAAATCCGTGGAGAACCTCTCTGCACTGGTGGGTGTGCAAATCTAATCCGCTGGCGAGGTGACTCGCCTCGAAAGTTACCAAAGGACCTGCTGCTCGCCTCTTGTCCTTGGTTAACCCGTCGATCTCTACGCTTTCGCCCGCTGTGTATAAGCTCGCATACGTGCCATGCTCAAACCTAATCAAGAACTACTTGCACAACCTTCTCGTTAATATTCATCAAGATTCGCGTACATCGGTATACTCTCCGTAGTCAAATCCATAGTTAGTAATAGGGTCGCCTCTTGAAATCTATATTCTCTGTTCGGCCGTGGGCGAAGGTTCAAATATCATGGCCGCAGAGGAACTGCCGCTGCTAAACTCACGGGGCTAGTGACGTCGCAGAACTCCCGAATAAAACACCACCCAGTGATGATTGGGCTGTGCCCTCGTAACCCTCCTCAACTCTACTTGCGGCTCCTGCCGCCTTGCCCTCCGGGCCCGGGTTTGCCCTACGCGAGGTATAACGGTAAGGGAAAGAAATACGTTAGAGGTCCAACTTATCACACGCCTCTAAGGCACGATCTCGTAATGAGAAGAATGGAAACCAATCCTAAATATCCTATAGCCTCACGATTATTGGTGTGGTGCACAACACACCGATAATCAAGACTTCATCGATACGGTGCGTAGACACTTTCCGAGGATTAATCGCTTCGATACCACTTTTGTCACGACCAACCGGCCCGTGGATCGTGCCTTACCGGGCACCCTAGTAGTCATACATCGAGAAAATCAGAACATAAATCAATAACATGAAATAATGTAAGTATAAGCGATAATCAGGAACACTTGCCTTTCGGCATATATATAAACAACAATTCTTTCAACATGAACAGCTTTAATCCTTTTTACAAACCCCGCCACAACAAGATTACATGCACTTACGAATGATATGACAACAACGACGGGACAGGGCCCCGTCATACCCCTGAATGTAAGCACCTATAACAACAGGGGACTATACCAAGATAAGCCTCCGGAGGAACGGAGCTTCCCAAACGCTGAACTGTGACCCTAAGAGCGAGGATCAACGACTGGTGTACCTCAACCTGCGGCATGAACGCAGCCCAAGGAGAGGTCGACAACAGTACCAGTATGTGAAATCAAAGTAAATCAGAAATGAAATCATAGTAGTCTATATAAAGCAGGAGACATGTATGATAACCAAACTACAGTTCACAATAAATAAGCAGTCATGTCAAGTCAGGGACTCACGCCCTCAAAGTCATCACTCAAATATAACTATGGGTCTCACGCCCACCACATCATTCATGCCCGTGGAATACCTTCCTCACTGCCGGCAGTCTATGATATAAAAGCATCAAGGAATACACATGAACACCAGGTCCCACCTGTGTCCTAATAAAACCGTACAGGGTAAGTACGAAGGCATAGCCGACTACTAAAACCCACGCACCAACAAGGTCATAAATCAGATCATGAGATCTGTCTGCACCGTCACATGATCAAAGCCGCCACTCGCCCGCAGCATCTAATGCGCGTCAGCCCTCGAACTTCCCGCGACTCCGCATAGGCCAACCTCATAGGCCCGCATGAGGTATTCTCGCATCGAGGGTAGCTACTCCCGCATCGCCCCGACTCGCATCGCGTAGCCACAAAGACCGCATGACCACAAGGGCCGCAAACTAACCTGGAACTCCCGTAGTTCCGCATGGATCCCCTGGACCCGCATGAGGTATTCTCGAATCATGGTCCTGCATCGCTGAGTCTACCCCGCGTCGGAGGCGCCAACCTCCGGAACAAGTCAAGGTGAGTGGTACAATACCAACATAACGGCTGATAGTCAAACAACTTTAAGCGCAGTCGAGGGGAAAACCCCTTTACACTAACATCACAAGATACTAACACACGTAGCATCCTAGCATGTTTACTTATCAATCAACAAGAAAGTATTGCAAGGCTATCACAAACCAACACAATCAAGTTATACACACAAGGTACTTTCTACTATATGCCAACAAGTTCGGGGTTTTATCCCCAAAGTACTTCATACATTAACTCTTTAAAAGATACGTTACTTTCACAATGTCACACAATACCCGTGGTATAAAAATAGAGTGACTATCTTTTTAAAGTAAATCAATTACTTCTCTTTGTAAAATCAAGTAGCAACATTCTTTTCCAATGTTCAAGTTTGCCTAATTTCCAATGTTCAAGTTTGCCTAATTTCCAATGTTCAAGTTTGCCTAATTTCCAATGTTCAAGTTTCTCATTTTTCGAAAGGGTTTCGTAGTTCATAGTATTAATCACTTAAGAATATCATTCTCTTTTAAACCATCTGAGAAACATAAGCCTTATATGTGAGTAGGATATTCTTGTTTATAAAAATCTTATTACAATGACCATGATCTAGAAATATCATTTTGTCTCATCTTAGCTTCTATGCAGCTGGAAGTTTCTACTGGTTTTAATAATACTTAATCTGTCAAAACATTTCCTGTTATTAACGCTGCAGTGGTTTGTCGATACACATTCTGATTTCCGAAATCAGTAAAACATTCTTAAGCCGTTATACCTAACTTCCCATAAAGCTAGTATAACTCTTAAGTTTTCAAAAGAAACCAAGTATTACTCTTCTTTCAAAATGATTCAAAAATCCTTTGAAATACTTCAAGTTCTTTATTATCACATAACCAGCCAGTTACAGTTCAAATCAGTTACCTTTTAAAAACCACAAGTATTTTCTTACCTACATAAAGCTGTTATAACCAACTTCCCATAAAGCCGTTATAACACTTTATGTTTTAGACCAATCAAATACATTTAACACATGTACGTCTACCGTACTACATAGTTACACACACATCATGCTAGAAGAGATAGGAAGAGGTTCACATACCTCGCGACGAGTATCGACTAATAGCAAAACGCTCCAAGTACTTCCAACCGTCGGCTACTCCTCAAGCCAAGTAGATCGCGCCACACGCAGTACTTCAACCTATAAGGCCACAAGGCGCTTATTAACATTTAGGTCTAATCGTAGAACATTCTACGTAAAAATTCAAAGACCTCCCCGCAACAAACAGAAATCTCCTCCTCTATCTGGCCGACTACCAAGCCAACCAGGGGTTATACGTCTAATCCGGACGTGCAATTCTACCTCACGTAAAAGCTACACAAGTCTCATCTGATACACCTATGTAAATACTGATTCAAGATTTTCTTTCAAAAGGTTTCTTATTATTCAGCTTAAGTCAAAAGACATTGCGACAACAACGTTCAGATTCTATATATAGTATACTTCAACTATATAGTCTAACAATCATGTAATTTCCAATTACAATAGAGGACAAGATATTTACCTCGATAAGCCCATAATTATCCGAGTTTAAATGTCGATTACGAGCAAGGTTTAGCTCCTACTCGCGCGCCGACCCGCCTCAAACAACCCTTAGAAGTTCTAACCAACTTCTACTAATTACTCCAACTAACTATGGAGATTTTCCTTAGGGTTTGGTTTTGTACCGACGGAAAGTATGATAGTATAACTGGGCTTTTGTATAGGTATAACCTTAGAATACTACAAGGTATACGGCTAAGGTAATTTGGGCATTATAACAATACTTTTGAGAGTATTTCTACCAAGAGGGGTATTATACGAAAACAACTAGGCTGGGGGTACCCACGGCTAGCACCCCAAGGAGGGAGGGCTCTCGCCAGGGGAGGGGAGGCTCTCACGAACTCAACACAAGGGAGGGAGGAGGATTTAACACTTAGAAATATTTTAGGAATGGATGAAGAAGTCATCAAAGAGGGGTATTTATAGGTTCAGCAAAGGCCAACCAATGGCCAAGATCTTGCCAAGTGCAAGGCAAGTGTAGGCCAAGATCTTGCCAAGTGCACCTTATCTATCTACCACAAAATATCCTACCTACTACTTGACAAAAAGTCACCATTTCGTCCAAGCCAACCGCCCACAACGTGCTCCATAAGAGGTGACAAGTGTCGCCTCTCGTTGGTCCAAAATGTTCCACACTCGGAAAAATCCGCAAAAATTAAAAATAACATAGCCGTAATTTACCCTACGAAAGTCGTGGAAACGTTTGAAAAAACGACTCTAAACGGGTGTTGTGAACAAAATAATTCGCCAAGCCACTTTAAACTTCAAAATTTTCTCGACGCCCCACGCATATACCGAAATACGGTATACAGATCTGCGAGTAGCATATACTACTTGAAAGGTGGACGAGGCTAGCCGTTATACCGTGAGCGTTTTGCTAATAGTCGATAATCGTCGCGAGGTATGTGATTCTTCCTATCCTCTTGAGCATGATATTTTAAAGAATATATATATATAGTATGGTAGACGTACGTGTGTTAACTGAACGTAGTTGTACGACAATGTCTTTTGACTTAAGCCTGAATAATAAGAATCTGGAAGTATTTTAAAAGAATATATTTATAGTACGCAGAGACGTCGCGTGGTAACTGAATAATAATTACGGCAATGTCTTTTGACTTAAGCCTGAATAATAAAAATCTTGAAGTATTTCAAGAGGATTAAGAAACCTTTTTTAAAGAGGAGTAATACTTGGTTTTAAAACTTTAAAGTTATACTAACTTTATGGGAAGTTAGGTATAACGACTTAAGGAAGGTAAAAAGAATGGTTTATTGATTTAAGAAGTTAAGAGACTTGATCTTAAAAGATAAGAGACTTGACTTAAATTGAATTAATCTGAATCTTGTTAAAAAGTGTGAAACCTCATTCGTGAGTAATGAGTACTTGGTTTTTAAAAGGAATAATGTTTTACTGATTTCGGAAATCAGAAGAAGTATCGAACAAACCACCGCAGCGTTAATAAGGGAAATGTATTGACTAATTAAGTATTATTAAAACCAGTAGAAACCTCCATCTGCATAGAAGCTAAGATGAGACAAAATGATATTACATTTCCTAGATCATGACTGCTTAAATAAGATTGATTATGAACAAGAATAACCTACTCACATATAAGACATATGTATCTCAAATTGTTTTAAAGGAGAACTATATCATTAAGTGATTAAAACTATGAACTACGAAACCTTTCGAAAATGAGAAACTTAAGCATTTGGAATTAGGCAAACTTGAACGTTTGGAAAATAATGTTGTTACTTGATTTACAAAAGGAAGTGTTTTGGTTTACTTAAAAGGATAGTCACTCTATTTTTTTATACTACGGGTATTGTGTGACTTTTTGAAAGAAACAGATCTTTTAAAAAGAGTTAAGGTATGAAGTACTTTGGGGATAAAAACCCGAAATTGTTAACATAAAGTAGAAAGTATCTTGTGTTAATAACTTGATTGTGTTGGTTTGTAATAGCCTTGTAAATACTTTCTTGTTGATTTGATAAGTAAACATGTTAGGATGCTACGTGTGTTAGTATCTGGTGATGTTTGTGTAAAGGGGTTCCCCTTGTTGTGCTTATGTTGTTTAACGATAAGCTGTTATGTTATTATATCACATACCCCCTTGACTTGTTATACCGAGGGCTTGCCACCCTTGATGCGGGTCTATACAGCCTATGCGGTTTGCGTGACTATGCGGAGCTGCGGGAGTTCCACGGTTGATCATTCCGGGTGTTTTATCCCGATGCGGGGGATGCCCTATGCGGTCTGTGTGACTATGTGGTCTATTGAGACTATGCGGACTGCGGGAGTCCAGGAGGGTACCGGGGGTTAGCTACCCCCGATGCGAGGAATACCTCATGCGGGTCTATGTGTGACCTATGCGGACTGCGGGAGTCCAGGGTTAGGCATGCATAATGATACTATGGGCGATTGGCCTTGCTTCGATCATTCGCGGCCTAGGAAAGACACATTCTGATTTACCTATTATTGCTCTTGTTTGTGATATGACACTATGTGCAAATTGAACTAATTGTATTTGCAAATGGTTTTAAATACTTGATTTCATTGAAAGTACTTTACAGTTTCACATACTTGGTACCTGTTGTACTGACCTCCTTCGGGGGGCTGCGTTCATGCCGCAGGTAGAGGTACACCAGTCGTCGATCCTAGCTCTCAGGGTCACAGTTCAGCGTTGGGAAGCTCCGTTTCTCCGGAGGCTTATTAGTGGTATAGTCCTCTGTCGTTGTAGGTGCTTACATTCAGGGGTATGGCGGGGCCCTGTCCCGTCATTGTTGTCATATCATTCTTAGAGGTCTGTAGTACTGTTGTGGGCAGAGTTGTAAAAAGGGATGTAACTGTTCTAGTTGTTATATATATATGCCGCAAGGCAAGTTTTCTCAGATGAACTGTTTTTATTTCATGTCTTGTTTTATATTCCGCTGATTACTCTGATGTATGTCTACTTGGGTGCCCGGGGTAAGGCACCAGTCACGGGCCCGGGTATATCCGGTGTACCCTGGCCATAAGCCCTATCAACTCTCTGAGTCTGACTGGTAGCTCTCGCCATCGTTTTGCCCTTCAGGCAATCGTTCTCTCGGGAGGCATACCATTGAACACAAAAATACGTCAGAGAGGAATTATCTTACTAACACAGCTCTATGGCACGATCTCAGAGTGAGATGAATAGAAACCAACTCCTAAATGTCCTGTAGCCTCCTGTTTATGGGTATGGCGCACAACACACCAATAATCAAGACTCTACTAGACACGGTCTGTAGACATTCCGAGGACTGACTGCTCTGATACCACTCTGTCACGCCCCGAACCCCGGGCCCGTGACTGGTGCCCTACCTGGGTACCCTTCTACCTTAACAACACAAGTAAACTGCGAAATTTAAATAACACCTGATTTTTTTTAAAACCAACGTACGTGCAAGGGCAAAGCCGACAAGGCTGCCATATAATATACATAATCAAAAGACACTACACTGTACATGAGTCCAATCCCACATATGAATACAGACCTCTAAGAGTTTTACTGAACTATGATGGGACAAGGCCCCGTGCACTCCATAATCGTACAAAAGCCTGCATCTTGAAGGATCTATACCAAAATGATAAACTCACGAGCAGATGGAGCTATCCAAAACTCGGCGGTCCTACACCTGCAGATCACCAAACTGCGTACCTAAACCTGCGGCATGAACGCAGCCCCCCGAAGGAGGTCAGTACGAAGAATGTACCAAGTATGTGAAACAGTAACTACTGTAATGAAATCATAACAGTCTAAACAAAACAGGAGACATGTATGATAGCCAACCTACAACAAACAATACATAAGCAGTCATATCAAGTCAGGGACACATGCACTCAAAGTCATTACTCAAATATAACCATGGGTCTCACACCCAGAATATCAATCATGCCCGTGGAATCCTTCTTCACTGCCGGCAGTCCATGATATAATATAACATCAGTAAGCACACTGAACCTTGCAATCATGAGAGTAATGCAATCCTTTTTATCTTTTAAGTTATGATTTTAACAATGAGACCAACTGTTCCACTTTAAGTCATAAACACACTGCACCCTTTCATTAATGAAATCACTACCGTTTCAAAACATGAAGGCCGTGCCAGTGCCAGGGTCAACCACCCTCTGTGTTATAATGCAACCTATCATGGGACTATTTCACCCGCAAGGGACTATTTCACCCGCTTAGGTCATGTGGACCCGCAATGAGTCATCGGTACACGATACTCGCATCACGGATAGCTAATCCATGGCTTACATATATATCCCGGGAATTTAACCCGCCCGAGTCAAATACCGACCCGCCGTGAGTGTGTACCACTCACCCCCATGGGGAGCTAACCCATGGTATCCTTGAAACAAGTTGTCGGGCCTTTATGGAGGGACGCGGAGATGTGGAAATATGACACTTGTACGAATATCTATATGAGTAACCCATATGCAAGTAAACCAAGACAACACCATGCCTTTTACTTTTCACATAAACCAAGACAATACCATGCCTTTATACAAACCAAGACAATTACCATGCCTTTCCTTTTTACATAAACCAAGAAAATACCATTCCTTTACAAACCAAGACAATTACCATGTCTTCTTTTTACATAAACCAAGACAATACCATGCCTTTACAAACCAAGATAATTACCATGCCTTCTTTTTACATAAACCAAGAGAAAATCCTTATTTAAGCAAGCCAAAGTACTATCAAGGCATGAATAGAATAATTCTCATTTAACAAGCCAAAGTACTATCAAGGCACAAATAGAAAAATTATCATTTAAACAAGCCAAAGTACTATCAAGGCACCAATGGAAAAATTCTCATTTAAACAAGCCAAAGTACTACGTACGTACATTCTTTTCAAACGACTCATTTTTATGTAAAACCCCAAGATACTAACACCCGTAGTATCAAGGCGTGTCTATTTTTCAAAATAAGTTACTACACCTTTAGAAATTCATTTCAAGGCTTTGAAACCAAGTAACTTCAATTTTTACTGTCACGACCCTGTTACACCCCGGAATTTCAGGATATGTTTATAAGAACGAAGGTAAGAACCCAAAAATGTTAAGATTTGAGACGAGTAAAAATTTATCGGAATTATGAAATTGTCGGAAAACGAAATATTGCGACGAGCGGGAGGGCGACACGTGTCACCCCCCCCCCCCTCCTTAGTTGTCTTGGACGAAATTGTCATGGATGGAATGGTCATTTGACCAATATTAGGATGGCCAAGTCTTGCAAAGACTTTAGCTTGATATTGTTGACTTAGTCAAGGCCACTTGGCTTGACCTTTAATGAATTGCATCTAAGCCAACCATTTGTGTAGATCTTGACCCTCCATAGTATTATATATGTGTACAAGTAGAAAGACAAGGCTCTTAACACTTAGCAAAATTTTCAAAGAAAATCTTGAAGAACTTCATTAGAGCTCTCGGCTTTAGTGGGAAGCAAGAAGAAAAAAAAATCGTTTGTTGTCCAATAATCCCCATACTTTAAACCAAGGTTCCTAAGAGTATTGTAAGGCTATCACAATAGAAAGATTCCGGAAAAGTGGCGTTTTCGTATTAGTCGCAAGGCAAAAACCTAAGGAGTTCTTCAACTTTGAAGTTGGAACTTGAAGAGGAGTTCTTCATAAGCTTCTAAGGGTTGCTTGGAGTGGTTTGGAACGTCAAAAAGATGAGCTAAAGTTGCTAAGGATCGACTTGTAATCTTGGATCATGTTTGGGCTAAATGAGGTATAATCTTCGTCTTACTTTTGTAATTGAAGATTCCATGTTATGATAAGTTAGAAATGATCATGTGATATGTGTTATGAAGATTGATAAGTGTTATGGAAATTTAGAAGCTCAAATCAGAAAATGAAATGTTGAGTTGAAATTGAATTACAATTTGGTCGTTAATTAGAATCGTCGCATGTTTACCTACTTGAGGATTGTAGTAGTTGTAATCGATTGCGGCTTGATATCATGTTATACTAAACAACTTGAATTGAAAAGGAATAGGAAAGATTGATATGTTGTTACACCTTGGGCCGAGAATGACATTATATGTTGGACTAGTTTGTTATAAATTGTGGGGCGGAATTTTACACGTCTTGTAGGCGTGTAATCCCCTATTGTTAACTACACTGTTGAGCCTTAAATGTGGCATGTTTGGTTATTGAATTCGGCCTTGAAAAAGGTGGCAAAGTATGTAGAAACAAAGGAAGTGCTGTCCGATTTTCCGTAGAATTTAGTGGCTTTGCAGTTGGAATATTCTACGTTTGAAACTAGAAGTTAATAAACGTATTATGGTCATTATAGGTTGACATACTATGTAAGACATATTGGACTTGACAAGTGGATTGAACCGAAGAGGTATGTGGAACTTTCTTATCTCTTGAGCATGAATAAGTCGTAAACGTATAGTACGGTAGACGTACGAGATTTTGACGAATCTAGTCCATTTGATATCCTTGGTTTATCTTAAGAATGTTCAAGTTGGCTGAGTTAGGAAATTAACTCACTTGTTTAAAAATAATAAAGATATCTTGGTTTTTAAAAGTTAAGAGACTTTAAGTATTTCGAAAGTATATGATACTTGTTTCGTTTGGAACGTTTAAGTCTCTTGGTTATAAAGAAGAATGTAAGTTTCTAAGGTATAAAGCTAGCATAACGGCTTTATGGGAAGTTGGTTATAATAGCTTTATGGAAAGTTAAAAAAAGAGTGGTTTACTCTAATTAATATAAGTATGATAAATGACTTGAAATAATGAAAGGCAAATTGATTTAAAGGCATCAATTGCTTAAGGTTTTAAAAGAAAGAAGTCACTTGATTTAGAAGCCTGAAAATATATTTCTAAAATGTATTGTGACTTGTCTTAAAATGTAGTTATGACTTGATACTACGGTTATTAGTATCTTCGAAGTTTTATATGAAAAAGAGTCATTTTAAAAGAATAGAAGTACGTAGTACTTTGGGTTAAATTCCCGAATTTTATAATGACATGTTAGTGCCTTAAGTAAACTAAAATGAGAGTGTATGTGAATAAGATTAATAAGAAGTTAGGGGGATTTTTTAACTTGCTTATGTAATGTATGATAAGCCGGTAGTGCTTATGTTATGTATGATAAGCCGGTAGTGCTTATGTTATGTATGATAGACGGTTGTGCTAGTGATATATTGTGCATTACGGGGTCATTCCCCGGGTTTGTGGCATTTGCATATTTCATGGATTTGCTACCCATGATGCGAGGAATACCTCATGCGGGTTTGAAAGGGCTTATGCGGGTGAAATAGTCCCATGCGGGGCGGACCAGTCCTATGCGAGGAATACCTCATGCGGGTCTACACGACCTATGCGGGCGGATACAGTCTATGCGAGGAATACCACGCGGGTCCATACGACCATGCGGGTGAAATAGTCCCGAGTAGGATTTCTTAATGATCTCGGGAGGTGGCCCCGCTGATCATGAGCCTCCTATTTTTATCTCAGTAAAGTATACTCTTGTTTACTCTCATTGTTAGTAAGGCACAGTGTACTGTTATATGAGTTATCATACATGTCTCCAGCTTTATTTTAGACTTATGATTTCACTACAGTACTTTCAGTTTCACATATTTGGTACATGTTGTACTGACCTCCTTCGGGGGGCTGCGTTCATGCCGCAGGTAGAGTATACATGTTGCTGATCCTCACTTTTAGGATCACTGATTCAGCTGTTGAGAAGATCCATTACTCCGGAGGCTTATCCCTGGTATTGTCGATTGTTGTACATTCAGGGGTATGGCGGGGCCCTGTCCCGTCACTGTTGTTATTCTTAGAGGTTTGTAGTCATGTCTAGTGGTTTGGGCTGTAAAGAAAGAATTGTGACTGATGTTTATTTTATTATGTATGTTTTACGGAAGGTGGCCTTATCGGCTAGCCTGTTGATGTATTATGTCTAAGTGTTTTTATCAGTTGTGTATGTTCATTGCTATTCTCTCGATGTATACCGTAGCGGTGCCTGTAGGGCGCCATTTGCCCGGTCGGGTCGTGACAAAAGTGGTATCAGAGCAGTTAGTCCTCGGAAAGAGTCTACAGACCGTGTCTAGTAGAGTCTACATTATCGGTGTGTTGTGCACCACATCTATAATCAGGAGGATGCAGGACATTTAGGATTGGTTTCCATTCTTCTCACTCTGAGATCGTGCGATAGAGTTATGTTGTTAGGGTCGTCTATCCCTAACAAGTTATGTTGATTGCAGCTACGAGAAAGGCAGCAATGACCCAGGAAAGATTATGTGGATTGCGTATCCAGGTTGGTAATGTTTGTAGTAAAGTTGGTATTATGACATACAGCTATACGGATTTATGTATGAGGGTCGGACGCGTGTTGCCTAGAATGATTTTAGATTACCAGGAATTAGTAAGGACTAAATAAATATCGGGAAGGTATGAAATAGTTTAATGAACTCTCATCACAATTTTACGTACTAATTTGAGATAATTAGGAGAAGATGAGCCGTCGGAGAAGGAAATAGACCCTTAAGAAGTTTAATTAAGGGACTTAGTGGAAGACTATTGTCACGACCCGAATCCGGGCCCGTGACTGGTGTCTTACCCCGGGCACCCTAGTGATACAACATCAGAGAAAACCAGCGGAAATAAAAACTTTACACATGAAATGAGAGACATAATAAATAAACAGGCCAACCCAACAGTTGCCTTGATATATACATAAACCCGACAGTTATCCTTTTTACAAACCACCGCCTACAACAAAGGCTGCACTTAAGATTTACAACAACTATGACGGACAGGCCCGCCATACCCTCGAATGTACAAGAACCTACAACTCGGGAACACATACCAAAAGATAAGCCTCAAGGAACGGAGCTTCCCAATACGCTGAAGGTGATCCTAAAAGCGGGATCGATACCAACGATTTCTACTGCGGCATGAACGCAGCCCCAAGGAGGTCGATAACAGTACCAAGTATGTGAAATCAGAAATATCAGAATGAAATCATAGCGCCTATATAAAGGTGAGACATGTATGATAACCAAACTACAGATACAATATATAAATAAATATATTAGGTCGTGACTCACGCCTCCAAATCATCACTCGTGCGTGGAATTCCTTCTCACCGGCAGCCTATGATATGATATCAACAAGACAGAATCCAAATGGAGCATACCCGCGCGCTACGATCATGTCGGTATGTCCAAAGGGAAACAATAAGACTTTTTCCAAATGGAAACATACCCGCGCGCTACGATCGTGTCGATATGCCCAAAGGAAACAATAAAGCGGATTCCAAATGGAAATATACCCGCGCGCCACGCATCGTGTCGTGATGCCCAAAGGGAAACAATAAAGCGAGATCAAAATGGAAGCATACCCGCAGCGCTACGATCGTGTCGGTATGTCCAAAGCGATTAGCAAAAGTAACACAATCAACAGAACGCATGCGGAATTTCTTCACACCGCCGCATGTCCAAGTAAGTTCTCAACAAGTCAACCGACCCTCCATCGAGAGGCGCGAGTATAAAACACAATTCTTGTACAACAAAGGCTATCACGACAAGCATAGGCAAGTTTCACAACAACAAGCATAGCGGGTTTCACAACAACTCAAACTACTTTCAATTTATGACAAGTACCTGGTTATAACACTAAAGTACTACGTCGTTAAATTCCTTTTAAGAGATTCATTCTTTTATAAAAGTCACCCGATACGTAGTATAAAATAGAGTGACTTACATCTTTTAAGTAAACCAAAACAACTTCCATACTTTCCTTTTTAAAAATCAAATTAAGGCAACACTATGCCTTATTTTTAGACCAAAACACTTTTCCTTTTAAAGTCAAGTTACCACATTAAAACCAATGATAAAAACCCTTCTTTTGTTTTCATAAAGTCGTTATAACCAACTTCCCATAAAGCTGTTATAACACTTTATGTTTTAAACCATTTTAAGAGAACACAATGCCTTTCTTTTCCCTAAAGTTCCAGTTTGCCCAATTTCAATTACACAAGTCTCTTTTTTTGGGAAAGTTTCATAGTTCAATGTCTTAATCTCTTTTAAAACAATTGAGTAACATATGCCATAGGCGAGTAGGTTATTTTTGTTCATAATCAACCTTATTGAGCAGCCATGATCTAGAAAATGTAATATCATTTTGTCTCATCTTAGCTTCTATGCAGATGGAGGTTTCTACTGGTTTTAATAATACTTAATTATTCAATACATTTTCCTTTATTAACGCTGCAGTGGTTTGTCGATACACATTCGATTTCCAAATCAAGAAACATTATTCCTTTCAAAAACCAAGTACTCATTACTCACGAATGAGGTTTCACACATCTTACGACATTCAAATCAATTTAATTAAGTTGAGTCTCTTGTCTTATAAGATCAAGTCTCTTAACTCCTAAGATTAAATAGCCATTCTTTTTTTTATCTCTTTTAGACGTTATACCTAACTTCCCATAAAGCTAGTATAACTCTTAAGTTCTCAAAACCAAGTATTGCTACACATCAAATCCGTTTTATAAGTCAAATCCGTTACCCTTTGAAACCACAAAGCATTTTCTTACCTACATAAAGTCGTTATAACCAACTTCCCATAAAGCCGTTATAACACTTTATGTTTCAAACCAATCAAATACATTAAACACATGTACGCTCACCGTACTACATAGTTACACACATATCATGCTAGAAGAGATAGGAAGAGGTTCACATACCTCGCGAGTATCGACTAATAGCAAAATGCTCCAAGTACTTCAAACCGCTTACTCCTTAAGCCACGTAGATCGCACCACACGTAGTACTTCAACCTATAAGGCCACAAGGCGCTTATTAACATCTAGATCTTATTGCTCCATATTCTACGTAAAATTCGGCAGACCTCCTCCTCCCGCAATGTTAATCTCCTCTCTACCGAGGCCGCTACCAAGCCAACCGAGGGTTTGCACGCCTAACCGGCGTGTATAATTCTACCACAAGAATACTACACAAGTCTCATCAGAATACACCCTATGTAATTACAGATTCTCTTATTTATCCTTCTATGTGTTTATCGTTCAATTCTTATTCAGCTTAAGTCAAAAGACATTGCGAGCGAACTACGTTCATTCTATTCAATATTCATTCTATATATAGTATACTTCAACTATATATTCAACAATCATGTAATTTCCAATTACAATAGAGACAAGATATTTACCTCGATAAGCCCAAAATTATCCGAGTTAAATGTCGCTCCGAACAAGGTTTAGCTCCTACCGTGTGCTCCAAAACGCCCAAGAAACCCTTGAAGTGTCTACACAACTTCTACTTAATACTTCAACTACGGGTGAATATTTCCTTGTGGTTTCGTTTAGTGGCTAAAGGAGGTATAATCGTATTTTCCGGTTTTTCAGATAAAGGGTACTTTGGAAAGTACTATAGGGTATAAGGGCTAGAGTATTTTGGGCATTATAACAATACTAGGAGGGTATTTCTATATCACAAAGGGGGGTATTTATACGAGACAACTAGGCTAGGGGGGGGTACCCCTCGGCCAAGGCTTCACAAGGGGGAGGGTGGTGGCTCTCGCCAAGCTCAACTAGGAGGGGAGAGGACAAAGCTCAAGCTAAGAGGAGTAGTTTGAGACTTAGATAGAGTGCTCAAATGTTGGATGAAGAAAGTTCATCAACTAAGGGGGTATTTATAGGTCAAGTGAAGGCCAACCAATGGCCAAGATGGTGCCAAGTGCAAGGCAAGTGTAAGGCCAAGATTAAGCCATGTGCAACCTTATCCATCTACACAAAATATCCTACCTAACCCTTGACCACAAATTCAACACCAAAAACGTGCAAGCTTAGCCCATTTGCCGTCCAACCTCTTCCAATGTGAGGTGACACATGTCACCCTCCGTTGGTCCAAAATGTTACGTCTCTCGAAAAATCCGCAAAAATTATAAATGACATAGCGGAATTTTTCCTACGAAAGTCGTGGAAACGTTTAGGTTAAAAACGACTCTAACCGGGTGTTGTGTACAAATTTCGAATCTTGCCTATCTTAAGGCTCAAATTTTATACGTACGTCCTTACGTACATACTCTGGAAATACGGGGTATAACAACTATGTTAATAGATTAAGCTACGTGGTATGATTAAGAGAATGGTACGGGTGAGATCCGTATGGAGTAAGTATGGTTGTTGTGGTCAAGAAAACACGATTATGGTATTACGAGAAGTTTTTGTACCCGTTTACGGGGGGACTGATAAGGTAGGCGTGGAGCATGAAAATTGCGAGCCTAAGAATGTTGATAACCACCGAGACCTTAGGTATATAAGGCCTTCTCGGGTAGTAAAAAGTGAAGACAGGCCAAGGATAAGAGTTAAGTATGATGCCGAGTCGAGTTGAGGACCTATTAAGGGTCGCCCCATAGCCTGAAATGGAATGGGATCAGTTGATAGTAGTCCCGCTACGTGACAGGGTCACGAGGGTGCAAGGCCCAAGTCTAGTTAATCATTTTACGGGTTCGTGGACGCATTCCACCGGAACGAGTTGTGAGCCGGAAATGGCCTTATGTTGTTTAGAATAGTAACTCCAAAGACCGAGGCCCGAATCGAGATGAAGGCTATGTACGACGCTACAATAAGTTTGGAAATGCGGAAGAGAACGATCGATGAAAGAGAGCAACCAAGTGTAAAGAAATGGAACCGAATCCATGAGGACCTTTCGGTGACTACACCCGTGAGTGTTGGGTGGTAGCCGAGCGGTTAGATAATAATTACCGTAACGATACGATCGTTGGACCCTAGCGCACCTAGCAGAGTCGCATGACGCATATCGAGGTCATTATGAGTGCGCTAGTTGGCCTCTTATTATGCCAACGTTGACTACGAGAGAGATCGTCGGCATGCAGTTTCCGAAATCGATTATCAAGTGGAAAGGAAGGGAAGCAGTGGTAACCAGTAAATTAGCCTTCCTTATGTGACATCATTGTTTTTAATAAGTCTGTGTGACTTGTTCATTGAGGTGAATTGAGGCAGAAGGTAAGTGATACTCGAATTTGAAAGAGTTTATGTTAAGTGCCCTTGGAGGTATTTGGAGTTGGTCTGGGGTGGCGGTCAAGGCCACAACCTTTCCGGATAATTTCAGGAAAGCGCGCAAGAAAGAATAAGATAAGTACGAGTGTTGGCTGCGGAAAACAGAAGACATCGTTGGTAGATTTTGAAAATCTATACGATTAAGGTGGCGCTTGATGATTAAGATTTTGATAGGGAGATAAGTTCTCTCCCCCACGTAAAAGGACAGTTTTACATATTATGGGGTTATGTGTACCCATGTTGTTAGACGAAGGATAGGATACTGGTAAGGTCTTCAGTATCATCATGCCATATGTTACAGTTTTAGATAACCGTGGAAAAAGTATTGTGTTGGGGTAATTAAGAACGACGTTACGAAATGGTCGAGGGAGTGCGTAGGGATAAAAATGCAGGTAGTATGCATATATGAAACTGTACGATTATGAATCAAGATAGAAATACTTTTGCTAATAATAAACATAAGGTAAGGTTATGACCAGAATGATAAAAAAGAATGCAACTATGGTTATGTAAGTTGCACGAGATATGATTACCCTGGACTACTGTAAAGACCATTAGTAAATAATGGGCAGTAAGAACACCTCGAGGGAAGTTGGTAGCATCTGTACTAACGAGAAAGATAGTAAGAAAATACGGAGGGGTAAGGGACCCCAGAACAACTTGAAATATCTTATAAAGGAAAGACGAGTAGACACTCGAACGATAAGAAATTTTGACAAGTCATTGGATTATGTAATACCATGAATTGAGGTTGAACACCTGGCTATAAGCTCTACGAGATATGAGGAAATAATCGGGTTACTACTTGACGAGATCAAGGAAATCTCCCCCCCTAAATTGTGATTGACAGGAAGTCTTAGCCATGAGGCAAGCAAAGGAATCAATCTAAGTATGGTGACCAGGTTTGGTTGCAACAGAGAAAGGGAAACAGGAACCATAATCGAGATTAAGGATGCCGGATATTTTGCAAGCATGAGAAAGGCTTCCAGTTATTGGAAGATAAGTTGACCACGACTACAGTTGTAACCCCTCCTGAAAGACTAGAGGGTTAGGTTGTCATTGTAACACGTTGGGTGATGGGCTAGGTTGTGTGCTGATGCAACACGATAAGGTTAGAGCCTATGTTTCCCGGCAGTTAGGGAAGCATGAAAGGAAATTACGCCACTCACGATTTAGAGTTGGCGGTAGTTAATCATGCCTTGAAGATTTGGAGGCATGACGTATATAGAGACTTCATGTGGATATTTGTGCAGACCACAAGAGCCTCCGATATATCTTCAGACAGAGGCAGTTGAATTTGCGACAGTGACGGTGGTTAGAGTTACTCAAAGGATTGTGTTATTGATATTCTATACCACCCAGGGAAAGCCGAGATGATTACAGACGCACTTAGTCGGGTATTTATGGGTAGTCTACCAGATGGGCAGCCAGATAGACAGGACGTGGTCCGTAAGATTCATCAGCTACCGAGCCGAGGGGTTCGATTATTTGTTTCCAAGGTTAATGATGTTTAGATCCGGGAGGTTGCCGAGTCTTCCGTCGTTGAGGAGGTAAAGAGGCGACAGTTTGAGGGTCTAGTTATAATTCGGTATCGAGATACAGCTCTCCGAGAAGAGAAGAGCATGTTTGAGTAGCACCAGATGGGGTGCTGTGATATGAGGATAGATTGTGTGTACTCGGTGCTGCAGGGCTAGTCAGCAGGTTCTAGGAGAGGCATGCAATGCTTATTGCTCTAATTGTTCAAGGTCGACTAAGTCGTGTCGTGACCTCAGATGTATGTATGAGTAAGATGACCGGAAAAGGGACATAGCGGAGTTTACTGCTTAGTGTCCGAGTTAGTAGCAGGTCATGGTTGAGTACCAGAAGCCCAGTGGGCTATTGCAGGCGATTTAGATCCCGACTTAGTTATGGGAGGTAATTAATATGGATTTTGTTACAGGGTGGCATCGTACTCAGAGGAAGTGCGACTCCCTGGGGGTCATGGTAAATAGGTTGGCGAAACCAGTCGTGTTTTTTCCGTATTGGGACTACTTACTCGGCTGAGGTTTATGCTAACTTATATAGCAGGGAGATTGTGATACTGTACGGGGTTCCTACTTTTATGATGTCGCATGATGAGTTACATTACCGACTGGAGGTTTTTCCAGAAGGTATTAGGGACACAAGTGAGTCTCAGTGTGACATTTCACCCTCAGACCGACGGACAGGAAGAGCATACTATCCAGGTCCTTGAGGATAGGCGGCGGGCCTGTGTTCTTGAGTTCAGAGATAGCTGGGAGGGTTAACTGCCTCTTGATTGAGTTATGTACGATAATAGATACCCGTCCAGTATTCGGATGGCCCTGTATGAGGCCTTGTATGTAAGGAGGTATAGATCGCCGGTTGGTTGGTTCGACGTAGGCGAGGTTCAGTTATTTGGTCCAGACTTAATTCAGCGGGCTGTGGATAAGGCGAAGCTTATCCAGGAAAGATTATTAGTAAGCTCAGAGTCAGCAGAAGCTTTATGCAGATAACCGACGTGGACACATGGGGGTTCAGGTTGACATTTTAGTATGAGCATTGTTATGTGGCCACGTGTGGCATTATTGGTATGTAGGGGTTGTAAGGAGACTATGTCGCTATCTTTAAGTTTGACTCCCGAAAGAACATTCGGTGACGAATGTTTCTAAGGGGGGAAGAATGTTACACCCCGGAATTTCAGGATATGTTTATAAGAACGAAGGTAAGAAACCAAAAATGTTAAGATTTGAGACGAGTAAAAATTTAGCGGAATTATGAAATTGTCGGAAAACGAAATATTGCGACGAGCGGGAGGGCGACACGTGTCACCCCCCCTTAGTGGTCTTGGACGAAATTGTCATGGATGGAATGGTCATTTGACCAATATTAGGATGGCCAAGTCTTGCAAAGACTTTAACTTGATATTGTTGACTTAGTCAAGGCCACTTGGCTTGACCTTTAATGAATTGCATCTAAGCCAACAATTTGTGTAGATCTTGACCCTCCATAGTATTATATATGTGTACAAGTAGCAAGACAAGGCTCTTAACACTTAGCAAAATTTTCAAAGAAAATCTTGAAGAACTTCATTAGAGCTCTCGGCTTTAGTGGGAAGCAAGAAGAAAAAAAAATTCGTTTGTTGTCCAATAATCCCCATACTTTAAACCAAAGTTCCTAAGAGTATTGTAAGGCTATCTCAATAGAAAGATTCCGGAAAAGTGGCGTTTTCGTATTAGTCGCAAGGCGAAAACCTAAGGAGTTCTTCAACTTTGAAGTTGGAACTTGAAGAGGAGTTCTTCATAAGCTTCTAAGGGTTTCTTAGAGTGGTTTGGAACGTCAAAAAGAGGAGCTAAAGTCTCACGACCCGACCTCGGGCCCGCGACTGGTGCCTTACCCCGGGCACCCTAGTGATACAACATCAGAGAAAATCAGCGGAAAGAAAAACTTAAACAGGAAACAAGATACAACATAAGAAAACAGGCTAACCGAAACGGTTGCCTTCTTGCATATATACCGAAATTTGAACAGTTACATCCTTTACAAACCCTGCCCACAACAGTACTACAGACCTCTAAAAATGTAACAACAACTATGACGGGACAGGGCCCCGCCATACCCCTGAATGTACAAGAACCTACAAACTCAGGGAAACATACCCAAAAGATAAGCCTCGGAGAAACGGAGCTTCCCAATCTGTGAATCGTGATCCTATGGCGAGGATCAACAACCGATGTACTTACTGCGGATGAACGCACCAAGGAGGTCGATAACAGTACCAAGTATGTGAAATCAAAATATCAGAACGAAATCATAATGGTCTAAATAAAGCAGAGACATGTATGATAACCAAACTACGATTCCACGACATAAAAACAAATATGTCAAAGCGAGGACTCACGCCTCAAAGTCATCACTCAAATATAACCGCGGTCTCACGCCCACAATATCAATCATGCCCGCATCATGGCCACATGCCCCCGGAATTTTCCATCGGTGTAGACATGTCCAGGATGCAATAACAGTATACCGGGTAATCAACCATGCCGCATGGCCACATGCCCCCGGAATTCTTCATCGGTGCAGACATGTCCATGTAACAACAATAACAATATATCGGGTAATCAACCGCCGCGTAGCCACACGCCTGCACTGCGACGGTGAAGACATGTCCATGTAACAACAATAACAATATATCGTGATTAACCCGCCGCGGCCGCATGCCCTAATTCTTTATCGGCGGACATGTCCATGTAACAACAATAACAATATACGGTGATTAACCCGCCGCGTGGCCGCATGCCCCTAATTCTTCATCTGCATACATGTCCATGTAACAAATAATAACAATATACCGACCCTCCATCGAGAGACGCGGTAGCATAGGAATACAACTTTTACACAACAAGGCTATCACAAGCAAGCACAAGCAAATTACCATACTTTAATTCTCTTACAAATATCCATTCTTTCACAAGAAACCTGATACCAACACTCGTAGTATCCAAAACAGAGTAACTATTATTTTAAGTAAACCAAAATAATTTCCCTTTTTAAAGACAAGTAAAAACCTTCTTTTCCAAAAGTTCAAGTTTGCCTAATTTCAAATACTCAAGTCTCTTATTCTCGAAAGGTTTCGTAGTTCATAGTCTTAATCACTTAATAACATAATTCTTTTTTAAAACAATTTGAGTAACATATGCCTTATGTGTGAGTAGGTTATTCTTGTTTATAACAATCTTATTAAAGCAGCCATGATCTAGAAAATGTAATACAATTTTGTCTTATCTTAGCTTCTATGCAGATGGAGGTTTCTACTGGTTTTAATAATAATTAATTAGTCAATACATTTTCCTTTATTAACGCTGCAGTGGTTTGTTCGATACTTGTTCTCATTTCCGAAATCAATATAACATTATTCCTTTTAAAACCCAATTACCCATTTCTCATTAAAGCGGTTTCACAACTTTTTAACACAACCCAAGTCCTTATTATTTCACATCAAGTCTTTTATCTTTTAAAAACCACAAACCATTTCTTTGCCCACATAAAGTTGTTATAACAAACTTCCCATAAAGCCATTATAACACTTTATGTTTTAAACCAACCAAATTCATTTAACACATGTACGTCTACCGTACTACATAGTTCACAACATATCATGCTAGAAAAGATAGGAAGAGGTTCACATACCTCGCGACGATTATCGACAATTAGCAAAATGCTCCAAGTATTACAACCTTGCTAGCCTTTTCCACCCTTCAAGTAGAATACGCTACTCGTAGTACTTCCACCTATAATGGCCATAAAACGCCTATTAACTTCTAGTTCTCTTCGTAGAATATTTCTACGGAAAATTCGGCAGCACCTCCCCCCCCGCTATCACATAAATCTCCTCCCCTATCAAGGCCCGCTACCAGGACAACAACTCCCAGGGGATTACACGTCTAACCGGACGTGTTCAATTCTATTTCACAGGAATACTACAAGTCTACTGTAAATACGACTTATGTAATTACAGTTCAATTCTCCTTTTTAATATCATTCTTTACGATGTAATTACAGTTCAATTCTCTTCTTTAATAACCATTTTATATATAGTATACTCAACTATACATTACTACAACATGTAATTTCCAATTACAATAGGGGGATAAAGATCATTACCTCGATAAGCCCAAAATTATCCAAGATTATATGTCGATCCTGAGCAACGTTTAGCTCCTAATTTGTACGCTCCAAACCGCTCCAAGCAACCCTTAGAAGTTTCTAATAACTTCTCTTAAACACTTCAACTCCAAAAAGTGAAGTACACTTAGGCTAAACTTGTGGCAACTCTCGGCCAAGAGGGTGTATTTAGGCTAAGGGTGTGAAATCTTTTCTAACCTTTGGTTGCTAGTCTTCCTAATACACTAAGGAAGAACACTTAAGACTTTAAGAATTTTTGGACAAAGTTTGCTTAAGGGAGAGGGGTGTGAGATGAGAACTTCATCAAAGGGAGGGAGTATTTTTGCCTTGGAATTTCTCAAGTGTGGATGAAGAAGTCTTGCAACTTAAGGGGGTATTTATAGGACATTCAAGGGCTAGGATTAAAGCAAGTGTGTGGTCTAGATTGAGTCATGTGTGTGTGGGTCCCACTTATCCATCTACTACACAAAATATCTTCAAGACTTTGACCAAATGTTTTTGGCCTTTTACATGTAAAAAACGTGCCAACCAAACCCATCATTTTCGTCCAACCAAGTGTCACCTAGGTTGACACATGTCGCCCTCCTATTGGTCCAAAATATTTCACCTTCCGAAAATATCCGTAAAAAAAAATAAAGTGGGCCCCACAAACCGTAAATTCCTCCCGTGGGCCCTACGTGACCAATTCCGGATAAATAATTCCATAATTCTTAATTAATCCAAAAAGTCCGAGTACCAAATCTGGGAATCCAATTCCCATTAGCGAACCTTTTTCCTTCGCAAAATTCGGAAACTTTTCCGTCGAAAAATCACGTCTTTCTTTCTTTCCAAAATTATCAGATTCTCGCACGCACGTCCTCACATACATACCTCGGAATTACGGTATAACATTCTCCTCTTAGAAACATTCGTCGAATGTTCCTTCTAAGTCTCCAAACGCATACGCGCGGCAGATAGTCTTCACTACTATACTTACGAAACCAACTATGCCCCATATTGCCATAATAAAATCTTACGCGCGAAACCCAAATCCAAGCCAACGAGGAATCACCTCGAAGGTGTAAAACAACACCAACTCTCGCTCCTGGTCCAAAGGATACTCCTGTCGCACATTCACTTCACAAAAATGATCACTTCTATCTCTCAGCACATGTTTACTTCTTTCCTTACTCGTCGTACTCTTCTCGAACACTCGAACTCTTTCTAGTACACGTACCATACTTCAGTCATTACTTCAGTTTCCAAAATCTTTGGAGTCACTACCTCCAAACTTGGTCATCTTACTAGCCTCGAATTTCTTCAAGGCCATTCCCGGCCTTCACGATCCGATTCTGGTCGAACATGTCCATGAACTCATACAGTGGTTACCTAAACTTGGTCCTTGCACCCTCGTGATCCTACCACCTGGCGGGACCACCTCGAACTGACCCCACCTTATTCCGGGCTACTGGTTGACCCGCGAATGGTCCTCAACCCGACCCATAATCTCACCAGACTCTTGTTCCCCGATCTGGAACAATCTTACCTATTCATGTCCTGAAAGCTACCACTTTCATCTTACACAACCCAAGGAATCATCCCACAACATATTTCACGCATACCACGTACTTCAACAAAGACCAACCGTAAAATCTTTTACTTAAGACGACCTTACATCTAAGGTCTCAACTTGTTATAATATTCTACGGCTTATAATTTCCCTATCCCTAAGCTTACCTTTTCAACTAACCATGTTCTCTAGATCACAATTTTACACAATGCTATCCAAACATAACACTCAACATAAATCATCATATCACGCATACAAATCTCTAGAGGGTTAAGGATATATCTGTAACTACCGCTTTACTCTAATCACGCCCCGCCGCAGTGCGTAGCAGTGAAGGTGATGAACCAACCATCGATCTCGAAGGTTGAGTCGTAACATCCGTATACCCTCGCCTGGACAGTTCCGCAAATGGCCCCGCTACGCAAAAATAACAAGCTTCCTTGGCACCACGACACTCCCAAAATGCGTCTACCACATCGACCACACCGAGGTAGGGTGGCCGATCCGCCAACACCCCTACTCGCGAAAACACAACCTCGAGCTCGACCGCCTCCCGAATATCCTGGATGCCCCGAAGGTTGTGGAGGACCACTCAGATCTTGGCGAAGGTGCATAACTAGCTCACGAGGCGGTCCGCCTCGAAAGTCACCAAAGGACCTCGCTGTTCGCCTTCTTCGCCGATCTCGGCCATTCCGCGACCTCTCGCTCTCACATCCAAGTGCATAAGCTGCGTGCGGGCAATGTCCATGCCCACCAAGAGCTACACCAACAAGCCTCGCAAGTAGTCATCGAGCCCGGTGGCGTAGCGGTGTACTCGTCCTCCATATCGACTACTAACGCGGGGACATACCGAGCCAATGAGTGAAACTCCACATTGTACTCCAACCAGACGCCGGCCGCTTTAACGTCAAAAATTTGTCGGCCCGAGCCCTCTCATCCGCGAGGCAAGAAATGTGTAAGAAATGCCACGAGAATTGGTCCCATACTGGAAGTGCATACTCTCCCGACAACTCCCACGAATCAAACGATCGATTGCGGATCACGCGGCGATGTGAACCTAAGACCACCGACTCGGTCTCCAAGCCCGATCACTCCTACGATCCGGTCAGAATCGGATGAACTCCGCGGATCATCCTCGTGCCTCGACCAGAACTCGCGGGCTACAACTCGAAAGTCCCGTAGCCTCAAACTATCTCGATCTCGGGTGAACCACGCGCATCGAACTGGCTGGCCCACTATCCTCATGTTCGCCACAATCGCCAATAATCGCCATCTCTCAGTAACCCATCTCCTCTGCTCCAGGTTGTGGGACTGGAGGCTCGGGTACCGTGGTCTCAGTAGCCACTGCTGCTCTACTCGCAGCCCATTCGCCGCCGCTTCTCGGGCCATGATTTCCGCGTGGAGGCATAATCGGTAAAACGAAATACGCCAGGGGTCCAATTATAACACACTCTAAGGCACGATCTAGAGTAAGGAGAATGAAACCAATCCTAAATGTCCCGCACTCCCGATTATAGATGTGGTGCACAACACACCGATAATCAAGACTCTACTAGACACGTCAGACACTTTCCGAGGACTAATCGCTCGATACCACTTTTGTCACGACCACGACCTCGCGATCGTGCCTTACCTGCACCCTAGTGATACAACATCGAGAAAATCAGCGGAAATAAAACTTAAACAGAAACAAGATACAACATAAGAAAACAAAGCAATCAAACGGTTGCCTTCTTGCATATATACTGAATTTGAATAGCTACATCCTTTACAAACCCCGCCACAACAAAGATTTTATGCACTTCTAAAATGTAACAACAACTATGACGGGACAGGGCCCGGCCATACCCCTGAATGTACAAGAACCTACAAACTCAGGGAAACATACCCAAAAGATAAGCCTCCGGAGAAACGGAGCTTCCCAATACGCGGAACTGTGATCCTATGAGCGAGGATCAACAATCGATGTACTTACTCGCGTGAACGCAGCCCAAGGAGGTCGATAACAGTACCAAGTATGTGAAATCGAAATATCAGAAACGAAATCATAACAGTCTAAATAAAACAGGAGACATATATGATAACCAAACTATAGTTCACGACATAAAAGCAGCCATGTCAAAGCAGGGACTCACACTCTCAAAGTCATCACTCAAATATAACCAAGGGTCTCACGCCCACAATATCAATCATGCCCGCATCATATCCACATGCCCCCGGAATTCTCCATCGGTGTAGACATGTCCAGGATGCAATAACAGTATATCGGGTAATCAACCCTGCCGCATGGCCACATGCCCCCGGAATTCTTCATCGATGCAGACATGTCCATGTAACAACAATAACAATATATCGGGTAATCAACCCTGCCGCATGGCCACATTTCCCCGGAATTCTTCATCAGTGCAGACATGTCCATGTAACAACAATAACAATATACCGGGTGATTAACCCGCAGCATGGCCGCATGCCCCCGGAATTCTTCATCGGTGCAGACATGTCCATGTAACAACAATAACAATATACCGGGTGATTAACCCGCCGCATGGCCGCATGCCCCCGAAATTCTTCATCGGTGCAGACATGTCCATGTAACCGCAATAACAATATACCGGCCCTCCATCGAGAGATGCGGTAGCATAGGAATACAACTTTTACACAACAAGGCTATCACAAGCAAATTACCATACTTCAATTCTCTTACAAATATCCATTCTTTCACAAGAAGTCACTTGATACCAACACTCTTAGTATCCAAAACAGAGTAACTATTATTTTAAGTAAACCAAAATAATTTCCCTTTTTAAAGACAAGTAACAACCTTCTTTTCCAAAAGTGCAAGTTTTCCTAATTTCAAATACTCAAGTCTCTTATTCTCCAAAGGTTTCGTAGTTCATAGTCTTAATCACTTAATAACATAATTCTTTTTTAAAACAATTTGAGTAACATATGCCTTATGTGTGAGTAGGTTATTCTTGTTTATAACAATCTTATTAAAGCAGCCATGATCTAGAAAATGTAATACAATTTTGTCTTATCTTAGCTTCTATGCAGATGGAGGTTTCTACTGGTTTTAATAATAATTAATTAGTCAATACATTTTCCTTTATTAACACTGCAGTGGTTTGTTCGATACTTGTTCTCATTTCCGAAATCAATATAACATTATTCCTTTTAAAACCCAATTACCCATTTCTCATTAAAGCGGTTTCACAACCTTTTAACACAACCCAAGTCCTTATTATTTCACATCAAGTCTTTTATCTTTTAAAAACCACAAACCATTTCTTTGCCCACATAATGTTGTTATAACAAACTTTCCATAAAGCCGTTATAACACTTTATGTTTTAAACCAACCAAATTTATTTAACACATGTACGTCTACCGTACTACATAATTCACAACATATCATGCTAGAAAAGATAGGAAGAGGTTCACATACCTCGCGACGATTATCGACAATTAGCAAAATGCTCCAAGTACTACAACCTTGCTAGCCTTTTCCACCCTTCAAGTAGAATACGCTACTCGTAGTACTTCCACCTATAATGGCCATAAAACGCCTATTAACTTCTAGTTCTCTTCGTAGAATATTTCTACGGAAAATTCGGCAGCACCTCCCCCCCCGCTATCACATAAATCTCCTCCCCTATCAAGGCCCGCTACCAGGCCAACAACTCCCAGGGGATTACACATCTAACCGGACGTGTTCAATTCTATTTCACAGGAATACTACAAGTCTACTGTAAATACAGTCCTATGTAATTACAGTTCAATTCTCATTTTTAATATCCTTCTTTACGATGTAATTACAGTTCAATTATCTTCTTTAATATCCATTCTATATATAGTATACTCAACTATACATTACTACAACATGTAATTTCCAATTACAATAGGGGGATAAAGATCATTACCTCGATAAGCCCAAAATTATCCAAGATTATATGTCGATCCTGAGCAACGTTTAGCTCCTAATCTGTATGCTCCAAACCGCTCCAAGCAACCCTTAGAAGTTTCTAATAACTTCTCTTAAACACTTCAACTCCAAAAAGTGAAGTACACTTAGGCTAAACTTGTGGCAACTCTCGGCCAAGAGGGTGTATTTAGGCTAAGGGTGTGAAATCTTTTCTAACCTTTGGTTACTAGTCTTCCTAATACACTAAGGAAGAACACTTAAGACTTTAAGAATTTTTGGACAATGTTTGGTTAAGGGAGAGGGGTGTGGGACGAGAACTTCATCAAAGGGAGGGAGTATTTTTGCCTTGGAATTTCTCAAGTGTGGATGAAGAAGTCTTGCAACTTAAGGGGGTATTTATAGGACATTCAAGGGCTAGGATTAAAGCAAGTGTGTGGTCTAGATTGAGCCATGTGTGTGTGGGTCCCACTTATCCATCTACTACACAAAATATCTTCAAGACTTTGACCAAATGTTTTTGGCCTTTTACAAGTAAAAAACGTGCTAACCAAACCCATCATTTTCGTCCAACCAAGTGTCACCTAGGGTGACACATGTCGCCCTCCTATTGGTCCAAAATATTTCACCTTCCGAAAATATCCGTAAAAAAAATAAAGTGGGCCCCACAAATCGTAAATTGCTCCCGTGGGCCCCACGTGACCAATTCCGGATAAATAATTCCATAATTCTTAATTAATCCAAAAAGTCCGAGTACCAAATCTGGGAATCCAATTCCCATTAGCGAACTTTTTTCCTTCACAAAATCCGGAAACTTTTCCGTCGAAAAATCACGTCTTTCTTTCTTTCCAAAATTACTATCGTATTCTCGTACGTACGTCCTCACATACATACCCTGGAATTACGGGGTATAACATAAAGTTGCTAAGGATCGACTTGTAATCTTGGATCATATTTGGGCTAAATGAGGTATAATCTTCGTCTTACTTTTGTAATTGAAGATTTCATGTTATGATAAGTTAGAAATGATCATGTGATATGTGTTATGAAGATTGATAAGTGTTATGGAAATTTAGAAGCTCAAATCCGAAAATGACATGTTGAGTCATTTGAAATTGAATTACAATTTGGTCGTTAATTAGAATCGTCGCATAACACCTACTTGAGGATTGTAGTAGTTGTAATCGGTTGCGGCTTGATATCATGTTATACTAAACAACTTGAATTGAAAAGGAATTGGAAAGATTGATATGTTGTTACACCTTTGGCCGAGAATGACATTATATGTTGGACTAGTTTGTTATAAATTGTGGGGCGGAATTTTACACGTCCTGTAGGCGTGTAATCCCCTATTGTTAACTACACTGTTGAGCCTTAAATGTGGCGTGTTTCGTTATTGAATTTGGCCTTGAAAAAGGTGGCAAAGTATGTAGAAACAAAGGAAGTGTTGTCCGATTTTCCGTAGAATTTAGTGGCTTTGCACTTGGAATATTCTATGTTTGAAACTAGAAATTAATAAACATATTAGGGTCATTATAGGTTGACATACTACGTACGACATATTGGACTTGGCAAGTGGATTGAACCGAAGAGGTATGTGGAACTTTCTTATCTCTTGAGCATGAATAAGTCGTAAATGTATAGTACGGTAGACGTACGAGATTTTGACGAATCTAGTACATTTGATATCCATGGTTTATCTTAAGAATGTTCAAGTTGGTTGAGTTAGGAAATTAACTCACTTGTTTAAAAATAATAAGGATATCTTGGTTTTTAAAAGTTAAGAGACTTTAAGTATTTCGAAAGTATATGATACTTGTTTCGTTTGGAAATTTTAAGTCTCTTGGTTATAAAGAAGAATGTAAGTTTCTAAGGTATAAAGCTAGCATAACGGCTTTATGGGAAGTTGGTTATAATAGCTTTATGGAAAGTTAAAAAAAGAGTGGTTTACTCTAATTAATATAAGTATGATAAATGACTTGAAATAATGAAAGGCAAATTGATTTAAAGGCATCAATTGCTTAAGGTTTTAAAAGAAAGAAGTCACTTTATTTAGAAGCCTGAAAATGTATTTCTAAAAGGTATTGTGACTTGTCTTAAAATGTAGTTATGACTTGATACTACGGTTATTAGTATCTTGGAAGTTTTATATGAAAAAGAGTCATTTTAAAAGAATAGAAGTACGTAGTACTTTGGGTTAAATTCCCGGATTTTATAATGACATGTTAGTGCCTTAAGTAAACTAAAATGAGAGTGTATGTGAATAAGACTAATAAGAAGTTAGGGGGATTTCTTAACTTGCTTATGTAATGTATGATAAGCCGATAGTGCTTATGTTATGTATGATAAGCCGGTAGTGCTTATGTTATGTATGATAGCCGGTTGTGCTAGTGATATATTGTGTATTACGGGGTCATTCCCTGGGTTTGTGGCATTTGCATATTCCGTGGATTTGCTACCCATGATGCGAGGGAATACCTCATGCGGGTCCGAAAGGGCTTATGCGGGTGAAATAGTCCCATGCGGGGCGGACCAGTCCTATGCGAGGAATACCTCATGCGGGTCTACACGACCTATGCGGGTGGATACCGTCTATGCGAGGAATACCTCATGTGGGTCCATACGACCCTTGCGGGTGAAATAGTCCCAGGAGTAGGATTGGTTAATGATACTGCGGCCGGGTGGCCCTGCTTTGATCATGAGCCTCCTATTTTTATGCTGTAAAGTATACTCTTGTTTACTTTCATTGTTAGTAAGGCACAATGTACTGTTATATGAGTTATCATACATGTCTCCAGTTTTATTTTAGACTTATGATTTCACTACAGTACTTCGGTTTCACATATTTGGTACATGTTGTACTGACCTCCTTCGGGGGGCTGCGTTCATGCCGCAGGTAGAGTATACAGGTTGATGATCCTCACTTTTAGGATCACTGATTCAGCTGTTGAGAAGCTCCATTACTCCGGAGGCTTATCCCTGGTATTGTCGGTTGTTGTACATTCAGGGGTATGGCGGGGCCCTGTCCCGTCACTGTTGTTACTCTTAGAGGTCTGTAGTCATGTCTAGTGGTTTGGGTTGTAAAGAAAGAATTGTGTCTGATGTTTATTTTATTATGTATGTTTTACGGAAGGTGGCCTTATCGGCTAGTCTGTTGATGTATTATGTCTAAGTGTTTTTATGAGTTGTGTATGTTCCGCTGCTATTCTCTGATGTATACAGAAGGGTCCCTGTAGGGCGCGGCCGCTGGTCGGGTCGTGACAGACCCGATCCCGGGCCCGTGACTGGAGCCTTACCCGGGCACCCTAGTAGATATACATCAGAGTAACCAGCGGAAATAAAATTACAACATAGAACAGTGTAAAATGAGAAACAGTCTAACCAAAAAAAAAGTTGTCTTTCAGCATGTATATATATATCAAAGCCTGTAAGTTACATCCTTTACAAACCCTATTTACAACAGGACTACAGACCTCTAAGAGTTTATAACAACTATGACGGGACAGGGCCCCGCCATACCCCTGAATGTACATAAACCTACAATGACAGGGAATCATACCAAAAGATAAGCCTCCGGAGAAACGGAGCTTCCCAAAAGCAGAACGGTGATCCTATGAGCGAGGATCAACAACCGGTGTACCTCTACCTGAGGCATGAACGCAGCCCCCCGAAGGAGGTCAGTACAACAGGTACCAAGTATGTGAAACTGTAAAGTACTGTAATGAAATCATAACATTTACAAAACAAATCCACAGATATGTATGTAAAACCAATTAGCCGCACATAGTGCCACAACATAAACAAGAGCAAATAAGTGTAACGTAACCGGTCTTTTCTAGGCCGCTAATGATCGAAGCAAGGCCATTCGCCCATAGTATCATTATGCGAGCCTAATCCTGGACTTTCGTAGTCCGCATAGGCCACTTGGGCCCGCATGAGGTACTCCTCGCATCGGGGGTAGCTAACCCGCGGCATTTCCCTGGACTACCGTAGTCCTCATGGCCACTTGGACCGCATGAGGTATTCCTCGCATCGGCGTAACACACCCGGAGTGATTCTTGGACTACCGTAGCCCGCATAGGTCACATGGACCCGCATGAGGTATTCCTCGCATCGGGGGTAGCTAACCCGCGACATATGTATCAAGTCAGGGGGGTAAGTGATATAACACCAGCACAACCGGCTTACAGTAATCAACATAAGCACAACAAGAAACCCCCTTAACACAAAAGTCACAAGACACTAACACCCGTAGCATCATAACATGTTTAATTATCAAACCAACTTACCACACCTTCAGAAATCATTACAAGGCGTTTATAAACAAGTAAGTAAACCGTTCTTTTTATCTTCCTTAAGTCGTTATAACTAACTTCCCATAAAGCTAGTATAACACTTAAACTTTGTAATAAATCAAAACATTCACATTTGTTTGGAAAACCAAAAGAACTTATTCTTTTAAAACCAAGTATTAATTTCCTTCCGAATAATGATTCATAACTCTTTTTGAAATATTTTAAGATTCTTAACATTTAGAACTCAAGTCAAAAGACATCAAAGTGAAACCAAATTCAGTTAACACACGTACGTCTACCGTACTATATATTTCACAAATATCATGCTCAAGAGGATAGGAAGAATCACATACCTCCTCGGCTAAATCCACTTGCCAAGTCGAATATAACGCGCGCAGAGTATCAACCTATAATAGTCAAATGCGTCTATCAACGTCTAGACTACTTCGTAGAATATTCTAAGCATAAAGTTCCTTATTCTACGGAAAATTGGGCAGCACCTCCCCCCTCCCCCCCGTATCCACATAAATAACCTCTTATATCTAGGCCTGCTATCAAGCCAACAACTCCAAGGGGATTACATGTCTACTGGACGTGTACAATTGTCACGACCCGACCCCGGGGCGATCGTACCTACCGGTACCACGGCAGTATACATCGAGAATAGCAATGAACATACATAACACAGAACTTATAAAAAGGGAACAACGCTGGCCAGCCGAGCCGGCTGCCTTCCATAAAATATCTGAATCGACAGTGAACCAGTACAACTTTTTCTTACAGCCCAAACCACAACATGACTACATGCACTTAGGAATAACAATCGTGGATGACAGGGCCCCGCCATACCGAATGTACAAAAGTCTATAACCTCAGGGAATCATACCAAAAGACAAAGCCTCCGAGAGATGGAGCTTTCAAGAAATGAGGTGATCCTAAGAGTGCGGATCGCAAGTTACGATCTCGACTGCGGCATTTAACGCACCAAGGAGGTCAGTACAACAGGTACCAAGTATGTGAAACTGAAAATACTGTAATGAAATCATAATAGTATATATAAAGCAGGAGACATGTATGATAGCCAAACTACAGTACACAACATATACGCAGCCATGTCAAGTCAGGGACTCACGCCCTCTAAGTCATCACTCAAATATAACCATAGGTCTCATGCCCATAATATCAATCATGCCCGTGGAATTCCTTCCTCACTGCCGGTAGTCTATGATATAACAACACTAAAGAGTACGCATGAACACTAGATCCCACATGTGTCATACGAACCGTACGAGGAAAGTACGAAGGCATAGCTACCAGATCCACCCTGCATCCTCAACTGACCGGGGCAAGTACGAAAGCCAGCTACCAGATCCACCCGTACCAACAATACTAATTACCTGAATCACGGTGGCCGGGCAAGTACGATAGCCTCTACGGATCCACTCTGCCACATCGCGATCGGCAAGCAAATCGCAGCTAACCACCGATCCACCTGCATCACACAACTTCGCCTAACTCGACCGGCAAGTACGAAAGCCAACTACGGATCCACTGCATCACGTCTCGGCCAAGGCAAGTACGAGGCTAACTACGAGATCCACCTGCGTGATGAGGCCATGGAGAGCTAGTCCATGGAATAATACTGTCAACAGGGAAACGAACCCTCATTGTCACGACCCGATCCCGGGCCCGTGAATGGTGCCTTACCCCGGGAACCCTAGTGATACAACATCAGAGAAAATCAGCGGAAATAAAAACTTAAAAATGAAACAAGATATATGATAAGAACAGGATAACCAAAACGGTCACCTTTCAATAATATATATACAAATCTTTCAAACCGAACAGTTTAATTCTTTTTACAAACCACGCCACACAGATCTGCACTTCTAAGAGTTTTTATACAACATAACGACGGGGCCCGCCATACCCACAATGTACAAGTACCATGATGTGGGACTATACCAAAAGATAAGCCTCGGAGAAACGGAGCTTCCCGACACTGAATCGTGATCCTATGGCGAGATCAACGATCGTGTACCTCTACTGCGGCATGAACGCATTTCAGCGAGGTCGATCTAACAGTACCAAGTATGTGAATCAAAAATATCGTAAATGAAATCATAGCGATCTATATAAGCGTGAGACATGTATGATAACCAAACTACAGTCCATAATAAATAAGCAGTCATGTAAGTCAGGGACTCACGCCTTCAAAGTCATCACTCAAATATAACTATGGGTCTCACGCCCTCAACATCAATCATGCCCGTGGAATACCTTCATCACTGCCGGCATTCTATGATATAATAACACCAAGGAGTACATATAAACACCAAGTCCTACTCGAAATATAAACCGTGCGGCAAGCGAAGACTAACCACCAGATACCAAAGCCGTATCATCAACTGACCGGGGCAAGTGCGAAAACCAACTACCAGATACCAAAGCCGTACTAACAATACTATACAATCAAACCACGAGGCGATACGGGCAAGTACGGCCGACTACCAGATACGGCCGTGTCACGAATGACCGGCAAGTACGAGGCTAACTACAGATACCAAGCGTAGTATCACGAGACTCGCCACGGGCGACACGGGCAATCACGAAAGCCGACTACGGATACCAAGGCGTGTCACGTAGTCGATCGGCAAGTACGAGGGCTAACTACCAGGTACCAAGGCCGTATCACGAGACTTCGCCACTAAACTGAACGGGGCAAGTGCGAGGGCTAACTACCAGGTACCAAGGCCGAATCAGCCACGAGACGGGGCAAGTACGAAATCCGACCACCAGATACCAAGGCCGAATCAAGAAGAAACCTCATGGAGAGCTAGTCCATGGAATAACACTATCAGCGGAGCGCACTGCGGAATTCTCCGCCACCGCTGCAGACGCCCAAGTAATATCATAACAAATCACCTACCCATCGAGAGGCGCGGTGGTATAAAAATACAATGCTAGCACGACAAGGCTATCACACGCAAACATAGGCAAGTTACACACAACCGAAGGTACTTTCATTTTATGCCAAAGTCCAGGTTTTAACCCCAAAGTACTACGTACGTTAAATTCTTTTTAGAAGATCCATTTCTTTACGAAGATCACCCGATGCCCGTAAAAATAGAGTGACTAACATTTTTAAGTAAACCAAAACACTTCTCCTTTAAAGTCAAGTTACCACTTTAAAACCACTGATAAAACCATTCTTTTGTTTTCATAAGGTCGTTATAACTAACTTCCCATAAAGCTGTTATAACACTTTATGTTTTAAACCAATTTAAGACAAAACAATGCCTTTCTTTTAAACCAAAAACTCTTGATTTCCTCAAGTCTCTTTTAGAAATCAAGTTCCTTACTTATTCTCATTTCCGAAATCAGTAAACATTATTCTTTAAAAACCAAGTACTTATTACTCACGAATGAGGTGTCCCACTTCTTAACAACTTTCATATCAATTCAATTAAGTCAAGTCTCTTATCTTTTAAGATTACGTCTCTTAACTTCTAAAATCAATAAATCATTCTTTTATCTTTCTTAAGTCGTTATACCTAACTTCCCATAAAGCTAGTATAACTCTTAAGCTTTTAAAACCAAGTATTACTCTTCTTTCAAAAACGATTCTTAATTCTTCTGAAATACTTCAAGATTCTTATTATTCAGGCTTAAGTCAAAAGACATTGCCGTAAAACTACGTTCAATTAACACACGTACGTCTACCGTACTATATATATATATATACTTTTAAAATATCATGCTCAAGAGTATAGGAAGAATCACATACCTCGCGACGATTATCGACTATAAGCAAATAACTCCAAAGTACTGTAATCCGGCTAGCCATTTCCACCCTTCGAGTAGAATACGCTACTTGCAGTACTTCAACCTATAACGGTCATACAAGTCTATGAACGTCTAGACTACTCTGTAGAATAATTCTAGATACAGATTCCTTATTCTACGGAAAATTGGGCAGCACTACCCTACCCGCCAAACTACACAAGTCTACTGTAAATACAGTCCTATGTAAGTACAGTTCAGTCTTCTTCTTTAATATTCTTCTGATGTGATATCAATTCAATTCTCTTCTTTTATACCATCCTTCTATATATCTTATACTCACTTCTATACAACTACAGTATGTAATTTCCAATTACAATAGAAGGACAAGAGTATTTACCTCGATAAGCCCAAAATTATCCAAGTTTAAATGTCGGTCCTGAGCAACGTTTAGCTCCTAATCTGGGTGCTCCAACCCGCTCCAAACAACCCTTAGAAGTTCTACACAACTTCTTCTTAATACTTCAACTCGCTATGAAGATTTCCTTAGGGTTTCGTTTAGTGGCTAAAGGAAGTATAATAGTATTTCTGGGCTTTTAGTATAGGCGTAACCTTGGAATACTACAAGGTATTTGGGCCAAGGTATTTTGGAATAGTAACAATACTTGGAGAATACTTTTCTACCAAGGGGGGGGGGGGTATTTTACGAAAACTACTAGGCAAGGGGGGGGGGGGGGTATACTCTCGGCCAAGGCCTCACAAAGGGGGAGGGGAGCCTTGGACGAATTCTACAATTAAGGGGGAGAGAGTTTTTAGACTTGGAAAATGATTTGTGGATGAAGATTTAGTCTTGCATTGGAGGGGTATTTATAGGCCAACCAATGGCCAAGATCAAGACAAGTGGTGGGCAAGTGTAGGGTGAAGATTTGGACATGTGTTTGTGGGCCCCACTTGCTCATCTACTACACAAAATATCTAGCCAAACATTGACCAAATGTTTAAGGCATGAAACATTAAAAAAACGTGCCAATGGAGCCCATGGATTGCCGTCCACTTGAGGGCCAAGTGTCGCCCTCTCGTTGGTCCAAAATATTTCATCTCTCGGAAAAATCCGCAAAAATTATAAATGACATAGCTGGAATTTTCCCTTCGCAAAGTTTGGAAAACGTTTCGTCGGAAAACGATTCTTTTTGCTAGTTGTGCACAAAATTTCGTCCCTTAGTCTACTTTAAGGCTTAAACTTTTGTACATACGCCCTCACGTACATACTCTGGAAATACGGGGTATAACACTCATCATGGCCGCATACCCGTGGAATCCTCCATCACTGACGGTACGCCCAAGTAGACTCATAACTAAGACAATGGAAGCATACCCGTGGAATCCTCCATCACTGCCGGTACGTCCAAGTAGACTCACAACTACATGCTTTTAATTCGAATTGCAATACCATGTCTTTACATAAACCAAGACAATTACCATGCCTTCTTTTCACAGAAACTAAGAGAATCCTTACTTAAGCAAGCCAAAGTACTTATCAAGGCACACATAGAATAATTCTCAATTAAACAAGCCAAAGTACTTATCAAGGCACAAAATAAAATAATTCTCTTTTAACAAGCCAAAGTACTATCAAGGCACAAATAGAATAATTCTCAATTAAACAAGCCAAAGCACTATCAAGGCGTGTCTATCTTTCAAAGTAAGTTACTACACCTTTAGAAAACTCATTTCAAGCCTGAAACCAAGTAACTTCAATATTTCACATTCTAGACAACTTATGCCCATTAATCAAAATAGACAACTTTCTTAACCTTCCATAAAGTTATTATAACCAACTTCCCATAAAGCCGTTATACTAACTCTATGCTTTAGAAATTAAGACATTCTTATCCTTTCATAAGGCCGTTATAACTAACTTCCCATAAAGCCGTTATAACTCCTTATAAACCATTTCGTTCTTTTACTAACCAAGAGACTTATACTTCAAACAAATTTACACAATTTCAAAATACTACAAGCCTCTTATCTTTTAGAATAATTCAATACTCAATACTTTCACACCAAGTACTCTATACTTCTTTATGTCAAGAAATCCTTGTCTACCTTATTTAGGATAAACCACTCCTCAAGAACAAGCGGGTTAACTTCTTAACCCAAGCAACTTAGACATTTTCTTAAAACAAGTCAAGTATAACAAAAGGATTTACTTCATTTAAAACACGTACGTGTACCGTACTATATAATTACAACTACTCATGCTCAAGAGATAAGAAAGTTTCCACATACCTCTTCGGTCAATCCACTTGCTAAGCCCAAACTACCGCAAGTAATATGTCAACCTATAATAACCATGATACGTTTATTAACCTCTAATTTCAATGTAGAAATAATCTAAGTTCAAGGCCACTAAATTCTATGGAAAATTGGGCAGCATTTCCTTTGTTTCTACATATTATGTCACCTTTCTCAAGGCCGAATTCAACATCCAAACGCCACATTTAAGGCTCAACAATCCAAACATTTCAAAGGGGGTTACACACCTAAACTTGGGTGTGTAAAATTCTGCCCCATAAGGTACAACAACTCACTTAACAATTTTAAAGTAGTTCTTAGGCCACAATATGCTCATAATATCTTCTTAACCAATTCTTTTACATCCAAACCATATTTCTTACATGCAATGAATCTAAGAGCATTATCTACTACTACAAGTCCCTTCTTCTTCACATGCAACATCAATACTAGCTACAAGAGAAGAAATGTTACCTTTAGAGCTTTAGCCAAAACTATTCCAACAACCTTGCTAGCCTCATTCCAAGAACACCACCACAATAACTCCTACAAGCTAGCCACAAGCTTCCTTCTTGTCCTTAACTTTTCAGATTTTCCTTAGGCTTTGAATTCCTCTTGGAATTTTAGAGAGAAGTGAGAGCTTTAGTGAAGAGAGAGAGAGAGATTAGAAAGATGACCAAGTCTTCAAGACTTGGTCAATATAAGACATGCAAGAATTCAGATGGGGGTGGACACTTGTCACCCTCCCATGACCTTTTTAAAAGAAGAAAATCAGATTTCGCTTTTTCGCGAATTCGCCTCGGCGCGCTGAAACTTCATGACTTTGAACTTCCGCGCGCCAGCCTCCGCGCGGCTCGCAACTTCAGCGACCTGAATAACCGCGCGCGCCCTCGCATTCGGCGCGCCCCGTGGCTCGACAAACACCTTTCTGCCCGACCGCGCACAGAACTTGTAACTCCCATAACTTTCTACTCCGACGTCCTATCGATGAACGGTCGATTGCGTTGGAAACTAGACTCAACGAACTACGCCCTAGGCCTTTGAAACACTTAGGAACTCTCAATGTACCGGGTCATAACTGTTATACCCCGTATTTCCAGAGTATGTACGTAAGGGCGTACGTATAAAAATTTGAGCCTTAAAGATTTGGCAAGTTTCGAAATTTGGGCACAAGTGCCAAAAAGAATCGTTTTTCGACGAAACGTTTTACTAAACTTGCGAAGGGAAAATTCCGGCTATGTCATTTCTAATTTTTGCGGATTTTTCCGAGAGACGAAACATTTTGGACCAACGGGAGGGTGACATGTGTCACCTCACATCAAAGCATTGGGGCGGCAAAGTGGACGATTTGGAGCTTGTGGTTAGGTAGGATATTTTGTGCAAGTTGGTGTGGTAGATGGATAAGGTGCACTTGGCTTAATCCTAGCCCTACACTTGCATGGCACTTGGCTTGATCTTGGCCATTGGTTGGCCATTGCTTGACCTATAAATACCCCTCTAAGTTGATGAACTTCTTCATCCTAAAATCATTTTCCAAGTCTAAAAATCTCTCACCCTTTGAGAGTTGAGTTCGTCCGCCACACCCCCCGCCTTGAGTGAGCTTTGGCCGAGAGGGTCCCCCCCACTAGCCTAGTTGTTTTCGTATAATACCCCCCTTTTGTGGTATAGAAATACTCTCCAAAGTATTGTTATAATGCCCAAATACTCTAGCCCTTATACCTTGTAGTACTTTCCAAAGTTACCTCTATACGTAGAGCCCGGAAAATACTATTATACTTTCCTTTACCCACTAAACGAAACCCTAAGGAAACCTTCATAGTCGGTTGAAGTGTTAAGTAGAAGTTGCGTAGAACTTCTAAGGGTTGTTTGGAGCGGATTGGAGCACTCGGAGTAGGAGCTAAACGTTGCTCAGGATCGACTTTAAACTTGGATAATTTTGGGGCTTATCGAGGTAAATACTACTGTCCTTCTATTGTAATTGGGAATTACATACTGTAGTAGTATATATAAATGAATATAAGATTCATAGAAGAGAATTGAACTGTAATAGAAGGATATTACAGAAAAGACTTGAACTGAAATCACATCAGAAGAATATATAAGTAGAAGATTGAATCAGATTTACATGGGATCAGACATGAGATCGATAACCTTTATTGGTTGAATGTGCTGCGAGTAGCATATACTAATTGGAAGGTGGACAAGGCTAGCCGGGTTATAGCCGTGGAGCGTTTTGCTTATAGTCGATAATCGTCGCGAGGTATGTGATTCTTCCTATACTCTTGAGCATGAAGTATTTTAAAAGGATATATATATAGTACGGTAGACGTACGTGTGGCAATGTCTTTTGACTTAAGCCTGAATAATATATATATATAGTATGATAGACGTCGTGTGCAATCGAATATAGTTGTCGCAAGAATGTCTTTTGACTTAAGCCTGAATAATAAGAATCTTGAAATATTTTAAAGGAATATATATAGTACGGTAGACGTACGTGTGTTAACTGAATGTAGTGTTACGGCAATGTCTTTTGACTTAAGCCTGAATAATAAAGAATCTTGAAGTATTTCAAAAGATTAAGAAACCGTTTTGAAAGAAGAGTAATACTTGGTTTTGAAAACGTAAGAGTTATACTAGCTTTATAGGAAGTTAGGTATAACGTCTTAAGGGTGGTAAAGAGAATGGTTTACTGATTTTTAGAAGTTAAGAGACTTGATCTTAAAAGATAAGAGACTTGACTTAAAAGACTTAATATGAATTTTGTGTGAAACCTCATTCGTGAGTAATGAGTATTTGGTTTTTAAAAGGAATAATGTTTTACTGATTTCGGAGATCAGAATGAGTATCGACAACCACTGCAGCGTTAATAAAGGGAAATGTAATGACTAATGAAGTATTATTAAAACCAGTAGAAACCTCCATCTGCATAGAAGCTAAGATGAGACAAAACGATATTACATTTCCTAGATCATGGCTGCTTAATAAGTTTTATTATGAACAAGAATAACCTACTTGTTATACCCCGTACTTCAGAGTATGTACGTGAGGGCGTACGTATTATAATTTGAGCCTTAAAGTTAGGCAAGTTTCGAATTTGTGCATAACTACCTAAAGGAGTCGTTTTTCGACGAAACGTTTCCACAGCTTTCGTAGGGAAAATTCCGGCTATGTCATTAATATTTTTTGCGGATTTTTCCGAGAGACGAAACATTTTGGACCAACGGGAGGGTGACATGTGTCACCCTCACATTGGAAGAAGGACGCCAAAGGGAAGGGTGAGCACGTTTTTGTGCAAAAAAATGTGGTCAAGGGTTAGGTAGGATATTTTGTGTAGTTGATGAGCAAGTGGGACCCACAAACACATGGCTTCATCTTGACCTTACACTTGCCTTACACTTGGATAGATCTTGGCCATTGGTTGGCCATTTCTTGACCTATAAATACCCCTCTAAGTTGATGAACTTATTCATCCAAAATTGTCTAAGTCTTGAAAACCTTTCCTCCCTCTTGCTTGCTCTCGTCCAATAGCCCCTCTCCCCTTTGAGAAGGCCTTGGCCGAAACCCCCCCCCCTTTGTGGTGCCCTAAGCCGAGGGGTACCCCCCCAAGCCTAGTGGTTTTCGTATAATACCCATTTTGTGGTATAGAAATACTCTCCTAGTATTGTTATAATGCCCAAAATACTTTAGCCAAATACCTTGTGGTACTTTCCAAAGTACCCTTTTACAAAAGCCAGAAAATACTATTATACTTTCCTCACTACTAAAACGAAACCCTAAGTAAATCTTCACCCGTTGTTGAAGTTATTAGTAGAAGTTGGTTAGAACTTCTAAGGGTTGGTTGGAGCGGCCTGAGCGCACTGAGTAGGAGCTAAACCTTGCTCGGGATCGACATATAAACTCGGATAATTTTGGGCTTATCGAGGTAAACATTCTTGACCTTACATTGTAATTGGAAATTACATGTTGTATGATTATATAGTTGAAGTATACTATATATAGAACTGAACATAGTTGTGCGGCAATGTCTTTCGACTTAAGCCTGAATAATACTTACGGCAATGTCTTGCGACTTAAGCCTTAATAATAATTACTGCAATGTCTTGCGACTAAAGCATGAATTTTAAGAAGTGAATCGAATCAGTAATTACATAGGATCAGACATGAGACTTGTGTAGCATTGTTGTGTAGTAGAATTGTACACGTCGGTCGGGCGTGTTAACCCCCCCCTGGTTGGCTTGGTAGCCGGCCTCGATAGAGGAGGAGATTTACGCTGTTGCGGGGGGGGGGGGAGGTGCTGCCGAATTTTCTGTAGGATATTCTCCATTGAGATCTAAATGTTAATAGGCGCATTGTGGCCTCTATAGGTTGAAGTACTACGTATGGCTTGGTCTACTTAGCTTAAGGAGTAGCGGTTTGAGGTACTTGGAGCTTTTGCTATTAGTCGATAATCTTCGAGGTATGTGAACCTCTTCCTATCTCTTCTAGAATGATATGTGTGAACTATCTAGTACGGTAGACGTACATGTGCTAAATGTATTTGATTGGTTTAAAACATAAAGTGTTATAACGGCTTTATGGGAAGTTGGTTATAACAGCTTTATGTAGGTAAGAAAATACTTGTGGTTTTTAAGAGGTAACTGATTTGAACTATAACTGGCTGGCTATGTGATAATAAAGAACTTGAAGTATTTCAAAAGATTTTTGAATCATTTTGAGAGAAGAAGTAATACTTGGTTTTTGGAAACTTAAGAGTTATACTAGCTTTATGGGAAGTTAGGTATAACGGCTTAAAAATGTTTTACTGATTTCGGAAATCAGAATGTGTATCGACAAACCACTGCAGCGTTAATAAAAGGAAATGTTTTGGACAGATTTAGTATTATTAAAACCAGTAGAAACTTCTATCTGCATAGAAGCTAAGATGAGACAAAATGACATTTCCTAGATCATGGCTGCTTAATAAGATTGATTATAAACAAGAATAACCTACTCACTTATAAGACATAGGTTTCTCAAAACGTTTAAAGGAGAATTATGTTTTAAAGGATTTAAAACTATGAACTACGAAACCTTTTCTAAAATGAGAAACTTGAGCATTTGAAATTAGGCAAACTAGAACGTTTGGAAAATAAGGTTGTTACTTGATTTTTACAAAGGAAAGCATTTTGGTTTACTTAACAATGTTAGTCACTCTAATTTTATACTACGGGTATCGGGTGACCTTTGTAAAAGAAATGGATCTTAAAAGGAATTTAACGGACGTAGTACTTTAGGGTTAAAATCCGGACTTTGACATAAAATGAAAGTACCTTGAGTTGTGTGTAACTTGCTTATGCTTGTTGTTATGAAACTTGACCATGTTACGTGTGATAGCCTTGTTGTGCAAATCGTGTTCTACTCGACTCTGGTTCATCCGGAATGTATTTCACTCGACTCCGGCTCATCCGAATGTATTTCACTTGATTACGGTTCATCCGAATGTATTTCACTTGATTAGGTTCATCCGAATGTATTTCACTTGATTACGGTTCATCCGGAAATGTATTTCACTTGATTCGGTTCATCCGAATGTATTTCACTTGATTACGGTTCATCCGAATGTATTTCACTTGACTAGGTTCATCCGAATGTATTCCACTCGACTAGGTTCGTAGGATGAGCAGAATGTATTCACACTTTTCTATATTGGGTCCATAAGATGGGCGAGACTCGTTATACGTATCACATGATTTGTACCTAGGCTGGCGGTGAGGAAGGAGTTCCACGCATGAGGATGACTTTGAGCGTGAGTCCACGACTTGACATGGCTGCTTTTATGTTGTGATCGTAGTTTGGTTATCATACATGTCTCCGCTTTATATAGACTATTATGATTTCATTTCTGATGATATCTGATTTCACATACTTGGTACTGTTATCTTGACCTCCTTGGGCTGCGTTCATGCCGCAGTAAAGGTACATCGACCGCCGATCCCGCAGGATCACATTCGGCGTGTTGGAAGCCGTTCCTTGGAGGCTTATCTTTGGTATGTTACCACCAGTGCAGCAGGTTCTTGTACATTCAGGTATGGCGGGCCCTGTCCGTCATAGTTGTTGTCACTTCTTAGAGGTCTGTAATGCTTTATGGCGATGCGTAAAAAGGATAAGCGTTGGGTATTTATGTATATATCTTGAAAAGCTGTTTTGGTTGCTTTGTTTTATCATGTCTCTTAGTTCATGTTCATGTTTTTATTTCATGATTTTCTCGATGGTGTATCACTAGGGTGCGGTAAGGCACGATCCACGGGCCGGTTGGTCGTGACAAAAGTGGTATCGAGCGATTAGTTCTCGGAAAGTGTCTGCACCGTGTCTAGTAGAGTCTTGATTATCGGTGTGTTGTGCACCACATCTATAATCGTGAGGCTATAGGACATTTAGGATTGGTTTCCATTCTTCTCATTCTAAGATCGTCGTAGAGGCGTGTGATGAGTTGAACCCTCGACGTATTCTTTTCCTTTACGATTATGCCTCGCGTAAGGCAACCCAGCCCAGATGGGCAAGGCGATCGAGGAGTTGTTAGTAAGATCTGAGGAGTATGCAGCGCGAGCGTCGACGAGAGAGCAGTGCCGACGGCGAAGTTCGCGCCCGCCACGGCAGAGAGTTTAGAGCGCAGCGGTGGCTGCTGAGACTCTGATACACGAGCCTCGGTCCCACGGCTGGAGCGGATGAGATGGGGTACAGAGATGGCGATTCGGCGAGTCGTGGCGAATATGAGATAGGCTAGATCGCGATTCCGGCCCGGTAGCACCGTAGTTCACCCCGGCGAGCGATTTGAGGCTACGTGACTTTACGAGTTGTAGCCGCCGATGTTCTATGGATCGAGGCGAGGCGACCACCGGGAGTTTATCAAGCGACTACGGATCGTGAGTGATCGAGCCTCGAGGCAGTCGGTGGTATTGTTCGCATCACCGCGTGATCTGCGATTGGTGGTTTGATTCGTGGGGCGTCGGGAAGAGCATGCACTTCAGCATTTGGGATGAGTTCTCGAGGCATTTCTTGCACATTTCTTGTCCCCACGGATGATGAGGCTCGGTAAGCCAGTTTTTGACGTTGAGCGGGGCGGGCGGACGGTTAGAGAGTACAATGTGGAGTTCGACTCATTAGCTCGGTATGTTCCGTGGTAGCCGATATGGAGGGCCGAGTACACCGCTACGCCACCGGCTAGATGATTACTTGGCGAGAGGCTTGTGCGGGTGTAGCTCTTCACCGGGCATGGACATTGCCGCATGCAAGCTCATGCACTAGGATGTGAGGCACGGAGAGAGGTCGATGGAATGACCGAGATCGCGAAGAGGGCGAGCAGCAGGTCCTTTGGTAACTTTCGGCGGACGCCTCGGCCGATCTAGTTATGTACCTCCACCAAGACAGTGGTCCCCCCGATCTTGGGGCGTTCGAGTATTCGGAGCTGGTGAGCTCCAGCTTCGTTCACGGTATACGTGAGTGCTAGCGGAAGGATTCATGTCCCACCGGTGTGCACGATGTGGCAAACATCATCCGAGAATGTCGTCTTTTATGGTGCTTGTTTCACTGCGGCCGTCGGGGCCATGTGACGAAGGCGTGCTTATAGGAGAATACCGGCGGCAGCGCGACCTGCGGATAAGTGGCGGGTTCATCGCTTTCTACGGTTATGCGCCTGCGGACTTATGATTAGAGTGGAGCGGTAGCCGGTATATCTTAACCCTCTAGAGGCTTGTATGTTTTGATGTTATGTTAATGTGTTAAGTGTTATGTTCGGATAGCTTTGTGCTAAAATGTGATTTAGGAACACAGTTGGGGAAAAAGGGTAAGCACAGGGTGAGAAATGATGAACCTTAGAATATTACGTTGAGACCTTAGATGTAAGCCGTCTTGAGTACAAGATTTTTGAGTGATCCTTGTCGAGTGCATTTTACGCCTAGAAAGTATTGTGTGATAAGTCACAGGTTGGGTAAATGAAAGTGGTATCTTTCATGTTGTGATTTAGCAAGATTGTTCCGTGTCGGCGAGCAAGAGTTGGCGCGACGATGGAGTCGGGTTGGGGCCATGTTGCGGACCAACCCGCGGCTTTGTTCGAGGTGGGGTCGGCTCTGGGTGGTCGCCAGTGGTAGGGTCACGCGGTGCTAGGCCCAGTTTAAATTGACCATCGTATAAGTTCGTAGAGTGTTCGACCGAAGCGGTCGTGAAGGCGGGAATGGCCTTAAGGAAGATTGAGGCTAGTCGGATAACCAAGTTGGAGGTGGTGACTCCAGTCTTTGGAAACGAAACGTTGACGGAAGTGTGGTACGGATACTAGAAAGAGTTCGAGTGTTCGAGAAGGTACAACAAGATAGGGAGAAGTGAGCGTGTGTGATCATTTCTTGTGAAGGGAGAAGGTGCGAAGGATGCATATTTTAGACCTCGGGGATCGCGTGCGATCCGGTACCATTTGTTGGGTCGCGGGTGACACTAGAACCTCGCGGCAAAGTGACAAAAGTTTGTGATGTTAGAGGTGTTTCCTCGTGGACTTGGATATAAGTATTTGCGTGCGTGTGTTATTTCGTGGCGGTTGTGGCGTTGGCAACTTGTTAGAAGAACTTTATCGTTATCCGTCTTGAGAAGGAACATTCGGGACGAATGTTTCTAAGGAGGGGAGAATGTTATACCCCGTACTTCAGAGTATGTACGTGAGGGCGTACGTATTACAATTTGAGCCTTAAAGTTAGGCAAGTTTCGAATTTGTGCATAACTACCTAAAAAGTCGTTTTTAAATGAAGCGTTTCCACGACTTTCGTAGGGAAAATTCCGGCTATGTCATTAATATTTTTGCGGATTTTTCAGAGGCGAAACATTTTGGACCAACGGGAGGGTGGCGTGTCACCTCACATTGGAAGAAGGTGGACGGCCAAAGGAAGGGTGAGCACGCGTTTTTGTGCAAAAAAATATGGTCAAGGGTTAGGTAGGATATTTTGTGTAGTTGATGAGCAAGTGGGACCCACAAACACATGGCTTCATCTTGACCTTACACTTGCCTTACACTTGGATAGATCTTGGCCATTGGTTGGCCATTTCTTGACCTATAAATACCCTCTAAGTTGATGAACTTATTCATCCAAAAATTGTCTAAGTCTTGAAAACCTTTCCCCTCCTCTTGCTTGCTCTCGTCCAATAGCCCTCTCCCTTTGAGAAGGCCTTGGCGAAACCCACTCCCCGCTGTGGTGCCTAAGCCAGGGTACCCCACAGCCTAGTGGTTTCGTATAATACCCCTTTTTGTGGTATAGAAATACTCTCTAGTATTGTTATAATGCCCAAAATACTTTAGCCAAATACCTTGTAGTACTTTCCAAAGTACCCTTTTACAAAAGCCAGAAAATACTATTATACTTTCCTCGATCACTAAGCGAAACCCTAAGTAAATCTTCACCCGTTGTTGAAGTTATTAGTAGAAGTTGGTTAGAACTTCTAAGGGTTGGTTGGAGCGGGTCGGAGCGCACGGAGTAGGAGCTAAACCTTGCTCAGGATCGACATATAAACTTGGATAATTTTGGGCTTATCGAGGTAAACATTCTTGACCTTCTGTTGTAATTGGAAATTACATGTTGTAGGAGTATATGGTTAAGTATACTATATATAGAACTGAACATAGTTGTGCGGCAATGTCTTTCGACTTAAGCCTGAATAATACTTACGGCAATGTCTTGCGACTTAAGCCTGAATAATACTTACGGCAATGTCTTGCGACTTAAGCCTGAATTTTAAGAAGTGAAGAATCGTAATTACATAGGTGTATTCTGATGAGACTTGTGTAGCATTGTTGTGTAGTAGAATTGTACGTCCGGTCGAGCGTGTTAACCCCACGGTTGGCTTGGTAGCCGGCCTCGATAGAGGAGGAGATTTCTGTTGTTGCGGGGAAATCTTGCCGAATTTTATGTAGGATATTCTCCATTGAGATCTAAATGTTAATAGGCGCATTGTGGCCTCTATAGGTTGAAGTACTACGTATGGCTTGGTCTACTTAGCTTAGGAGTAGCCGACGGTTTGAGGTACTTGGAGCTTTTGCTATTAGTCGATAATCTTCGCGAGGTATGTGAACCTCTTCCTATCTCTTCTAGCATGATATGTGTGAACTATCTAGTACGGTGAGCGTCATGTGCTAAATGTATTTGATTGGTTTAAAACATAAAGTGTTATAACGGCTTTATGGGAAGTTGGTTATAACGACTTTATGTAGGTAAGAAAATACTTGTGGTTTTAAGAGGTAATCGATTTGAACTATAAGCTGGTGGCTATGTGATAATAAAGAACTTGAAGTATTTCAAAAGATTTTGAATCATTTTGAGAGAAGAAGTAATACTTGGTTTTGGAAACTTAAGAGTTATACTAGCTTTATGGGAAGTTAGGTATAACGACTTAAAAATGTTTCTTGATTTGGAAATCGAATGTGTATCGACAAACCAACTGCGGCGTTAATAAAAGGAAATTTTCTGGACAGATTTATTATTATTAAAAAGCGGTGAAAATTCCATCTGCATAGAAGCTAAGATGAGACAAAATGACATTTCCTAGATCATGTCGCTTAATAAGATTGATTATAAACAAGAATAACCTACTCACTTATAAGACATAGGTTTCTCAAAGCGTTTAAAGGAGAATTATGTTTTAAAGGATTTAAAACTATGAACTACGAAACCTTTTCTAAAATGAGAAACTTGAGCATTTGAAATTAGGCAAACTAGAACGTTTGGAAAATAAGGTTGTTACTTGATTTTTACAAAGGAAAGCATTTTGGTTTACTTAACAATGTTAGTCACTCTAATTTTATACTACGTATCGGGTGACCTTTGTAAAAGAAATGGATCTTAAAAGGAATTTACTGACGTAGTACTTTAGGGTTAAAATCCGGACTTTGACATAAAATGAAAGTACCTTGAGTTGTGTGTAACTTGCTTATGCTTGTTGTTATGAAACTTGACCATGTTACGTGTGATAGCCTTGTTGTGCAAGTACTGTGTTCTACTCGACTACCGGTTCATCCGGGAATGTATGTCACTCGACTACTGGTTCATCCGAATGTATTTCACTTGATTCTGGTTCATCCGAATGTATTTCACTTGATTACCGGTTCATCCGGAATGTATTTCACTTGATTCTGGGTTCATCAGGAATGTATTTCACTTGATTACGGTTCATCCGGAAATGTATTTCACTTGATTAGGTTCATCAGGAATGTATTTCACTTGACTACGGTTCATCAGGAATGTATTCCACTCGACTCTAGGTTCATGGGATGAACAGGAATGTATTCCACTTTTCTATATTGGGTCCATAAGATGGGCCGAGACACATTATACGTATCACATGATTTGTACCTAGACCGGCGGTGAGGAAGAAGTTCCACGAGCGTGAGGATGACTTTGAGGCGTGAGTCACGACTTGACATATTTGCTTTTATGTTGTGAGCGTAGTTTGGTTATCATCATGTCTCCCTTTATATAGACTATTATGATTTCATTTCTGATATTTCTGATTTCACATACTTGGTACTGTTATCTTGACCTCGCTTGAGCTGCGTTCATCTGCGCAGTAAAGGTACATCGACTCGATCCGCTTAGGATCACATTCAGCGTGTTGAAGCTCCGTTCCTTGGAGGCTTATCTTTGGTATGTTACCACGAGTCAGTAGGTTCTTGTACATTCGTGGTATGGCGGGGCCTGTCCGTCATAGTTGTTGTCACTTCTTAGAAGTGCAGTAATCTTGTTGTGGCGTAGTCAGTAAAGGATAACATTCGGGTATTTATGTATATATCTTGAAAGCCTGTTTTGGTTGCTTTGTTTTTATCATGTCTCTTAGTTCATGTTCATGTTTTTATTTCGCTGATTTTCTCGATGGTGTATCACTAGGGTGCCCGGTAAGGCACGATCCACGGCCCGGGTTGGGTAGTATCGACAACACTGCGGCGTTAATAAAGGGAAATGTAATGACTAATGAAGTATTATTAAAACGGTAGAAACCTCATGCATAGAAGCTAAGATGAGACAAAGCGATATTACATTTCCTAGATCATGTGCTTAATAAGATTTATTATGAACAAGAATAACTACTCACATATAAAGGCGTATGTTTCTCAGTTGTTTTAAAGAGAATTATATTCTTAAGTGAATAAAACTATGAACTATGAAACCTTTCTAAAATAAGAGACTTAAGTACTTGAAATTAGGCAAACTTGAACTTAGGGAAAAGAATGTTGTTACTTGATGTTGAAAAGGAAAGTGTTTGGGTTTACCTAAAAATGTGAGTCACCCTATTTTTATACTACGGGTATCGGGTGACCTTTATAAAAGAAATGGATCTTTTAAAAAGAATCTAACGTATGTAATACTTGGGGGTCAGAACCTAGACTTTGGCCTAAAATAAACTTGAGTTGTGTGTAACTTGCCTATGTTGATGTTTGATAGCCTTGTTGTGCAAATACTGTATTTCCATACCACCGCGTCTCTCGATGGAGGGCCGGCTGATTTGTTATGAACGATTCTTCACCGAGTCCCACGAGATGGGCCGGGACACGTATTTCATCCGATTATTCACCGAGTCCCACGGGATGGGCCGGGACACGTACTTCATCTGATTATTCACCGAGTCCCACGGGATGGGCCGGGACACGTATTTCATCTGATTATTCACCGAGTCCCACGAGATGGGCCGGGACAAGTATTTCATCTGATTCTTTACCGAGTCCCATGGGATGGGCCGGGACACGTACTCCATATGATTCCTTATCGAGTCCCACGGGATGGGCCGGGACACGTATTCCACACGATTTATACCTAGACTGCCGGCAGTGAGTAAGGAGTTCCACGGGCATTAGGGATGACTTGAGGGCGTGAGTCCCTGTCTTGACATGACTGCTTTTATGTTGTGAACTGTAGTTTTGTTATCATACATGTCTCCTGCTTTATATAGACTATTATGATTTCATTTACAGTATTTTTACAGTTTCACATACTTGGTACATGTTATCTTGACCTCGCTTGAGTGCGTTCATCTGCATGAGTAGAAGTACATCGGTTGTAGATCTCGCTCATTGGATCAAAGTGCAGCGTGTTAGGAAGCCGTTTCTTGGAGGCTTATCTTTTGGTATGTTACCACAGTGCGTAAGTTCTTGTACATTCGAGGGTATGGCGGGGCCTGTCCGCCATAGTTGTCATTTCATTCTTAGAGGTTTGTAGTAATCTTGTTGTGGCGGGGTTGTAAAAATGATTAAAGCATTGGGTTTTATATATATATCTGAAAGGCAACTGTTTTGGTTGCTTTGTTTATCATGTCTCTTGTTTCATATTTATGTTTTATGTTCCGCTGATTTTCTCTGATGAATGACTACTTGGGTGCCCGGGTAAGGCACCAGTCACGGACCCCGGATCGGGTCGTGACAAAAGTGGTATCGAAGCGATTAATCCTCGGAAAAGTGTCTGAACCGTGTCTAGTAAGTCTTGATTATCGGTGTGTTGTGCACCACATCTATAATCATGAGGCTATAGGACATTTAGGATTTGTTTCCATTATTCTCATTCTGAGATCGTGACTTAAAGCCGTATGATAAGTTGGACCCTTCTGACGTGTTCCTTTCATTTACGATTATGCCTCGCGTAAAACAACCGGGCCCGAAGAGCAAGCGGCCGAGAGGCGTAGTAGAGCACGGAGGTTCTGGGGCGAAGGCCGGTCGTTACGAGATAGTGCTTGGCCCGAGTTTTGCGCGCCGCCCTTGGCCGGCGAGTTTAGAAGCGCAGCGATGGCGGCCGAGACTCTGATACGAGCCTCGATCCGCGGCTGGAAGCGAATGAGATAAGTACAAGAGATGGCGATTCTTGGCGGTCGTGGCAGAATATGAGAGAAGGCTGAATGCTGCTGATTCCAGTCGATAGCACCGTAGTTTACCCAGGCGAGCAGTTTGAGACTACGGGACTTTACGAGTTGTAACGCCCGATTTTCTATGGATCGAGGCGAGATGACCCTCGGGAGTTTATCAAGCGACTCTGACGGATCATGAGTGATCCAGTCTCGAGCGCAGTCGGTGGTATTGGGTTGCATCACCGCGTGATCTGCGATCGGTAGTTTGATTCGTGGGAGGCTGTCGGGAGAGCATGCACTTCCGGCCGTTTGGGGCGAGTTCTTAAGGGCTTTTCTTGCACATTTCTTGCCCCACGAGATGAGAGGGCTCGGGCGGCAGATTTTTGACGTTGAGGCGGGGCGGGCGGACGGTTAGAAAGTACAATGTGGAGTTCGACTCATTAGCTTGGTATGTTCCGCTGTAGTGGCGATATGGAGGGCCAGTACCGCTACGTCACGGGCTAGATGATTACTTAGCGAGGCTTATGCGGGTGTAGCTCTTGGCCGCATGGACATTACTGCATGCAAGCTTCGTACCTGGATGTGAGGCACGGAGAGGTCGACGGATTGACCAATCGCGAGAAGAGGGCGAACAGCGAGGTCCTTTGGTGACTTTCGAGGCGGACCGCCTCGGCGATACTAGTTTTGTACCTCCGCCCGATGCAGTGGTCCTCCGCGATCTTGAGGTCGGGGCTGATCGAGGCTCGAGGGCTTACAGTTCGCGATATACATGAGTTAGCCGATCGGATTGAGTTTTCCTCGGTGTGCCTGTATGGCGACGTCGTCCGGGGAATGTCGTCTTTTTACTGGTGCTTTTTTTTCCTGCGACCTCCAGGGCCATGTGACGAGAAACTGTCCTAATAGGAAGGATGCAGGCGGAATGACTCAGCCTACCGGGTCAGTGTCAGGTTCATCGCCTTCTATAGCTATGCGCCTGCGGTGAGGTTATGATTAGAAGCGGCGAAGGAAAGTAAAGCGATTGATCTGGTATATCCTTAACCCTCTAGAGTTTTTGCATGCATGATACGATGACTATTTGTTGAATACTTTGTACAGATAGCTTTGGGTATATTGTGGTTAGAAAGCATGGTTAGTTTAAAGGATATGTATGGGAGCATGGAAAGTGTGAACCTTAGAATATTTCATGTTGAGACCTTAGATGTAAGGTCATCTTGAATAAAAGATTTTACGGTTAGTCTCTGTTAAAATACTTGGTTTGCGTATAATGTGTTGTGGGATAAGTCCATGGGTAGTGTGAAATGGAAGTGGTGGCTTTCATGACCTGTACAGGTAAGATTGTTCCGGATCGGGAAACAAGAGCTTGATACGTTAAGTAGGTCGGGTTGGGGCCATGTTGCGGGCCAACCCGCGGCCTGTTTCGAGGTGGGGTCAGCTCTGGGTGGTCCCGCCAGGTGGTAGGGTCACGAGGGTGTTAGGCCCAAGTTTAGATGACCATCGTATGAGTTCGTGGATATGATCGACCAGAAGCGGATCGTGAAGGCCGGGAATGGCCTTAAGGGAGATTGAGGCTAGTAAGATGACCAAGTTCGGAGGTGGTGACTCCAAAGTTTTGGAAACTAAAGCGATGACTAAAGTGTGGTACGTATACTAAAAGAGCTCAAGTGTTCGAGAAGGGTACAACAAGTAAGGAAGGAAGAGAACGTGTGTTATTTTGGGGCCAGGTGTGGCATTGGCAACTTGTTAAGAAGAACTTCATCGTTGTCCGTCTTGAGAAGGAACATTCAGGACGAATGTTTCTAAGGAGGGGAGAATGTTATACCCCGTATTTCCAGAGTATGTACGTAAGGGCGTACGTATAAAAATTTGAGCCTTAAAGATTTGGCAAGTTTCGAAATTTGGGCACAAGTGCCAAAAAGAATCGTTTTTCGACGAAACGTTTTACTAAACTTGCGAAGGGAAAATTCCGGCTATGTCATTTCTAATTTTTGCGGATTTTTCCGAGAGACGAAACATTTTGGACAAACGGGAGGGTGACATGTGTCACCCTCACATTGGAAGCATTGGGGCGGCAAAGTGGACGATTTGGAGCTTGTGGTTAGGTAGGATATTTTGTGCAAGTTGGTATGGTAGATGGATAAGGTGCACTTGGCTTAATCCTAGCCCTACACTTGCATGACACTTGGCTTGATCTTGGCCATTGGTTGACCATTGCTTGACCTATAAATACCCCTCTAAGTTGATGAACTTCTTCATCCTAAAATCATTTTCCAAGTCTAAAAATCCCTCCCCCTTTGAGAGTTGAGTTAAATCGCCACACCCCCTCGAGTGAGCTTTGGCAGAGGTCCCCCACTAGCCTAGTTGTTTTCGTATAATACCCCCCTTTTGTGGTATAGAAATACTCTCCAAAGTATTGTTATAATGCCCAAATACTCTAGCCCTTATACCTTGTAGTACTTTCCAAAGTTACCTCTATACGTAGAGCCCGGAAAATACTATTATACTTTCCTTTACCCACTAAACGAAACCCTAAGGAAACCTTCATAGTCGGTTGAAGTGTTAAGTAGAAGTTGCGTAGAACTTCTAAGGGTTGTTTGGAGCGGATTGGAGCACTCGGAGTAGGAGCTAAACGTTGCTCAGGATCGACTTTAAACTTGGATAATTTTGGGGCTTATCGAGGTAAATACTACTGTCCTTCTATTGTAATTGGGAATTACATACTGTAGTAGTATATATAAATGAATATAAGATTCATAGAAGAGAATTGAACTGTAATAGAAGGATATTACAGAAAAGACTTGAACTGAAATCACATCAGAAGAATATATAAGTAGAAGATTGAACTGTACTTACATAGGACTGTATTACAGTAGACTGATAACCTTTATTGGTTGAATGTGCTGCGAGTAGCATATACTAATTGGAAGGTGGACAAGGCTAGCCGGGTTATAGTCGTGGAGCGTTTTGCTTATAGTCGATAATCGTCGCGAGGTATGTGATTCTTCCTATACTCTTGAGCATGAAGTATTTTAAAAGGATATATATATAGTACGGTAGACGTACATGTGGCAATGTCTTTTGACTTAAGCCTGAATAATATATATATATATAGTATGATAGACGTACGTGTGCTAACTGAATATAGTTGTACGACAATGTCTTTTGACTTAAGCCTGAATAATAAGAATCTTGAAATATTTTAAAGGAATATATATAGTACGGTAGACGTACGTGTGTTAACTGAATGTAGTGTTACGGCAATGTCTTTTGACTTAAGCCTGAATAATAAAGAATCTTGAAGTATTTCAAAAGATTAAGAAACCGTTTTGAAAGAAGAGTAATCCTTGGTTTTGAAAACGTAAGAGTTATACTAGCTTTATGGGAAGTTAGGTATAACGTCTTAAGAATTAGTAAAGAGAATGGTTTACTGATTTTTAGAAGTTAAGAGACTTGATCTTAAAAGATAAGAGACTTGACTTAAAAGACTTAATATGAATTTTGTGTGAAACCTCATTCGTGAGTAATGAGTATTTGGTTTTTAAAAGGAATAATGTTTCTTGATTTGGAGATCAGAATGAGTATCGACAACCACTGCAGCGTTAATAAAGGGAAATGTAATGACTAATGAAGTATTATTAAAACCAGTAGAAACCTCCATCTGCATAGAAGCTAAGATGAGACAAAATGATATTACATTTCCTAGATCATGGCTGCTTAATAAGATTTATTATGAACAAGAATAACCTACTCACATATAAGGCGTATGTTTCTCAGATTGTTTTGAAAGAGAATTATATTCTTAAGTGAATAAAACTATGAACTATGAAACCTTTCTAAAATAAGAGACTTAAGTACTTGAAATTAGGCAAACTTGAACTTAGGGAAAAGAATGTTGTTACTTGATGTTGAAAAGGAAAGTGTTTGGGTTTACCTAAAAATGTGAGTCACCCTATTTTTATACTACGGGTATCGGGTGACCTTTATAAAAGAAATGAATCTTTTAAAAAGAATCTAACGTATGTAATACTTGGGGGTCAGAACCTAGACTTTGGCCTAAAATAAACTTGAGTTGTGTGTAACTTGCCTATGTTGGTGTTTTATAGCCTTGTTGTGCAAATACTGTATTTCCATACCACCGCGTCTCTCGATGGAGGGTCGGCTGATTTGTTATGAACGATTCTTCACCGAGTCCCACGAGATGGGCCGGGACACGTATTTCATCCGATTATTCACCGAGTCCCACGGGATGGGCCGGGAAACATACTTCATCTGATTATTCACCGAGTCCCACGGGATGGGCCGGGACACGTATTTCATCTGATTATTCACCGAGTCCCACGAGATGGGCCGGGACACGTATTTCATCTGATTCTTTACCGAGTCCCATGGGATGGGCCGGGACACGTACTCCACATGATTCCTTTCCGAGTCCCACGGGATGGGCCGGGACACGTATTCCACACGATTTATACCTAGACTGCCGGCAGTGAGTAAGGAGTTCCACGGGCATGAGGGATGACTTGAGGGCGTGAGTCCCTGGCTTGACATGACTGCTTTTATGTTGTGAACTGTAATTTTGTTATCATACATGTCTCCTGCTTTATATAGACTATTATGATTTCATTTCTGATATTTTCTGATTTCACATACTTGGTACTGTTATCGACCTCGCTTGGGGCTGCGTTCATCTGCAGTAGAAATCATCGGTTGTAGATCCTCGCTCATAGGATCAAAGTGCAGCGTGTTGGGAAGCCCGTTTCTTCGGAGGCTTATCTTTTGGTATGTTACCCTGAGTCTGTAAGTTCTTGTACATTCAGGGGTATGGCGGGGCCCTGTCCCGCCATAGTTGTCATTTCATTCTTAGAGTGCATGAATCTTGTTGTGGCGGGGTTGTAAAAGATTAAAGCTGTTGGGTTTTTATATATATGTCTGAGAAAGCTGTTTTGGTTGGCCTGTTTTTTTATCATGTCTCTTGTTTCATATTTATGTTTTATGTTCCGCTGATTTTCTCTGATGAATGACTACTTGGGTGCCCGGGTAAGGCACCAGTCACGGACCCCGGATCGGGTCGTGACAATAACCCGCCTCAAAGTTGACTAAAACCCGTCCGAAACAATCCATCAACCTATCTTTCGAAAATTTTAAGTCTTACTCCCTTTCGTACGCTCTCATATGCATGACCTGAACTACGGGGTGTAACAACAATGCTGCCCCACTGTAATACTACATAAGTCTACTGTAAATACAGTCCAATGTAAATACAGTTTAATTCTTTTTAATCATCCTTTCATATATCTTATACTCAATTCTAAACTACTACAATATGTAATCTTCTATTACAATAGAAGGACAAAAATCATTACCTCGATAAGCCCAAAATTATCCAAGATTTATAAGTCGATCCTGAGCAACGTTTAGCTCCTATTCCGTACGCTCCAATCCGCTCCAAGCAACCCTTAGAAGTTTCTAAACAACTTCTCTTAACACTTCATCCAACTATGAAGATTTTCCTAGGGTTTCATTTTGCGACTAAAGAAATAAAGTAGTATTTCCGGGCTCTTAGTATTGAGATAACTTTGGAATACTACTAGGGATACTAGGCTAAGGTATTTGGGATAACAACAACACTTGAAGAAATTCTTCACAAGAGGGGGGGGGGTGTGGTTTGGACGAGAACACTACAAGGGAGGGATTATATTTTTGTCTTGGAAAATGTCTAAGTGATGAAGAAGTCTTGCAAACTTAAGGGGGTATTTATAGGACAATCAATGGCCAAGATGAAAGCAAGTGTGTGGTGTAGATTGAGGACATGTATGTGTGGGTCCCATAAACCACATGTCCCACGCAAACTTGAGACATGTGGCTTGCCACATGTCTCCAAAAATTGGCCACTTAGCCAAGTGTCATGGCCATTTCGGCCACAATGGCCACATGGGGTGACACATGTCGCCCCCTACTCGTCCAAAATATTTCATCATCCGAAAAATCCGTAATGCCAAAATATCGAAAATAAAGTGGGCCCCACAAAACCGTAAATTTCTCCCGTGAGCCCTACGTGACCAATTCCGGAAAATAAAATCCATAATTCTTATAAATTCTTAAAGTCTTAAATACCAAAGTTGAGAATCCAATTCTCAATAATAAACCTTTTTCCTTCACGAAGTTCGGAATATTTTCCGTCGGAAATTCAAAATTTTCATCCTTAACCTAAATTAGGGTTATACATTCGCACGTACGTCCTCACATACGTACTCTGGAACTACGGGGTGTAACATTCTCTCCCCCTTAGAAACATTCGTCCCGAATGTTCCTTCTACGTTTAATCAAAATAGATATCGACATAGACCCTCTTACTATATCCCACATAACAAGAATGCCATACATAGTCATAACAACACCTAAGCATATATGTCAATTAAAATCAACAAGTAAGAAAGTGAGTGTCACGACCCGATACCGGGCCCGTGACTGGTGCCTTACCCGGGCACCCAAGTAGACATACATCAGAGTAATCAGCGGAATAATAAATCAAGACATGAAAAAAATGTAAAATGTAACACAGTTTGTCTGAGAAAAAGTTTCCTTTCGGCATATATATATATGTACCAAGTCTGGCAGTTACATCCCAACATTACAACAGGACTACAGACCTCTAGGAATGTAAACAACTATGGCGGGACAGGGCCCCGCCATACCCTGAATGTACAAAATATCTACAACACCAGGGAGAGTCATACCAAAAGTCGAGCCTCCGGAGAAATGGAGCTCCTGACACCAGAGTAAGGATCCTAAGAATGAGGATCTACCACCTGCTTCCCTTTACCTGCGGCATGAACGCAGCCCCCCGAAGGAGGTCAGTACAACAGGTACCAAGTATGTGAAACTGTAAAGTACTTTAAATGAAATCATATCAATTTAAAACCAAGTTTACAAATATGTACGAAACAACCAATGTAACCGCACAGCATAACCAAAAGCAAAATAGATATAACATAACTGGTCTTTTCTAGGCCGCTAATGATCGAAGCAAGGCCAATCGCCCATAGTATCATTATGCGAGCCTAATCCTAGAACTCCGCGATCGCATAGGTCACGCACGGACCGCGTGAGGTATTCCTCGCATCGGGGTAGCTAACTGCGGTATCCTCTGGACTCCGCGGTCGCGCATAGTCACATAGACGCGTAGTCACACGGACGCATAAGGCATTCCTCGCGACGGATAATACACCGGAATGATCAATCTGGAACTCCCGCGACTCGCATAGTCACCGCACCGCATAGCCGTATAGACCGCATCGGGTGGCAAGTCGTCGGTATAACAAGTCGAGGGTATGTGATATAATAACGAGACAACGGGCTTAACGTTTAACAACGTAAGCCTGACAAGAATAACCCGCCACAACATCACAAGACACTAACACGCGTGGCGTCGCGCATGTTTACTTATCAAACCATCTTACTATACTTCTCGAAATCAATACAAGACTTTCATAAACAAATAAGTAAACGTTCCTTTTATCTTTCTTAAGTCGTTACACCTAACTTCCCATAAAGTCGATTATAACTCTTTAAGCTTTTAAAACCAAGTATTACTTTTCTTTCAAAAATGATTCATAATTCTTTTGAAATACTTCAAGATTCTTATTATTTAAAACTCAAGTCAAAAGACATCGAGTAAAACCGGTTTTAGTTAACACACGTCGTCTGCGTACTATATATATATCAAAATATCATGCTCGAGGATAGGAAGAATCACATACCTCGCCGTGAAATCCACTGCCAAGTCGAATATATCGCGTGCGAGTATCAACCTATAATAGTCAAATCGTCTATCAGCGTCTAGACTATTACGTAGAATATTCTAAGCGAGAGGTTCTTAATTCTACGGAAAATTGGCGAGACTTCCTGCCGCCAAACTACTCAAGTCTCATAAACACATCTATGTAAATGCAGTTCAATTCTCTTCTTTTATACCATCCTTCTAGTTATCTTATACTCATTTTTATACTATTACAGTATGTAATCTCCAATTACAATAGAAGGACAAGATATTTACCTCGATAAGCCCAAAATTATCCAAGATAAATGTCGATCCTGAGCAAGGTTTAGCTCCTATGCATGCGCTCCGATAGCTCGAGAAACCCTTAGAAGTTCCCAAACAACTTCTACTTAATACTTCAACCAACTATGAAGATTTTCCTTAGGGTTTCGTTTTGTGACTAATGGATATAAGGTAGTATTTACGGGCTTTTAGTATAGAGGTGACTTTGGAATACTACAAGGTATTTGGCTAAGGTATTTTGGGATAGTAACAATACTTGGAGAATATTTTTCTACCAAGGGGGTGGTTGGGGCGAAACTACAAGGAAGGGGAAGAGGGTGTTTGGACGAAAACACTAGGCAAGGGAGAGGACTTGAGCGAGAATACTACTAGAGGGGAGGATTTTTGGAGACTTGGAAAATGTTTTTGTGGATGAAGAAGTCTTGCACAAGAGGGTATTTATAGAACCACGAGGGCCAAGATTAAAACAAATGGAGGGTGTAGATTTGGTAGCTTGTTCAAGTGAAGTCTTCCACCAAGTGTCACCACAATGTTGGGACATATGTCCACCACAACATTGAGACATATGTCCCCACAACAATGAGCCATGTGGCCTCCACTAGGCTCGCCAAAACCGTCCAAAAATACCTACCCCAGCTACCCAAAAATATCTTGCAAGACTTGACCATTTGACTTGTCCACTAGGCCACCATTTCGTCCAACCCATGCCAACTAAGGGTGACATGTCGCCTCCTATTGGTCAAAATATTTCATCTCTCGGAAAAATCCGTGTCGGTTAAAATATTAAAAATGTAGAATTTCCTTCACAAGTTCTAATCTTTTAGTCGAAAGTTTATAATTTCATTCTTAACCTAATTAGGGTTTGAATAATCGTGCGTCGTCCTCGCATACATACTGCGGAAGTACGGGTATAACATTCTCCCCTCGCGAAACATTCGTCGAATGTTCCTTCAAACAGAATAACGATGAAGTTTCTCATAACTTAAGCAGGTTTGCAAATGCCACACATGGCCACAATCTGACAACTTAAGCATATATGTCAATGAAAATTTACAAGTAGGAAAGTGAGTTACCTGGAGGTGTGGGGAATAAGTGAGGATACCTCTGCCTCATGTCCTCCTCTGCTTCCCACGTCATCTCCTTCCTATTCTCGTTCCGCCATAAGACCTTGACGGAAACCACATCCTTCGTCGCGGCCGCTAACGACGATCGAGTATCGTATGGGACTCTCATACGATAACCTCGGTCACACTGGACATCGTCAATCGGGTGTACCTAGATGGATCCCGATACATCTCCTCAACATAGAAACATGAAAAACCGGATGCCGCGCCTCGGATCGGGCGGCGGATCAACTCATGCAACGCGCCTACCTGCGGACAATCGATAAGGCCCGATGTACATCACGACCGACCGGGCGCGGCGGTGCCTACCGGGGCACCCCGTTCAGGTATACATCAGAGAATAGCAGCGGAACATGCACAACATAAACACAATGTAAATAATATAACAACACAGACTAGCCGATAAGACCGTCTTCCATAATATAAACAGAGTCAAAAGTACAACTTTACAACCCAGTTCTTATAGCCCAACCACATAGGTGAATACAGACATCTAGGAATAACAACTATGGCGGGACAGGGCCCCGCCATACCCTGAATGTACATAATCTACAACATCAGGGACAAGACTGTACCAAAAGAAAGACCAGCCTCCGGAGAATAGAGCTTAGGCGTCGATAAGTGATCTAGAGTGTGGATCGCATGACACCTTACCACTTTCTGCGGCGTGAGCGGCCCAGAAGGGGTCGATTACAATATGTACTAAGTATGTAAAGCGGAAAATCTTGTAATTACAACATAAGTCTAAAAGAAAGCCGGAGACATGTATGATAACAAAATTACAGTACACAGTGCCTTACTAATAATGAGAGTATAAATAGGTGTATACTTACAACGAAAAATAGGATTGGAATCCTACTCCTGGGACTATTTCACCGCGTAGGTCGGTGGACTGCGTGAGGTATTCTCGCATGGGACTATTTCACCCGTATAAGCCCATACGGACTCGCGTGAGGTATTCCTCGCATAAATTTGGACATGCGTGGGACTATTTCACCGCGTAAGCCACTACGGACTGCGTGAGGTATTCCTCGCATCGTGGTTAGCAAATCCACGGAAATATACAATGCCACAATCGGGAATGACCGCATGGCGAATAATATATCATTAGCCCAAATCAGGCTATCACACATAACATAAGCTCTATCGACTTATCACGCGATATATAATCAAGTTAAGAAATCCCTAACTTCTTACTATTCTTGTTCATATACACTCTCATTTTAGTTTACCTAAGGCACTATCATGTCTTTTATAAAAATCCGGGAATTTAACCCAAAGTACTACGTACTTCTATGCTTTTAAAAGACTCATTTCATTATAAAACTTCCAAGATACTAATAGTCGTAGTATCAGTGACAATTTCTTTTCAAGACAAGTCACAATACTTTTAGAAATAAAATATGGCTTCTAAATCAAGTGACTCGTGTCTTATAAAACCTTAGGCAATTGATGCCTTAAAATCGAATTGCCTTCCATTAAATCAAGTCATTTATCTTTCCATAAAGTCAATATAACCAACTCCCATAAAGTCGTTATATTCACTTTATACCTTAGTCATGTACAATTTCCTATCGAGGACTTATACGTTTTTAAAAGCGACACAAGTATTACATACTTTAAAATTCTTCCAGTCCTTATCTTTGACAAGACTTAAGACATCTTTAATATTCTCTAAGAAGTGAGTTAAATCTCCCAACTCACGACTTGGCCTTTCGTAAAACAAGTAGAGTATGTCAAAGTCTTGTCGTCTACCGTACTATATCGTGAAACTAGTCATGCTCAAAGATAGGAAAAGTTACGCATACCTTGTCGGGTCAAACCACTTGCCAAGTACAAAGTCCGCCCGTAGTATAACAACCTATAATATTCACAATCGTCTATTAAAACCTTACTTCAAACGTAGAATATTATAAGTGTTAAGTCTCTAAATTCTACGGAAAATCTGACAAACCTCATTTGTTTTTACTTACTTTGCCACCTTTTCCAAGGTCGAAATACAATAACCAAACAGCCCCAATTGGCTCACAACAATATAGAAGATAATCCAATGCAAATGACTAACTAAACATCCCCAATTGGCTCACAATCAATATAGCAGGTAGTCGATACAAATGACTAACTAAGCGACCCAATTGGCTCACAATCAATATAGCGGGTAGTCGATACAAATGACTAACTAAACAGCCCCAATTGGCTCACAATTATATTTCAACCCAAATTTGTAGCATAACATGATATCAAGTCGCATTTGATTATAATAACCATAATCCTTAAGTCAATGACATGCGACAGTTCTAACAACGATTAAATTGTAATCAACTTAGTAATGGATTACATTACATTTCGGATTTCCAAGGCTATAATCAATCCATAATCTTTATAACTTCAATATAACAATTTCATGCTTGCAACATACAAAGCCAACAACACCAAAATGAATAATCTTGTAATACTTTCAAAGGACAAGATTATACCTCAATGATTCTTAAACCAACTCGATTCAAGTCGCTCCTTAGTAGTTTATAGCCTCTCCAAGACACTTCAATCCGCTTGTTGAGACCCTTAGATCATCACCAACAATTATACTTCAATTATTCAAATAAAACCTAGAAAGACCCTTAGGTTTTAGTTTGCGACTAAACAGTAAACAATATTTTTCAAATATTTTTCTATTTAGATGTGTTTACAATACACCTAGGAACCTTGGTTTAAAGTGTGGAACTAAAAGAACAAGGAACAAATTTTTTCTTCTTTATGCTAAGTGAACAGAGAGCTTAAGGCCTATGTTCTTCAATTTGTGTAAAATTTTCTAAGTGTTGAGCTCCTCTACTAGTAGTAATATAAGTAGCACCTTGGAGGTTAGGATACAAACAAATGGTTGGTTGGGATCTAGTCTTGCTAAATATCAAGACTTATTGACCAAGACTTAGTCAACCTTCTCGAAGCTACACAAGTTGCAAGACTAGTCTTGCAACAAAGGTCAATGACCTTCATGCCCTTGCACAATTTCGACAAGGCATCTCAAAAGGGGGTGACACGTGTCGCCTCCCATTCGATACAATAATACAATATCAGAAAATTCCATAATTTCCAATAAGTTTTACAAGTCTCAAATCTTTAACATTTGTGAGTTCTTACTTACGTTCTTAAGACGTGTCACGAAATTACGGTGTAACATTCTTCCCCGGAAACATTCGTCCACGAATGTTCTTTGAGTCACACTTACTATTAGCGACATAGTTTCCTTTCACGGCCAAACATACCAAAATGACACTCATGGCCACATAAAGCATTTAAGCAAAGAAACACTTCAATTAAAGCACGACAAGTAAGGGCAAAATGAAATACACGAAGGTATAGGAAATAAGTGAGGATACCTCGCCAGCGTGTCCTCCTCCGCTTCCCAGTCATCTCCTCCGGTTATCATTTCTCCACGGGACTTTGTGGAAGCTACATCAGTCCATGATCGCTGACACAGCGATCGAGTATCGCTATGGGACTCTCATAAATCGATAACCCCTGTCACTGGACCTCACTAGTAGGAAAAACTCTCATTTGGATCTCCGATACACTTCGCAACATAGAAACATGGAAGGCGGATGTCCGCCTCTAACTCGATGGCGGATCCAACTCATAAGCAACTTTGTCCCACTCTACGGACGATGCGGTAGGGCCCGATGTACCTTGGTGAGTTTCCCCTTCTTAAGATCTCATCACACCGCCGTGGGTGGCGCTGAAGACCCAATCGTGCACGAAACTCCAAATCTGGCGCCCGATTATCCGCGTATGACCTGCCGACTACGGTACGCTAATGGTCTCTCTGGATAAGCTTCACCTTATCCACGGCTGTTTGTACCAAATGCGGGCCAACTAAGCGTACCTCGCCCCGTCGAACCAACGATCGGCGACTGCATTTCCGCCCGTATAAAGCCTCGTATGGCGCCCGTCGTATCTTTGGAATGGTAGTTGTTGTTGTAAGCAAACTCCACGAGGCAAATGATCCTCTCGGCTACCCGAAATCTATCCATGAGCTCGCGGCATATCCTCGAGTGTATGCGGATAGTGCGCTCTGCTGCCGTCGATCGAGGGTGAAATGATGTCTTTGAGACTCACTGTGTCCCTAAACCGCCACGGAAAGACCTCCGGAAGTTAGGCATGGCCCAGGCTCCACTATCGGATATAATCGACAGGAACACGTGCGACCTCACTATCTCTCGGATGTACAATCGGCATAGTCCTCGGTGGCGTCGTCTGGTGGAAGGAAATGGGCTGATTTCGTCGACTGTCAACAATAACCCAAATGGAGTCGTGCTTCCTCGAGTGCGAGGTAACCTTGTAACAAAGTCCATGTTGATCATCTCCACTTTCAAGTCGGAATCTCGATAGCGCAACAATCACCGGGTCTCCGGTGCTCGACCTTGACCTGGCGGCAATTAGGACATCGTGCGACAAAACACGCCCGCGTCCTCTTGAGCCGTCCACCAATACAAACATCCGAGGTCATGGTACATCTTGGTCGACCGGATGAATATAATATCGGCGCTGTGTGCCTCCCGAGAATCTGGCGTGAAGTCTGATACATCGGGAACACCTGGCCGCCCTCAAATCTCGGCACCCGTGCACTACCTCGAATAGACTCCTCCTCCCGAAGAGCTACATCACGATGCGTACCAACACAGGTCCTCAGCGTCGCCTCTTCGCTCATCAACGATAGAAGACTCGGCAACCTCACGAACCCGTACTCACTATCGTCGGCATCGATCGAACCCCGAGGCTCATTGGCGGTGGATCGACGGACCGTATCTGTCTCTCTGCGGTGTACCTCGATAGGCTCCCCGTAGATCTACGACTCGGCATCGGCAACTACGTTGGCCTTCCGGATGGTATAGAATATCAACATCATAATCTTTCAACTCTAACCACCGTCTGCATCTCAAGTTCGACTCCTCTGCTGAAGATATCTTTGGAGGCTCTTGTGGTGCGTATAAATATCCACGTGAACTCCGTACAAATAATGTCTCCAAATCTTGAGGCATGAATAAGCTGCGCGACTCTAAGTCATGGGTAGGGTAATTCCTCTCGTGCTTAGTAGCTGCTTGGAAGCATAGGCTATAACCTTGCCGTGCGGCATCAAAACACACCCTGGCGATGCAGAGGCATCGCGATAGATCGCGTGCCCATCTAACCCCTCGGAAGAGTAAGCGGAGTTGTAGTCAACCTTTCCTTCAACAAGCTGGAAACCGCTTCTCGCATGACCTCATCTCTGGAACTTGGGCGCCTTACGAGTCGGCTAGTCAGCGGTCTTTGAAATCGAACAAAGCGCTCCACAAACTGCGATAATAACTCGCCGATCTAAAGCTGCGCGCTCGGTCGGAGTAGTAGGTCTCGGCCAAGACTTATGCCTCGATCTTTGCCGTATCTACCCAACACCATCAGCCCGATAATATGCCCGGGAATGCCACCGAGGCCAACAAAACTCACACTTGGAGAACTTGGCGAATAGCTGCGGCTCGGAGAATCCCAAGTACCTTCGCCAGTGATCTGCATGCTCTGCTCTGTCGCGAATAAACGAGGATGTCATCAATGAATACAATCACAAATGTATCGAGAATGACTTGAACACGGTTCATCAAATCCATAAATCTGCATTGGAGCGTTGGTCAAACCGAAAGACATAACCCTGAACTCATAGTGCCCATACCGGGTCCTGAATGCAGTCTTTGGGATATCTGCCTCTCGAACTCGAACCTGATGATAACGGACCGCGAGTCTATCTTTGAAAACACCTCGCGCACCTGCAATGGTCAAACAAATCATCAATCACGGGGAGGGTACATTCTTAATGGTTACTTTATTCATTGCTGTAGTCAACACACATACGCGGCGTCCGTCATCTTCTTCTTTACAAACAATACCAACGCTCCCAAGGGAGATACACTAGGCCTGATAAAGCCTTTCTCCGGCCAAATCTTTGGTGGTCCTTGACTCCTCAACTCGCGGTGCCGTCGCGTAAGGCGGAATGGAAATAGGTCGAGTGTGCGGCAACGTGTCAATACAAAACTTCGATCTCCCTCTGGGAGGATACTCGGAAGATCATCCAGGAACACATCGAAACTCCCAACCATCGCGATCAAGAAGCGGCACCTCGGCCTGCAGTATCGAATACGAACGGATGATAGATGTACCCGCCGTACCATCTTCCTAGCCTTGAGGTAAGAAATAAACCTACCCGCCGGCGATCTTGTGTTGCCCTCACTCGATAAGCGGCTCGCGAGCTGAACGAACCAACTGTCCCTACGGTCAGCGTTGGCATAACAAGCAGCCAACGATCCGTACCGTAATGACATCAAAATCGTCATCTCTCGGCTCTATCAAGTCTGCGGTCGGCGTAAATAAATCTTTGGACAACCTCTATACACCTCGGCTAACACCGAATCACCCAGGCGTAGCTACCTCAAGCGGCTCTATCGACCAGGCTCTATCCGATTCTACCCGCGATAAGAGGACACATAGGACAAGGTAGAACACGGATCTATCAATGCATAAACATCACGACTGAAATCGGTAATGTACACTGTGGCGGCGTCGGGAAGCCTCACGATCTGGCGGTGGCTAGAGAATATATGCGGTTACGGGGACGCTAAGCTGGAACCACCACCACGACCTCTACGCGGCTGCTGTCGTGAGTACCACGCCTCGGGCGCATAACCTGAAGGAGAAGACCCGGAATCGATCCGTCGGTGTGTTGTACCACCACGTCTTTGCCTCAGGCGGACAATCTCTCTTCAAATGGCCCGGTGCCACAGAGTAACAACCTCCTGCGGGAACACGACACTCTCTGGGTGAGATCTGCGCATCGAGCACACCGGTGTGGGTGGTCTCGATCGGCGAGATCTCTGCCTCGCGAAACCAAGACACGGAGCCACGACCGCTCTGGACCGACCTGCGATCGGACATCCCGCCAGAAAAGCGTGGAGCACTCTGTCTTTGGTGGAAAGTGGACCTAGTCTGCTGCTGAAATTTGTCGCCTCGATAAGCGCCACGAGACCACGAGGTCTCAGCCTCTTGGTGGCTGCGTCAATCTGGTCCTCGTTTCTCTATCCTCATCCACGAGCATAGGCTGCGTCTAGCAATGTCCATACAGGTGAAGAGCCACCCCCAAACATGTTGTAATCATATGACGGTCTAGCCCGTCACATAACGATGAACTCTATCCGCCATGCTAGCTACAATAGTGTGAGCATGCACAGCCAGAGTCAAACTCAGTGTACTCACTGCGGTCCTCTGTTACGCCAAGAGTCAAAAATCTGTCTGCCGGGCTCTCCTCATCTCGGGAGGTAAAAGTGATCCATAAAGGCCTCTGTAAACTCCTCCCAAACCATTTGGAAGAGCATCATCACCTCTCGAAAGCAACCACGACTCAAACCGGTTCAACGCAATATCGCGCGGCCGGTAAGAGGCTAGTGTAACGAACTCTGTCTCTGAAGCCCTAAGGACTGCAAGGTCATTGTGCTGTCGAGCGAACTCCTGCGGATCCTCATCGGACCTCGAACCATAAAACTCGGTGGTGACATCCCGGAAAATCCCTAATCCATGGCCCATCGGCTCTGGGTGGGTGCTGCTCTGTCGTATTTGCCCGGCTACTATCTTGGTCAATAGCGAATCTTCTCCGTAGTCTCTATACTCGGTGGTGGTGAGGCCCGGAGGGTGCAGTATCGGAACCTCTGGAGCTACTGCCGCTCTCGGCTCCTCTAAGCTGCAGCGTGGTGAACTCGCCGACCGCCTCTTACCTCGGGCATAGTGCGTGCACGAGCCTGTAACCCTCACGAGTACCGCTAGCGACTCCTGCTTTGCCTTGCCTACGGGCCTGGTAGCTTTCCGTGGAGGCATAGCTGTTTCATAAGAAGAGGTCAGAGAGGATTCAACCTAATAAGATGGCTCTAATGCACGATCTCAGAGAGAGAAGAATGGAAACCAATCCTAAATGTCCTGTAGCCTCCTGATTATAGATGTGGTGCAACACACACCGATAATCAAGACTCTACTAGACACGGTGCGTAGACACTTTCCGAGGACTAAGCGCTCGATACCACTTTTGTCACGACCCGACCGGGCGTGGTGCCTCTAAGGCACCCGTTCAGTATACATCGAGAGAATAGCGGCGGAACATACGCAACATAAACACAATGTAAATAATATAACAACAGGCTGGCCAGTAAGGCGCTTCCATAATATAACAGAGTCAAAAGTACAACTTTACAACCCGGTTCTTATAGCCCAACCACATAGGTGAATCTGGACCTCAGGAATAACAAGCGTGGCGGGACGGGCCCGCCATACCACTGAATGTACATAATATACAACATCGGGGACAAGGCGTACCAAAAGAAAGACCGACCTCAGGAGAATGGAGCTTAGGCGTCGATAAGTGATCTAAGAGTGTGGATCCATGACACCTTACCACTTTCTGCGGCGTGAGCGGCCAGAAAGGGGTCGATTACCTGATATGTACTAAGTATGTAAAGCGGAAAATCTTGTAATTACAACATAAGTCTAAAAGAAAGCGGAGACATGTATGATAACAAAATTACGATCACGATTGCCTTACTAATAATGAGAGTATAAATAGGTGTATACTTACAACGAAAAATAGGATTGGAATCCTACTCACGGGACTATTTCACCGCGTAGGTCCGGTGGACTGCGTGAGGTATTCCTCGCATGGGACTATTTCACCGCGTAAGCCCTACGGACTCGCGTGAGGTATTCGCGCGTAATTTGGACCGCCGCGTGGGACTATTTCACCCGCGTAAGCCCTACGGACTCACGTGAGGTATTCCTCGCATCGTGGTTAGCAAATCCATGGAAATATACAATGCCACAATCGGGAATGACCATGACGAATAATATATCATTAGCCCAAATCCGCTATCACACATAACATAAGCTCTATCGACATCACGATATATAATCAAGTTAAGAAATCCCTAACTTTACTATTCTTGTTCATATACACTCTCATTTTAGTTTACCTAAGGCACTATCATGTCTTTTATAAAAATCCGAATTTAACCCAAAGTACTACGTCTTCTATGCTTTTAAAAGACTCATTTCATTATAAAACTTCCAAGATACTAATAGCCAGTAGTATCAGTGACAATTTCTTTTCAAGACAAGTCACAATACTTTTAGAAATAAAATATGGCTTCTAAATCAAGTGACTCGTGTCTTATAAAACCTTAGGCAATTGATGCCTTAAAATCGAATTGCCTTCCATTAAATCAAGTCATTTATCTTTCCATAAAGTCAATATAACCAACTCCCCATAAAGTCGTTATATTCACTTTATACCTTAGTCATGTACAATTTCCTATCCAGGACTTATACGTTTTTAAAACGACACAAGTATTACATACTTTAAAATTCTTCCAGTCCCTTATCTTTGACAAGACTTAAGACATCTTTAATATTCTCTAAGAAGTGAGTTAAATCTCCCAACTCACCCGACTTGGCCTTTCGTAAAACAAGTAGAGTATGTCAAAGTCTTGTACGTCTACCGTACTATATACGTGAAACTAGTCATGCTCAAAGATAGGAAAAGTTCTACATACCTTGTCGGGTCAAACCACTTGCCAAGTACAAAGTCCCGCCCGTAGTATAACAACCTATAATATTCACAATCGTCTATTAAAACCTTACTTCAAGCGTAGAATATTATAAGTGTTAAGTCTCTAAATTCTCTACGGAAAATCGAACACCTCCTTTGTTTTTACTTACTTTGCCACCTTTTCCAAGGTCGAAATACAATAACCAAACAGCCCCAATTGGCTCACAACAATATAGAAGATAATCCAATGCAAATGACTAACTAAACAGCCCCAATTGGCTCACAATCAATATAGCAGGTAGTCAATACAAATGACTAACTAAAGCGACCCCAATTGGCTCACAATCAATATAGCGGGTAGTCGATACAAATGACTAACTAAACAGCCCCAATTGGCTCACAATTATATTTCAACCCAAATTTGTAGCATAACATGATATCAAGTCGCATTTGATTATAATAACCATAATCCTTAAGTCAATGACATGCGACGGTTCTAACAACGATTAAATTGTAATCAACTTAGTAATGGATTACATTACATTTGATTCCAAGGCTATAATCAATCCATAATCTTTATAACTTCAATATAACAATTTCATGCTTGCAACATACAAAGCCAACAACAACAAAATGAATAATCTTGTAATACTTTCAAAGGACAAGATTATACCTCAATGATTCTTAAACCAACTCCAATCCGAAGTCGCTCCTTAGTAGTTTATAGCCTCTCCAAGACACTTCAATCCGCTTGTTGAGACCCTTAGAACAACACCAACAATTATCCTTCAAGTCTTCAAATAAAACCTAGAAAGACCCTTAGGTTTTCGTTTGCGACTAACCCGTAAACAATCTTTTTCCAAGATTTTTCTATTGAGATGTGTTTACAATACACCTAGGAACCTTGGTTTAAAGTGGGGAACTAAAAGAACAAGGAACAAATTTTTTTCTTCTTTATGCTAAGTGAACCCGAGAGCTTAAGGCCTATGTTCTTCAATTTGTGTAAAATTTTCTAAGTGTTGAGCTCCCTCTCTACTAGTAGTAATATAAGTAGCACCTTGGAGGGTTAGGATACAAACAAATGGTTGGTTGGGATCTAGTCTTGCTAAATATCAAGACTTATTGACCAAGACTTAGTCAACCTTCTCAAGCTACACAAGTTGCAAGACTAGTCTTGCAACAAAGGTCCAATGACCTTCATGCCCTTGCACAATTTCGACCAAGGCATCTCAAAAGGGGGTGACACGTGTCGCCCTCCCATTCGATACAATAATACAATATCCGACAATTCCATAATTTCCGATAAGTTTTTACAAGTCTCAAATATTTAACATTTGTGAGTTCTTACTTACGTTCTTAAGACATGTCCTGAAATTCCGGGGTGTAACAGTACCTTGGGCTGAGCTTCCCTTTCCTCCCAAATCTCATCACACCCTTCATGGGTGACACCTTCAGGAAAACCCAATCATCAACCTCAAACTCCAGATGCCGACGACGATGATCTGCATACGACTTACACTGCTCTGGTGGCGAATGGCTCCTAGATAAGCTTTACCTTATCCATCGCCTCTTGAACCAGTGCGGTCCACTAATCGCACTCGCCCACATCAAACTAGCCTATCGGTGATCTGCACTTCCTCCCATACAAAGCCTCATAAGGCGCCATCTGAATACTGGAGTGGTAGTTATTATTATCATGAAACTCAACTAGAGGCAAATGATCCTCCCGGCTACCCTCAAGTCAATAACACGGGCTCGCGGATATCCTCGAAGTGCGGATAGTGCGCTCTGCTGTCGTGCATGCGAGGATGGAATGCGATTACTCGAGCTCACTGCGTCCTAATACCTTCTGGAAAGACCTCCGAAGTTAGCGTGGCGGGCTCCTGCATGCGATATGATAGAAATAGGGACCCGTGCGATCGACGATCTCTCGGATGTAAAGTGCGGCATAATCCTCGGTCCAAAAAGTCGTCCCGATGGAAGAAAGTGGGCTGATTTCGGACTGCCGACGATAACCGGATAGAATCATGCTTCCTCCGAGTGCGAGGTAATCCCGTGATAAAGTCCATGTTGATCACCTCCACTTCGGTCGGGATCTCTATCGTCTGCAATAATCCACGGGCCTCACGGTGCTCTACCTTCACTGCGACAACACGGGCGATCCAAACTCGCGATGTCATGTCCCTCTTCAAGCCATCCCACCAATACACAGATCTGAGGTCGTGGTACATTTTGGTCGACCCCGGATGGATAGAGTAACGTGCGCTGTGTGCTTCCCCTAGAACCTGCTGCCGAAGTCCTGCAATATCTGGAACACACAACCTGCCCTCAAACCTTAGCACCCCATCAGGTGCTACCTCAAAAGGACCCTTCTGTCACGACCCGATCTCGGGCCCGCGACAGGTGCCTTACCCCGGCCACCCTAGTGATAACAACATCAGAGAAAATCAGCGAAAATAAAATTTAAACAGGAAACAAGAGACAACATAATAAAACAGGCTAACAAAAAACGGTTACCTTCATGTATATACATAATACCGAACAGTTACAATACTTTACAAACCACACTTGGCAAGACTACAGCACCTCAAGAATGTAACAACAACTATGATGGGGCGGGCCGCATACCACGAATGTACAAGTACCTACAATGACGGGGACTATACTAAAAGATAAGCCTCGGAGAAACGGAGCTTCCTAATGACTGCGATCCTATGGCGAGGATCAACAATCGGTGTACCTACACTGCGGCGTGAGCGGCCCGAAGGAGGTCGATAACAGTACAGTATGTGGCGAAAAATCGTAATGAAATCTCATTTCATCATTTTATAAAACCATTTTGCGATAAATGTGATTATGTCAAGTAAGGGCGCGTACCCCAAAAATAATCACTCACACATAACTATGGGTCTCGCCCATAATATCAATCATGCCCGTGGAACTCATTCCTCACTGCCGGCAGTACATGATGTAAAACAACACCCATATGTGAACCTGAACACTAGATCCTGCCTGCGTCATCAAACCGATCGGGCCAAGTAGAATCGCCCACTACTAGTTCCAAAAGCTAGTCATATCCCTTGACGGGAAAGGTACGGAAGCCAACTACGGATCAAAGCTAGCCACGCATGGCGGCGAGGCAAGTACCATAGCGAGCGTGCCACAGCCTCTGAGTCTCACGAGATATGGCCGAGGCAAGTATCTCGAGCTATCTACCGAGCCGCGATATACGAGAAATGACCAGACAAATATCTAAAGTGTGCTCGAACCACGTGTACAAATCAAGCGTGATCGCCGTCACGCGGCAAGCTTCACGGATTAGCGGTCCATGGACAAATAACAAAACCCTCACAATGACCGCGTGCCCGGCATCTTATGTCACGACCGAACCGGGCGTGGTCGTGCCTACCCCGCACCCAGTAGACATCGTCAGTAATCACGGAACATAAAACAAGACATGAAGTAATATGAAGTGTAAAGCGGTTTTCTGCGAAAACTTGCCTTCGGAATATATATATAAATAACTTGAATCCGAACGATTCATCCCATTTACAACTCGCCCACAACGATACTCTGCACCTAAGAATGATATAACAACGATGGCGGGACGGGGCCGCCATACCACGAATGTAAGTACTACAACGGCGGGGACTACACTATTGATAAGCCTCCGAGAAACGGAGCTTCCCAAAATGCTTTGGCGTGATCCTAAGAGCGAGGATCGACGATCGTGTACCTCTACTGCGGCGTGAACGCGGCCCGAAGGAGGTCGATAACAAGTACCAAGTATGTGAAACTAAAAATCGTAAATGAAATCATAGTAGTCTATATAAAGCGAGGAGACATGTATGATAACAAACTACGATTCACAATAAATAGCGATCATGTCAAGTCGTGACTCACGCCTCAAAGTCATCACTCAAATACAACTATGGGTCTCACGCCCAACATCAATCATGCGTGGAATACATTCCTCACCTTGGCGATCATGATATAAAAGCACCAAGGAATACATGAACACGGGTCCCACTGCGTGTCATAATAAAACCGTCGGGGGTAAGTACGAAGGCATAGCCGACTACTAAAACCCACGTACCAACAAGGTCATAATCGTATCATGAGATCTGTCTGCAGGCCACATGATCGAGTTGGCCACTTGCGCGTTATCTAATGTGCGCGTCTAGTCTGGAACTTCCGCACTCGCATAGGCCACTCACATAGGCCGCATGAGGTATTCCCGCGTCGAGGGTAGCTACTCCGGCGTCGCCCCGATTCGCGATCGCGTAGCCACGTAGGCCGCGTGACCACAAAGGCGCGCACTAACTCGAACTCGTAGCTCCGCATAGGTCCCCTGGACCCGCATGAGGTATCCTCGAATCATAGTCACACAGACTGCCTGAGTATTACCCCGTATCGGAGGGCAGCTTAACCCCCGGGATCATGTCAAGAGGTGAGTGTGTCACACCCCGAAAATCGGGCCCGTGACTGGTGCCTTACCCCGGGCACCCTAGTGATACATACATCAGAGAAAATCAGCGGAACATAAAACATGAGTCATTAAACAAGAGATATAATAAATAAACAGGCCAACCAAAACAGTTGCCTTCAGTATATACATAAAACCTGAACAGTTTAATCCTTTTACACCCCTGCCCACAACAGTACTACAGACCTCTAAGATTTACAATGACAATGACGGGACAGGGCCCCGCCATACCACAGATACAGAACCTCTGACTCGGGGAACACATACCAAAAGATAAGCCTCCGAGAAATGGAGCTTCCTAATGCTGAATTGTGATCTATGGCGAGGATCACGACCGATGTACCTCACTGCGGCATGAGCGGCCCAGAGGTCGATGCAACAGTACCAAGTATGTGAAATGCATAATATCGTAAATGAAATCATAACGATCTATACAAAGCGTGAGACATGTATGATAGCCAAACTACGATATAACATATAACGATTATATCAAGTGGTCTCACGCCCACAACATCAATCATGCCCGTGGAATACCTTCCTCACCGCGATCCATGATATGATAACAACAAGACAAAGAATCAAATGGAAGCATACGTGCGCTACGCATCGTGTCGATATGTCGAAGGAAACAATAAGACAACATTCCAAATGGACGATACCCGCAGCGCTACGATCGTGGTCGGTATGTCCAAGAAACAATAGGACAACATTCCAAATGGACGATACCCGTGCGCTACGCATCGTGTCGGTATGTCCAAAAGGAAATCACTGGCGATAATCAAAATGGAAACATACCCGCGCTACGCGTCGTGTCGATATATCCAAAGCGATTAACCACAAGACCTCAACCAAATGGAAGCATACGTGCGCTACGATCGTGTCAGTATGTCCAAAACGATTAACAACAATAATACTATCAACGAAACGCACTGCGGGAATTTCTCCGCCACCGCACGCGTCGAGAAGTTCTCAACCAGTCAACCGACCCTCCATCGAGAGACGCGGTAACACAGAAATACAACGCTTTGCACAACAAAGGCTATCACAACAAGCATAGGCAAATTATACACAACTCAAGTACTTTCCTTTTATGACAAAATCCGGGTTTTAACCCTAAAGTACTACGTGCGTTAAATTCTTTAAAAGAGATCCATTACTTTTATCAAAGTCACCCGATACCCGTAGTATTAGAATGACCAACCCACATTCCTTTTCAAAACCAAGTAACAATATTCTTTTCCTAAGTTCGGTTTACTAGTTTCAATTACTCAAGCTTCTCATTTTCAAATGGTTTCATGGTTCATAAACTTAATCACTTGATTCCTTTTTAGAACAATTGAGTAATATATGTCTCACGTGAGAGTAGGTTTATTCTTGTTTACAACATTCTTATTACAGCAGCCACGATCTAGAAAATGTAATATCATTTTGTCTCATCTTAGTTTCTATGCAGATGGAGGTTTCTACTGGTTTTAATACGATACATCATTATTCAATACTTTTTCCTTTATTAACGCCGCAGCTGGTCCTGTCGATACACATTCTGATTTTCGAAATCAGTAAAACATTATCCCTTTAAATAAAACCAAGTACTCATTACTCACGAATGAGGTTTCACACAAACATCCACATTAAAACAAATAAGTTAAGTCTCTTATCTTATAAGATCAAGTCTCTTAACTTCCAACTTCAGTAAACTATTTAAAACCACAAAGTATTTTCTTACCTACATAAAGCTGTTATAACCAACTTCCCATAAAGCCGTTATAACACTTTATGTTTCAAACCAATCAAATACATTAAACACATGTACGTCTACCGTACTACATAGTTACACACATATCATGCCAGAACAGATAGGAAGAGGTTCACATACCTCGCGACGAGTATCGACAATAAGCAAAATGCTCCAAGTACTACAACCTTGCTAGCCCTTTCCACTCCTCGCTGAATACGCTACTCTTAGTACTTTCACCTAAAAAGGCCACAACGTCATTAACCTCAAAACACAAGGTTCCATTTCTACGTAAAATTCAAGAAGACTCTCCCGCAACAACAGCGTAAAACTCCTCCTCTAACGAGGCCGGCTACCAAGCCAACCAGGGGGGGGGGGTTTACACGTCTAACCGGACGTGTACAACTCTACTCAGTAATACAACACAAGTCTACTGCAATACAGTCCTATGTAAATACAGTTCAGTTCTTTTCTTTATTCTTCAGGCTTAAGTCAAAAGACATTGCCGCAGTACTAATCTTAGTTCTATATATAGTATACTTCAACTATATATTCAACAACATGTAATTTCCAATTACAAATGAGGACAAGATAATTACCTCGATAAGCCCATAATTTTCCAAGTTAAATGTCGATCCTTAGCAACGTTTAGCTCAACTCCGGTGCTCCATCCCGCCTCCAAACAACCCTTAGAAGTTCTAACCAACTTCTACCTAAATACTTCAATCAAACAACGAAGATTTCCTTAGGGTTTCGTTTGAGACCAAAGGGACAAAAGGTAGTATTTCCTGCTCTACGATAGAGGTATCTTTGGAATACTACAAGGTACAAGGCTAAGGTATTTTGGGCATTATAACAATACTTGGAAGACAACTTTCTACCAAGGGGGGGGTACCTCACGAAAACACTCCAAGATATGGGGAGGGTACCACTAAAACACTCCAAGATATGTGGGGTTTCTACCAAAGGGCCTTGACAATGGAGGAACTCTCGGCTCAAGGCCTCACAAAGGTGGTGGGGGGGAGTTGGACGAGAGCCAACAAGAGGGAGGAGAGGCTTTCAAGACTTAGACAAAGTGAGGAGTGAATGAATAAGTCTTCACAAGGGAGGGGTATTTATAGCAAAGCCAAAGGCCAACCAATGGCCAAGATCTAGCCAAGTGCTACACAAGTGTAAGGCCAAGATCAAGCCAAGTGCACCCTAGACCCTACTCCTTAAAACCCTCACAAATATCTACACAAATATCTTGCCCAACCCTATCTCCCAATCGTCCCATGTGCCGCCCACCTTGCCCACCAATGAGAGGGTGCCAAGTGCCGCCCTCTCGTTGGTCCAAAATGTTCCGTCGCTCGGAAAAATCCGCAAAAATACAAACCGACATAGCCGGAATTTTCCCTTCGCAAGCTACGCAAAACGTTTCGTCGAAAAACGACTCCAACCGGGTGTTGTGCACAAAGGTAAAATCGGCCAAGGGTGCCACATGGGGGTGACACGTGTCGCCCCCCGATTCGCCCAGAATATTTCGTCTTCCGAAAATATCCAAAATACCGGAAATCTCAAAAACAAAGCGGGCCCCACAAAACCGTAAATTTCTCCCGTGGGCCCCACGTGACCATTTCCGAAAATAAAATTCCATAATTCTCTAATATTCCAGGAAGTCCGAATACCAAATCTGGGAATCCAATTCCCATTAACGAACCTTTTTCCTTCACAAAAACCGGAAACTTTTCCGTGGAAAAATCACCTCTTTCTTCCTTTCCCATCTTTCTGTCGTATTCTCGTACGTACGTCCTCGCATACATACCCTGGAACTACGGGGTATAACATTCTCCCCTCCTTAGAAACATTCGTCCCGAATGTTCCTTCTCAAGACGGATATCGAAGAAGCTCTTGCAACAAAATTGCCCACGCCACATCTTGGCCACGAAATAACACACGTTCTCCTCCTTCCTTACTCGTCGTGCCCTTCTCGAACACTTGAACTCTTCTAGTATACGTACCACACTTCAGTCATCGCTTCAGTTCCCAAAACCTTGGAGTCACCACCTCCAAACTTGGTCATCTTACTAGCCGTAATATCCCCTAAGGCCATTCCCGGCATTCACGAACGATTCTGGTCGGACACATCCACAAACTCATACGATGGTCGTCTAAACTCGGGCCTAGCACCCTCGTGACCCTACCACCTGGCGGGACCACCCAGAACCGACCCCACCCCAAACCGGGTTACGGGTTGACCCGCAAATGGTCCTCAACCCGACCCCCAACCGCGCCAAACTCTTGTTCCCCGATCCGGAACAATCTTACTAATTCACATCATGAAAGCTACTACTTCCATCTCACACTACCCATGGACTCATCACACAGATAAATCCCACGTATACTACTCACCCTTATAAAGGTCAAACATAAAACGAATCTTATACTCAAGATGACCTTACCTCTAAGGTCTCAGTCGTGAAATAGTCTAAGGTTCACACTTACCATGCCCCCATACGTAACCTTCCAACTAACCATGTATTCTAACTCACACATATCACAATGCTATCCGTACATAGCACACAATAATGAGATCATCATAACAAACATACCAAAACTCTAGAGGGTTAAGGATATACCTGAAGCTACCGCTCCACTCTAATCATAGGCCTGCCCTGCAGGGCGCATAGCTGTAGAAGGTGATGAACCAGCCACAAATCCTGAAGGCTGAGTCGTAACATCCGCGCTTCCCTTGGTCGGACAGTTCCTCGCAAAATGGCCCTGCTGGCCGCATGCAAAACAAACTCCCAATCTAGCACGACACTCTCCAAAATGGAGTCTACCACAACGGTCACAACGAGGTAGGGGTGGCTTCAGCTGGTTAACACCCCTGCTCTCCCGAAAATCTGAACCTCGAGCCCCGACTGCTCTCAAGGCGGTGGAGGACCACTCAGATCGTGGGGGTATATAACTAGCTCACTGAGGCGTCCGCCTCGAAAGTCACCAAAGGACCCTTGCCACGGCCTCTTCTCGCGATCCAGTCATTCCTTCGACCTCCGTGCCTCACATCCTGGTGCATGAGCACGCACGCGGCAATGTCCATGCCCTGAAGAGAAACACCCGCACAAGACTCACCATATAATCATCTAGCCCGATGACGTGGCGATGCACTCCTATCCTCCATATTCGCAACTAGCGCAGGACATATCGAGCCAAAGAATCGAACTCGACATTGTACTCCTAACATGCGCCTCTGTCTCGGTAACAAAAATCGTACCCGCGTGCCCTCATCTGCGGAGGCAAGAAGTGTGTGAGAAAAGCCTCCGAAAACTCATCCCATACTGCTGGAGGTGCATGCTCTCCCCGGGAAAGCTCCCACGAATCAAACCAATCGACTGCGGTATCACGCAGCCGATGCGAACCAAAGGTCACGGACTCGGTCTCCGACGCCTTGATCACCCGTGACGATCCAGAATCGCCGGATGAACTCCTCGGATCATCCTCGTGCCTCGACCGTAAAACTCGCGGGCTACAACTCGAAAGTCCCGTAGCCTCAAACTATTCGCTCGAGGGTGAACCATGGTGCTCGAATCGAACCGCCAGATCCACTTATCTCATATCTCGCCACGACTCGCCAATAATCGCCATCTCTCGCGACCCATCTCCCCGCTCTGCATCGTGGACCGAGGCTCAGTATCAGAGTCTCGGCAGCCACCGCCGCGCTTTAAACTCTGCTGGTGCCGCCGCCGCGAAACTCGCCGCTGGCCAGATCGCTCGTGTCGACCGCTCGCGCCGAACTCCTCTCAGATCTCACTAGCGCCTCCTCGCCGCCTTGCCCTTCTCGGGCTCTGGTTGCTTGCGCGAGGCATAATCGTAAAACGAGATACGCGGAGGGTCCAACTCACAACAACTCTAAGGCACGATCTCGGAATGAGAAGAAATGAAACCAATCCTAAATGTCTTATAGCCTCACGATTATAGATGTGGTGCACAACACACCGATAATCAAGACTTACTAGGCACGGTCAGAGACACTTTCCGAGGATTAATCGCTTCGATACCACTATGTCACACCCCAAAATCGGGCGTGGATCGTGCCTTACCCCGCACCCTAGTGATACATACATCGAGAAAATCACGAACATAAAACATGAGTCATTAAACAAGAGATATAATAAATAAACAGCCAACCAAAACAGTTTTCAAGATATACATAAAACACGAAGCAGTTTAATCCTTTTACACCTCGCCACAACAAGATTACGCACTTCTAAGATTTACATGACAATGACGGACAGTGGCCCCGCCATACCCTCGATCAGTACAAGAACCTACAACTCGTGGAACACATACCAAAAGATAAGCCTCCGAGAAATGGAGCTTCCCAACGCGCTGAATCATGATCCTATGGCGAGGATCCACGATCGATGTACTCTACCGCGGTATGAACGCAGCCCAAGCGAGGTCGATAACAGTACCAAGTATGTGAACTGCATAATATCAGAATGAAATCATAACAATATACAAAGCGGAGACATGTATGATAGCCAAACTACGAGACACAACATATAACAGATTATATCAAGTCGTGGTCTCACGCCCACAACATCAATCATGCGTGGAATACCTTCCTCATCACGGCGATCCCATGATATGATAACAACAAGACAAAGAATCCAAATGGAAGCATACCTGCGCGCTACGATCGTGTCGATATGTCCAAAGGGAAACAATAAGACAACATTCCAAATGGACGATACCCGCGCGCGCTACGATCGTGTCGATGTCCAAAGGGAAACAATAGACAAAGATTCCAAATGGACGATACCCGCAGCGCTACGCATCGTGGTCGATGTCCAAAAGGAAATCACAAGGCGATAATCAAATGGAAACATACCCGCAGCGCTACGCATCGTGTCGAGATATCCAAAGCGATTAACCACAAGACCTCAACCAAATGGAAGCATACCCGCGCCACGATCGTGTCGGTATGTCCAAAACGATTAACAACAATAATACTATCAACGTAAACGCACTGCGGAATTTCTCCGCCACGCCGCACGCCCCAAGAAGTTCTCAACGATCAACCGACCTCCATCGAGACGCCAGAACACGTAAATACAACGCTTTGCACAACAAAGGCTATCACAACAAGCATAGGCAAATTATACACAACTCAAGTACTTTCCTTTTATGACAAAATCCGGGTTTTAACCCTAAAGTACTACGTGCGTTAAATTCTTTAAAAGAGATCCATTACTTTTATCAAAGTCACCCGATACCCGTAGTATTAGAATGACCAACCCACATTCCTTTTCAAAACCAAGTAACAATATTCTTTTCCTAAGTTCCAGTTTGCCTAGTTTCAATTACTCAAGCTTCTCATTTTCAAATGGTTTCATAGTTCATAAACTTAATCACTTGATTCCTTTTTAGAACAATTGAGTAATATATGTCTCACGTGAGAGTAGGTTTATTCTTGTTTACAACATTCTTATTACAGCAGCCACGATCTAGAAAATGTAATATCATTTTGTCTCATCTTAGTTTCTATGCAGATGGAGGTTTCTACTGGTTTTAATACGATACATCATTATTCAATACTTTTTCCTTTATTAACGCTGCAGTGGTCTGTCGATACACATTCTGATTTTCAAATCGGTAAACATTATCCCTTTAAATAAAACCAAGTACTCATTACTCACGAATGAGGTTTCACACAAACATCCACATTAAAACAAATAAGTTAAGTCTCTTATCTTATAAGATCAAGTCTCTTAACTTCCAACTTCAGTAAACTATTTAAAACCACAAAGTATTTTCTTACCTACATAAAGCTGTTATAACCAACTTCCCATAAAGCCGTTATAACACTTTATGTTTCAAACCAATCAAATACATTAAATACATGTACGTCTACCGTACTACATAGTTACACACATATCATGCCAGAACAGATAGGAAGAGGTTCACATACCTCGCGACGAGTATCGACAATAAGCAAAATGCTCCAAGTACTACAACCTTGCTAGCCCTTTCCACTCTCGCTGAATACGCTACTCTTAGTACTTTCACCTAAAAAAGGCCACAACGTCTATTAACCTCAAAACACAAGGTTCCATTTCTCTACAGAAAATTCGGCAGATTTCCCGCAACAACAGCGTAAAACTCCTCCTCTATCGAGGCCGGCTACCAAGCCAACCAGGGGGGGGGGTTTACACGTCTAACCGGACGTGTACAACTCTACTCAGTAATACAACACAAGTCTACTGCAATACAGTCCTATGTAAATACAGTTCAGTTCTTTTCTTTATTCTTCAGGCTTAAGTCAAAAGACATTGCCGCAGTACTAAGCTTAGTTCTATATATAGTATACTTCAACTATATATTCAACAACATGTAATTTCCAATTACAAATAGAGGGACAAGATAATTACCTCGATAAGCCCATAATTATCCAAGTTAAATGTCGATCCTTAGCAACGTTTAGCTCCAACTCCGGGTGCTCCATCCCGCTCCAAACAACCCTTAGAAGTTCTAACCAACTTCTACCTAAATACTTCAATCAAACAATGAAGATTTCCTTAGGGTTTCAGTTTGAGACCAAAGGGACAAAAGGTAGTATTTCCGGGCTCTACGTATAGAGGTATCTTTGGAATACTACAAGGTACAAGGCTAAGGTATTTTGGGCATTATAACAATACTTGGAAGACAACTTTATACCAAGGGAGGGTACCTGAAAACACTCCAAGATAGTGGGGTTTCTACAAAGGGCCTTGACAATGGAGGGGAACTCGGCTCAAGGCCTCACAAAGGTGGTGGGGAGTTGGACGAGCCAACAAGAGGAGGAGAGGCTTTCAAGACTTAGACAGTGAGGAGTGAATGAATAAGTCTTCACAAGGAGTGGTATTTATAGCAAAGCCAAAGGCCAACCAATGGCCAAGATCTAGCCAAGTGCTACACAAGTGTAAGGCCAAGATCAAGCCAAGTGCACCCTAGACCCTACTCCTTAAAACCCTCACAAATATCTACACAAATATCTTGCCCAACCCTATCTCCCAATCGTCCCATGTGCCGCCCACCTGGCCCACCAATGCGAGGGTGCCGTGCCGCCTCTCGTTGGTCCAAAATGTTCCGTCGCTCTAAAAATCCGCAAAAATACAAAACGACATAGCCGAATTTTCCTTCGCAGTTACGCAAAACGCTTCGTCAAAACGACTTCAACCGTGTTGTGCACAAAGGTAAAATCGCCAGCGGTGCCATGGGGTGACACGTGTCGCCCCGATTCGCCTAATATTTCGTCTTCCGAAAATATCCAAAATACCGGAAATCTCAAAAACAAAGCGGGCCCCACAAAACCGTAAATTTCTCCCGTGGGCCCCACGTGACCATTTCCGAAAATAAAATTCCATAATTCTCTAATATTCCAGGAAGTCCGAATACCAAATCTGGGAATCCAATTCCCATTAACGAACCTTTTTCCTTCACAAAAACCGGAAACTTTTCCGTGGAAAAATCACCTCTTTCTTCCTTTCCCATCTTTCTGTCGTATTCTCGTACGTACGTCCTCGCATACATACCCTGGAACTACGGGGTATAACAGAGTGATATAATACTAACATAACAGCTTATCGTTAAACAACATAAGCACGACAAGGGAAACCCCTTTACACAAACATCACAAGATACTAACACACGTAGCATCCTAACATGTTTACTTATCAAATCAACAAGAAAGTATTACAAGGCTATCACAAACCAACACAACCAAGTTAATCACACAAGGTACTTTCTACTTTATGTTAACAAGTTCGGGTTTTTATCCCCAAAGTACTTTATACATTGACTCTTTAAAAGATCCGTTTCTTTCACAAAAGTCACACAATACCCGTAGTATAAAAATAGAGTGACTATCGTTTTAAGTAAACCAAAACACTTCCCTTTGTAAAATCAAGTAACAACATTATTTTCCAAACGTTCAAGTTTGCCTAATTTCAAATGCTCAAGTTTCTCATTTTCGAAAGGTTTCGTAGTTCATAGTATTAATCACTTAATAATATAATTCTCCTTTAAAACCATTTGAGAAACATATGCCTTATGTGAGTAGGTTATTCTTGTTCATAATCAATCTTATTAAAGCAGCCATGATCTAGGAAATGTAATATCATTTTGTCTCATCTTAGCTTCTATGCAGATGGAGGTTTCTACTGGTTTTAATAATACTTAATTAGTCAATACATTTCCCTTTATTAATGTTGCAGTGGTTCGTTCGCTACTTATTCTGATTTCCAAAATCAGTAAAACATTATCCCTTTTAAAAAAACCAAGTACTCATTACTCACGAATGAGGTTTCACACTTTTTAACAAAATTCATATTAATTCAAATAAGTCAAGTCTCTTATCTTTTAAGATCAAGTCTCTTAACTTCTAAAATAAATAAACCATTCTTTTTATCTCTCTTAAGTCGTTATACCTAACTTCCCATAAATCTAGTATAACTCTTAATCTTTTAAAACCAAGCATTACTCTTCTCTCAAAAAGGTTTCTTAATTCTTTTGAAATACTTCAAGATTCTTATTATTAAGACCCAAGTCAAAAGACATCGGAGTAAAACCCGCTCAGCTTAACACACGACGCTCATCGTACTATATATATATTCTTTAAAATATCATGCTCAAGAGGATAGGAAGAATCACATACCTCGCGACGATTTATCGACTATTAGCAAATAGCTCCAAAGTACTGTAATCCTGCTAGCCTTTTCCACCCTTCGAGTAGAATACGCTACTCGCAGTACTTCAACCTATAACGGTTATACAAGTCTATCAATGTCTAGACTACTCGGTAGAATAAATCTAGATACAAGATTCTACGGAAAATCAAGCAAGACTTCCCTACCACAAACTTCACAAGTCATCAGAATACAAATTCTATGTAAGTACAACTCAATTCCCTTCTTATATACCTTCCTTGTATATAACTTATACTTAATTCTTATACTTCAACAGTATGTAAATTCTAATTACAAAAGGGGACAAGATATTTACCTCGATAAGCCCAAAATTATCCAAGTTTAAATGTCGATCCTGAGCAACGTTTAGCTCCTACTCTGGGCGCTCCTGTTATACCCCGTAGTTCCAGGGTATGTATGTGAGGACGTACGTACGAGAATACGACAGAAATTTTGGAAAGAAAGGAAGATGTGATTTTTTCGACTTTAAAAGTTCCTTTGGTGAAGAAAAAGGTTCGTTAATGGGAATTGGATTCCCAGATTTGGTATTTGGACTTCTTGGATTATATTAGAATTTTGAGGTTTTATTTTCAGAAATGGTCACGTGGGACCCACGGGAGAAATTTACGGTTTTGTGGGGCCCGCTTTGTTTTTGAGATTTCCGGTATTTTGGATATTTTCTAAGACGAAATATTTTGATTTAATTGAGGCGACACGTGTCACCCCATGTGGCACTTGGCCGAAATGGGTGGACAAGTGGCGCCCACTTGTCCCTCGCCGATTTGGCCTCACACTTGGCACCATTTTCGTTTGGCCATGTGGTTTGGTGGGACCCACACACACATGGCCAAATCTTGACCCTACACTTATATTGATCTTGGCCCTTGGTTCTTCTATAAATACCACTTGGCTTGAAGAGTAAAATCATCCATCACTTGAAAGCTTTCCAAAGCAAATGTTTTCCTCCCTTTGTGTAGATTTCGCCCCTCTCCTCTTGTGTAGAAAATACTTGGTGTATTGTTGTATAATCCCAAATACCTTGGCCTAGTATCCCTAGTAGTATTCCAAAGTTATTTCAATACTAGGAGCCCTAAATACTACTTTATTCCAATAGCAGTAAACGAAACCCTAGAAAAATCTTCCTAGCTGGAAGTATTTGCAGGTTGTTTAGAAACTTCTAAGGGTCGCTGGAGCGGGTTGAGCGTAAGGATCGAGCTAAACGTTGCTCGTGATCGACTTATAACTTGGATAATTTTTGGGCTTATCGAGGTAATGATCTATGTCCCCTATTGTAATTGGATATTACATATTGTAGTAGTTATACTTGAGTATATTATATTGGAAGGATGATTATAAAGGATTGAATCAGTATTTACATTGACCGCATTTACATAGACTTGTGTAAGTATTATTGTGAAGATATTTGAACACGCCCGGTTAGGCGTGTAATCCCCTGAGTTGTTGGCCCGTAGCGCCCTGGTTAGGAGGAGATTTATGTGATAGCGGGAGGTGTCACAAATTTCTGTAGAATAAGGAATCTTGTGTTTAGAATATTCTACGAGAGTGCTAGAAGTTGATTTATATATTGTGGTTGTTATAGGTGGATCTTTCTACGCCACGCATACTTGACTTGGCTTGTGGTTTAAGCTAAAGGTATGTGATTCTTCCTATACTCTTGAGCATGATTGTTGTGAACTATATAGTACGGTAGACGTACGTGTGTGAAACGATTTTTGTTTGTTTTAAAACATAAAGTGTTATAATGGCTTTATGGGAAGTTAGTTATAACGACTTTATGAAGATAAAAGAAAGATTTGGTTTGATAAGAAACGACTTGATTTTGAAAGTTAAGAGACTTGATCTTGAAAGATAAGAGACTTGACTTATAACGACTTGTTTTCGGAAAAGGAGAAGTAACTTGATTTAAGTATAGGTTACTTATTTTGAAAAGAGTAAGTTAATTGGGTTTTAAAAAGAGTATACTTGATGTTGTTCTAAAAGAAAAGCACTTGGTTTATAAAGTATAGAGTACTTGATTTTAAAAAGCCTTGTAAAGATTTTTACGAAGGTGAAGTAATTTGGTTTTAAAAGTAAAACGTGTTTTCTTTATATACTACGAGTATTAGTATCATGTGGCTTTTACGTAGAAAGAGGTCTTTTTGAAAGAAGGAAAATATGTAGTATTTTGGGTTTGAAACCCGGATTGTTGATTAAAATGAATGTATGTTAAAATTGCCTATGCTTGTTGTGATAGTCTTTGATGTGCAAGTGTTTTGTTGATGTGCTGCCGTGACTCTCTGGGAGGGCCGGCTATCTGATTGATTGACCGACATACTGACGTTGGGTGGTCCACGAGTAGGCGTCCACTTTGAGTATTGACTGGTTGTTTCTGTACTGTCGTGACTCTCTGGGAGGGCCGGCTATCTGATTTATTTCCTTTGGACATGCTGACGTGATGGATGTTCCACCGCACGCGCCCGCAGGATGGTTTCATGGCCATGACTTCCGAGGTAAGATGCCGGCACGCGGTCATCGTGAGGTTCAGATCATAGTCCATGGACCGCTAATCCACGGCTTGCCGCGCGACGAGCGATCACGCTTGGTTTGTACGTGTGGTTCAGGCACACTTTAGATACTTGTTCTCGTCATTTTCTCGTGTACCGGTAGCCGCTGGTATATAGAATAAGAAACTATCATCGGACATATCTTGTGAGAAGGTAGGCTATTGTAACTTAGCTTAATATACTTGCCTCGCCAATGCGTGGCTAGCTTTGGATCGTAGTTGGCTTCCGCATTGCCCGTGATGGGATATGACTAGCTTTTGACCGGTAGTTGGCTATTCTACTTGCCCGACGGTTTTGATGACGCAGCAGATCTAGTGTTCGTGTTCACATACGGGTGTTGTTTTACATCATGTACCGCCGATGAGGAATGAGTTCCACTGCATGAGTGGTATTATGGGCGAGACCCATAATTATGTGAGTGATTATTCGGGATATCGCGCCCTTACTTGACATAATCGCTACTTATTGCGAAATGGTTTTATAAAATGATGAAATGTGATTTCATTACGATTTTCGCCACATACTTGGTACCAGTTATCGACTCCTTCGGGCCGCGTTCACGCCAGCAGTAGAGGTACACCAGCTTGGTTGATCTCGCTCATAGATCGCAGCTTCGGCGTTGAAGCTCTTCCTCCGAGGCTTATCTTTTAGTATAGTCCCCGCTCATCAGAGGTACTTGTACATTCGTGGTATGGCGGGCCCGTCTCCGTCATAGTTGTCAGATATCTTAGAGGTCCAGAGTAATCGCTGCGTGGTTTGTAAAAAGGATAACTGCTCGGTTTTATGTGTATATACCGAAGGCAACGGTCATTGGCCTGCTTATTTATTTATGTCTCTCATTTCATGTGTAAAGTTTTTATTTCCGCTGGTTTTCTCGATGTTGTATCACTAGGTGCCCGGTAAGGCACGATGACGCCCGGTTTCGGGCGCAAGTGGTATCGTGAGCGATTAATCCTCGGAAAGTGTCTACAGCATCGTGTCTAGTAGAGTCTTGATTATCGGTGTGTTGTGCACCACATCTATAATCGTGAGGCCGCAGGACATTTAGGATTGGTTTCTATTCTTCTCACTCGAGATCGTGCCTTAGAGCGATGTTGTAAGTTGGACTCCTTCCGACGTGTTCTTTCGCCGCTATGCCTCCGCCGCAAGGCAACCCGCCCGTAGGCAAGGCAGCCGTGGAGCCGCTAGTGGACACAGAGGAGTACGAGGCGCAGCCCGGTCATTACCGAGATAGTTCTTCGACGGCGAGTTTTGACGCCGCCACCCAAAGAGAGGTTGAGCCGCAGCATGGCTGCGAGACCACGCACTGAGCCTCCACCCCACACCGGAGCAGAGGAGATGGGTTACAAGGAGATGGCCCGCCATCGCCGTGATCGTGGCCGACACGGCGAGAGGCCGGACGCAGCAGCCGAGCCCAGAGCCCCGTAGTTCATCCCGGATCGGATAGTTTGAGGCTACGGGATTTTCCGAGTCAGATCCCGCCGAGTTCTACGGTCGAGGCACGAGGATGATCCGCAGGAGTTCATCCGCCGCCTGAGGATCATGCGAGTGATCAAGGCTTCGAGACCGAGTCCGTGATTTTCGGTTCGCACGGCCGCGTGATACCGCAATGATCGTTTGATTCACGGAGCTGTCCCGGGGAGCATGCGCCCCACCGCTTTGGGGACGAGTTCTCGAGGCATTTCTCACCATTGCTTGCCGCCGCAGATGAGGAGGGCACGGCCGACGTGTTTCGATCTTTGAGACAGGAGGACGCATACCGGGAGTACAACGTAGAGTTCGACTCGTTGGCTCGATATGTCCCTGCGTTAGTAGCTAATATGGAGGACAGAGTGCACCGCCACGCCACAGGCTTGATGACTACTTGGCGAGTCTTGTTCGTGTATCGCTCACCGCATGGACATCGCCCGCACGCAGCTCATGCACTAGGTGTGAGGCACGGAGAGACCGACGGATTGACCAATATCAGCAGAAGAGGGCCAGGACAGCAGGGTCCTTTGGTAACTTTCAAGGCGGACCGCCTCAGCAGCAGACTAGTTATACGCCGCCGCCAGTACAGAGTGGTCCTCACGCCTTCGTGGCCTCCAGAGTATTCTGGAGCAGTCGTGGCTCCAAGGGTTCTGTGTTTTCGGGAGTTGGGGCCGCGGCAGAAGCCACCCCGACCTAAGTGTAACCAGTGTGGTAAACCCCATTCGGGGGAGTGTCAGAGGACTTGTTTTACATGTGGACAATGGGCCATTTTGAGAGAAATTGTCCTACCAGAGGTAGCGCGTATGTTGAGACTCATCCTTCTGGATCTGTTGCGGGTTCTTCGCCTTCGATAGCTAGCAGGTGTTCATATACGGCAGCCGAGGTGGGTCGTGGAAGTTCCCGATTATAGCGGTCCTTGAAATCGCCTATTTGTTTTTGTGATATCGTATATCCTTGACCTCTAAGAGACTAGTATGCATTTGTATTAAGATAAGTATTTTTTTAATTATTATGTTCGATAGCATTATGTTGGTGTGATAATTCCACGGTAGTGTAAGATGGAAGTGGTAGCTTTCATGACGTGAATTAGTAAGATTGTTCCGATCGGGAACGAGAGATTGGGCGAGAAGCGGGTCGGTTGAGGCCAAGTCGCGGGTCAACCCGCACCGGATTGAGCGGGTCGTCGAGGTGGTCCCACGTGGTAGGGTCACGGCGTGCTAGCCCAAGTTTAGGTAACCATCGATGAGTTCGGGACGTGTTCGATCGAATCGGATCGTGAAGGCCGAGATAGGCCTTAGAGTAAATTGAAGCTAGTAGAGCCGTTGTGAGATTAGAAATGATTTCTCGTTAGCTTGGATTCAGATGTTATACTATGGCCATGATGGCGTGATTGGTTTCGTAAGTATAGTAGTGAAGACTATACCGCACACGCTCGCTTGGAGACTTAGAAGGAACATTCGGACGAATGTTTCTAAGGAAGAATGTTATACCCGTAGTTCCGTGGTATGTATGTGAGGACGACGCATGCGAGAATACCTGTAAATTTTGGAAAGAAAGGAAGATGTGATTTTTTCGACGAAAAGTTCCGGTTTTTGTGAAGAAAAGGTTCGTTAATGGGAATTGGATTCCCAGATTTGGTATTTGGACTTCTTGGATTATATTAGAATTTTGAGGTTTTATTTTCAGAAATGGTCACGTGGGACCCACGGGAGAAATTTACGGTTTTGGGCCCGCTTTGTTTTGAGATTTCGTATTTTGGATATTTTCTAAGACGAAATATTTTGGATTTAATTGGGGCGACACGTGTCACCCCACGTGGCACTTGGTCGAATGGGTGGATGTTGGCCAGCCACTGTCCTCGCCGATTTGGCCCTCACACTTGGCACCATTTCGTTTGGCCATGTGGTGTGGTGGGACCCACACACACATGGCCCAATCTTGACCCTACACTTATATTGATCTTGGCCCTGGTTCTTCTATAAATACCCTGGCTTGAAGAGTAAAATCATCCTCACTTGAAAGCTTTCCAAAGCAAATGTTTTCCCTCCCTTTGTGTAGATTTCGTCCTCCTCTTGTGTAGAAAATACTTGGTGTATTGTTGTATAATCCCAAATACCTTGGCCTAGTATCCCTAGTAGTATTCCAAAGTTATTTCAATACTAGAGCCCGAAATACTACTTTATTCCAATAGCCAGAAACGAAACCCTAGAAAAATCTTCCTAGCTTGGTGGAAGTATTTAGAAGTTGTTTAGAAACTTCTAAGGGTCGCTGGAGCGGGTCGAGCGTATGATTGGAGCTAAACGTTGCTCGTGATCGACTTATAACTTGGATAATTTTGGGCTTATCGAGGTAATGATCTATGTCCCCTATCAGAATTGGATATTACATATTGTAGTAGTTATACTTGAGTATATTATATTGGAAGGATGATTATAAAGGATTGAATCAGATTTACATTGACTGCATTTACTGAGACTTGTGTAAGTATTATTGTGAAGATGTTTGAACACGTCCGGTTAGACGTGTAATCCTCAGGAGTTGTTGGCACAGTAGCGCCCGGCAGTGAGGAGATTTATGTGATACGGGGAGGTGTCACAAATTTCGTAGAATAAGGAATCTTGTGTTTAGAATATTCTACGGAGAGTGCTAGAAGTTGATTTATATATGTGGTTGTTATAGGTGGATCTTTCTACGCGATACTTGACTTGGCTTGTGGTTTAAGCTAAAGGTATGTGATTCTTCCTATACTAGAGCATGATTGTTGTGAACTATATAGTACGGTAGACGTACGTGTGTGAAACGATTTTTGTTTGTTTTAAAACATAAAGTGTTATAATGGCTTTATGGGAAGTTAGTTATAACGACTTTATGAAGATAAAAGAAAGATTTGGTTTTGACAGTAAAACGACTTGATTTTGAAAGTTAAGAGACTTGATCTTGAAAGATAAGAGACTTGACTTATAACGACTTGTTTTCGGAAAAGGAGAAGTAACTTGATTTAAGTATAGGTTACTTGTTTTGAAAAGAGTAAGTTAATTGGGTTTTAAAAAGAGTATACTTGATGTTGTTCTAAAAGAAAAGCACTTGGTTTATAAAGTATAGAGTACTTGATTTTAAAAAGCCTTGTAAAGATTTTTACGAAGGTGAAGTAATTTGGTTTTAAAAGTTAAACGTGTTTTCTTTATATACTACGAGTATTAGTATCACGTGGCTTTTACGTAGAAAGAGGTCTTTTGTTAAGGAAAATATGTAGTATTTTGGGTTTGAAACCCGATTGTTGATTAAAATGAATGTATGTTAAACTTGCCTATGCTTGTTGTGATAGTCTTTGATGTGCAAGTGTTTTGTTGATGTCGCCGTGACTCTCGTGAGGCGGCTATCCGATTGATTGATCGACATACCGACGTTGGGTGGTCCACGAGTATCGCCCACTTTGAGTATCGATCGTTGTTTCAGATCGCCGTGACTCTGGAGGGCCATTATCCGATTTATTTCTTGGACATGCCGACGTGATGGATGTTCCACCGCACGCGCCCGCAGGATGGTTTCATGGCCATGACTTCCGAGGTAAGATGCCGGCACGCGGTCATCGTGAGGTTCAGATCGTTAGTCCATGGACCGCTAATCCATGAAGCTTGCCGCGCGACGGCGATCACGCTTGGTTTGTACGCAGTGGTTCGTGCACACTTTAGATACTTGTTTCGGTCATTTTCTCGTACCGTAGCCTCCGTAGATAGCTTAAGATACTTGCCTCGCCATATCTTGTGAGACGGTAGGCTATCAGACGTTAGCTTAAGATACTTGCCTCGCCAGGCCGTGGCTAGCTTTGGATCGTAGTTGGCTTCCGCATTTTGCCCGTGATGGGATATGACTAGCTTTTGACCGGTAGTTGGCTATTCTACTTGCCCGACGGTTTTGATGACGCAGCGTGATCTAGTGTTCGTGTTCACATATGGGTGTTGTTTTACATCATGTATCACGGCAGCTGAGGAATGAGTTCCACGGCATGAGTGGTATTATGGGCGAGACCCATAATTATGTGTGAGTGATTATTCGGGATACGCGCCCCTTACTTGACATAATCACACTTATTGCGAAATGGTTTTATAAAATGATGAAATGTGATTTCATTCTGAGATTTTCGTTTCATACTGTAACTTGTCAGATCGACCTCCTTCGGGGCCGCGTTCATGCCGCAGTAGAGGTACACCATTGGTTGATCTCGCCATAGGATCGCAGTCATTAGGAAGCTCGCTTCCTCCGAGGCTTATCTTTTGTATAGTCCCTGTCATTGTAGGTACTTGTACATTCGTGGTACATGGCGCCCTATCCCGTCATAGTTGTTGTATATCTTAGAGGTGCAGAGTAATCACAAGGCGTGGTTTGTAAAAAGGATAACTGCTCGGGTTTTATGTGTATATACCAAGGCAACATTGGGTTGGCCTGCTTATTTATTTATGTCTCTCATTTCATGTGTAAAGTTTTTATTTCCACTGGTTTTCTCCGATGTTGTATCACTAGGGTGCCCGGTAAGGCACGATTTGCCCGGTTTCGGCGCATACCCAACCCGCTCAAACAACCCTTAGAAGTTCCAACAACTTCTACTTAGCACTTCAACCAACTATGAAGATTTTCCTTGTGGTTTCGCTGTATCAAGGAATATAAGGTAGTATTTCCTGCTCTACGATAGAGTTATACCCGTATTCTCGTGGTATGTATGCGAGGACGTGATACGGGTCAACCCGTAGAGTCTTAAGGTGGGTCAGTTCTGGGTGGTCCCGCCAGTGGTAGGGTCACGAGGATGCTAGGCCCAAGTTTGTATGATCATCGTATGAGTTCGTGGACGCTCGACTGAGCCGTTCGTAAAGCGGGAATGGCCTTAAGGAAGTTTGAGGTTAGTAAGATGACCAAGTTTGGAGGTAGTGACTCCGCAGATTTTGGGAACGGAAGTAATGACCAAGTATGGTACGTCCGAGAGTTCAAGTGTTCGAGAAGGGCACGACGAGTAAGGAAGAGGACGTGTGTTATTTTGTGGCCGCCGGCGTTGGCAACTTGTTAGAGGAACTTCATCGATATCCGCTTGAGAAGGAACATTCGGGATGAATGTTTCTAAGGAGGGAGAATGTTATACCGTATTTTCGTGGTATGTATGCGAGGACGCACGCATTTAGAGCACGAGTAAAAATTTGGAAGAAAGAAAGATGTGAGTTTTCACGGAAAAGTTTCCTGTTATTTGTGAAGAAAAAGGTTCGTTAATGGAATTGGATTCCCAGATTTGGTATTTGGACTTCATAGATTATATTAGAATTTTGAGATTTTATTTTCGAAATGGTCACGTGGGCCCACTGAGAAATTTACGGTTTTGTGGGCCCACTTTGTTTTCAGATTTTGGCCATTGTGGATATTTTTCTAAGACGCTTTATGAGGGCCATTAGGAGGTGACACGTGTCACCCCGCCAGTGGCTTGGCCGAATGACATTTGTGCACAACACCCGACAGAGTCGTTTTTTCGACGAAACGCTTGCGTAACTTGCGAGGAAAATTTCGCTATGTCGCTTTGTATTTTTGCGGATTTTTCCGAGAGACGAACATTTTGGACCAACGGGAGGGTGATACGTGTCACCTCACATTGGAAGCAAGTGGGTGCTTTGGACGATTTGGCGCCCAAGAGGACGCTTGGCCTGCACAATGGTTCCTTGTTTGGCCTTGTTTGTGCCTTGTTTTCAGGCTTGTTTGGTGCAATGTTTTGTGGAGTAGGGTTAGGGTGTGCTTGGCTTGATCAAGGCCATACACTTGCCTGAACATGGCTTGATCTTGGCCATTGGTTGGCCTTTGGCTTTCCTATAAATACCCCTCTTGAAGACTTCATTCATCCAAAATCTTCCAAGTCTTGAAACCCTCCTCCTCTTGTTGACTCTCGCCCAAGAGCCCTCTCCCCTTAAAATTGGCCTTGGCCAAACCCTCCTCTTCCCTTGAGTGTGGCCGAGAGGTACTACCTCCCTCATGCTAGCCGCGGGTACCCCTAGCCTAGTTGTTTTCGTATAATACCCCCTTTGTGGTATAGAAATACTCTCCTAGTATTGTTATAATGCCCAAAATACCTTAGCCTTTACCTAGTAGTATTTCAAAAGTTACCTCTTTACGTAGAGCCTAAATACTACCTTTGTCCTTTAGTCTCAAAACCAAACCCTAAGGAAATCTTCATAGTTGGTTGAAGTATTTGAGTAGAAGTTAGTTAGAACTTCTAAGGGTTGTTTGAGCGGATTGAGCGCACGGAGTAGAGCTAAACCTTGCTCAGATCGACATTATAACTTGGATAATTTTGGGCTTGTCGAGGTAAATAATCTTCCCTTTTGTAATTGGAAATTACATGTTAGAATATATAGTGAAGTATACTATATATGTAATCAACATTATTGTGCGCAATGTCTTTTGACTTAATCTCGAATGTAAAGAAAGAATCAATCAGATTTACATGGGATCAGACAGTAGACTTGTGTAGTATTCTTTGAGTAGAATTGTACACGCCCGTTAGACGTAAACCCCCTGGTTGGCTTGGTAGCCTCGATAGAGGAGAGATTTACGCCGTTGCGGGAGGTGCCGAATTTTCTCGTAGAAAGATAGAAACTTGTGTTTTGGGGTTAATAGACGTTTGTGACCTTTATAGGTGGAAGTACTAAGAGTAGCGTATTCTACCTGGAGTGGAAAGGGCTAGCGTTGTAGTACTTGGAGCATTTTGCTTATTGTCGATAAATCGTCGCGAGGTATGTGAACCTCTTCCTATCTCTTCTAGCATGATATGTGTGAACTATGTAGCGGTGAGACGATACGTGTTAATCAGATTTGATTGTTCTTAAAACATAAAGTGTTATAACGCTTTATGGGAAGTTGGTTATAACAGCTTTATGTAGGTAAGAAAATACTTTGTGGTTTTAAAAAGAGTTATACTAGCTTTATGGGGAGTTAGGTATAATGTCTTAAGAGAGGTAAAGAAAATGATTTACTGATGTTAGAAGTTAAGGGACTTGATCTTATAAGACAAGAGACTTAACTTATTTGTTTTAATGTGAATGTTTGTGTGAAACCTCATTCGTGAGTAATGAGTACTTGGTTTTTGTAACGACTCCGGGCCCAAGCATCGTGCCTTATCCTGCACCCTAGTGACACAACATCAGAGAGAACCAGCGGAAAAATAAAACTTTAAACAAGAAACAAGATATATGATCATAAAACAAAGCAACCTGCTACCTTCCAATAACATATATAAATACAAATTTCTTACAAAACGAATAGTTTAATCCTTTTTCTTTTACAAACCCCGCCACAACAAGATTACTGCACTTAAGATTTACAACAACTATGACGGACAGGCCTCGCCATACCCTCGAATGTACAAGAACCTACAACTCGTGGAACACATACCAAAAGATAAGCCTCCGAGAAACGGAGCTTCCCAAAACGCCGAATCGAGATCCTAAGAGCGAGGATCCACGATCGATGTACCTCTACTCGCAGATGAACGCAGCCTCAAGGAGGTCAAGATAACAGTACCAAGTATGTGAAATCAGAAATATCAGAATGAAATCATACTAGTCTATATAAAGGTGAGACATGTATGATAACCAAACTACAGCTCACAACATAAAACAATCATGTCGATCGAGTGACTCACGCCTCACGCTATCACTCAAATATAACTATGGGTCTCACGCCCACAACATCAATCATGTTCGCATCACGGCCGCATGCCCCTGAATTTCAGATCGGTAGACATGTCCATGATGCAACAATAATACCAATGCCCCACGGCCACATGCCCCGGAATTTACCTCGGTAGACACGCCCACGTGACATCAACAATAATATACTGGGTGATCAACCCGCCGCACGCCACATGCCCTGAATTCTACCTCGGTGTAGACATGTCCATGTAACCACAATAACAATATATCGGGTAATCAACCCGGCCGCATGGCCACATGCCCCCGGAATTCTACCTCGGTGTAGACATGTCCATGTGACATCAACAACAAGACAGTAATCAAAATGGAAACATACCCGTGGAATTCTCCATCACTGCCAAAGACGCCCAAGTAAGTTCTCAACAAGTCGACCGACTTCTATCGAGAGACGCCAGTATACGTAAATACCACACTTGCACAACAAAGGCTATCATCACAAGCATAGGCAAGTTTCACAACAACAAGCATAGGCAAGTTTCACAACAACAAGCATAGGCAAGTTTCACACCACTCAAAGTACTTTCATTTTATGCCAAAGTCCGGGTTTTTAACCCCAAAGTACTACATACGTTAAGTTCTTTTAAAAGAGATCCATTACTTTTATAAAGTCACCCGATACCCGTAGTATTAGAATGACCAACCCACATTCCTTTTCAAAATCAAGTAACAACATTCTTTCCTAAGTTCCAGGTTGCCTAGTTTCAATTACTCAAGCTTCTCATTTTCAAATGCTCAAGTCACTTATTTTAGAAAGGTTTCATAACTCATAGTCTTAATCTCTTTTAAAACAATTGAGTAACATATGTCATATATGTGAGTAGTTTATTCTTGTTTTATAACGATCTTATTACAGCAGCCATGATCTAGAAAATGTAATATTATTTTGTCTCATCTTAGCTTCTATGCAGATGGAGGTTTCTACTGGTTTTAATACAACACATCATTATTCAATACATTTTCCTTTATTAACGCCGCAGGTCCTGTCGATACACATTCTGATTTCCAAATCAAGAAACATTATCCCTTTAAAACCAAGTACTCATTACTCACGAATGAGGTTTCACACAAACATCCACATTAAAACAAATAAGTTAAGTCTCTTATCTTATAAGATCAAGTCTCTTAACTTCTAACATCAGTAAACCATTTTCTTACCTACATAAAGCTGTTATAACCAACTTCCCATAAAGCCGTTATAACACTTTATGTTTCAAACCAATCAAATACATTAAACACATGTACGCCCACTGCATCACATAGTTACACACATATCATGCTAGAAGAGATAGGAAGAGGTTCACATACCTCGCGACGATTTATCGACAATAAGCAAAATGCTCCAAGTACTACAACCTTGCTAGCCCTTTCCACTCCTCGAGTAGAATACGCTACTCTTAGTACTTTCACCTATAAAGGTCACAAACGTCTATTAACCCCAAAACACAAGTTCCATTTCTCTACAGAAAATTCAAGAAGACTTCCCCGCAACAGAAATCTCCTCTCTCTATCGAGGCCGCTACCAAGCCAACCGTGGGGTTTACACGCCTAACCTGACGTGTACAATTCTACTCGAATACTACACAAGTCTCATCGCAATACACCCCATGTAAATACAATGATTTAGTTCTTTTATTCTTCAGGCTTAAGTCAAAAGACATAGCCGAATACTAAGTATAGTTCCATATATAGTATACTTCAACTATATATTCAAACAAACATGTAATTTCCAATTACAATAGAGGGATAAGATAATTACCTCGATAAGCCCAAAATCATCCAAGTTATAATGTCGATCCTGAGCAAGGTTTAGCTCCTACTCCGCGCTCCAAACAACCCTTAGAAGTTCTAACCAACTTCTACTCAAATACTTCAACCAACTATGAAGATTTCCTTAGGTTTCTGGTTTGAGACTAAAAGGACAAAAGGTAGTATTTCCTGCTCACGTGATAGAGGTATCTTGGAAAACTACAAGGTACAAGGCTAAGGTATTTTGGGCATTATAACAATACTAGGAGTATTTCTATACCACAACAAGGGTATTATACTAAAACAACTAGGCTAGTGGTACCCCACGCCAAGGCACCACAAAGGGGAGGGAGGAGGCCCTCGCCAAGACTCTCAAAAGAGGGGGATGAGTTGGACGAACTCAACACTAGAGGAGGGAGGATTTTAGGCTTGAAGGTTTCATTTGTGGACGAAGAGTTCATCAACATAAGGGGGGTATTTATAGCAAAACCAAAAGCCAACCAATGGCCAAGATCAAGCCATGTGCAAGGCAAGTGTAAGGCCAAGATCAAGCCAAGTGCACCCTAGACCCTACTCCACAAAACATTGCACAAAACATTGCACAAAACAAGGCCAAAACAAGGCATGAATTCGTCCCACTTGAGCTTCACTTTACCGTCCACTTGAGGGTGACAAGTGTCACCCTCTCGTTGGTCCAAAATGTTTCGCCGCCGAAAATCCGCAAAAATACAAAACGACATAGCCGAATTTTCCTCGCAAGTTACGAAAACGCTTCGCCAAAAACGACTCTAACCGGGTGTTGTGCACAAATGTCATTCGGCCAAGCCACCTAGGCGGGGGTGACACGTGTCACCCTCCTATTGGCCCTCAAAAAACGTCTTCCGAAAAATATCCACAATGGCCAAAATCTCGAAAACAAAGTGGCTACAAAATCAGAATTTCTCCCGTGGCCCCACGTGACCATTTCCAAAATAAAATCTCAAAATTATAATATAATCTATGAAGTCCAAATACCAAATCTGGGAATCCAATACCCATTAACGAACCTTTTTCTTCACAAATAACCTGAAACTTTTCCGACGAAAACTCACATCTTTCGATCTTTTCAAAATTTCTGCCGTACTCTCGTACGTACGTCCTCACATACATACCCTGCAACTACGGGGTATAACATTCTCCCCTCCTTAGAAACATTCGTCCCGAATGTTCCTTCTCAAGTCGGATATCGATAAAGTTCCTCTAACAAGTTGCCGACGCCACAGCTTGGCCACGAACTAACACACGTTCTCTTCTCCCCTAACTCGTTGTACCCTTCTCGAACACTCGAACTCTTTCTAGTAACCGTACCACACTTCCGTCAATGCTTCTGTTTCCTACCTTTGGAGTTACTACCTCCAAACTTGGTCATCATACTAACTTCAATCTCCCTTAAGGCCATTCCCGGCCTCCACGATCCGCTTCTGGTCGAACATATCCACCAACTCATACGATGGTCAAACAAACTTGGGCCTAGCATCCTCGTGACCCTACCACCTGGCGGGACCACCCAGAACTGACCCCACCTCAAACCGGGTTACGGGTTGACCCGCAATTGGTCCTCAACCCGACCCCCAACCGCGCCAAACTCTTGTTCCCCGATCCGGAACAATCTTACTAATTCACATCATGAAAGCTACCACTTCCATCTCACACTACCCACGGACTTATCACACAAATAAATCCCACGTATACCACTACTCTGATAAGGGTCAAACATAAAATAAATCTTTAACTCAAGACGACCTTACCCCTAAGGTCTCAGTCGTGACATAGTCTAAGGTTCACACTTACCATGCCCCCATACGTATCCTCCCAACTAAGCATGTTTTCTAACTCACAATTAACACAACGCTATTCGTACATAGCACACAATAATGAGACCATCATAACAAGCATACCAAAACTCTAGAGGGTTAAGGATATACCTGAAGCTACCGCTCCACTCTAATCATAGGCCTCGCAGGCGCATAATCGTAGGCGCGATGAACCACCCATCGATCCGGTAGGTCGAGTCGTAACATCCGTGCTACCTTGGCCTGACAGTTCCTCGCAAATGGCCCCGCTGCCGCAAAAATAACAAGCTCCTCGCACCACGACACTCCCGAAAATGCGGCTACCACATCGACCACACCGAGGTAGGTGACCGTGATCCGCCAACACCCTTACTTCCTCGAAACTCAACCTCGAGCCCGACCGCTCCCGAATACTCGAAGGTTGTGGAGGACCACTGCACCGGGCGAGGTACAAAACTAGTATCTTCGAGGCGGTCCGCCTCGAAAGTCATCAAAGGACCCTGTTGTTCGCCTCTTCTGCCGATTCGTCATTCCGCCGACCTCTCCGTGCCTCACATCCCGCAGATGAGCTGCATGCGGGCAATGTCCATGCCCTGAAGAGCTACTCCCGAACATGCCTCGACATGTAATCATCGAGCCTCAGAACATATCGGTGCACTCGATCCTCCATACTAGCTACCAACGCTGGACGCACGCCAATGAGTCGAACTCACATTGTACTCGAACCGCACGCCGCCTCGTCTAAGCATCAAAAATCTGTCGCCCGCCTCCTCATCCGCGAGGCAAGAAGTGCGTGAGGAAAGCCCCAAAACTCACCCCATACCGCTGGAGGGCATGCTCTCCCGAAAGCTCCTATGAATCAAACCAATCGATCCGCGGTATCACGCACCGACGCGAACCAAAGGTCACGACTCGGTCTCAAGCCTTGATCACCCGCATGATCCGTCAGAATCGCCGAATGAACTCCTCGCGGATCATCCTCGTGCCTCGACCCATAAAACTCGCGGGCTACAACTCGTAAAGTCCAGTAGCCTCAAACTATTCGCTTCGGGTGCACCACGTGCCGCTGAACTGAATCGCCGTATCCATTTATCTCATATCGGCCACGACTCGCCAGAATCGCCATCTCTTGTAACCCATTTCTTCGCGCCTGCATGTGGACCTGAGGCTCAGTATCGGTCTCGGCGGCCATTCTGCGCTTCTAACCTCTCGCTGGCCGGGCGGCTACAAAACCCGCCGTCAAGCACAACTCGTGCATCGCTCGGGCTCGCGCTCGCACTCTCTCAGATCTCACTAGCGGTTCCTCGGCCGTCTTGCCCTTCGTGGCTCTGGTTGCCTTGCGCGAGGCATAATCGGTAAAACGAGACACGCCGGAGGGTCCAACTTACAACACAGCTCTAAGGCACTATCTCGTAATGAGAAGAATGGAAACTAATCCTAAATGTCTCAGACCTCTCGATTATAGATGTGGTGCACAACACATCGATAATCAAGACTCTACTGCAGACCGGTTCAGACACTTTCCGAGGATTAATCGCTCACGATACCACTTTTGTAACGACCGCCCCGGCCCGCATCGTGCCTTATCCTGCACCCTAGTGACACAACATCAGAGAGAATCAGCGGAAAAATAAAACTTTAAACAAGAAACAAGATATATGATCATAAACAAAGCAACCCAACTGTTACCTTCCAATAACATATATAAATACAAATTTCTTACAAAACGAATAGCTTTAATCCTTTTTCTTTTACAAACCCCGCCACAACAGCATTACATGCACTCTAAGATTTACAACAACTATGACGGACAGTGGCCCCGCCATACCCTCGAATGTACAAGAACCTACAACTCGGGAACACATACCAAAAGATAAGCCTCCGAGAAACGGAGCTTCCCAAAACGCCGAATCGAGATCCTAAGAGCGAGGATCCACGATCGATGTTGTTATACCCGTAGTTGCGTGGTATGTATGTGAGGACGTGCGCAGAGTACGGCAGTAAATTTTGAAAAGAAAGAAAGATGTGAGTTTTCGACTAAAAGTTTCCTGTTATTTGTGAAGAAAAAGGTTCGTTAATGGGAATTGGATTCCCAGATTTGGTATTTGGACTTCATAGATTATATTAGAATTTTGAGATTTTATTTTCTAAATGGTCACGTGGGCCCACGGAGAAATTTACTGATTTGGGGCCCGCTTTGTTTTTGAGATTTCTGTAATTTGGATATTTTCTAAGACGAAATATTCAGGCGACCTCGGGCGACACGTGTCACCCCATGTGGCACCCTTGGCGATTTTTACCTTTGTGCACAACACCCTTAGAGTCGTTTTCGACGAAACGCTTGCGTAACTTGCGAAGGAAAATTCGGCTATGTCGTTTTGTATTTTTGCGGATTTTTCCGAGAGACGAAACATTCGGACCAACGGAGGGTGACATGTGTCACCCTCACAATGGAAGATGTGGGCGACTTGGCCGAATCGGCGGCAAGTTGTGCTAGATATTTGTGTAGATATTTGTGAGGGTTTTAAGGAGTAGGGTCTAGGGTGCACTTGGCTTGATCTTGGCCTTACACTTGCCTTGCACATGGCTTGATCTTGGCCATTGGTTGGCCTTTGGTTTTGCTATAAATACCCTCCTTGAAGACTTATTCATTCACTCCTCACTTTGTCTAAGTCTTGAAATCCCTACCCTACCTCTAGTAGCTCTCGTCTTAAGCCTCTACCCCTCCCTCCTCCTTGTGGCCTTTGGCCGAGAAGGGTTCCCCTCAGGTGCTAGTGGGGTACCCCTAGCCTAGTTGTTTTCGCATAATACCCCTTTGTGGTATAGAAATACTCCCTAGATTGTTATAATGCCCAAAATACCTTAGCCTTGTACCTTGTAGTATTCCAAAGATACCTCTTACGTAGAGTCCGAAATACTACCTTTTGTCCTTTAGTCTCAAACCGAAACCCTAAGGAAATCTTCATAGTTGGTTGAAGTATTTGAGTAGAAGTTGGTTAGAACTTCTAAGGGTTGTTTGGAGTGGTTTGGAGCGCACTGAGTGAGCTAAACCTTGCTCAGATCGACATTATAACTTGGATAATTTTGGGCTTATCGAGGTAATTATCTTGTCCTCTATTGTAATTGGAAATTACATGTTTGTTAGAATATATAGTTGAAGTATACTATATATGGAACTATACTTAGTATTCGCAATGTCTTTTGACTTAAGCTGAAGAATAAAGAATCGAATCGAATCAGATTTACATAGATCATTGTGCAGAGACTTGTGTAATTCATCGAGTAGAATTGTACACGCCCGTTAGACGTGTAAACCCCCGTTGGCTTGGTAGCCTCGTTAAAGGAGGAGATTTACGCTGTCATGTGGAGAGTGTCCGAATTTTCTATAGAAAGATACAAACTTGTGTTTTGGGGGTAATATACGTTTGTGACCTTTATTGGTGAAAGTACTATGAGTAGCGTATTCTACTTGAGAGTGGAAAGGGCTAGTGCGTTGTAGTACTTGGAGCATTTTGCTTATTGTCGATAAATTGTCGCGAGGTATGTGAACCTCTTCCTATCTTTTCTAGCATGATTGTTGTGAACTATGTAGTACGGTAGACGTACATGTGCTAAGTGATTTGGTTGGTTTAAAACATAGGGTGTTATAATAGCTTTATAGGAAGTTAGTTATAACGACCTTATGTAAGTGAAAATGGTTTACTGATGTTAGAAGTTAAGAGACTTGATCTTATAAGATAAGAGACTTAACTTATTGGTTTTAATGTGGATGTTTGTGTGAAACCTCATTCGTGAGTAATGAGTACTTGGTTTTTAAAGAGATAATGTTTTACTGATTTCGGGAATCAGAATGTGTATCGACAGACCACTGCAGCGTTAATAAAAGGAAAATGAATTGAATAATGATGTGTTGTATTAAAACCAGTAGAAACCTCCATCTGCATAGAAGCTAAGATGAGACAAAATGATATTACATTTTCTAGATCATGGTCACGTAATAAGATCGTTATAAACAAGAATAAACTACTCACATATATGACATATGTTACTCAATTGTTCTAAAAGGAATCAAGTGATTAAGTTTGGGAACTATGAAACCATTTGAAAATGAGAAGCTTGAGTAATCAAACTAGGCAAACGGAACTTAGGAAAAGAATGTTGTTACTTGATTTTGAAAAGGAATGGGTTGGTCATTCTAATACTACGTATCGGGTGACTTTTATAAGTAATGGATCTCTTTAAAAGAACTTAACGTATGTAGTACTTTGGGGTTAAAACCCGACCTTGGCATAAAATGAAAGTACTTTGAGTTGTGTGAAACTTGCCGCTTGTTGTTGTGAAACTTGCCTATGCTTGTTGTGAAACTTGCCTATGCTTGTTCTTTGTGAAACTTGCCTATGCTTGTGATGATAGCCTTGTTGTGCAAGTGTGGTATTTACGGTTACCGCTCTCGATAGAGGCGGTCGACTTGTTGAGAACTTACTTGACGGGCCGGGCGGTGATGGAGAATTCCACGTATGTTTCCATTTTGATTATCGCTGTTGTTGATGTCACATGGACATGTCTACACCGATGCAGACCGGCACGCGGCCACGCGGTCGGTCGACACCGATATATTGTTATTGTGGTTACATGGACATGTCTACACCGAGGTAGAATTCGGGGCATGTGGCTACGCGCGTGGTTGATCACCCAAGATATTATTGTTGATGTCACATGGACGGTTCACACCGAGGTAGAATTCCGGCATGTGGCCGGGCATTGGTATTATTGTTGCATCATGGACATGTCTACACCGATGCAGAATTCCGGCACGCGCCGTGATGCGAACATGATTGATGTTGTGGGCGTGAGACCCATAGTTATATTTGAGTGATGACTGAGGCGTGAGTCCTCGATCGATATGATCTTTGTTATGTTGTGAATCGTAGTTTGTTATCATACATGTCTCCCGCTTTATATAGACTAGTATGATTTCATTCTGATTTTTACGCTTCACATACTTGGTACTGTTGTGATCGACTCTCCTTGGGGCCGTTCACGCCGCAGTAGAGGTACATCGGCCGTGGATCCCCGCCTAGGATCACAGCCAACAGATTGGGAAGCTCCGCTTCTTCTGAGGCTTATCTTTTGTATGTGTTCCCGAGTTGTAGGTTCTTGTACATTGTGGTATGGCGGGCCTGTCCCGCCATAGTCGTTGTAAATCTTGTAGGTCCGTAGTATCGCGGCGGGGTTGTAAAGGATTAAACTGCTCGTGTTTTATGTATATACCAAGGCAACCGCTTTGGTTGGCCTGTTTATTATTATATCTCTTGTTTCATGACTCATGTTTTATTTTCCGGTTTTCTCGATGTTGTATCACTAGGGTGCCCGATAAGGCACCAAGAACGCCCCGAACGGTCGTTACAAAAGTGGTATCGAGCGATTAATCCTCGGAAAGTGTCTACTGCATCGTGTCTAGTAGAGTCTTGATTATCGGTGTGTTGTGCACCACATCTATAATCGTGAGGCTATAGGACATCTAGGATTGGTTTCCATTCTTCTCATTCCGAGATCGTGCCTTAGAGTCAGTTGTAAGTCGACCCCTCCGACGTATCTCGTTTTTACCGTTATGCCTCCGCGCAAACCAGAGCCCGAGCGGCAAGGCAGCCGAGGGTGCCGCTAGTGAGATACTGAGGAGTACGAGGGCGCAGCCCGACAAGACGAGGTTGTGCTTGACGGCGGGTTTTGTGGACGCCGCCACCAAAGCAGAGTTAGAGCCGCGGAATGGCCGCCGAGACCGCATACTGAGCCTCCACCCCACACCGGGCAGAGGAGATGGGTTACAAGGAGATGGCCCGATTGGCGGCCGTGGTGGCCGATATGAGGATAGGCCGGATGCAGCAGCCCAGCCGAGAGCACCAGCGTTCACCCCGAGCAGATAGTTTGAGGCTACGGACTTTCTCGAGTTGTAGCCCGCCAGAGTTTTATGGGTCGAGGCTCGAGGATGATCCGCAGGAGTTCATCCGGCGCTTCTGACGATCACGCGGTGATCAAGGCTTGTAAACCGAGTCTGTGACCTTTGGTTCGCGACGGCCGCGTGATACCGCAATCGATTGGTTTGATTCATGGAGCTTTCGGGAGAGCATGCACCTCCAGCAGTATGGGATGAGTTTTCGGGGGCTTTCCTCACGCACTTCTTGCCTCCGCAAATGAGGAGGGCACGGCCCGACAGATTTTTGATGCTTAGACAGAGCGGGCGTACGGTTCGGGAGTACAATGTGGAGTTCGACTCATTGGCCCGGTACGTCCCAGCGTTGGTAGCTAGTATGGAGGATCGAGTGCACCGATATGTTACAGGGCTCGAAGATTACATGTCGAGGCATGTTCGTGAGTAGCCCTTCACCGGGCATGGACATTGCCCGCACGCAGCTCACGCACCAGATGTGAGGTGCGGAGAGGTCGACGGAATGACCGGATCAGCGAAGAGGCCAGACATCGTGGTCTTTTGACTTTCGAGGCGGACCGCCAAGAGCGAGACTAGTTTTGTACCCCCGCCAGTACAGAGTGGTCCTCCGTCTTCAGGAGCAGCTCAGGGCTCCAAGGGTTCAGGTTGCCAGGGAAGTAAGGGTGTTGGCCAGATACGGTCACCCCTACCTCGGTGTGGTCGATGTGGTAGACCGCATTTCGGGAGTGTCGTGGTGCCAGGAGCTTGTTATTTTTGGCGGCCAGCAGGCCATTTTGCGAGTAATCGTCCGACCAAGGGTAGCACGGATGTTACGACTCACCCTACCGGATCGATGGTGGTTCATCGCTTCTATTAGCGATGCCTGCAGGCGTGCCTATGATTAGAGTGAGCGGTAGCTTCGTATATCCTTAACCTCTAGAGTTTTGGTATGCTTGTTATGATGGTCTCATTATTATGTGCTATGTACGAATAGCGTTGTGTTAATTGTGAGTTAGTAAACATGCTTAGTTGGGAGGATACGTATGGGGCATGGTTAGTGTGAACCTTAGACTATGTCACGATCGAGACCTTGTGGTATGGTCGTCTTGAGTTAAAGATTTATTTTTAACCCTTATCGAGTAGTAGTATACGTGGGATTTATTTGTGTGATAAGTCCGTGGGTAGTGTGAGATGGAAGTGGTAGCTTCATGATGTGAATTAGTAAGATTGTTCCGATCGGGAACAAGAGTTTCGCGCGGTTGAAGTCGGGTTGAGGACCATTTATGGTCAACCCAGAACCCGGTCAGGGGTGGGGTCGATTCTGGGTGGTCCTCCGGTGGTAGGGTCACGAGGATGCTAGGCCCAAGTTTGTATGATCATCGTATGAGTTCGTGGACGCGTTCGACGAAGCGTTCGTAAAGGCCGGAATGGCCTTAAGGAAGTTTGAGGTTAGTAAGATGACCAAGTTGGAGGTAGTGACTCGCAGATTTTCGAACGGAGTAATGACCAAGTATGATACGTCTTGGGAGAGTTCGAGTGTTCGAGAAGTGGTACAACGAGTAAGGAGGAAGATAACGTGTGTTATCTCGTGGCCAAGCTGTGGCGTTGGCAACTTGTTAGAGGAACTTCATCGATATCCGTCTTGAGAAGGAACATTCGGACGAATGTTTCTGCGAGGGGAGAATGGTATACCCCGTAGTTGCAGGGGATGTATGTGCGGACGTTCGTACGAGAGTACGGCAGTAAAGTTTGCACAGAAAGAGAGATGTGAGTTTTCACTAAAAGTTTCCGTTATTTGTGAAGAAAAAGGTTCGTTAATGGGAATTGGATTCCCAGTTTGGTATTTGGACTTCATAGATTATATTAGAATTTTGAGATTTTATTTTCTGAATGGTCACGTGGGCCCACGGAGAAATTTACGGCTTTGTGGGCCCGCTTTGTTTTTGAGATTTCCTAATTTGGATATTTTCTAAGACGAAATATTCAGGCGACCGGGGCGACACGTGTCACCCCCATGTGGCACCCTTGGCCGATTTTACATTTGTGCACAACACCCGGTTAGAGTCGTTTTTCGACGAAACGTTTTTCGTAACTTGCGAAGGGAAAATTACGGCTATGTCGTTTTTTATTTTTGCGGATTTTTACGAGAGACGAAACATTCAGGACCAACGGGAGGGTGACATGTGTCACCCTCACAAAGGAAGACGCGCGACTTGGCCGAATTGGGGGGCAAGTTGTGCTAGATATTTGTGTAGATATTTGTGAGGGTTTTAAGGAGTAGGGTCTAGGGTGCACTTGGCTTGATCTTGGCCTTACACTTGCCTTGCACATGGCTTGATCTTGGCCATTGGTTGGCCTTTGGTTTTGCTATAAATACCCCTCCCTTGTGAAGACTTATTCATTCACTCCTCACTTTGTCTAAGTCTTGAAATCCCTCCCCTCCCTCTAGTAGCTCTCGTCCTAAGCCTGTCCTCCCTCCTCCTCGTGGCCTTTGGCCGAGAAGGGTTCCCACTTGTGGTGCTAGCCGTGGTACCCCTAGCCTAGTTGTTTTCGTGATAATACCCCTTTGTGGTATAGAAATACTCCCTAGTATTGTTATAATGCCCAAAATACCTTAGCCTTGTACCTTGTAGTATTCCAAAGATACCTCTTTACGTAGAGTCCGAAATACTACCTTTGTCCTTTTAGTCTCAAACCGAAACCCAAGGAAATCTTCATAGTTGGTCAAGTATTTGAGTAGAAGTTGGTTAGAACTTCTAAGGGTTGTTTGGAGTGGTTTGGAGCGCACTGAGTGAGCTAAACCTTGCTCAGATCGACATTATAACTTGGATAATTTTGGGCTTATCGAGGTAATTATCTTGTCCTCTATTGTAATTGGAAATTACATGTTTGTTAGAATATATAGTTGAAGTATACTATATATGGAACTATACTTAGTATTCGGCAATGTCTTTTGACTTAAGCCTGAAGAATAAAGAATCGAATCGAATCAGTATTTACATAGGACTGTATTGCAGGAGACTTGTGTAGTAATAGGGGGTAGAATTGTACACGCCCGTTAGGCGTGTAAACCCCCGGTTGGCTTGGTAGCCGCCTCGTTAAAGGAGGAGATTTACGCTGTCATGGGGAGGTGCTGCCGAATTTTCTATAGAAAGATAGAAACTTGTGTTTTGGGGTTAATAGACGTTTGTGACCTTTATAGGTGAAAGTACTATGAGTAGCGTATTCTACTTGAGGAGTGGAAAGGGCTAGCAAGGTTGTAGTACTTGGAGCATTTTGCTTATTGTCGATAAATCGTCGAGGTATGTGAACCTCTTCCTATCTTTTCTAGCATGATTGTTGTGAACTATGTAGTACGGTAGACGTACATGTGCTAAGTGATTTGGTTGGTTTAAAACATAGGGTGTTATAATAGCTTTATGGGAAGTTAGTTATAACGACCTTATGTAAGTGAAAATGGTTTACTGATGTTAGAAGTTAAGAGACTTGATCTTATAAGATAAGAGACATAACTTATTGGTTTTAATGTGGATGTTTGTGTGAAACCTCATTCGTGAGTAATGAGTACTTGGTTTTTAAAGGGATAATGTTTTACTGATTTCGAATCGTAATGTATCGACAGCACCACCGCGGCGTTAATAAAAGGAAAATGAATTGAATAATGATGTGTTGTATTAAAACCAGTAGAAACCTCCATCCGCATGTAAGCTAAGATGAGACAAAATGATATTACATTTTCTAGATCATGGCTGATGTAATAAGATCGTTATAAACAAGAATAAACTACTCACATATATGACATATGTTACTCAATTGTTCTAAAAAGGAATCAAGTGATTAAGTTTGGGAACTATGAAACCATTTGAAAATGAGAAGCTTGAGTAATGAAACTAGGCAAACCGAACTTAGGAAAAGAATGTTGTTACTTGATTTTGAAAAGGAATGTGGGTTGGTCATTCTAATACTACGTATCGGGTGACTTTTATAAGTAATGGATCTCTTTAAAAGAACTTAACGTATGTAGTACTTTGGGGTTAAAACCCGACCTTGGCATAAAATGAAAGTACTTTGAGTTGTGTGAAACTTGCCTATGCTTGTTGTGAAACTTGCCTATGCTTGTTGTTGTGAAACTTGCCTATGCTTGTTGTGAAACTTGCCTATGCTTGTGATGATAGCCTTTGTTGTGCAAGTGTGGTATTTCGTGTTACCGCGTCTCGATGGGCCTGGTCGACTTGTTGAGAACTTACTTGGACGTGCTGGCAGTGATGGAGAATTCCACAGGTATGTTTCCATTTTGATTACTGTCTTGTTGTTGATGTCACATGGACATGTCTACACCGATGCAGAATTCCGGTACCATGATCTAGAAAATTGCCTAGGAGTAGTTTATTCCGGTACCATAACAATTGAGTAACATATGTCATATATGTGAGTAGTTTATTCTTGTTTTATAACGATCTTATTACAGCAGCCATGATCTAGAAAATGTAATATTATTTTGTCTCATCTTAGCTTCTATGCAGATGGAGGTTTCTACTGGTTTTAATACAACACATCATTATTCAATACATTTTCCTTTATTAACGCCGCAAAGGTGCTGTCGATACACATTCGATTTCCAAATCGGAAACATTATCCCTTTAAAACCAAGTACTCATTACTCACGAATGAGGTTTCACAAACATCCACATTAAAACAAATAAGTTAAGTCTCTTATCTTATAAGATCAAGTCTCTTAACTTCTAACATCAGTAAACCATTTTCTTACCTACATAAAGCTGTTATAACCAACTTCCCATAAAGCCGTTATAACACTTTATGTTTCAAACCAATCAAATACATTAAACACATGTACGTCTGCCGTACTACATAGTTACACACATATCATGCTAGAAGAGATAGGAAGAGGTTCACATACCTCGCGACGATTTATCGACAATAAGCAAAATGCTCCAAGTACTACAACCTTGCTAGCCCTTTCCACTCCTCGAGTAGAATACGCTACTCTTAGTACTTTCACCTATAAAGGTCACAAACGTCTATTAACCCCAAAACACAAGTTCCATTTCTCTACAGAAAATTCGGCAGCACCTCCCCCCCCCCGCAACAGCGTAAATCTCCTCCTCTATCGAGGCCGGCTACCAAGCCAACCAGGGGGGGTTTACACGTCTAACCGGACGTGTACAATTCTACTCAGTAATACTACACAAGTCTACTGCAATACAGTCCTATGTAAATACAGTTCAGTTTAGTTCTTTTATTCTTCAGGCTTAAGTCAAAAGACATTGCCGAATACTAAGTATAGTTCCATATATAGTATACTTCAACTATATATTCAAACAAACATGTAATTTCCAATTACAATAGAGGGATAAGATAATTACCTCGATAAGCCCAAAATCATCCAAGTTATAATGTCGATCCTGAGCAAGGTTTAGCTCCTACTCCGCGCTCCAAACAACCCTTAGAAGTTCTAACCAACTTCTACTCAAATACTTCAACCAACTATGAAGATTTCCTTAGGGTTTCGGTTTGAGACTAAAAGGACAAAAGGTAGTATTTCCGGGCTCTACGTATAGAGGTATCTTTGGAAAACTACAAGGTACAAGGCTAAGGTATTTTGGGCATTATAACAATACTAGGGGAGTATTTCTATACCACAACAAGGGGTATTATACGAAAACAACTAGTCAGTGGGGTACCCACGGCCAAGGCACCACACAGGGGAGGAGGAGGCCCTCGGCCAAGACTCTCAAAAGAGGGGGGGATGAGTTGGACGAACTCAACACTAGAGGAGGGAGGGATTTTAGGCTTGGAAGGTTTCATTTGTGGATGAAGAGTTCATCAACATAAGGGGGGTATTTATAGCAAAACCAAAAGCCAACCAATGGCCAAGATCAAGCCATGTGCAAGGCAAGTGTAAGGCCAAGATCAAGCCAAGTGCACCCTAGACCCTACTCCACAAAACATTGCACAAAACATTGCACAAAACAAGGCCAAAACAAGGCATGAATTCGTCCCACTTGAGCTTCACTTTACCGTCCACTTGAGGGTGACAAGTGTCACCCTCTCGTTGGTCCAAAATGTTTCGTCGCTCGGAAAAATCCGCAAAAATACAAAACGACATAGCCGGAATTTTCCCCTCGCAAGTTACGCAAAACGTTTCGTCCAAACACGACTCTAACCGGGTGTTGTGCACAAATGTCATTCGCCAAGCCACCGGCGGGGTGACACGTGTCACCCTCCTATTGGCCTCAAAAACGTCTTCCAAAAATATCCACAATGGCCAAAATCTCAAACAAAGTGGGCCCCACAAAATCAGAATTTCTCCCGTGGCCCCACGTGACCATTTCCAAAATAAAATCTCAAAATTCTAATATAATCTGTGAAGTCCAAATACCAAACTGGGAATCCAATTCCCATTAACGAACCTTTTTCTTCACAAATAACCGAAACTTTTCCGTAAAACTCACATCTTTCTTTCTTTTCAAAATTTCGCCAGACTGCACGACGTCCTCACATACATACCCTGCAACTACGGGTATAACGCTTTATTTAAAGGGATAATGTTTTACCGATTTCGAAATCGTAATGTGTATCGGCAGGACCACTGCGGCGTTAATAAAGGAAAATGTATTGAATAATGATGTATCGTATTAAAACCGGTAAAACCTCCATCCGCATAGAAACTAAGATGAGACAAAATGATATTACATTTTCTAGATCATGGTCACGTAATAAGAATGTTGTAAACAAGAATAACCTACTCACGTGAGACATATATTACTCAATTGTTCTAAAAGGAATCAGTGATTAAGTTTGGGAACTATGAAACCATTTGAAAATGAGAAGCTTGAGTAATTGAAACTAGGCAAACCGAACTTAGGAAAAGAATGTTGTTACTTGATTTTGAAAAGGAATGTGGGTTGGTCATTCTAATACTACGTATCGAGTGACTTTTATAAGTAATGGATCTCTTTAAAAGAACTTAACGTATGTAGTACTTTGGGGTTAAAAACCCGACTTTGGCATAAAATGAAAGTACTTTGAGTTGTGAAACTTGCCTATGCTTGTTGTTGTGAAACTTGCCTATGCTTGTTGTTGTGAAACTTGCCTACGCTTGTGATGATAGCCTTTGTTGTGCAAGTGTGGTATTTACGTGTTACCGCGTCTCGATAGAGGGTTGACTTGTTGAGAACTTACTTGACGCGGCCGCGTGATGGAGAATTCCACGGGTATGTTTCCATTTTGATTATCGCTTGTTGTTGATGTCACATGGACATGTCTACACCGACGCAGATTCCGGCACGCGGCCACGCGGCGGGTTGATTACCCGATATATGGTTATTACCGCAACATGGGCGTGTCTACACCGACGCAGATTCCGGGGCATGGGCCACGCGCAGGTTGACCACCCAAAGATATTGTTATTGAGGTTACATGGGCATGTCTACACCGGCGCAAGATTCCGGGCACGTGGCCACGCGGCCTTGTTATTGTTGCATCATGGACATGTCTACACCGGCGCAGATTCGGGCATGTGGCCATGATGCGAACATGATAGATGGTGGCGTGAGACCCATAGTTATATTTGAGTGGTGACTTGAGGCGTGAGTCCCCGACTGATCGCTTATGTTGCGTCTTGTATTTTGGTTATCATACATGTCTCCCGCTTTATATAGATCGTTATGATTTAACCGCAGATTCTGATTTCACATACTTGTACTGCAGATCGACCTCCTTCGGGTGGCGTTCATGCCACGTGCAGGTACATCGGCCGTGGATCCTCGCCTTAGGATCTCGATTCGGCTTGGGAAGCTCCGTTTCTCCGAGGCTTATCTTTTGTATGTGTTCCCGAGTTGTAGGTGTTCTTGTACATTGTGGTATGGCGAGCCCTGTCCGTCATAGTCGTTGTAAATCTTAGAGGTGCAGAGTAATGCAAGCGGGGTTGTAAAAGGATTAAACTGCTCGTGTTTTATGTATATCAAGGCAACTGCTTTGGTTGGCCTGCTTATTATTATATCTATTGTTGCATGTCTAAGTTTTTATTTCACGGTTTTTCTCTCGATGTTGTATCACTAGGGTGCCCGGTAAGGCACGATCACACGCCCGAATTTCGGTGTGACAAAGTGGTATCGGAGCGATTAGTCCTCGGAAAGTGTCTACGCACCGTGTCTAGTAGAGTCTTGATTATCGGTGTGTTGTGCACCACATCTATAATCGTGAGGCTATAGGACATGTAAGATTGGTTTCTATTCTTCTCATTATGAGATCGTGCCTTAGAGCCGAAGTTGTAAGTTGGACCCTCCGATGTGTTTCATTTTACCGCTATGCCTCCGCGCGACCGGCCTGAAGCGGCAAGGCAGCCGAGTGAGCTGCTAGTGGGATACAGAGGAGTACGAGGGCGCAGGCCCGGTCAGTACCTGAGACAGTACTTCCGACGGCGAGTTTCGCGACGCCGCCAAAGACCAAAGGAGTTTAGAGCCGCGGCCGTGGTCGATGAGACTACAAGATCGAGCCTCCACCCCACACCGGAGCAGGAGATGGGTCACGCGAGATGGCCGCGATTATTGCCGTGGTCAGGCCGAGATATGGCGACAGCCGGACGCGCGCTCCGGCCCAAAGAAGACCGTGGTGCACCCGGAAGCGAATAGTTTGAGGCTACGAGATTTTCTGAGTTGTAGCCCGCCAGAGTTCTAAGGGTCGAGGCCTGAGGATTATCCGAAGGAGTTCATCCGTCGCCAAAGGATCACGCGGTGATCAAGGCTTGAGACCGAGTCTGGACCGGTTCGCGGCCGCGTGATACCGCGATCGATTGGTTTGATTCGCGGAGCTTTCCCGGGAGAGCATGCACTCCAGCAGTATGGGATGAGTTTTCGGGCTTTTCTCACGCACTTCTTGCCTCCGCAGATGAGGGCACGCCGACAAATTTTTGTTCTTGAGAGCAGAGGGCGACCGTCGTGAGTACAATGTCGAGTTCGATTCTTTGGCTCGATATGTCCCTGCGCTTGTTGCAGATATGGAGGATAGGGTGCATCGCTACGTCACCGGGATAGATGATTATATGGCCGAGTCTTGTGCGGTGTTTCTCTTCAGCCGGGCATGGACATTGCCCGCATTCAGGCTCATGCACTTGGGTGCGAGGAGCGCAGATCGACGCAGTGGACCGCCACAGGGCGCCAAGACGGCCGGATATTTTGGTGACTTTCGAGGCGGACCGCCTCAGCAGAAGACTAGTTATGTACCTCCGCCATTGCAGAGTGGTCCTCCGTAGCCTTCGGGACCCTTGGGATATTCGAGAGCGGTCGTGGCTCCTGTGTTTCGATGTTCCGGGAGTAGGGCTGGCGGACGCACACCCTACCTCGGTGTGGTCGATGTGGTAGACCGATTTCGGAGTGTCGTAGTACCAAGGAGCTTGTTATTCTTGCGCCAACAGGCCATATGACGAGAGACTGCCCACTGGGTAGCACTGGTAGGATAGCACGAACTACTAGGCGATTGCGGGCCACGGTAGGTCGCGGTGGAAGTTCAGCTTTAGCGGTCCTGAACCGCCTAGTTTGTGTATATCCTTAACCCTTTAGATACTTGTATGTATTGATGTTAATGATGTGTTAAGTGTTATGTTCGATAGCTTTGTGCTAAATGTGATTTAGACACCGTTATTGTAGAAGGGGTATGGGGCATGGTAAGTGTGAACCCTAGACTGTCACGATTGAGACCTTAGAGGTAAGGTCGTCTTGAGTAAAAGATTCGTTTTATGTTTGACCTTTATCAGAGTACGTAGTATACGTGGGTTTTATTTGTGTGATAAGTCCATGGGTAGTGTGAGATGGAAGTGGTAGCTTTCATGATGTGATTCAGCAGGATTGTTCCGTGTCGGGGAACGAGGGCTTGACGCGATTGTGGGTCGGGTTGAGGACGTGATACGGGTCAACCCGTAGCCCGGATTAAGGTGGGGTCAGCTCTGGGTGGTCCCGCCAGGTGGTAGGGTCACGAGGATGCTAGGCCCAAGTTTGTATGATCATCGTATGAGTTCGTGGACGCGTTCGACCAGAAGCGGTTCGTAAAGGCCGGGAATGGCCTTAAGGAAGTTTGAGGTTAGTAAGATGACCAAGTTTGGAGGTAGTGACTCCGGAGATTTTCGGGAACGGAAGTAATGACTGAAGTATGGTACGTCTTCGAGAGTTCAAGTGTTCGAGAAGGGCACGACGAGTAAGGAAGGAAGAGGACGTGTGTTATTTTGCGGGCTGCCGCGTTGGCAACTTGTTAGAGGAACTTCATCGATATCCGTCTTGAGAAGGAACATTCGGGACGAATGTTTCTAAGGAGGGGAGAATGTTAGACCCCGTATTCTCAGGGTATGTATGCGAGGACGTACGTACGAGAGCACGACAGACAAAAATTGTGGAAAGCAAGAAAGAGGTGAGTTTTCACGAAAAGTTTCGTTATTTGTGAAGAAAAGGTTCGTTAATGGGAATTGGATTCCCAGATTTGGTATTTGGACTTCATAGATTATATTAGAATTTTGAGATTTTATTTTCTGAAATGGTCACGTGGGCCCACGGAGAAATTTACTGATTTGTGGGCCCACTTTGTTTTCGAGATTTCGGCCTTTGTGGATATTTGTCGTAAGAGTTTTTATGAGGGCAATTAGGTGGGTGCCACGGGTCACCCCCGCCTAGGTGGCTGGGCCGAATGACATTTGTGCACAACACCCGGTTAGAGTCGTTTTTCGACGAACCGTTTTGCGTAACTTGCGACGGGAACATTCCGGCTATGTCGTTGTGGATTTTTGCGGATTTTTCCGCGAGACGAACATTTTGGACCAACGGAGGGTGATACGTGTCACCTCACATTGGAAGCAAGCTTTGGGCGATTTGGCGCCCAAGAGGACGTTGGCCTCGCATAATTGGTTCCTTGTTTTGGCCTTGTTTTGTGCCTTGTTTTGTGGCTTGTTTGGTGCAATGTTTTGTGGAGTAGGGTTAGGGTGTGCTTGGCTTGATCAAGGCCATACACTTGCCTTGAACATGGCTTGATCTTGGCCATCGTGGCCTTGGCTTTCCTATAAATACCCCTCTCTCAAGACTTCATTCATCCAAAAATCTTCCAAGTCTTGGAAACCCTCCTCCCTCTTGTTGACTCGTCCAAGAGCCCTCTCCTTAAAATTGGCCTTGGCCGAAACCCTCCTCTTCCCTTGAGGTGTGGCGGAGGTACTACCCTCCCTGTGGTGCTAGCAGGGTACCCCTAGCCTAGTTGTTTTCGTATAATACCCCTTTGTGGTATAGAAATACTCTCCTAGTATTGTTATAATGCCCAAAATACCTTAGCCTTTACCTAGTAGTATTTCAAAAGTTACCTCTTTACGTAGAGCAGGAAATACTACCTTTGTCCTTTAGTCTCAAACCGAAACCCTAAGGAAATCTTCATAGTTGGTTGAAGTATTTGAGTAGAAGTTAGTTAGAACTTCTAAGGGTTGTTTGGAGCGGATTGAGCGCACGGAGTAGAGCTAAACCTGCTCAGATCGACATTATAACTTGGATAATTTTGGGCTTGTCGAGGTAAATAATCTTGTCCTTTTGTAATTGGAAATTACATGTTAGAATATATAGTTGAAGTATACTATATATAGAATCAACATTATTGCGGCAATGTCTTTTGACTTAAGCACAATGTAAAGAAAGAATCAATCAGATTTACATAGATCATTGCGATGAGATGTGTAGTATTCTGAGTAGAATTGTACACGCCCGGTTAGGCGTGTAAACCCCCGGTTGGCTTGTAGCCGCCTCGATAGAGAGGAGATTTACGCTGTTATGGGGGGGAGGTCTGCCGAATTTTCAGAGAAAGATAGAAACTTGTGTTTGGGGTTAATAGACGTTTGTGACCTTTATAGGTGGAAGTACTAAGAGTAGCGTATTCTACTCGAGGAGTGGAAAGGGCTAGTGCGTTGTAGTACTTGGAGCATTTTGCTTATTGTCGATAAATCGTCGCGAGGTATGTGAACCTCTTCCTATCTCTTCTAGCATGATATGTGTGAACTATGTAGTACGGTAGACGTACATGTGTTAACTGTATTTGATTGTTCTTAAAACATAAAGTGTTATAACGGCTTTATGGGAAGTTGGTTATAACAGCTTTATGTAGGTAAGAAAATACTTTGTGGTTTTAAAAAGAGTTATACTAGCTTTATGGGGAGTTAGGTATAATGTCTTAAGAGAGGTAAAGAAAATGATTTACTGATGTTAGAAGTTAAGGGACTTGATCTTATAAGACAAGAGACTTAACTTATTTGTTTTAATGTGAATGTTTGTGTGAAACCTCATTCGTGAGTAATGAGTACTTGGTTTTATTTAAAGGGATAATGTTTTACTGATTTGGAAATCGTAATGTATCGTATTGCACTACCTTGCAGCGTTAATAAAGGAAAATGTATTGAATAATGATGTATCGTATTAAAAACCAAGAGAAACCTCCATCCGCATAGAAACTAAGATGAGACAAAATGATATTACATTTTCTAGATCATGGTCATTGTAATAAGAATGTTGTAAACAAGAATAACCTACTCACGTGAGACATATATTACTCAATTGTTCTAAAAAGGAATCAAGTGATTAAGTTTGGGAACTATGAAACCATTTGAAAATGAGAAGCTTGAGTAATGAAACTAGGCAACCGAACTTAGGAAAAGAATGTTGTTACTTGATTTTGAAAAGGAATGTGGGTTGGTCATTCTAATACTACGTATCGAGTGACTTTTATAAGTAATGGATCTCTTTTAAAAGAACTTAACGTATGTAGTACTTTGGGGTTAAAAACCCGGACTTTGGCATAAAATGAAAGTACTTTGAGTTGTGTGAAACTTGCCTATGCTTGTTGTTGTGAAACTTGCCTATGCTTGTTGTTGTGAAACTTGCCTACGCTGTGATGATAGCCTTTGTTGTGCAAGTGTGGTATTTCTGTGTTACCGCGTCTCTCGATAGAGGGCCGGTTGACTTGTTGAGAACTTACTTGGACGTGCTGGCAGTGATGGAGAATTCCACGGGTATGTTTCCATTTTGATTACTGTCTTGTTGTTGGTGTCACATGGACATGTCTACACCGATGCAGTATTCCGGGGGCATGCGGCCATGCGGCCGGGTTGATTACCCGATATATGGTTATTACTGCAACATGGACGTGTCTACACCGACGCGATTCCCGGGCATGTGGGCCACGCGGCGGTTGACCACCCGATATCATATTGAGGTTACATGGGCATGTCTACACCGTCGCAAGATTCCGGCATGTGGCCACGCGCCTTGTTATTATTGTTGCATCATGGACATGTCTACACCGTCGCAGATTCGGCATGTGGCCATGATGCGAACATGATGGATGTGGTGGGCGTGAGACCCATAGTTATATTTGAGTGGTGACTTTGGCGTGAGTCCACGACTTGATCGCTTATGTCGCGTCGTATTTTGGTTATAATACATGTCTCTGCTTTATATGATCGTTATGATTTAACCGCAGATTTACTGATTTCACATACTTGGTACTGTTAGACCGACTTCTTGGGCCGCGTCATGCCGCAGTAGAGGTACATCGGCCGTGGATCCTCGCCTTAGGATCTCGGGCGTTTTGGGAAGCTCCGCTTTCCGAGGCTTATCTTTTGGTATGTGTTCCCGAGTTGTAGGTTTTGTACATTCGGGTACGCGGCCCTGTCGTCATAGTCGTTGTAAATCTTAGAGGTGCAGAGTAATCGCTGCAAGGTGGTTGTAAAAGGATTAAACTGTTCAGGTTTTATGTATATACTGAAGGCAACTGTTTTGGTTGGCCTGTTTATTATTATATCTATTGTTGCATGTCTAAGTTTTTATTTCCGCTGGTTTTTCTCTGATGTTGTATCACTAGGGTGCCCGGGGTAAGGCACCAGTCACGGGCCCGAATTTCGGGGTGTGACAAGAGGTAACTTTGGAATACTACAAGGTATAAGGCTAAGGTATTTTGGAATAGTAACAATACTTGGAGAATACTTTTCTACCAAGGGGGGGGGGGTGTTTTACGAGAACAACTCTCAAGAGGGGGGAGGGGTGTGTCTCGGCCAACACCACTAGGAGGGGGGGATATCTCTCGGCCTAGGGGCCTCACAAAGGGGGAGGGGGGGGAGCTCTTGGACGAGAGAAACAAGAAGGGAGGGAGGATTTCAAGACTTAGAAAACATTTGTGGATGAAGAAGTCTTCAACAAGGGGGGGTATTTATAGGGAGATCAATGGCCAAGATCAAGCCAAGTGGGTGGCAAGTGGAGGGTCAAGATTTTCCCAAGTGCACCCTAACCCTACTCCACAAATCCCTCACAAACATTGACCCTTGTTTTAGGCCCCAAAAAATGCCAAGAAAATGCCCCACTTTCGGCCACCACAACCGTCCACTTGAGGGTGACAAGTGTCGCCCTCTCGTTGGTCCAAAATATTTCATCTCTCGGAAAAATCCGCAAAAATTATAAATGACATAGCCGTAATTTTCCCTTCGCAAGTTTTGTAAAAAGTTTCGTCGAAAAACGATTCTTTTCGCTAGTTGTGAACAAATTTCGCCCCTTTGCCCACTTTAAGGCTCAAACTTTTCTACGTACGCCCTCACGTACATACTCTGGAAATACGGGGTATAACATCTTACCTCGGAAAGCATGGTCATGAAACCATCCTACTGGACGCATGCCCGTGGATCATCCATCGCGTCAGCATGTCCAAAGGAAATAACAAGATAATACTCAAAGTTGACGCATACTCGTGGACCATCCAACGTGTCAGTATGTCCAAGCAATCAATAAGATAGCCGGCCCTCCCCGAGAGACACGGTAGCACAAAATCAAACACTTGCACAACAAAAGCTATCACAACAAGCATAGACAAGTTCAACGTACTTTCCTTTTTTCAAAAAGACCTCTTGTTACGTAAAAGCCACACGATACTAATACTCGTAGTATATAAAGAAAACACGTTTTACTTTTAAAACCAAATTACTTCACCTTCGTAAAAATCTTTACAAGGATTTTAAAATCAAGTACTCTATACTTTTTAAATCAAGTTCTTTTCTTTTAAAACAACATCAAGTATACTCTTTTAAAACCCAATTAACTTACTATTTTCAAAACAAGTTACCTATACTTAAAGCAAGTTACTTCTCCTTTTCCAAAAACAAGTCGTTATAAGTCAAGTCTCTTATCTTTCAAGATCAAGTCTCTTAACTTTCAAAATCAAGTCGTTTTACTGTCAAAACCAAATCTTTCTTTTATCTTCATAAAGTCGTTATAACTAACTTCCCATAAAGCCATTATAATACTTTATGTTTTAAGCAAACAAAATTCATTTCACACACGTACGTCTACCGTACTATATAGTTCACAACAAGCATGCTCAAGAGTATAGGAAGAATCACATACCTTTTTAGCTTAACCCACAAGCCAAGTCAAGTATGCCGCGCGTAGAAAGATCCACCTATAATAACTACAATACATCTATCAACTTCTAGTTCTCTTCGTAGAATATTCTAAATACAATATTCCTTATTCTGCAGAAAATTCGGCAGCACCTCCCCCCCCCCCCCGCTATCACATAAATATCCTCCCCTACCAAGGCCCGCTACCATGCTAACAACTCCCAGGGGATTTGTCACAACCCGAACCCGGGCCCGTGACTGGTGCCTTACCCCGGGCACCCTAGTGATACAACATCAGAGAAAATCAGCGGAAATAAAAACATGAACATGAATTTAGAGACAAAATAAATAGACAGTCAACCAAAACAATTTGCCTTCATCATATATACATAAATACCCGACAGCTTATCCTTTTACAAACCCCGCCACAACAAATGTTACAGACTCTAAGATTTACACAACAACTATGACGGGACAGGGCCGCCATACCCACGAATGTACGGACTACTGCACTCGGGGTAACATACCAAAGATAAGCCTCCAAGGAACGCGAGCTTCCCAACACGAAAGGTGATCCTAAAATGGGGATCGATACCGATGTACCTCACATGCGGATGAACGCAGCCAAGGCGAGGTCAAGATAACAGTACCAAGTATGTGAAATCGTAAAATATCAGAATCAAATCATAATAGTCTATAAAAGGAGAGCGGTATGATAACCAAACTACAGACATACACATACCAGATTATATCAATTCGGTCTCACGCCCACAACATCAATCCCGCCGTGGAGTACTTTCTCACCGCTGGCGATGCATGATATGATAACAACAAGATAGAAATCCAAATGGGAGCATACGTGCGCTTTGTTATACCGTATTTCGGATTTGCAGTATGTACGTGCGGGCGTAAATTTTTGCCTTAGAATTTTGCCTTAAGAATTTTGGGGGCAAGTCGCGATTTCGGCGAAACGCTTCACTTTACGTAGGGAAAATTCCGGCTATGTCATTTACTATTTTTTGCGGATTTTTCCGAGAGACGAAACATTTTGGACCAACGGGAGGGTGACACTTGTCACCCTCATTGGACGGATTGATTGGCCGATTGGCCGTTTTTGTGCCTTATTGTGCCTTGTTTTGTGCCTTGTTTTGGCCTTGTTTTGTGCATTGTTTTGTGCCATGATTTGTGGAGTAGGGTTAGGGTGCACTTGGCTTGATCTTGGCCTTACACTTGTGTAGCACTTGGCTAGATCTTGTCCATCGTCGCCCTCGCTTCCCTATAAATACCTCCCTTTGTTGAAGACTTCATCATCCAAATGTGTTCTAAGTCTTGCAATCCTTCCTCTCCTCTTGTTGCTCTCGTCCTAAGCCTCCCCTCCCCTTTGAGTGGCCTAGTGGGCCGAGTTCCCCTCCTTGTCAAGGCCCTTTGGCCGAGAACCCCATCTTGGAGTGTTTTCAGGTACCCCTTGTGGTATTGAAATACTCTCAAGTATTGTTATAATGCCCAAAATACCTTGGCCTCATATCTTGTAGTATTCCAAAGTTACCTCTATACGTAGAGCCCTAAATACTACCTTTGTCCTTTAAGTATCAAACCAAAACCCTAAGGAAATCTTCATAGTTGGTTGAAGTATTTAAGTAGAAGTTGGTTAGAACTTCTAAGGGTTGTTTGGAGCGCACTGAGTAGAGCTAAACCTTGCTCAGATCGACTTTTATCTCGGATAATTTTGGGCTTATCGAGGTAAATAATCTTGTCCCTTTTGTAATTGGAAATTACATGTTGTTGCATTATATAGTTGAAGTATACTATATATAGAATTAAGTTTAATGCATCGCAATGTCTTTTGACTTAAGCTCAATTTAAAGAAAGAATCGAATCAGAATTACATAGATCAGACATGAGACTTGTGTAGCTTGTTGTGTAGTAGAAATTGTACACGCCTGTTAGACGTATAAAACCCTCCGTTGGCTTGGTAGCCGGCAAATAGAGAGAGGAGATTTCTGTTGTTGGGGGATGTCTTTGCCAATTTTCTATAGAAAGATGGGAACTTGTGTTTTAGATTTAAATAGACGTTTGTGGCCTTTATAGGTGAAAGTACTAAGAGTAGCGTATTCTACCGAGGAGTGGAAAGGGCTAGGTCAGAGTACTTGGAGCTTTTGCTTATTGTCGATAATCGTCGCGGTATGTGAACCTCTTCCTATCTCTTCTAGCATGATATGTGTGAACTATGTAGTACGGTAGCATACGTGCTAAATGTATTTGATTGGTTTAAAACATAAAGTGTTATAACGGCTTTATGGGAAGTCGGTTATAATAGCTTTATGTGGATAAGCAAATACTTTGTGGTTTTTAAAAGGTAAATCGATTTGAATAATAATCGCTTGATATGTGTTAATAAAGAACTTGAAGTATTTCAAAAGATTTATGAATCGTTTTGAAAGAATGAGTATTACTTGGTTTTGAAAGCTTAAGAGTTATACTAGCTTTATGGGAAGTTAGGTATAACGGCTTAAGAATGTTTTACCGATTTCGAAATCGTAACGTATCGACAAACCATCGCAGCGTTAATAACAGGAAAATGTATTGACTAAAGAAGTATTAAAACCAGTAGAAACCTCCATCCGCATAAGCTAAGATGAGACAAAATGATATTACATTTCCTAGATCATGGTCTTAATAAGATTGATTATAAACAAGAATAACCTACTCACATATAAGACATATGTTTCAAAACGTTTAAAGGAGAATTATGTTTTAAAGGATTAAAACTACGAACTACGAAACCTTTTCTAAAATGAGAAACTTGAGCATTTGTAATTAGGCAAACCTAACTTTAGGAAAGAATGTTGGTACTTGAGTTTAAAAAGAAAGTGTTCGTTTACTTAATAATGTGAATCACTCTAGTTTTATACTACGGTATCGGGTGACTTTTATAAAAGGAATGTATCTCTTTAAAAGGACTTAACGATGTAGTACTTTAGGTTAAAACCGGACTTTGACATAAAATGAAAGTACCTTGAGTTGTGTGTAACTTTCTTACTTTGTTGTTATGAAACTTGACCATGTTACGTGTGATAGCCTTGTTGTGCAAGTAATCAGTGTTCACTCGACTACCGTTCATCCGGAAATGTATTTCACTTGACACGGTTCATCCGGAATGTATCTCACTTGAAAATCTGTTCATCCGGAATGTATTTCACTTGACACGGTTCATCCGAATGTATCTCACTGAGTACCGGTTCATCCGAATGTATTTCACTTGATTACCGTTCACCCGGAATGTATCTCACTTGACTACGGTTCATCCGGAATGTATTTCACTTGACTACCGGTTCATCCGGAATGTATTCCACACGCTTTCTATATTGGGTCCATAAGATGGGCCGAGACGTTATACGATCACATGATTTATACCTAGATCAGCGGCGGTGAGGAAGGAGTTCCACGGGCATGAGGAATGACTTTGAGGGCGTGAGTCCCTGACTTGACATGACTGCTTTTATGTTGTGAACTGTAGTTTGTTATCATACACGTCTCCTGTTTTATATAGACTGTTATGATTTCATTTACGTTTCTTATTTCACATACTTGGTACTGTTATGCTTTCGGCTTCGCTCATGCCGCAGTAAAGGTACATCGACCGCCGATCCCCGCTTATAGGATCACATTCAGCGTGTTGGAAGCTCCGGTTCTCCCGAGGCTCACTTTTGCATGTGTTCTCGAGTTGTAGGTTCTTGTACATTCAGGTATGGCGGGCCCCGTCCGTCATAGTTGTTGTAAATCTTAGGTCTGTAGAACTGTGGCGGTGGTTGTAAAAGGATTAAACTGTTTCGTTTTATGTATATATCAAGGCAACTGTTTTGCTTTGGCTTATTTATTATATCTCTTATTTCATGATTCATGTTTTATTTTCCACTGGTTTTCTCGATGTTGTATCACTAGGGTGCCCGGTAAGGCACCGAATGTGCCCGGTTCGGGCGCATAGCCACGATCGCGTGTCGATATGTCCAAAGGGAACAAATAAGACAACATTCCAAATGGAAGCATACCCGCGCGCTACGCATCGTGTCGATGAGTCCAAAGGGAAACAATAAGACAACATTCCAAATGGAAGCATACCCGCGCGCTACGATCGTGTCAAGATGTCCAAAGGGAAACAATAAGACAACAAGGCGGTAATCAAAGTGGAAGCATACCCGCGCTACGATCGTGTCGGATGTCCAAAGTGATTTAACAAAAGTAACACTATCAACGTGAACGCACTGCGGAATTTCTCCGTCACACGCCACGCCCAAGTAAGTTCTCAACAAGTCAACCGACCTCCATCGAGACGCCAGAGTATAGAAACACAATCTTTGCACAACAAAGGCTATCACAACAAGCATAGGCAGGTTTCACAACAACAAGCATAGGCAAGTTTCACATCAACAAGCATAGGCAAGTTTCACAACAACAAGCATAGGCAAGTTATACACAACTCAAAGTACTTTCATTTTATGCCAAAGTCCTGTTTTAACTCAAAGTACTACGACGTTAAAATCCTTTTAAAGAGATCAAATCCTTTTCTAAAAGTCACCCGATACCCGTAGTATAAAAATAGAGTGACTTATATCTTTTAAGTAGACCAAAACAACTTCCATACTTTCCTTTTTAAAACCAAATTAAGGCAACACCATGCCTTCTTTTTTTTGACCAAAACACTTTTCTTTTTAAAGTCAAGTTACCACATTAAAACCAATGATAAAACCTTTCTTTTGTTTTCATAAGGTCGTTATAACCAACTTCCCATAAAGTTGTTATACACCTTATGTTTTAAACCATTTTAAGACAACACAATGCCTTTCTTTTTCCTAAAGTTCCAGTTTGCCTAATTTCAAATACACAAGTCTCTTTTTTTGAAAAGTTCATAGTTCAATGTCTTAATCTATTTTAAAACAATTGAGTAACATATGCCTTAGGCGAGTAAGTTATCCTTGTTCATAATCAATCTTCTTAGCAGCCATGATCTAGAAATGTAATATCATTTTGTTTCATCTTAGCTTCTATGCAGATGGAGGTTTCTACTGGTTTTAATAATACTTAATTATTCAATACATTTCCCTTTATTAACGCTGCAGTGGTTTGTCGATACACATTCTGATTTCCGAAATCAAGAAACATTATTCCTTCCAAAACCAAGTACTCATTACTCACGAATGAGGTTTCACACAAACATCCATATTAAGTCAAGTCTCTTATCTTTTAAGAATAAGTCTCTAACTTCTAAACCATTAAACCATTGTTTTTATCTTCTACATGCTACACCTAACTTCTCATAAAGTGGTATAACTTTTATGTTTTCAAACCAAGTATACACTTCTTTCAAAAAGGTTTCTTAATCTTTTAGAATACTTCAAGGTTCTTTTACATCAAGTCGGTTATAAGTCAAATCGCTTATCTTTAAAAACCACAAAGCATTTCTCATTTACATAGAGTCGTTATAACCAACTTTCCATAAAGTTTATAACACTTTATGTTTAAAGACAATCAAATACATTTAACACACGTATCGTCTACGCACTACATAGTTATACACATATCATGCTAGAACAGATAGGAAGAGGTTCACATACCTCGCGATTTAGTATCGACTAATAGCAAAACGCTCCAAGTACTCAAACCGTCTCACACTCTCACAAGCAGATCACTCCACACGTAGTACTACAACCTATAGAGGCCACAAAGCGCCTATTAATATCTTTAGATCTCAATGTAGAATATTCTACGTAAATTTGCAAAGACCTCCCAACAACAGCGTAAATCTCCTCCTTTATCGAGGCCGCCATCAAGCCAACTGCGGGTTAACACGTCTAACCGGACGTGTACAATTCTACTACACAATAATGCTACACAAGTCTACTGTAATACAGTCCTATGTAATTACAGTTCAGTTCTCTTCTTAAAATTCAGGCTTAAGTCGCAAGACATTGCCGTAAGTATTATTCAGGCTTAAGTCAAAAGACATTGCCGCACAACTAAGTTCAGTTCTATATATAGTATACTTAACTATATACTCCTACAACATGTAATTTCCAATTACAACAGAAGGTCATGAGTGTTTACCTCGATAAACCCAAAATTATCCGAGTTTAAATGTCGATCCTGAGCAAGGTTTAGCTCCTACTCCGTGCGCTCCAATCCGATCCAAGAAACCCTTAGAAGTTCTACGCAACTTCTACTTATAACTTCAACTAACAATGAAGATTTCCTTAGGGGTTCGTTTATTGGCTAAAGGAAGTATAATAGTATTTCTGGACTTTTGTAAGTGTAACCTTGGGAATACTACAAGGTATTTGGGCCAAGGTATTTGAGCATTATAACACTACTAGGAGAGTATTTCTATACCACAAAAGGGGGGTATTTATACGAGACAACAAGGCTAGGGTACCCTGGGCTTAGGCACCACAGAGGGGAGGAGGCCTCGGCAAGACTCTCAAGGAGGGGAGAGTTGGGCGAACTCAACACTACAGGGGGCGGGATTTTTAACACTTAGAAAAGATTTTGATGAAGAAAGTTCATCAACTAAGGGTATTTATAGGTCAAGCAAAGGCCAACCAATGGCCAAGATCAAGCCAGTGTTAAGCAAGTGTAGGGCTAGGATTAAGCAATGTGCACCTTATCCATCTACCACAACTTGCAAAATATCCTACCAACTCCCTTGACCCTTTCGTCCAATCCCCAAAAACGTGCTCCAATTAGGGTGACAAGTGTCGCCTCGTTGGTCCAAAATGTTTCGCCTCTCGGAAAAATCCGCAAAATTTTAAATGACATAGCCGGAATTTTCCTACGAAAGTCGTGGAAACGCTTCAAAAAACGACTCCTTTTGGTAGTTATGCACAAATTCGAACCTATGCCTACTTTAAGGCTCAAATTGTATACGTCGCCACGCATATACTGGAAATACAGGGTAACAGATTACACGCCTAACCGACGTGTTCACGTGTTCAATTGCACAATAAAACTACACAAGTCTCCGTAAATGCACCAATGTAAATACATTCAATCCTTTATAATCATCCTTCCAATATAATATACTCAAGTATAACTACTACAACATGTAATATCCAATTACAATAGTGGCATAGATCATTACCTCGATAAGCCCAAAATTATCCAAGTTTATAAGTCGATCTGAGCAACGCTTAGCTCAACTCCTTACGCTCCAACCCGCCCAAGCGACCCTAGAAGTTTCTAAACAACTTCTCTTAAAACTTCAACCAAGCTAGGAAGATTTTTCTAGGGTTTCGTTTGCGACTATTGGAATAAAGTAGTATTCCTGCCTAGTATTGAATTAACTTTGGAATACTACTAGTGTCACGACCGTTCAGGGCCCGTGGATCGTGCCTACCGGCACCCAAGTAGTCATACATCGAGTAAATGGAAATATAAAACAAGACAGAAACAGTTTATAAAATAAGACATACGCTTATGAGAAAACGTCGCTTTTCGCATATATAAATAAACATGGTTCAAGAGCTACATCCCAAACTGCATAACATGACTACAAACCTCTAAGGAAAAATACAACTATGGCGGACAGGCCCGCCATACCCTCGATCAGACAAAACTATCTACAACAGGAGATCATACCTAAAAGTAGAGCCTCCTAGAAGATGGAGCTCCCGACACCAACGCAAAGATCCTAAGGATGCGGATCTAGCACTGCTTGCCTTTACTCGCAGATGAACGCAGCCCCAAGGAGGTTAGTACAACAGTACCAAGTATGTGAAACTATAAAGAATCAAATGAAATCAAAGTATTTAAAACCTTTTCACAAATACACCGCTCAATTGCACATAGTGCCACATCACAAACAACAACAAGAATAGGAAAAGCAGAATGTGTCTATTCTAGGCCGCGAATGATCGGGCAAGGCCAATCGCCCATAGTATCATTCTCGCGTGCCTAGTCCCGACTTCCGCACCGCATAGGTCACACAGAGTCCCGGATGAGGTCTTCCCCGAATCGGGGTCAGCCAACCACCGGCATCCGCCTAGGCGCCCGGAGACCGCATAGCCTCAAAAGAACGCTTAGTCTCAACAGACGTAGAATCCCCGCGTCGTGCTAAACACCCGAATGATCAATCCCGAGCATACCGCTGCTCCGCATAGTCTCACAGACCGCATAGCCGTATAGACCAAGATCAGTGGCAAGCCTCAGATAACAAATACGGGTAGGTGATACAATAAGACAACGGACTTACCGTTAGAAACGTAAGCACAAGAAGAATGACCCCTTACACAAAGATTTCAAGACACTAACCTGTAGCATCATAATATGTCTACTTATCACACAAATCTTACTACACTTAACAGAATCAATACAAGGCTTTTATAAACAAACAAGTAAACAGCCTTTATTATCTTTCTTAAGTTGTTATACCTAACTTCCCATAAAGCTAGTATAACTCTTAAGCTTTTGTTTTAAAACCAAATATTTATCTTCTGTTAAAAATGATTCAAGATTCTTTTGAAATGATTTCATTCTTTGTTATTCAAAGCTTAAGCCAGGCATTGCTGTAGTATTATTCAGCTTAAGCCAGGCATTGCCATAAGTATTATTCAGCTTAAGTCAAAGACATTGCCGTAGTTATTATTCGCTTAACCCATGTACGCTCACCGTACTATATATTGTAAAATATCATGCTTTAGGAAGAATCACATACCTTCTCAAATAAAACCACCGCCAAGTCAATATGTCGCGCAGAGAGTCACCTATAATAGTCACGCATATCTATCAAAGACTACTCAAGGTCATTCTAAACAGAGGGTTCACAATTCTACGGAAAGTCAAAGACTTCCTACCCTGAGCTATATAAGTCTCATCAGAAAACAAATTATATAAGCATAGTTTAATTATTCTTCTTTAAACCCTTCTACTGTGATAATACCAATTCTATTCTGCAATATTCTTCTAGGTATTTATACTTATTTTTATACTACTACAGTAAGTATTCTCTAATTCAAAAGAGGGTTAGGATTAGTTACCTCGGTAAGCCCAATAATATCCTAGATAAAGTCGCGCCTGAGCAAGGTTTTGCTCCTAAGTTGTATGCCCCAGAGTCTAAGAAACCTTAGAAGTTCTTCACAACTTCTACAAAGGACTAAGGGATTTGGGCTAGGTATTTTGGGCATTATAACAATACTAGAAGACAACTTTTCTACCAAGGAGGGGGTAGATTTCGCCAGGCTAGGGGTAGGCCCTCGGCCAAACTCACTCAAAGGGGGGGGGGGGGGGGGGGGTGTTGGACGAAAGGGTTAAGGGAGAGGAGAGGATTTTTCAAGACTTGGAAGATAACTTTGTGGATGAAGAACTCTTCATCTAAAGGGGGGTATTTATAGCTCAAGCCTTGGCCAACCAATGGCCAAGATGAAGACAAATGCAAGGCAAGTGTAGGGTGAGGATTAACTATACACAAATATCCTACCAACTCCTTGACTTGTGCACAAGGCACAAAAAACGTGCCATGGTTCTCCAATTCGTCCAAATGGACGATTCAAGTCCACCAATTGGAGGGTGCCAAGTGTCGCCCTCCCGTTGGTCCAAAATGTTTCGTCTCTCGAAAAAATCCGCAAAAATACTAAATGACATAGTCAGAATTTTCCCTACGAAAGCTGTGGAAACGTTTCGTCGGAAAACGATTCTTTTAGTGAGTTGTGCACAAAAAAACGTCCAAGGCTAACTTTAAGGCCAAACTTTTTGTACGTATTCCCCACGCATATACTCCGAAATACGGTATAACATTCTCCTCCTTAGAAACATTCGTCGAATGTTCCTTCTCAAGACGATTATCGGAAGCTTAAACAGCTTGTGTTGCCACACATGGCCACAAAATAACACTTAGGCATATATGATAATGGAAATTTACAAGTAGGAAAGTGAATTACCCGAGGTGTGGGGAATAGGTGAGGATACTTCCGTCTCATGTCCTCCTCGGCTTCCCACGCCATCTCCTCCCTGAGCTCGTTCCGCCACAAAACTTTGACGGAAGCCACGTCCTTGGTCCGCAGACGCCTAACCTGACGATCGACTATCGCTATGGGAATCTCCTCATACGATAACCCTCACACCGACATCGTCAATCGTGTACCTTAGATGGATCCCCGATACATCTCCTCAAAGATAGATACGTGAAAACCGGATGACCGCTTCCGACGGACGGCAGATTCAACTCATAGGCAACCTTGCCTACCTCGCGACAACTAAACGCCCAATGTACTGGCCGAAGTTTCTTCTTCCCGAATCTCATCACACCCTTCATGGGTGACACCTTTAGGAAAACCCAATCATGAACCTCGAACTCAAGATGCCGACGACGATGATCCGTGATACGACTTGCCGACTCGAGTCATCGATAGCCGCCTGATAAGCTTCACCTTATCCATCGCCGCTGCACCAACCGTCCCACTAGCCGCACCTCGCCCACATCGAACCAACCTATAGGCGATCTGCACTTCCTCCCATACAAGGCCTCATAAGGCGCCATCCGAATACCGAGTGGTAGCTATTATTATACGCAAACTCAACTAGAGGCAAATGATCCTCCCAACTACCATCGAAGTCAATAACACAGCTCGCAGATATCCTCAAGAGTCCGATAGTGCGCTCGCTCGCCCGTCATGCGTGGATGAAATGCAGATTTCGTGCTCACTCGGCCCCTAAACCCTCGAAGGACCTCCGTGTTAGCCGAACCGGGCTCTCCGTCGATATGATCGAAATAGGGACTCCATGCACGACGATCTTCGGATGTAAAGTCGGCATAATCTCACCAAAAGTCGTCCGGACGGGAAGAAAGTGGGCTGATTTCACACCGCCGACGATAACCCATATAGAATCATGTCTCTCCGAGTGCGAGGTAATCCTGTGATGAAGTCCATGTTGATTACCTCCCACTTCCGTGTCGGGATCTCTATCGTCAGAATAAAACCACCGTGCCTCCGTGCTCTACCTTCACCGCCGACAACACGCACCGAGCTACGAACTCGCAACGCCCTCTTCGCCATCCCACCAATACACCGATCTAAGGTCGTGGTACATCTTGGTCGACCACTGATGGATAGAGTAACGCGCTACCGTGTACTTCCCAAGAACTCGAAGCCTCAAACATCCGGGACACACAACCCGCCTCAAACCTTAGCACCCCATCGTGCTACCAAAAGGACCCTTGCCTCACGAAGAGTCAGATCACGATATCGAATCAAAGCCGATCCTCGAATCGCCTCTTCACCTCCTCGACGATGGAAGACTCGCAACCTCGCGAACTCTAACCCCATCGCTATCGTAATCAATCAAACGGACACCAAGGCTCGCTAGCCGATGCTAATCACGAACCATGTCCCTCCTCTCTAGCCGCACATCCGATAGGCTCCCATCGACCTACGACTAAGAGCATCCGCCATAACATCGCCTTCCCCGTGGTACAGATATCAACATCGTAATCCTTAAGCAACTCTAACCACCGCCTCGCCGTAAGTTCAGCTCCTCCGTGAAGATATACCGAGGCTCTTGTGGTCTGTAAAAATATCCACGTGAACCCCATACAAATAGTGCCTCCAGATCTTCAAAGCGTGAATCACACCGCCAACTCCAAATCACGCGGGTAGTTCTCTCGTGTTTCTTCACCGTCGGGATGCATATGCTATAACCCCGCCATGCCGCATCAACACACATCCCAGCCCGATGCCCGACGATCACAATACACAACATAACCGTCTGACCTCGGAAGAGTAAGAACGGGGCGGTCGCCTCTTTCAAAGAATCGAAACCCCGCTCACACGCATCGCCCATCAAACTTGTTGCCGCTCGAGTCACCCTAGTCAATGGTGCAGATAGAAGCAAACTTCTCCACGAACCGATAATATCCTGCAAGGCCCGAACATCGCGAACCTCGCTTGAGTAGTAGGTTCAGGCCAACTCCGACAGCCTCGATCTTGGCCGATCTACCAATACCATCGGCCCCACAACGTGCTCAAGAAAAGCCACCGGTTAACCAAAACTCACATTTGGAAAACTTGGCGATAACCGCCGTCCCGAGAATCACAAGATAGCCTCGCGTTCGCATGCTCCCCGCTTCCGAGCGAGAATAAACCAAGATATCATCAATGAACACTATCACAAACGTGTCCAAAATGGTTTGAACACTCGGTTCATCAAATCCATGAATACCACGAGCATCGTCAACCCAAAAGACATGACCCTGAACTCATAATGCCCGTACCGGGTCCGGAATGCAGTCCTAGGGACATCCACCTCTCTGACACGAACCTGATGATAGCCCGAACGCAGATCAATCTTGGAGAAACATCTCGCGCCCTGCAACTAGTCGAACAAATCATCAATCCTGGGAAGGGGGTATCTGTTCTTAATGGTCACCTTGTTCACCGTCAGAATCAACACATGCGCAGCGCCCCGCCCTTCTTCTTCACGAACAATACCGCGCGCTTCCCTGGGAGAAACACTAGGCCCGATGAAGCCGCTTCTCCAAAGAAATCCCTAAGTTGATCCTTCAACTCTCTCAACTCGGAAGGTGCCTTTCTGTATGGCTGTATGGATATATGCTGAGTGTATGGCAATATGTCAATACAAAACTCAATCTCCTCTCGTGAGGATACCCGAGGTCGTCTGAAATACGCCGGGAACTCTTCACCACCGAATCGACGGAAAATCTGTACCGCAGCCTTCAAGATCAAACACCCAACGAGATGGTAGATATACCCTTCTCGCACCATCTTCCTAGCCTCGAGGTAGGAAATAAACCTACCTCTCGCGATACCGCGTTCCTCCCACTCAACAACCGGCCTCAGAAATCGGAACTGCATTACTCTCTCTCTCAGCTTACATTGGCGTAGCAAGAAGCTAGCCAATCCATCCCCATGATCACGCGAAGTCAATCATCTCCAACTCTATCAAGTCGCCAGTGGTCCGACGATCAAATGGTCACAGACAAGCTCTATATACCCGCCGAGCTACCACCGAATCACCCATCGCGTAGCTACCTCGAAGTGGTCTATGGACTCGTGCTCTATCCCTATCCTACTAGCAACAAGGGAGATATATAGACAGAGTAGAACCCGATCTATCAAAGCATACACATCAAACCAGAACCGATAAGGTACCCGTGGCGACATCAGTGAGGCCTCACGATCCGCTTACCGGACAAAGCATAAATGCGGTTCCGAGGACCGCTAGAATCGACCCGCGCCACGACCGCCGCGACCGCTGGTCCATGAGTACCTTGCCTCCGGCGAGTAATCGCGGGATGAAGAAGCGGCAATGCACTCGTAGATCGGGCCCTACTACCACGCCCCGGCCGGACAAACTCGCGAAATGACCTGCCGCCACAAGTATAGCAGCTCGAGTACACCCTGCATGGTATCTACCACAACGGGCACACCGAGCACCTCGAACGGTTAGCACTTCGCTACCTCGAAATCAATTCACTGGCCCCGACCGCCCCGATCGCCTGGGCCGACTAAATGAGGTAGAGCGCTCATACCGGCCGTGGTGCAACCGACTTCACGATGCCGCCACCACGAACCACCAAAGAACCGCCGTCTTGGCCTTCTTCTCGCCGATATCGCTTACCCGGCGTCTACGCCTCGCATCCTAGCGCATGAGCTCGCATACGGTTATGTCCATGCTCGGCCGGGGACACACCCGCACAAGACTCGGCCATGTAATCATCTAGCCCGTGACATAGCGATGCACCCGGTCCTCCATCTCTCGCTACAGCAGTGGACATATCGAGCCAAAGAATCAAACTCGACATCAGACTCCTCACCGCAAGGCCCTCCTGCCTCAAAGAATAAGAATCTATCACTCGTGCCTCCTCATCCGCAGAGGCAAGAAGTGTGAGAAAAGCCTCAAAACTCATCCCATACTGCTGAGGTGCATGCTCTCCCGAAAGCTCCTATGAATCAAACCAATCGATGCGGTATCACGCGACGCGAACCGAATGTCACGCACTCGGGTCTCAAGCCCCGATCACCCGCATAATCTCTGCGGTGACGGATGAACTCCTCGCGATCATCCTCCGGCCACGACCCGTAAAACTCACGCGGGCTACAACTAAGGATATCCCGAAGCCTCAAACTATTCGCCTGCGGTGCACTACGGCGCGATCGAGCCGAGCTGAATCGAATCGCCGCGTCCGGCCTCTCTCGTGTCGGGCCACAACTCTAGCTAATAGTGGGCCATCTCTCACTCCTAACTCCTCCGCCCAGCCGGGACAGAGGTGTGGTACTGCGATCTCTGGGCCGGGCGGCGTCATAGAACTCGCCGTCTCGTATAGATCGGGCACGAGCCCTCGTGACTGGGTGTCTCGCTAGCGCCTCGGCTGCCTTGCCCTTCGGGCCCGGTTGCCTTACGCGAGGCATAATCACATAGAAAGGAATATGTTAGAGGTCCAACCTATAACACCTCTAAAGCACGATCTCGTAATGAGAAGAATGGAAACCAATCCTAAATATCCTATAGCCTCACGATTATTGGTGTGGCACAACACACCGATAATCAAGACTTACTAGATACGATCTGTAGACACTTTCCAGGATTAATCGCTCGATACCACTTTTGTCACGACCCGCCCGGCCCGTGGATCGTGCCTTACCGGCACCCAAGTAGTCATACATCGTGAGTAACCAGGAAATATAAAACAAGACAGAAACAGTTTATAAAATAAGACCACGCTTTATGTGAGAAAACGTCGCTTTTCGCATATATAAATAATCATGGTTCAGAGCTACATCCCAAACTGCATAACATGACTACGCACCTCTAAGGAAAAATACAACTATGGCGACAGGCCCGCCATACCTCGATCGCACAAAACTATCTACAACAGGAGATCATACCCAAAAGTAGAGCCTCCTAGAAGATGGAGCTCGACACCAACGCAAAAGATCCTAAGGATGCGGATCTAGCACTGCTTGCCTTTACTGCGGCGTGAACGCAGCCCGGGCGAGGTCAAGATAACAGTACCAAGTATGTGAAACTATAAAGAATCAAATGAAATCAAAGTATTTAAAACCTTTTCACAAATACAATCAGTTCAATTGCACATAGTGCCACATCACAAACAACAACAAATAATAGGAAAATCAGAATGTGTCTATTCTAGGCCGCGAATGATCGGGCAAGGCCAATCGCCCATAGTATCATTCTGCGTGCCTAGTCCCGACTTCCGCATCGCATAGTCACACATGCACCGCATGAGGTATTCCTCGCATCGGGGCAGCAACCCCGGATCCGCCTAGGCTCCCGCACTCGCATAGCCTCAAAAGACCGCGTAGTCTCAACAGACCGCATAGGAATCCCCGCGTCGGGCTAAACACCCGAATGATCAATCCTGAGCATACCGCTGCTCCGCATAGTCTCACAGACCGCATAGCCGTATAGACCAAGATCGAGGCAAGCCCTGTATAATACAAGAGGGTAGGTGATACAATAACGAAGACAACGGACTTACCGTTAGCAACGTAAGCACAGCAAGAATGACCCTTTACACAAAGATTTCAAGACACTAACCTGTAGCATCATAATATGTCTACTTATCACACAAATCTTACTACACTTAATGAAATCAATACAAGGCTTTTATAAACAAACAAGTAAAATTCCTTTTTATCTTTCTTAAGTTGTTATACCTAACTTCCCATAAAGCTAGTATAACTCTTAAGCTTTTATTTTAAAACCAAATATTTATCTTCCATTAAAAATGATTCGATATTCTTTGAAATGCTTTCAGTTCTTTGTTATTCAAAGCTTAAGCGTGAGGCATTCTGTAAGTATTATTCAGCTTAAGTGAGGCATTGCCATAAGTATTATTCAGCTTAAGTCAAAGACATTGCCGTAGTTATTATTCGATTAACCCATGTATGCGCTCACCGTACTATATATTGTAAAATATCATGCTTTAGGAAGAATCACATACCTTCTCAAATAAAACCACCGCCAAGTCAATATGTCGCGCGCAGAGTCACCATAATAGTCACAGACATCTATCAAAGACTACTCAAGGTCATTCTAAACAGAGGGTTCACAATTCTACGGAAAGTCGGGCAGCACTTCCTACCCTATGAGCTATATAAGTCTCATCGTGAAAACAAATTCTATATAAGCATAGTTTAATTATTCTTCTTTAAACCCTTCTACTGTGATAATAGCTCAATTCTATTCTGCAATATTCTTCTAAGTATTTATACTTATTCTTATACTACTACGAAGTATTCTCTAATTCAAAAGAGGTTAGGATTAGTTACCTGTAAGCCCAATAATATCCTAGATAAAGTCGCTGAGCAAGGTTTAGCTCCTAAGTTGTACGCCTTGTAGCTCGAAACCTTAGAAGTTCTTCACAACTTCTACAAAGGACTAAGGGATTTGGGCTAGGGTATTTTGGGCATTATAACAATACTAGAAGACAACTTTTCTACCAAGGGAGGGTAGATTTCGGCTAGGCTAGGGGGTAGGCCCTCGCCAAACTCACTCAAAGGGAGGTGTTGGACGAAAGGCTGGGAGAGGAGAGGATTTTTCAAGACTTGGAAGATAACTTTGTGGATGAAGAACTCTTCATCTAAAGGGGGGTATTTATAGCTCAAGCCTTGGCCAACCAATGGCCAAGATGAAGACAAGTGCAAGGCAAGTGTAGGGTGAGGATTAACTATACACAAATATCCTACCAACTCCTTGACTTGTGCACAAGGCACAAAAAACGTGCCATGGTTCTCCAATTCGTCCAAATGGACGATTCAAGTCCACCAATTGGAGGGTGCCAAGTGTCGCCCTCCCGTTGGTCCAAAATGTTTCGTCTCTCGGAAAAATCCGCAAAAATACTAAATGACATAGTCGGAATTTTCCCTACGAAAGCTGTGGAAACGTTTCGTCGGAAAACGATTCTTTTAGTGAGTTGTGCACAAAAAAACGTCCAAGGCTAACTTTAAGGCCAAACTTTTTGTACGTATTCCCTTACGTACATACTCTGGAAATACGGGGTATAACAACTAGGGATACTAGGCCAATGTATTTGGGATTATACAATAATACTCCAAGTATTTTCTACACAAGTGGGGGAGGGGGACGAAACAAGGCTAAAGGGAGGGAGTATTTGCTTTGTAAAGTTTTCAAGTGGGATGAATTAGTCTTCAACTTAAGGGAGTATTTATAGAAGAATCAAGGGCCAAGATCAATGTAAGTGTATGGTCATGATTGGGCCATGTGTGTGTGGGTCCCACCACACCACATGGCCAACGAAAATTGGTGCCAAGTGCCATGGCCATTTCGGCCAAGGGGACAAGTGGCTAGCCACTTGTCCCACCAATTTCGGCCCACATGGCCACTCAAGGGGAGTGACACGTGTCTCCCCCTTACACGTCCAAAATATTTCGTCTTTCGAAAATATCCAAAATACCGAAAATCTCAAAAAACAAAGTAGGCCCCACAAAACCGTAAATTTCTCCCGTGGGTCCCACGTGACCATTTCTGAAAATAAAATCCCAAAATTCTAATATAATACGAGAAGTCCAAATACCAAATCTGGGAATCCAATTCCCATTAACGAATCTTTTTCCTTCACAAAAACCGGAAACTTTTTCGTCGAAAAATCACATTTTTCTTTCTTTCCAAAATTTTTGTCGTATTCTCGTACGTACGTCCTCACATACATACCCTGGAACTACGGGGTATAACATTCTTCCCCCTTAGAAACATTCGTCCCGAATGTTCCTTCTAAGTCTCCAAATGTACTTGCGCCGGTATAGTCTCCACTACTACACTTACAAAACCGATCATGCCACCACTGGCCAGAATATAACATGTGCGCAAAACTCAAATCCAAGCCAACGAGGAATCGCCTCTAATATCACAAAAAAAAAGCTCCCACCCATTGTCTAAAGGATACTCCCTTCGCATCTTCACTTACAAGAGAAATGATCACTTCCGTTCTCATAACACATTGTTCGCTTCTTTTCTTACTCGTCGTACCTTTCTCGTATACCTGAACTCTTTCTATTACATGTACCATACTTCAGTCATCGCTTCAGTTTCCAAAACTTTGGAGTCACTACCTCCAACTTGGTCATCTCACTAGCTTCAAATTTCCTCTAAGGACATTCCCGGCCTTCACGATCCGATTCTGGTCGAACGCATCCACGAACCCGTACGATGGATACCTAAAATTGGGCCTAGCACCCTCGTGACCCTATCACAAAGCGGGACCACCATAATTTGACCCTACCCCAAACCGGGCTGCGGGTTGACCCGCGACCTTGTCTCAACCCGACCTATTTACCGTGCCAAGCTCTTGTTCCCCGATCCGAAACAATCTCACTAATCAAGTTACGCAAACCTAGTGGTCTTCTTATCATAACTATCCTTTTACAATTCACACCATTCAGGGACTTATCACACAATTATACCCCATGTATACTATGCACTCCAACAACGGTCAAATCATAAACAAAATCTTTCACTCAAGATGGCCTCGCCTCTAAGGTCTCCACGTATAATATTCTAAGGCTCACAACCTTTATGTACCCAACTTCCCCCTTTCTAACCAGGCCTCTAAATCACAATTTAACATAATGCTATCTGAACATAATACTTAGCACATCATCACATCATAAAGCATACTAGACTCTAGAGTGTTAAGGATATACCTGAAATAAAATAGGCGGTTCCAAGGACCGCTAGAACTGGGAACTTTCACCACGACCCCTGCCCTGGCCTGCCGGTGTATGAACACCCTGCCTAGCTATCGAAGGTGAAGAACCCGCAATGCATCCCGGCCGAGTCTCAACATCCGCGCTACCTCGGTCGGACAATTCTTCGCTAAATGGCCTGCCGCCGCATGTAAAACAAACTCTCTGAAAACCGCGACACTACCCCGCATGGGTTTTACCACACTGGCCACACCGAGGTTGGGGTGGCTTCATCCGGCCAACACTCGCTCCCCGAAAACTGAACCACGAGCCACGACCGCCTCAAGGCGCAGAGACCACCTTGCGGCGGAGGCGCATAACTAGTCTCGCTGCGGTCCGCCCGAAAGTTACCAAAGGACCTGCCGGCCTTCTTCTGCGGTATTGGTCAATCCGCCGGTCTCCGCTCTCACACCTGCGCATAAGCTGCGTGCGGGCAATGTCCATGCCGGTGAAGAGCTACACCGAGCAAGCCTCGCAGTAGTCATCGAGCCCCGTGACGTAGCGGTGCACTCTGTCCTCCATATCTGCAACTAACGCATGGACATATCGAGCCAACGAGTCGAACTCCACGTTGTACTCCCGAACCGTACGCCACTCGTCTCAAAGATCAAAAATGCACCGGCGTGCCCTCATCTGCGGAGGCAAGAAATGGCTGGGAAATGCCTCTGAGAACTCGTCCCACACAACTGGAGGCGCGTGCTCCCCCCGGGACAACTCCCACGAATCAAACCAGTCGACTGCAGTATCACGCAACCGATGCGAACCTAAAACCACCGACTCGGTCTCCGAAGCCTTGATCACTCTCATAATCCGCTGTAACTGTCGGATGAACTCCTGCAGATCATGCTCAGGCCTCGACCCATAAAACTCTGGCGGGCTGCAGCTCAGAAAGTCCCGCAGTCTCAAACTATCTGACCTCGGGTGAACCACGGGTACTCTGAATCGAGGCTGCGTGATCCGGCCTATCCTCGTGTCGGCCACGATCCGCGGCGATGGCGGGCCATCTCCTTGTAACCCATCTCCTCTGCTCCAGGCTGTGGGACTGGAGGCTCAGGTACCGTGGTCTCTGTAGCCACGCGGCTACTCGCAGCTCTCCTCTGCCTTGCCTTACGGGCCACTGGTTGCCTTACGTGGAGGCATAACTGGCAGAAAAGAATACGTCAGAAGGAGTCCAACTTACAACACCGCTCTAAGGCACGATCTCAGAGTGAGAAGAATGGAAACCAATCTTAAATGTCCTGCAGCCTCCTGATTATAGATGTGGTGCACAACACACCGATAATCAAGACTCTACTAGACACGGTCTGTAGACACTTTCCGAGGATTAACTGCTCTGATACCACTTTTGTCACGACCCGATCTCGGGGCCGCGATTGGTGCCTTACCCCGGGCACCCTAGTGATAACAACATCAGAGAAAATCAGCGGAAATAAATTTTAAACAGGAAACAAGAGACAACATAATAAAATAGGCTAACCAAAAACGGTTACCTTCATGTATATACATAATACCGAACAATTACAATCCTTTACAAACCCTGCCCACAACAGTACTACAGACCTCTAAGAATGTAACAACAACTATGATAGGACAGGGCCCCGCCATACCCTTGAATGTACAAGTACCAACAATGACAGGGGACTATACCAAAAGATAAGCCTCCGGAGAAACGGAGCTTCCCAACGCTGAACTGCGATCCTATGAGCGAGGATCAACAACTGGTGTACCTCTACCTGCGGCATGAACGCAGCCCCCCGAAGGAGGTCAGAACAACAGGTACCAAGTATGTGAAACTAAAAAATACTGTAATGAAATCTCATTTCATCATTTTATAAAACCATTTTGCGATAAGTAAACAGTTATGTCAAGTAAGGGGACGCATGCCCCCAAAATAATCACTCACACATAACTATGGGTCTCACGCCCATAATATCAATCATGCCCGTGGAACTCATTCCTCACTGCCGGCAGTACATGTAAAACAACACCCGTATGTGAACACGAACACTAGATCTCGCTGCGTCGTCAAACCGACGGGCCAAGTAGAATCGCCACTACCGGTTCAAAAGCTAGTCATATCCCTTCACGGGCAAGGTGCGGAAGCCAACTACGGATCAAAAGTTAGCCACGCAATCGCCGAGGCAAGTACCATGTAAGCGAGCGTAGCCTACCGTCTCACGAGATATGATCGAGGCAAGTATCTCGGCTATCTACCAGAGCCTGCCGATACACGAGAAATGACCAGGACAAGTATCTAAAGTGTGCCTGAACCACATGTACAAATCAAGCCCGTGATCGCTCGTCACCGCGGCAAGCTTCATGGATTAGCGGTCCATGGAAAAATAACAAAACCCTCACAATGACCGCAGGCCCCGGCATCTTATGTCACGACCCGAACCGGGCGTGGTCGTGCCTTACCCGCACCCAGTAGACATACATCGAGTAATCGAACATAAAACAAGACATGAAGTAATATGAAGTGTAAAACAGTTTTTCTGCGAAAAGTTGCCTTTCGGCATATATATATAAATAACTTGAATCCGAACAGTTACATCCCATTTACAAATCTGCCACAGCATTTCTGCACTTAAGAATGATATAACAACGATGGCTGGACCGGGCCCCGCCATACCACCTTAATGTAAGTACCTACAACGACAGGGGACTACACTACTGATAAGCCTCCGGAGAAAAGGAGCTTCACAAAATGCCGAATCGTGATCCTAGGCGAGGATCGGCGATCGGTGTACCTCTACTGCGGCATGAACACGGCCCGAAGGAGGTCGATAACAGTACCAAGTATGTGGCGAAAATACTGTAAATGAAATCATAGTAGTCTATATAAATCAGGAGACATGTATGATAACCAAACTACAGTTCACAATAAATAAGCAGTCATGTCAAGTCAGGGACTCACGCCCTCAAAGTCATCACTCAAATACAACTATGAGTCTCACGCCCACAACATCAATCATGCCCGTGGAATACATTCCTCACTGCCGACAGTCTATGATATAAAAGCACCAAGGAATACACATGAAAACCAGGTCCCACCTATGTCATAATAAAACCGTACGGGGTAAGTACGAAGGCATAGCCGACTACTAAAACCCACAGTACCAACAAGGTCATAAACTGTATCATGAGATCTGTCTATACCGCCACATGATCTAAGCTGGCCACTTGCCCGCAGTATCTAATGTGCGAGTCTAGTCCTGGAACTTCCCGCAGCTCCGCATAGGCCACTCACATAGGCCTGCATGAGGTATTCGCCGCATCGAGGGTAGCTACTCCCCGGCATCGTCCTGGACTCGCAGTCAGCATGGCCACATACACCGCATGACCACAATGGCCGCACACTAACCTGGAACTCTCGTAGCTCCGCATAGGTCCCCTGGACCCGCATGAGGTATCCTCGAATCATAGTCACACAGACTGCCTGAGTATTACCCCGCATCGGAGGGCAGCTTAACCCCCGGGATCATGTCAAGAGGTGAGTGATATAATACTAACATAACAACTTATCGTTAAACAACATAAGCACGACAAGGGAAACCCCTTTACACAAACATCACAAGATACTAACACACGTAGCATCCTTACATGTTTACTTATCAAATCAACAAGAAAGTATTACAAGGCTATCACAAACCAACACAACCAAGTTAATCACACAAGGTACTTTCTACTTTATGTTAACAAGTTCGGGTTTTTATCCCCAAAGTACTTTATACATTGACTCTTTAAAAGATCCGTTTCTTTCACAAAAGTCACACAATACCCGTAGTATAAAAATAGAGTGACTATCTTTTTAAGTAAACCAAAACACTTCCCTTTGTAAAATCAAGTAACAACATTATTTTCCAAACGTTCAAGTTTGCCTAATTTCAAATGCTCAAGTTTCTCATTTTCGAAAGGTTTCGTAGTTCATAGTCTTAATCACTTAATAATATAATTCTCCTTTAAAACCATTTGAGAAATATATGCCTTATGTGAGTAGGTTATTCTTGTTCATAATCAATCTTATTAAAGCAGCCATGATCTAGGAAATGTAATATCATTTTGTCTCATCTTAGCTTCTATGCAGATGGAGGTTTCTACTGGTTTTAATAATACTTAATTAGTCAATACATTTCGCTTTATTAACGCTGCAGTGGTTCGTTCGCTACTTATTCTGATTTCTGAAATCAGTAAAACATTATCCCTTTTAAAAAAACCAAGTACTCATTACTCACGAATGAGGTTTCACACTTTTTAACAAAATTCATATTAATTCAAATAAGTCAAGTCTCTTATCTTTTAAGATCAAGTCTCTTAACTTCTAAAATTAATAAACCATTCTTTTTATCTCTCTTAAGTCGTTATACCTAACTTCCCATAAAGCTAGTATAACTCTTAAGCTTTTAAAACCAAGCATTACTCTTCTTTCAAAAAGGTTTCTTAATTCTTTTGAAATACTTCAAGATTCTTATTATTAAGACCCAAGTCAAAAGACATCGGAGTAAAACCCCGTTCAGTTAACACACGTACGTCTACCGTACTATATATATATTCTTTTAAAATATCATGCTCAAGAGGATAGGAAGAATCACATACCTCGCGACGATTTATCGACTATTAGCAAATAGCTCCAAAGATCAGAATCCGCTAGCCTTTTCCACCCTTCGAGTAGAATACGCTACTTGCAGTACTTCAACCTATAACGGTTATACAAGTCTATCAATGTCTAGATTACTCGGTAGAATAAATCTAGATACAAGATTCTACGGAAAATTGGGCAAGACTTCTACCCACAAACTTCACAAGTCTCATCAGAATACAAATTCTATGTAAGTACAACTCAATTCCCTTCTTATATACCTTCCTTGTATATAACTTATTCTTAATTCTTATACTTCAACATATGTAAACTCTAATTACAAAAGGGGGACAAGATATTTACCTCGATAAGCCCAAAATTATCCAAGTTTAAATGTCGATCCTGAGCAACATTTAGCTCCTACTCTGGGCGCTCCAACCCGCTCCAAACAACCCTTAGAAGTTCCCAACAACTTCTACTTAGCACTTCAACCAACTATGAAGATTTTCCTTAGGGTTTCGTTTTGTGACTGAAGGGAATATAAGGTAGTATTTCCGGGCTCTACGTATAGAGGTAACTTTGGAATACTACAAGGTATAAGGCTAAGGTATTTTGGAATAGTAACAATACTTGGAGAATAATTTTCTACCAAGGGGGTGTTTTACGAGAACAACTCTCAAGAGGGTGTGTAACTCGCCAACACCACTGGAGGGGATATCTCTTGGCCAAGGGGCCTCACAAAGGGGGAGGGGGGGAGCTCTTGGACGAGAGCAACAAGAAGGGAGGGCGGATTTCAAGACTTAGAAAACATTTGTGGATGAAGAAGTCTTCAACAATGGGGGGTATTTATAGGGAGATCAATGGCCAAGATCAAGCCAAGTGGGGGGCAAGTGGAGGGTCAAGATTTGCCCAAGTGCACCCTAACCCTACTCTACAAATCCCTCACAAACATTGACCCTTGTTTTAGGCCCCAAAAAATGCCAAGAAAACGCCCCACTTTCGGCCACCACAACCGTCCACTTGAGGGTGACAAGTGTCGCCCTCTCGTTGGTCCAAAATATTTCATCTCTCGGAAAAATCCGCAAAAATTATAAATGACATAGCCGTAATTTTCCCTTCGCAAGTTTTGTAAAACGTTTCGTCGAAAAACGATTCGTTTCGCTAGTTGTGAACAAATTTCGCCACTTTGCCTCCTTTAAGGCTCAAACTTTTCTACGTACGCCCTCACGTACATACTATGGAAATACGGGGTATAACATATTACCTCGGAAAGCATGGTCATGAAACCATCCTACTGGACGCATGCCCGTGGATCATCCATCGCGTCAGCATGTCCAAAGGAAATAACAAGATAATACTCAAAGTGGACGCATACTCGTGGACCATCCAACGTGTCAGTATGTCCAAGCAATCAATCAGATAGCCGGCCCTCCCCGAGAGACACGGTAGCACAAAATCAAACACTTGCACAACAAAAGCTATCACAACAAGCATAGACAAGTTCAACGTACTTTCCTTTTTTCAAAAAGACCTCTTGTTACGTAAAAGCCACACGATACTAATACTCGTAGTATATAAAGAAAACACGTTTTACTTTTAAAACCAAATTACTTCACCTTCGTAAAAATCTTTACAAGGCTTTTAAAATCAAGTACTCTATACTTTTTAAACCAAGTGCTTTTCTTTTAAAACAACATCAAGTATACTCTTTTAAAACCCAATTAACTTACTCTTTTCAAAACAAGTAACCTATACTTAAAGCAAGTTACTTCTCCTTTTCCGAAAACAAGTCGTTATAAGTCAAGTCTCTTATCTTTCAAGATCAAGTCTCTTAACTTTCAAAATCAAGTCGTTTTACTGTCAAAACCAAATCTTTCTTTTATCTTCATAAAGTCGTTATAACTAACTTCCCATAAAGCCATTATAACACTTTATGTTTTAAGTAAACAAAATTCATTTCACACACGTACGTCTACCGTACTATATAGTTCACAACAAGCATGCTCAAGAGTATAGGAAGAATCACATACCTTTTTAGCTTAACCCACAAGCCAAGTCAAGTATGCCGCGCGTAGAAAGATCCACCTATAATAACCACAATACATCTATCAACTTCTAGTTCTCTTCGTAGAATATTCTAAATACAAGATTCCTTATTCTACAGAAAATTCGGCAGCACCTCCCCCCCCCCCCCCGCTATCACATAAATATCCTCCCCTACCAAGGCCCTCTGCTGTGCCAACAACTCTGGGATTACACGTCTAACCTGACGTGTTCAATTCTCGCTTCACAATAAAACTACACAAGTCTCATCGTAAGTACCCAATGTAAATACAGTTCAATCCTTTATAATCATCCTTCCAATATAAGATACTCAAGTATAACTACTACAACATGTAATATCCAATTACAATAGGGGGGCATAGATCATTACCTCGATAAGCCCAAAATTATCCAAGTTTATAAGTCGATCCTGAGCAACGTTTAGCTCCAACTCCTTACGCTCCAACCCGCTCCAAGCGACCCTTAGAAGTTTCTAAACAACTTCTCTTAAAACTTCAACCAAGCTAGGAAGATTTTTCTAGGGTTTCGTTTTGCGACTATTGGAATAAAGTAGTATTTTCTGCCCTAGTATTGAAATAACTTTGGAATACTACTAGGGATACTAGGCCAATGTATTTGGGATTATACAATAATACTCCAAGTATTTTCTACACAAGTGGGGGAGGGGGACGAAACAAGGCTAAAGGGAGGGAGTATTTGCTTTGGAAAGTTTTCAAGTGTGGGATGAATTAGTCTTCAACTTAAGGGGGTATTTATAGAAGAATCAAGGGCCAAGATCAATGTAAGTGTATGGTCAAGATTGGGCCATGTGTGTGTGGGTCCCACCACACCACATGGCCAACGAAAATTGGTGCCAAGTGCCATGGCCATTTCGGCCAAGGGGACAAGTGGCTAGCCACTTGTCCCACCAATTTCGGCCCACATGGCCACTCAAGGGGGTGACACGTGTCGCCCCCTTACACGTCCAAAATATTTCGTCTTCCGAAAATATCCAAAATACCGAAAATCTCAAAAACAAAGTGGGCCCCACAAAACCGTAAATTTCTCCCGTGGGTCCCACGTGACCATTTCTGAAAATAAAATCCCAAAATTCTAATATAATCCGAGAAGTCCAAATACCAAATCTGGGAATCCAATTCCCATTAACGAACCTTTTTCCTTCACAAAAACCGGAAACTTTTTCGTCGAAAAATCACATCTTTCTTTCTTTTCAAAATTTCTGTCGTATTCTCGTACGTACGTCCTCACATACATACCCTGGAACTACGGGGTATAACACCTTCCCCTCACGAAGAGCTGTATCACGATACCGCGTCAAAACCGGATCCTCAAACTGTTGCCTCTTCACCTCCTCGACGATGGAAGACTCGACAACCTCTCGAACTCGAACCCCACTGCTATCAGAACCAATCAATCGGACTCCAAGGCTCGCTAGCTGATGCAACTCGCGGACCATACCCCTCCTCTCTGGCTGCACATCTGATAGACTCCCCATCGACCTACGACTAAGGGCATCTGCCACAACATTGGCCTTCCCTGGGTGGTACAGGATATCGACATCATAATCCTTGAGTAACTCTAACCACCGTCTCTGTCGTAAGTTCAGCTCCCTCTGGCTGAAGATATACTGGAGGCTCTTGTGGTCTGTGTAAATATCCACATGAACCCCATACAAATAGTGCCTCTAGATCTTCAAGGCGTGAATCACCGCTGCCAACTCCAAATCATGGGTGGGGTAGTTCCTCTCATGCTTAGCTCGGGACGCGTATGCTATAACCTTTCCTCGCCGTGATCAATACACATCCAAGCCCGATGCCTGACGCATCACAATACACCACATAGCCGTCAAGACCCTCAGGAAGAGTAAGAATCAAGGCTGCCAACCTCTCCTTCAAGAATCGGAAACCCCGCCACAAGCATCGACCATCAAACTTAGCCGCTTTCGAGTCTTAGTCAAAGGTGCCAAATAGAAGCAAACTTCTACACGAACCTCCGATAGTAACTCGCAAGGCCCGAGAAGTCGCGCACTGGCCGGAGTAGTAGGTCTAGGCCAACTCCTGACTGCCTCGATCTTGGCCGTATCCACCCGAATACCATCAGCCCCTACAATATGCCCAAGAAATGCCACCGAAGCCAACCAAAACTCACATTTGGAAAACTTGGCGTATAACTGCTGGTCCTGGAGAACTCTCAGCACAGTCCTCAAATGCTCCGCATGCTCCTGCTCTGAGCGGGAATAAACCAAGATGTCATCAATGAATACTATCACAAACGTATCCAAAAATGGCTTGAACACTCGGTTCATCAAATCCATAAATACCGCCGGAGCATTGGTCAAACCGAAAGACATAACCCTGAACTCATAGTGCCCGTACCGGGTCCGGAATGCAGTCCTAGGGACATCCGCCTATCTAACTCGAACCTGATGATAGCCCGATCGTAGATCAATCTTGGAGAAACATCTCACACCCTGCAACTGATCGAACAAATCATCAATCCTGGGAAGGGGGTATCTGTTCTTAATAGTCACCTTGTTCAGCTGCCTGTAATCAACACACATGCGCAGCGTCCCGTCCTTCTTCTTCACGAACAATACCGGCGCTCCCCAGGGAGAAACACTAGGCCTGATGAAGCCCTTCTCCAGCAAATCTCTCAGCTGGTCCTTCAACTCTCTCAACTCGGCAGGTGCCGTTCAGATGGCGGAATGGAAATAGCCGAGTGTCCGGCAAAGACATCGACATTTAAACTCTATCTCCTCTCGGGAGGATACCCGAGGTCATCCGAAACACATCCGGGAACTCACGACTCATCGAATCGATCGAAAATCTGGTACCGCAGCCTCAGTATCAAACACCCGAATGAGATGGTAGATATACCCCTTCTGCACCATCTTCCTAGCCTTGAGGTAGGAAATAAACCTACCCCTCGGCGACACAGTGTTCCCCTCTCACTCAATAACCGGCTCCCCGGGAAACTGGAACCGTACCAACCTCGCCCTGCAGTCCACATTGGCGTAGCAAGAAGCTAGCCAATCCATACCCATAATCAGATCGAAATCGGTCATATCCAACTCTATCAAGTTTGGTCCGACGACTGCATAAAGTCACTGGGCAAGCCCTATATACCCGCCGAGCTACCATCGAATCACCCACTGGCGTAGCTACCTCGAAAGGGTCTATGGACTCAGGCTCTATCCCTATCCTACTAGCAATAAGGGGAGATATATAGGACATAGTAGAACCCGGATCTATCAAGGCATACACGTCGCAACATGAAACTGATAAAATACATGTGACAACATCAGGTGACGCCTCCTGGTCCTGTCGGCTGGACAAGGCATAAATGCGGTTCTGAGGACCGCTAAAACTAGGACCCCTGCCATGACCTCTGCCGCGACCTGCTGGTCCCTGAGAACCCTGCTCTCCGGGGCGAGTAACCGTAGGTGAAGAAGACCCGGCGAAAGACCCTGCAGGCTGACCCCTACCATCTGCGCTGCCTCTGGTCGGGTAGACTCTCGCATAGTGACCCTGCTGGCCGCAAGTTTAGCAAACTCCCGAGGTAGTATCACAACTCCCAGAATGGAATCTACCACATCGGACACACTGAGAGGACCTAGATCGGTTAGCACCTCTGCTACCCTGGAAGTCCGAAGTCCTGGGGCCCTGATCTGCCCCCGAATACCCTGGCTGTCCTGAAGACGGTGTAGGAGTGCTCTGAGCTGGCTGTGGTGCAAATCTAGACTGCTGCTGAGGTCGTCCACCCCGAGAGCTACCAAAAGATCCTGCCGTCCTGGCCTTCTTCTGCTGTTGATATCTTTCGACCCGTCGGCCTCTACGCTCCTCGCATCCAAGCGCATGAGTCTGCATGCGGGCAGTGTCCATGCCCGGCTGAAGAGCCACACCTGAGCAAGACTCTGCCAAGTAGTCATCTAGTCCCGTAACGTAGCGGTGCACTCGTTCCTCCATATCTGCTACTAACACAGGGACATATCGAGCCAACGAATCGAACTCAACGTTGTACTCCCGAACTGTGCGCCCTCTCTGTCTCAGCATCAAAAATCTGTCGGCCCGTGCCCTCCTCATCTGCGGAGGCAAGAAATGAGTGAGAAATGCCTCTGAGAACTCGTCCCATACTGCTGGAGGCGCATGCTCTCCCCGGGATAGCTCCCACGAATCAAACGATCGATCAGTATCACGCACCGATGCGAACCAAGATCACGGACTCGGTCTCGAAGCCTTGATCACTCGCATGATCCAGAGTCGCTCGGATGAACTCTGCGGATCATCCTCGTGCCTCGACCAGTAACTCGCGCTACAACTCAGAAAATCCCGTAGCCTCAAACTATCCGACCTCGGGTGAACCACGGGTACTGCTGGAACTGGAACTGCTGCATCCAGCCTATCCTCATGTCTGGCCACAATCCTGGCTAGTAACTGGGCCATCTCTCTGTAACCCATCTCCTCTGCTCCAGGCTGTGGGACTGGAGGCGCAGGTATTGTGGTCTCATCGACCATCGCTGCGCTCTAAACCTCTTTGGGCTGGCGGCGTCGTGGAACTCGCCGCCCGAGGTATCGCCGGGTATAGATCGGGCACAGGCCTCGTGGCCCTCTGTGTCCTACTAACAGCTCCCTCGGCTACCTTGCCCTTCTGGGCCCGGGTTGCCTAGCGCGAAGGCATAACTGGTACAGAAAAGGAATACGTTAGAGGGGTCCAACTTATAACATATCTCTAAGGCACGATCTCAGAGTGAGAAGAATGGAAACCAATCCTAAATATCCTATAGCCTCCTGATTATTGGTGTGGTGCACAACACACCGATAATCAAGACTCTACTAGATACGGTCTGTAGACACTTTCCGAGGATTAACTGCTCTGATACCACTTTTGTCACGACCCGATCCCGGGCACCCAAGTAGACATACATCAGAGTAATCAGCGGAATAATAAATCAAGACATGAAACAAATGTAAAATGTAACACAGTTTGTCTGAGAAAAAATTGCCTTTCGGCATATATATATGTACCAAGTCTGGCAGTTACATCCCAACTTTACAACAGGACTACAGACCTCTAGGAATGTAAACAACTATGGCGGGACAGGGCCCCGCCATACCCTGAATGTACAAAATATCTACAATACCAGGGAGAGTTGTACCAAAAGTCGAGCCTCCGGAGAAATGGAGCTCCTGACACCAGAGTAAGGATCCTAAGAATGAGGATCTACCACCTGCTTCCCTTTACCTGCGGCATGAACGCAGCCCCCCGAAGGAGGTCGATAACAGTACCAAGTATGTGAAACTGTAAAGTACTTTAAATGAAATCATATCATTTTAAAACCAAGTTTACAAATATGTACGAAACAACCAATGTAACCGCACAACATAACCAAAAGCAAAATAGATATAACATAACTGGTCTTTTCTAGGCCGCTAATGATCGAAGCAAGGCCAATCGCCCATAGTATCATTATGCGAGCCTAATCCTGGAACTCCCGCAGTCCGCATAGGTCACACACGCACTGCATGAGGTATTCTCGTGACGGGTAGCTAACCCGCGGTATCCTCCTCGACTCCCGCACCGCATAGTCACATAGACCGCGTAGTCACATTGCATCGCGTGAGGCATTCCTCGACGGATAATACACCCAGAATGATCAATCCTGGAACTCCCGCAGCTCCGCATAGTCACACAGACCGCATAGGCCGTATAGACCCGCATCAAGGGTGGCAAGTCCTCGGTATAACAAGTCAAGGGGGTATGTGATATAATAACAGTACAACGGGATTAACGTTTAACAACGTAAGCACAACAAGAATAACCCCCTTACACAACATCACAAGACACTAACACACGTAGCATCATAACATGTTTATTTATCAAACCATCTTACTATACTTCTCAGAAATCAATACAAGACTTTCATAAACAAATAAGTAAACCGTTCCTTTTATCTTTCTTAAGTCGTTACACCTAACTTCCCATAAAGTCAATATAACTCTTTAAGCTTTTAAAACCAAGTATTACTTTTCTTTCAAAAAATGATTCATAATTCTTTTGAAATACTTCAAGATTGTTATTATTTAAAACTCAAGTCAAAAGACATCAGAGTAAAACCAGTTTTAGTTAACACACGTACGTCTACCGTACTATATATATATCAAAAATATCATGCTCAAGAGGATAGGAAGAATCACATACCTCCTCGGCGAAATCCACCTGCCAAGTCGAATATGTCGCGTGCAGAGTATCAACCTATAATAGTCAAATACGTCTATCAACGTCTAGACTATTCTGTAGAATATTCTAAGCAGAGGGTTCTTAATTCTACGGAAAATTGGGCAGCACTTCCCTACCCGTCAAACTACTCAAGTCATCAGAAACACACCTATGTAAGTCTGATTCAATTGCTCTTTTATACCATCCTTCTAGTTATCTTATACTCATTTATATACTACTACAGTATGTAATCTCCAATTACAATAGAAGGACAAGATATTTACCTCGACAAGCCCAAAATTATCCAAGATAAATGTCGATCCTGAGCAAGGTTTAGCTCCTATTCTGTACGCTCCGATAGCTCCAAGAAACCCTTAGAAGTTCCCAAACAACTTCTACTTAATACTTCAACCAACTATGAAGATTTTCCTTAGGGTTTCGTTTTGTGACTAATGGATATAAGGTAGTATTTCTGGGCTTTTAGTATAGAGGTGACTTTGGAATACTACAAGGTATTTGTCTAACGTATTTTGGGATAGTAACAATACTTGGAGAATATTTTTCTACCAAGGGGTTGGGACGAAACTACGAGGAAGGGGAAGGGGGGTGTTTCGGACGAAAACACTAGGCAAGGGGGGAGAGGACTTGGACGAGAATACTACTAGAGGGGGAGGGATTTTTTGGAGACTTGGAAAATGTTTTTGTGGATGAAGAAGTCTTGCACAAGAGGGGGGTATTTATAGAACCACCAAGGGCCAAGATTAAAACAAATAGAGGGTGTAGATTTGGTAGCTTGTTCAAGTGAAATCTTCCACCAAGTGTCCACCACAATGTTGGGACATATGTCCACCACAACATTGAGACATATGTCCCCCACAACAATGAGCCATGTGGCCCTCCACTAGGCTCACAAAACCATCCAAAAATACCTACCCCCACTACCCAAAAATATCTTGCAAGACTTGACCATTTGACTTGTCCACTAGGCCACCATTTCGTCCAACCCATGCCAACTAAGGGTGACACATGTCTCCCTCCTATTGGTCCAAAATATTTCATCTCTCGGAAAAATCCGTAATCGGTTAAAATATTAAAAACGTAGAATTTCCTTCACAAGGTTCGGAATCTTTTCCGTCGAAAGTTTATAATTTCATTCTTAACCTAATTAGGGTTTGAATAATCGTACGTACGTCCTCGCATACATACTCTGGAAGTACGGGGTATAACAGTGAGTTACCTGAAGGTGTAGGGAATAAGTGAGGATACTTCTTCATCATGTCCTCATCTGCTTCCCATGTCATTTCCTCTCTGTTCTCGTTCTGCCATAAGACCTTAACGGAAGCCATATCCTTTGTCCGCAGTCGCCTAACCTGAAGATCGAGTATCGCTATGGGACTCTCCTCATACGATAACCCTTCTGTCACCTGGATGTCACAAATCGGGTGCACTCTATATGGATCTCTGATACACCTCCTCAACATAGAATCATGAAAAACTGGATGTACTGCCTCCAGATCGGACGGCAGATCCAACTCATAGGCAACCTTGCCTACCCTACGGACAATCTGATAAGGCCCAATGTACCTTAGGCCGAGTTTCCCCTTCTTCCCAAACCTCATCACACCCTTCATGGGTGACACCTTCAGGAAAACCTAATCAATCTCAAACTCCAAGTGTCGACGCCGATTATTCAGATACGACTTGCCGACTCGGCCGACAATAACCGCTCCTGGATAAGCATCACCTTATCCACCGCCTGCTGAATCAAGTCCGGCCCGACTAACTGAACTTCGCCCACATCAAACCAGCCTATCGGTGACCTGCACTTCCTCCCATACAAGGCCTCATAAGGCGTCATCTGGATACTAGAATGGTAGCTGTTATTATACGCAAACTCCACTAGAGGCAAATGATCCTCCCAGCTACCCCTGAAATCAATAACATAGGCCCGCAGCATATCCTCAAGTGTCTGGATAGTACGCTCTGCCTGTCCGTCGGTCTGAGGATGAAATGCAGAACTGAGGCTCACCTGCGTCCCTAATCCCCTCTAGAAAGACCTCCAAAAATTAGCCGTAAACTGGGCTCCTCTGTCCGATATAATAGATATAGTGTCACGACCCGACCCCAAGCCCCCGACTAGTGCCCTACCTGGGCACCCCTTTCAGGTATACATCAGAGAATAGCAGCGGAGCATCCACAACTCATAAAATAAAAAAACCATACTTAGATAGTAGACATCAACAGGCTAGCCGATAAGGCCACCTTTCGTAACATATACATACAAAATTAAAATAGTACATCTCTGTTCTTACAAACCCAATCCACAAATGTGACTACAGACCTCTAAGAATAACAACTGTGGCGGGACAGGGCCCTGTCATACCCCTGAATGTACAACAACCGACAATACCAGGGATAAGCCTCCGAAGTAAAGGAGCTTCTCAACAGCTGAACAGTGATCCTAAGGGTGAGGATCAACAACCTGTATACTCTACCTGCGGCATGAACGCAGCCCCCCGAAGGAGGTCAGTACAACATGTACCAAATATGTGAAACTGAAAGCACTGTAGTGAAATCATAAGTTTAAAATAAAACTGGAGACATGTATGATAACTCATAAAACAGTACACTGTGCCTTACTAACAATGAGAGTAAACAAGAGTATACTTTACTGCATAAAAATAGGAGGCTCATGATCAAAGCAGGGCCACCCGCCCGCAGTATCATTAAGCAATCCTACTCCTGGACTATTTCACCCGCAAGGGTCGTATGGACCCGCATGAGGTATTCTCGTGATGCATCGTATCCGCCCGCATAGGTCGTGTAGACCCGCATGAGGTATTCCTCGCATAGGACTGGTCCGCCCCGCATGGGACTATTTCACCTGCATAAGCCCTTTCAGACCCGCATGAGGTATTCCTCGCATCATGGGTAGCAAATCCACGGAATATGCAAATGCCACAAACCCGGGGAATGACCCCGTAATGCACAATATATCCCTAGCACAACCGGCTATCATACATAACATAAGCACTACCGGTTTATCATACATAACATAAGCACTACCGGCTTATCATACCTTACATAAGCAAGTTAAGAAATCCCCCTAACTTCTTATTAGTCTTATTCATATACACTCTCATTTTAGTTTACTTAAGGCACTAACATGTCATTATAAAATTCAGGAATTTAACTCAAAGTACTACGTACTTCTATTCTTTTAAAAATGACTCTTTTTCATATAAAACTTCCAAGATACTAATAACCGTAGTATCAAGTCATAACTACCTATCAAGACAAGTCACAATACCATTTAGAAATACATTTATAGGCTTCTAAATCAAGTGACTTTTTTCTTTTAAAACTTTAAGCAATTGATGCCTTTAAATCAATTTGCCTTTCATTATTTCAAGCCATTTATCATACTTAAATTACTTAGAGTAAACCTGTTACACCAAGTAAGTCCTGGACATGTATAAGAGAAAGTACGTAAGGAACACAAGACTTGAAATTGGTACGAAAGGAAGAATTGTTTTTCCGACGGAAAATCTTCCGAACGTTGGAAAGTAAAAATGTTCGTTGAGGAGAATTAGATTCTCAAAATGCATTATTTGAAGAGTATGGAACTTATTAACATTATGGAAATTTATTTTTACGTATTTGGTCATGTGGGGCCCACCCGAGGAATTTTACGTTTTGTGGGGCCCACGAGGGTTACGAAATTTTATGGATGAATGAGAAGGCGACACGTGGCACCTCCCCCCACTATGGTCTTGGACGAAATTAATGCTAGGGTAAAATGGTCATTGACCATCAAGGAAGATAAGTCTTCAAAGCTTGAGTTTATTGACTAGTCGAACTCATTCACTCGCCAATTAATTAATTGCTCTTCATCCTAGCCCACAAGTGTTATAATCTAAGCCATCCATTGTGTTATATATACTAAACTAGTGCAATACTAGCTCTTCAACTCTTAGAATTATTTCACAACATTTTCTTGTTGCTAATGAAGCTCTCGGTTTTGACATTTTTTCCACAAGAAAAATTTGTAGTTTTGATCTATTATTCACAAGACTTTAACCCAAGGTCCCTAAGGGTATTGTAAGGATATCTCAATAGAAATATTGCGGAAAAATGACGTTTTCACGTTAGTCGCAAGGCGAAAACCTAAGTAGTTTTCCTAGTTTTGGATTGGAAATGGAAGAGAAGTTGGTTGTGAACTTCTAAGGGATTAAAATAGCGGATTGGAACATAAAGGAAAGGAGCTAAAAATTGCTAAGGAGCGACTTTGAATCTTGGAAATTTTAAGGGCTTGTAAAGGTATAAATCTTGTCGTTTTAGCAATTAAAGTTTACTTATTATTGTAGCTATGGATATTAGCAAGCATGAGATGTATATATTATGAAGTTGATAAGGGTTATGGATATTGGAACCCTAATCCGAAAACTAGCATGTTTAGCCTTAAGATTACAATTCAAGTTGATTATTAGTATAAGTTGTCACATGTTATATAAAGAAGGAAATTGTAGTTGTTGAAGTTGTTTATGACTATATAACATGTTTGACCTAAGAACTTGGATTGGAAAATAATTGGAAAAGAACTTTGTGTTGTTGAATAAGTTAGCCGAGAATGGCTTTGGATATTAAACTACTTGGTATGAATTGTGGGGCAGAATTTTACACGTATTGTAAGGCGTGTAATCCCTTTTTGATTGGTTAGTATGTTGAGCCTTAAATTTGGCATGTTTGGTTATTGAATTCGGCCTTGAAAAAGGTGGCAAAGTATGTAGAAACAAAGGAAGTGCTGCCCAATTTTCCGTAGAATAAGAGACCGCTTACTTAGTATTATTCTACGTTAGAAGCTAGAAATTGATTGTCATGTTGTGAGCATTATAGGTTGACACTTCTACGTACGGCGTATTCGGCTTAGCTTGTGGATTTAGCCGAAAAGGTATGTGAACTATCTCCTCTTCTAGCATGATTCCGTATGGTAAATAAAGTATGTCTTACTCCTTAAATGATCCATTCCTTGGTTGTACTTGGATTGCCTAATATAGAATTTGTTCTACGTACTTCCTTGAGTGTACTTTGATGTTTAAATAGTAAGTTGTTATAATCCATTTCCTTAATGAAGTTTGGATTGTCAAAGGTGAAAGTATTTTACGTAAAGTACATAGAGTCTTGAAAAGGAAGTAGTTTCCAAATCTTTTGGATAGTTCCTTAGTTGCAAAACCTAAAGGTTGTTATAATGACTTTAGGGGAGTCAAAAGAGTGATTTACGTAAGTGATTTAAGAGAGGAGTAATGACATGATTTAAGAGAAGTAACTTGTTTTAAAGGTGTGAGTTACTTGAGGTTTAAAAGTAGAAGAAACTTGATTTCTAAAGATTAAGAGACTTGAAGTATTTTGAAAGTTAAGAAACTTTATTTGTAAGTATGTGATACTTGGTTTTAAAAGTGTAAGTCTCTTGGATATAAAAAGGAATAAATTGGTCTAAAACCATAAAGGGTTATAACGGCTTTATGGGATGTTTGTTATAACAGCTTTATGGAAGGTTAAGAAAGTTGTCTATTTTGATTAATGGGCATAAATTGCCTAGATTGTGAAAATTTGAAGTTACTTGATTTCAAGCTTTGAAATGAGTTTCTAAAAGTATAGTAACTTACTTTGAAAAATAGACATGTCTTGATACTACGGGTGTTAGTATCTTGGGAGTTTACATAAAAAGGAGTCTTTTGAAAAGAATGTACGTACGTAGTTGTCACGACCCGACCCCGGGCCGCGACTGGTGCCCTACCTGGGCACCCTTATAATCATACAACATAATAAACTGCGGAAGATAAATAACACTTTTTTTTTTTAAACTAAGGCCAAGCCGATAAGGCTGCCATAACATAAAAATTACCCGAAAGGGTCTACACTGTTTAACATGTAAAAACAACTCTAGCCAGTCCAGCCCACAGATGAATACAGACCTCTAAGATTTGAACAAATACTATGACGGGACAAGGCCCCGCCGTACCCCTGAATATACATAGCCATGACAACTCCGGAACATTGGAGCCATCTCAAAATGTTGAACCAGGATCCTAAGCTCGTGGATCCACAATCAGTACCTAAACATGCGGACATTTAACGCAGCGAAGGGGTCGCATAACAGGTACAGAATATGGAACGGAAAATAAGGTACAGTAAACAAATCATAACTGTACAAAAGAATGACAGGGGCAAGTATAAAAAGGGTACATACCAGATCCTACCGTGTCATTACCATCTCGTGAACTTAATCGTACCTTATTATCTTTTCCCATTTTTCAATAAAAGTTATAGTCACTTTCTTACGTACATACTTAGGAAAAATCGTCAAGTTCATTACCATATAACTTACTTATCTTTCATAACATAATCCGGCCCTTTATGGAGGGACGCATATACTACCCGGCCCAATCTGGGACGCGATCAAGTCACACAAATATCAAAGCGTGCCCGTGGAATTCCTTCCTCACTGCCGGCAGTCTATAACATAAATCATACTCATGTGACACGCCCGTGGCATCCTACCTCACTGTCGGCGTACACATATACAATACATATATATATACCTCCTGCCCGTGGAATCCTCCATCACTGCCGGCAGCCGTAGGTGTAACATATAACCAGGTGACACGCCCGTGGCATCCTACCTCACTGTCAGCGTACACGTATACAATATATATATATATATATATATATATATATTTATATATATATATATATATATTGTTACACCCCGTAATTACAGGACATGTTTTAAGAACGTAAGTTAGAACTCACAAGTGTTAAGATTTGAGACTTGTAAAAATTTATCGGAAATTATGGAATTGTCGGAAAATGTATTATTTTGACGAATGGGCGGGCGACACGTGTCACCCCCCTTTTGTGATGCCTTGGTCGAATTGTGCAAGGGCAAGAAGGTCATTGGACCTTTGTTGCAAGACAAGTCTTGCAACTTGTGAGCATGAGAATGTTGACTAAGTCAAAGGTCAATTAGTCTTGATATTTTGTAAGACTTCATCTAAACCACCCATTTGGTTACATCTTAACCCTCCATGTCCCTTTATTATACTACTAGTAGCAAGAGAGAGCCAATACTTAGCCATATTTCACAAGAATTTGAAGAACTCATTGGAGAAGCTCTCGGGTTCCATCCATTTGAAAAGGAAAAAAATGTGTTTCTTGTCCATTTAACTCCACACTTTAAACCAAGGTTCTTATGTGTATTGTAAACATATCTCAATAGAAAAATCTTGGAAAAAGATAGTTTACGGGTTAGTCGCAAAACGAAAACCTAGTTGTCTTTCTAGGTTTTGTTTGTAGATTTGAGGGTTATTTGTTGGTGTTGTTCTAAGGGTATCAACAAGCGGATTGAAGTGTCTTGGAGAGGCTCTAAACTACTAAGGAGCGACTTCGGATTGGAGTTGGATTAAGGTTCATTGAGGTATAATCTTGTCTTTTAAAGGTGTTACAAGATTATATGTTTATATTGTTGTTGTTAGCTCTACATGTTGTTAGCATGAAGTTGATATGTTGAAGTTTATAAGTATTATGGATTGCTTGTAGCTTAAATCCGAAATGTAATACAAGCCACTTGAATTGGATTACTAATTGGTCGTTTATTTGAAATCGTCGCATGTTACTTACTTGAAGATTATGGTTGTTATAATCAAATGCGACTTGATATCATGTATGCTACCAATTTGGATTGAAATGGAAATTGGATAAGAATTGGTATTGTTGAACTCAATATGGCCGAATTTGGACTTGTAGTTTGTATTAGTTTGTTATCGTTTGTGGGGCGGAATTTTACACGTATAGTAGGCGTGTAATCCCCTATTGATTAATTGCTTTGATGTGCCTTAAATGTGGCGTGTTTGGTTATTGTTTTTCGGCCTTGAAAAAGGTGGCAAAGTTAGTAAAAACAAAGGAGGTGCTGTCTGATTTTCCGTAGGATTTAGCGACTTGACACTTATAATATTCTACGTTTGAAGTAAGGCCTTAATAGACATATTATGAATATTATAGGTTGACATTCTATGGGCGGGACTTTGTACTTGGCAAGTGGTTTGACCCGGCGAGGTATGTAGAACTTTTCCTATCCTTTGAGCATGACTAGTTACGCGTATATAGTACGATAGACGTATAAGATCTTGATATCCTTTACTAGTTTATTGAATGGCCAAATTGGGTGAGTTAGGGGATTAACTCGCTTCTTTGAAGGTATTAAGGATGTCTTAAGTTTTATTAAAGTTAAGGGACTTGAAGAGTTTTAAAGTATGTGATACTTGTTTCGTTTTAAACGTATAAGTCCTTTGGATAGGAAATTGTATTTGACTAAGGTATAAAGTGAATATAACGACTTTATGGGAAGTTGGTTATATTGGCTTTAGGGAAAGATAAATGGCTTGATTTACTGAAAGGCAATTCGATTTTAAGGCATCAATTGCCTAAGGTTTTATAAGAAAAGGAGTCACTTGATTTAGAAATTTAACTTTATTTCTAAGGGTGTTGTGACTCGCCTTGAAATGTAATTTGGACTTGATACTAGGATTAATAGTATCTTGGAAGTTTTCTACTAAAAAGAGTCATTTGTTTTAAAGAGTAGAAGTACGTAGTACTTGGGTTAAATTCCCGGATTTTTATAAAAGACATGTTAGTGCCTTAGATATACTAAAATGAGAGTGTATGTATAACAAGAATAATAAGAAGTTAGGGGATTTCTTAACTTGCTTATGGATTGTGTGATAGCCGGATTTGTGCTAGTGATACATTATTCGTTGCGGGGTCATTCCCCGGGTTTGTGGCATTGCATATTTCCGTGGATTTGCTACCCACGATGCGAGGAATACCTCATGCGAGTCCGTACGGGCTTATGCGGGTGAAATAGTCTCATGCGGACGGGTCCAGCCTATGCGAGGAATACCTCATGCGAGTCCGTAAGGGCTTATGCGGGTGAAATAGTCCTATGCGAGGAATACCTCACGCGGGTCCACGTGGCCTATGCGGGTGAAATAGTCCCAGGAGTAGGATTGCTTGATGTTACTGCGGACGGGTGGTCCTGCTTTGATCATGAGCTTCCTATTTTATATTGTAAAGATACTACTATTTACTCTCATTGTTAGTAAGGCACAATGTACTGTAATTTGATTATCATACATGTCTCCGGCTTTGATTTAGACTTATGATGTAACTACAGTATTTTCCAGTTTTACATACTTGGTACATATTGTGTACTGACCCCCTTCCTCGGGGGCTGCATTCATGCCGCAGGAAAGGGTAAACAGGTGGCGGGTCCACATTCTTAGGATCACTTATCAGACGTCAGAAGCTCCATTTATCCGGAGGCTTGTCTCTTTTGGGTACAGTCTTTTCCCTGGTGTTGTAGTTTTTGTGTACATTCAGGGGTATGGCGCCTCGTCCCGCCACGCTTATTATTCCTGAGAGGTCTGTATTCACATATGTGGTTGGGTCAGAAGAATCGATGTTGTCAGATTGTACTTTTGATTTTGTTATATATATATTGGAAGGCGGCCTTATCGGCTAGCCTGGGATGTTTTATTGTTACACATGTGTTTATGTTGTGTATGTTCCGCTGCTATTCTCTGATGTATACCTGAATATGGTGCCCAGGTAGGGCACCAGTCGTGACCCGGGGTCGGGTCGTGACAAAAGTGGTATCATAGCAGTTAGTCCTAGAGCCGACAGTTTGCGGATAAGGGATTTTCTGGGATGTCATCCACCTGAGTTTTATGGTTCGAGGTCTGATGAGGATCCGCAGGAGTTCATTCGGCAGCTACAACGGACCATGCAGGTTCTTAGGGCTTCAGAGACATAGTCTGTTACGCTAGCCTCTTACCGATTGCACGATATTGCGTTGAACTGGTTTGAGTCGTGGTTGCTTTCGAGAGGTGATGATGCTCTTCCAGCTGTTTGGGAGGAGTTTACAGAGGCCTTCATGGATCACTTTTTGCCTCCCGAGATGAGGAGAGCCCGGGTAGACAGATTCTTGACCTTGAGGCAGAACGGGAGGACTGTTAGGGAGTACAGCCTGGAGTTTGACTCCTTGGCCAGGCATGCTCACACTATTGTAGCTGACATGGCGGATAGAGTTCATCGATATGTGATGGGGCTAGACCGTCATATGATTACAGCATGCTTGGGGGTGGCTCTTCAGCCCGGTATGGACATTGCTAGGATGCAGGCCTATGCACAGGGGATAGAGGATAGAGAGAGGGAGGACCAGATTGACGCAGGCCAGCCCAAGAGGCTGTGACATCGTGGTCTCGTGGCGCTTCGAGGCGACAAATTTCGCAGCAGACTGGGTCCACTTTCCAGCCCGCACAGAGTCCTCCGTCTCGGTTTTCTGGCAGGAGGTCTGATTAGCAAGGTCATTCAGAGCGGTCGGGCTCCAGGCTTCTGGTTTCTGGAGGCAGAGATCCTCGCCGATCGAGACCACCCACACCTCGGTGTGCTCGATGCGGTAGATCTCACCCAGGCGAGTGTCGTGTTCCTGCAGGAGGTTGTTACTCTTGTGGCCAGCTGGGCCACTTGAAGAGGGATTGTCCGTCTAGAGGCAGCATGGGTGGTACAACACAGCCGACGGGATCAGTTGTTAGGTCTTCTTCTCCTTCTGTGGTTATGCGCCCCGGAGGGCAGGGTACTCACGGACAGGCAGGCCGCGGTAGAGGTCGTGGTGGTGGTTCCAGTTCTAGCGGTCCACAGAACCGCATATATTCTCTAGCCAGCCGCCAGGATCAGGAGGCTTCCCCTGACGTCATCACAGGTACATTATTGATTTCAGAATGTGATGTTTATGCTTTGATAGATCCAGGTTCTACCTTGTCCTATGTGTCCCTCTTATTGCGGGTAGAATCGGGATAGAGCCGGTGTCGATAGAGCCGTTTGAGGTAGCTACGCCAGTGGGTGATTCGGTGTTAGCTGAGCGGGTGTATAGAGGTTGTCCGGTATTTATTTTTACAGTCGTCAGACCCTTGCAGACTTGATAGAGCTGGAGATGACATATTTTGATGTTATTATGGGTATGGACTGGTTGGCTTCTTGTTATGCCAACGTTGATTGTAGGGACAGGTTGGTTCGGTTCCGGTTTCCTGGCGAGCCAGTTATCGAGTGGAAGGGCAACACACGCCGGTAGGGTAGGTTTATTTCTTACCTCAAGGCTAGGAAGATGGTGCAGAAAGGGTACATCTATCATCTAGTTCGGGTATTTGATACAGAGGCTGAGGTGCCAGTTCTTCAGTCAGTGCCAGTGGTTAGGGAGTTTCCAGATGTGTTCCCAGATGATCTTCCGGGTATCCCTCCTGAGAGGGAGATTGAGTTTTGTATTGACACGTTGCCAGACACTCGACCTATTTTCATTCCGCCATACAGGATGACACCTGCTGAGTTGAGGGAGCTGAAGGACCAGCTGAAAGACTTGCTGGAGAAAGGATTTATTAAGCCTAGTGTATCTCCCTGGGGAGCGCCGGTGTTATTCGTGAAGAAGAAGGATGGGACGCTGCGTATGTGTGTTGACACGGTGAATAAGGTAACCATTAAGAATAGGTACCCCCTCCCCAGGATTGATGATTTGTTTGACCAGTTGCAGGGTGTGAGGTGTTTCTCCAAGATAGACCTTGTTATACCCCGTAGTTGCAGAGTATGTATGTGAGGACGTACGTACGAGAGTACGGCAGAAATTTTGAAAAGAAAGAAAGATGTGAGTTTTCGACGGAAAAGTTTCCGGTAATTTGTGAAGAAAAAGGTTCGTTAATGGGAATTGGATTCCCAGATTTGGTATTTGGACTTCATAGATTATATTAGAATTTTGAGATTTTATTTTCTAAATGGTCACGTGGCCCACGGAGAAATTTACTGCTTACAAGCACGCTTTGTTTTGAGATTTCCTATTTTGGATATTTTCAAGACGAAATATTCGCAAATCGGGCGACACGTGTCACCCCATGGCACCCGCCGAATTATCTTTGTGCACAACACTTGCCAGAGTCATTTCTCGACTAAACGCTTTACATAACTTGCGAGGGAAAATTCCGGCTATGTCGCTTTGTATTTTTGCGATTTTTCCGAGCGACGAACATTTTGGGCCAACGAGGGTGACACTTGTCACCCTCAAGTGACGGTAGGCAAGCGGGGACGTCTTCCTCCTTATTTCAGGCCTTGTTTTGGCCTTGTTTGGTGCATTGTTTTGTGGCATGTTTTGTGGAGTAGGGGTTAGGGTGCACTTGGCTTGATCTTGGCCTTACACTTGCCTTGCACATGGCTTGATCTTGTCCATTGGTTGGCCATTGGCTTCCCTATAAATACCCCTCCCTTTGATGAAGACTTCATCATCCAAATGTGTTCTAAGTCTTGAAATCTCCCTCCCTTTCTAGTTGTTCTCGCCCCAAGCCTCTCCCTCCCCTTGAGTGGCCTTGTGGCCAAGAGCCTCCTCCCTCGAGGTGCTAGTGGGTACCCCCTAGCCAAGTTGTTTTCGTATAATACCCCCCTTTTGTGGTATAGAAATACTCTCCTAGTATTGTTATAATGCCCAAAATACCTTAGCCTTTACCTTGTAGTATTTCAAAAGTTACCTCTATACGTAGAGCCCGGAAATACTACCTTTGTCCTTTTAGTCTCAAACTGAAACCCTAAGGAAATCTTCATAGTTGGTCAAGTATTTGAGTAGAAGTTGGTTAGAAATTCTAAGGGTTGTTTGGAGTGGTTTGGAGCGCACTGAGTCGAGCTAAACCTTGCTCAGATCGACATTATAACTTGGATAATTTTGGGCTTGTCGAGGTAAATATTCTTGTCCCCTTATTGTAATTGGAGATTACATGTTGTAGGATTATATAGTTGAAGTATACTATATATAGAATGAACATAGCTTGCAATGTCTTTTGACTTAAGCTGAATTTAAAGAAAAGAATCAATCTGTAATTACATAGATCAGACATACAGAGACTTGTGTAGCATTCTTTGATAGTAGAATTGTATACGTCCGGTTAGACGTATAACCCCCGTTGGCTTGGTAGCCGCCTGCTGAGGAGGAGATTTTACGCCGCCATGTGGAGTCGCCGAATTTTCTCAGAGAATATGGAACCGTGCGGTTAGAAGTTAATAGACGTTTGTGGCCTTATAGGTGGAAGTACTGCGAGTAGCGTATTCTACTTGAAGAGTGGAACGGCTAGCCAGGTTACAGTATTGTGGAGCGTTTTTGTTATACCCCGTATTTTCAGAGTATGTACGTATGGACGTACGTAGAAAATTCGAACTTGAGATAAAGTGCTTGGCCGAAATTATTTTTGTGCACAAGTGCCGAAAAGAGTCATTTTCCTAAACGCTTTCCACGCTTTGTAGAGAAAATTCCGGCTATGTCATTTATTATTTTTACGGATTTTTCCGAGAGACGAAATATTTTGGACCAATTGGAGGGCGACATGTGTCACCCTTAGGTGTCCAAGGTTGACGAAATTTCCTTGGTGGAAGCTTTCAGCTTGCACGCTTTTTTCATCTTTTGTGCCTAAAATGTTTGGTCATTGTTTGTGAGATATTTTGTGGAGTGGATGACCAAGTGGGACCCACACAACACATGGCTTAATCTTCACCTTACACTTGCCTACCACTTGGCTCAATCTTGGCCTTTGAGTGCCCTATAAATACCCCCTTAGTTGATGAGTTATTTCATCCACACTTGAGCAAATTCCTAGACTCAAAACACTCCTCCTCAGTAGTTGTCTCGCCCAACCCCTCCCCTTCGAGTGGCCTTTGGCCGAGAGCAACCCCCAGCCTAGTTGTGCTAGTCGAATTACTACGCACTTGTTAGAGAAATACTCTTCAATTATTGTTATAATACCAAAATACTTTCTCCCACATACCTTGTAGTATTTCCAAAGTACCCTCTATACGAAAAGCCCGGAAAATACTATTATACGTCCCTTTAGCCTCTAAACGAAACCCTAAGGAAAATCTCCATGGTTAGTTGGAGTAGTTTGTAGAAGTTGGTTAGAACTTCTAAGGGTAGTTTGGAGCCGGGTTGAGCGCCTGAGTCGAGCTAAACGATTGCCCAGATCGACTTTTTACTGATAATTATGGGCTTATTGAGGTAAATATCTTGTCCTCTATTGTAATTGGAAATTACATATTGTTAGAATATATAGTTGAAGTATACTATATATAGAATCAACGTAGTTATTGGCAATGTCTTTTGACTTAAGCTCGACAATACTTACTGCAATGTCTCGCGACTTAAGCCTGTATTTAAAGAAGATTATCGAATCAGAATTACTTAGGTTGTATTACAAGAGACTTGTGAAGTAGTACCGTGAGTAGAATTGTACCAGTAGGTTAGATGTATAACCTCGGTTGGCTTGGTAGCCTACTGATAGAGAGGAGATTTACGCCGTCATGTGAGGTGTCACGAATTTTCAGAGAATGTTCTACGAAGAGACCTTATGTTAATAAGCGCCTGTGGCCTTATAGGTGGAAGTACTATGCGTGGCGCGATCTACTTGGCTTAGGAGTAGCCGGTTTGAGGTACTTGAGCGTTTTGCTATTAGTCGATAATCGTCGCGAGGTATGTGAACCTCTTCCTATCTCTTCTAGCATGATATGTGTGAACTATGTAGTACGGTAGACGACGTGTGCTAAATGTATGTGATTGGTTTAAAACATAAAGTGTTATAACGACTTTATGGGAAGTTGGTTATAACTTTATGTTGGTAAGAAAATACATGTGGTTTTTAAAAGGTAATCGATTTGAACTATAACCGCTTGTTATGTGTTAATAAAGAACTTGAAGTATTTCAAAAGATTGTTGAATCATTTTGAAAGAAGAAGTAATACTTGGTTTTTGAAAACTTAAGAGTTATACTAGCTTTATGGGAAGTTAGGTATAACGGCTTAAGAATGTTTTCTTGATTTGAAATCGAATGTGTATCGACAAACCATCGCAGCGTTAATAAAAGGAAATGTTTTGACTAATTAAGTATTATTAAAACCAGAGAAACTTCCATCCGCATGAAGCTAAGATGAGACAAAATGATATTTCCTAGATCATGGTCATGTAATAAGATTGTTATAAACAAGAATATCCTACTCACATATAAGACTTATGTTTCTCGATAGTTTTACGGAGAATTATATTCTCAAATGAATAAGACTATGAACTACGAAACCTTTCTAAAATGAGAAACTTGAACATTGGAAATTAGGCAAACTTGATCATTGGAAAAGAATGTTGCTACTTGATTTTACAAAGAGAAGTAATTGATTTACTTTAAAAGGATAGTCACTCTATTTTATACTACGTATTGTGTGACATCGTGAAAGTAACGATCTTTAAAGAGTTAATGTATGAAGTACTTTGGGGATAAAACCCGATTTTGTTAATCATATAGTAGAAGGTACCTTGTGTGAACAACTTGATTGTATTGGTTTGTGATAGCCTTGTAATACTTTCTTGATTGCGTTGATAAGTAAACGTGTTGGGACGCTACGTGTGTTAGTATCTTGTGATGTTGTGTGAAGGGGTTTCCTGATTGTGCTTATTAACTATCACGTTATGATAGTATTGTGGCATTCATCTCTTGAGATGATTCCGGGTTAAACCGCCTCCGACGCGGGTAGACTCAGCGGTCGATGGACCTATGATTCGAGAATACCTACGCAGTCCCGGCCTATGCGAGCTACGAGAGTTCCGTGTTAGTGTCGCCCTTATGGGCATGCGGTCCATGCGGGCCATGCGGATCGCAAGTCCGGGACGATGCCGGGAGTAGCTACCTCGATGCGGGAATACCTCACGCGGGCCGATGAGATTGGCCTACGCGAGTCGCGGAGTTCCGTGGTTAGACGCAGACATCGATATCGCGGGCAAGTGGCGGCTTTGATCATGTGACGGTCTAGTCGATCTTATGATACGATTCATGACCTTGTTGGTACCGTGGGTATTTAGTAGTCGGCTATGCCTTCGTGACTTACCCCGCATGCTTTATTATGACACAGCGGACCCGTGTTCATGTGTGTTCCTTGGTGCTTTTATATCATGATCACGGCAGCTGGCGGGCGTATTCCACGCACGATTGATGTTGGGCCCGAGACCCATTGTTATACTTGAGTGATGACTTGAGGGCGTGAGTCCCTAACTTGACATGATCGCTGTTGTAAATCGTAGTTTGGTTATCATACATGTCTCCCGCTTTATATGATCGCTATGATTTCATTTACGATGTATTTTCGCCATACTGCACTGGCCAGATCGACCTCCTTCGGGCCGCGTTCATGCCGCAGTTGAGGTACACCGGTCGTTGATCCTAGCTCGTGGTCACAGCGCTTGGGAAGCTCCGTTTCTCCGAGGCTTATCACGTATAGTCCGCCGCCGTAAGTGTTTACATTCGGGGTTTGGGCCCCGCCCCGCCATTGTTGTCGTATCATTCTTAGAGGTCCGTAGTATCGCTGTGGCGGGGTTTGTAAAAAGGATTAAACTGTTCATGTTGAAAAAGTTGCTATTTATATATATACCAAGGTAACCGCTTTTGGTTACCGCTTTTTCTTATTTCACCGTCTTATTACACGTTTCATGTATTGTCTTTATGTTCCGCCGATTACTGATGTATGTCTACTTGGGTGCCCGGTAAGGCACGGCCACGCCCCGAACGGGTCGTGACAAAAGTGGTATCGAGCGCTTAATCCTCTGAAAGTGTCTACGCATCGTATCCGAGAGTCTTGATTATCGGTGTTGTGCACCACGCCAATAATCGTGAGGCTATAGGATATTTAGGATTGGTTTCTATTCTTCTCACTCGAGATCGTGCCTTAGAGCCGTGTTGTAAGTTGGACCTCCGACGAAATTATTTCCTTATCGTTATGCCTCCGCGTAGGCAACCCGCCCGTGAGGGCAAGGCGCCGGCGGAGCTGCGAGTAGAGTTCGAAGGTGGCGAGGCACAGCCCAATCATTACCTAGGTAGTGCTTCATTCGGGAGTTCTGCGACGCCACTAGCCCCGCAGAGTTTAGTTCGGCGCAGCAAAGCCTCATCGCGCCATGATATATGAACCTTCGCCCACGATCGAACAGAGAATTTAGATTGCAAAGAGGCGACCACATTAGCTATAGATTTGGCTACCAGAGAGTATACCGATGTACCGCGAGTCTTGAGGACTATCTAAAAGAGGGTCAGCAAGAGTAATTCTTCGATTAGGCTTGAGCATGGCCTCGTACGCTTATGCGCAGCAGCCGAGACGTGTAGATCGACAGTTAACGGGCGACACCGTAAGAGGCCGAGCAAAGAAGGTCCTTTAGTAACTTTCGAGGCGAGTCGCTCACCGCAGACAGATATGCACCTCCGCCAAGGCAGAGTGGTCTTCCACAGATTTCGGGACGCTCGTGTGTAGGAGTTGGTCGTAACTCTGTGGCTTCCGCTCACAGGATGCACGTCATCCCGGGGAATGTCGCCTTTTAGTTGGTACTTGTTGTACCTGCGGCCGTCAGGGCCATGTGTCGAGAGAGTGTCCTTGTAGGAGGACTTAGCCTTCAGGATTGGTGGGTAGTTCGTCATTTTCCTTAGCTATGCGCCCTACGGGGCAGGTTTGATTAGAACGACTAAGGGGAGTGAAGCAGTAGATATAGATATATCTTTAACCCTCTAGAGGTCAGTATGTGTGATAAGGTGAGTATACCTTAAGTGCTATGTTCTGATAGCGGTGTGTTAGTTGTGTTTAGAATCATGGTGGGTTAACCGAGTAAGATTTTGGGGGATAGAAAAGGTGTGAGCCTTAGAATGTTTACGTAAAGACCTTAGAAGTAAGGCCATCTCAGGTAAAGGTGTAGTATTATGTTTGATCCTTATGGAAGTGCATAGTGCACGTGAGTTATGTTTGGGATAGGTCCCTAGTAGTGTGGAATGAAAGGGGGTAGTTGAGCTAAGAAGACCGCTAGGTTTTCGAAACGTGATTAGTGAGATTGTTCTGGATCGGGGAGCTAGTATTATGCGCGTTGCCGGGTCGGGTTGAGTCCACGCCGCGTCAACCCGCGCATGTTTGGTGCGGGTCGGTTTGTGGTGGTCCCGCCTGGTAGGGTCACGAGGGTGTTAGGCCCAAGTTTAGTTAACCAACAGATTTAACTCGTGGACGATTCGACCGATGAGTCGGACCGAGGAGGTCACCGCCTTGTCTTCTAGCAAAGACCGCTTACTCGCAGCATTGTTTTATCGTAGCGTTGTAAGGTCAAGACGGTGCCTACCTTCACCTTATGTCGCAGTGAAGCCTGTGTGGCTATTTTTCGCCTTCTAAAAGTTTACCAGCAGGTTAAGAACTCGGTGAGTCTCGATCGCATTCGCCTCTGCCAAGACGTGGATTTCGTAGGTAGTCGCGGGATTGTTGTCTCTGTGGAGGAAGTGTTTAAGCTACCATTTCGTGTTCGGATATCGCTTGTGAAGCCTTGTAGGGCGAAGTGTAAATTGGCCGATTGGTTCGATGTTGGCAAGGTTCGCTAGTTGGTTCAGCTTGTTCCAGCAGATCGCTGGATAGTCGCGGCTTGTCTAGAAGAAGTTACGCAGCTCGGATGAGTTGTGCGGATAATCGGCGACGATGCTTAGAGTTCAGTTGACGGTCGGTCTTCTGAAAGTACCACCCCGGTCAGTGACGAGTTTGGAATACAGAGGAACTTAGCCCGAGTTACTTGGGCCTTTCTGAGTTCATGTGAAGAATAGGCCAGTTGCCTATATGTTAGCTTTGCCGTCCGACTTAGAGGCAAGATCGTCCGGCTTTCGTATTGTTATGATCAGGAAAGTATCGAGATCCATCCAGAGTGTTCCCACTTAATGATGACCACGTTAGAGATAGTAGCCCCAAGTTTTGGATACTGAAGCAGTATCGGAAATGTGGTAAGAGTTCGAGTGTACGACATCCTCGTGGATCGTGATGCATCGGTACCATTTGTTGGGTCGTCGGAGCAAGGCTCGCGACAAAGTGACAAAAGTGGTACCATTTGTTGGGTCGCCTGAGAAGGTTAATGCCTCAGGCAAAGTGACAAAGTGGTATCTACGACGAGTAAAGAGAGAAGCGAGCATGTATGGCGAGCATAGATGCGATCATTTCTTTTATAAAGAGAAGGTGCGAAGGAAGTATATTTTAGACCCCGGTGAGAAGTGTGTTGCGATGATGATTACAGGTGTTTCCTCGTGGACTTTGATGTAAGTATTTACGCAGTTGTTTCTGTGGCCAAATGTGGCAGGATTGATTCTCGTAAGTATAGTAGTGAAGACTATACTGGCGCATGTTTTGTTTTGAGACTTAGAAGGAACATTCGGGACGAATGTTTCTAGCGAGGAGAATGTTATACCGTATTTTCGTGAGATGTACGTATGGACGTACGTAGAAAATTCGAACTTGAGATAAAGTGCTTGGCCGAAATTATTTTTGTGCACAAGTGCCGAAAAGAGTCATTTTCCGGCGAAACGTTTCCACAGCTTTTGTAGAGAAAATTCCGGCTATGTCATTTATTATTTTTACGGATTTTTCCGAGAGACGAAATATTTTGGACCAATTGGAGGGCGACATGTGTCACCCTTAGGTGTCCAAGGTTGGACGAAATTTCCTTGGTGGAAGCTTCTAGGCTTGCACGTTTTTTTCATCTTTTGTGCCTAAAATGTTTGGTCAATGTTTGTGAGATATTTTGTGGAGTGGATGACCAAGTGGGACCCACACAACACATGGCTTAATCTTCACCTTACACTTGCCTACCACTTGGCTCAATCTTGGCCTTTGAGTGCCCTATAAATACCCCCTTAGTTGATGAGTTATTTCATCCACACTTGAGCAAATTCCTAGACTCAAAACACTCCCTCCCTTGTAGTTGTCTCGTCCAACCCCTCCCCCGATGAGTGGCCTGCCGAGAGCAACCCCCCCCTAGCCTAGTTGTGCTAGTCGAAATACTACCCCCCTTGGTAGAGAAATACTCTTCAAGTATTGTTATAATACCCAAATACTTTAGCCCAAATACCTTGTAGTATTTCCAAAGTACCCTCTATACGAAAAGCCCGGAAAATACTATTATACGTCCCTTTAGCCTCTAAACGAAACCCTAAGGAAAATCTCCATGGTTAGTTGGAGTAGTTTGTAGAAGTTGGTTAGAACTTCTAAGGGTAGTTTGGAGCGGGTTGAGCGCTGAGTCGAGCTAAACGATTGCCCAGATCGACTTTTACTTGGATAATTATGGGCTTATTGAGGTAAATATCTTGTCCCTCTATTGTAATTGGAAATTACATATTGTTAGAATATATAGTTGAAGTATACTATATAGAACTGAACGTAGTTATTGGCAATGTCTTTTGACTTAAGCTCGAATAATACTTACGAATGTCTTGACTTAAGCTCAGTATTTAAAGAAGATTACCGAATCAGTAATTACTTAGGTTGTATTACAAGAGACTTGTGAAGTAGTACCGTGAGTAGAATTGTACCGTTAGGTTAGATATAACCCCCGGTTGGCTTGGTAGCCACTCGATAGAGGAGGAGATTTACGCCATGTGGAGGCCGCTAATTTTCAGAGAATGTTCTACGAAGAGACCTTATGTTAATAAGCGCTGTGGCCTTATAGGTGGAAGTACTACGTGGCGCGATCTACTTGGCTTAGGAGTAGCCGCGGTTTGAGGTACTGAGCGTTTTGCTATTAGTCGATAATCGTCGCGAGGTATGTGAACCTCTTCCTATCTCTTCTAGCATGATATGTGGAACTATGTAGTACGGTAGACGACGTGTGCTAAATGTATGTGATTGGTTTAAACATAAAGTGTTATAACGACTTTATGGGAAGTTGGTTATAACACTTTATGTTGGTAAGAAAATACATGTGGTTTTTAAAAGGTCTTGATTTGAACTATAAGCGCTTGTTATGTGTTAATAAAGAACTTGAAGTATTTCAAAAGATTGTTGAATCATTTTGAAAGAAGAAGTAATACTTGGTTTTGAAAAACTTAAGAGTTATACTAGCTTTATGGGAAGTTAGGTATAACGGCTTAAGAATGTTTTACTGATTTCGGAAATCAGAATGTGTATCGACAAACCACTCAGCGTTAATAAAAGGAAATGTTTTGACTAATTAAGTATTATTAAAACCAGTAGAAACTTCCATCTGCATAGAAGCTAAGATGAGACAAAATGATATTTCCTAGATCATGGTCATTGTAATAAGATTGTTATAAACAAGAATATTCTACTCACATATAAGACTTATGTTTCTCGGATAGTTTTAAGGAGAATTATATTCTCAAATGAATAAGACTATGAACTACGAAACCTTTCTAAAATGAGAAACTTGAACATTGGAAATTAGGCAAACTTGATCATTGGAAAGAATGTTGCTACTTGATTTTACAAAGAGAAGTAATTGATTTACTTTAAAAGGATAGTCACTCTATTTTATACTACGTATTGTGTGACATTGTGAAAGTAACGATCTTTTAAAGAGTTAATGTATGAAGTACTTGGGGATAAAACCCGATTTTGTTAATCATATAGTAGAAGGTACCTGTGTGAACAACTTGATTGTATTGGTTTGTGATAGCCTTGTAATACTTTCTTGATTGCGTTGATAAGTAAACGTGTTGGGATGCTACGTGTTAGTATCTTGTGATGTTTGTGTGAAGGGTTTCCTTGATTGTGCTTATTAACTATCGATCGTTATGATAGTATTGTGGCATTCATCTCGAGATGATTCCGGTTAAGCTGCCTCCGTCGCGAGGTAGACTCAGCGGTCGATGGACCTATGATTCGAGAATACCTCTACGCAGTCCCGGCCTATCGCGAGCTACGAGAGTTCCGTGTTAGTGTCGCCCTTATGGGCATGCGGTCCATGTGGCCATGCGGATCGCGAAGTCCGTGGCGATGCCGGAGTAGCTACCCTCGACGCGGAACACCTCATGCGGGCCGATGAGATTGGCCTACGCGGAGTCGCGGAGTTCCGTGGTTAGACGCGTACATTGATATCGCGGGCAAGTGGCCGCCTTTGATCATGTGATGGTCTAGTCGATCTTATGATACGCTTCATGACCTTGTTGGTACCGTGGGTTTTTAGTAGTCGGCTATGCCTTCGCATTTACCCCGCAGTTTTATTATGACACAGTGGGACCCGTGTTCATGTGTGTTCTCGTGCTTTTATATCATAGATCGCCGCGGTGAGGAAGGTATTCCACGCACGATTGATGTTGTGGGCCCGAGACCCATTGTTATACTTGAGTGATGACTGAGGCGTGAGTCCCTAACTCGATACGATCGCTTTGTCAGAATCGTAGTTTGGTTATCATACATGTCTCCCGCTTTATATGATCGCTATGATTTCATTTACGATGTATTTTCGTTTCACATACTCGTACTGTTATCGACCTCCTTCGGGCTGCGTCATGCCGCAGTTGAGGTACACCGCCGTTGATCCTAGCTCGTGGTCACAGCGTTTGGGAAGCTCCGCTTCTCCGAGGCTTATCGCGTATAGTCCGCCGTCGTAAGTGTTTACATTCGTGGGTTTGGCGGCCCGCCCCGCCATTGTTGTCGATCATTCTTAGAGGTCCGTAGTACCGCTGCAAGGTGGTTTGTAAAAAGGATTAAACTGTTCATGTTGAAAAAGTTGCTATTTATATATATACTGAAGGTAACCGTTTTTGGTTAGCCTGTCTTCTTATTTCACTGTCTTATTACACTGGTTTCATGTATTGTCTTTATGTTCCGCTGATTACTCTGATGTATGTCTACTTGGGTGCCCGGGGTAAGGCACCGGTCACGGGCCCCGGAACGGGTCGTGACAGTTTTGCTTATTGTCGATAATCGTCGCAAGGTATGTGAACCTCTTCCTATCCTTCTAGCATGATGCTTTGTAAACTATGTAGTACGGTAGACGTACATGTGTTAAATGAGTTGGTTGGTTTAAAACATAGGGTGTTATAATAGCTTTATGGGAAGTTAGTTATAACGACTCTATGTAGGTAAAAGATTGGTTTGTTGATTGTAGAAGTTAAGAGACTTGATCTTGAAAGATAAGAGACTTAACTTGTTTTACTTGGTTATTAACATTTTGTTAAATGTGTTGTGAAACCTCATTCGCGAGTAATGAGTACTTGGTTTGAAAAAGAATTGTCACGACCCGTTCCGGGGCCCGTGACTGGTGCCTTACCCCGGGCACCCTAGTGATACAACATCAGAGAAAAACCAGCGGAAAATAAAAACTTAAGCATTTAGATAGACATGGATCAAGATAAAGAAAATAGGCCAACCAAAACGATTGCCTTTCAACATATATATATATATATAGACATTTGAACAGTTACAATTCTTACAACCCTGCCCACAACAAAGCATGCACTTTAAGATTTTTACAACAACTATGACGGACAGGCCCCGCCATACCCCTCGAATGTACAAGAACCTCATGCACTGTGGTAACATACCAAAAGATAAGCCTCCAAGGAACGGAGCTTCCCAATACGCTGAAAAGTGATCCTAAACGCGGATCGACAGATGTACGACTCTACCGCAAAGATGAACGCAGCCCCAAGGAGGTCGATAACAGTACCAAGTATGTGAAATCAGAAATATCAGAATGAAATCATAGCGATATATAAAGCAAGAGACATGTATGATAACCAAACTACAAGACACCACATATAAACAAATATATCAAGTCAGGGACTCACGCCCTCCAAATCATCACTCGTGCCCGTGGAATTCCTTCCTCACTGCCGGCAGTCTATGATATAACAACACCAAGGAGTATATGTGAACACCAGGTCCTACCTGTGTCAATAAAACCGTACATGGCAAGTATAACTACCAGATCCGACCGTACCAATAATACTGTACAACCATATCATGAAGCTGACACGTGGCAAATGCAATAGCCTCCACTACCCACCGCGCCACGTATGATGTGGGCAAGTGAATCGGCTACGCACCAGATCACAACCGTAAGTCACGATACTTCGCCGCGAAGCTGACACGTGGCAGGTGCAATAACCTATACCAGATCCACCTGCGTCACGTAGCTGACGGGGGCAAGTAAATAGGCTACGCACCCAATCACAACCGTAAGTCACGATACTTCGCCATAAATAACCATAATGGTTACATGTCCACATCATCGGTGTAGACATGCCCATGTAATAATAATAATGGAATGCACTGCGGAATCTTCCACATCACGCCAGACGCCCAAGTAAGTTCTCAACAAGTCAACCGGCCCTCCATCGAGAGACGCGGTAGAATAGAAACACAATTCTTGTACAACAAAGACTATCTCAATAAGCATAGGCAAGTTACCCAACAACAAGCATAGGCAAGTTACACAACAACAAGCATAGGCAAGTTATACACAACTCAACGTACTTTCATTTTAAGTCAAAATCCGGGTGTTAACCCTAAAGTACTACGTACGTTAAATTCCTTTTTAAAGAGATCCATTCCTTTTATAAAAGTCACCCGATACCCGTAGTATAAAATAGAGTGACTCACATTTTTAGGTAAACCAAAACACTTTCCTTTTCAACCACATTCTTTGCCCTAAGGTTCCAGTTTGCCTAATTTCAATTACTCAAGGCTCTTTATTTTAGAAAAGTTTCATAGTTCAATGTCTTAATCTCTTTTAAAACATTTGAGTAACATATGCCTTATATGAGTGTAGGTTATTCTTATTCATAATCAATCTTATTAAGCAGCCATGATCTAGGAAATGTAATATCATTTTGTCTCATCTTAGTTTCTATGCAGATGGAGGTTTCTACTGGTTTTAATAATACTTCATTATTCATTACATTTTCCTTTATTAACGCTGCCGTGGTTTGTCGATACTCATTCTGATTTCCGAAATCAGTAAAACATTATTCCTTTTAAAACCAAGTACCCATTACTCACGAATGAGGTTTCACAACTTCATATCAATACAATTAAGTCAAGTTTCTTATCTTTTACGATTAAGTCTCTTAACTTCTAAAGATCAGTAAACCATTCTTTTTTCTCTCTTAAGACGTTATACCTAACTTCCCGTAAAGCTAATATAACTCTTATGTTTTCAAAACCAAGTATTACTCTTCTTTAAAAAAAAGGTTTCTTATTTCTTTTGAAATACTTCAAGATTCTTATTATCACACATTCGGTCAGTTATAAGTCAAATCAGTTATCTTTTAAAAACCACAAAGCATTTCTTACTTACATAAGGCTGTTATAACCAACTTCCCATAAAGCCGTTATAACACTTTATGTTTTAAACCAATCAAATACATTTAACACATGTACGTCTACCGTACTACATAGTTATACACATATCATGCTAGAAAAGATAGGAAGAGGTTCACATACCTCGCGACGATTATCGACTAATAGCAAAACGCTCCAAGTACCTCAAACTGTCGGCTACTCCTTAAGCCAAGTAGATCACGCCACACGTAGTACTTCAACCTATAGAGGCCACAAGGGGGTTGTACGTCTAATCCGGACGTGCACAATTCTACTTCACAGTAAAGCTACACAAGTCTCATCAGAATACACCCATGTAATTACAGCCTTCGATTCTTTAAATTCAGGCTTAAGTCAAAAGACATTGCCGCAATTATTATTCAGTTCTATATATAGTATACTTCAACTATATATTCCAACAACATGTAATTTCCAATTACAATAGAAGGTCAAGAGTGTTTACCTCGATAAGCCCAAAATTATCCAAGTTTAAATGTCGATCCTGAGCAAGGTTTAGCTCCTACTCCGTGCGCTCCAACCCTCTCCAAACAACCCTTAGAAGTTCTAACCAACTTCTACTCAATTACTTCAACTATCAGTGAAGATTTCCTTAGGGTTTTGTTTAGTGGCTAAAGGAAGTATAATAGTATTTCTGGGCTTTTAGTATAGGTATAACCTTGGAATACTACAAGGTATTTGGGCCAAGGTATTTGGGCATTATAACAATACTAGGAGAGTATTTCTATACCACAATAGGGGGTATTATACGAAAACAACTAGGCTAGTGGGTACCCCACGCTAGACACCACAAAGGAGGAGGAGGCTCTCGCCAAGGCTCACTCATGGGGAGACTCTTGGACGAGCTACAAACAAGAGGGAGGGAGTATTTGAGACTTAGAAAGATTGCTCAAGTTGGCATGGAATAACTCTTCAACAAGGGGGGGTATTTATAGGTCAAGAAATGACCAACCAATGGCCAAGATTCATCCAAGTGTAAGGCAAGTGTAGGGCTAGATTTTAACCATGTGGACCTTATCCATCTACCACACCAACTTGCACAAATATCCTACTAACCCAAGGCACAAAAACGTGCCCTCGACTAGCCTTTGCCGTCCACTTGCTTCAATGTGAGGGTGACATGTCACCCTCCCGTTGGTCCAAAATGTTTCGTCTCTCGAAAAATCCGCAAAAATTATAAATGACATAGCAAGATTTTTCCTTCGCAAGTTTAGTAAAACGCTTCATTTAAAAACGACTTCTATCGGCACTGTGCCCAAATTTCAACCTTGCCTACTTTAAGGCTTAAATTATTATACGCACGCCCACGCATATACCGGAAATACGGTATAACATTCTCCCCTCCTTATAAACATTCTTCCCCAATGATCCTACTCTAAATAGATAACGATGAATTTACTTCTAACAAGTTGTAAACGCCACGCCGCCACGAAATAACACACGCTCTCTTCCTCCTTACTCGCCGCCCTTCTCGAACACTTGAAATCTTCTAGTATACGTGCACACTTCACCATCGCTTCGTTGCCCAAAACTTTGGAGTCACAACCTCCAAACTTGGTCATCTTAATAGCCTCAATCTTCCATAAGGTCATTCCAGGCCTTCACGATCCGCTTCTGGTCGAACATATCCACGAACTCATACGATGTTAATCTCAACTTGGGCCTACCACCATCGTGACCCTACCACCGGCGGGACCACCTGCAGCTGACCCCACCTCGAACAGCCGCGGGTTGGCCCGCAACATGGCCCCAACCCGACCCACTTAACGCATCAAGCTCTGCTTTCCGATCCTAACAATCTTACCTATACAGTCATGAAAGCTACCACCTCCATTTTACACTACCCAAGGAATTATCACATAATACATTCTAGGCATAAAATGCCCTCTGACAAGGATTACTTGCAAATTCCTGTACTCAAGACGACCTTACATCTAAGGTCTCAACTGCAATATTCTAAGGTTCATAATTTTCTCACCCCAGGCTTACCCTTTCTCACTAACCAGGTTTCTAAATCACATTTTAGCACAAAGCTATCCGAACATAACACTAAACACATCATCAATACATACAAAACTCTAGAGGTTAAGGATATACTGAAAATAGGCGGTTGCAGGACCGCTAAAATCGAACTTCCACCGCGACTCTAACGTGGCCACGGTGTATGAACATCCCGCCTAGCTATGGAAGGTGAAGAACCCGCAATCGTCTAGTAGTTCAGGCTATCCCACCAGCTACCCCAGTCGGACAAGCCTTCACAAATGGCCCCGCCGCCAAAAGTATAGCAATCTCCCAAACCAGACATTTACATTCCCATGGGCTTTAACAAAATGGTCACACTGAGATACGGGTGTCCTCATCCGGCGAACACTTCTACTCCCCTGAAGATCTGAAACCTGGGAGCCCTGACCTGCTGCTGAATATCCCGAAGTCCCGGCGCCGCGAGGACCACTCAGATCAAGCGGAGGTACATAACTAGTTCGCCGAGGCGGTCCGCCTCGAAAGTCACCCAAGGACTCATCTGCTCGCCCTCTTCGCGATCTCGGTCATTCCGCCGATTTCTCCGCCTCACATCCAAGTGCATAAGCTCGCATGCGGCAATGTCCATGCCTACCAAGGGCTACACCAACAACTTCTCGCTAGGTAATCATCGAGCCTCAGAACATATCGGTGCACTCGATCCTCCATACTAGCTATTAACGCGGACGCATCGCCAATGAGTCGAACTCCACATTGTACTCCGTAACCGCACGCCTGCTCGCCGCAACACCAAAAATCTGCTCGCCCGAGCCCTCTCATCCGCGAGGCGAAGTGTGCAAGAAATGCCTCTGAGAACTCGTCCCATAAAGCTGGAAGTGCATTCTCTCCCCGGGACAGCTCCCATGAATCAAACCAGTCGACTGCGGTATCACGCAGCTGATGCGAACTTAAGACCACTGACTCGGTCTCTGATGCCTTGATCACTCTCATGATCCGTCAGAATCGCCGGATGAACTCCTCGCGATCATCCTCGTGCCTCGACCCATAAAACTCGCGCCTACAACTCGTAAAATCCCGTAGCCTCGGACTATCTCGATCTGGTGAACCATCCGTGCATCGAATCGCCGCTGGCCCACTTATCCTCATGTCCGCCACAATCTCGCTAGCAATCGTGCATCTCCTTGTAACCCATCTCTCCGCTCGCATCGCTGGATCGAGGCTCGTGTACCGTGGTCTCAGAGAGATCGCCGCTTTACTCGCAGCTCTCTCACGCTTTGCCCTTCTCGCCCGCTGCTGGCGCGAGGCATAATCGTAAAACGAAATACGTCAGAGGGGTCCGACTTACAACACAACTCTAAGGCACGATCTCAGAATGAGAAGAATGGAAACCAATCCTAAATGTCCTGCAGCCTCCTGATTATAGATGTGGTGCACAACACATCGATAATCAAGACTCTACTAGACACGGTCTGTAGACACTTTCCGAGGACTAACTGCTCTGATACCACTTTTGTCACGACCCGAACCCGGGCCCGTGACTGGTGCCTTACCCCGGGCACCCTAGTGATACAACATCAGAGAAAAACCAGCGGAAAATAAAAACTTAAGCATTTAGATAGACATGGATCAAGATAAAGAAAATAGGCCAACCAAAACGATTGCCTTTCAACATATATATATATATATAGACATTTGAACAGTTACAATCCTTACAACCCTGCCACAACAAGGCATGCATCATTAAGATTTTTACAACAACTATGACGGACAGGCCCCGCCATACCCCGAATGTACAAGAACCTGCTGCACTCGTGGTAACATACCAAAAGATAAGCCTCAAGGAACGAGCTTCCCAATACGCTGAAAGTGATCCTAAACGCGGATCGACGGTAAATACCTTACCGCAAGATGAACGCACTTCAAGGAGGTCAAGACAACAGTACCAAGTATGTGAAATCAGAAATATCAGAATGAAATCATAGCGATCTATATAAAGCAAGAGACATGTATGATAACCAAACTACAAGACACCACATATAAACAAATATATCAAGTCGTGACTCACGCCTCCAAATCATCACTGCGTGCGTGGAATTCTTCCTCACCGCGGCAGTCTATGATATAACAACACCAAGGAGTATATGTGAACACCAGGTCCTACCAGTGTCAATAAAACCGTACAAGGCAAGTATAACTACCAGATCCGACCGCACAATAATACTGCATAACCATATCACGGTCGACACGCGGCAAATGCAATAGCCTCCACCACCCACCGCGCCTAATGAGCGACAGGGGCAAGTGAATCGGCCACGCACTGCATCACAACCGTAAGTCACGATACTTCGCCGCTGGTCGACACGCGGCGGTGCAATAACCTATACCAGATCCACTGCGCCACGAAATGACGGGGCAAGTAAATAGGCTACGCACCCAATCACAACCGTAAGTCACGATACTTCGCCATAAATAACCATAATGGTTACATGTCCACATCATCGGTGTAGACATGCCCATGTAATAATAATAATGGAAGCGCACTGCGGAATCTTCCACACCGCCAGACGCCCAAGTAAGTTCTCAACAAGTCAACCGGCCCTCCATCGAGAGACGCGGTAGAGTAGAAACACAATTCTTGTACAACAAAGACTATCTCAATAAGCATAGGCAAGTTACCCAACAACAAGCATAGGCAAGTTACACAACAACAAGCATAGGCAAGTTATACACAACTCAACGATTTCATTTTAAGTCAAAATCCGGGTGTTAACCCTAAAGTACTACGTACGTTAAATTCCTTTTTAAAGAGATCCATTCCTTTTATAAAAGTCACCCGATACCCGTAGTATAAAATAGAGTGACTCACATTTTTAGGTAAACCAAAACACTTTCCTTTTCAACCACATTCTTTGCCCTAAGGTTCCAGTTTGCCTAATTTCAATTACTCAAGGCTCTTTATTTTAGAAAAGTTTCATAGTTCAATGTCTTAATCTCTTTTAAAACATTTGAGTAACATATGCCTTATATGAGTGTAGGTTATTCTTATTCATAATCAATCTTATTAAGCAGCCATGATCTAGGAAATGTAATATCATTTTGTCTCATCTTAGTTTCTATGCAGATGGAGGTTTCTACTGGTTTTAATAATACTTCATTATTCATTACATTTTCCTTTATTAACGCTGTCGTGGTTTGTCGATACTCATTCTGATTTCCGAAATCAGTAAAACATTATTCCTTTTAAAACCAAGTACCCATTACTCACGAATGAGGTTTCACAACTTCATATCAATACAATTAAGTCAAGTTTCTTATCTTTTACGATTAAGTCTCTTAACTTCTAAAGATCAGTAAACCATTCTTTTTTCTCTCTTAAGACGTTATACCTAACTTCCCGTAAAGCTAATATAACTCTTATGTTTTCAAAACCAAGTATTACTCTTCTTTAAAAAAAAGGTTTCTTATTTCTTTTGAAATACTTCAAGATTCTTATTATCACACATTCGGTCAGTTATAAGTCAAATCAGTTATCTTTTAAAAACCACAAAGCATTTCTTACTTACATAAGGCTGTTATAACCAACTTCCCATAAAGCCGTTATAACACTTTATGTTTTAAACCAATCAAATACATTTAACACATGTACGCTCACCGCACTACATAGTTATACACATATCATGCTAGAAAAGATAGGAAGAGGTTCACATACCTCGCGACGATTATCGACTAATAGCAAAACGCCCAAGTACCTCAAACCGCTTGGCTACTCCTTGCCAAGTAGATCACGCCACACGTAGTACTTCAACCTATAGAGGCCACAAGGGGGGTCAGACGCCTAATCCGGACGTACAATTCTACTTCACAAAGCTACACAAGTCATCAGAATACACCCTATGTAATTACAGCTTCGATTCTTTAAATTCAGGCTTAAGTCAAAAGACATTGCCGCAATTATTATTCAGTTCTATATATAGTATACTTCAACTATATATTCCAACAACATGTAATTTCCAATTACAATAGAAGGTCAAGAGTGTTTACCTCGATAAGCCCAAAATTATCCAAGTTTAAATGTCGATCCTGAGAAAGGTTTAGCTCCTACTCCGTGCGCTCCAACCCTCTCCAAACAACCCTTAGAAGTTCTAACCAACTTCTACTCAATTACTTCAACTATCAGTGAAGATTTCCTTAGGGTTTTGTTTAGTGGCTAAAGGAAGTATAATAGTATTTCGGGCTTTAGTATAGGTATAACTGGAATACTACAAGGTATTTGGGGCCAAGGTATTTGGGCATTATAACAATACTAGAGAGTATTTCTATACCACAATAGTGGTATTATACGAAACAACTAGGCTAGTGGGGTACCCTACGGCCAGACACCACAGCGGAGTGGAGGCTCTCGCCAAGGCTCACCTGGGGGGGAGACTCTTTGGACGAGCTACAAACAAGAGGGAGGGAGTATTTGAGACTTAGAAAGATTGCTCAAGTTTGGATGAAATAACTCTTCAACAAGGGGGGTATTTATAGGTCAAGAAATGACCAACCAATGGCCAAGATTCATCCAAGTGTAAGGCAAGTGTAGGGCTAGATTTTAACCATGTGGACCTTATCCATCTACCACACCAACTTGCACAAATATCCTACCTAACCCAAGGCACAAAAAACGTGCCCTTGACTAGCCTTTGCCGTCCACTTGCTTCCAATGTGAGGGTGACACATGTCACCCTCCCGTTGGTCCAAAATGTTTCGTCTCTCGAAAAAATCCGCAAAAATTATAAATGACATAGCAGTATTTTTCCCTTCGCAAGTTTAGTAAAACGTTTCGTCGAAAAACGACTCCTATCGGCACTTGTGCCCAAATTTCGAACCTTGCCTACTTTAAGGCTTAAATTATTATACGTACGCCCTTACGTACATACTCTGGAAATACGGGGTATAACAAGAATAATGTTTTACTGATTTCGGAAATGAGAATAAGTGTCGAGCAAACCACAGCAGCGCTAATAAAGGAAGGTGTATTGACAATTAACTAATTGTTATTAAAACCAGTAGAAACCTCCATCTGCATAGAAGCTAAGATAAGACAAAATTGTATTACATTTCCTAGATCATGGCTGCTGTAACAAGATTGTTGTAAAACAAGAATAAACGGCTCACGTACAAGACATATGTTACTCAATTGTTTTAAAAGAGATTAAGACTATGAATTATGAAACCCTTCTAAAAATAAGAAACTTGAGCATTTGAAATTAGGCAAACTTGAACGTTTGGAAAATAATGTTGTTACTTGATTTTACAAAAGGGAAGTATTTTGGTTTACCTAAATGTGAGTCACTCTATTTTTATACTACGGGTATCGGGTGACCTTTATGAAAGGAATGGATCTCTTAAAAAGGAATTTAACGTACGTAGTACTTTAGGGTTAAAACCCAGACTTTGATACGAAATGGAAGTACCTTGAGTTGTGTGTAACTTGCCTATGCTTGTTGTTGTGTAACTCGCCTATGCTTGTTGTGATAGCCTTTGTTGTGCAAGTGTTGATATCGTGACTTTTGGGAAGGAGGATCTTTTATAAAAGTCTAGAAGTATGGTAATTTGCTTGAGCTTGTTTGTGATAGCCCGTCAGCGGTATAATGTTGTTGATGTCACATGGACATGTCTACACCGGCGCAGACCGGGCATGTGGTCATGTGGCGGGCTTGATCACCCAAAGATATTGTTGTTGAGGTTGCATGGGCATGTCTACACCGAGGTAGAATTCGGGGCATGTGGCCACGGCATTGTTATTATTGCATCATGGACATGTCTACACCGATGCAGAATTCCGGCACGCGCCATGATGCGAACATGATTGACGTGGGCGTGAGACCCATAGTTATATTTGAGTGATGGCTTGAGGCGCGAGTCCTGACTTGACTTGATCGCTTATGTTGCGTCGTATATTGGTTATCATACGCCCCCGCTTTATATAGATCGTTATGATTTAACTGCAGATTTCCAGCCATACTTGGTACTGTTAGATCGACTCCTTCGGGGCCGCGTCATGCCGCAGTAGAGTACATCGATAGTGGATCCCCGCCATAGGATCACGCCAACAGATTGGGAAGCTCCGCTTCTCCGAGGCTTATCTTTTAGTATGTTACCCGAGTTGTAGGTTCTGTACATTCGTGGTATGACGGCCCCGCTCTGTCATGTTGTATAAAAACTCTAGAGGTCCAGAGTAATCGCTGGGCGTGGTTTGTAAAAAGGATTAAACTGCTCGCTTTGAAAGAGTTGTTTATATATATATTTTTTGGAAGGTAACCGCTTGGTTGACTCTGCTTTATGATCATATATCTTGTTTCTTGTTTAAGTTTTATATTCCGCTGGTTTTCTCGATGTTGTATCACTAGGTGTCCGGTAGGCACGACCACGCCCGGATCGGTCGTGACAAAAGTGGTATCGAGCGCTTAATCTCTGAAAGTGTCTGCATCGTGTCTAGTAGAGTCTTGATTATCGATGTTGTGCACCACATCTATAATCGAGGTCAGCAGGACATTTAGGATTGGTTTCATTCTTCTCATTCCGAGATCGTGCCTTAGAGTCAGTTGTAAGTTGGACCCTCCGACGATCTCGCTTTTACCGCTTATGCCTCCGCGCAAGGCAACCAGAGCCCGTGGCAAGGCAGCCGAGGAGCCGCTAGTGAGATACGTAGGAGTACGAGGGCGCAGCCCTGACAAGACTGAGGTTGTGCTTCAGACGGCGAGTTTTGCGACGCCGCCATTTCAAAGAGTTTAGAACCGCAGCAGTTGGCTGCCGAGACCACAAGACTGAGCCTCCACCCCACACTGACCGGAGCATGAGACGGGTACAAGGAGATGGCCAGCTTGGCCGCGGTCGTGGCCGATATGAGGATAGGCCGGATGCAGCAGCCCAGCCCAGAGCACCAGCCGTTCACCCCGAGCGTATAGTTTGAGGCTACGGACTTTCTCGAGTTGTAGCCCGCCGAGTTTTATGGGTCAAGGCACGAGGATGATCCGCAGGAGTTCATCCGCTACAGCCGGGTCGAGAGTGATCAAGGCTTCGAGACCGAGTCGGTGGTCTTAGGTTCGCATCGGCCGCGCGTGATACCGCAATGATCGTTTGATTCGCGAGTTGTCCCGGAGAGCATGTGCTTCCAGCAGATGGGACGAGTTCTCGAGGCATTCTCACTCACTTCTTGCCTCCGCAGATGAGGAGGGCATGGGCCGACAGATTTATGATGCTGAGACAGAAAGGGCGTACGGTTCGGGAGTACAACGTGGAGTTTGACTCGTTGGCTCGGTATGTCCCCGCTTTAGTGGCAACCATGGAGGATAGAGTGCACCGCTACGTCACCGGGCTAGATGATTACTTGACAGAGGCTTGTTCGAGTGTAGCTCTTCAGCCGGGCAAGAACATTGCCCGCATGCAGGCTCATGCACTGGGATGTGAGGCACGGAGAGGTCGACGGAATGACCAAGATCAGCAGAAGAGGGCCAGAACAACAGGGTCCTTTGGTGACTTTCGAGGCGGACCGCCTCAGCAGCATACTAGTTTTGTACCTCCACCAGTGCAGAGTGGTCCTCCACAACCTTCAGAGCATCCAGAGTATTCGGGAGCAGGTCAGGGCTCCAAGGGTTTAGGTTTCCAGTGAAGTAAGGGTGTTGGCCAGATGCGGTCACCCCTACCTCGGTGTGGTCGATGTGGTAGACCGCATTTCGGGGAGTGTCGTGGTGCCAGGGGAGCTTGTTATTTTTGCGGCCAGCCGGGCCATTTTGCGAGGAACTGTCCGACCAAGGGAAGCACGGATGTTACGACTCACCTTCGTGATCGCTGGTTCATCACCTTCACTACTGCGCGCAGGCAGATCGTGATTAGAAAGCGGTAGAGACAGGTATATCCTTAACCCTATAGAGTTTTGTATGCTGATGTGTTTAGTGTTATGTTCGGATAGCTTTGTGCAAAAATGTGATTTAGACACCTGGTTATTGTAGGCGGTAAGTATGGGGGCATGGTAAGTGTGAACCTTAGACTATGTCACGATTGAGACCTTAGAGGTAAGGTCGTCTTGAGTAAAAGATTTATTTTATGTTTGACCTTTATCAGAGTGTGTAGTATACGTGGGATTTATTTGTGTGATAAGTCCATGGGTAGTGTGAGATGGAAGTGGTAGCTTTCATGACTTGATTTGGTAAGATTGTTCCGCTTCGCCGAGCAAGTATCGCGCGATTGTGGTCGGGTTGATGGTCGCTGCGGTCGACCCGCAACCCGGTTTGGGTGGGCCGGGGTGGTCCCGCCAGAGGTAGGGTCACGGGTGCTAGGCCCGCTTTAGTTGACCATCGTATGAGTTCGTGGATGTGTTCGACCAGAAGCGGTTCGTGACGGCCGGGAGTGGCCTTAAAGAAGATTGAGGTTAGTAAGATGACCAAGTTTGGAGGTAGTGACTCCACAGTTTTGAGAACCGGCAATGATCAAGTATGGCACGCCCCGAGTAACACTAGAACCTCGCGCAAAGTGACAAAAGTGGTATCGCATCGACGAGTAAGGAAGGAAGGAACGTGTGTTTTTTCGCGCTGCCGCTGGCGTTGGCAACTTGTTAGAGGAACTTTATCGTTATCCGATTGAGAAGGAACATTCGGACGAATGTTTCTAAGGAGGGAGAATGTTATACCCGTAGTTGCAGTGGTATGTATGTGAGGACGCACGTGCAGAGTACTGTAAATTTTGAAAAGAAAGAAAGATGTGAGTTTTCACTAAAAGTTTCCTAATTTGTGAAGAAAAAGGTTCGTTAATGGGAATTGGATTCCCATTTGGTATTTGGACTTCATAGATTATATTAGAATTTTGAGATTTTATTTTCTGAAATGGTCACGCTGGGCCCACGGAGAAATTTACTGCTTGGGGGCCCGCTTTGTTTTTGAGATTTCCGGTATTTTGGATATTTTCGGAAGACGATATCTTCTGGGCGACTCGGGGGGCGACACGTGTCACCGCCCTGTGGCCCCCTTGGCCGAATTATCTTGGTGCACAACACTCGGTTAGAGTCGTTTCCGACTAAACGCTTTACATAACTTCGAGGGAAAATTCCGGCTATGTCATTTTGTATTTTTGTGGATTTTTCCGAGCGACGAACATTTTGGGCCAACGAGAGGGTGACACTTGTCACCCTCAAGTGACTTGGTAGTGCGGGGACGCCTTCCTCCCTTATTTCAGGCCTTGTTTTGGCCTTGTTTGGTGCATTGTTTTGTGGCATGTTTTGTGGAGTAGGGGTTAGGGTGCACTTGGCTTGATCTTGACCTTACACTTGCCTTGCACATGGCTTGATCTTGTCCATTGGCCTCTGGCTTCCTATAAATACCCCTCCTTTGATGAAGACTTCATCATCCAAATGTGTTCTAAGTCTTGAAATCTCCTCCCTTTCTAGTTGTTCTCGCCCCAAGCCTCTCCCTCCCCTTTGAGTGGCCTTGTGGCCGAGAGCCTCCTCCCCTCGAGGTGCTAGCCGTGGGTACCCCCTAGCCTAGTTGTTTTCGTATAATACCCTTTGTGGTATAGAAATACTCTCCTAGTATTGTTATAATGCCCAAAATACCTTAGCCTTTACCTTGTAGTATTTCAAAAGTTACCTCTATACGTAGAGCCCGAAAATACTACCTTTTGTCCTTTTAGTCTCAAACCAAACCCTAAGGAAATCTTCATAGTTGGTCAAGTATTTGAGTAGAAGTTGGTTAGAACTTCTAAGGTTGTTTGGAGTGGTTTGGAGCGCACTGAGTCGAGTTAAACCTTGCTCGGGATCGACATTATAACTTGCATAATTTTGGGCTTGTCGAGGTAAATATTCTTATCCCTTATTGTAATTGGAGATTACATGTTGTAGGATTATATAGTGAAGTATACTATATATAGAATCAACATACCTTGCGCAATGTCTTTGACTTAAGCCCAATTTAAAGAAAGAATCGAATCAGAATGACATAGGATCAGACATGAGACTTGTGTAGCATTGTCAGATAGTAGAATTGTATACGTCCCTAGGCGATAACCCCACGGTTGGCTTCGCAGCCTCGCTTGAGAGGAGATTTTACGCTATCATGTGGGGGAGGTGCCGAATTTTCTCAGAATATGGAACCGCAAGTGTTAGAAGTTAATAGACGCCAGGCCTTATAGGTGGAAGTATCGCGAGTAGCGTATTCTACTGAAGAGTGGAACGGCCAGCCGTGTTCTGATCTTAGAGCCGCTTGCTTATTGTCGATAATCGCCGCGAGGTATGTGAACCTCTTCCTATCCTTCTAGCATGATGCTTTGTAAACTATGTAGTACGGTAGACGCATACGTGTTAAATGAGTTGGTTGGTTTAAAACATGGGTGTTATAATAGCTTTATGGGAAGTTAGTTATAACGACTCTATGTAGGTAAAAGATTGGTTTGTTGATTGTAGAAGTTAAGAGACTTGATCTTGAAAGATAAGAGACTTAACTTGTTTTACTTGGTTATTAACATTTTGTTAAATGTGTTGTGAAACCTCATTCGCGAGTAATGAGTACTTGGTTTTAAAAAGAATAATGTTTTACTGATTTCGGAAATGAGAATAAGTGTCGAGCAAACCACAAAGCTAATAAAGGAAGGTGTATTGACAATTAACTAATTGTTATTAAAACCAGTAGAAACCTCCATCTGCATAGAAGCTAAGATAAGACAAAATTGTATTACATTTCCTAGATCATGACTGTTGTAACAAGATTGTTGTAAAACAAGAATAAACGGCTCACGTGCAAGACATATGTTACTCAATTGTTTTAAAAGAGATTAAGACTATGAATTATGAAACCCTTATAAAAATAAGAAACTTGAGCATTTGAAATTAGGCAAACTTGAACGTTTGGAAAATAATGTTGTTACTTGATTTTATAAAAGGGAAGTATTTTGGTTTACCTAAATGTGAGTCACTCTATTTTTATACTACGGGTATCGGGTGACCTTTATGAAAGGAATGGATCTCTTAAAAAGGAATTTAACGTACGTAGTACTTTAGGGTTAAAACCCAGACTTTGATACGAAATGGAAGTACCTTGAGTTGTGTGTAACTTGTCTATGCTTGTTGTTGTGTAACTCGCCTATGCTTGTTGTGATAGCCTTTGTTGTGCAAGTGTTGATATCAGGTGACTTCTTGGGAAGGAGTGGATCTTTTTATAAAAGTCTAGAAGTATGGTAATTTGCTTGAGCTTGTTTGTGATAGCCTGGTTGTGCGGTATAATGTTGTTGATGTCACATGGACATGTCTACACCGATGCAGAATTCCGGGGGCATGTGGTCATGTGGCGGGCTTGATCACCCAGTATATTGTTGTTGAAGTTGCATGGGCATGTCTACACCGAGGTAGAATTTCGGCATGTGGTACGCGCATTGTTATTATCGTTGCATCATGGACATGTCTACACCGGCGCAGATTCCGGCACGCGCCACGATGCGAACATGATTGATGCGTGGGCGTGAGACCCGTAGTTATATTTGAGTGATGGCTCGGAGGCGTGAGTCCTTGACTTGACTTGATCGCTTTATGTCGCGTATTGTATATATCGTTATCATACATGTCCCTCGCTTTATATGTGATCGTTATGATTTAATCGCAGATTTCGCCACATACTTGGTACTGTTATCGACTCCTTCGGGGCCGCGTTCACGCCGCAGGAGTACATCGGTAGTGGATCCCCGCCATAGGATCACGCTCAACAGATTAGGAAGCTCCGCTTCTCCGAGGCTTATCTTTTGGTATGTTACCCTGAGTTGTAGGTTCTTGTACATTCAGGGGTATGACGGGGCCCTGTCCCGTCATGTTGTATAAAAACTCTTAGAGGTCTGTAGTACTGTTGTGGGCAGGGTTTGTAAAAAGGATTAAACTGTTCGTTTTGAAAGAGTTGTTTATATATATATTTTTTTGGAAGGTAACCATTTGGTTGACCTGTTTTATGATCATATATCTTGTTTCTTGTTTAAGTTTTATATTCCGCTGGTTTTCTCTGATGTTGTATCACTAGGGTGTCCGGGGTAAGGCACTATCACGCCCGGATCGGTCGGACAGACTGCGATCCGTTATCATCAGGTTCGAGTTCGAGAGGCAGATATCCCAAAGACTGCATTCAGGACCCGATATGGGCACTATGAGTTTAGGGTTATGTCTTTTGGTTTGACCAACGCCCAAATGTATTTATGGATTTGATGAACCGGGTGTTCAAGCCATTCTTGGATACATTTGTGATAGTATTCATTGACGACATCCTGGTTTATTCGCGGACAGAGCAGGAGCATGCAGACCACTTGAGGACGGTACTCTGGGTTCTTCGGAGCCGACAATTATTCGCCAAGTTCTCCAAGTATGAGTTTTGGTTGGCCTCAGTGGCATTCCTGGGGCATATTATTGGGGCTGATGGTGTTGGGGTGGATATGGCAAAGATTGAGGCAGTCAAGTCTTGGCCAAGACCTACTACTCCGACTGAGGTGCGCAGCTGGGTCGCGTGTTATTATCGTAGGTTTGTGGAGCGCTTGCTTCGATTTCAAGATCATGACTAGCCGACTCAGAAGGCAGCCAAGTTCCAGTGGACAGAGGTTTGCGAGAAGGGTTTCCAGTTGCTGAAGGAAAGGTTGACTACAACTCCTGTTCTTACTCTTCCTGAGGGGTTAGACGGTTATGTGATCTATTGTGATGCCTCGGGTATCGGGCTAGGGTGTGTTTTGATGCAGCACGACAAGGTTATAGCCTATGCTTCCTGCAGCTACGGAAGCATGAGGAATTACCCTACCCATGACTTAGAGTTGGCCGCGTTATTCATGCCTCAAGATTTGGAGACACTATTTGTACGGGTTCATGTGGATATTTATACGCACCACAAGAGCCTCCAAGATATCTTCAGCAGATGAGTCGAACCCGAGATGCAGACGGTGGTTAGAGTTGCTGAAAGATTATGATGTTGATATTCTCTACCATCCGGGGAAAGCCAACGTAGTTGCTGATGCCTTGAGTCGTAGATCGATGGGGACCCTGTCAGAGGTACAGCCAGAGAGACAGGACATAGTCCGTCAGATCCACCAGTTAGCGAACCTTGGGGTTCGATTGATCGATACCGACGATAGTGGGGTACGGGTTCGTGAGGTTGCCGAGTCTTCCATCGTTGATGAGGTGAAGAGGCGACAGTTTGAGGACCCTGTGTTGGTGCGGTATCGAGATGCAGCTCTTCGGGAGGAGAAGAGTATATTCGAGGTAGCGCCTGATGGGGTGCTGAGATTTGAGGGCCGGTTGTGTGTTCCCGACGTGTCAGGACTTCGTCAGCAGATTCTGGGGGAGGCACACAGTGCTCGTTATTCTATTCATCCGGGGTCAACCAAGATGTACCATGACCTCAGATGTTTGTATTGGTGGGATGGCTCAAGAGGACGCGCGTGTTTTGTTGCACAAATGTCCTAATTGCCGCAGTCAAGGTCGAGCACCGAGGCCCGGTGGATTATTACAGCTATTGAGATTCCGACTGGAAGCTGGAGGTGATCAACATGGACTTTGTTACAGGTTACCTCGCACTCGAGGAAGCACGACTCCATTTGGGTTATTGTTGACAGTCGACGAAATCAGCCCATTTCCTTCCGGGCCAGACGACGCTACCGAGGACTATGCCGATTGTACATCGAGAGATTGTGAGGCCGCACGGTGTCCCTGTCGATTATTTCGATAGGGGAGCCGCACGCTAACTTCCGAGGTATTTCCGAAGGGTTTAGGGACACAGTGAGTCTCAAAGACATCATTTCATCCTCGGTCGACGCGCGCAGGCGTACTATCCATACACTCGAGGATATGTCGCGAGCTGCGTGATTGATTTCGTGGTAGCCGAGGATCATTTTCCTCTTGGAGTTTGCTTACAACAACAAATACCATTCCAAGATACGATGGCGCCATACGAGGCTTTATACGGGCGAAATGTAGATCGCCGATCGTTGGTTCGACGTGGCGAGGTACGATTAGTTGGCCCGCACTTGGTACAACAGCCGCGGATAAGGTGAAGCTTATCCAGAGAGATCGTTAGCGCCCGCAGCCTGCAGGTCTTACGCGGATAATCGGCGTCGGCATTTGGAGTTTCGTGCACGATTGGGTCTTCTTGAAGGTGCCACCCATGGCGGTGTGATGAGATTCGGTAAGAAGGGGAAACTCAGCCCAAGGTACATTGGGCCCTACCAGATCGTTCGTAGAGTGGGCAAGGTTGCCTACGAGTTGGATCTGCCATCAGAGTTAGAGGCGGTACATCCGGTCTTCCATATTTCTATGTTGCGGAAGTGTATCGGTGATCCAGCGAGAGTTTTTCCTACTAGTGAGGTCCAGGTGATAGAGGGGTTATCGTATGAGGAGAGTCCCATAGCGATACTCGATCGCCTGTGTCAAAGCATCACGACCAAGGATGTAGCTTCCGTCAAAGTCCTGTGGAGGAATGATAACCGGGAGGAGATGACTTGGGAAGCGGAGGATGACATGTTGAGGAAGTATCCTCACTTATTTCCTATACCTTCAGGTAATTCATCTTCCCTTACTTGTCAAGTTTTAATTGAAGTATTCTTTTTGCTTGAATGATATTGTGTGGCATTTTTGGTACGTCGGGGTTATGTAAGGAAACTATGTCGCTAATTATAAGTTTGACTCCGACAGAACATTCAGGGACGAATGTTTCTAAGCGGGGAAGAATGTTACACCCCGTAATTACAGGACATGTTTTAAGAACGTAAGTTAGAACTCACAAGTGTTAAGATTTGAGACTTGTAAAAATTTATCGGAAATTATGGAATAGTCGGAAAATGTATTATTTTGACGAATGGGCGGGCGACACGTTTCACCCCCCTTTTGTGATGCCTTGGTCGAATTGTGCAAGGGCAAGAAGGTCATTGGACCTTTGTTGCAAGACAAGTCTTGCAACTTGTGAGCATGAGAATGTTGACTAAGTCAAAGGTCAATTAGTCTTGATATTTTGTAAGACTTCATCTAAACCACCCATTTGGTTACATCTTAACCCTCCATGTCCCTTTATTATACTACTAGTAGCAAGAGAGAGCCAACACTTAGCCATATTTCACAAGAATTTGAAGAACTCATTGGAGAAGCTCTCGGGTTCCATCCATTTGAAAAGGAAAAAAATTGTTTCTTGTCCATTTAACTCCACACTTTAAACCAAGGTTCTTATGTGTATGGTAAACATATCTCAATAGAAAAATCTTGGAAAAAGATAGTTTACGGGTTAGTCGAAAACGAAAACCTAGTTGTCTTTCTAGGTTTTGTTTGGAGATTTGAGGTTATTTGTTGGTGTTGTTCTAAGGGTCTCAAATGCGGATTGAAGTGTCTGGAGAGGCTCTAAACTACTAAGGAGCGACTTCGATGGAGTGGATTAAGGTTCATTGAGGTATAATCTTGTCTTTTAAAGGTGTTACAAGATTATATGTTTATATTGTTGTTGTTAGCTCTACATGTTGTTAGCATGAAGTTGATATGTTGAAGTTTATAAGTATTATGGATTTCTTGTAGCTTAAATCCGAAATGTAATACAAGCCACTTGAATTGGATTACTAATTGGTCGTTTATTTGAAATCGTCACATGTTACTTACTTGAAGATTATGGTTGTTATAATCAAATGCGACTTGATATCATGTATGCTACCAATTTGGATTGAAATGGAAATTGGATAAGAATTGGTATTGTTGAACTCAATATGGCCGAATTTGGATTTGTAGTTTGTATTAGTTTTTTATCGTTTGTGGGGCGGAATTTTACACGTCTAGTAGGCGTGTAATCTCCTATTGATTAATTGCTTTGATTTGCCTTAAATGTGGCGTGTTTGGTTATTGTATTTCGGCCTTGAAAAAGGTGGCAAAGTTAGTAAAAACAAAGGAGGTGCTGTCCGATTTTCCGTAGGATTTAGCGACTTGACACTTATAATATTCTACGTTTGAAGTTAGGCCTTAATAGACGTATTATGAATATTATAGGTTGACATTCTACGGGCGGGACTTTGTACTTCGCAAGTGGTTTGACCCGGCGAGGTATGTAGAACTTTTCCTATCCTTTGAGCATGACTAGTTATGCGTATATAGTACGATAGACGTACAAGATCTTGATATCCTTTACTAGTTTATTGAATGGCCAAATCGGGTGAGTTAGGGGATTAACTCGCTTCTTTGAAGGTATTAAGGATGTCTTAAGTTTTATTAAAGTTAAGGGACTTGAAGAGTTTTAAAGTATGTGATACTTGTTTCGTTTTAAACGTATAAGTCCTTTGGATAGGAAATTGTATTTGACTAAGGTATAAAGTGAATATAACGACTTTATGGGAAGTTGGTTATATTGGCTTTAGGAAAAGATAAATGGCTTGATTTACTGAAAGGCAATTCGATTTTAAGGCATCAATTGTCTAAGGTTTTATAAGAAATGAGTCACTTGATTTAGAAATTTAACTTTATTTCTAATGGTGTTGTGACTTGCCTTGAAATGTAATTTGGACTTGATACTATGATTAATAGTATCTTGGAAGTTTTCTACTAAAAAGAGTCATTTGTTTTAAAGAGTAGAAGTACGTAGTACTTGGGTTAAATTCCCGGATTTTTATAAAAGACATGTTAGTGCCTTAGATATACTAAAATGAGAGTGTATGTATAACAAGAATAATAAGAAGTTAGGGGATTTCTTAACTTGCTTATGGATTGTGTGATAGCCGGATTTGTGCTAGTGATACATTATTCGTTGCGGGGTCATTCCCCGGGTTTGTGGCATTGCATATTTCCGTGGATTTGCTACCCACGATGCGAGGAATACCTCATGCGAGTCCGTACGGGCTTATGCGGGTGAAATAGTCCCATGCGGGCGGGTCCAGCCTATGCGAGGAATACCTCATGCGAGTCCGTAAGGGCTTATGCGGGTGAAATAGTCCTATGCGAGGAATACCTCACGCGGGTCCACGTGGCCTATGCGGGTGAAATAGTCCCAGGAGTAGGATTTCTTGATGCTACTGCGGACGGGTGGTCCTGCTTTGATCATAAGCTTCCTATTTTATATTGTAAAGATACTACTATTTACTCTCATTGTTAGTAAGGCACAATGTACTGTAATTTGATTATCATACATGTCTCCGGCTTTGATTTAGACTTATGATGTAACTACGATTTTCCGCTTACATACTTGGTACATATTGTGTACTGACCCCCTTCCTCGGGGGCTGCGTTCATGCCGCAGGAAAGGGTAAGCAGGTGGCGGGTCCACATTCTTAGGATCACTTATCAGACGTCAGAAGCTCCATTTATCCGGAGGCTTGTCTCTTTTGGGTACAGTCTTTTCCCTAGTGTTGTAGTTTTTGTGTACATTCAGGGGTATGGCGGGGCCCTGTCCCGCCACAGTTATTATTCCTAGAGGTCTGTATTCACATATGCGTCAAATGTAGAATCGATGTTGTCAGATTGTACTTTTGATTTTGTTATATATATTGGAAGGCGCCTTACCGCCAGCTCGATGTTTTATTGTTACACATGTGTTTATGTTGTGTATGTTCCGCTGCTATTCTCTGATGTATACCTGAACAGGGTGCCCAGGTAGGGCACCAGTCGTGACCCGGGGTCGGGTCGTGACATATATATAACGCGGCCGCATGCCCCGAAATCCCTCATCGTATAAGCATGGCCATAACGTGCCCTCGGCATCCCTCATCGTAGGTGCAGGTCTTCATGGGGAGCTAGCCCATGGAATAAGAATATAACATGCCCCGAATCCTCATCGTGGATACATGTCTTCACGGGAGCTAGCCCATGGAGTAATAGTCGACATGCACGGTCGCGTGCCGGAATCCTCATCGTATAAGCATGGCCATGGGTAATAAAACAAATCCGGGAATCTAACCCGCCTCCTGGTCACATGCCCCGGAATCCCACATCGTATAAGCATGTCCAAGGATCAATCATAATGGAAGCATACCCGTGGAATCCCACATCACTGTCGGTACGTCCAAGTAAACTTACAACAAGACAGCCGACCCTCCAACTGAGAGTCACGACAACGTAAACATATAATACTTGCACTCAAAGCTATGACAAGCAAACATAGGCAAGTTCATTAAACCTTTAGACTTCCATTTTTATAAAATCATGGCACTTTCGTTTCACACATAAAAATACGGGAATTTAACCCAAAGTACTACGCACCTCTACTCCTTTAAAATGACTCTTTTTCAAATAAAACTTCCAAGATACTAATAAACGTAGTATCAAGTTATATATACTTTTCAAAACAAGTCACAATACCTTTTAGAAATACAATTATAGGCTTCTAAATCACGTGACTTCTTTATTTAAAACCTTAAGCAATTGGTACCTTTAAAGCAATTTGCCCTTCTTTATTTCAAGTCATTTCTTTGCTTACATTACTGAAGAAAACCATTCTTTTAATCTTCCATAAAGTTGTTATAACCAACTTCCCATAAAGCCGTTATAACTCTTTATGTCTTAGACAATTTCATTCCTTTTATAACCAAGAGACTTATACTTTCAAATCGAATTACATAGCTTTCAAAATACTTCAAGTCTCTTAACTTTTAAGAAAACCAGTTTCTTAACTTTAGAATGGCAAGAAATCAATACTTTCCAAATCAAGTATTTTATGCTTTTAAATCAATTCATTTCTTCCTTTAAGAATCAAGTCCCATAACTTGAAAAATAAAGTCTCTTAACCTTTTAAGAATTTGAGGTTCATAGTCTTAAAACCTCATACGTAAATTCTTATAAATTAAGTAACATATACCTTGGTGCATTGTGAATAAGTTATACTTATTTATAATGATCTAAATCAAGTAGCCGTGATCTAGAAAATGTAATACAATTTTGTCTTATCTTAGCCTCTATGCAGATGGAGAATTCTACTTGTTTTAACTTAATTGATTGTCATTACTTTTTCCTTTATTAACGCTGCAGTGGCTTGTTCGATACTTATTCTCATTTGTGCCGTAACTTAGCCAAGTCAACTTGGCTTCAAAATACCTCCTAACGACTCTTACCAACATCCCCCATAAGACTTGGTAAGGACTTAGGATAACTTAGACATAACCCTTACGTAGAGTAAATCAACATACATACCTCTTAACTTCTAAGAGTAGAAGGAATCATGAAATAATACCACATGTATATTCCATACATAGAATCATGTCAAAAGAAGGAAGAGGTTCACATACCTCGCGACGATTATCGACAAATAGCAAAATGCTCCAAAGTACTTCAACCTTGATAGCTATTCCATACTTCAAGTAGAACACGCTATACTTAGTACTTCCACCTATAATGGCCATAATACGTCCATTAACCTCTAGCTTCAAACGTAGAATATTCTAAGTGCAAAGTCACTAAATTCTACGGAAAATCGGACAACACTTCCTTTGTTTCTACATACTTTTCCACCTTTTTCAAGGCCGAATTCAATAACCAAACACGCCACATTTAAGGCCCAACAATTCAGCTAACCAAAGGGGATTACACGCCTTAACAGGACGTGTAAAATTCCGCCCCACAAATTAATACGAAACTAGTTCCATATTTAAAGCCATTCTTGACTAAACATATACAACAACAGAAAGTCCTTTTCCAATTCTTTTTCAATCCAACTTCTTAGGTCTAACATGTTATATTGTCATAAACAACTTAACAATTATAATTCCTTCCTTATATAACATGTGACGATTAAACTAATAACCAATTGAATTGAAATCTCAAGGCTAAACATACTAGTTTTCGGATTAGGGTTCCAATATCCATAACACTTATCAACTTCATAATATATATATCTCATACTTGCTAATATCCATAGCTACAACAATAAGTAATCTCAATTACTAAAACGACAAGAATTTTACCTTTACAAGCCCTTATCATTTCCAAGATTCAATGTCGCTCCTTAGCAATTCTTAGCTCTTTTCCTTTACGCTCCAATCCGCTATTTGAAGCCTTTAGAAGATCACAACCAACTTCTCTTCCATTTCCAATCAAAACCTATGAAAATGCCTTAGGTTTTCGCCTTGCGACTAACGTGAGAACGCCGTTTTTCCGAAATCTTTCTATTGAGATATCCTTACAATACCCTTAGGGACCTTGGGTTAAAGTCTTGTGGCTAAAGAACCACAAACGAAAATATTTTCTTGCTCAAAAGGAGCAAACCCGAGAGCAACTAAGAGGGACAAGAATGTAGTGAAATTTTTCTAAGTTTTCAAGACATGGTCTTGCTACTAGAGTGCTTATATAATACATTGGAGGGTCTAGATTACAACACATGCTAAATTTGGATGAAAGGGATCAAGCCAAGTGGCTCTTGACTTAGTCAACAATGTCAAGCTCAAGCTTAGCAAGACTTTCTCATCTTTACAATGGTCAAATGACCCTTTTTCCCTTGCATTAATTCGACCAAGCCATGTGGGAGGGGTGCCACGTGTTGCCCTCCCATTCATCCATAAAATTCTGTAACCCTCGTGGGCTCCACAAAACGTAAAATTCCTCGGGTGGGCCCCACATGACCAAATCCGTACAAATAAATTTCCATAATGATAATACATTCCATAATCCTCAATTAATACATTTTGAGAATCCAGTTCTCTTCAACGAACATTTTTCCTTTCCGACGTTCGGAAGATTTTTCGTCGGAAAAACAATTTTTCCTTTCGTACCAATTTCAAGTCTTGAGTTCCTTACGTACATTCTCTTAAACATGTCCTGGAGTTACGGGGTGTAACAGTAGTACTTTGGTTTGTTAAAAGAGAATTATTCTATTTGTTCCTTGATAAGTACTTTGGCTTGTTTAATTGAGAATTATTCTATGTGTGCCTTGATAAGTACTTTGGCTTGCTTAAATAAGGATTCTCTTGGTTTATGTAAAAATAAGGCATGGTAGTTGTCTTGGTTTATGTGAAAAGAAGGCATGGTAATTGTCTTGGTTTGTGTAAAGGAATGGTATTGTCTTGGTTTGTGTAAAAAGGAAAGGCATGGCATTGTCTTGGTTTATGACAAAAAGAAAGGCATGGTAATTGTCTTGATTTGTCTAAAGGCATGGTTTTGCCTTGGTTTGCTTGCATATGGGTTACTCATATAGACATTCGTGCAAGTGTCATATCTCCACATCTCCGCGTCCCTCCATAAAGGGTCGGCAACTTGTTTTAAGGGTACCATGGGTTAGCTCCCCATGGGGATGAGTGGTACACACTCACGGTGGGTCGGTATTTGACTCGGGCGGGTTAAATTCCCGGATATATATAAGCCATGGATTAGCTATCCGTGATGCGAGTATCGTGTACCGATGACTCATTGTGGGTCCTCACGACCTAAGCGGGTGAAATAGTCCCTTGAGGGTGAAATAGTCCTATGATAGGTTGCATTATAACACAGAGGGTGGTTGACCCTGGCACTGACACGACCTTCATGTTTTGTAATGGTAGTGATTTCATTAATGAAAGGGTGCAGTGTGGTTATGAATTAAAGTGGAACAGTAATTCTCATTGTTAAAGTCATAACTTAAAAGATAAAAAGGATTGCATTACTCTCATGATTGCAAGGTTCAGTGTGCTTACTGATGTTGTATTATATCATGGACTGCCGGCAGTGAGGAAGGATTCCACGGGCATGATTGATATTATGGGCGTGAGACCCATGGTTATATTTGAGTAATGACTTTGAGAGCATGCGTCCCTGACTTGATATGACTGCTTATGTATTGTGTACTATAGGTTGGCTATCTTACATGTATCCTGTTTTGTTAGACTGTTATGATTTCATTACAGTACTTACTGTTTCACATACTTGGTACATTCTTCGTACTGACCTCCTTCGGGGGGGTTGCGTTCATGCCGCAGGTTTAGGTAATGCAGCTTTGGTGATCTGCATGTAGGACCCGCCGTAGTTTTGGATAGCTCCTCTGCTCACGAGTTTATCTTTTGGTATAGATCCTTCAAGATGTGCTTTTGTACGCTTATGGGTACGGCGGGGCCTTGTCCGTCATGGTTCAAGAAACTCTTAGAGGTCTGTATTCATATGTGGGATTGGACTCATGTACAGTGTAGTGTCTTTTTATTATGTATATTATATGGCAGCCTTGTCGGCTTTGCCCTTGCACGTCTGTTGGTTTTAAAAAAAAAAGAGGTGTTATTTAAATTCTGCAGTTTACTTGTGTTGTTAAGGTAGAAGGGTGCCCAGGTAGGGCACTAGTCACGGGCCCGGGGTTCGGGGTGTGACAAAACCACTCTGCTTAACTTTTCATAAAGTTATTATAACCAACTTCCCATAAAGCCGTTATACTAGCTTTATACCTTAGAAACTTACATTCTTCTTTATAACCGAGATACTTAAACTTTCCAAACAAAACAAGTGTCATATACCTTCAGAAATACTTTAAGTCTCTTAACATTTAGAATTTAAGATATCCTTAATATTTTAAACAAGTGAGTTAATTCCCTAACTCAACCAACTTGGACATTTCTTATAATAAGCCAAGGATATCAAAGGAACTAAATTCGTCAAAACCTCGTACGTCTACCGTACTACATACTTACAACTATTCATGCTCAAGAGATAGGAAAGTTCCACATATCTCTTCGGTTCAATCCACTTGCTAAGTCCAATATGTCGTACGTAGTATGTCAACCTATAATGACCATAATACGTCTATTAACTTCTAGTTTCAAACGTAGAATATTCCAAGTGCAAAGCTACTAAATTCTACGGAAAATCGGACATCACTTCCTTTGTTTCTACATACTTTGCCACCTTTTTCAAGGCCGAATTCAATAACCAAACACGCCAGATTTAAGGCTCAACAATGAAGTTAACAATAGGGAATTACACGCCTACAAGACGTGTAAAATTCCGCCCCACAATTATATCAAACTAGTCCAAAAATACAATGTCAATTCGGCCAAAGGTGTATCAACATATCAACCTTTCCAATTTCCTTTTTCAATTCAAGTTGTTTAGTATAACATGTTATCAAGCCGCAATTGAGTATAACTACTACAATCTTCAAGTAGGTAATATGCGACGATTCTAATTAACGACCAAAATGTAATTCAATTTCAAAGGACTCAACATGTCATTTTCGGATTGAGCTTCTAAACTTCCATAACCCTTACCAATCTTCATAACACATATCACATGATCACTTATAACTTATCATAACATAGAATCTTCAATTACAACAGTAAGATGAAGATTATTACCTCATTTAGCCCAAATATGATCCAAGATTACAAGTCGATCCTTAGCAACTTTAGCTCCTCTTTTTAACGTTCCAATCCACTCCAAGAAACCCTTAGAAGCTTATGAAGAACTCATCTTCAAGTTCCAACTTCAAAGTTGAAGAACCCCTTAACTTTCCGCCTTGCGACTAATACGAAAATGCCACTTTTCTGGGATCTTTCTATTGAGATACCCTTGCAATACTCTTAGGAACCTTGGTTTAAAGTGTGGAGCTTATTGGACAAAAAATTGAAAATTCTTGTCTTGAAGAACCTTCAAACCCGAGAGCCTCCTCAAGGTGTTCTTCAATTTCTTGAATTTTTTTCTAAGTGTAGAGTCTTTGTCTTGCTACTTGTACACATATATAATACTATGGAGGGTAAAGATCTACACAAATGGTTGGCTTAGATGCAATTCATTAAAGGTCAAGCCAAGTGGCCCTTTGACAAGTCAACAATGTCAAGCTCTTTGTCTTAGCAAGACTTGGTCATTTAAATTATGGTCAAATGACCATTTTATCCATGCCATTTCGTCCAAGACCACTAAGGGGGGTGACACGTGTCTCCCTCCCGTACGTCGCAATATTTCGTTTTCCGACAATTCCATAATTCCGATAAATTTTTACTCGTCTCAAATCTTAACAATTTTGAGTTCTTACGTACGTTCTTATAAATATATCCTGGAATTCCGGGGTGTAACATATAGGGACCCCATGCAGTCTCACGATCTCTCGGATGTAAAGTCTAGCATAATCCTCAGCCGAAAAAGTCGTCCTGATTGGAAGAAAGTGGGCTGATTTCGTCAGCCTGTCGACAATAACCCAGATGGAATCATGCTTCCTCTGAGTGCGAGGTAACCCTGTAATAAAGTCCATATTGATCACCTCCCACTTCCATGTCGGAATCTCTATCATCTGCAACAACCCACCAGGCTTCTGGTGCTCCACCTTGACCTGCTGACAACTCGGGCACTGAGCAACAAACTCTGCAACGTCCCCCTTCAGGCCATCCCACCAATACACACATCTGATGTCGTGGTACATCTTTGTCGACCCCGGATGAATAGAGTAACGAGTGTTGTGTGCTTCCCCTAGAACCTGCTGACGAAGTCCTGCAATATCGGGTACACATAATCTACCCTCGTATCTTAGCACCCCATCAGGTGCTACCTCAAAAGGACCATTCCCCTCTCGAAGAGTCGTATCTCGATACCGTGTCATAATCAGATCCTCATACTGTCGCCTCTTCACCACCTCGACAATGGAAGACTCGGCAACCTCTCGAACCCGAACCCCACTACCATCAGAACCAACCAAACGAACTCCAAGGCTCGCTAGCTGATGTAACTCGCGGACCATGCCCCTTCTCCGTCGCACATCCGGACTACCCATCGATCTACGACTAAGGGCATCTGCAACTACATTGGCCTTCCATGGGTGGTATAGGATATCGACATCATAATCCTTAAGTAGCTCTAACCACCGTCTCTGCTGCAAGTTCAGCTCCCTCTGGCTGAAGATATATTGGAGGTTCTTGTGGTCTGTGTAAATATCCACATGAACTCCATATAAATAACGTCTTCAGATCTTCAAGGCATGAATCACTGCTGCCAACTCTAAGTCATGTGTGGGGTAGTTCTTCTCATGCTTCTTGAGCTGTCGAGATGCGTAAGCTATTACCTTACCATGCTGCATCAGCACACACCCAAGCCCGACCCCCGACGCATCACAATAAACCACATATCCGTCTAAACCCTCTGGAAGAGTAAGAACTGGGGCGGTCGTCAATTTCTCCTTCAGTAACTGGAAGCCCTCCTCACAAGCATCCGTCCACTGAAACTTAGCTGCTTTCTGAGTCAGCTTAGTCAAAGGTGTTGAAATAGAAGCAAACTTCTCCACAAACCTCCGATAATAACCCGCAAGGCCCAAAAAGCTGCGCACCTTTGTCGGCGTAGTAAGTCTAGGCCAAGTCTTGACTGCCTCAATCTTTGCTGTATCAACCCGAATACCATCGGCCCCGATAACATGCCTAAGAAAGCCACTGAAGCCAACCAAAACTCGCATTTCGAGAACTTGGCATACAACTGCCGGTCCTGGAGGACTCTCAGTACTGTCCTCAAATGATCTGCATGCTCCTGCTCCGAGCGAGAATAAACCAAGATGTCATCAATGAATACTATAACAAACGTATCCAAAAATGGCTTGAACACCCGGTTCATTAAATCCATAAATACAGCTGGAGCATTAGTCAAACCGAAAGACATCACCCTGAACTCATAGTGCCCGTACCGGGTCCGGAATGCAGTCCTAGGGACATCTGTCTCCCTAACTCGCACCTGATGATAACCAGACCGCAGGTCTATCTTGGAGAAACACCTCGCACCCTGAAATTGGTCAAACAAATCATCAATCCTGGGGAGGGGGTATCTGTTCTTGATGGTAACCTTATTCAGCTGCATGTGATCAACACACATGTGCAGCGTCCCATCCTTCTTCCTTACGAATAATACTGGTGCTCCCCAAGGTGAAGTACTAGGCCTAATAAAGCCCTTCTCCAGCAAATCTTTTAGCTGGTCCTTCAACTCTTTCAACTCGACAGGTGCCATCATATACGACGGAATAGATATAGGCTGAGTGTCTGGCAACACATCAATACAAAACACAATCTCCCTCTCATGAGGGATACCCGGGAGATCGTCTGGGAATACGTCTGGAAACTCCCTAACCACCGGAACTGACTGAATAGATGGCAACACGGCCTCAATATCAAATACCCGAATAAGATGGTAGATATACCCCTTCTGCACCATCTTCCTAGCCTTGAGGTAAGAAATAAACCTACCCTACGACACAAGATTCCTCCCACTCGATAACCGGCTCCCCATGAAACTGGAACCGTACCAATCTCTCTCTACAATCCACATTGGCGTAGCAAGAAGCCAACCAATCCATACCCATGCTAACATCAAAGTTCATTATATCTGTCACGACCGCCCCGAAACATCGGTGCCCTACCTGGGCACCCTTCCAAACATACAACACCAAAACAACTGCGGAAAATAAGTAACACATTTTTTTTTTTAAAACCAAGGCAAAGCCGATAAGGCTGCCATAATATAAATCACCCAAAAAGGGCTTACACTATCCAAAAAAATGTAATTACAACTCTAACTACCCAAATTTACATGTGAATACAAACCTCTAAGATTTGAACACATACTATGACGGACAAGGCCCCGCTGCATTCAATATACATAACCATGACAACTCCTAACATTGGAGCCATCTCAAAATGTGAACCAGATCCTTAGCTCGCGGATCCAATCAGGTACCTAAACTCGCGAACATGAACGCACTTCGGGGCCGCATAACAAAAATTTAATATGGAATGTAAAATAAAGTACAAGAAATGTGATCATAACATAAAAGAATGAGGCAAGTACAAAAGTACATACTGCACCGCCGTGTCATTACCCCTTATGAACTTAATTGCACATCATTATCTTTTCCATTCCATTAAGAGTTATAGCCATATCTTACGTACATACTTAGGAGAAGTCGTTAAGTTTATTACCATCTAACTTACTTATCTTTCATAACCTAATCCGGCCCTTTACGGAGGGACGCCTATACTGTCCGACCCAAACTGGACGCGATAAAGTCACATAGTCTGCCCATAAAGGTATAACGCCGCCCATTTCTCGACGATAATGTCATATAGTCTGCCCATAAAGGTATACTGCCCGACCCATTTCTGGGACGATAATGTCATATAGTCTGCCCATAAAGGTATACTGCCCGGCCCATTTCTGGGACGATAATGTCATATAGTCTGCCCATAAAGGTATACTGCCCGACCCATTTCTGGGACGATAATGTCATATAGTCTGCCCATAAAGGTATACTGCCCGACCCATTTCTGGGACGATAATGTCATATAAAATCCGGGAATTTAACCCAAAGTACTACGCACCTCTACTCCTTTAGAAAGACTCTTTTTCAAATAAAACTTCCCAGATACTAACAACCGTAGTATCAAGTCATATCTACCTTTCAAGACAAGTCACAATACCTTTTTAGAAATACATTTACCGGCTTCTAAATCAAGTGACTTATTTCTTAAAAAAAAACCTTAAGCAATTGGTACCTTTAAAACAATTTGCCCTTCTCTATTTTAAATCAATTCTTTGCTTACATTACTGAAGAAAACCATTCTTTTAATCTTCCATGAAGTTGTTATAACCAACTTCCCATAAAGCCGTTATAACTCTTTATGTCTTAGGCAAATTTATTCCTTTTTATAACCAAGAGGTTTATACTTTCAAATTGAATTTCATAGCTTTCAAAATACTTCAAGTCTCTTAACTTTTAAGAAAACAAGTTTCTTAACTTTAGCAATCAAGTCTTTCCAAATCAAATATTCTATACTTTGGTGCACGGTGAATAAGTTATACTTATTTATATCGATCTTAATCAAGTATCCATGATCTAGAAAATGTAATACAATTTTGTCTTATCTTAGATTTTATGCAGATGGAGAATTCTACTTGTTTTAATATAATTAATTGTCATTACATTTTCCTTTATTAACGCTGCAATGGCTTGTTCGATACTTATTCTCATTCGTGCCATAAATTAGCCAAGTCAACTCGACTCCAAATACTTCATAACGACTCTTACCAACATCCCCCATAAGACTTGGTAAGAACTTAGGATTTCTTAGGCGTAGCTTTTACATAGTGTAAATCAACATAACTGCCTCTTAACTTCTAAGAGCGCATTTTAATCATGGAATACTACTACATGTATATTTCATACATAGAATCATGCCAAAGGAAGGAAGAGGTTCACATACCTCGCGACGATTATCGACAAATAGCAAAATGCTCTGAAGTACTTCAACCTTGATAGCTATTCCATCCTTCAAGTAGAATCCGCTATACCTAGTACTTCAACCTAAAATGGCCATAATACGTCCATTAACCTCTAGCTTCGAACGTAGAATATTCTAAGTGCTAAGACACTAAATTCTACGGAAAATCGGGCAGCACTTCCTTTGTTTCTACATACTTTGCCACCTTTTTCAAGGCCGAATACAATAACCAAACACGCCACATTTAAGGCTCAACAATTCAGCTAACTAGTGGGATTACACGCCTTAACAGACGTGTAAAATTCGCCCACAAATTACTACGAAACTAGTTCCATAATTAAAGCCATTCTCGGCTAACATAAACAACAACTCAAAGTCTTTTCCAAATTCTTTTCCAATCCAAGTTCTTAGGTCTAACATGTTATATAGTCATAAACAACTTCAACAACTATAATTTCCTTCTTTATATAACATGTGACAACTTAAACTAATAATCCAATAGAATTGAAATCTCAAGGGCTAAACATACTAGTTTTCGGATTAGGGTTCCAATAGACAATACACTTATCAAACTTCATAATATATACTTCATGCTTGCTAAAATCCAAAGCTACAACAATAAGAACTCTTTAATTGCTAAAACGACAAGATTTTTACCTTTACAAGCCCTTATAAAATCCAAGATTCCAAGTCGCTCCTTAGCAATTCTTAGCTCCTTTTCTTATGTTCCAACTCCCAAGAACTCCTTAGAAGCTCATGAAGAACTTCTCTTCATGTTCCATCTTCAAAGTTGAAAAACACCCTAGGTTTCGCTTGCGACTAACGTAAAAATGCGGTTTTTCCAAATCTTTCTATTGAGATATCCTTACAATACCCTTAGGACCTTGGGTTAAAGTCTTGTGGCTAATGGATCAAAACTACAAAATTTTTGTGGGAACGATGTCAAAGCCGAGAGCAACTCAAGGCACACACAAGTCTCTCAAATTTTTCTAAGTGTTGGAAGACAAGTCTTGCTACTAGTGTGCTTATATAAAACATCGAGGGTCTAGATTATAACACTTGTTAAATTTGGAGGAAAGATCAAGCGAGTGCCGCCTCGACTTAGTCAACAATGTCAAGCTCTTAATTAGCAAGACTTTGTTATCTACACATTGGTCAAATGACCATTTTGCCATTGTGTCGCCCTCCCATTCGTCCATAAAATTCCGTAACCCTCGTGGGCCCCACAAAACATAAAATTCCTCGGGTGGGCCCCACACGACCAAATCCGTAAAATAAATTTCTATAATGAAAATACATTCCATAATCCTCAATTAATGCATTTTGAGAATCCAATTCTCAACAACGAACATTTTTCCTTTCCGACGTTCGGAAGATTTTCCGTCGGAAAAACAATTCTTTCTTTCGTACCCTTTCAAGTCTTGTGTTCCTTACATACATTCTCTTAAACATGTCCTGGAGTTACGGGGTGTAACATTCTTCCCCCCTTTGAAACATTCGTCCTCGAATGTTCTTTCGGAGTCCAATCTAATTAGATAGCGACATAGTCTCCTTTTACTGCACCCTTCATACTACATATGCCACCCATGGCCACATAACAATACTTATACTAAGATGTCAACCTTGGCACTCACGAAGCCAACTAGTCCATACTCATAATGACCTCAAAGTCTGTCGTAATCATCTCTATTAGGTTTACTAGGGTCTGACGACTGTATAATCACCGGGCATTTCTCATATACCCGCTCAGCTACCACCCCAAACACTCACGGGTGTAGTTACCTCGAAAGGTTCTTAGGATTCAGGCTCTACTCATTTACACTTGGTTGCTATCTTTCTTACTGGTCGTACTCTTTCCGTACTTCCAACTCATACTAGCATACATACATAACTTCCATACCAATTATGGCCTCTAATCTTTGGAGTCCCTCTATAAAACAATATAAGGCCATTTCCGGCTTTCACGACCTAGTTCCGGTGGAATGCGTCCACGAACCCGTAAAACAATTAACTAGACTTGGGCCTTGCACCCTCGTGACTTCACACGAATCTAACTACTACCAACTGATCCCACTCTATTCCAGGCTAGGGGGCGACCCGTAACAGGCCCTCACCCCGACCCGCCGTCGCACTTAACTCTTATCCTTGGTCTGACTTAAAATCTTATGGCCCGAGAGAGCCTTATATATCTAAGGTCTCAGCAGTTATCAACATTCTTAGGCTCGCAATTTCCATGCTCCAAGCCTACCTTACCAGTCCCCCAATAAACGGGTACAAAAACTTCTCATAATATCATAATCGTGTCGTCTTGATCACAACAACCATTACTTACTATATACGGACCTCATCCGCATAATTCTCTTAGCCTACTACGCAGCCTTAATCTATTAACATGACATTCCGTTAAGTTCCTTAACATGGCTTCTTAAGGGTTCACTGCCCTATCAGACAGCTCATCCTTTCCCAATTATCTCAAAATAAAACACACGACCTTGGCGAGAATTCATTAACTGTTCCATACCTTCCCGGTATCTAGTTAGTCTTTACAAACTCTTGGTAATCTAAATTCATTCTAGGCAACACGCTGCCCGACCTCATACATAACTCCGTATAGATGTATGTCACAATACCAACTATACTATAATCATTACCAACCTCGATACGCAATCCACATAGTCCTTCCCGTCGCCGCTTCCTTTCTCGAATTGAATCAACATAACTCGTTAGTGAGAGACGACTTAACGACACATCTCTATCGCACGATCTCGTGAGTGAGAAAAATGGAAACCAATCCTAAATGTCCTGCAGCCTCACGATTATATATGTGGTGCACAACACACCGATAATCAAGACTCTACTAGACACGGTGCAGAGACACTTTCCGAGGACTAATCGCTCGATACCACTTTTGTCACGACCGACCCTCGCCACATCGGTGCCCTACCTGGCACCCTTCCAAACATACAACACCAAAACAATCATGGAAAATAAGTAACACATTTTTTTAAAACCAAGGCAAAGCCGATAAGGTCGCCATAATATAAATCACCCAAAAAGTGGCTTACACTATCCAAAAATGTAATTACAACTCTAACTACCCAAATTTACATGTGAATACATACCTCTAAGATTTGAACACATACTATGACGGACAAGGCCCCGCTGCACTTCGAATATACATAACCATGACAACTCCGAACATTGAGCCATCTCAAAATGCTGAACCGATCCTAAGCTCATGGATCCACAATCAGTACCTAAACTCATGACATTTAACGCAGCTTCGGCGGGGTCATAACAAAACGAATATGGAACAGAAAATAAAGCACAAGAAATGATCATAATCAGATAAAAGAATGACAGGGGCAAGTATAAAAAGTACATACCAGACCCTGCCGTGTCATTAACAATAATGAACTTAATTGCACATCATTATCTTTTCCATTCCATTAAGAGTTATAGCCATATCTTACGTACATACTTAGGAGAAGTCGTTAAGTTTATTACCATCTAACTTACTTATCTTTCATAACCTAATCCGGCCCTTTACGGAGGGACGCCTATACTGCCCGGCCCAAACTGGGACGCGATAAAGTCACATAGTCTGCCCATAAAGGTATACTTCTCGGCCCATTTCTGGGATGATAATGTCATATAGTCTTGTCACGACCCATTCCGGGGCCCGTGACTGGTGCCTTACCGGGGCACCCAAGTAGTCATACATCAGAGTAATCAGCGGAAATATAAAACAAGACATGAAACAGTTTATAAAATAAGACACCGTTTATGTGAGAAAACGCCGCTTTCAAGCATATATATATAAACATGGTTTAGCGCTACATCCGATAATCTTGCATAAATACGACTACGCACTTAAGGAAATATACAACTATGGCGACAGTGGCCCCGCCATACCGATCAGACAAAACTATCTACAACAGGAGATCATACCCAAAAGTAGAGCCTCCTAAAAGATGGAGCTCCGACACCAACGTAGAGATCCTAAGAATGTGGATCTAGCACTGCCGCTCTTACCTGCAGATGAACGCAGCCTCAAGGAGGTCAAGACAGTACTAAGTATATGAAATCAGAAATACTTAAATGAAAACATATCATTTTAAAATCGTTTGCAAGTATGTATGAAACAACCAAGGGGACCGCATATAGTGCCACATCATAAACAAGAGCAACAATAGGTAAATCAGAACATGTCTTTTCTAGGTCGCGAATGATCGAGCAGGCCAATTGCCCGTAGTATCACCATGCAAGCCTAATCTCGACTCCGTAGTCCGCATAGGCCACTCACATAGGCCCGCATAGGGTACATAACCCCGCATCGAGGGTAGCTACTCCTGCATCGCCCCGACTCGTAGTCCGCATGGCCACATAGATCGTATGAGGTATAACCCCGCATCACTAACTCGAACTCCGTAGCTCGCATAGGTCCTCGACCCGCATGAGGTATTCTCGAATCATGGTCCTGCATCACCGAGTCTACCCCGCGTCGGAGGGCCTAACCCCGTAATATATCAAGAGGTGAGTGATAGTACACTAACATAATGACTTATCTTTAAACAACATAAGCACAACAAGAATACTCTCTTATACAAACGTTACAAGACACTAACACACATAGCATCATATCATGTCTACTTATCAAACCATCTTATTATTCTTTTCACAATTCAATATAAGTCCGTTATAAACACATAGGCAACCTGCTTTCTTTTATCATTCTTAAGTGGTTATACTTAACTTCCCATAAAGCTAGTATAACTCTTAAGCTTCGCTTTAAAACCAATTAGTTCTCTTCATAAAAATGATTCGATTCTTTTGAAATGCTTTCGCTTCTTTATTATTCAAAGCTTAAGCCGAGGCATTGCCGTAAGTATTATTCGAGCTTAAGCCGAGGCATTGCCGTAAGTATTATTCAGGCTTAAGTCAAAGACATTGCCGTAGTTATTATTCAGTTAACATATGTACGTCTACCGTACTACATATATATTGTAAAATATCATGCTTTTAGGAAGAATCACATACCTTCTCAGCGAAAACCACCTGTCAAGTTGAATATGTCGCGCGCGGAGAATCAGCCTATAATAGTCAGACACGTCTATCAACGTTCAGACTACTTTGTAACCAGTTCTAAACAGAGGGTTCTATATCCTACGGAAAATTGGGCGATTTCCATACCCGTGAGCTACTCAAGTTCATCAGGAAAACAAATTCTTTGTAAGTACAATTTGATTATTCTTCTTTAAACCCTTCTACCGTGATAATAGCTCAATTCTATTCGTGATATTCTTCTAAGTATTTTATACTTATTCTTATACTACTACAGATGTATTCTCTAATTCAAAAGAGGGTTAGGATTATTTACCTCGGTAAGCCCAATAATATCCTAGATAAAGTCGCTACCGAGCAAGGTTTAGCTCCTAAGTTGTACGCTCAGAGTCTAAGAAACCTTAGAAGTTCTTCACAACTTCTACTAAGGACTAAGGGATTTGGGCTAGGGTATTTTGGGAATTATAACAATATAAGAAGGCCACTATTCTACCAAGGGAGGGGGGGTAGGTTTCGGCTAGGCTAGGGGGAGGGGTTGCCTCGGCCAAGCTTCAAAAGGGGAGGGGGGGTAGGAGGCTTTGGACGAAAAGCTTTAGAGAGAGGGGGAGGGATTTTTCAAGACTTGGAAATTGATTTGTGGATGAAGAACTCTTCATCTAAAGGGGGGGTATTTATAGGTCAAGAAGTGGCCAACCAATGGACAAGATTAAGCCAAGTGCTAGGCAAGTGTAAGGCCAAGATTAGGGCAAATGTCCTTATCCATCTACTACACAAAATATCCTACCTAATCCTTGACTTGTGCAAAGGCACAAAAAACGTGCAACTCTATGTCCAATTCGTCCAATGGACAATTTTAAGTCCACCAATTGGAGGGTGCCAAGTGTCGCCCTCCCGTTGGTCCAAAATGTTTCGTCTCTCAGAAAAATCCGCAAAAATACTAAATGACATAGCCGGAATTTTCCTACGAAGTCGTGGAAACGCTTTCGGAAAACGATTCTTTTAGTGAGTTGTGCACAAATGAAAACGTCCAAGGCTTAAACTTTTAAGGCCAAACTTTCGTACGTACGCCCTTACGTACATACTCCGGAAATACGGGGTATAACATTCTTCCCCCCTTAGAAACATTCGTCCCGAATGTTCCTTCCCAAGACAGTTAACGATAAGATTCTTCATAACTTAAACAGTTGCAAATGCCACACACGACCACAGAACAACACTTAGGCATAAACGATAATGAAGATTTACAAGTAGGAAAAGTGAATTACCTGGAGGTGTGGGGAATAGGTGAGGATACTTCTGCCTCATGTCTTCCTCGGCTTCCCAAGTCATCTCCTCCCCGAGCTCGTTCGCCACAAGACTTTGACGGAAGCCACGCCCTGGTCCGCAGACGCCTAACTCGACGATCGATTATCGCTATGGAACCTCTCATACGATAACCCTCGGTCACACCGACATCGCCAATCGGGTGTACCCTAGATGGATCCCCGATACATCTCTCAAAGATAGATACGTGAAACACCGGATGCACCGCCTCCGCATCGGACGGCAGATCAACTCGTAGCAACCTTGCCTACCTCGCGACAATCTGAAACGGCCCAATATACCTTGGGTTGAGTTTCCCCTTCTTCCCGAATCTCATCACACCCTTCATGGGTGACACCTTTAGGAAAACCCAATCATGAACCTCGAACTCAAGATGCCGACGACGATGATCTCGTGATATGACTTCGCCGACTCGAAATGCCAAGAACCTCTCCTGGATAAGCTTCACCTTATCCAATGCCTGCTGCACCAAATCTGGTCCTACTAACTGCACCTCGCCCACATCGAACCAGCCTATAGGCGATCTGCACTTCCTCCCATACAAGGCCTCATAAGGCGCCATCTGAATACTGGAGTGGTAGCTATTATTGTATGCAAACTCAACTAGAGGCAAATGATCCTCCCAGCTACCTGAAAGTCGATAACACAAAGCTCACAAAGATATCCTCAAGAGTCCGATAGTGCGCCACCGTCTGGTCTGCTTTGTGGATGGAATGCAGATTCGTGCTCACCTGCCCCTAAACCCTCTCGAAAGACCTCCGTAAGTTAGCCGTGAACCGGGCTCCTCGTCTGCGATATGATCGAAATAGGGACTCCATGCACCGACGATCTCTGATGTAAAGTCCGCATAATCCTCAACCGAAAAGTCGTTCGACGGGAAGAAAGTGGGCTGATTTCACACCACAACGATAACCCATATAGAATCATGTATCCTCTGAGTGCGAGGTAATACTGTGATAAAGTCCATGTTGATTACCTCCCACTTCAAGGTAGGGATCTCAATCGTCTGAAACAAACCACAATGCCTCTGGTGCTCTACCTTCACTGCCGACAATACGCACCGAGCTACGAACTCGCAACGCCCCTCTTCAAGCCATCCCACCAATACACGTATCTAAGGTCGTGGTACATCTTGGTCGACTCGACGGATAGAGTAACGCGCTACCGTGTGCTTCCCCAAAACTCTGCCAAGTCCTCAAACATCCGAACACACAACTCGCTTCAAACCTTAGCACCCCATCAAAGTGCTACCTCAGGACCCTTGCCCTCACGAAGAGTCAGACACGATAACGTGTCAAAATCGATCTCGAATCGGCCTCTTCACCTCCTCGACGATGGAAGACTCGGCAACCTCACGAACTCGAACCCCACCGCTATCGTAATCAATCAAACGGACACCAAGACTCGCTAATCGATGCAAATCACGAACCATGTCCTCCTCTCTAGTCGCACATCCGATAGGCTCCCATCGACTCTACGACTAAGAGCATACGCCACAACATTGGCTTTCCCGTGGTACAGATATCAACATCGTAATCCTTAAGCAACTCTAACCACCACCTCGCCGTAAGTTCGGCTCCTCTGGTCAAGATATACCGAGGCTCTTGTGGTCTGTAAAAATATCCACGTGAACCCCATACAAATAGTGCCTCGGATCTTCAAAGCGTGAATCACACCGCCAACTCCAAATCATGGGTGGGTAGTTTCTCGTGTTTCTTCACCGTCGGGATGCATATGCTATAACCCCGCCATGCTGCATCAACACACATCCCAACCCGATGCCCGACGATCACAATACACGACATAACCGCTCGACCCTGCGGAAGAGTAAGAACGGGCGGTCGCTCTCTTTCAAAGAATCGAAACCCCGCCACAAGTATCGCCCATCAAACTTGGTCGCTTCGAGTCACCTAGTCAATGGTGCGAGATAGAAGCAAACTTCTCCACGAACCGATAATATCCTGCAAGGCCCGTAAAATCGCGAACCTCTCGCCGAGTAGTAGGTTCAGGCCAAGTCTCGATCGCCGATCTTGGCCGTATCCACTCGAATGCCATCACCATAATATGCCCAAGAAAAGCCACCAAGTCAACCAAAACTCACATTTGGAAAACTTGGCGCATAATCGCGGTCCCGAGAATCACAAGACGCCTCAAACGCTCCGCATGCTTCCCGCTCGGCGAGAATAAACCAAGATATCATCAATGAACACTATCACAAACGTGTCAAAAATGGTTTGAACACTCGGTTCATCAAATCCATGAATACCACGAGCATTGGTCAACCTAAAAGACATGACCACGAACTCATAATGCCTGTCACGTCCGAATGCATCTAGGGACATCCACCTCTCGACTCGCACTGATGATAGCCCGATCGCAGATCTATCTTGAGAAACATCTCGCACTCGCAACCGGTCGAACAAATCATCAATCCCGGAAGGGGTATTCGTTTAATGGTCACCTTGTTCACCGCTCAATCAACACATGCGCAGCCCCGCCCTTCTTCTTTACGAACACACGGCGCTCCCCAGGGAGAAACACTAGGCCTGATGAAGCCCTTCTCCAGCAAATCCCTAAGCTGATCCTTCAACTCTCTCAACTCGGCAGGTGCCATTCTGTATGGCGGAATGGAAATAGGCCGAGTGTCTGGCAATATGTCTATACAAAACTCAATCTCCCTCTCAGGAGGGATACCCGGGAGGTCGTCTGGAAACACGTCTGGGAACTCTCTGACCACTGGAACTGACGGAAAATCTGGTACCGCAACTTCAGTATCAAACACCCGAACGAGATGGTAGATATACCCCTTCTGCACCATCTTCCTAGCCTTGAGGTACTAAATAAACCAACCCTACGATACCGCGTGCTCCCACTCAACAACCGGCCTCAGAAATCGAACCGTATTACTTTCTCTGCAGCTTACATTGGCGTAGCAAGAAGCTAGCCAATCCATCCCCATGATCACGCGAAGTCAATCATCTCCAACTCTATCAAGTCGGCTAGGTCCGACGATCGTAAATGGTCACAGACAAGCTCTATATACCCGCCGAGCTACCATCGAATCACCCATCGCGTAGCTACCTCGAAAGGATCTATGGACTCAGGCTCTATCCCTATCCTACTAGCAACAAGGGGAGATATATAGGACAGAGTAGAACCCGGATCTATCAAGGCATAAACATCAAACCCAAAAACTGATAAGGTACCTGTGACGACATCAGGTGAGGCCTCCTGATCCGCTTTACCGACAAAGCATAAATGCGGTTCTCGAGGACCTCTAGAATCGGGACCCGTGCCACGACCTCGCCGCGACCGCTGGTCCTCGAGTACCTTGCCCTCCAGCGAGTAGGCTGTCGGATGAAGAAGACCGTGAAAGAACTCAGTAGTCGACCTACCATCAAGATCGCCGCCTGGACGGGCCGCATAGTGACCTCGCCGCCACAATCAAACAAGCTCCCGTAGCACCACAACTCCCGTGGGATCGCCGTCGGCCACACCGGCGGGTGGTCCCGACGCCGCACTTTCGCCGCTCGACGCTCAAGTCTCGGGCCTGGCCGCCTCGAATGTCTCGGCCAGGCCGAGGACGCGCAGAGTGCTCGAGCCGGCCGTGGTGCACCTAGATCGCCGAGGCCGCCACCACGATAGCCACCAAAAGACCGCCGCCCGGTCTTCTTCGCCGCTGCCGTCAACCCGCTTCGTCTCTACGCCTCACATCCAAGAGCATGAGCTGCATGCGGTAATGTCCATACCCGGTGAAGAGAAACACCCGCACATGACTCGCCATATAGTCATCTAGCCCGTGGCGTAGCGGTGCACCCTATCCTCCATATCTGCTACTAACGCCGGGACATATCGAGCCAATGAATCAAACTCGACATTGTACTCCCGACAAGGCCCTCTCTCGCCTCGCCAGAAAAATCTATCACCGCGCCTCCTCATCTCGCGAGGCAAGAAGTGAGTGAGGAAAGCCTCGAGAACTCATCCCAAGTAGGCGGGGACGCGTGCTCTCCCGATAACTCCCATGAATCAAACCAATCGATCGCGGTATCACGCAGCTATGTGAACCAAAGATCACGGACTCGGTCTCCGACGCTCGATCACTCGAATCCTTCAGAATGACGGATGAACTCCTCGCGATCATCCTCCGCCGACCAGTAAAACTCGCGGCTACAACTCGGGAAGTCTCGTAGCCTCAAACTCTCTCGCCTCGGTGAACCACGGTACGATCGGGCCGGACTGAATCGCTACATCCGGCCGCCTCATGTTCGCCACGATCCCGCCGTAGGCCGGGCCGTCTCCTTGTACCTAACTCTCCGCCCAGCCGTGGGGACGCGAGGCGTGTGGTACTGTGGTCTCTGCTGGGGCCGGCGGCGTCATAGAACTCACCGTCTCTGGTATAGACTGGGCCCGAGCCCTCGTGACTCTAGGTGTCCCACTAGCAGCCTCCTGCCGCTTGCCTTCTGGGCCCGGTTGCCTACGTAGAGGCATAATCATTCATAAAAGGAATACGTTAGAGGTCCAACTTTAACACACTCTAAAGCACGATCTCGAGTGAGAAGAATGGAAACCAATCCTAAATATCCTATAGCCTGATTATTGGTGTGGTGCACAACACACCGATAATCAAGACTCTACTAGATACGGTCTGTAGACACTTTCCGAGGATTAACTGCTCTGATACCACTTTTGTCACGACGCATTCCGGGGCCCGTGACTGGTGCCTTACCGGGGCACCCAAGTAGTCATACATCAGAGTAATCAGCGGAAATATAAAACAAGACATGAAACAGTTTATAAAATAAGACACGCTTATGTGAGAAAACGTCGCTTTCTAAGATATATATATAAACATGGTTTAGCGCTACATCCGATCTTGTACAACATGACTACGCACTCTAAGGAAATATACAACTATGGCGGACAGGCCCGCCATACCCTGATCAGACAAAACTATCTACAGTGAGAGATCATACCCAAAAGTAGAGCCTCCTAAAAGATGGAGCTCCCGACACCAACGTAGAGATCCTAAGAATGTGGATCTAGCACTGCCGCTCTTACCGCAGCATGAACGCAGCCTCAAGGAGGTCGATAACAGTACTAAGTATATGAAATCAGAAATACTTAAATGAAAATATATCATTTTAAAATCAGTTTGCAAGTATGTATGAAACAACCAAGGGGACCGCATAAGTGCCACATCATAAACAAGAGCAACAATAGGTAAATCAGAATGTGTCTTTTCTAGGTCGCGAATGATCGGCAGGCCAATTGCGTAGTATCACCATGCAAGCCTAATCTCGACTCAGAGTCCGCATAGGCCACTCACATAGGCCCGCATAGGTACATAACCCCGCATCGAGGGTAGCTACTCTCGACATCGCCCCGACTCGTAGTCCGCACGGCCACATAGACCGCATGAGGTATAACCCGCATCACTAACCTCGAACTCCCGTAGCTCCGCATAGGTCCTCGGACCCGCATTGAGGTATTCTCGAATCATGGTCCTGCATCGCCGAGTCTACCCCGCGTCGGAGGGCGACAACCCCTTATTATGTCAAGAGGTGAGTGATAGTACACTAACATAACAGCTTATCTTTAAACAACATAAGCACAACAAGAATACTCTCTTCTACAAACGTTACAAGACACTAACACACATAGCATCATATCATGTCTACTTATCAAACCATCTTATTATTCTTTTCACAATTCAATATAAGTCTTTTATAAACACATAGGCAAACTGTTTCTTTTAAAATTCTTAATTGTTTATACTTAACTTCCCATAAAGCTAGTATAACTCTTAAGCTTCTGTTTTAAAAACCAATTAGTTCTCTTCATTAAAAATGATTCGAGATTCTTTTGAAATGCTTTCATTCTTTATTATTCAGCTTAAGTGAGGCATCGCAGAAGTATTATTCGGAGCTTAAGCCAGGCATTCCGTAAGTATTATTCAGCTTAAGTCAAAGACATTGTCGTAGTTATTATTCGATTAACACACGTATGCTCACCGCACTACATATATATTGTAAAATATCATGCTTTAGGAAGAATCACATACCTTCTCAAATAAAACCACCGCCAAGTTGAATATGTCGCGCAGAGAATCGACCTATAATAGTCGACACGCCTATCAACGCTCGACTACTTTGTAACCGATTCTAAACAGAGGGTTCTATATCCTACGGAAAATTGGGCGCATTTCCTACCCGTGAGCTACTCAAGTTCATCATGAAAACAGTCCTTTGTAAGTACAATTTGATTATTCTTCTTTTAAACCCTTCTACTGTGATAACAGTTCAATTCTATTCTGTGATATTCTTCTAAGTATTTTATACTTATTCTTATACTACTACAGTATGTATTCTCTAATTCAAAAGAGGGTTAGGATTATTTACCTCGGTAAGCCCAATAATATCCTAGATAAAGTCGCGCCTGAGCAAGGTTTAGCTCCTAAGTTGTACGCTCAGAGTCTAAGAAACCTTAGAAGTTCTTCACAACTTCTACTAAGGACTAAGGGATTTGGGCTAGGGTATTTTGGGCATTATAACAATATAAGAAGGTCACTTTTCTACCAAGGGAGGGGGGGTAGGTTTCGGCTAGGCTAGGGGAGGGGTTGCCTCGGCCAAGCTTCAAAAGTGGGTGAGGCTTTGGACGAAAAGCTTTAGAGAGAGGAGGGATTTTTCAAGACTTGAAATTGATTTGTGGATGAAGAACTCTTCATCTAAAGGGGGTATTTATAGGGCAATAAGTGGCCAACCAATGGCCAAGATTAAGCCAAGTGCTAGGCAAGTGTAAGGCCAAGATTAGGGCAAGTGTCCTTATCCATCTACTACACAAAATATCCTACCTAATCCTTGACTTGTGCAAAGGCACAAAAAACGTGCAACTCTATGTCCAATTCGTCCAATGGACAATTTTAAGTCCACCAATTGGAGGGTGCCAAGTGTCGCCCTCCCGTTGGTCCAAAATGTTTCGTCTCTCGGAAAAATCCGCAAAAATACTAAATGACATAGCCGGAATTTTCCCTACGAAAGCTGTGGAAACGTTTCGTCGGAAAACGATTCTTTTAGTGAGTTATGCACAAATGAAAACGTCCAAGGCTTAAACTTTTAAGGCCAAACTTTCGTACGTACGCCCTTACGTACATACTCCAGAAATACGGGGTATAACAAGTCTGCCCATAAAGGTATACTGCCCGACCCATTTCTAGGACGATAATGTCATATAATCTGCCATAAAGGTATACTGCCCGGCCCATTTATGGGACAATAATGTCATATAGTCTGCCCATAAATGTATACTGCCCGACCCATTTCTGGGACGATAATGTCATATAGTCTGCCCATAAAGGTATACTGCCCAACCCATTTCTGGGACGATAATGTCATATAAAATCCGGGAATTTAACCCAAAGTACTACGCACCTCTACTCCTTTAGAAAGACTTTTTTTCAAATAAAACTTCCCAGATACTAACAACCGTAGTATCAAGTCATATCTACCTTTCAAGACAAGTCACAATATCTTTTTAGAAATACATTTACCGGCTTCTAAATCAAGTGACTTCTTTCTTAAAAAAAAAACCTTAAGCAATTGGTACCTTTAAAACAATTTGCCCTTCTCTATTTTAAATCAATTCTTTGCTTACATTACTGAAGAAAACCATTCTTTTAATCTTCCATGAAGTTGTTATAACCAACTTCCCATAAAGCCGTTATAACTCTTTATGTCTTAGGCAAATTTATTCCTTTTTATAACCAAGAGGTTTATACTTTCAAATTGAATTTCATAGCTTTCAAAATACTTCAAGTCTCTTAACTTTTAAGAAAACAAGTTTCTTAACTTTAGAAATCAAGTCTTTCCAAATCAAATAATCTATACTTTGGTGCGCGGTGAATAAGTTATACTTATTTATATCGATCTTAATCAAGTAGCCATGATCTAGAAAATGTAATACAATTTTGTCTTATCTTAGATTCTATGCAGATGGAGAATTCTACTTGTTTTAATATAATTAATTGTCATTACATTTTCCTTTATTAACGCTGCAATGGCTTGTTCGATACTTATTCTCATTCGTGCCATAAATTAGCCAAGTCAACTCGACTCTAAATACTTCCTAACGACTCTTACCAACATCCCCCATAAGACTTGGTAAGAACTTAGGATTTCTTAGGCGTAGCTTTTACATAGTGTAAATCAACATAACTACCTCTTAACTTCTAAGAGCAGACGGAATCATGGAATACTACTACATGTATATTTCATACATAGAATCATGCCAAAGGAAGGAAGAGGTTCACATACCTCGCGACGATTATCGACAAATAGCAAAATGCTCCGAAGTACTTCAACCTTGATAGTTATTCCATCCTTCAAGTAGAATCCGCTATACCTAGTACTTCAACCTAAAATGGCCATAATACGTCCATTAACCTCTAGCTTCGAACGTAGAATATTCTAAGTGCTAAGCCACTAAATTCTACGGAAAATCGGGCAGCACTTCCTTTGTTTCTACATATTTTGCCACCTTTTTCAAGGCCGAATACAATAACCAAACACGCCACATTTAAGGCTCAACAATTCAGCTAACCAAAGGGGATTACACGCCTTAACAGGACGTGTAAAATTCTGCCCCACAAATTAATACGAAACTAGTTCCATAATTAAAGCCATTCTCGGCTAACATAAACAACAACTCAAAGTCTTTTCCAAATTCTTTTCCAATCCAAGTTCTTAGGTCTAACATGTTATATAGTCATAAACAACTTCAACAACTATAATTTCCTTCTTTATATAACATGTGACAACTTAAACTAATAATCCAATAGAATTGAAATCTCAAGGGCTAAACATACTAGTTTTCGGATTAGGGTTCCAATAGACAATACACTTATCAAACTTCATAATATATACTTCATGCTTGCTAAAATCCAAAGCTACAACAATAAGAAATCTTTAATTGCTAAAACGACAAGATTTTTACCTTTACAAGCCCTTATAAAATCCAAGATTCCAAGTCGCTCCTTAGCAATTCTTAGCTCCTTTTCTTATGTTCCAATCCGCTCCAAGAACTCCTTAGAAGCTCATGAAGAACTTCTCTTCATGTTCCATCTTCAAAGTTGAAAAACACCCTAGGGTTTCGCCTTGCGACTAACGTAAAAATGCGGTTTTTCCGAAATCTTTCTATTGAGATATCCTTACAATACCCTTAGGGACCTTGGGTTAAAGTCTTGTGGCTAATGGATCAAAACTACAAAATTTTTGTGTGGGAATGATGTCAAAGCCGAGAGCAACTCAAGGCACACACAAGTCTCTCAAATTTTTTCTAAGTGTTGGAAGACAAGTCTTGCTACTAGTGTGCTTATATAAAACATTGGAGGGTCTAGATTATAACACTTGTTAAATTTGGAGGGAAGAGATCAAGCCAAGTGGCCCTTGGACTTAGTCAACAATGTCAAGCTCTTAATTAGCAAGACTTTGGTATCTACACATTGGTCAAATGACCATTTTGCCCTAGCAAATTTCGTCCAAGACTATAGTGAAGGGGTTCCATGTGTCGCCCTCCCATTCGTCCATAAAATTCCGTAACCCTCGTGGGCCCCACAAAACGTAAAATTTCTCGGGTGGGCCCCACACGACCAAATCCGTAAAATAAATTTCCATAATGAAAATACATTCCATAATCCTCAATTAATGCATTTTGAGAATCCAATTCTCAACAACAAACATTTTTCATTTCCGACGTTCGAAAGATTTTCCGTCGGAAAAATAATTCTTTCTTTCGCACTTTCAAGTCTTGTGTTCCTTACATACATTCTCTTAAACATGTCACGGAGTTACGGGTGTAACATTATTCCCCTTTGAAACATTCGCCCTCGAATGTTCTTTCTGAGTCCAATCTAATTAGATAGCGACATAGTCTCCTTTACCGCACTTTCATACTACATATGCCACCCATGGCCACATAACAATACTTATACTAAGATGTCAACCTTGGCACTCACGAAGCCAACTAGTCCATACTCATAATGACCTCAAAGTCTGTCGTAATCATCTCTATTAGGTTTACTAGGGTCTGACGACTGTATAATCACCGGGCATTTCTCATATACCCGCTCAGCTACCACCCCAAACACTCACGGGTGTAGTTACCTCGAAAGGTTCTTATGGATTCAGGCTCTACTCATTTACAGTTGGTTGCTATCTTTCTTACTGGTCGTACTCTTTTCGTACTTCCAACTCATACTAGCATACATACATAACTTCCATACCGATTATGGCCTCTAATATTTGGAGTCCCTCTATAAAACAATATAAGGCCATTTCCGGCTTTCACGACCTAGTTCCGGTGGAATGCGTCCACGAACCCGTAAAACAATTAGCTAGACTTGGGCCTTGCACCCTCGTGACCCTGTCACATAACGGAACTACTACCAACTGATCCCACTCTATTCCAGGCTAGGGGGCGACCCGTAACAGGCCCTCACCCCGACCCGCCGTCGCACTTAACTCTTATCCTTGGTCTGACTTAAAATCTTATGGCCCGAGAGAGCCTTATATATCTAAGGTCTCAGCAGTTATCAACATTCTTAGGCTCGCAATTTCCATGCTCCAAGCCTACCTTACCAGTCCCCCAATAAACGGGTACAAAAACTTCTCATAATACCATAATCGTGTCGTCTTGATCACAACAACCATTACTTACTCTATACGGACCTCATCCGTACAATTCTCTTAGGCCTACTACGCAGCTTAATTTCTATTAACATGACATTCCGTTAAGTTCCTTAACATGGCTTCTTAAGGGTTCACTGTCCTATCAGACAGCTCATCCTTTCCCAATTATCTCAAAATAAAACACACGACCTTGGCGAGAATTCATTAACTGTTCCATACCTTCCCGGTATCTAGTTAGTCTTTACAAACTCTTGGTAATCTAAAATCATTCTAGGCAACACGCGTCTGACCCTCATACATAACTCCGTATAGATGTATGTCACAATACCAACTATACTATAATCATTACCAACCTGGATACGCAATCCACATAGTCCTTCCTGGGTCGCTGCTTCCTTTCTCGTAGCTGTAATCAACATAACTCGTTAGGGAGAGACGACCCTAACGACACATCTCTATCGCACGATCTCAGAGTGAGAAAAATGGAAACCAATCCTAAATGTCCTGCAGCCTCCTGATTATATATGTGGTGCACAACACACCGATAATCAAGACTCTACTAGACACGGTCTGTAGACACTTTCCGAGGACTAACTGCTCTGATACCACTTTTGTCACGACCGACTCGGCATGATCGTGCCCTACCCGCACCCTTCCAAACATACAACACCAAAACAACTGCGGAAAATAAGTAACACATTTTTTTTTTTAAAAACCAAGGCAAAGCCGATAAGGCTGCCATAATATAAATCACCCAAAAAGGGCTTACACTATCCAAAAAAATGTAATTACAACTCTAACTACCCATTACATGTGAATACATACCTCTAAGATTTGAACACATACTATGACGGACAAGGCCCCGCTGCACTTCGAATATACATAACCATGACAACTCCTAACATTGGAGCCATCTCAAAATGTGAACCAGATCCTAAGCTCGCGGATCCACAATCTGTACCTAAACTCATGACATGAACGCAGCCGGGCGGGTCGATAACAAAAATTTAATATGGAACATAAAATAAAGCACAAGAAATGATCATAATCAGACAAAAGAATGACAGGGCAAGTATAAAAGTACATACTGCACCTGCCGTGTCATTAACAATAATGAACTTAATTGCACATCATTATCTTTTCCATTCCATTAAGAGTTATAGCCATATCTTACGTACATACTTAGGAGAAGTCGTTAAGTTTATTACCATCTAACTTACTTATCTTTCATAACCTAATCCGGCCCTTTACGGAGGGACGCCTATACTGCCCGACCCAAACTGGGACGCGATAAAGTCACATAGTCTGCCCATAAAGGTATACTGCCCGGCCCATTTCTGGGATGATAATGTCATATAGTCTGCCCATAAAGGTATACTGCCCACCCATTTCTAGGACGATAATGTCATATAATCTGCCCATAAAGGTATACTGCCCGGCCCATTTCTGGGACAATAATGCCATATAGTCTGCCCATAAAGGTATACTGCTCGACCCATTTCTGGGACGATAATGTCATATAGTCTGCCCATAAAGGTATACTGCCCAACCCATTTCTGGGACGATAATGTCATATAAAATCCGGGAATTTAACCCAAAGTACTACGCACCTCTACTCCTTTAGAAAAGACTTTTTTTCAAATAAAACTTCCCAGATACTAACAACCGTAGTATCAAGTCATATCTACCTTTCAAGACAAGTCACAATACCTTTTTAGAAATACATTTACCGGCTTCTAAATCAAGTGACTTCTTTCTTAAAAAAAAAAACCTTAAGCAATTGGTACCTTTAAAACAATTTGCCCTTCTCTATTTTAAATCAATTCTTTGCTTACATTACTGAAGAAAACCATTCTTTTAATCTTCCATGAAGTTGTTATAACCAACTTCCCATAAAGCCGTTATAACTCTTTATGTCTTAGGCAAATTTATTCCTTTTTATAACCAAGAGGTTTATACTTTCAAATTGAATTTCATAGCTTTCAAAATACTTCAAGTCTCTTAACTTTTAAGAAAACAAGTTTCTTAACTTTAGAAATCAAGTCTTTTCAAATAAAATATTCTATACTTTGGTGCGCGGTGAATAAGTTATACTTATTTATATCGATCTTAATCAAGTAGCCATGATCTAGAAAATGTAATACAATTTTGTCTTATCTTAGATTCTATGCAGATGGAGAATTCTACTTGTTTTAATATAATTAATTGTCATTACATTTTCCTTTATTAACGCTGCAATGGCTTGTTCGATACTTATTCTCATTCGTGCCATAAATTAGCCAACTCAACTCGACTCCAAATACTTCCTAACGACTCTTACCAACATCCCTCATAAGACTTGGTAAGAACTTAGGATTTCTTAGGCGTAGCTTTTACATAGTGTAAATCAACATAACTACCTCTTAACTTCTAAGAGCAGACGGAATCATGGAATACTACTACATGTATATTTCATACATAGAATCATGCCAAAGGAAGGAAGAGGTTCACATACCTCGCGACGATTATCGACAAATAGCAAAATGCTCCGAAGTACTTCAACCTTGATAGCTATTCCATCCTTCAAGTAGAATCCGCTATACCTAGTACTTCAACCTAAAATGGCCATAATACGTCCATTAACCTCTAGCTTCGAACGTATAATATTCTAAGTGCTAAGCCACTAAATTCTACGGAAAATCGGGCAGCACTTCCTTTGTTTCTACATACTTTGCCACCTTTTTCAAGGCCGAATACAATAACCAAACACGCCACATTTAAGGCTCAACAATTCAGCTAACCAAAGGGGATTACACGCCTTAACAGGACGTGTAAAATTCTGCCCCACAAATTAATACGAAACTAGTTCCATAATTAAAGCCATTCCCGGCTATCATAAACAACAACTCAAAGTCTTTTCCAAATTCTTTTCCAATCCAAGTTCTTAGGTCTAACATGTTATATAGTCATAAACAACTTCAACAACTATAATTTCCTTCTTTATATAACATGTGACAACTTAAACTAATAATCCAATAGAATTGAAATCTCAAGGGCTAAACATACTAGTTTTCGGATTAGGGTTCCAATAGACAATACACTTATCAAACTTCATAATATATACTTCATGCTTGCTAAAATCCAAAGCTACAACAATAAGAAATCTTTAATTACTAAAACGACAAGATTTTTACCTTTACAAGCCCTTATAAAATCCAAGATTCCAAGTCGCTCCTTAGCAATTCTTAGCTCCTTTTCTTATGTTCCAATCCGCTCCAAGAACTCCTTAGAAGCTCATGAAGAACTTCTCTTCATGTTCCATCTTCAAAGTTGAAAAACACCCTAGGGTTTCGCCTTGCGACTAACGTAAAAATGCGGTTTTTCCGAAATCTTTCTATTGAGATATCCTTACAATACCCTTAGGGACCTTGGGTTAAAGTCTTGTGGCTAATGGATCAAAACTACAAAATTTTTGTGTGGGAATGATGTCAAAGCCGAGAGCAACTCAAGGCACACACAAGTCTCTCAAATTTTTTCTAAGTGTTGGAAGACAAGTCTTGCTACTAGTGTGCTTATATAAAACATTGGAGGGTCTAGATTATAACACTTGTTAAATTTGGAGGGAAGAGATCAAGCCAAGTGGCCCTTGGACTTAGTCAACAATGTCAAGCTCTTAATTAGCAAGACTTTGTTATCTACACATTGGTCAAATGACCATTTTGCCCTTGCAAATTTCGTCCAAGACTATAGTGGGGGGGGTGCCATGTGTCTCCCTCCCATTCGTCCATAAAATTCTGTAACCCTCGTGGGCCCCACAAAACGTAAAATTCCTCGGGTGGGCCCCACACGACCAAATCCGTAAAATAAATTTCCATAATGAAAATACATTCCATAATCCTCAATTAATGCATTTTGAGAATCCAATTCTCAACAACGAACATTTTTCCTTTCCGACGTTCGGAAGATTTTCCGTCGGAAAAACAATTCTTTCTTTCGTACCCTTTCAAGTCTTCTGTTCCTTACATACATTCTCTTAAACATGTCCTGGAGTTACGGGGTGTAACATATCCAACTCTATCAAGTCGTCTAGGGTCTGACGACTGCATATAGTCACTGGGCAAGCCTTATATACCCGCTCAGCTACCACCGAATCACCCACTGGCGTAGCTACCCCAAAAGGGTCTATGGACTCAGGCTCTATCCCTATTCTACCAGCAATATGAGGAGATATATAGTACAAGGTAGAACCCGGATCTATTAAGGCATATACGTCACAACATGAAACCAATAATGTACCTGTGACGACATCTGGTGATGCCTCCTGGTCTTGGCGGCTGGACATGGCATAAATGCGGTTCTGAGGACTGCTGGAACTAGGACCCTTGCCACGACCTCTGCCGCGACCTGCTGGCCCATGAGCACCCTGCCCTCCGGGGCAAGTAACCGTAGGAGATGAAGACCCGACGAAAGACCCTGTAGGCTGAACCCTACCATCTGCGCTGCCTCTGGTCGGACAGTTCCTCGAAATATGACCCTGCTGGCCGCAAGCGTAACAAGCTCCCATAGCATTACCACAACTCCCGTAATAGATCTACCACATCGGCCACACCGAGAGGAGGGTGTTCTCGATCGGTTAGCTCGCTTCCTCGACGCTCAAGTCACGGTGCCCCGACTTGCCCCGAATACCACCGCCCCGGAAGATGGTGAGCGCTCGGTGGCCGTGGTGCAAATCTAGTGCGCATCGAGGTCGTCCGCCTACCAAAGGACCCTGCTGTCCTGGCCCTCTTCTGCTGATATCTGCTAATCTGTCAGCCTCTATGTTCCTCACACCCGAGTGCATAAGCCTGCATGCGGGCAATGTCCATTCCCGGCTGAAGAGCTATACCCGAGCAACCCTCTGCCAAGTAATCATCGAGCCCTGTGACATTGCGGTGCACTCTGTCCTCCATGTCTTCTACTAAAGCGGGGACGTACCAAGCCAACGAGTCAAACTCTACGTTGTACCCCCGGACCGTCCGCCCGCTCTGTCTCAACATTAGAAATCTATCGGTCTGAGCTCTCCTCATATGTGGAGGCAAGAAGTGGCTAAGAAACACCTTTGAGAACTCGTCCCACATAGCTGGAAGCGCATGCTCCCTCCGGGACAGTTCCCATGAATCAAACCAGTCGACTGCAGTATCACGCAGCCGATGTGAACCCAATACTACCGACTCTGTCTCCGAGGCCTTGATCACTCTCATGATCCGCTGCAACTGTCGGATAAACTCCTGAGGATCATCCTCAGTCCTCAACCCATAGAACTCTGGTGGGCTGCAACTCAAAAAGTTCCGAAGTCTCAAGCTATCAGATCTGGGGTGAACTACGGGTCCAACCGGAACCACTGTCTCCTGTCTATCCTCATGCCTTGCTACAATCCTGGCTAATAACTGGGTCATCTCCTTGTAACCCATATCCTATGCTCTGCCGCGGGCTAGAGGCTCAGTACCGTGGTCTCGTGAGCTACCATCGCGCTCTAAACTCTCTGGGCCGGGCGTCATGGAACTCGCCGTCTGAAGCATCACCTCAGGTAAAGACTGGGCATGTGCCCTCGTAACCTTCTGCGTCCTACTAGCAGCTCCTCACCGCTTTGCCTTCTCAGCCGCGGTTGCCTTGCGTGGAGGCATAACTGGTACATAAGAATATATCAGAGGGAGTTCAACCTATAACACAGCTCTATTGCACGATCTCAGAGTGAGGAGAATGAAAACCAATCCTAAATATCTTGTAGCCCCCTGATTATAGGTGTGGTGCACAACACGCCGATAATCAAGACTCTACTAGACACGGTCTGTAGACACTTTCCGATGATTAACTGCTCTGCTCTGATTACAGGTTATTGATATTCCGACTTGGAAGTGGGAGGTGGTAAATATGGATTTTATTACAGGGTTACCTCACACTCAGACGAAACATGATTCCATTTGGGTTATTGTCGACAAGCTGACGAAATTAGCCCACTTTCTTCCAGTCAGGACGACTTTTTCGGCCGAGGATTATGCTAGGTTGTATATCAGGGAGATTGTGAGACTGCACGGAGTTCCTATATCGATTATTTCGCATGTGAGCCCGGTTCGACTAACTTCTGGAGGTCTTTCCAGAAGGGATTAGGGACACAGGTGAGTCTCAGTACTGCGTTTCATCCTCAGACCGACGGACAGGCCGAGCGTACTATCCAGACCCTTGAGGATATGCTGCGGGCTTGTGTTATTGATTTCAGGGGTAGCTGGGAGGATCATTTACCTCTTGTGGAGTTTGCTTATAACAACAGCTACCATTCTAGTATCCAGATGGCGCCTTATGAGGCCTTATACGGGAGGAAGTGCAGGTCACCGATAGGTTGGTTTGAGGTGGGAGAAGTTCAGTTAGTCGGGCCAGACTTGATTCAGCAGGCAGTGGATAAGGTGAAGCTTATCCAGGAGCGGTTATTGTCAGCTCAGAGTCGACAGAAGTCGTATGCAGATCATCGGCGTCGACACTTGGAGTTTGAGGTAGATGATTGGGTCTTCCTGAAGGTATCACCCATGAAGGGCGTGATGAGATTCGGGAAGAAGGGGAAACTTAGCCCAAGGTACATTGGGCCTTATCATATTATCCGTAGGGTAGGCAAAGTTGCCTATGAGTTGGATCTGCCGTCCGATCTGGAGGCAGTACATCCAGTTTTTCACGTGTCTATGTTGCGGAAATGTATTGGAGATCCATCTAGAGTGCACCCGATTTGTGATGTCCAGGTGACAGAGGGGTTATCATATGAGGAGAGTCCCATAGCGATACTCGATCGTCAGGTTAGGCGACTACGGACAAAGGATGTGGCTTCCGTCAAGGTCTTATGGCGGAACGAGAACAGGGAGGAAATGACGTGGGAAGCAGAGGAGGACATGATGAAGAAGTATCCTCACTTGTTCCCTACACCTCCAGGTAACCCACTTTCCTGCTTGTTAGTTTTAATTTGGCTTATGTTTAAGTATTGTTGTGCATAAAAGGAACATTCGGGATGAATTTTTCTAAGGGGGAGAGAATGTTATACCCCGTAGTTCAGGCCATGCGTATTAGAACGTACGAAAGGGGTTAAGACTTAAATTTTCGAAAGATAGGTTGACGGATTTTTTCGGACGGGTTTTTAGCCAACTTTGAGGTGGGTTATGACCCGTTACATTGAGAGTTCCTAGGTGTTTCAAAGGCCTAGTACGTTGTTCGTTGAGTCTAGTTTCCAACACAACCAACCGTTCGTCGATAGGACATCGGAGTAGGAAGTTATGGAAGTCACAAGTTCAGTACACAGTCGGACAGAAGGTATTTCGGTCAGGAGCCACAGGGCCGCGGCGCCAGATGTTCTGAATATCCGCTGAAGTTGCAGCGCCGCGGCGCCGACGCGGGTTCTGCGAAGTTGAGTGGAAAAATCTGAACTGTTTTGTTTTAAAAAAGGCCATAGAAGGGTGACAAGTGTCCCCCCCATCTGATTTTGCATGTACTACTTATTGACCAAGTCTTGAAGACTTGGTCATTCTTCAAGCTCTCATCTCTCTCTAAAAATAAAAGCTCTCCCTTCTCTCTAGAAAATCAAGAAGAACACAAGGTTTGAGAAAAATCTCAAAAGTGTGGCAAGAAGGAAACTTATTTGCAAGCTTGTAGGAGTTATTGTGGTGGTGTTTTTGGAAAGGAGGCTAGCAAATTTGTTGGATTAATTTGGCTAAAGCTCTAAGGTAACAATTCTTCTCTTGTAGCTAGTTTTTGGTGTTACATGTGAAGAAGAAGGAACTTGTAGTAGTAAATATTGCTCTTAGATACATTGCATGTAAGAAATATGGTTTGGATATGAAAGGATTGGATAAGAAGGTTATGTGAGCATGTTGTAGCCTAAATACTACCTTAAACTTGTTAAGTTAGTTGTTTTACATTGTGGGGCAGAATTTTACACATCCAAGATTAGGTGTGTAATCCCCTTTATATTGATTGGATTGTTGGGCCTTAAAAGTGGCGTTTGGATATTGAATTCGGACCTTGAAAATGTGGCAAAGTAGGTAGAAACAAATGAAATACTGCCCAATTTTCCATAGAATTTAGTGACTTTGAACTTGGAAAATTCTATGTTGAAACTAGAGGTTAATAGACGCATTATGATCATTATAGGTTGACATACCACGTGCGGCATATTGGACTTAGCAAGCGGATTGACCGAAGATGTACGTGGAGCTTCCCTATCTCTTGAGCATGAATAGTTGTACCTATATAGTACGGTAGACGTACAAGATTTTATATCCTTACTTGTTTTATGTATATGATACTTGTTTCGTTTTAAAAGGTATAAGTCCCTTGGTTATGGGAAAAATGTAATTTACTAAAGTATAATGTTAATATAACAACTTTATGGGAAGTTGATTTATTAGCTTTATGGAAAGTTAAAAAGGAGAGATTTACTCTAAGTAAGATAAGTAAGGACAAATGACTTGATTTATGAAAGGCAAATTGAATTTTAGGCATCACTTTCCCAAAGGTTTTATATGAAAAAAAGTCATTTTTAAAAGAGTAGAAGTATGTAGTACCTTGGTTTAAATTTCCGGATTCCTTTTATTAAAATATGTTAGTGCCTTAAGTAAACTAAAATGACAGGGTATATGAACAAGACTAATAAGGAGTTAGGAGCTTTCTTAACTTATTTATGTTATGTATGATGGCCGGTTGAGCTAGGGTAAGAGTATAAATGAGGGGTAAACCCCCAAGACGTTATACCACCTTCTCCAGGGTAAGAGTATGAATGAGGGGTAAGCCCCAAGACGTCATACCACCTTCTCCAGGGTAAGAGTATGTGTTACACCCCGTAAATTCAAGAGGTTAAGTTAAGAACGTACGAAAGAAAATAAGATTTGAATTTGGAAAGTTGGGTTGGAAAAAGGTTGTGGGCAGACTTTCAGTCAACTTTGGAGCGGTATATCTCCTAGTTTCGTAGGAGTTTTGAGGAGTTTTAAAAGACTAGTATGAAGGTTGTTGAGTCTAGTTTCCAACGCAACAAACCACTCGTCGATTGGACATCGGGGTGGGAGGTTACGGGCGTTAGAAGTTCTGTGGGCTGACGCAGAGGGCAGATTTCCCAGCAGGCGTCGCAGCGCCGCGGCGCCGTCAGCAGGGCCGCGGCGCCGATAATTCTGACAGTCCTCTGAGGTTGAGGCGCCAGGCGCCGGCAGGGCCGCATGGCGCCAGGCGGGATTTTTACGCGAAGGGGCGAAAAACAGGGGATATTTTGATAGAAGGCCTATGGGAGGGTGACAAGTGTCCCTCCCATCTTTTGACCAAGTGAGGGTCTTATTTTAGGGCCAAGTCTTCAAGACTTGGCCATTTGCAAGGGTTTCCCTAAGAAAAATCCCTCCCTTCTCTCTCAAATTGATGAACCCCGGTGAGATTTTTGGGAAGGCTTCAAGAAGGAAAAATGTTGGAAAGCTTGTAGAGAGTTCGAGTAGGCGATTTTAAAGTGAAGAAGATTTCGGAAAGAGGGCTTCTTGAGGTAAAACCTTCACCTTCTTGTGTAATTGAAGATTTCAAGTTATAGCAGTTAAGAAATGAGCCTGAGGCTGTTATATTAAAGTTTGAAAAGATATGGATCTTGTCGTCTTGTTGAAAACCGAAAATGGGCATGTTAGCCACTCATGTTGTAATCAATTGGGTTGTTAGCTTAAATCCTTGCATGTTATAAATAGGAGGGTATATAATTGGTTATGGTTTTATGTACCATGTTGGAATAACGAGTTGGATTAAAAGGAATTTGAAAGGAAAGTGATAATTGTTGTAATATTATAGCCGAATGTGGCTTGGAATTTTTGGTTTGATTTGTATTATTGTGGGGCAGAATTTTACGCGTCCTGTAAAGGCGTGTAATCCCCTTTTGATTAGTTGAATTGTTGTGCCTTAAATACGGCGTTTGGTTGTTGAATTCGGACCTTGAAAAAGGTGGAAAAGTACGTAGAAACAAAGGAAGTGCTGTCCAATTTTTCCCGTAGAACAAGGGACTTTACATTAGAATATTCTACGTTGAAGCTAGAAGCTAATAGACGTATTATGGTCATTATAGGTTGACATCTACGGAAGGCATTTTGGACTTGGAAATTGGATTAAACATAAGAGGTATGTGGAAACTTTCTTATCATTTGAGCATGAGTAGTTATAACTATATGGTACGGTAGACGTACGTGATTTAAATAAGGTAAAGTCATTTTGATATACTTGACTTGTTTTAAAGATGCCTAGTTGGTTGAGTTAGAGGACTAACTCACTTGTCCTTGAGGAAAGGTTATAAGAATGGGTTATTCTAATGGGGTAGACAAGGACTCCTTGATGTGAAAAAGTATGGATCTATTATAAAGATAAGAACTTGTTTTCTAAGTTAAGAATTTTGTCTTCTAAAGTAAAGAGATTTGAAGTATTTTGAAAGTAGTGTAACTTGAATTGAAGTACAAGCCTCTTGGTTATAAAGAGAGCAAAGTGGTCTAAGACATAAAGAGTTATAACGGCTTTATGGGAAGTTAGTTATGACGGCTTTATGAGAGGGTAAGGACGTCTTAGTTTCTAATGCATAAAGTTAGTATAACGGCTTTATGGGAAGTTGGTTATAATAACTTTATGGAAGGTTAAAGGAACGGTTTTTCTCGAGTAGATAAACAATGATAAAAGAATGGAAGCTAAGAAAGGAAATTTGATTTAAAGGCATCAATTGCTTAAAGTTATAAATGAGGGTCACTTGATTTAGAAGCCGAAGTATATTTCTAATAGTATAGTGACTTGTTTAAAATGTAGTAAGCCTTGATACTACGGGTGCTAGTATCTTGGGGTCTTATATGGAAAAGGGATCTTGGAAAAAAATAGAAATACATAGTACTTTGGGTTGAATTTCCCCGGAATTGTTAAGTGATATGAAAAGTGCCTTAAGGTCATAAAATGAGATCCATTTTGTATGTTAATGAAAGTCTAAAGAAGTTAGGAGTTACTTGACGCATCAGTGATGGAGGATTCCACGGGTATGCTTCCATTGCCTCCTCATGAGTCTACCGGGACGTACCGGCAGTGATGTGGGATTCCACGGGTATGCTTCCCTGGTCATAGTATGAGTTACTTGGACGTACCGACAGTGATGTGGGATTCCACGGGTATGCTTCCATGGTCTTAGTATGAGTTTACGGGGACATACCGTCAGTGATGTTGTATTCCACGGGTATGCACCGTGGACATGCTTACGATGAGGGATCCCGAGGCATGTAGTTTGAGGGGTAAGAGTATACCTGAGGGGTAAATCCCCAAGATTGTTATACCACCTGTTTCCGTGGATTTGCTACCCACGATGCGAGGAATATCTCATGCGAGTCCTTATGGGCTTATGCGGGTGAAATAGTCCCATGCGGGCTGGTACAACCTATGCGAGGAATACCTCATGCGGGTCCACACGACCTATACGGGTGAAATAGTCCCAGGGGTAGGATTGCTTAAGGATACTGCGGGCGAGTGGTCCTGCTTTGATCGCGAGTCATGTACCCGAGATGGGGAATTCCACGGGCATGAGATATATATATGTATGTATTGTGTATGTTGTCACGACCCGATTCCGGGCCCGTGACTGGTGCCTTACCCCGGGCACCCTAGTGATACAACATCAGAGTAATCAGCGGAACATAAAACAATACAAGACATATTATGAAATATGAAACAATAATCTGAGAAAAACTTGCCTTTCGGCATATATATAAATAACAACTTTTTCCAACATGAATGCTTTAATCCTTTTACAAACCCTACCCACAACAAAGACTACTGCACTTAAGAAATGATACGACAACAATGGCGGACAGGGGCCGCCATACCCTGAATGTAAACACCTACAACAACAGGGGACTATACCACTGATAAGCCTCCGGAGAAACGGAGCTTTCCCACACGACCCCAAGAGCGAGGATCAATGACTGGTGTACCTTTACCTGCGGCATGAACGCAGCCCCAAGGAGGTCGATAACAGTACCGAGTATGTGAAACTAAAAATATCAGAAATGAAATCATAATAGTCTATAAAGCGGGAGACATGTATGATAACCAAACTACGATTCACAATAATAAGCGATATGTCAAGTCGTGACTCACGCCTCAAGTCATCACTCAAATATAACAATGGGTCTCACGCCCACAACATCAATCATGCCCGTGGAATACCTTTCCTCACGGCGATGATGATATGATAACAACAAGACAAAGAATCCAAATGGAAGCATACCCGCGCGCTACGATCGTGTCGGTATGTCCAAAGGGAAACAATAAGACAACTTTCCAAATGGACGATACCCGCGTGCGCTACGCATCGGGTCAGTATGTCCAAAGGGAAACAATAGAACAGCATTCCAAATGGACGCATACTCGTGCGCTACGCATCGGGTCAGTATGTCCAAAAGGAAACAATAGGACAGCATTCCAAATGGACGCATACTCGTGCGCTACGCATCGGGTCAGTATGTCCAAAAGGAAATCACAAGACGATAATCAAAATGGAAACATACCCGCAGCGCCACGATCGTGTCGATATATCCAAAGCGATTAACCACAAGACCTTAACCAAAATGGAAGCATACCCGTGCGCTACGCATCGTGTCAGTATGTCCAAAGCGATTAACAACAATAATACTATCAACAGGAACGTACCCGTGGAATTTCTCCGTCACTGCCGGCACGTCCAAGTAAGTTCTCAACCAGTCAACCGACCCTCTATCGAGAGACGCGGTAACACAGAAACACAACGCTTGTATAATAAAGGATATCATCACAAGCATAGGCAAGTTTCACAACAACAAGCATAGGCAAGTTTCACAACAACAAGCATAGGCAAGTTTCACAACAACAAGCATAGGCAAGTTGCACACAACTCAAAGTACTTTCATTTTATGCCAAAGTCCGGGTTTTTAACCCCAAAGTACTACATACGTTAAGTTCTTTTAAAAGAGATCCATTACTTTTATAAAAGTCACCCGATACCCGTAGTATTAGAATGACCAACCCACCTTCCTTTTCAAAATCAAGTAACAACATTCTTTTCCTAAGTTCCAGTTTGCCTAGTTTCAATTACTCAAGCTTCTCATTTTCAAATGGTTTCATAGTTCCCAAACTTAATCACTTGATTCCTTTTTAGAACAATTGAGTAACATATGTCATATACGTGAGTAGTTTATTCTTGTTTATAACGATCTTATTACAGCAGCCATGGTCTAGGAAATATCATTTTGTCTCATCTTAGCTTCTATGCAGATGGAAGTTTCTACTGGTTTTAATAATACTTAATCTGTCAAAACATTTCCTTTTATTAACGCTGCAGTTGTTGGTCTATACACATTCTGATTTCCAAAATCAAGAAACATTCTTAAGACGTTATACCTAACTTTCCATAAAGCTAGTATAACTCTTAAGTTTTCAAAACAAATCAAGTATTACTTTCTCTCAAAATGATTCAAAACTCTTTTGAAATACTTCAAGTTCTTTATTAACACATAACAAGCCGCTTATAGTTCAAATCGCTACCTTTTAAAACCACATGTATTTTCTTACCAACATAAAGCCGTTATAACCAACTTCCCATAAAGCCGTTATAACACTTTATGTTTTACACCAATCAAATACATTTAGTACATGTACGCTCACCGCACTACATAGTTCACACATATCATGCTAGAAGAGATAGGAAGAGGTTCACATACCTCGCGACGAGTATCGACTAATAGCAAAACGCTCAAGTACTCCCAACCGTCGGCTACTCCTAAAGCCAAGTAACGCGCCACACGTAGTACTTCAACCTATAAGGCCATAAGGCGCTTATTAACATTAAGATCTTATCGTAGAACATTCTACGTAAAATTCGCAAAGACTCTCCCGCAACAACAGAAATCTCCTCCTCTAACTGGCCGCTACCAAGCCAACCAGTGGGTTATACATCTAACCCGAACGGGTACAATTCTACTCCACAAGATTACTACACAAGTCTATCAGAATACGATTCGCCTGGGCTTCAGTGCTTAAGTCAAAAGACATTGCCAACTAACCACGTTCGATTCTATATATAGTATACTTTAACTATATATTCTAACAACATGTAATTTCCAATTACAATAGGACAAGATATTTACCTCGATAAGCCCATAATTATCCAAGTATAAAGTCGATCCTGCAATCGTTTAGCTCCAACTCCGAGCTCCAACCCGCTCTAAACCACCCTTAGAAGTTCTAACCAACTTCTACACAGTACTCCAACGGACTATGGAGATTTTCCTAGTGGTTTCGGTTTTGTGGACCGACGGAAGTATAATAGTATTTCCAAGCTTTTCAGATAGGTATAACCTTAGAATACTACAAGGTATACTGCTAAGGTAATTTGGGCATTATAACAATACTTTGAGAGTATTTCTACACCACAAAGGGGTATTATACGAAAGCAACTCACAGTGGGTACCCCACTACCACACTACTAGGAGGGGGTGTACTTCGGCCAAGGCCTCTAGAGAGGGGAGGCCTCTTGGCCGAACTCAACACTAAGGGAGGGAGAAGTTTTAACACTTAGAAACATTTAGGAAAGGATGAAGAATTCATCAAAGGGAGAGGGTATTTATAAGACAAGCCAAGGCCAACCAATGGCCAAGATTGAGCCAAGTGCTACACAAGTGTAGGCCAAGATATGCCCAAGTGCCCCTAGTCCCTACTCCTTAAAACCCTCACAAATATCTACCAAAATATCTACCACTGACCTCCCCAATTCGTCCCACGTGTCGCCCACCTTGCCCACCAACGAGAGGGTGCCAAGCGCGCCTCTCGTTGGTCCAAAATGTTCCGCCTCGGAAAAATCCGCAAAAATAAGAAAAGACATAGCCGAATTTTCCTTCGCAAGTTATGAAAACGCGTTTCGTCAAAACGACTCTAACCGGTGTTGTGCACAAATGCCATTCGCTAAGCCACTAAGGCGGGGTGACACGTGTCACCCTCCTATCGCCCAAAATAAAACATCTTCCAAAATATCCACAATGGCCAAAATCTCAAAACAAAGTGGCCCTACAAAATCAGAATTTCTCCCGTGGCCCCACGTGACCATTTCCAAAATAAAATTCCATAATTCTCTAATATTCCAGAAGTCCGAATACCAAACTGGGAATCCACCCCATTAACGAACCTTTTTCCTTCACAAAACCTAAACTTTTCCGTGGAAAATCGCCTCTTTCTTCCTTTCCAATCTTTACGTCAGATTCTCGCACGCACGCCCTCGCATACATACCGAACTACGGGTATAACATTCTTCCTTAGAAACATTCGTCCCGAATGTTCCTTCTAAGTCTCAAACGAACGCGTGCAAGATAGTCTTCACTACTATACTTACGAAACAATCCCGCCACACCGCCACGTAAATACCCACGCAAAATACCTACATCCAAGTCCACGAGGAAACACCTCTAACATCACCACAAATAATACTACTTTTGTCACTTTGTCGCGAGCCTTGCTCCAACGACCCAACAAATGGTACCGGCCGCACGCGATCACCGCTCGCCGTGACACTCAATTCTTACCATATTTCGATATCGCTTAGTATCCAAAACTCGGGTTACTATCTCTAACGTGGTCATCATTAATCGAACATTCTCGATGGATCTTCGATACTTTCCCGAACATAAAAATACGAAGATCGGACGCCCTTCCTCCTAAGTCGGACGGCAAATGCTAACATATAGGCAACCCGCCTATTCTTCACATGAACTCACAAAGGCCCAAAGTAACTCGGGCTAAGTTCCTTCGCTTCCAAACTCGTCACACTCGTCCGGTGGTACTTTCAAGACCGACCGTCAACTCAACTCTGCGTCGTCGCCGATTATCCGCACGATTCTCCGAGCCGTAACTTCTTCTAGACAAGCTTCACTATCCACACCTGTGGAACAAGATCGAACCAACTATCGAACCCCGCCAACATCGAACCAATCGACCGGAACTTACACTTCCGCCCGCAAGGCTTCATAAGGCGACATCCGAACACCAAATGGTAGCTCAAACGCCTCCTCCACAGAGACAACAATCCTCACAACTACCTCAAATTCACGACTGCCCGCGGCGAATGCGATTCTCGAGACTTACCCGAGTTCTTAACACATGCTTGGTAAAACTTCCAAACAAAACAGCCAGAACTGGCTCCACTGTCATAAGGTGAAGGTAGGCACCCTGCAGCCTTACAACCTTTCTCGATAAATCAACATCGCCAGTGAACGGTCCCGATCAAGAACACGGATGGGCTGCCCCATCGCCCACCACCGGCCGAACGTATCCACGAACTCATACGCTGGTTAACTAAACTTGGGCCTAGCACCCTCGTGACCCTACCACAAGGCGGGACCACCACAACCAGACCCCACCGCCATACATGCCGCGGGTTGACCCGCAACGTGGCCTCAACCCGACCCGGCAACGCGCACAATACTAGCTCCCGATCGGAACAATCTCACTAATCACGTTACGAAAACCTAGCGGTCTTCTTAGCTCAACTACCCTCTTCATTTCACACTACTTGGGACCTATCCCAAACACACCACGTGCACTAAGCACTCCTATAAGTGTCAAACATAAACATACGTCTCTACCCGAGATGGCCTTACCTCTAAGGTCTTTGCGTATAAAGCTCTAAGGCTCACACTTTCTCTATCCTCCAAAATCTTACTCGGTTAACCCACCATGATTTCTAATCACAACTAACACACTGCTATCGTAACATAGCACTTAAGGTATACTCACCTTGAAAGTTACCGGCGACTCACGCCTCGCCCTCTTCTCGCCCTTGGTTAACCCGTCGATCTCTACGCTTTCTCGCCGCGCATAAGCCCGCATACGTGCCATGCTCAAGCCCAATCAAGAATTACTCTTGCACAACCCTTTCTTAGGTAGTCATCAAGACTCGTGGTACATCGGTATAATCTCTGGTAGCCAAAACCATGGCTAGTAACAGGGTCGCCTCTTTGCAATCTAAATTCTCTGTTCCCGGTCGTGGAACTGAAGGTTCAAATATCATGGCCGCAGTAGGAACTGCCGTCGCCGTGCTAAACTCCGCTGGGGCTAGTAACGTCGCAGAAATCCCCGAATGAAGCACTACCCTAGGTAATGATTGGGCCTGTGCCCTCGCAACCCTCTGCTTTTCTACTCGCAGCCTCCTCGCTTGCCTTGCCCTCTGGGCCGGTTGCCTACGCGAGGCATAACGGTGGAAAGAAATACGCTAGAGGGTCCAACTTAAAACACACTCTAAGGCACGCACTCAGTGAGAAGAATAGAAACCAATCCTAAATATCCTATAGCCTCCTGATTATTGGCGTGGTGCACAACACACCGATAATCAAGACTCTACTGGATACGGTCTGTAGACACTTTCCGAGGATTAACTGCTCTGATACCACTTTTGTCACGACCCGATTCCGGGCCCGTGACTGGTGCCTTACCCCGGGCACCCTAGTGATACAACATCAGAGTAATCAGCGGAACATAAAACAATACAAGACATATTATGAAATATGAAACAATAATCTGAGAAAAACTTGCCTTTCGGCATATATATAAATAACAACTTTTTCCAACATGAACAGTTTTAATCCTTTTACAAACCCTACCCACAACAAAGACTACGCACTTCTAAGAAATGATACGACAACAATGGCGGGACAGGCCCCGCCATACCGAATGTAAACACCTACAACAACAGGGACTATACCATCGATAAGCCTCCGAGAAACGGAGCTTTCCCACACGCCGAATCGTGACCCTAAGAGCGAGGATCAATGATCGTGTACCTTTACTCGCGCATGAACGCACTCCGGAGGTCGATAACAAAAATTAGTATGTGAAACTAAAAATATCAGAAATGAAATCATAATAGTCTATAAAGCAGAGACATGTATGATAACCAAACTACGCTCACAATAATAAGCGATATGTCAAGTCGTGACTCACGCCTCAAGTCATCACTCAAATATAACAACGGGTCTCACGCCCACAACATCAATCATGCCCGTGGAATACCTTTCCTCACGGCAATGATGATATGATAACAACAAGACAAAGAATCCAAATGGAAGCATACCCGCGCGCTACGATCGTGTCGAGATGTCCAAAGGGAAACAATAAGACAACTTTCCAAATGGACGATACCCGCAGCGCTACGCATCGTGTCGTGATGTCCAAAGGGAAACAATAGGACAGCATTCCAAATGGACGCATACCCGCAGCGCTACGATCGTGTCGGTATGTCCAAAGGGAAACAATAGACAAGATTCCAAATGGACGATACCCGCGCGCTACGCATCGTGTCGATGTCCAAAAGGAAATCACAAGCGCGATAATCAAATGGAAACATACCCGCGCGCTACGCATCGTGTCGGATATCCAAAGCGATTAACCACAAGACCTTAACCAAATGGAAGCATACCCGCGCGCTACGATCGCGGTCGCATGTCCAAAGCGATTAACAACAATAATACTATCAACGTGAACGCACTGCGGAATTTCTCCGCCACGCCAAGACGCCCAAGTAAGTTCTCAACGACCAACCGCCTCTATCGAGACGCGAACACAGAAACACAACGCTTGTATAATAAAGGATATCATCACAAGCATAGGCAAGTTTCACAACAACAAGCATAGGCAAGTTTCACAACAACAAGCATAGGCAAGTTTCACAACAACAAGCATAGCAAGTTGCACACAACTCAAAGTACTTTCATTTTATGCCAAAGTCCGGTTTTTAACCCCAAAGTACTACATACGTTAAGTTCTTTTAAAAGAGATCCATTACTTTTATAAAAGTCACCCGATACCGTAGTATTAGAATGACCAACCCACCTTCCTTTTCAAAATCAAGTAACAACATTCTTTTCCTAAGTTCCAGCTTGCCTAGTTTCAATTACTCAAGCTTCTCATTTTCAAATGGTTTCATAGTTCCCAAACTTAATCACTTGATTCCTTTTAGAACAATTGAGTAACATATGTCATATACGTGAGTAGTTTATTCTTGTTTATAACGATCTTATTACAAAGACCATGGTCTAGAAATATCATTTTGTCTCATCTTAGCTTCTATGCAGATGGAAGTTTCTCTTGGTTTTAATAATACTTAATCACAAAACATTTCCTTTTATTAACGCCGCAGTTGGTTTGTCGATACACATTCGATTTCCAAAATCAAGAAACATTCTTAAGACGTTATACCTAACTTTCCATAAAGCTAGTATAACTCTTAAGTTTTCAAAACAAATCAAGTATTACTTCTTCTCTCAAAATGATTCAAAACTCTTTTGAAATACTTCAAGTTCTTTATTAACACATAACAAGCCGCTTATAGTTCAAATCGCTACCTTTTAAAACCACATGTATTTTCTTACCAACATAAAGCCGTTATAACCAACTTCCCATAAAGCCGTTATAACACTTTATGTTTTACACCAATCAAATACATTTAGTACACGTGACGCTCACCGCACTACATAGTTCACACATATCATGCTAGAAGAGATAGGAAGAGGTTCACATACCTCGCGACGAGTATCGACTAATAGCAAACGCCCAAGTACTCCCAACCGCCGGCTACTCCTAAAGCCAAGTAACGCGCCACACGTAGTACTTCAACCTATAAGGCCATAAGGCGCTTATTAACATTAAGATCTTATCGTAGAACATTCTACGTAAAATTCGCAAAGACTCTCCCGCAACAACAGAAATCTCCTCCTCTAACTGGCCGCTACCAAGCCAACCAGTGGGTTATACATCTAACCCGAACGGTACAATTCTACTCCACAAGATTACTACACAAGTCTATGTCTGAATACGATTCGATTCTTGTGCTTAAGTCAAAAGACATTGCCAACTAACCACGTTGATTCTATATATAGTATACTTTAACTATATATTCTAACAACATGTAATTTCCAATTACAATAGAGGACAAGATATTTACCTCGATAAGCCCATAATTATCCAAGTATAAAGTCGATCCCGCGCAATCGCTTAGCTCCAACTCCGAGCGCCCAACCCGCTCTAAACCACCCTTAGAAGTTCTAACCAACTTCTACACAATACTCCAACTGACTATGGAGATTTTCCTGTGGTTTCGGTTTTGTGGATCGACGGAAGTATAATAGTATTTCCAAGCTTTTCAGATAGGTATAACCTTAGAATACTACAAGGTATACGGCTAAGGTAATTTGGGCATTATAACAATACTTGAGAGTATTTCTACACCACAAAGGGGTATTATACTAAAGCAACTCACAGTGGGTACCCCACGCCACACTACTAGAGGGGTGTACCCTCGGCCAAGGCCTCTAGAGAGGGGAGGCCTCTTGCCGAACTCAACACTAAGGAGAGGAGAAGTTTTAACACTTAGAAACATTTAGGAAAGGATGAAGAATTCATCAAAGGAGAGGGTATTTATAGCACAAGCCAAGGCCAACCAATGGCCAAGATTGAGCCAAGTGCTACACAAGTGTAGGGCCAAGATATGCCCAAGTGCCCCTAGTCCCTACTCCTTAAAACCCTCACAAATATCTACCAAAATATCTACCACTGACCTCCCAATTGGCCCCACGTGCGCCCACCTGCCCACCAACGAGAGGGTGCCAAGCCGCCTCTCGTTGGTCCAAAATGTTCCGTCTCTCGGAAAAATCCGCAAAAATAAGAAAAGACATAGCCGAATTTTCCTTCGCAGTTATGAAAACGCTTCGCCGAAAAACGACTCTAACCGTGTTGTGCACAAATGCCATTCGGCTAAGCCACTAGGCGGGGTGACACGTGTCACCCTCCTATTGGCCCAAAATAAAACATCTTCCAAAATATCCACAATGGCCAAAATCTCAAAACAAAGTGGGCCCTACAAAATCAGAATTTCTCCCCGTGGCCCCACGTGACCATTTCCAAAATAAAATTCCATAATTCTCTAATATTCCAGAAGTCCGAATACCAAACTGGGAATCCACCCCATTAACGAACCTTTTTCCTTCACAAAAACCGGAAACTTTTCCGTGGAAAAATCGCCTCTTTCTTCCTTTCCAATCTTTCTGTCGTATTCTCGTACGTACGTCCTCGCATACATACCCTGGAACTACGGGGTATAACATATGTGTACGCCGACAGTGAGGTAGTATGCCACGGGCGTGTCACATGGTTGTATTTTACTCTTACTACCGCTTCAGTGACGGGGAATTCCACCGCGGAGGATATAGATTTATGTGTTGTGTGTGTACGCCACAGGTGAGGTAGGATGCCACGCGCGTCACATGGTTGTATTTTACTCTTACTACCGGCGGCAAGGAAGGGAATTCCACGGGCAGAGGATATAGATTTATGTGTTGTGTGTGTGTACGCCGACAGTGAGGTAGGGTGCCACTGGCGCGTCACATGGTTAGATTTTACACCTAGCGGTCGACAGTGATGGAGAATCCCACGGGCGCGCTTTGATATTTGAGGGCTGGTGTTCATAGTCCTGGTGTGACTATCGTTCATATGTGGAAACAGGTTGTACAAGGTAAAATTGACTTTCATTACTTCTACTTCAGTAAGGCACATGGTACTGTTAATTGGGTTATCATATATGTCTTCAGCTGTATTTTGACTATTATGATTTAAATTACAGTACTTTCAGTTTTGCATACTTGGTACATATTTTTGTACTGACCTCCTTCGGGGGGATGCGTTCATGCCGCAGGTTAAGGTACATAACTTGTTGATCCGCACTCCTAGGATCACGGTTCAGTTCTCAGAAAGCTCCATTTTCTCCGGAGGCTTTGTCTTTGGTATGGTTCCCTGAAGTGGTTGACTTTTGTACATTCAAGGGTATGGCGGGGCCCTGTCCCGTCACAGATGTTATGTAAACTCTTAAAGGTCTGTAGTCATATCTTATGGGTCACTTTATAAAAACAAATTGAGGTAACTGCTGTTGGATTTTTTTATATCCAGGGAGGTAGCCTTATTGGCTGACCTATTATTTATTTCATTGTTTAAGTTTACGTATGTTCCGCTGTTTATCTCTGACGTAAACCTGTAAGGGTGCCCAGGTAGGGCACCAGTCGCGGGCCCGGGGTCGGGTCGTGACAGTATGAATGAGGGGTAAACCCTCAAGACGTCATACCACCTGCTTCAGGGTAAGAGTATAAATGAAGGGAAACCCCAAGACGTTATACCACATGTTTCGTGGATTTGCTACCCATGATGCGAGGAATAACTCATGCGAGTCCTTATGGGCTTATGCGGGTGAAATAGTCCCATGCGGGCGGGTACAACCTATGCGAGGAATATCTCATGCGGGTACACAGGACCTATGCGGGTGAAATAGTCCCAGGAGTAGGATTGCTTATTGATACTACGGGCGAGGGACCCTGATTTGATCATGAGCCTCCTATTTTATGCAGTAAGTATATACTTGTTACTTTCATTATTAGTAAGGCACAATACAATGTAATTTGACTTTCATCCCTGACTCCATCTTATTTTAGACTTATGATATTATTACAGTATTTTCCAGTTTTACATACTTGGAACATATTGTGTACTGACCCACTTCCTCGGGGGCTGCGTTCATGCCGTAGGTAGGGGTAAGTAGGTAGTGGATCCTCACTCTTAGGATCACTGTTCTGGTGTTAGAAGCTCCATTCCTCCGGAGGCTTGTTTTGTTGGTACGGTTTTCCCCTGATGCTATAGGTATTATGTACATTCAGGGGTATGGCGGGCCCTGTCCCGCCACAGTTGTTATTCCTAGAGGTTTGTAGTCACATTTGTTTTTGGGCTGTAAGAACAAGTTGTACTGCTATACTTTTGATTAAGTATATTTTTATGGAAGGCAGCCTTGTCGGCTTGCCAGTGATGTTTACTTTATACAGGTTTATGTGTTATGTGTCACGACCCGAACCCGGGCCCGTGACTGGTGCCTTACCCCGGGCACCCAAGTAGCCATACATCAGAGTAATCAGCGGAATATAAAACAAGACATGAATAAAGTGAAGTGAAAAACAGTTATCTGAGAAAAACTTGCCTTGCGGCATATATAAATATCGACTAGAACAGTTACATCCTTTTTTTTTTTTTTTACAATTCTGCCCACAACAGTACTACAGACCTCTAAGAGTGACATGACAACAATGACGGGACAGGGCCCCGCCATATCCCTGAATGTAAGCACCTACTACGACAGGGGACTATACCACTGATAAGACTCCGGAGAAACGGAGCTTCCCAAACGCTGAACTGTGACCCTGAGAGCTAGGATCAACGATCGGTGTACCTCTACTGCGGCATGAACGCACCAAGGAGGTCGATAACAGTACCAAGTATGTGAAACTCAAAATATCAGAAATGAAATCATAGTAGTCTATAAAAAGCAGGAGACATGTATGATAACCAAACTACGCTCACAATAAATAAGCGATATGTTAAGTCGTGACTCACGCCACAAAGTCATCACTCAATTATAACTATGGGTCTTACGCCACAACATAAACAAAAGTGAAATAGATATATCAGAATCGGGTCTTTTCTAGGCCGCTTATGATCGAAGCAAGGCCGATCGCCAATCGTCTCATTATGCGTGCCTAATCCGGGACTTCCCGCAGACCGCATAGGTGACACATAGACCCGTAGGTCATATAGACCGCATCGGTAGTTAACCCGTTCTCCTCGACTCCCGCAATCCGCATAGTCTCAATAGACCGCATAGTCACACGCATCGCATAGGCATCCCCGCATCGGGATAAAACACCGGAATGATCAATCCTAGAGCATACCGCCGCTCGCATAGTCACATAGACCGTGATAGCCGTAGAGACCGCATCGGGTGGCAAGCCCTGTATAATAAGTCAAGGGTATGTGATATAATAACAGTACAACGGGCTTAAAGTTCAACAACGTAAGCACAACAAGAATATCACAAGATACTAACACATGCAGCATCCTAACATGTTTACTTACCAAATCAACAAGAAAGTATTACAAGGCTATCACAGACCAATATAATCAAGTTCTTCACACAAGGTACTTTCTTCTTTATGTTAACAAGTTCGGGAATTTCCCCCAAGTACTTCATACACCAACTCTTTAAAAGATCCGTTTCTTTCACAAAAGTCACACAATACCCGTAGTAAAAAAATAGAGTGACTATCTTTTTAAGTAAACCAAAACACTTCCCTTTGTAAAATCAAGTAACAACATTATTTTCCAAACGTTCAAGTTTGCCTAATTTCAAATGCTCAAGTTTCTCATTTTCGAAAGTTTTCGTAGTTCATAGTTTTAATCACTTAATGATATAATTCTCCTTTAAAACAATTTGAGATACATATGCCTTATATGTGAGTAGGTTATTCTTGTTCATAATCAATCTTATTTAAGCAGCCATGATCTAGGAAATGTAATATCATTTTGTCTCATCTTAGCTTCTATGCAGATGGAGGTTTCTACTGATTTTAATAATACTTTATTAGTCAATACATTTCCCTTTATTAGCACTGCTGTGGTTTGTTCGATACTCATTCTCATTTCCGAAATTAGTAAAACATTATTCCTTTTAAAAACCAAGTAATCATTACTCACGAATGAGGTTTCACACAAAACTTATATTAATTTATTTAAGTCAAGTCTCTTATCTTTTAAGATCAAGTCTCTTAACTTCTAAAATTAATAAACCATTCTTTTTATCTCTCTTAAGACGTTATACCTAACTTCCCATAAAGTTAGTATAACTCTTAAGCTTTTAAAACCAAGCATTACTCTTCTGTTAAAGAATGATTCAGTATTCTTTTGAAATGCTTCAAGATCCTTATCATTCAGGCTTAAGTCACAAGACATTACCGTAAGTATTATTCAGGCTTAAGTCAAAAGACATTGCCGTAATTATTATTCAGTTCACACACGTACGTCTACCGTACTATATATATATTTAAAATATCATGCTCAAGAGTATAGGAAGAATCACATACCTCGCGACGATTATCGACTATAAGCAAAACGCTCCACGACTATAACCCGACTAGCCTTGTCCACCTTTCAAGTAGTACATGCTACTCGCAGAACATTCAACCTATAAAGGTTATACAAGTCTATCAATGACTAGACTACTCTGTAGATTATTCTTCTGATGTGATTTCAGTTCAAGTCTTTTCTGTAATATCCTTCTATTACAGTTCAATTCTCTTCTATGAATCTTATATTCATTTCTATACAACTACAATATGTAATTTCCAATTACAATAGAAGGTCAAGAGTATTTACCTCGATAAGTCCAAAATTATCCAAGTTATAATGTCGATCCTGAGAAACGTTTAGCTCCTACTCCGGGTGCTCCAACCCGCTCCAAACAACCCTTAGAAGTTCTACGCAACTTCTTCTTAATACTCCATTCAACTATGGAGATTTCCTTAGGGTTGTGTTTTGTAACTGAAGGGAAATATAATAGTATTTCTGGGCTTTTCGTATAAGTGTAACCTTGGAATACTACAAGGTATATGGGCCAAGGTATTTTGGAATAGTAACAATACTTGGAGAGTATTTCACCAAGGTGGGGGTGTATTTTATGAGAACAACTAGGCAAAAAGGGGGGTACCCCTCGGCTAGCACCACTAGGAGGGGGGGATACTTTCGGCCAAGGGGGAGGGGGCTCTCGGCCAAGGGGCCTTCTCAAAGGGGGAGGGGGGTGTTTGGACGAAACACTACCAAGAGGGGGAAGGGATTTTCAAGACTTGGAACAATTTTTGGATGAAGAAGTCTTCAAAGGGGAGGGGTATTTATAGGTCAAGAAATGGCCAAGATCATGCCAAGTGCAAGGCAAGTGTAGGGTCAAGATTCATCCATGTGTACCTTATCCATCTACCACACCAACTATCACAAAATATCCTACCAACTACAAGCCCTTCAAATCGTCCCAATGCCGCCCACAAGTCCACCAATTAGAGGGTGACAAGTGTCGCCCTCTTGTTGGTCCAAAGTATTTCGTCTCTCGGAAAAATCCGCAAAAAATATAAATGACATAGCCGGAATTTTCCCTTTGCAAGTCTTGCTAAACGTTTCGTCGGAAAACGATTATTTTCGGTACTTGTGCACAAAATTTCGTCCTTGCCTAATCTTTAAGGCTCAAATTTTTGTACGTATGTCCTCACGTACATACTCTGGAAATACGGGGTATAACATTCTCCCCTCCTTAGAAACATTCGTCCCGAATGTTCCTTCTCAAGACGGATAACGATGAAGTTCCCCCTAGCATAACAAGCTTGCAAATGCCACACATGGCCACAGAAAACACCCGCGCAAATACTGACATCCAAGTCCACGAGGAATCACCTCTAACATCACAAAAACTCCCACCCAAGGGCTAAAAGATACTCCCTCCGCACCTTTTCTTTACAAACGAAATGCTCACTTCTATGTTCTTAACACATGCTCGCTTCTTCCCTTACTCGTCGTACCCTTCTCGTACACACGAACTCCTTCTCATAACTTACCACATTTTATTCTTGCTTGGTTCCAAAATCTCTGGGTTACTACCTCCAACTTGATCATCATTAACTGGGAATACTCTGGATGGATCTCCGATACTTTTTCGAACCTAACAACATGAAGGACCGGACATACTGTCTCTTAAGTCGGACGGCAAAAGCTAACATATAGGCAACCTGGCCTACTCTTCACATGATCTGAAAGGCCCAAAGTAACTCGGGCTAAGTTTCCTCTATTTCCCAAACTCGTCACACCCTTTCCGGGGTGGTACCTTCAAGAAGACCCACCGTCAACCTGAACTCCAAACGTCGTCGCCGATCATCCGTACGACTTCTGTTGATTCTGAGATGTCGATAACCTCTCCTGGATAGGCTTCACCCTATCCTCATCCTGCCGAAACAAATATGAACCCACTATCTGAACTTTGCCAACATCGAACCAATCGACCGGCAACTTACACTTCCGCCCCTACGAGGCTTCGTAAGGCGATATCCGAATACTGAAATGGTAGTTATAAAAGCACTCCCTCAACAGGAGGCAACAATCCTCACAGCTATCCCTGAAATCCAAACACAGGCCCGAGGGCGAATGCGCTACTGAGACTCACCTGAGTTCCTAACCCTGCCTGGTAAAACCTCCTGAAAAAGAAACAGCCGAACCTGGGCTTCACTGTCTGCCATAAGGTGAAGGTAGGCACCTCGTGCAGCCTTACAACCTTCCTGATATAACATCTCGCATAACCCTCTGCCGAGTAAACGATCTTGACTGAAAGACAATACGGGCTGACCTCATTGGCCCGACTACTGGTTGAACGCATCCACGAACTCGTACGATGGTTAACTAAACTTGGGCCTAACACCCTCGTGACCCTACCACCTGGCGGGACCACCACAAACTGACCCCACCATAAAACAGGTCGCGGGTTGACCCGCGGCATGGCCTCAACCCGACCCACTCTCGCGTAAAACACTTGCTCCCTGATCCGGAACAATCTCACTAATCAAGTTACGAAAACCTAGTGGTCTTCTTAGCTCAACTACCCTCTTTCATTTCACACTACTCAGGGACTTATTACACTAATATATCCCACTGATATTAAGCACTCCGATAAGGGTCAAACACAAGAATAATCTTTTACTCAAGATGGCCTCGCCTCTAAGGTCTCTACGCATAAAACTCTAAGGCTCACACTTCTTATCCCCAATCTTACCCTTTTAACTAACCATGATATCTAATCACAATTAACACAACGCTATCTGAATATAACATTTAAGACATACTCCTCTTATCACACCTACTAATCTCTAGAGGGTTAAGGATATACCTGTATCTACTGCTTTACTCCCCTTAGTCGTTCTAATCAAACCTGCCCCGTAGGGCGCATAGCTAAGGAAGGTGACGAACTGGTCACTGATCATGAAGGCTGAGTCCTCCTACATACATCCCTCCTACTAGGACATCCTTTCGACACATGGCCCTGACGGCCGCAGGTAAAACAAGTACCAACTAAAAGACGACATTCCCCGGGATGACGCCTGTCACATGTGAACACTGGGGAAAAAAACTGAATCCGGCTGGCTGGAACCTACGTGTAGCTGTGAACCGGAAGCTCTGGAGCTCTGACCAACTCCGGCTTACCCCAACGTCCTGCAATCCGTGGAGGACCACTCTGCACTGGTGGATGTGCATATTATTCTGCTGCTGAGGCGGTTCGCCTCGAAAGTTATTAAAGGACTCTGCTGTTCTGGCCCTCTTCTGCTGTCCTTGGTTAACCCTTCGATCTCTACGTTTCTTGGCCTGCTGCGCATAAGCCCGTACACAGGCCATGCTCAAGCCTAACTGACGAGCTATTCTTGCACCACCCTCTCTTAGATAGTTATCATGACCCGTGATAAATCGGTAGATAAAATGTCACGACCCGACCCCGGGACCGCGACTGGTGCCCAACCTGGGCACCCTTACAGGTAAACATCAGAGATAATCAGCGGAACATACATGAACCTTAAAAAATAAAACAACAGAAGTAAAACAACAGGTTAGCCGATAGGGCTACCTTCCTGGACATAAATATACCTGGCCAAAGCGATTTGCCTCATTTTCTTTACAAACTGACCCACAAAATGTGACTACAGACCTCTAAGATTTTTAACATAACAACTGTGGCGGGACAGGGCCCCGTCATACCCCTGAATATACATGAATCTACTACTTCAGGGAAAACCATACCAAGAGATAAGCCTCCGGAGCAAATGGAGCTTTCTCTCAAACACTGAACCGAGATCCTAAGAGCAAGGATCGCCAACTGGTACCTAAAACTGCGGGCATGACGCACTTCCCGAAGAAGTCGATAACAAATTTAATATGGAATGAAATAACGTCTGATAAATGGATCATAATCGTACAAAAGAATGACAAGGACAAGTATAAAGATACATACAGATCTGTCGTGTCATTACCACTTATGAACTTAATCGCACCTTATTATCTTTTTCATTCTCTATAAAAACTATAGCCACATTCTTACGTACATGATTAGGAAAAATCATTAAGTTCATTACTATATAACTTACCTATCTTTCATAAGTATAATCCGGCCCTGTAAGGAGGGGCACCTATACTACCCGGCCCAATCTAGGACGCGATCAAGGTCACATAGTCTGCCCGTAAAGGTATACTGCCCGGCCCAATCCTGGGTCGATAACGTCATCTAGTCTGCCCATAAAGGTATACTGCCCGGCCCATTCCTGGGTCGATAATGTCATGTAGTGCGCGTGGGTATCTTGCCGGCCCATCTCGGGTCGATAATGTCATATAGTGCGCGTAAGGTATCTTGCGGCCCATCTCTGGGTCGATAATGTCATATAGTCTGCCCGTAAAGGTATACTGCCCGGCCCATCTCTGGGTCGATAATGTCATATAGTCTGCCCGTAAAGGTATACTGCCCGGCCCATCTCTGGGTCGATAATGTCATATAAAACCCGGGAATTTAACCCAACGTACTACGCACCTCTACTCCTTTAGAAAAACTCTTATTCAAACAAAACTTCCCAGATACTAACAACCGTAGTATCAAGTCATCTCTACCTTTCAGGACAAGTCACACTACCTTTTTAGAAATACAATTACCGGCTTCTAAATCAAGTGACTTCTTACTTAAAAACCTTAAGCAATTGGTACCTTTAAAACAATTTGCCCTTCTTTATTTCAAAACATTCTTTGCTTACATTAGAGAAAACCATTCTCTTAACCTTCCATAAAGTTATTATAACCAACTTCCCATAAAGCCGTCATACTAACTTTATGCCTTAAACTAATTCATTCTTTTTATAACCAAGAGACTTATACTTTCAAATCAAATCACATAGCTTTCAAAATACTTCAAGTCTCTTAACTTTTAAGAAAACAAGTTTCAAGTCTTAAAACTCCATACGTAAACTCTTTTAAATTAAGTAACATATACTTTGGTGCGTTGTGAATAAGTTATACTTATTTATAACGATCTTATTCAAGTAGCCATGATCTAGAAAATGTAATACAATTTTGTCTTATCTTAGCTTCTATGCAGATGGAGAATTCTACTTGTTTTAACATAATTAATTGTCATTACATTTTCCTTTATTAACGCTGCAATGGCTTGTTCGATACTTATTCTCATTCGTGCCGTAAATTTGCCGAGTCAACTCGACTCCAAATACTTTCTAAAGACTCTTACCAACATCCCCCATAAGACTTGGTAAGGACTTAGGATTTCTTAGACGTAGCTTTTACATAGAGTAATTCAACATAACTACCTCTTAACTTCTAAGAGTAACAGGAAACATGAAATGATACCACAGGTATACTCCATACATAGAATCATGCCAAAGGAAGGAAGAGGTTCACATACCTCGCGACGATTGTCGACAAATAGCAAAAAGCTCCAAAGTACTTCCACCTTGAGCTATTCCATTCTTCAAGTAGGATACGCTATACCTAGTACGTCAACCTATAATGGTCACCATACGTCCATTAACTTCTTACTTCATACGTAGAATATTTTAGGTGCTAAGTCGCTAAATTCTGCGGAAAATCGGAATGACACCTCCTTTGTTTCTACTTACTTTGCCACCTTTTCAAGGTCGAATACAATAACCAAACAGCCCCAATTGGCTCACAATTTCTATAAGGTACTCAATACAAATGACTAACTAAACAGCCCCAATTGGCTCACAATTTAGAAAGTAGTCCAATACAAATGAAAAACAAACTAAAAGTCCAAATTCGCCACCTGAGTTCAACCTTACCAATTCTTATCAAATTTCCATTTCAATCCAAATTGGTAGCATAACATGATATCAAGTCGTATTTGATTATAACAATCCATAATCTCTAAGTAGGCAACATGCGACGATTTCTAATAACGACTAAAATTGTATTACAATTTCAAAGGGCTAAACATGCCATTTCGGTTTTGAGCTCTTAAAATTCCATAACACTTATCAAACTTCATAACACATATCACATGATCATTTCTAACTTATAATAACATTGAATCTTCAATTACAAAAGTAAGACGAAGATTATACCTCATATTAGCCCAAATATGATCCAAGACTACAAGTCGATCCTTAGCAACTTTAGCTCCTCCTTTCGACGTTCCAATCCACTCCAAGCAACCCTTAGAAGCTTAAGAATAACTCATCTTCAAATTCCAACTTCAAAGTTGAATAACCCCTTAGGTTCTCGCCTTGCGACTAACCCGAAAACTATCTTTTTCCGAGATTTTTCTATTGAGATATGCTTACTATACCCTTAGGTACCTTGGTTTAAAGTGGGGAGATTATTGGACAACAATTGAAAATTCTTCTCTTGAAACCCTCCTAAAAGCCGAGAGCCCTCTTAATGCTCTTCAAGATTTGTTTGAAAATTTAGCTAAGTGTTAAAAGCCTTGTCTTGCTACTTGTACACATATATAATACTATGGAGGGTCAAGATCTACACAAATGGTTGGCCTAGATAAGTTTCACATGGATCCTAGCCAAGTGGACTTGACTAAGTCAACAATATCAAGCTATTAGTCTTTGCAAGACTTGGCCATCCTAAAATTGGTCAAATGACCATTCCATCCAAGACAATTTCGTCCAAGACCACTAAGGGGGGGGTGACACGTGTCGCCCTCCCGTTCGTCGCAATATTTCGTTTTCCGACAATTCCATAATTCCGATAAATTTACTCGTCTCAAATCTTAACATTTTTGAGTTCTTACGTACGTCCTTACAAATATATCCTGGAATTTCCGGGGTGTAACATAAAATACTCTCGGTTTCTAAATCCATAGCTAGTAACAGGGTCGTCTCTTTGAAATCTATATTCTCTGTTCCCGGTCGTGGAACTGAAGGTTCAACTATCATGGTCGCAGTAGGAATTGCTGCCGCTGCGCTAAACTCTGCTGGGGCTGGCGATGCCGCAGAACTCCCCGAATGAAGCACCATATCAGGTGATGATTGGGCCTGTGCCCTCGTAACCCTCTGTACTCAACTCGCAGATCCCTCGGCTGCCTTGCCCTCCTGGGCCCGGGTTTGCCCTACGCGGAGGCATAACGGTAAGGGAAAGAAATACGTGAGAGGGGTCCAACTTATAACACAACTCTAAGGCACGATCTCAGAGTGAGAAGAATGGAAACCAATCCTAAATATCCTATAGCCTGCTGATTATTAGTGTGGTGCACAACACACCGATAATCAAGACTCTACTAGATACGGTCTGTAGACACTTTCCGAGGATTAACTGCTCTGATACCACTTTTGTCACGACCCGAACCCGGGCCCGTGACTGGTGTCTTACCCCGGGCACCCAAGTAGCCATACATCAGAGTAATCAGCGGAATATAAAACAAGACATGAATAAAGTGAAGTGAAAAACAGTTATCAGAGAAAAACTTGCCTTGCGGCATATATAAATATCAACTAGAACAGTTACATCCTTTTTTACAATTCTGCCCACAACAGTACTACAGACCTCTAAGAGTGATATGACAACAATGGTGGGACAGGGCCCCGCCATACCCCTGAATGTAAGCACCTACAACGACAGGGGACTATACCACTGATAAGCCTCCGAAAGAAACGGAGCTTCCCAAACGCTGAACTGTGACCACGAGCTAGGATCAACGGCGGTGTACCTCTACTGCGGCGTGAACGGCCCCGAAGGAGGTCGATCTAACAGTACCAAGTATGTGGCGAAAATCAGTAAATGAAATCATAGTAGTCTATAAAAAGCAGGAGACATGTATGATAACCAAACTACTACGATTCCTGATAAATAAGGAGTCATGTCAAGTCAGGGACTCACGCCGTCAAAGTCATCTCTCAATTATAACTATGGGTCTTACGCCCACAACATAAACAAGAGTGAAATAGATATACTATAACTGGTCTTTTCTAGGCCGCTAATGATCGAAGCAAGGCCGATCGCCCATAGTATCATTATGCGTGCCTAATCCTGGACTTCCCGCAGCCCGCATAGGTCACACATAGACCCGCATAGGTCGTATAGACCCGCATCGGGGGTAGCTAACCCCGGTACTGTTATACCCCGTATTTCCAGAGTATGTACGTAAGGGAATACGTACAAAAAGTTTGGCTTTAAAGTTAGCCTTGGACGTTTTATTTGTGCACAACACACTAGAAGAATCGTTTTCCGACGAAACGTTTCCACAGCTTTCGTAGGGAAAATTCCGACTATGTCATTTAGTATTTTTGCGGATTTTTCCGAGAGACGAAACATTTTGGACCAACGGGAGGGCGACACTTGTCACCCTCCAATTGGTGGACTTGACACGGCAATAGGGCCGATTGGGTTGGCTTCTTTTGTCTTGGAGTTGGTAGGATATTTTGTGTGCAAGTTGGCCAAGGACACTTGCCTAAATCCTCACCCTACACTTGCCTTGCACTTGTCTTCATCTTGGCCATTGGTTGGCCAAGGCTTTAGATATAAATACCCATATTTATTTGAAGAGTTCTTCATCCACAAAAGCTTTCAAGTCTAAAAATCCTCCTCTCCCTTTGTTAGCAATTCGTCCAACACCCCCTTCCTCGAGAAGCTTGGCCGAGGCCTACCCCTAGCTCGCCGAAATCTACCCCCCCTCCCTTGGTAGAAAAGTTGTCTTCTAGTGTTGTTATAATGCCCAAAATACCCTAGCCCAAATCCCTTTGTACTTAGTAGAAGTTGTGAAGAACTTCTAAGGTTTCCTTGGAGCTATCGGAGCGTGCAACTTAGGAGCTAAACCTTGCTCAGGCGCGACATTATACTCGGATAATTTTGGGCTTATCAAGGTAAACACTACTGTCCTTCTATTGTAATTGGAAATTACATGTTGTAAGAATATATAGTTGAAGTATACTATATATAGAACTATACTTAGTATTATGGCAATGTCTTTTGACTTAAGCCTGAAGAATTAAGAACTGAACTGTAATTACATAGGACTGTATTACAGTAGACTTGTGTAGTATTACTGTGTAGTAGAATTGTACACGTCCGGTTAGGCGTGTAAAAACCCCCCCCTGGTTGGCTTGGTAGCCGGCTTCGATAGAGAAGGAGATTTACGCTATGGCGGGGGGGGGGGAGGTGCTGCCGAATTTTCTGTAGAATATGGAACGATGAGATCTAGATGTTAATAAGCGCCTTGTGGCCTTATAGGTTGAAGTACTACGTGTGGTGCGATCTACGTGGCTTAAGGAGTAGCCGACGGTTTGAAGTACTTGGAGCGTTTTGCTAGTAGTCGGCACTCGTCGCGAGGTATGTGAACCTCTTCCTATCTCTTCTAGCATGATATGTGTGAACTATGTAGTACGGTAGACGTACATGTGTTAACTGTGTTTGATTGTTCTTAAAACATAAAGTGTTATAACGGCTTTATGGGAATCCTAACCCTCTTTTGAATTAGAGAATACTTACTGTTGTAGTATTAGAATAAGTATTAGATACTTAGAAGAATATCACAGAATAGAATTGAACTGTTATCACAGTAGAAGGGTTTAAAAGAAGAATAATTGAACTGTACTCACATAGAATTTGTTTCTGATGAACTTACATAGCTCACCGGTAGGGTTGTGCTTGACTTTCCGTAGAATTATGAACCCCCTGTTTAGAATGACCCTCAGAGTAGTCTTTGATAGATATCTGTGACTATTATAGGCTGACTCTCTGCGCGCGACATATTCAACTTGGCATGTGGTTTTCGCTGAGAAGGTATGTGATTCTTCCTAAAGCATGATATTTTACAATATATAGTACGGTAGACGTACATGTGTTAACTGAATAATACTTATGGCAATGCCTCACGGCTTAAGCCTGAATAATACTTACGGCAATGCCTCACGGCTTAAGCCTGAATAACAAAGAACTGAAAACATTTCAAAAGAATACTGAATCATTTTTAACAGAAGATAAATATTTGGTTTTTAAAACAAAAGCGTAAGAGTTATACTGGCTTTATGGGAAGTTAGGTATAACAGCTTAAGAAGATAAAAAGGAACTGTTTACTTGTTTTGTTTATAAAAGCCTTGTATTGATTTCTGTTAAGTGTAGTAAGATTGTTTGATAAGTAGACATGTTATGACGCTACCTGTGTTAGTGTCTTGTAATCTTTGTGTAAAGGGTCATTCTTTGCGTGCTTACGTTGCTAACCGTAAGTCCATTGTCGTTATTGTATCACCTACCCCGATTGTTATACGAGGGCTTGCCCCTTGATGCGGGTCTATACGGCTATGCGGTCTGTGAGACTATGCGGAGCGGTATGCTCCGTGATTGATCATTCCGGCGCTTTGCCTGATCTGGGGACTCACATGCGGTCTGTTGAGACTATGCGGTCTTTTTGAGGCTATGCGAGTGCGGGAGCCTAGGCGGATCCGGGGTTAGCTGCCCCGATGCGAGAAATATCTCATGCGGTGCATGTGGGACCTATGCGGCCGCGGAAGTCGGGACTAGGCACGCAGAATGATACTATGGGCGATTGGCCTTGCCCGATCATTCGCGGCCTAGAATAGACTATTCTGATTTTCCTATTCATTGTTGTTTGTGATGTGGCACTATGTGCAATTGAACTGATTGTATTTGTGAAAAGGTTTTAAATACTTTGATTTCATTTTAAGTACTTTATAGTTTCACATACTTGGTACTGTTATCGACCTCGCCCGGCTGCGTTCATGCCGCAGTAAGGGCGGCAGTGCTAGATCCACATCCTTAGGATCTTTGCGTCGGTGTCGAGCTCCATCTTCTCCGAGGCTCTACTTTTGGGTATGATCTCCTGTATTGTAGATAGTTTTATGCGATCGAGGTATGGCGGGCCCTGTCCGCCATAGTTGTTTACTTCCTTAGAGGTGCAGTAGTACTATTGTATGCGGTTGGGATGTAATCGCAAAACTTGATTTATTTATATTATGCGAAAGGCAAGCTTTTCATCGATAAAGCGTGTCTTATTTTATAAATTGTTTCTGTCTTGTTTTATATTCCATTGTTACTCGATGTATGACTACTTGGGTGCCCGGTAAGGCACGATCCACGAACCGGGCAGTCGTGACAAAAGTGGTATCGAGCGATTAATCCTCGGAAAGTGTCTGAGACCGTATCTAGTAGAGTCTTGATTATCGGTGTGTTGTGCACCACACCAATAATCGTGAGGCTATAGGATATTTAGGATTGGTTTCCATTCTTCTCATTCCGAGATCGTGCTTTAGAGGCGTGTTATAGGTTGGACCCTCTAACATATTCCTTTCTATGTGATTATGCCTCCACGTAAGGCAACCGGGCCCGTAAGGGCAAGCGGCCGAGAGTGCTAGCGAGACACCCGAGTTACGAGGCTCGTGCCCAGTCTATACCGAGACGGCGAGTTCTATGACGCCAGCCCAGCGAGACCACAGCACCACACCTCCTGTCCCGCGGCACACCGGGCGGAGGAGTTAGGGTACAAGGAGATGGCCGACTATTGGCTAAAGTTGTGGCCCGATCTGAGAGAGGCTGGATCGCGGCATTCCAGCTCGGCTCGGTCGCACCGTAGTGCACCCGAGGCGTATAGTTTGAGGCTACGAGATTTCTTGAGTTGTAGCCCGCGAGTTTTACTGGTCGAGGCGGGAGGATGATCCGCAGGAGTTCATCCGTCACCGCAGAGGATTATCGCGGGTGATCGTGGCTTCGAGGCGAGGTGACATTCGGTTCGCATCGGCTGCGTGATACATGATCGATTGGTTTGATTCATGGGAGCTTTCGGGAGAGCATGCACCTCCGTGATATGTGATGAGTTTTGAGGCTTTTCTCACACACTTCTTGCCTCCGCGGATGAGGAGACGAGCCGATAGATTCTTGTTCTTGAGGCGGGGAGGCGCCCAGTGAGGAGTACAATGTCGAGTTTGATTCTTTGGCTCGATATGTCCACTGCAGCGAGAGATGGAGGACGGTGCATCGCTATGTCACTGGGCTAGACGATTACATGGCGAGTCTTGTGCGGGTGTGTCCTTCACCGAGCATGGACATAACCGTATGCAGCTCATGCACCGGTTGTGAGGCGTAGAGACGCCGGGTAAGCGATATCAGCAGTGAGAAGAAGGCCAAGACGGCCGGTTCTTTTGGTGGTCCTCGTGGTGGCGGCATCGTGAAGTCGGTGCACCACGGCCGGCAGAGCGCTCCTACCTCATTTTCAGCCGGCCAGAGCGATCGGGGCGGTCGGGGCCCAGACTTCAGATTTCGGGTAGCGAGGTGCTAACCGTTCGAGTCTGCTCGGTGTGCCCGTTGTGGCGAATACCATTCGGGAGCCAGACTCGAGCTTGCTATACTTGTGGCCAGCGGTCACTTTGCGAGTTTGTCCGGCCGGCGGCGCGGTGGTAGGGCTCACCCTACGAGTCTGTTGCCGCTTCTTCATCCCCAGCGATTACTCGCCCGGAGGCAAGGTACTCATGGACCAGCGGGTCGCGCAGGTCGTGGCGCGGGTCCGATTCTAGCGGTCCTCGAACCGCATATATGCTTTGTCCGGTAAGCGGGATCGTGAGGCCTCACCGATGTCGCCACGGTACCTTATCGGTTCTGGGTTTGATGTGTATGCTTTGATAGATCCGGGTTCTACTCTGTCCTATATATCTCCCCTTGTTGCTAGTAGGATAGGGATAGAGCCTGAGTCCATAGACCCTTTCGAGGTAGCTACGCCAGTGGGTGATTCGGTGGTAGCTCGGCGGGTATATAGAGCTTGTCCTGTGACCATTTACAGTCGTCAGACCCTAGCCGACTTGATAGAGCTGGAGATGATTGACTTCGACGTGATTATGGGGATGGATTGGCTAGCTTCTTGCTACGCCAATGTAGACTGCAGAGAGAGAGTAGTACGGTTCCAGTTTCCTGAGGAGCCGGTTGTCGAGTGGGAGGGGAGCACGGTATCGCCGAGAGGTAGGTTTATTTCCTACCTCAAGGCTAGGAAGATGGTACAGAAGGGGTATATCTACCATCTCGTTCGGGTGTTTGATACTGAAGCTGCGGTACCAGATTTTCATCGATTCGATGGTCGTGAGTTCCCGTGGCGTGTTTCCAGATGACCTCCCGGGTATCCCTCCTGAGAGGGAGATCGAGTTTTGTATAGATGTATTACCAGACACTCGGCCTATTTCCATTCCGCCATACAGAATGGCACCTGCCGAGTTGAGAGAGTTGAAGGACCAGCTTAGGGATTTGCTGGAGAAGGGCTTCATCAGGCCTAGTGTTTCTCCCCGGGAGCGCGGTATTGTTCGTGAAGAAGAAGGGCGGGGCCGCGCATGTGTGTTGATCTGAGCGGTGAACAAGGTGACCATTAAACAGATACCCCTTCCCGTGATTGATGATTTGTTCGACCCGATTGCGAGTGCGAGATGTTTCTCAAGATTGATCTGCGATCGGGCTATCATCAGTAGTCGAGAGGTGGATGTCCCTAGATCGCATTCAGACCCGTGCGGGCATTATGAGTTCGGTCATGTCTTTTAGGTTGACCAATGCTCGTGGTATTCATGGATTTGATGAACCGAGTGTTCAAACCATTTTTGGACACGTTTGTGATAGTGTTCATTGATGATATCTTGGTTTATTCTCGCCAGAGCGGGAGCATGCGGAGCATTTGAGGCTGTCTTGTGATTCTCGGGACCAGCTGTTACGCCAAGTTTTCCAAATGTGAGTTTTGGTTGACTTGATGGCGTTTCTTGGGCATATTGTCGGGTGATAGCATTCGAGTGGATACGGCCAAGATCGGCGATCGAGGACTTGGCCTGAACTCTACTCAAGCGAGGTTCGCGATTTTACGGGCCTTGCGAGTTATTATCGGCGGTTCGTGGAGAAGTTTGCTTCTATCTACGCACCATTGACTAGGTGACTCGTAAGGCAGCCAAGTTTGATGGTGATGCTTGTGGCGGGGTTTCGATTCTTTGAAAGAGAGACGACGACCGCCCGTTCTTACTCTTCCGGAGGTCGGATGGTTATGTCGTGTATTGTGATCGTCGGGCATCGGGTTGGGATGTGTGTTGATGCGGCATGGCGGGGTTATAGCATATGCATCCCGACGGTGAAGAAACACGAGAGGAACTAACCCTCACATGATTTGGAGTTGGCAGCAGTGATTCTCTCTTTGAAGATCTGGAGGCACTATTTGTTTGGGGTTCACGTGGATATTTATACAGACCACAAGAGCCTCCAGTATATCTTCACCGGAGGAGCCGAACTTGCGGCGAGACGGTGGTTAGAGTTGCTTAAGGATTACGATGTTGATATCCTGTACCACCCGGAAGGCCAATGTTGTGGCGGATGCACTTAGTCGTAGGTCGATGGGAGCCTATCGGATGTGCGGCTAGAGAGGAGGACATGGTTCGTGATTTGCATCAGTTAGCGAGCCTTGGTGTCCGTTTGATTGATTCTGATAGCAGTGGGGTTAGAGTTCGTGAGGTTGCCGAGTCTTCCATCGTCGAGGAGGTGAAGAGGCAACAGTTCGAGGATCCGGCTTTGATTCGATATCGTGATACAGCTCTTCGTGAGGGCAAGGGTCCTTTTGAGGTAGCACCTGATGGGGTGCTAAGGTTTGAGGGCAGATTGTGTGTTCCAGATGTTTGAACTTCGTTGCAGGTTCTTGGGGAAGCACACAGCGCGCGTTACTCTATCCATCCGGGGTCGACCAAGATGTACCACGACCTTAGATCTGTGTATTGGTGGGATGGTTTGAAGAGGGACGTTGCAGAGTTCGTAGCTCAGTGCCCGTGTTGCCAGCAGGTGAAGGTAGAGCACCAGAGGCCTGGTGGTCTGTTACAGGCGATAGAGATCCCGACTTGGAAGTGGGAGGTGATCAACATGGACTTCATCACAGGATTGCCTCGCACTCAGAGGAGACATGATTCTATATGGGTTATCGTCGACAGGCTGACGAAATCAGCCCACTTTCTTCCCGTTAGGACGACTTTCTCGGCTGAGGATTATGCCAGACTTTACATCCGAGAGATCGTCAGACTGCATGGAGTCCCTATTTCGATCATAGATCGGCGGAGGAGCCCGGTTTACGACTAACTTGGAGGTCCTTCCGAGAGGGTTTAGGGGCGGTGAGCACAGTCGCATTTCATCCACAGACAGAGCAGGCGGCGAGCGCACTATCCGGACTCTTGAGGATATGTGCGAGCACATGTTATTGACCGATGGTAGTTGGGAGGATCATTTACCTCTAGTAGAGTTTGCGTATAATAATAGCTACCACTCCAGTATTCAGATGGCGCCTTATGAGGCCTTATATGGGAGGAAGTGCAGATCGCCTATAGGTTGGTTCGATGTGGGCGAGTGCGGCTAGTGGGACCAGATTTGGTGCAGTGACGATGGATAAGGTGAAGCTTATCCGAGGCGGCTATTGACGGCTCGAGTCGGCCAAGTCGTATGCAGATCATCGTCGTCGGCATCCGAGTTCGCGATTGATGATTGGGTTTTCTGAAGGTGTCACCCATGAAGGGTGTGATGAGATTCGGGAAGAAGGAAACTTCGGCCAGTACATTGGGCGTTTGATTGTCGCGAGGTAGGCAAGGTTGCCTACGAGTTGGATCTGCCGTCCGATCTGGAGGCGGTGCATCCGTGTTTCACGTATCTATCTTTGAGAGATGTATCGGGGATCCATCTAGGGTACACCGATTGACGATGTCCAGTGTGAGGGGTTATCGTATGAGGAGATTCCCATGCGCGATAGTCGATCGTCAGGTTAGGCGTCTGCGGACGAAGGACGTGGCTTCCGTCAAAGTCTTGTGGCGGAACGAGCTCAGAGAGGAGATGACGTGGGAAGCCGAGGAGGACATGAGACAGAAGTATCCTCACCTATTCCCCACACCTCCAGGTAATTCACTTTCCTACTTGTAAATTTCCATTATCATTTATGCCTAAGTGTTGTTTTGTGGCCGTGTGTGGCATTTGCTAACTGTTTAAGCTTCTTCGATAACTGTCTTGAGAAGGAACATTCGGGACGAATGTTTCTAAGGAGGGGAGAATGTTATACCCCGTATTTCGCAGTATGCGTAAGGGAATACGCATCAAAAGTTTGGATTTAAAGTTAGCCTTGTAGGTTTTATTTGTGCACAACACACTAGAAGAATCGTTTTCCGACGAAACGTTTCCACAGCTTTCGTAGGGAAAATTCCGACTATGTCATTTAGTATTTTTGCGGATTTTTCCGAGAGACGAAACATTTTGGACCAACGGGAGGGCGACACTTGTCACCCTCCAATTGGTGGACTTGACACGGCAATAGGGCCGATTGGGTTGGCTTCTTTTGTCTTGGAGTTGGTAGGATATTTTGTGTGCAAGTTGGCCAAGGACACTTGCCTAAATCCTCACCCTACACTTGCCTTGCACTTGTCTTCATCTTGGCCATTGGTTGGCCAAGGCTTGAGCTATAAATACCCCTCTTGAGATGAAGAGTTCTTCATCCACAAAAGCTTTCCAAGTCTAAAAATCCTTCCCTCTCCCTTTGTTAGCAATTCGTCCACCACCCCCTTCCCTCGAGAAGCTTGGCCAGGCCTACCCCCCCCTAGCTAGCCGAAATCTACCCCCCCTCCCTTGGTAGAAAAGTTGTCTTCTAGTGTTGTTATAATGCCCAAAATACCCTAGCCCAAATCCCTTTGTACTTAGTAGAAGTTGTGAAGAACTTCTAAGGTTTCCTTGGAGCTATCGGAGCGTGCAACTTAGGAGCTAAACCTTGCTCAGGCGCGACTTTTATCTAGGATATTATTGGGCTTACCGGGGTAACTAATCCTAACCCTCTTTTGAATTAGAGAATACTTACTGTTGTAGTATTAGAATAAGTATTAGATACTTAGAAGAATATCACAGAATAGAATTGAACTGTTATCACAGTAGAAGGGTTTAAAAGAAGAATAATTGAACTGTACTCACATAGGACTGTTTTCACAGTAGACTTACATAGCTCACCGGGTAGGGTTGTGCTGCCCGACTTTCCGTAGAATTATGAACCCCCTGTTTAGAATGACCCTCAGAGTAGTCTTTGATAGATATCTGTGACTATTATAGGCTGACTCTCTGCGCGCGACATATTCAACTTGGCAGGTGGTTTTCGCTGAGAAGGTATGTGATTCTTCCTAAAGCATGATATTTTACAATATATAGTACGGTAGACGTACATGTGTTAACTGAATAATACTTATGGCAATGCCTCACGGCTTAAGCCTGAATAATACTTACGGCAATGCCTCACGGCTTAAGCCTGAATAACAAAGAACTGAAAACATTTCAAAAGAATACTGAATCATTTTTATGTAAGATAAATATTTGGTTTTAAAACAAAAGCGTAAGAGTTATCTTTCGCTTTATGGGAGTTAGGTATAACAACTTAAGAAGATAAAAAGGAACTGTTTACTTGTTTTGTTTATAAAAGCCTTGTATTGATTTGCATTAAGTGTAGTAAGATTGTTTGATATGTAGACATGTTATGATGCTACCGTGTTAGTGTCTTGTAATTCTGTGTAAGGGGGTCATTCTTTCTGTGAATACGTTGCTAACCGGTAAGTCCATTGTACTGTTATTGTATCACCTACCCCCTTCGTTATACGCGGCTTGCCCCGATGCGGTCTATACGGCTATGCGGTCTGTGAGACTATGCGAGCAGCGGTATGCTCGTGATTGATCATTCGGGCGTTAGCGATGCGGGGACTCACGCGGTCTGTTGAGACTATGCGGTCTTTTGAGGCTATGCGGCTGCGGGAGCCTAGGCGGATCTGGGGTTAGCTGCCCCGATGCGAGAAATATCTCACGCGGTGCATGTGGGACCTATGCGAGTGCGGAAGTCGAGACTAGGCACGCATGATACTATGGGCGATTGGCCTTGCTTCGATCATTCGCGGCCTAGAATAGACCTGTTACAGTTTTCCTATTACTGTTGTTGTTTGTGATGTGGCACTATGTGCAATTGAACTGATTGTATTTGTGAAAAGGTTTTAAATACTTTGATTTCATTTTAAGTACTTTATAGTTTCACATACTTGGTACCTGTTGTACTGACCTCCTTCGGGGGGCTGCGTTCATGCCGCAGGTAAGGGCAAGCAGGTGCTAGATCCACATCCTTAGGATCTTTGCGTTGGTGTCAGGAGCTCCATCTTCTCCGGAGGCTCTACTTTTGGGTATGATCTCCCTGTATTGTAGATAGTTTTGTACAGTCAGGGTATGGCGGGGCCCTGTCCCGCCATAGTTGTTTACTTCCTTAGAGGTCTGTAGTACTATTGTACAGTTGGGATGTAACTGCAAAACTTGATTTATTTATATTATGCCGAAAGGCAAGCTTTTCATCAGATAAACTGTGTCTTATTTTATAAATTGTTTCCTGTCTTGTTTTATATTCCGCTGGTTACTCTGATGTATGACTACTTGGGTGCCCCGGTAAGGCACCAGTCACGGGCCCCGGAACGGGTCGTGACAGGTACCCTCCTGGACTCCCGCAATCCGCATAGTCTCAATAGACCGCATAGTGATACAGACCGCATAGGGCATCCCCCGCATCGGGATAAAACACCTGGAATGATCAATCCTAGAGCATACCGCTGCTCCGCATAGTCACATAGACTGCATAGGCCGTAGAGACCCGCATCAAGGGTGGCAAGCCCTCGGTATAATAAGTCAAGGGGGTATGTGATATAATAACAGTACAACGGGCTTAAAGTTCAACAACGTAAGCACAACAAGAATATCACAAGATACTAACACACGCAGCATCCTAACATGTTTACTTACCAAATCAACAAGAAAGTATTACAAGGCTATCACAGACCAATACAATCGAGTTCTTCACACAAGGTACTTTCTTCTTTATGTTAACAAGTTCGGGAATTTCCCCCAAGTACTTCATACACTAACTCTTTAAAAGATCCGTTTCTTTCACAAAAGTCACACAATACTCGTAGTAAAAAAATAGAGTGACTATCTTTTTAAGTAAACCAAAACACATCCCTTTGTAAAATCAAGTAACAACATTATTTTCCAAACGTTCAAGTTTGCCTAATTTCAAATGCTCAAGTTTCTCATTTTCGAAAGTTTTCGTAGTTCATAGTTTTAATCACTTAATGATATAATTCTCCTATAAAACAATTTGAGATACATATGCCTTATATGTGAGTAGGTTATTCTTGTTCATAATCAATCTTATTTAAGCAGCCATGATCTAGGAAATGTAATATCATTTTGTCTCATCTTAGCTTCTATGCAGATGGAGGTTTCTACTGGTTTTAATAATACTTTATTAGTCAATACATTTCCCTTTATTAGCGCTGCTGTGGTTTGTTCGATACTCATTCTCATTTCCGAAATCAGTAAAACATTATTCCTTTTAAAAACCAAGTACTCATTACTCACGAATGAGGTTTCACACAAAACTCATATTAATTTATTTAAGTCAAGTCTCTTATCTTTTAAGATCAAGTCTCTTAACTTCTAAAATTAATAAACCATTCTTTTTATCTCTCTTAAGCCGTTATACCTAACTTCCCATAAAGTTAGTATAACTCTTAAGCTTTTAAAACCAAGCATTACTCTTCTGTTAAAGAATGATTCAGTATTCTTTTGAAATGCTTCAAGATCCTTATCATTCAGGCTTAAGTCACAAGACATTACCGTAAGTATTATTCAGGCTTAAGTCAAAAGACATTGTGTAATTATTATTCAGTTCACACACGTACGTCTACCATACTATATATATATTTAAAATATCATGCTCAAGAGTATAGGAAGAATCACATACCTCGCGACGATTATCGACTATAAGCAAAACGCTCCACGGCTATAACCCGGCTAGCCTTGTCCACCTTTCAAGTAGTACATGCTACTCGCAGAACATTCAACCTATAAAGGTTATACAAGTCTATCAATGACTAGACTACTCTGTAGATTATTCTTCTGATGTGATTTCAGTTCAAGTCTTTTCTGTAATATCCTTCTATTACAGTTCAATTCTCTTCTATGAATCTTATATTCATTTCTATACAACTACAGTATGTAATTTCCAATTACAATAGAAGGTCAAGAGTATTTACCTCGATAAGTCCAAAATTATCCAAGTTATAATGTCGATCCTGAGAAATGTTTAGCTCCTACTCCGGGTGCTCCAACCCGCTCCAAACAACCCTTAGAAGTTCTACGCAACTTCTTCTTAATACTCCATTCAACTATGGATATTTCCTTAGGGTTGTGTTTTGTGACATAAGGGAAGTATAATAGTATTTCTGGGCTTTTCGTATAAGTGTAACCTTGGAATACTACAAGGTATATGGGCCAAGGTATTTTGGAATAGTAACAATACTTGGAGAGTATTTCACCAAGGTGGGGGTGTATTTTATGAGAACAACTAGGCAAAAAGGGGGGGTACCCCTCGGCTAGCACCACTAGGAGGGGGGGATACTTTCGACCAAGGGGGAGGGGGCTCTCGGCCAAGGGGCCTTCTCAAAGGGGGAGGGGGGTGTTTGGACGAAACACTACCAAGAGGGGGAAGGGATTTTCAAGACTTGGAACAATTTTTGGATGAAGAAGTCTTCAAAGGGGAGGGGTATTTATAGGTCAAGCAATGGCCAAGCAAAGGCCAAGATCATGCCAAGTGCAAGGCAAGTGTAGGGTCAAGATTCATCCATGTGTACCTTATCCATCTACCACACCAACTATCACAAAATATCCTACCAACTACAAGCCCTTCAAATCGTCCCAATGCCGCCCACAAGTCCACCAATTAGAGGGTGACAAGTGTTGCCCTCTTGTTGGTCCAAAGTATTTCGTCTCTCGGAAAAATCCGCAAAAAATATAAATGACATAGCCGGAATTTTCCCTTTGCAAGTCTTGCTAAACGTTTCGTCGGAAAACGATTCTTTTCGGTACTTGTGCACAAAATTTCGTCCTTGCCTAATCTTTAAGGCTCAAATTTTTGTACGTATGTCCTCACGTACATACTCTGGAAATACGGGGTATAACATTCTCCCCTCCTTAGAAACATTCGTCCCGAATGTTCCTTCTCAAGACGGATAACGATGAAGTTCCCCCTAGCATAACAAGCTTGCAAATGCTACACATGGCCACAGAAAACACCCGCGCAAATACTGACATCCAAGTCCACGAGGAATCACCTCTAACATCACAAAAACTCCCACCCAAGGGCTAAAAGATACTCCCTCCGCACCTTTTCTTTACAAACGAAATGCTCACTTCTATGTTCTTAACACATGCTCGCTTCTTCCCTTACTCGTCGTACCCTTCTCGTACACACGAACTCCTTCTCATAACTTACCACATTTTGTTCTCGCTTGATTTCCAAAATCTCTGGGTTACTACCTCCAACTTGATCATCATTAACTGGGAATACTCTGGATGTATCTCCGATACTTTTCCGAACCTAACAACATGAAGGACCGGACATACTGTCTCTTAAGTCGGACGACAAAAGCTAACATATAGGCAACCTGGCCTACTCTTCACATGATCTGAAAGGCCCAAAGTAACTCGGGCTAAGTTTCCTCTGTTTCCCAAACTCGTCACACCCTTTCCGGGGTGGTACCTTCAAGAAGACCAACCGTCAACCTGAACTCCAAACGTCGTCGCCGATCATCCGTACGACTTCTGTTGATTCTGAGCTGTCGATAACCTCTCCTGGATAGGCTTCACCCTATCCCCATCCTGCCGAAACAAATATGAACCCACTATCTGAACTTTGCCAACATCGAACCAATCGACCGGCAACTTACACTTCCGCCCCTACGAGGCTTCGTAAGGCGATATCCGAATACTGAAATGGTAGTTATAAAAGCACTCCCTCAACAGGAGGCAACAATCCTCACAGCTATCCCTAAAATCCAAACACAGGCCCGAGGGCGAATGCGCTACTGAGACTCACCTGAGTTCCTAACCCTGCCTAGTAAAACCTCCTGAAAAATAAACAACCGAACCTGGGCTTCACTGTCTGCCATAAGGTGAAGGTAGGCACCTCGTGCAGCCTTACAACCTTCCTGATATAACATCTCGCATAACCCTCTGCCGAGTAAACGATCTTGACTGAAAGACAATACGGGCTGACCTCATTGGCCCGACTACTGGTTGAACGCATCCACGAACTCGTACGATGGTTAACTAAACTTGGACCTAACACCCTCGTGATCCTACCACCTGGCGGGACCACCACAAACTGACCCCACCATAAAACAGGTCGCGGGTTGACCCGCGGCATGGCCTCAACCCGACCCACTCTCGCGTAAAACACTTGCTCCCTGATCCGGAACAATCTCACTAATCAAGTTACGAAAACCTAGTGGTCTTCTTAGCTCAACTACCCTCTTTCATTTCACACTACTCAGGGACTTATTACACTAATATATCCCACTGATATTAAGCACTCCGATAAGGGTCAAACACAAGAATAATCTTTTACTCAAGATGGCCTCGCCTCTAAGGTCTCTACGCATAAAACTCTAAGGCTCACACTTCTTATCCCCAATCTTACCCTTTTAACTAACCATGATATCTAATCACAATTAACACAACGCTATCTGAATATAACATTTAAGACATACTCCTCTTATCACACCTACTAATCTCTAGAGGGTTAAGGATATACCTGTATCTACTGCTTTACTCCCCTTAGTCGTTCTAATCAAACCTGCCCCGTAGGGCGCATAGCTAAGGAAGGTGACGAACTGGTCACTGATCATGAAGGCTGAGTCCTCCTACTTACATCCCTCCTACTAGGACATCCTTTCGACACATGGCCCTGACGGCCGCAGGTAAAACAAGTACCAACTAAAAGACGACATTCCCGATGGCGCTCGCTACATGTGAACACCGGGAAAAAATCAATCGGTGCTGGAACCTACGTGTAGCTGTGAACCGGAAGCTCTGGAGCTCTGACCAACTCCGGCTTACCCCAACGTCCTGCAATCCGTGGAGGACCACTCTGCACTGGTGGATGTGCATATCATTCTGCTGCTGAGGCGGTTCGCCTCGAAAGTTACTAAAGGACCCTGCTGTTCTGGCCCTCTTCTGCTGTCCTTGGTTAACCCTTCGATCTCTACGTTTCTTGGCCTGCTGCGCATAAGCCCGTACACAGGCCATGCTCAAGCCTAACTGACGAGCTATTCTTGCACCACCCTCTCTTAGATAGTTATCATGACCCGTGATATATCGGTAGATAAAATACTCTCGGTTGCTAAATCCATAGCTAGTAACAGGGTCGTCTCTTTGAAATCTATATTCTCTGCTCGATGCGTGGGCGAAGGTTCAACTATCATGGCCGCAGTAGGAATTGCTGCCGCTGCGCTAAACTCTGCTGGTGCTGGCGATGTCGCAGAACTCCCCAAATGAAGCACCATATTAGGTGATGATTGGGCCTGTGCCCTCGTAACCCTCTGTACTCAACTCGCAGATCCCTCAGCTGCCTTGCCCTCCTGGGCCCGGGTTTGCCCTACGCGGAGGCATAACGGTAAGGGAAAGAAATATATGAGAGGGGTCCAACTTATAACACAACTCTAAGGCACGATCTCAGAGTGAGAAGAATGGAAACCAATCCTAAATATCCTATCGCCTGCTGATTATTGGTGTGGTGCACAACATACCGATAATCAAGACTCTACTAGATACGGTCTGTAGACACTTTCCGAGGATTAACTGCTCTGATACCACTTTTGTCACGACCCGATACTTGGACAGTAACTTGTGACTTACCCCGGGCACCCAAGTAGCCATACATCAGAGTAATCATCGGAATATTAAACAAGACATGAATAATGTGAAGTGAAAAAGCTTATCGAGAAAACTTGCCTTGCGGCATATATAAATATCGACTAGAACAGTTACATCCTTTTTTACAATTCTGCCCACAACAGTACTACAGACCTCTAAGAGTGATATGACAACAATGGTGGGACAGGGCCCCGCCATACCCCTGAATGTAAGCACCTACAACGAGGACTATACCACCGATAAGCCTCCTAAGAAACGGAGCTTCCCAAACGCCGAATCGTGACCACGAGAGCTAGGATCAACGATCGCGGTGTACCTCTACCTGCGGCATGAACGCAGCCCCCCGAAGGAGGTCAGTACAACAGGTACCAAGTATGTGAAACTGAAAATACTGTAAATGAAATCATAGTAGTCTAGAAAATGCAGGAGACATGTATGATAACCAAACTACAGTTCACAATAAATAAGCAGTCATGTCAAGTCAGGGACTCACGCCCTCAAAGTCATCTCTCAATTATAACTATGGGTCTTACGCCCACAACATAAACAAGAGTGAAATAGATATCAGAATCGGTCTTTTCTAGGCCGCTAATGATCGAAGCAAGGCCGATCGCCCATAGTATCATTATGCGTGCCTAATCCTGGACTTCCCGCAGCCCGCATAGGTGACACATAGACCCGCATAGGTCGTATAGACCCGCATCGGAGGTAGCTAACCCCGGTACCCTCCTGGACTCCCGCAATCCGCATAGTCTCAATAGACCGCATAGTCATACAGACCGCATAGGGCATCCCCCGCATCGGGATAAAACACCCAGAATGATCAATCCTATAGCATACCGCTGCTCCGCATAGTCACATAGACCGCATAGGCCGTAGAGACCCGCATCAAGGGTGGCAAGCCCTCGGTATAATAAGTCAAGGGGGTATGTGATATAATAACAGTACAACGGGCTTAAAGTTCAACAACGTAAGCACAACAAGAATATCACAAGATACTAACACACGCAGCATCCTAACATGTTTACTTACCAAATCAACAAGAAAGTATTACAAGGCTATCACAGACCAATACAATCAAGTTCTTCACACAAGGTACTTTCTTCTTTATGTTAACAAGTTCGGGAATTTCCCCCAAGTACTTCATACACTAACTCTTTAAAAGAACCGTTTCTTTCACAAAAGTCACACAATACCCTTAGTAAAAAAATAGAGTGACTATCTTTTTAAGTAAACCAAAACACTTCCCTTTGTAAAATCAAGTAACAACATTATTTTCCAAACGTTCAAGTTTGCCTAATTTCAAATGCTCAAGTTTCTCATTTTCGAAAGTTTTCGTAGTTCATAGTTTTAATCACTTAATGATATAATTCTCCTTTAAAACAATTTGAGATACATATGCCTTATATGTGAGTAGGTTATTCTTGTTCATAATCAATCTTATTTAAGCAGCCATGATCTAGGAAATGTAATATCATTTTGTCTCATCTTAGCTTCTATGCAGATGGAGGTTTCTACTGGTTTTAATAATACTTTATTAGTCAATACATTTCCCTTTATTAGCGCTGCTGTGGTTTGTTCGATACTCATTCTCATTTCCGAAATTAGTAAAACATTATTCCTTTTAAAAACCAAGTACTCATTACTCACGAATGAGGTTTCACACACAACTCATATTAATTTATTTAAGTCAAGTCTCTTATCTTTTAAGATCAAGTCTCTTAACTTCTAAAATTAACAAACTATTCTTTTTATCTCTCTTAAGCCGTTATACCTAAATTCCCATAAAGTTAGTATAAATCTTAAGCTTTTAAAACCAAGCATTACTCTTCTGTTAAAGAATGATTCAGTATTCTTTTGAAATGCTTCAAGATCCTTATCATTCAGGCTTAAGTCACAAGACATTGCCGTAAGTATTATTCAGGCTTAAGTCAAAAGACATTGCCGTAATTATTATTCAGTTCACACACGTACGTCTACCGTACTATATATATATTTAAAATATCATGCTCAAGAGTATAGGAAGAATCACATACCTCGCGACGATTATCGACTATAAGCAAAACGCTCCACGGCTATAACCCGGCTAGCCTTGTCCACCTTTCAAGTAGTACATGCTACTCGCAGAACATTCAACCTATAAAGGTTATACAAGTCTATCAATGACTAGACTACTCTGTAGATTATTCTTCTGATGTGATTTCAGTTCAAGTCTTTTCTGTAATATCCTTCTATTACGCTTCAATTCTCTTATGAATCTTATATTCATTTCTATACAACTACAGTATGTAATTTCCAATTACAATAGAAGGTCAAGAGTATTTACCTCGATAAGCCCAAAATTATCCTAGTTATAATGTCGATCCTGAGCAACGTTTAGCTCCTACTCCGGGTGCTCCAACCCGCTCCAAACAACCCTTAGAAGTTCTACGCAACTTCTTCTTAATACTCCATTCAACTATGGAGATTTCCTTAGGGTTGTGTTTTGTAGTGAAGGAAGTATAATAGTATTTCGGGCTTTTAGATAAGTGTAACCTTGGAATACTACAAGGTATATGGGCCAAGGTATTTTGGAATAGTAACAATACTTGGAGAGTATTTCTACCAAGGTGGGGGTGTATTTTATGAGAACAACTAGGCAAAGGGGGGGGTACCCCTCGGCTAGCACCACTAGGAGGGGGGGATACTTTCGGCCAAGGGGGAGGGGGCTCTCGGCCAAGGGGCCTTCTCAAAGGGGGAGGGGGGTGTTTGGACGAAACACTACCAAGAGGGGGAAGGGATTTTCAAGACTTGGAACAATTTTTGGATGAAGAAGTCTTCAAAGGGGAGGGGTATTTATAGGTCAAGCAATGGCCAACCAATGGCCAAGATCATGCCAAGTGCAAGGCAAGTGTAGGGTCAAGATTCATCCATGTGTACCTTATCCATCTACCACACCAACTATCACAAAATATCCTACCAACTACAAGCCCTCCAAATCGTCCCAATGCCGCCCACAAGTCCACCAATTAGAGGGTGACAAGTGTCGCCCTCTTGTTGGTCCAAATTATTTCATCTCTCGGAAAAATCCGCAAAAAATATAAATGACATAGCCAGAATTTTCCCTTCGCAAGTCTTGCTAAACGTTTCATCGGAAAACGATTCTTTTCGGTACTTGTGCACAAAATTTCGTCCTTTCCTAATCTTTAAGGCTCAAATTTTTGTACGTATGTCCTCACGTACATACTCTGGAAATACGGGGTATAACATTATGTATGTTCCGCTGCTATTCTCTGATGTATACCTGACGGGGTGCCCCGGTAGGGCACCAGTCGCGGCCCCGGGGTCGGGTCGTGACAATAACATAAGCGCTACCGGCTTATCATAACATAATATAAGCACTACCGGCTTATCATGCATAACATAAGCAAGTTAAGAAATCCCCCTAACTTCTTATTAGTCTTATACATATACACTGTCATTTTAGTTTACTTAAGGCACTAACATGTCATTATAAAATCCGGGAATTTAACCCAAAGTGCTACGTACTTCTACTCTTTTAAAATGACTCTTTTTCATATAAAACTTTCAAGATACTAATAACCATAGTATCACGTCGTATCTACTTTTCAAGACAAGTCACAATACCTTTTAGAAATATGTTTATAGGCTTCTAAATCAACTGACTTCTTTCTTTTAAAACCTTAAGCAATTGATGCCTTAAAATCAATTTTCCTTTCATTATTTCAAGTCATTTATCATACTTACATTACTTAGAGTAAACCACTCTTTTTAACTTTCCATAAAGCTATTATAACCAACTTCTCATAAAGTCGTTATACTAGCTTTATACTTTAGACAAATACATTCTTCTTTAAATCCAAGAGACTTATACTTTCAAAACCAATTATCATATACTTTTAAAATACTTTAAGTCTCTTAACTTTTAGAAACTAAGATATCCTTAATATTCTTAAACAAGTGAGTTAAGTCCCCAACTCAACCATCTTGGACATTCTTAAAATAAGCCAAGGATATCAAATGGATTAGATTGTCAAGAAAATCTCGTACGTCTACTGTACTATATATTTACAACTATTTGTAACGACCCGTCCCGGGGCCCGTTACTGGTGCCTTACCCTGGGCACCCTAGTGATACATACATCAGAGAAAATCAGCAAAACATAAAACATGAGTCATTTAACAAGAGATATAATAAATAAACAGGCCAACCAAAAACAGTTGCCTTCAGTATATACATAAAACCTGAACAGTTTAATCCTTTTACAACCACGCCTACAGTACTCACAGACCTTAAGATATATAATGACTATGACGGACAGGGGCCGCCATACCACGAATGTACAAGAACCTACAACTCGAGGAACACTACTAAAAGATAAGCCTCGAGAAACGGAGCTTCAAATGCGCTGAATCGTGATCCTATGGCGAGGATCCACGATCGATGTACCTCTACTGCGGCGTGAACGCAGCCCGAAGAGTCGATAACAGTACCAAGTATGTGAAACTGTACAATACTATAAATGAAATCATACTAGTCTATATAAAGCAGGAGACATGTATGATAACCAAACTACTGTTCACAACATAAAACAGTCATCACTCCAATATAACTATGGGTCTCACGCCCACCACATCAATCGAGTTCGCATTATGGCGCGTGCCGGGAATCTTGCATCGGTGTAGACATGTCCATGATGCAACAATAATACCAATGTCCCATGGCCACATGCCCCGGAATTCGCCGGTGTAGACATGTCCCTGTGAACTAAACAACCAGCCACAAATCCACATGGACGCAGCCCCGTGCGCTACGCATCGTGTCAGTATGTCTAAAGGGACAAAGAAGACACCATTCCACATGGACGCATACCCGTGCGCTACGCATCGTGTCAGGATGTCCAAAGGGACATATAAGACCACATTCCAAATGGGACGATACCCGTGCGCTTCGCGTCGTGTCGGTATGTCCAAGGAAATATAAGACAACATTCCAAATGGACGATACCCGTGCGCTACGCGTCGTGTCGGTATGTCCAAGGGAAACAACAAGCGGTAATCTAAATGGAAGCATACGTGCGCTACGCATCGTGTCGAGATGTCCATAGCGATGCACAACAATAATACTATCAACGACGCGTGCGTGGAATTTCTCGTCACCGCCAGCACGTCAAGTAAGTTCTCAACAAGTCAACCGACCTCCATCGAGAGCGGTAACACGTAAATACAACGCTTTGCACAACAAAGGTTATCACAATAAGCATAGCCAAGCTTCACAACAACAAGCATAGGCAAGTTTCACAACAACACAAAGTACTTTCATTTTATACCAAAGTCCGGTTTTTAACCCCAAAGTACTACATACGTAAGTTCTTTTAAAGGAGATCCATTTCTTTTATAAAAGTCACCCGATACGTAGTATTAGAATGACCAACCCACCTTCCTTTTCAAAACCAAGTAACAACATTCTTTTCCTAAGTTCGGTTTGCCTAGTTTGATTACTCAAGCTTCTCATTTTCAAATGGTTTCATAGTTCCCAAACATAATCACTTGATTCCTTTTTAGAACAATTGAGTAACATATGTCATATATGTGAGTAGTTTATTCTTGTTTATAACGATCTTATTACAGCAGCCATGATCTAGAAAATGTAATATCATTTTGTCTCATCTTATCTTCTATGCAGATGGAGGTTTCTACTGGTTTTAATACAACACATCATTATTCAATACATTTTCCTTTTATTAACGCCGCAGTTGCGGTCCTGTCGATAAACATTCTGATTCCCGAAATCAGTAAAACATTATCCCTTTAAAAACCAAGTACTCATTACTCACGAATGAGGTTTCACACAAACATCCACATTAAAACAAATAATTTAAGTCTCTTATCTTATAAGATCAAGTCTCTTAACTTCTAACATCAGTAAACCATTTTCACCTACATAAGTTCGTAATAACTCACTTCCCATAAAGATATAATAAAAACCAATGTGTTAAACCAACCAAATCACTTAGCACGTATGCGTCTACCGCACTATATATATTTCACAACAACATGCTAGAAAAGATAGGAAGAGGTTCACATACCTCGCGACGATTTATCGACAATAAGCAAAATGCTCCAAGTACTACAACCTTGCTAGCCCTTTCCACTCCTCGAGTAGAATACGCTACTCTTAGTACTTTCACCTATAAAGGTCAAAACGTCTATTAACCCCAAAACACAAGTTTCTATCTTTCTATAGAAAATTCGCAGCACTCTCCCCGCAACAGAAATCTCTCCTCTATCGAGGGCTACCAAGCCAACCAGGGGTTTACATCTACCGGACGTGTACAATTCTACTCGAATACTACACAAGTCTACCGCAATACACCCTATGTAAATACGATTCGATTCGATTCTTTATTCTTCAGGCTTAAGTCAAAAGACATTGCCGAATACTAAGTAGTTCCATATATAGTATACTTCAACTATATATTCAACCAAACATGTAATTTCCAATTACAAGAGGGACAAGATAATTACCTCGATAAGCCCAAAATTATCCGAGTTTAATGTCGCTCCTGAGCAAGGTTTAGCTCACTCATGCGCTCAAACCACTCCAAACAACCCTTAGAAGTTCTAACCAACTTCTACTCACATACTTCAACCAACTATGAAGATTTCCTTAGGGTTTCGGTTTGAGACTAAAAGGACAAAAGGTAGTATTTAGGACTCTACGTAAAGAGGTATCTTTGGAATACTACAAGGTCTGAGCTAAGGTATTTTGGGCATTATAACAATACTAGGAGTATTTCTATACCACAAAGGGTATTATACGAAAACAACTAGGCTAGGGGTACCCTGGCCAAGCCTCACTCAAAGGGGGCCTCTACCAAAGCTCCACAAAGTGGGAGATTTCAAGACCTGGAAAATGATTTTTGGATGAAGAAAGTTCATCAACTAAGGGGTATTTATAGCAAACCCAAAGGCCAACCAATGGCAAGATCTAGCCAAGTGCAAGGCAAGTGTAAGGCCAAGATCAAGCCAAGTGCACCCTAGACCCTACTCCTTAAAACCCTCACAAATATCTACACAAATATCTAGCACCACTTGCCCCCTCAATTCGGCCAAGTGCAGCCCCACATGCTTCCATTGTGAGGGTGACACATGTCACCCTCCCGTTGGTCCAGAATGTTTCGTCTCTCGGAAAAATCCGCAAAAATACAAAACGACATAGCCGGAATTTTCCCTTCGCAGTTACTGTAAACGTTTCGTCGAAAAACGACTCTAACCGGGTGTTGTGCACAAAGGTAACTTCGGCCAAGCCACCTAGGCGGGGGTGACACGTGTCACCCTCCTATTGGCCCTCAAAAACGTCTTTCGAAAAATATCCACAATGGCCAAAATCTCTAAAACAAAGTGGGCCCCACAAAGCCGTAAATTTCTCCCGTGGGCCCCACGTGACCATTTCCGAAAATAAAATCTCAAAATTCTAATATAATATAAGAAGCCCACATACCAAATCTGGGAATCCAATTCTTATTAACGAACCTTTTTCTTCACAAATAACCTAACTTTTCCGTGAAAACTCACATCTTTCTTTCTTTTCAAAATTTACGCCGTACTCGCACGTACGTCCTCACATATATACCCTGCAACTACGGGGTATAACATTCTCCCCTCCTTAGAAACATTCGTCCCGAATGTTCCTTCTCAAGACGGATATCGATGAAGTTCCTCTAACAAGTTGTCAACGCCACGGCAGCGCGAAATAACACACGTTATCTTCCTTCCTTACTCGTCGTGCCCTTCTCGAACACTTGAACTCTTCTAGTATACGTACCACACTTCAGTCATCGCTTCAGTTCCCAAAACCTTGGAGTCACCACCTCCAAACTTGGTCATCTCTAGCCGTAATATCCCCTAAGGCCATTCCCGGCCTTCACGAACGATTCTGGTCGAACGCATCCACAAACTCATACGATGGTCGTCTAAACTCGGGCCTAGCACCCTCGTGACCCTACCACCTGGCGGGACCACCCAGAACTGGCCCCACCCCAAACCGGTTCTGGTTTGACCCGTAAATGGTCCTAAACCCGACCCCCAACCGTGCCAAACTCTTGTTCCCCGATTCGGAACAATCTTACTAATTCACATCATGAAAGCTACCACTTCCATCTCACACTACCCACGGACTTATCACACAAATAAATCCCACGTATACTACTCACCCTTATAAAGGTCAAACATAAAACGAATCTTTTACTCAAGACGACCTTACCTCTAAGGTCTCAGTCGTGAAATAGTCTAAGGTTCACACTTACCATGCCTCCATACGTATCCTTCCAACTAACCATGCATTTTAACTCACACATATCACAATGCTATCCGTACATAGCACACAATAATGAGATCATCATAACAAGCATACCAAAACTCTAGAGGTTAAGGATATACCAAGCTACCGCTCCACTCTAATCATAGGCACCTGCGCAGGCATGCGTATGAAGGTGATGAACCAGCCACAGATCCTGAAGGCTGAGTCGTAACATCCGCGCTTCCCTTGGTAGGACAGTTCGCAAATGGCCTGCTGGCCGCATGCAAAACAAACTCCCAATCTAGCACGACACTCTCCAAAATGGAGTCTACCACAATGGTCACAACGAGGTAGGGGTGGCTTCAGCTGGTTAACACCCCTGCTCTGCCGAAAATCTGAACCCTTGGAGCCCTTACCTGCTCCTGAAGACGGTGGAGGACCACTCTGTACCGGTGGGGGTATATAACTAGCCTGCTGCTGAGGCGGTCCGCCTCGAAAGCCACCAAAGGACCTGCCCGTCTGTCCTCTTCTCGCTGATCCGTGTTATTCCGCGACCCTCCGTGCCTCACATCCTAGTGCATGAGCCTGCATGCGGGCAATGTCTATGCCCGGCTGAAGAGAAACACCCGCACAAGATTCGGCCATATAATCATCAAGCCCGGTGACGTAGCGATGCACCCTATCCTCCATATCTGCAACTAGCGCAGGGACATATCGAGCCAAAGAATCGAACTCGACATTGTACTCCCCGGCGGTCGCCTCTGTCTCGAGAACAAAAATCATGCCGGCGTGCCCTCATCATGCGGAGGCAAGAAGTGCGTGAGAAAGCCCCGAAAACTCATCCCATACCGCTGGAGGTGCATGCTCTCCCGAAAGCTCCCATGAATCAAACCAATCGATTGCGGTATCACGCGGCCGATGCGAACAAAGGTCACGCACTCGGTTTCAAGCCTTGATCACCCGCGTGATCCGGCAGAATCGCCGGATGAACTCCTGCGGATCATCCTCGCCTCGACCCATAAAACTCGGCGGGCTACAACTCGTAAAGTCTCGTAGCCTCAAACTATCGCTCGGGGTGAACCATCGGTGCTCTCGAACCGAATCGCCAGATCCACTGTCATATCTGCCACAACCACGGCCAATAATCGCCATCTCTCGCGTGACCCGTCTCCCGCTCCGGTGTGGGGATGGAGGCTCGTCTTGTAGTCTCATCGCCCATCGCTGCGGCTCTAAACTTCTTTGGTCTTTGGCGGCGTCGCGAAACCCGCCGTCAAGCACAACCTCGTGTCTTATGCGGGCTGCGCCTCGTACTCCTCAGATCTCACTAGCGCAGCACCTCGGCTGCCTTGCCCTTTCGGGCTCTGGTTGCCTTGCGAGGCATAATCGGTAAAACGAGATACGTCGGAGGGTACAACTTACAACATGACTCTAAGGCACGATCTCGGAATGAGAAGAATGGAAACCAATCCTAAATGTCCTATAGCCTCCACGATTATAGATGTGGTGCACAACACACCGATAATCAAGACTCTACTAGACACGGTGCGTAGACACTTTCCGAGGATTAATCGCTCGATACCACTTTTGTAACGACCGCCCGGGGCATCGTGCCTTACAGGCACCCTAGTGATACATACATCGAGAAAATCAGCGGAACATAAAACATGAGTCATTTAACAAGAGATATAATAAATAAACAGGCCAACCAAAAGCGATTGCCTTCGGATATACATAAAACTCCGAAAGTTTAATCCTTTTACAACCACGCTTGCCACAACAGACCTCTAAGATATACATGACTATGACGGACAGGGGCCCGCCATACCTCAATGTACAAGAACCTACAACTCGTGGAACACCTACTAAAAGATAAGCCTCGAGAAACGGAGCTTCAATCTGCTGGCGTGATCCTATGGCGAGGATCCACGATCGATGTACCTACCTGCGGCATGAACGCAGCCCAAGGAGGTCGATAACAGTACCAAGTATGTGAAACTGTACAATACTGTAAATGAAATCATACTAGTCTATATAAAGCATGAGACATGTATGATAACAAAACTACAGTTCACAACATAAAACGATCATCACTCAATATAACTATGGGTCTCACGCCCACCACATCAATCAGGTTCGCATTATGGCCGCATGCCCCCGGAATACTGCATCGGTGTAGACATGTCCATGATGCAACAATAATACCAATGTCCCATGGCCACATGCCCCCGGAAGTCTGCAGCGGTGTAGACATGTCCATGTGACCTCAACACCAAGACAAAGAATCCAAATGGAAGCATACCCGTGCGCTTACGCGTCGTGTCGGTATGTCGAAGGAAAAATAAGACAACATTCCAAATGGGACGATACCCGTGCGCTACGCATCGTGTCGGTATGTCCAAAGGAGATATAAGACAACATTCCAAATGGACGATACCCGTGCGCTACGCGTCGTGTCGGTATGTCAAAGGGAAATATAAGACAACATTCCAAATGGGACGATACGTGCGCTACGCGTCGTGTCGGTATGTCCAAAGGGAAACAACAAGGCGGTAATCTAAATGGAAGCATACGTGCGCTACGCATCGTGTCGAGATGTCCATAGCGATGCACAACAATAATACTATCAACGACGCGTGCGTGGAATTTCTCCGTCACGCCGCGCGTCAAGTAAGTTCTCAACAAGTCAACCGACCCTCCAGAGACGCCGGTAACACGAAATACAACGCTTTGCACAACAAAGGTTATCACAATAAGCATAGCCAAGCTTCACAACAACAAGCATAGGCAAGTTTCACAACAACACAAGTACTTTCATTTTATACCAAAGTCCGGGGTTTTAACCCCAAAGTACTACATACGTAAGTTCTTTTAAAGGAGATCCATTTCTTTTATAAAAGTCACCCGATACCCGTAGTATTAGAATGACCAACCCACCTTCCTTTTCAAAACCAAGTAACAACATTCTTTTCCTAAGTTCCAGTTTGCCTAGTTTCAATTACTCAAGCTTCTCATTTTCAAATGGTTTCATAGTTCCCAAACTTAATCACTTGATTCCTTTTAGAACAATTGAGTAACATATGTCATATATGTGAGTAGTTTATTCTTGTTTATAACGATCTTATTACAAGACCATGATCTAGAAAATGTAATATCATTTTGTCTTATCTTAGCTTCTATGCGGATGGAGGTTTCTCGGTTTTAATACAACACATCATTATTCAATACATTTTCCTTTTATTAACGCTGCGGTGGTCTGTCGATACACATTCTGATTCCCGAAATCAGTAAAACATTATCCCTTTAAAAACCAAGTACTCATTACTCACGAATGAGGTTTCACACAAACATCCACATTAAAACAAATAAGTTAAGTCTCTTATCTTATAAGATCAAGTCTCTTAACTTCTAACATCAGTAAACCATTTTCACTTACATAAGGTCGTTATAACTAACTTCCCATAAAGCTATTATAACACCCTATGTTTTAAACCAACCAAATCACTTAGCACATGTGCGTCTACCGTACTACATAGTTCACAACAACATGCTAGAAAAGATAGGAAGAGGTTCACATACCTCGCGACGATTTATCGACAATAAGCAAAATGCTCCAAGTACTACAACGCACTAGCCCTTTCCACGCCTGGAGAAGAATACGCTACTCTTAGTACTTTCACCTATCAAGGTCAAAACGTCTATTAACCCCAAAACACAAGTTTCTATCTTTCTATAGAAAATTCGGCAGCACCTCCCCATGACAGCGTAAATCTCCTCCTCTATCGAGGCCGCTACCAAGCCAACCAGTGGGGTTTACACGCCTACGGACGTGTACAATTCTACTCGAATACTACACAAGTCTACCGCTGATCCTATGTAAATACGATTCGATTCGATTCTTTATTCTTCAGCTTAAGTCAAAAGACATTGCGAATACTAAGTAGTTCTAGATCTAGGATACTACAACTATCTAGTCAACCACACATGTAATTTCCAATTACAATAGAGGGACCAGATAATGACCTCGATAAGCCCAAAAGTAGCCGAGTTTAATGTCGCTCCTGAGCAAGGTTTAGCTCCACTCCGTGCGCTCCAAACCACTCCAAACACCCCTTAGAAGTTCTAACCAACTTCTACTCACATACTTCAACCAACTATGAAGATTTCCTTAGGGTTTCGGTTTGAGACTAAAAGGACAAAAGGTAGTATTTCCGACTCTACGTAAAGAGGTATCTTTGGAATACTACAAGGTACAAGGCTAAGGTATTTTGGGCATTATAACAATACTAGGAGTATTTCTATACCACAACAAGGGTATTATACGAAACAACTAGGCTAGGGGTACCCCACGCCAAGCCTCACTCAAAGGGGGCCTCTACCAAAGCTCCACAAAGGGGAGATTTCAAGACTTGGAAAATGATTTTGGATGAAAGTTCATCAACTAAGGGGGTATTTATAGCAAACCCAAAGGCCAACCAATGGCCAAGATCTAGCCAAGTGCAAGGCAAGTGTAAGGCCAAGATCAAGCCAAGTGCACCCTAGACCCTACTCCTTAAAACCCTCACAAATATCTACACAAATATCTAGCACCACTTGCCCTCGGCCAGTGCGCCCACATGCTTCCATTGTGAGGTGACACATGTCACCCTCCCGTTGGTCCGAATGTTTCGCCTCGGAAAAATCCGCAAAAATACAAAACGACATAGCCGGAATTTTCCCTTCGCAAGTTACGCAAAACGTTTCGTCGAAAAACGACTCTAACCGGGTGTTGTGCACAAAGGTAACTTCGGCCAAGCCACCTAGGCGGGGGTGACACGTGTCACCCTCCTATTGGCCCTCAAAAACGTCTTTCGAAAAATATCCACAATGGCCAAAATCTCTAAAACAAAGTGGGCCCCACAAAGCCGTAAATTTCTCCCGTGGGCCCCACGTGACCATTTCCGAAAATAAAATCTCAAAATTCTAATATAATATAAGAAGCCCACATACCAAATCTGGGAATCCAATTCTTATTAACGAACCTTTTTCTTCACAAATAACCGGAACTTTTCCGTCGAAAACTCACATCTTTCTTTCTTTTCAAAATTTCTGTCGTACTCTCGCACGTACGTCCTCACATATATACCCTGCAACTACGGGGTATAACACTATTCATGCTCAAGAGATAAGAAAGTTCCACATACCTATTCGGTTCAATCCACTTGCCAAGTCCAATATGTCGTACGTAGTATGTCAACCTATAATGACCATAATACGTCTATTAACTTCTAACTTCAAATATAGAATATTCTAAGTGCAAAGTCGCTATATTCTACGGAAAATCGGACAACACTTCCTTTGTTTCTAAATACTTTTCCACCTTTTTCAATGCCCGAATTCAATAACCAAACACGCCACATTTAAGGCTCAACTATGTAGTTATCAATAGGGGATTACACGCCTACAAGACGTGTAAAATTCCGCCCCACAAATTAATATCAAACTAGTCCAACATACCAAGTCATTCTCGGCCAAAGGTGTCACAACATATCTTTCTTTCCAATTCCTTTTCAATTCAAGTTGTTTAGTATAACATGTTATCAAGCCGCAATCGATTATAACTACTACAATCTTCAAGTAGGTAACATGCGACGATTCTAATTATCGACCAAAATTGTATTTCAATTTCAATTGGCTAAACATGTCATTTTGGATTTTAGGCTTCCAATATCCATAACAGTTATCAATCTTATATACATATACTTCATGTTAGTTAAATTGTAAGGCTACAACAATATGTAATCTTATACACTTAAGAGAACAAGATTGTTACCTTAGTGAGCCTTAATCCACTTCAAGATCCGAAGTCGCTTCCGAGCAACTTAGAGCCTCTCCTTGACATTCCAATCCGCCACTTGAAGACCTTAGAAGATCACAAACAACTTTCCTCCAATTCTCAATCCAAACCTAGGAAAGTGACTAGGGTTTCACCTTACGACTAATACGAAAACTCCACTTTTCCGGGATCTTTCTATTGAGATACCCTTACAATACCCTTAGGAACCTTGGTTTAAAGTGTGGAGCTTATTGGACAACAAACGAAAATTCTTGCCTTTCTAAAACCCTCAAACCCGAGAGCAATGTTGAAGGCCTCTAAGTTTCTTGAAAAAATTTCTAAGTGTGGGAGTTAGTATTGCTACTAGTATACATATATAACACTAGGAAGGGTCAAGATTAGCACAATTGTGTGGCTTGGATGAGTTTCACAAGGACAAGCCCAAGTGGCCCTTGGACTTAGTCAACATTGTCAAGCTTCTAAGACTTAGCAAGACTTGCTCATCTTATTAATGGTCAAATGACCCTTTTACCCATGTCCAAATCGTCCAAGACCAATAAGGGGGGTGATACATGTCGCCCTCCCGTTCGTCGCAATATTTCGTTTTCCGACATTTTCATAAATCCGATTAATTTTTACTCGTCTCAAATCTTAACATTTTTTAGTTCGTACGTACGTTCTTATAAACATATCCTGGAATTCCGGGGTGTAACAAGTATGTGTTGTATGGTGGTTATATGTTAAGTGTTGTACTCGGATAGTATTGTGTTAAATTTTGTTTAAGAAAACCTGGTAAGTAGAAGAGGTAGGTTTGTGTCACGACCCGTTCCGGGGCCCGTGACTGGTGCCTTACCCGGGCACCCAAGCAGTCATACATCAGAGAAATCAGCGGAAATATAAAACAAGACAAGAAACATTATTAAAAAGGAGAAACAGTTTATCTGAAGAAAAGCTTGCCTTTCGGCATATATATATAAACATAGTTTTGCAGTTACATCCCAACTGTACAATAGGACTACAGACCTCTAAGGAAGTAAACAACTATGGCGGGACAGGGCCCCGCCATACCCTGAATGTACAAAACTATCTACAATACAGGGAGATCATACCTAAAAGTAGAGCCTCCGGAGAAGATGGAGCTCCTGACACCAACGCAAAGATCCTAAGGATGTGGATCTAGCACCTGCTTGCCCTTACCTGCGGCATGAACGCAGCCCCCCAAAGGAGGTCAGTACAATAGGTACTAAGTATGTGAAACTGTAAAGTACTTAAATGAAATCATATCATTTTAAAACCAATTTTATAAATATGCACGAAACAACCAATGTAACCGCACATAGTGCCACATCATAAACAAGAGCAACAATAGGTAAATCAGAATGTCTTTTCTAGGCTGCGAATGATCGAAGCAGGGCCAATTGCCCGTAGTATCACTACGCACACCTAATCCTGGACTCCCGTAGTCCGCATAGGCCACTCACATAGGCCCGCATAGGGTATAACCCCGCATCGAGGGTAGCTACTCCTCGGCATCGTCCTGGACTCGTAGTCCGCATGGCCACATATACCGCATGAGGTATAACCCCGCACACTAACCTGGAACTCTCGTAGCTCCGCATAGGTCCCCTGGACCCGCATGAGGTATTCTCGAATCATGGTCCTGCATCGAAGTCTACCCCGCATCGGAGGGCAGCTTAACCCCCGGTAACATGTCAAGAGGTGAGTGATATAATACCAACATAACATCTTATCGTTAAACAACATAAGCACAACAAGAATACCCTCTTATACAAACGTTACAAGTTACTACCACACATAGCATCATATCATGTCTACTTATCAAACCATTTTATTATTCTTTCATAAATCAATATAAGTATGTTATAAACACATAAGTAAACTGTTCCTTTTATAAATCTTAAGTTGTTATACCTAACTTCCCATAAAACTAGTATAACTCTTAAGTTTTTTGTTTAAAAACCAATTAGTTCTCTTCTGTTAAAATGATTCAGTATTCTTTTGAAATGCATCAAGACTCTCATTATTCAGGCTTAAGTCAAAAGACATTGCCGTAATTATTATTCAGGCTTAAGTCAAAAGACATTGTCGTAGTTATTATTCAGTTAACACATGTACGTCTACCGTACTATATATATATTTTAAAATATCATGCTTTAGGAAGAATCACATACCTTCTCTACAAATCCACCGCCAAGTCGAATATGTCGCGCGTGAGAATCGACTATAATGGTCAAATACGTCTATCAACGTCTAGACTATTCTGTAAACAGTTCTAAGCAGAGGGTTCTCTATTCTACGGAAAATTGGGCAGCACTTCCCTACCCGGTGAGCTACTCAAGTCTACTGTGAAAACAGTCCTATGTAAGTACAGTTCAATTCTATTCTTCTTTAAACCCTTCTCGTGATAACAATTCAATTCTATTCTCAGAATATCCTTCTAAGTATTTAATACTTATTTCTATACTTCTACAAAGATTCATTCTCTAATTACAAAAGAAGGACAAGTTTATTTACCTCGATAAGCCCAATAATATCCTAGATATAAGTCGATCCGAGCAAGGCTTAGCTCTAATTTGTATGCGCTCCGATAGCTCCAAGGAACCCTTAGAAGTTCTTCACAACTTCTACTAAGTACTAAGGGATTTGGGCTAGGTATTTTGGGCATTATAACAATACTAGAAGGCAACTTTTCTACCAAGGGATGGGGTGTAGTGTTTGGCTAGTGGCTTCTTTATGGGGTATTCGGCCAAGGCTTCTCATGGGAGTGAGGCTTAGGACGATGGCTCACAAGGGGGAAGGAGGATTTAGACTTGGAAATTTGTGATGAATAAGTCTTCAAAGAGAGGGGTATTTATAGGGAAACCAAGGGCCAAGATCAAGCCAAGTGGGGGGCAAGTGGAGGGCTAAGATTTTCCCAAGTGCCCCCTAACCTACTCCTCAAATCACTCCACAAACAAAGGTCCATGTTTTAAGCCCCAAAAACCTCTCAATCGTCCAAGGCAAAAGGCCACTTGGCCGTCCACTTGAGGGTGACAAGTGTCACCCTCTCGTTGGTCCAAAAAGGTTCTGTCGCTCGGAAACATCCGCAAAAATTAGAAATGACATAGCCGGAATTTATCCTACGCGAGTCTTGTTAAACGTTTCGTCGGAATACGATTCTTTGTGTGAGTTGTGCCTAAAAAAACGTCCTAGGCCTAAACTTTTTAAGGCTACACTTTCGTACGTACGCCCTTACGTACATACTCTGGAAATACGGGGTATAACATTCTCCCCTCCTTAGAAACATTCGTCCCGAATGTTCCTTCCCAAGATAGCTAACGATAAGGTTCCTCATAACTTTAACAGTTTGCATATGCCATACACGGCCACAAAATAACACTTAGGCATAAACGATAATGAAGATTTACAAGTAGGAAAGTGAATTACCTGGAGGTGTGGGGAATAGGTAAGGATACTTCTGCCTCATGTCCTCCTCAGCTTCCCACGTCATCTCCTCCCTGAGCTCGTTCCGCCACAAGACTTTGACGGAAGCCACGTTCTTGGTCCGCAGACGCCTAACCTGACGATCGATTATCGCTATGGGAATCTCCTCATACGATAACCCCTCGGTCACCTGGACATCGTCAATCGGGTGTACCCTAGATGGATCCCCGATACATCTCCTCAGCATAGAAACATGAAACACGGATGCCGCCTTCCATATCGGACGGCAGATCCAACTCATAGGCAACCTTGCCTACCCTGCGGACAATCTGATACGGCCCAATGTACCTTGGGCTGAGTTTCCCTTTCTTCCCGAATCTCATCACACCCTTCATGGGTCACACCTTCAGGAAAACCCAATCATCAACCTCGAACTCCAGATGCCGACGACGATGATCTGCATATGACTTCATGCCGACTCGGTATCGCCAACCTCTCTGGATAAGCTTCACCTTATCCATCGCCTCTGCACCAAATCGTCCCACTAATCGCACTCGCCCACATCGAACCAGCCTATCGCGATCCGCACTTCCTCCCATACAAGGCCTCATAAGGCGCCATCCGAATCTTGGAGTGGTAGCTATTATTATCGCAAACTCAACTAGAGGCAAATGATCCTCCCGGCTACCCACGGTCAATAACACATGCTCGCAGATATCCTCAAGAGTCCGGATAGTGCGCTCGGCTGTCGTGCATGCGTGGATGGAATGCGATTTCGTGCTCACTGCGTCCCAAACCCTTCGGAAAGATCTCGAAGTTAGCGTAACCGGGCTCATCTGCATGCGATATGATCGAAATAGGGACTCCATGCGATCGACGATCTCTCGGATGTAAAGTCGGCATAATCCTCACTAGAAAAGTCGTCCTGACGGGAATTAAGTGGGATGATTTCGTCAGCCTGTCGACGATAACCGATATAGAAGCATGTCTCCTCTTAGTGCGAGGTAATCCTGTGATGAAGTCCATGTTGATCACCTCCCACTTCCAGGTCGGGATCTCTATCGTCAGAACAAACCACGTGCCTCGTGCTCTACCTTCACCGCGACAACACGGGCGAGCTACGAACTCTGCAACGTCCTCTTCAAGCCATCCCACCAATACACGTATCTAAGGTCGTGGTACATCTTGATGCGACCACGGATGGAGTAACGCTTGTGTGTGCTTCCCAAGCCTGCTTGCCAAGTCCTCAAACATCTGGAACACACAACTCGCCTCAAACCTTAGCACCCATCAAAGTGCTACCTCAGGACCCTTCCTCACGAAGAGCGTATCGCGATAACGTGTCAAAAGCTGGATCCTCGGCTGTTGCCTCTTCACCTCCTCGACGATGGAAGACTCGACAACCTCACGAACTCGAACCCATCGCTATCGTAATCAATCAAACGGACACCAAGGCTCGCTAACGATGCAAATCACGAACCATGTCCTCCTCTCTGCAGTTGCACATCCGATAGACTCCCCATCGACCTACGACTAAGAGCATACGCCTGACATTGGCCTTCCCGGGTGGTACGGGATATCAACATCGTAATCCTTAAGCAACTCTAACCACCGTCTGCCGTAAGTTCGGCTCCTGCGGGTGAAGATATCTTTGGAGGCTCTTGTGGTGCGTATAAATATCCACATGAACCCCATACAAGTAGTGCCTCAGATCTTCGAGTGTGAATCACGCCGCGACTCCAAATCATGGGTGGGGTAGTTCTCTCGTGTTTCTTGTGTCGGGATGCATACGCTATAACCTTGCCATGCGCATCAACACATCCCAACCCGATGCGGCGACGATCACAATACACGACATAACCGTCTGGACCTCGGAAGAGTAAGAGCGGGGCGGTCGTCGATCTCCTTCAAGAATCGAAACCCCGCCACAAGCATCACCATCAAACTTAGCCGCTTTCGAGTCGGCTAGTCAATGGTGCGAGATAGAAGCAAACTTCTCTACGAACCGATAATAACTCGCAAGGCCCGAGCTGCGAACCTCTGCCGGAGTAGTAGGTCTAGGCCAAGTCATCGCGCCGATCTTGGCGTATCCACTCGAATGCCATCACCGGCAATATGCCCAAGAAAAGCCACGAAGTTAACCAAAACTCACATTTGGAAAACTTGGCGTATAAGCTGGTCTGAGAATCGGCCAAGATCCTCAAATGCTCGCGTGCTCGCTCTGGCGAGAATAAACCAAGATATCATCAATGAACACTATCACAAGCGTGTCCAAAAATGGTTTGAACACTCGGTTCATCAAATCCATGAATCACGGAGCATCGTCAACCAAAAGACATGACCACGAACTCATAATGCGTCACGGTCCGAATGCGATCTAGGGACATCCACCTCTCGACTTCGCACTGATGATAGCCCGATCGCAGATCAATCTTGAGAAACATCTCGCGCCACTGGTCGAACAAATCATCAATCCGGGAAGGGGTATCGTTTAATGGTCACCTTGTTCACCGTTTGTAATCAACACACATGCGCGGCGTCGCCCTTCTTCTTCACGAACAATACGGCGCCCGGGAGAAACACTAGGCGATGAAGCCCTTCTCCAAAGAAATCTCTAAGCCGATCCTTCAACTCTCTCAACTTGGCGGTGCCATTGCATGCGGCGGAATGGAAATAGCCGAGTGTCCGCAAGACATCGATACAAAACTCTATCTCCTCTCGTGAGGATACCGGGAGGTCGTGAAACACGCCGTCGGGAACTCTCGACTCTGGGCCGATCAAAATCTGGTACGCACCTCGTGATCAAACACCCGAACGAGATGGTAGATATACCCCTTCTGCACCATCTTCCTAGCCTTGAGGTAAGAAATAAACCTACCCCTCGGCGATACAGTGTTCCCCTCCCACTCAATAACCGGCTCCCCAGGAAACTGGAACCGTACCACTCTCTCCCTGCAGTCTACATTGGCATAGCAAGAAGCTAGCCAATCCATGCCCATGATCACGTCGAAATCCGTCATGTCCAGCTCTATCAAGTCTGCTAGGGTCTGACGACTGCATAAGGTCACTGGACAAGCTCTAAATACCCGCCGAGCTACCACCGCATCACCCACTGGCGTAGCTACCTCGAAAGGGTCTATGGACTCAGGCTCTATCCCTATCCTACTAGCAACAAGGGGAGATATATAGGACAGAGTAGAACCCGGATCTATCAAGGCATACACATCAAATCCAGAAACTGATAAGGTACCTGTGACGACATCAGGTGAGGCCTCCTGATCTTGCCGGCTGGACAAAGTATAAATGCAGTTCTGAGGACCGCTAGAACTGGGACCCGAGCCACGACCTCTGTCGCGACCTGCTGGTCCATGAGTACCCTGCCCTCCGGGGCGAGTAACTGTCGGGGATGAAGAAGACCCGGCAAAGAACTGTAGGTGACCCTACTATCTGCGCGCCGCGGTGGACGGTTCTAGCAAAGTGACCTGCCGCCAATCAAACAAGCTCCGTGCGGCACCACAACTCGAAGTGGGATCTACCGCATCAGCCACACGAGGGTGGTCCGTCGGCGATTTCTGCTGCTCGACGTCCGGCCATGGGGCCTCGGTTCGCCCTCGAATATCTCCGGTGTCTTGAGGGCGGTGCGAGAGTGCTCTGGTAGGCTGTGGTGCAAATCTAGACTGCTGCTGAGGCCGCCCACCACGATAGCCACCAAAAGACCCTGCCGTCCTGGTCTTCTTCTGCTGCTGCCTGTCAACCCGTCGGTCTCTACGCTCCTCGCATCCAAGAGCATGAGCCTGCATGCGGGTAATGTCCATACCCGGCTGAAGAGAAACACCCGCACAAGATTCGGCCATATAATCATCTAGCCCGGTGACGTAGCGGTGCACCCTATCCTCCATATCTGCTACCAACGCTGGGACATATCGAGCCAATGAATCAAACTCGACATTGTACTCCCTAACTGTGCGTCCTCTCTGCCTCAGTAACAAAAATCTATCGGCCCGTGCCCTCCTCATCTGTGGAGGCAAGAAGTGAGTGAGGAAAGCCTCCGAGAACTCATCCCAAGTAGCTGGGGACGCGTGCTCTCCCCGGGATAACTCCCACGAATCAAACCAATCGACTGCGGTATCACGTAGCCGATGCGAACCGAAGGTCACGGACTCGGTCTCTGACGCCTTGATCACCCGCATGATCCTCTGCAACTGTCGGATGAACTCCTGCGGATCATCCTCTGGCCTCGACCCGTAGAACTCTGGCGGGCTACAACTCAGGAAATCCCGTAGCCTCAAACTGTCTGCCCTCGGGTGAACCACGGGTGCTACTGGGGAATCGAACCGCCGCATCGGCTGTCCTGCCTCATGCCACGATCTGGCGATGGCGGGCCATCTCTCAGAACCTATCTCATCTGCTCCGGTGTGGGGTGGAGGTGTAGTCGTGGCCTCATCAGCCACTGCTGCGGCCCTAAACCCTCCTGGGGTCCGCGGCGTCGTAGAACTCGCCGTCTCGGGTATCGACTGGGCCTGAGCCCTCTTGACTCTAGGTGTCCCACTAGCGGCTCCTCGGTGCCTTGCCCTCGGGCGGGTTGCCTTACGTGGAGGCATAATCATTCTAAAAGGAATACGTTAGAGGGTCCAACTTTAACACATCTCTAAAGCACGATCTCGAGTGAGAAGAATGGAAACCAATCCTAAATATCTTATAGCCTCACGATTATTGGTGTGGTGCACAACACACCGATAATCAAGACTCTACTAGATACGGTCAGAGACACTTTCAGGATTAATCGCTCGATACCACTTTTGTCACGACCGTTCGGGGCGTGATCGTGCCTTACCCGCACCTGCAGCCATACATCGAGAGAAAATCAGCGGAAATATAAAACAAGACAAGAAACATTATTAAAAAGGAGAAACAGTTTATCTGAAGAAAAGCTTGCCTTTCGGCATATATATATAAACATAGTTTTGCAGTAACATCCCAACTGTACAATAGGACTACAAATCTCTAAGGAAGTAAACAACTATGGCGGGACAGGGCCCCGCCATACCCTGAATGTACAAAACTATCTACAATACAGGGAGATCATACCCAAAAGTAGAGCCTCCGAGAAGATGGAGCTCACGACACCAACGCAGATCCTAAGGATGTGGATCTAGCACTTGCCCCTGCGGCATGAACGCAGCCCCAAGAGGTCGATAATAGGTACTAAGTATGTGAAATCAAAGTACTTAAATGAAATCATATCATTTTAAAACCAATTTTATAAATACGCACGAAACAACCAATGTAAATCGCATAGTGCCACATCATAAACAAGAGCAACAATAGGTAAACTGTAACAGGTCTTTTCTAGGCTGCGAATGATCGAAGCAGGGCCAATTGCCCGTAGTATCACTACGCACACCTAATCCTGGACTCCCGTAGTCCGCATAGGCCACTCACATAGGCCCGCATAGGGTATAACCCCGCATCGAGGGTCGCTACTCGGCATCGCCCCGACTCGTAGTCCGCATGGCCACATAGACCGCATGAGGTATAACCCCGCACACTAACCTGGAACTCTCGTAGCTCCGCATAGGTCCCCTGGACCCGCATGAGGTATTCTCGAATCATGGTCCCAGACCGCCTGAGTCTACCCCGCATCGGAGGGCAGCTTAACCCCCGGTAACATGTCAAGAGGTGAGTGATATAATACCAACATAATAGCTTATCGTTAAACAACATAAGCACAACAAGAATACCCTCTTATACAAACGTTACAAGTTACTACCACACATAGCATCATATCATGTCTACTTATCAAACCATTTTATTATTCTTTCATAAATCAATATAAGTCTGTTATAAACACATAAGTAAACTGTTCCTTTTATAAATCTTAAGTTGTTATACCTAACTTCCCATAAAGCTAGTATAACTCTTAAGCTTTTGTTTAAAAACCAATTAGTTCTCTTCATTAAAATGATTCAGTATATTCTTTTGAAATGCATCAAGACTCTCATTATTCAGGCTTAAGTCAAAAGACATTGCCGTAATTATTATCAGGCTTAAGTCAAAAGACATTGCCGTAGTTATTATTCAGTTAACACATGTACGTCTACCGCATTATATATATATATTTTAAAATATCATGCTTTAGGAAGAATCACATACCTTCTCGACGAAATCCACCGCCAAGTCGAATATGTCGCGCAGAGAATCGACCTATAATAGTCAAATACGCCTATCAACGTCTGACTATTCTGTATGTGATTCTAAGCGAGAGGGTTCTCTATTACGGAAAATTGGGCAGCACTTCCCTACGGTGAGCTACTCAAGTCTCATGTGAAAACAGTCCTAAGTAAGTATAGTTCAATTATTCTTCATTTAAACCCTTCATCGTGATAACAGTTCAATTATATTCTGTAATATCCTTCTAAGTATTTAATACTTATTTCTATACTTCTACTGTATGCATTCTCTAATTACAAAAGAAGGACAAGTTTATTTACCTCGATAAGCCCAATAATATCCTAGATATAAGTCGATCCGGAGCAAGGCTTAGCTCCTAATTTGTACGCTCCGATAGCTCCAAGGAACCCTTAGAAGTTCTTCACAACTTCTACTAAGTACTAAGGGATTTGGGCTAGGGTATTTTGGGCATTATAACAATACTAGAAGGCAACTTTTCTACCAAGGGATGGGGGTGTAGTGTTTCGGCTAGGGCTTCTTTTAGAGGGGTTATTCGGCCATGGCTTCTCAAGGCGGGGGGGGGGGGTGGGGGAGTGAGGCTTAGGACGATGGCTCACAAGGGGGAATGAGGATTTAGACTTGGAAATTTATGATGAATAAGTCTTCAAAGAGAGGGGTATTTATAGGGAAACCAAGGGCCAAGATCAAGCCAAGTAGGGGGCAAGTGGAGGGCCAAGATTTGCCCAAGTGCCCCCTAACCTACTCCTCAAATCACTCCACAAACAAAGGTCCATGTTTTAAGCCCCAAAAACCTTTCAATCGTCCAAGGCAAAAGGCCACTTGGCCGTCCACTTGAGGGTGACAAGTGTCACCCTCTCGTTGGTCGAAAAAGGTTCCGTCGTTCAGAAAAATCCGCAAAAATTAGAAATGACATAGCCGGAATTTATCCTACGCGAGTCTTGTTAAACGTTTCGTCGGAAAACGATTATTTGTGTGAGTTGTGCCCAAAAAAACGTCCTAGGCCTAAACTTTTTAAGGCTACACTTTCGTACGTACGCCCTTACGTACATACTCTGGAAATACGGGGTATAACAGTTTGGGGACATGGAAATTTTGAGCCTTAGAATTTTGATAAACACGGAGACCTTAGATGCAAGTCCGTCTTGAGTAAAAGATTTTACGATTGATCTAGGTCGGAGTACATAGTATACGTGGAGTATATTAGGGTGCTAAGTCCATGAGTGGTGTGAAGAAGAAAAAAAGTGGGTAGTTAAGCTAAGAAGACCACTAGGCTTTCATGACTTGATTAGTGAGATTTGTTCCGGACCAGGAATGAGAATTTAGTGCGATTATGGGTCTGGTTGAGGACCAATCGCGGGTCAACCCGCAACACGGAATGAAGTGAGGTAAGTTTGAGGTGGTCCCTCTAGGAGATAGGGTCACGAGGGTGCTAGGCCCAAGTTTAGGTAACCATCGTACGAGTTCGTGGATGCGTTCGACCAGAATCGGATCGTGAAGGCTGGGAATGACCTTCAAGTCACGAAATGTATCATGCACTCCCGCTATGTAGACGGAGGATTTAGATGAGTTAAGAGTTAACCCTGAGACAGCCTCCAACTCTTCAAGACACTCCATAAGAATCTCAACAGAAGATACATCTCCTTTGGCAAAAAGCATGAGGTCATCCGCAAATGCAAGGTGAGTAATGCCCAATCTATTACACTTTGGATAATAGGAGAAAGCTCTTGCCGCAGCCTTTAGTTTTAGCATCCTTGAAAGGTATTCTATACACAAGATAAAGAGCGAAGGGGATATAGGATCACCTTGTCTTAGGCCACGCTTACCCTTGAAGTACCCATGTAGCTCCCCGTTGATTGAAAGAGAGAAAGAAGTTGAGCTGACACATTCCATAATCCATCTTACAAATCTGTCCGAAAATTTGAGACCTCTTAGCACCGACTCTAGGAAGCTCCAAGAGACCGTATCAAATGCTTTCCGAAGATCCACCATAAGCATACACCTTGGTGAGACTCTAGCTCTATTAAAACCTTTCACAAGCTCTTGTGCAACAAAGACATTGTCCATCATGTTTCTTCCTTTCACAAAGGCCCCTTGAGATTTGTCAACAAGAGTAGGAAGAACCATTGCCATTCTATTTGCTAAAATCTTTGTTATGATCTTGTAGACCATATTAGTCAATCCAATAGGCCTAAAATCATTTACCTTGGGATCCCGATCAGTCTTGGGCAGGAGGGTAATGATGGTATGATTCACCTGTTTCAAAAGAACTCCGGATGAGAAGAACTCTTGAACACTTCTTACCACGTCTTGCCCCACATCTCTCCATCTATCCTTGAAGAAGGCAGCCAAAAAACCATCCGGCCCAGGTGCCTTGTCATTGCCTATATCGGAAAGAGCTTCCCAAATCTCCTTTGGGGAGATAAAATGCAAAAGGTGTAATCCATCCTCTTCACTTAGCTTCGGGCCAGAGTTGAATACTTCGGGATCAAAGTTGGTAGTGGATCGGGATGTGCCTAAAAGGTCCTTGTAAAATTCCACAAGCAATTCTCTAACTTCCATGGGAGATGTTGTGATAGAACCATTGGCCTTGACAAGGTAGTTGATTGAGTTCCTGACATTACTTCTTTTGATCAAGCTGTGGAAGTATTTGGAGCATCTATCACTTCCAAGCAAGTGTTTCTGCCTCGACTTTTACCTTATGAAGTGTCTCTCAGCTTCCAGTAAGGTGTTTGCTTTAGCTCTAGAGGACTTAACCTTGGCTTTTAGCTCCTCATCAAAGGGATCTTCCATATGCGCATTGATAGCCTCCTTAAACTCAATGTTTTCCCCATTTGCTCTTTGTTCAATGCTTCCAAAATCACTTATGTTCAATACCCGCAATGGATGCTTCAAGGCTTTCAATTTTGAGGCCAGAACGAATTGGGCAGTTCCCAATATGTCTTGTCTCCAGCATGAAGCCAATATGTTGTCGAATGCGGGATGAGAGAGCCACATATTCATTAACTTGAAAGGTCGTTTCCCAACATTATAGGATGACATAACCGTAGCTATCACGGGACAGTGATCCGAGACGGGTTCCATAGGCAAATAATTGGCCGTGCATTCTAGGGTAAAATCACTCCAATGTTGATTCATCATCACTCTATCAAGCTTAGACCAAATCGAACCATTCGTCCAAGTGTAGAAGGAACCGGAAGAAGGAGTGTCTTCTAGTCCATGAGCATTCCTGAATTCTCCAAGATCCCTAAGTGCATAAGGAGTGAGAGGAGGACGCCCCGCCTTATCATGTGGGTAGCAATAAATGTTGAAATCTCCCATAATCATCCAAGGCTTAACAATGCCAATGCCCAAGTGAGTAAGGTGATGCCAAAACTTTCTTCTATCTGGGATGCTATAGAGCGGGTACACAAATGTGGCAAGGAATGACACTTGTGTTATATTACATCTTTCCTGGACATAGATATGTTGAGAATCTATTCCAAGCACTTCACAACAAACTCTGGAGGGATCCCAAAGTAAAAGCATTCTTCCGCCATCAATGAAATCTAAGTTTGAGCAAAGATTCCAAGTTTTGAATCTTTGAGTAGAAAAAGATTATGTCCTTTCCCGAGAGAATTTAGTTTCCAATAGACAAACCATTGCCACATCATGCTGTTTTGTGATTTTACACACAAGAGTTTGCATGGCTTCCCTATCCCTTTGTCCGCAAAGACCACGGACATTCCAAAAAAGTACTTTCATTAGGAAACAAAGGAGGTTTGGTTAGCACCTCCGCGCTTTGCTGCCTTTCGCCGTGTTTTTCTTTGAGATTAATTCCTTCCATCCCTCTTCTTTGTTGTTGGAAGCCATAACATGTGTCGCAGCCAAGCTATGTTCCCCGCGTTCAAAATTTATGCACTGTGATGCAAGATTAGAATCCTCCGAAGCACTCTTGTAGGTTCCCCCATCCAATGAAGGTTGCGGGTTTATTGGCACTTCAGAATCAGTCTGCCTTGTCTCATTTCTCATCCTATCATGTTGCGCAATGTCAGGATGTGGTAGAAGCCTTGATGACCCTACTTGAGGATCCTGCAAGCTTGATGATCCATGATGACCCAAAACCGGAGGAACCGCAGCATGCGTAGCATTTCCCATACTTCCGGGAACAAGAGGTGGTGTGTGCTCACCGCCTTCGATATCCATCAAGTTTTCATCAATCGCGGGATGTTGAGAGGGTGGTGGATAAGAGGTAGGAGGGTTGGTTCCACCGCATTACGTTGGCATTCGGACAAGTAGAACCTCCTCTTTGCTGAGGGTACCGGATTGCATTTTTAGGAGCTTCTTGGTGTTGGCATCATCCTCGACTTTCTACACTTCAAGTGATTGTGTCCAAAAGCCGCACAATGATAGTAAAAGTCTGATAGTTTTCATAGTTCACCCTTTGAGTATACCTTCTATTGTCGGGCACGACAACAAATTCCTTTACCGGTTCTTTGCTACATCAACTTCCACTAATACTCTTGCATAGTTCATTTTTGACCTTTCCTTAGTAAATTGGTCAGTGTATAGAGGTTTTCCTACACGTGAAGCAATCTTGCTAAGGCCCGTTGCACTCCAAATAGAAAGGGGAATGTCAGGGAAGGTGACCCAAATTGGAATGTCCATGAATAAATCATCGGTTATTAGAACTCCCTTATCAATAGGCTTAAGCATCATAGTTTTCCCGTAGACCATATAAGGGCCACCGTGGAGTACATTTGTGCGTTCTTCATCCGTCATGAATTTGAAGACAGTCCAACCTTTGCTATATATAATACGACACTTCACTCCCCATCCCTTCACAATGGTATTCAATGCCTCTCTTCCCGGGAAAGGACCCGTGAAGCAACCTATAAGGCAATATCCCCATGTTTCAATGAATGGAACTTCATCCTCAACTTCTATTTCAATTTCCTCTCCTTGTTGTTCAATGAATTGTAACTTCATACCCTTTGCTTCAAGCCTAGTACCCGCAAAGACTCCAACATAAGTCTTCTTAGGATGAAGGGGACCTTTGCCATGATTCTGGGGTATAGTATTATGTGTTGTACTAACGGGTGGAGTTTCATGTTGTTCTGAAGATGTATTTGTGGGTAAGTCATTAGAAGGTATTTCTGGAGGTATAGACATAGGGGGATGGGTAGTCGAAAGAGCTAGGGCCATGATAGGTGAGATGATTCGCGTGCCATTAGGGAGGGTAGGTAATGTGTTATGGGTTTCGGTAAGAATAGATGGTAGGGAGGATAGAAGTGATGAGGTATTAGGAATTTCAGGAAGTAATGAAGAGGTATTGGATGAGAGAGGGGTGTTGTTATTGACTCTACCCGTGCCCAATGTAGAATTAAAGGCGAAAGGGTTGTTGAGGGTTCTGTGATGGGTTCCATTAAGCAAACTTGCTAAAGTAGGGAAGGATTCATTATTGACACTTAAAGAATTCAGAGGTTGTTGTCCCATTAAGTTAGAAGACTCATTGATTCCCGCGGCATTTAATTATGTCGCATTAGCTCCCACGTTATTAATGTTCCTAGAGTGCTTAGGTTCCTTGGAAATAGAAGTCACTTCGTTTCTCACAACTGACCTTGGTCTTTGCATAACGGGAATATTCATCACCCCATGGACTTCCGCCTTACCCGTCTTGGCATTCTGAACAATGTAATGACCCGTCATTGAATATGGCTCCTTGGTACCCGCAGCATTAAAGAATGATGCCTCGGCTCCCGCGACATTAATGTTAGACACTTTGGGGATAGGGATCTCTTCGTTCCTACCAACTGACCTTGATTCTTGCATAGTGGGATTAATCAAATTCTCATGGGCTCCCTCCTGACCCGCCATAGTATTCTGACCCATGCCCCGACCCGGAATAGGAGGAGGCTCATTGGTACCCGCAACATTAAAGAATGACGCCTCGGCTCCCGCGACATTAATGTTAGACTCTTTGGGGATAGGGATCTCTTCGTTCCTACCAACTGACCTTGATTCTTGCATAGTGGGATTAATCATAGTCTCATGGGCACCCGCCTGACCCGCCATAGTATTCTAACCCATGCCCCGACCCGGAATAGGATGAGGCTCTTTGGTTCCCGCGACATTAATGTTTGATGCCTTGGCACCCGCGATAAGCTCCTTGGGAATAAGAGTTTCTTCAATGCTCCCAACTGATATTGATTCTTGCAAAACGGGATTGTTCTTAGACCCATGGACACCCGTCCGACCCGCCTTGAACCTCTGACCCGCGCCCTGACCCGGTTTTGACTCGAGTATGCCATCACGCTTAGTTTCGTCAATTGCAATTCCTGACCCAGATTTTTTCCATTTTCCGGTTTGCCTGAGTGAATTTTCCAGGTACTGTGGAGGTACTAATGATTTCGTGATTTTCCTGCTCTTCCGTAATGTTCCCTTTGTCTTTCAGATGACCCATGATATGATCGACCACCCTAGTAGCATAAGGGGTGTCAATGGCTATCAGATTCAGTCTCTGCTTGCCGGGAGTTTCAAGAGGGTTCTTCCCAGTAGGCATGTGGTCAGTGTCATGGTCTTCAACTGTGGTCACTTCAGTAGGAATAATAGGAGAGATTACTTCTGCATTGGTTACAGATGGACCATGAAGTTTTCCGCCTTCAAATTCACTAATATCCAAGCTCTCGATTTCTATATTTTTGCCCCATTCATGTATCCTTTGCAGCATAGAATCATCTACTACATTCTCGAGTAGGATACGCAAATCTGGCGCGACATGAACTAACACCGTTGGGTCTGAAATTGCCGGAATTAGATTTTCTTCAACAATGGTTGGACTACCGCCATTCTTTTTATTTTTCTTGGTTCTAGCCTTCGTCGAACTTCCTGAACCTCCTGAATCATTGCTGGAACGTGTGTGGCGTTTAGTCTTTTTCATGTTGTGGACATTAAGCTTCAAAACGTTGGGAAACAATGGTTGATTTTTGTCACGACCCGTTCCGGGGCCCGTGACTGGTGCCTTACCCGGGCACCCAAGTAGTCATACATCAGAGAGATCAGCGGAAAATAAAACAACCAAAATATGAAACAGTATAAATAAGACACAGTTTCTGGGAAAAAGTTGCCTTTCGGCATATATGTATATAAGTACCCCAAAATGAGCGATTCATCCCAACCTTACAAATGTGCAGGACCTCTAAGAGTTTAAAACAACAATGGCGGGACAGTCCCGCCATACCACTGAATACAAATATCTACAATGACGAGGACCGTACCAAAATGCTAAGCTTAGGAGAAGCGGAGCTTTCCCAAGCTAAACGGTGATCCTAAGAACGGATCAACGGTAGGAGTACCTTTACTGCGGCATGACGCGGCCCGAAGGAGTCGATCTGGCAAGTACAGTATGTGAATCGAAAATCAGTAAATGAAATCATAGTAGTCTATACAAAGCGGGAGACATGTATGATAACCAAAACTACGATTCACGAAATAAGCGATCATGTCAAGTCGGGACTCACGCCTCAAAGTCATCATAAAACCGTGCGGGGTAAATGCGAGGGCATAGCCGACTACTAAAACCCCGATAACAAGGTCAGAATCGTATCATGAGATCTGTCTGACCGTCACATGATCAAAGCGCCACTCGCGCGATGATCTAATGTCGCGTCTAGCCCGGAACTTTCCGTAGCTCGCGTGGGCCACTCCAATGGCCCGCATGAGGTATTCCCGCATCGGGTAGCTACTCCCGGCGTCTGGACTCGTCGTCCGCGTAGCCTGAACCGCGTGACCACAAGGGCGCGTACTAACACGGAACTCCGTAGCTCGCGTAGGCCATACTGCACTGCGTAAGGTATTCTCGAATCATAGGTCACTAGACCGCTGAGTCTACCCGCGTGGAGGGCATCTTAACCGGAATCATGAGTGATATAATATCAACATGACGGTTTATCGTTAAACAACCTAAGCACAATAAGGAAAACCCTATACAACCAACACAATATACTAACTCAAGAATCATCCTAACACGTTTACTTATCAAGTCAAAAAGAAAGTATTACAAGACTATCACAAATCAATAAAATCAAGTTATTCACACAAGGTACTTTCTACATTATTCTAACATGTTCAGTTTTTAGCCCCAGGTACTTAATGTATTACTCTTTTAAAAGATCCGTTTCTTTCACAAAATCACACAATACGTAGTATATAAATAGTGTGATTATGTTTTGTAGTAAATCAACACATTTCTCTTTTTTAAATCAAGTAACAACATTCTTTTCCAATCGCTTAAGTTTGCCTATTTTCAATTACTCAAGTTTCTCATTTTGAAAGGTTTTGTAGTTCATAGCTTTAATCCTTTAAAACAATTTGAGAAACATATACCCTAAGTGTGAGTAGGTTATTATTATTCGTAACAATCTTATTACAGCGGCCATGATCTAGTAAATGTAATATCATTTTGTCTCATCTTAGCTCTGTCTGGATGGAAGTTTCTCTGGTTTTAATAATACTTTATTAGTCAAAATAATTCCCTTTATTAATTTGTTGGGGTTTGTTCGACATTTATTCTGATCGGTAAAACATCATTCCTTTTTGAAAACCAAAAATACTATTTACTCACAAATGAGGTTTCACACTTTTTAACAAAATTCATATTAGTATAATAAGTCAAGTCTCTTATTTCCTTAAATCAATAAATCGTTCTTTTTATCACTCTTAAGCCATTATACCTAACTTCCCATAAAGCTAGTATAACTCTTAAGCTTTTAAAACCAAGTGTTACTCTTCTGTTAAAAAATGATTCAGTATTCTTTTGAAATGTTTTCAGTTCTTTATTATTCAGGCTTAAGCCGTGAGGCATTTCTGTAAGTGTTATTCGTGCTTAAGCGTGAGGCATTCTAGTAAGTATTATTCGATTAACACGTATGCGTCTACAGTACTACATATATATTATATAATATGATGCTTTAGGAAGAATCACATACCTTCCGCGAAAACCACGCCAAGTTGAATATGTCGCGCAGAGTATCGACCTATAACGATCAATCGCCTATCAACGTCCGTATGCTTGTACAAAGCTCTAAGCAGAGGGTTCGTTATTCTATGGACATTTGGGCAGCATTTTCCTACCCGGTGAGCTACTCAAATCTCATGTGGCAGTCTAGGTAAATCTGATTCTATAATTCTTCTTTTAAGCCGCCTGCTGTGATAATGATTCAATTCTATTCTGCAATATCCTTCTAAGTATTTAATACTTACTCCTATACTTCTACAGTATATAAACTCTAATTACAAAAGGAGGATAAGGTTATTTACCTCGGTAAGCCCAATAATATCCTAGATAAAAGTCGCTCCTGAGCAAGGTTTAGCTCCTAAGTTGTGCGCTCAGGTGCTCGAAAACCTTAGAAGTTCTTCACAACTTCTACTAAGGACTAAGGGATTTGGGCTAGGGTAATTTGGGCATTATAACAATACTAGAAGGCAACTTTTCTACCAAGGGAGGGGGGGTAGTGTTTCGGCTAGGCTAGCTTTAGAGGGGGGGGTTGCTCTCGGCTAGGGCTTCTCAAAGGGGAGGGGTGTGTTTGGACGAAAACAATAAGAGGGAGAGGGAGGGATTTGAGACTTAGATAGATTGCTCAATTTAGGATGAAATAACTCTTCAACAAGGGGGGTATTTATAGGTCAAGACATGGCCAACCAATGGCCAAGATTATGCCAAGTGCAAGGCAAGTGTAGGGTGAGGATTTAGGCAAGTGTCCTTGGCCACTTGCACACAAAATATCCTACCAACTCAAGACAAAACAAGCCAACCCAATCATTGCTGTGTGTGACATCCACTGATGAGAGGGTGACAAGTGTCGCCCTCGTTGGTCAACGTGTTGCGTCTCTCGGAAAAATCCACAAAAATTAGAAATGACATAGCCTAATTTATCCTACGCGAGTTGTGTAAAGCGTTTAGTCGAAAACGACTCTAGCAGGGTGTTGTGTACAAAGTGGAATTCGTCAAGCCAACTAGGGGGTGACACGTGTCGCCCTCTACTCGTCAAAATATTTCATCTTAGGAAATATCCACAATGGCCAAAATCGCGAAAACAAAGTGGGCACCACAAAAACGTAAATTTTCTAACGTGGGCCCGACGTGACCAGTTCCGAAAATAAAATTCCATAATTCTCTAATATTCAAAGAATTACGAATACCAAATCGGAATCCAATTCCCATTAACGAACCTTTTCCTTCACAAAAGCGGAAACTTTTCCGTGGAAAAATCACCTCTTTTCTTCTTTCCAATTTCAATGTCGTATTCTCGTGCGTGCGTCCTCGTATACATACCACGAAACTACGGTATAACATTCTCCCTCGCCGAAACATTCGTCCCGAATGTTCCTTCTAGGCCTCAAAACAGACAGGCGACAGTATAGTCCTTACTGTTATACTTATGGAAACAACCATGCCACACCTGGCCACCACATAACAAGCGCACATACTCATCTCCAAGTCCATGGGGAATCACCTCTATCACGAAAGCTCCTACTAGAGGTCTAAAAAGATACTCCCTTCGCACCTACTCTTTACAAACGAAATGATCACACCTATGCCTGTAATACATGCTCGCTTCTTTCCATACCACTTTTGTCACTTTGCCTTACTCGTCGTAACCTTCTCGTACACTCGAACTCTTCCTTATCACTTACCATGTTTCTGATACTGCTTCCCACTGACTCTGAGCTGCCAATAACCTCTTCTGGATAAGCTCCACCCTATCCACGCCCTGCTGAACAAGTACGAACCAACCGTCTGCACCTTACATCGAATCGGTCGATCGAAATCTTACACTAGTGCTTATAAAAGGCTCCAAGCGGAGACACGAATCTTGAAATGGTAGCTATAATATATACTCAACAAGAGGCGAAGAGTCCTTACGGCTACTCGAAATCCAACCACGCGAGGGTGAATGCGACCGAGATTCACTGAGTTCTAACCTTACAGTAACTCTTCCAGAAAAGAAACAGCCGTAGCTTGGACTCCCCTGTCAGCCATAAGGTGAAGGTAGGCACCCAGTGCAGCCTTACAACCTTCTTGAAAATAATCATCTCGCAACTTACTACCGAGTACACGGTTGACTAACAGATAAGGCGGGCTGACCTCATCGGCCCGACCTGCGATCGAACGCAACGTCACGAACTCGTATAATGGTTAACTAAACTTGGGCCTAACACCTCGTGATCGACACAAGCGGGACCACCACAACCGACCCGTCACCAAGCGGGGCGTGGGTCGACCGCGCAACGGCCTCAACCCGCCGGCGCGCCAAACACTAGCTCCCCGATCCGGAACATTCTCACCAATCACGTTACGAAAACCTAGCGGTCTTCTAAGCTCAACCGTCCTCTTTCGTTTCACAACATTCAAGGATTCATCCCACAAAAATATCTCACGTATATTATGCACCTCGATAAGGGTCAAACACGAAATAATTCTTTTACCAAAGATGGCCTCGCCTCTAAGGTCTCTACGTATAATATTCTAAGGCTCCCACTCTCTCTATCCCCCAATCTTACCAGGTTAACTAAAAAAAATAATTCTAATCACACTAACACCATGTTAACCGAAAATAATACTTTAAGATATTCGCATCTTACTATACATATAAATCTCTAAAGGGTTAAGGATATACATGTATCTACGCGGAACTTTCCCTAGGTCGTCTAGTCAATCCATATTTGTGCGCATAGTGAGAAGGTGATGAACTATCCACCGACCCGAAGGTGAGTCCCTACATCCCGCCAACTCTGGTTGGACAATTTCTCATAAAATGGCCTGGCGTCGCAAACATAACAAGCTGACGCAGAAGCACGACACTCCCCACGATGACATCGACCACAACGGCCACACCGAGGTGGGGGTGGCCTCCCCCGGCTAACACCCCCTCCTCTCCGAACCACTGCATCCACAATTGGTCTAGCAGGCTGAGTCCTCCTACTTGCATCCTTCCTTATAGAACATTCCCTCGCCATATGGCCCTGACGGCCGCAATAAAAACAAGCACCAGTAAAAAGACGGCACTTCCCGGGATGACGCCTGTCACACTGTGAACACTGAGGAAAAACTGAACCCTGTGGAGGGACACTCTGCACTGGCGGAGGCGCATGTCTAATCTGCTGCTGAGGCGGTTCGCCTCGAGAGTTACCAAATGATCACCTTAAGCGGGCCTCTTCTGCGATCTTGTTTAATCTGCCGATCTCTACCTCTCTCGGCCCATTGCACATAATCTGAGCATGGCTGGCTCGTCCACGATCAAGAGCTACTCCTCACAACCCTTCTTTAGATAAGCACCAATATCCTTGGTATCTGGTACATAAAATACTCTTTGGCCGCCAAGTCCTTGCTAATAATGGGCCGTCTCCTTCCAATCCATATTTTACGCTCCAGTCGTGGGCGAAGGTCGGATGTCATGGCGCGATAGGAGCTGCTGCCGCGTGCCAAACTCTGCTTCTTTGTTGGCGGCGTCTCGGAACTCCCACGTGAAGCATCACGGGTGATGATTGGGCTGTGCCCTTCTAAATCTCTGCTACTCTGCTCGCGGCTCCTTGGTGCCTTGCCATACGGGCGAGTTACTGGCGTGGAGGCATAGCGGTAAAGGAAAGGAATACGTTAGAGGTCCAACTTATAACACGGTTCTAAAGCACGATCTCGAGTGAGAAGAATGGAAACCAATCCTAAATATCCTATAGCCTCACGATTATTGGTGTGGTGCACAACACACCGATAATCAAGACTCTACTAGATACGATGCGTAGACACTTTCCGAGGATTAAGCGCTCGATACCACTTTTGTCACGACCCGTTCGGGGCCGTGGATCGTGCCTTACCCGCACCCAGTAGTCATACATCGGAGAGATCGTGGAAAATAAAACAACAAAATATGAAACGGTATAAATAAGACACGGTTTAGGAAAAAGTTGCCTTTCGGCATATATGTATATAAGTACCCCAAAATGAGCGATTTACATCCCAACCTTACAGGTCTACAGACCTCTAAGAGTTTAAAACAACAATGGCGGGACGGGGCCGCCATACCCTGAATACAAATATCTACAATGACAGGACCGTACCAAAATCTTCGCTTAGGAGAAGCGGAGCTTTCCAACGTGAAAGCGGTGATCCTAAGAACGGGGATCAGCGGTAGGAGTACCTTTACTGCGGCATGAACGCGGCCCCGAAGGAGGTCAAGATGCAACAGTACAAAGTATGTGGCGAAAATCACGTAAATGAAATCATAGTAGTCTATACAAAGCGGGAGACATGTATGATAACCAAAACTACGATTCACAAGAAATAAGCGATCGTATGTCAAGTCGGGACTCACGCCTCAAAGTCATCATAAAACCGTGCGGGGTAAATGCGAGGGCATAGCCGACTACTAAAAACCCCGATCTGACAACAAGGTCGTAAAGCGTATCATGAGATCTGTCTGCATCGTCACATGATCAAAGGCGCCACTCGCGCGATATCTAATGTGCGCGTCTAGCCACGGAACTTTCAGTAGCTCGCGTGGGCCACTCGATGGCCCGCGTGAGGTATTCCCGCATCGGTAGCTACTCCCGGCGGCGTCTGGACTCGTCGTCGCGTAGCGCAAAGACCGCGTGACCACAAGGGCGCGTACTAACACGGAACTCCGTAGCTCGCGATAGGCCATACTGCACTGCATAAGGTATTCTCGAATCATAGGTCACTAGACCCGCCTGAGTCTACCCCGCATCGGAGGGCAGCTTAACCCCCGGAATCATGAGTGATATAATATCAACATGACAGTTTTATCGTTAAACAACCTAAGCACAATAAGGGAAAACCCCTCTATACAAACATCACAAGATACTAACTCACGTAGCATCCTAACACGTTTACTTATCAAGTCAACAAGAAAGTATTACAAGACTATCACAAATCAATACAATCAAGTTATTCACACAAGGTACTTTCTACATTATGCTAACAAGTTCGGGTTTTTAGCCCCAAGGTACTTAATGTATTACTCTTTTAAAAGATCCGTTTCTTTCACAAAAATCACCTGATACAGTAGTATAAAAAAAATAGAGTGATTATCTTTTGAAGTAAATCAACACATTTCTTTTTGTAAAATCAAGTAACAACATTCTTTTCCCAACGCTTAAGTTTGCCTAATTTCAATTACTCAAGTTTCTCATTTTCGAAAGGTTTCGTAGTTCATAACTTTAATCCTTTAAAACAATTTGAGAAACATATACCCTAAGTGTGAGTAGGTTATTATTATTCGTAACAATCTTATTACAGCGGCCATGATCTAGTAAATGTAATAGCATTTTGTCTCATCTTAGCTCTATGCGGATGGAAGTTTCTCTTGGTTTTAATAATACTTTATTAGTCAAAATAATTCCCTTTATTAAGCTACTTTGGGTTTGTTCGACAATTATTATTATCGTTAAAACATCATTCCTTTTTGAAAACCAAAAATACTATTTACTCACAAATGAGGTTTCACACTTTTTAACAAAATTCATATTAGTATAATAAGTCAAGTCTCTTATTTCCTTAAATCAATAAATCGTTCTTTTATCACTCTTAAGCCATTATACCTAACTTCCCATAAAGCTAGTATAACTCTTAAGCTTTTAAAACCAAGTGTTACTCTTCTGTTAAAAAATGATTCAGTATTCTTTTGAAATGTTTTCAGTTCTTTATTATTCGAGCTTAAAGCGTGAGGCATTGCAGTAAGTGTTATTCGAGCTTAAGCGTGAGGCATTGCCGTAAGTATTATTCGATTAACACATGCGTCTACCGTACTACATATATATTATAAAATATCATGCTTTAGGAAGAATCACATACCTTCTCGTGAAAACCACGCCAAGTTGAATATGTCGCGCAGAGTATCGACTATAACGATCAAATCGTCTATCAACGTCAGGTATCTTGTACAAAGCTCTAGCGGAGGTTCGTTATTACATGGACATTTGGGCATCATTTCCCTACCCGGTGAGCTACTCAAATCTCTTTGTGAAAAGCAGTCTAGGTAAATCTGATTCTATAATTCTTCTTTTAAGCCCTTACTTGTGATAACGGTTCAATTCTATTACGCAATATCCTTCTAAGTATTTAATACTTACTCTATACTTCTACGATATAAACTCTAATTACAAAAGGAGGATAAGGTTATTTACCTCGGTAAGCCCAATAATATCCTAGATAAAAGTCGCTGAGCAAGGTTTAGCTCTAAGTTGTGCGCTCATTGGCTCGAAAACCTTAGAAGTTCTTCACAACTTCTACTAAGGACTAAGGGATTTGGGCTAGGGTAATTTGGGCATTATAACAATACTAGAAGGCAACTTTTCTACCAAGGGAGGGGGGGTAGTGTTTCGGCTAGGCTAGCTTTAGAGGGGGGGGGGTTGCTCTCGGCTAGGGCTTCTCAAAGGGGAGGGGTGTGTTTGGACGAAAACAATAAGAGGGAGAGGGAGGGATTTGAGACTTAGATAGATTGCTCAATTTAGGATGAAATAACTCTTCAACAAGGGGGGTATTTATAGGTCAAGACATGGCCAACCAATGGCCAAGATTATGCCAAGTGCAAGGCAAGTGTAGGGTGAGGATTTAGGCAAGTGTCCTTGGCCAACTTGCACACAAAATATCCTACCAACTCCAAGACAAAACAAGCCAACCCAATCGGCCCTATTGCGTGTGACATCCGCAATGAGAGGGTGACAAGTGTCGCCCTCTCGTTGATCAACGTGTTGCGTCTCTCGGAAAAATCCGCAAAAATTAGAAATGACATAGCGGAATTTATCCTACGCGAGTTGTGTAAAGCGTTTAGTCGAAAAACGACTCTGCAGGGTGTTGTGTACAAAGTGGAATTCGTCCAAGCCAACTAGGGGGGGGTGACACGTGTCGCCCTCCTACTCGTCCAAAATATTTCATCTTCCGGAAATATCCACACTGGCCAAAATCTCGAAAACAAAGTGGGCCCCACAAAATCGTAAATTTCCCAGTGGGCCCACGTGACCATTCAGAAAATAAAATTCCATAATTCTCTAATATTCCAAGAAGTCCGAATACCAAATCTGGGAATCCAATTCCCATTAACGAACCTTTTTCCTTCACAAAAACCGGAAACTTTTCCGTGGAAAAATCACCTCTTTCTTCCTTTCCAATTTCAATGTCGTATTCTCGTACGTACGTCCTCGTATACATACCCTGAAACTACGGGGTATAACAATTTTAGGGGGGGAGATGAGAAAAACCGAAGGAGCAACTAAGGGAAAACGTTGAGAGCGTTTTCCTTAGTGAGAGAAAGTATATGATACTTGTTTTGTTTTAAACGCATAAGTCCCTTGGATAGGAAATTGTAATTGGCTAAGGTATAAAGTTAATATAACGACTTTATGGGGAGTTGGTTATATTAGCTTTATGGAAAAATAAATGGGGATAAATGACTTGATTTAAGGCAATTTGATTTTAAGGCATCAATTGCCTAAGGTTTTATAAGAAAAGGAGTCACTTGATTTAGAAGCCTAACTTTATTTCTAAAGGTATTGTGACATGTCTTGAAGAGTAATTTTGACTTGATACTACGGTTATTAGTATCTTGGAAGTTTTATATGAAAAGGAGTCATTTTTAAAAGAGTGGAAGTATGTAGTACTTTGGGTTAAATTCCCGGTTTTTATAATGACATGTTAGTGCCTTAAGTAAACTAAAATGAGAATGTATATGAATAAGACTAATAAGAAGTTAGGGGGATTTCTTAACTTGCTTATTTATTGTATGATAAGCCGGTGGTGCTTATGTTATGTATGATAAGTCGGTAAGGCTTATGTTATGTATGATGGCCGGTTGAGATAGGGTAAGAGTATAAATGAGGGGTAAACCCCCAAGACGTTATACCACCTTCTCCAGGGTAAGAGTATAAATGAGGGGGTAAACCCCCAAGACGTTATACCACCTGCTTCAGGGTAAGAGTATAAATGAGGGGTAAACCCCCAAGACGTTATACCACCTGTTTTCGTGGATTTGCTACCCATGATGCGAGGAATACCTCATGCGAGTCCTTATGGGCTTATGCGGGTGAAATAGTCCCATGCGGTAGTCTGACTATCACGAGGAATACCTCATGCGGGTCCACGCGACCTATGCGGGTGAAATAGTCTCAGGAGTAGGATTGCTTAATGATACTGCGGGCGGGTGGTCCTGCTTTGATCGTGAGCTTCCTATTTTTATGTTGTACGTATACTCTTAGTTACTCTCATTGTTAGTAAGGCACGGTGTACTATAATTTGATTATCATACATGTCTCCGACTTTGTTTTAAACTTATGATGTAATTACAGTACTTTCCAGTTTTACATACTTAGTACATATTGTGTACTGACCCCCTTCCTCGGGGGCTGCGTTCATGCCACATGTAGGGGTAAGCAGGTGGTGGATCCTCATTCTTAGGATCACTTATCAGACGTCAGAAGCTCCATTTCTCCGGAGGCTTGTCTTTTTGGTACAGTCTTTCCCTGATGTTGTAGATTTATGTACATTCAGGGGTATGGCGGGGCCCTGTCCCGCCACAGTTGTTATTCTTAGAGGTCTGTAGTCACATTTTATGGTTTGGGCTATAAGAACCAAGTTGTACAGTTTTGCTTTTGATTATGCATATTTTATTGAAAGCGGCCTTATCGGCTAGCCTGTGATGTTATTGTCTAAACATGTTGTATGTTGTGTATGTTTCGCTGCTATTCTCTGATGTATACCTGAATGGGGTGCCCAGGTAGGGCACCAGTCGCGGCCCCGGGGTCGGGTCGTGACAATTTCCTTCTTGTTGCCTTTCTAAAAATCTCATTTAGGCTTAGGGATTCATAAACTTTTAGAGAAAGAGAAGGAAAATTTCTATGGAGGAATTCTTGCAAATGACCAAGTCTTGCAAAACTTTGTCATAATATAGCCTCTATTTTGATCCACAAGTTGGGGGGACACTTGTCACCCACCCAGGGGTCCTCTACAACAAATAACTTTTATTTTTACCCTATTTCCGCAAAAAATCCCGCCTCGGCGCCGCGGCGCTGCAATTTCAGACAATTTCAGGCCTTTGGCGCCACAGCCTGCGCAGCGCCGCGGCGACCACTGTCTGTTCTGTCAGCCGATATTGCAACGTCCATAACTTTCTACTCCGATGTCTTATCGACGAGCGGTTTGTTGCGTTGGAAACTAGACTTAATGAACTTCATATTAGGCTTTTGAAACACCTAAAAACCCCAATTATACTAGGATATATACTGCTCCCAAGTTGACTGAAAAACTGTCCAAAAATATTCTGCCAACTTTTTTTTTTTCTCTTTCCAACTTCGAATCTTATTTCCTTTCGTACGTTCTCATCTCATCCTCTTGGAATTACGGGGTGTAACATTATTTCCCCCTTAGAAACATTCGTCCTCGAATGTTCTTTTGGAGTCAATCTAATAATTAGCGACACAATTTCCTTTTACAACCCCTTCATACCATTTTTTTCCACAATACAATACTTCTCCCACGGTTATCTAAAACTGTAACCTTTGGCACAACGACACTGAAGATCTTACCAGTCTCACATCCATCGCTTAATAACATGGGTACACACAACCCCATAATACGCAAAACCATCATTTTATGTGGGGGAGAGAGCTTATCTCCATTTCATAATATTGATCATCTAGTGCCACCTTATAATCGTATAGATATATAAGACCTACCAGCGATGTCCTCTGTTTTCCACAGGCAGCACTCATACTTATCTTATTCTTGCCTTGCGCTTTTTTTCCTGAAATTATTCGGAATGCCGTGGCCGTGACCGCCACATTAAAACAATTCCAAGTACCTCCAAGGGAACTTAACATAAAATCCTTCAATAATTTTAATAAGTCAATTCACATAGACTCCACAATTTCATGTCAACGAAGGAAGTAGTAACTTACAGTTTACTAGCACTTCCATTCCCTTCCCATCGACAACCGGCTCACCGGAAAACCGGAATCGAACCAACTTCTCTCTATAGTCAACCTTGGCATACCAGAAGCCCATTAGTCCATACCCATAATGACCTCAAACTCTGTCATAACATGTCTGCTAGGATCCGACGACTGTATCGCCACCGGGAAATTATTATGTATCCGCTCAGCTACCACCCATAACTCACGGGTGTAGTCACCTCGAAAGGTTCTCAAGGATTTAGGATCTATTCCTTTACACTTGGTTGCTCTCTTTCTTATTGGTCGTACTCTTTCCATATTTCCCAACTTATTCTAACATACGTACATAACTTCCATACTAATTCTGGCCTCCAATCTTTGGAGCTACCTACATGACCAAATTAAGGCCATTTCCGGCCCTCACGACCTGGTTCCGATGGAACGCATCCACGAACCCGTAAAACGATTTACTAGACTTGGGCTTTGCACCCTCGTGACCCTGTCACGTAGCGGGACTACTACCACTGATCCCACCCCATAAACGGGTACACTAACTTCTCATAATATCCTAACTGTGTTGTCTTGATCACAACAACCATTACTTACCCCACACGGATCTCCTCCGTACTATCATCTTAAGCATACCACGTAGCTTAATTTACAATCATAGTCTTCCATTAAGTCTCTTAACATGATTTCTTAAAGGTTCAATACCTTCTCAGACAGCTCATCACTTCATAGTTATCTCAAATTAGTACGTAAAACCTTGATGAGAATCCGTTAAACTGTTTCATACCTTCCCGGTATCTATTTAGTCCTTACCAATCCTTGGTATTCCAATATCATTCTAGGCAACACGCGTCTGACTCTCATACATAACTCTGTATAGCTGTGTGTCACAATGCCAACTATACTACCATCATTACTAACCTGGATACGCAATCCACATAGTTCTTCCTGGGTCATTGATGCCTTCCGCGTAGTTGCAACTAACATAACTCGTTAGGGAGGGACGACCCTAACAACACAACTCTATCGCACGATCTCAGAGTGAGAAGAATGGAAACCAATCCTAAATGTCCTGCAGCCTCCTGATTATAGATGTGGTGCACAACACATCGATAATCAAGACTCTACTAGACACGGTCTGTAGACATTTTCCGAGGACTAACTGCTCTGATACCACTTTTGTCACGACCAGACCGGGCATGGCGGTGCCTACAGGCACCGCAGTATACATCAGAGATAATCAGCGGAACATACATAAACTTAACAATGAAATAAATATTAGGTTAGCCGATAAGGCTACCTCCCTGGATATATACAAATCCAAAAAGCAGTTACCTCAAATTTTTATTTTTTTATTATAAAGTGACCCACAAGATATGACTACAGACCTCTAAGAGTTTACATAACAACTGTGACGGGACAGGGCCCCGCCATTGCCACGACCCGACCACGGGCCCGCGACTGGTGCCCTACCTGGGCACCCTTACATGTATACATCAGAGATAATCAGCGGAACATACATGAAACTTATAAAATAAATCAACAAAGATAAAATCAACAGGTTAGCCGATAAGGCTACCTCTCTGGGTAAGTAAATACATACACGAAGCAGTTGCCTCCTTTCCTTTACAAACTGACCCACAATATGTGACTACAGACCTCTATGATTTTTAACATAACAACTGTGGCGGGACAGGGCCCCGCCATACCCCTGAATATACATGAATCTACCACCTCAGGGGAAACGTACCAAAAGATAAAGCCTCCGGAGAAATGGAGCTTTCCAAGAACTGAATGACCCGAGTGTGGATCAACAAGCTATGTACCTCAACTGCGGCATGAACGCAGCCCCGAAGGAGTCGATGCGAAATATGTACCAAGTATGTGGCGAAAATCGTAATAAAATCATAGCAGTCTATAAAAAGTTGGAGACATGTATGATAGCCAAAATAACAGTACACTGTGCCTTACCAAAATGAAAGTACTGAAAGTCAGTTTTACATTTTTAAAGACTATTTCAACACATGAACAATATTCACACAGGGCTACCGACACGAGCCCTCAAATATCAAAGCGTGCCCGTGGCATCCCTCCATCACTTTCGGCAGCTATAAGTGAATAACATAACCATGTAACGCCCCCGTGGCACCCTACCTCACTGTCGGCGTACACATATACAACACATATATATATATCTATACCCCCTGCCCGTGGAATCCCCCATCACTGCCGACAGTCGTAAGGGTAACATATAACCATGTGACGCGCCCGTGGCATCCTACCTCACCGTCGCGTACCTGCATACAACACATATATATATATATCTGGCGTGGCGCATGCCGGAATCCTCATCGTATAAGCATGGCCATAACGTGCCGGAATCCTCATCGGTAGTGCAGTCTTCATGGGGAGCTAGCCCATGGAATAATAATATAACATGCTCCCGGCATCCCTCATCGTGGGTACATGTCTTCATGGGGAGCTAGCCCATGGAGTAAAATATAACATGGTCGCATGCCCCGAAATCCCTCATCGTATAAGCATGGCCACGGTCAATTACAATGGAAACATACCCGTGGAATCCTCCGTCACTGGCGGTACGCCCAATAAATTCACAACAAGTCAACCGGCCCTCCAACTGAGAGTCACGACAATGTAAACATATAATACTTGCAAAAAAGGCTATCACAAGCAAGCATAGACAAGTTCATTAAATCTTTAGACTTTCACTTTTACATACTCAAGGCACTTTTCGTTTCACATAAAAATCCGGGATTTAACCCCAAGTACTATGTACTTCCATTCCTTTCAAAAGATTCCTTTTTCATATAAAACCCCAAGATACTAACACCCGTAGTATCAAGGCTCGTGTACATGTCACATAAGTCACTATACTTTTAGAAATACATTTCTCGGCTTCCAAATCAAGTGACCCTTACTTTAAAGCTTTAAGCAAGTGATACTGTCACCACTGAACGGGCGTGATCGTGCCTTACCCGGCACCCAGTAGACCTACATCGAGTAACGTGGAATATAAAACAAGACATGAAACAATATGAAGCGAAAGCAGTTTATCTGAGAAAAGCGCTGTCGGCATATATATATAAAAGCGAGCAGTTACATCCCTTTTACAAACCCCGCCACACAACGATTCTGGACCTAAGAATGTTATAACAACAATGGCGGAGACGGGGCCGCCATACCCTTAATGTAAGTACTACAACGACAGAGACTATACGAAGATAAGCCTCGGAGACACGGAGCTTCCAAAACAACTGTGACCCTATGAGCGAGGATCAACAAGCGGTGTACCTCTACTGCGGCGTGAACGCAGCCCCGAAGGAGGTCGATAACAGTACCAAGTATGTGAATCGAAAATCAGTAAATGAAATCATAATAGTCTATATAAAGCGAAGACATACATGATAACCAATTTACGATACACAATATGTAAGCAGTCATGTCAAGTCGTGACTCACGCCTAAGGTCATCACTCAAATATAACTATGGGTCTCATGCCCACAATATCAATCATGCGTGGAATTCCTTCCATCACTGCCGTACATGATATAAAATCACCAAGGAATACATGAACACCGGGTCCACTGTGTCATAATACAACTGTTGTGCGGGGTAATGCGAAGGCATGGCGACTACTAAAACCCACAGTAACAACAATGACATAAACTTTATCAGGATGTCTTTCTAGACCGACACATGATCGAAGTTGGACACTCGCCCTCATTATCAATGTGTGCGTCAAATCCGAACTCACGCACTCCGCGTAGGCCACTAGGCCGCGTGAGGTATTCCCGCGTCGAGGGTAGCTACTCCTCGGCATCGTCCCGGACTCTCATAGTCCGCATGGCCACATAGACGCGTGAGGTATTCCCGCACTAACACGGAACTCGTAGCTCGCATAGGTCCCCTGGACCCGCGTGAGGCATCCTCGCGTGAGCAGCATAACCCCCGGTATATCATGTCAAGAGGTGAGTGGTACAATACTAACATAACGACTTATCGTTAAACAACATAAGCACAATCAAGGGAAACCCCTTTACACAAACATCACAAGACACTAACGCACGTAGCATCCTAACATGTTTACTTATCAAACCAACAAGAAAGTATTACAAGGCTATCACAAACCAACATAGTCAAGTTATTCACACAAGGTACTTTCTATTTTATGTCAACAAGTTCGGGTTTTTATCCCCAAAGTACTTCATACATTAACTCTTTAAAAAGATCCGTTTCTTTCACAAGAGTCACACGATACCCGTAGACTCAAAATAGTGTGACTATATTTTTAAGTAAACTAAAACAATTTCCCTACCTTCTTTTTGAACCAACTTAAGACAAAAACATGCCTTCCTTTTTAAACGAAAACACTTCAAATTTTCAAGTCTTTGTCTTTTATAAATCAAGTCCTTACTTTGAAATTTTAAGAAAATCAAAACTTGTTTATTAATGATTTTATTAAAGAAGCCATGATCTAGGAAATGTAATACAATTTTTTCTTATCTTAGCTTCTATGCAGATGGAGGTTTCTACTGGTTTTAATAATACTTAATTAGTCAATACATTTTCCTTTATTAGCGCTGCAGTGGTTTGTTCGATACTTATTCTCATTTCCGAAATCAATACAAGGCTTTCATAAACAATTAAGTAAACCGTTCCTTTTATTTCTCTTAAGTCGTTATACCTAACTTCCCATAAAGCTAGTATAACTCTTAAGCTTTTAAAACCAAGTATTACTCTTCTTTCAAAATCGATCCTTAATTCTTTTGAAATACTTCAAGATTCTTATTATTTAAAACTCAAGTCAAAAGACATCGAAGTAAAACCACGTTCAGTTAACACACGTACGTCTACCGTACTATATATATTCTTTTAAAATATCATTCTCAAGAGGATAGGAAGAATCACATACCTCCTCGGCGAAATCCATCTGCCAAGTCGAATATGTCGCGCGCAGAGTATCAACCTATAATAGTCAAATACGTCTATCAACGTCTAGACTACTCTGTAGAATATTCTAAGCAGAAGGTTCTTATTTCTACGGAAATTTGGGCAGCACTTCCCTACCCGACAAACTACACAAGTCTACTGTAAATACAACCCAATGTAAGTACAGTTCAATTCTCTTCTATTATACCATCCTTCTATATCTTATACTCAATTATAAACTACTATATGTAATTTCCAATTACAATAGAAGGACAAAGATATTTACCTCGATAAGCCCAAAATTATCCAAGATTAAAGTCGATCCTGAGCAAGGTTTAGCTCCTATTCTGTACGCTCCAAGAAACCCTTAGAAGTTCTAAATAACTTCTACTTAATACTTCAACGAACTATGAAGATTTTCCTAGGGCTTCGTTTAGTGACTAAAGGATATAAAGTAGCATTTCCGGGCTTTTTGTATAGAGGTAACTTGGGAATACTACAAGGTATTTGGGCTAAGGTATTTTGGAATAACAACAATACTTGGAGACATTTTCTACTGGGGTGTTTCGGCTAGAACACTCAAGAGGGGGGGGGGGGGGGAGAGGGTGCTTTGGACGAGAACTTCTAAGAGAGGGGAGGGATTTTGAGACTTGGAAAATGTTTAGAGGATGAAGAATTCTTGCAACTTAGGGGGGGTATTTATAGGACCTCCAATCGTCAAGATTCAAGCAAGTGGAGGGAGGAGATTTGGACAAGTGTGTCACGACCCGAACCCGGGCCCGTGACTGGTGCCTTACCCCGGGCACCCTAGTGATACAACATCAGAGAAAACCAGCGAAAATAAAAAAAACTTAAACATACAGTTTAGATATGGATCAAGATAAAAGAAAATAGGCCAACCAAAACGGTTGCCTTTCAACATATATAAATATAGACATTTGAGCGATTCTGATCCTTACAACCACGGCGATTGCTCTGCACCTCTAAGATTTTTACAACAACTATGGCGGAACGTGGCCGCCATACCTGAATGTACAAGAACCTCTGCACTCGGGTAACATACCAAAGATAAGCCTCCAAGGATCGGAGCTTCAATACTGAAAGGTGATCCTAAAGCGGGGATCGACAACCGATGTATTTACACTGCGGCGTGAACGCAGCCCCCGAAGGAGGTCGATCTGTGAGTCCCAGTATGTGAAGCGTAAGTACTATAAATGAAATCATAGCGATCTATATAAAGCGGGAGACATGTATGATAACCAAACTACGATCCAACATATAAACAATCATGTCAAGTCGTGGACTCACGCCTCAAATCATCACTGCGTGCGGTGGAATTCCTTCCTCACCGCTGGCGATATGATATAACAACACGCGAGTACACCGAACACCAAGTCCTACGATGCCAAAGCCGTACCACGAGACCTCGTCACTATACTGACTCGCGAAGCTGACACGTGGCAAGTGCAATAACTATACCCGATCCACCGCGCCCACGTGGCGGCGGGCAAGTAACGACACGCACCGATCACAACCGTAAGTCACGATGCCGCCGCGAAGGCGACACGTGGTAAGTGCAACAACCTGCAGATCCACTGCGCGCGTAGGCGGCGGGGGCAAGTAAGCGAGCACGCGCAATCACAACCGTAAGTCACGATACTTCGCCATAACCAAAAATGGTCACATGTCCACAGAATCCATCAACGGTGTAGACATGCCCATGTACCAATGCTAATGGAAGCATACCCGTGGAATCTCCCGTCACTGCCGGTACGTCCAAGTAAGTTCTCAACAAGTCAACCGGCCCTCCATCGAGAAACGCGGTAGAATAGAAACACAATTCTTGCACAACAAAGACTATCTCAATAAGCATAGGCAAGTTACACAACAACAAGCATAGGCTAGTTACACAACAACAAGCATAGGCAAGTTACACAACAACAAGCATAGGCAAGTTACACAACAACAAGCATAGGCAAGTTACACAACAACAAGCATAGGCAAGTTATACCTAACTCGAGTACTTTTATTTTATATCAAAGTCGGGTTTTAACTCCTAAAGTACTACGTACGTTAAATTCCTTTTAAAGAGATCCATTCCCTTTATAAAAGTCACCCGATACCCGTAGTATAAAAATAGAGTGACTTACATCTTTTAAGTAAACCAAAACAACTTCTCTTTTTAAAGTCAAGTTTCCATATTAAAACCAATGATAAAAACCCTTCTTTTGTTTTCATAAAGTCGTTATAACCAACTTCCCATAAAGCTGTTATAACACTTTAAGTTTTAAACCATTTTAAGACAACACAATACCTTTCTTTTCCCTAAAGTTCCAGTTTGCCTAATTTCAATTACTCAAGTCTCTTTTTAGAAAAGTTTCACAGTTCAATGTCTTAATCTCTGTTTTAAAACAATTGAGTAACATATGCCATAGGCGAGTAGGTTATTCTTATTCATAATCAATCTTATTAAGCAGCCATGATCTAGGAAATGTAATATCATTTTGTCTCATCTTATCTTCTATGCAGATTGAGGTTTTTACTGGTTTTAATAATACTTCATTATTCAATACATTTTCCTTTATTAACGCTGCAGTGGTTTGTCAATACACATTCTGATTTCCGAAATCAGTAAAACATTATTCCTTTTAAAAACCACGTACTCATTACTCACGAATGAGGTTTCACACAAAACTCATATTAATTCAATTAAGTTATGTCTCTTATCTTATAAGATCAAGTCTTTTAACTTCTAAAAATCAGTAAACCATTCTTTTTATCTTTCTTAAGACGTTATACCTAACTTCCCATAAAGCTAGTATAACTCTTATGTTTTCAAAACCAAGTATTACTCTTCTTTCAAAAAGGTTTCTTATTTCTTTGAAATACTTCAAGATTCTTCTTATTCAGGCTTAAGTCAAAAGACATTGCCATAACACTACATTCAGTTAACACACGTACGTCTACCGTACTATATCTATATTCCTTTTAAAATATTTCAAGGTTCTTATTATTCAGGCTTAAGTCAAAAGACATTGCCGTACAACTATATTCAGTTAGCACACATACATCTACCATACCATATATTATTCAGGCTTAAGTCAAAAGAAATTGCCGTACTATATATATATCTTCCTTTAAAATATCATGCTCAAGAGTATAGGAAGAATCACATACCTCGCGACGATTATCGACTATAAGCAAAACGCTCCACGGCTATAACCCGGCTAGCCTTGTCCACCTTCTAAGTAGCACATGCTACTTGCAAAACATTCAACCAATAAAGGTTATCAGTCTACTGTAATACAGTCCTATGTAAGTACAGTTTAACTTCTACTTATAATCTTCTGAAGTGATTCCAGTTCAATCCTTTTCTGTAATATCCTTCTATTACAGTTCAAAACTCTTCTATGAATCTTATATTCATTTCTATACTACTACAGTATGTAATTTCCAATTACAATAGAAGGACAGTAGTATTTACCTCGATGAGCCCAAAATTATCCAAGTTAAAAGTCGATCCCGAGCAACGTTAAGCTCCTACTCCGAGTGCTCCAATCTGCTCCAAACAACCCTTAGAAGTTCTACACAACTTCTACTTAGTACTCCAACCAATTATGGAGGTTTTCCTTAGGGTTTCGTTTAGTGGCTAAAGGAAAGTATTCTAGTATTTCCGGGCTTTGTATAAGTGTAACCTTGGGAATACTATAAGGTATTTGGGCCAAGGCATTTGGGCATTATAACAATACTTGGAGAGTATTTCTATACCACAAAAGGGGGGTATTATACGAAGACAACTAGGCTAGGGGGGGGGGGGTACCCCACGGCTAGACACCACAAAGGGGAGGGGGGAACCCAAACGGCCAAGCTTTCTCAAAAGGGGAGCTTGGGACGAAACTCAACACTCAAAGGGGGAGGGATTTTAACACTTAGAAAATATTTTAGGATGAAGAAGTTCATCAACATAGAGGGGTATTTATAGGTCAAGCCATGGCCAACCAATGGCCAAGATCCTTCCAAGTGTTAGGCAAGTGTAGGGCTAGGATCAAGCCAAGTGCACCTTATCCATCTACCACACCAACTTGCACAAAATATCCTACCAACTAAAAGCTCCCAATCGTCCCTTTGCCGTCCACAACGTGCTCCAATTAGAGGGTGACAAGTGTCGCCCTCTCGTTGGTCCAAAATGTTTCGTCTCTCGGAAAAATCCGCAAAAATTATAAATGACATAGCCGGAATTTTCCCTACGTAAACTGTGGAAACGTTTCGTCGGAAAACGACTCTTTTTGGCACTTGTGTACAAATTTCAAAACTTTGCCTACCTTAAGGCTTAAATTCTTATACGTACGCCCTCACGTACATACTCTGGAAATACGGGGTATAACAAAGTGTGTGTGGGTCCCACCTTATCCATCTACCCACAAAATATCTCACCAAACATTGACCAAAGGTTTATGGCCTTTAAAACACTAAAAACGTGCCAATCAATTCCCCTCAATGTCGTCCACTTGAGGGTGACACATGTCGCCCTCTCGTTGGTCCAAAATATTTCATCTCTCGGAAAAATCCAAATTAAATAAATTCTTGAAAACGTAAAATTCCCTTATAAGGTTCGGAAAACTTTTCGTCGGAAAAACAATTCTTTTCGTTGGGTGTGCACAATTTCGACCTTAATCATAATTCGGGCTTACACAATTGTATGTACGTCCTCACATACATACTCTGGAAATACGGGGTATAACATTTTCCCCTCCTTATAAACATTCGTCCCGAATGTTCCTTCCCAAGACAGGTAACGATAAAGTTCCTCATAACTTAAACAGTTTGCAAATGCCACACATGGCCACAATACAACACGCACAAAAATACTTAAATCCAAGTCCACAAGGAATCACCTCTAGCATCACAAAAGCTCCCACCCAAGGTCTAAAAGATATTCCCTTCGCACCTTTACTTCACAAAAGTAATGATCACTTCTATTCTCTTACTCGTCGTACCCTCCTTGTACACTCGAACACTTCCTAAATAAACTTACCACCTTTCTGTTATTGCTTCAGTTTCCAAAATCTCGGGGTTACTATCTCCAACTTGGTCATCATTAACTGGGAACACTATGGATGGATCTCCGATACTTTTCCGAACATAGCAACATGAAAGACCGGACGTACTGCCTCCTACGTCGGACGACAAAGCTAACTTATAGGCAACCTGGCCGATTCTCAAAAATGATCTGAAAATGCTCAAAGTACCTCGGGCTAAGTTTCCCCTGCTTTCCAAATCTCGTCACGCCTTTCCGGGGTGGTACCTTCAAGAAAACCCACCGTCAACCTGAACTCTAAGTGTCGACGCCGATTAACCGCACGACTTCTGTTGACTCTGGGCTGCCAATAACCTCTCCTGGATAAGCTTCACCCTATCCACATCCTGCTGAATCAAGTATGAACCAACTATCTGAACCTTGCCAACATCGAACCAATCGACTGGCAACCTACCCTTACGCCCATACCCGGCTTCATAAGGCGACATCCGAATACTGAAATGGTAGCTATTATGATACTCACTCAATAAGAGGCACATAATCCTCGCTGCTACCTGTTATACCCCGTATTTCCAGAGTATGTACGTGGGGACGTACGTAGAAAAGTTTGAACTTTAAAGTTGGCTTGGACGTTTTATTTTTGTGCACAAATACCGAAAAGAATCGTTTTCCGACGAAACGTTTTACACACTCGCGTAGGGTAAATTACGGCTATGTCATTTCTAATTTTTGCGGATTTTTCCGAGAGACGTAACATTTTGGACCAACAAGAGGGCGACACTTGTCACCCTCTAATTGGTGAACGTTGGGCGGTAAAGGGTGGACGATTGGGAGCCTTTTTGTCAAGGAGTTGGTAGGATATTTTTGTGTAGTAGATAGAATGGACACTTGCCTAAATCCTCACCATACATTTGCCTTGCACTTGGCATCATCTTGGCCATTGGTTGGCCATTGCTTGACCTATAAATACCCCCCCTTTAGATGAAGAGTTCTTCATCCACAACTCATTCTCCAAGTCTTGAAATTCCCTCCCCTCTCTTGTAGTATTTTCGTCCAACACCTCCCCCCCCTCTAGCCTTAGTGGCTTGGCCGAGAGCCCCCCCCCTAAAGCAAGCCCTAGCCGAAACACCACCCCCCCTCCCTTAGTAGAAAATACTCTTCAAGTATTGTTGCTATGGCAAAATACTTTAGCCCTTATACTTTGTAGTATTTCCAAAGTCCCCTCTATACTAAAAGCCCAAATACTAGCTATACTTCCTTAGTCACAAACGAAACCCTAAGAGAAACTTCATTGTTGATTGAAGTAGTAAGTAGAAGTGTGTAGCAACTTCTAAGGGTTCTTGGAGCGCATTGGAGCGTACGGAGTAGGAGCTAAACCTCGCTTAGGATCGACGTTTATACTTGGATAATATTGGGCTTATCGAGGTAAATAAACCTTATCCTCCTTTTGTAATTAGAATTTACATACTGTAGAAGTATAGGAATAAGTATTAAATACTTAGAAGGATATTGCAGAATAGAAATGAACTGTTATCACCGTAGAAGGGTATTAAAGAAGAATAATTGAACTGTACTCACATAGAATTTGTATTCTGATCGTATAGTTCTAGGGTAGGAAGTCTTTGCCCAAATTTCCATAGAATAGAGAACCCTCGCTTAGAGCTTTATACGATCTGATCTAGACGTTGATAGACGTGTTGGTGATATAGGTCGATACTCTGCGCGCGACATATTCAACTTGGCAGGTGGTTTTCGCCGAGAAGGTATGTGATTCTTCCTATACTCTTGAGCATGATATTTTAAATATATATATAGTACGGTAGACGTACGTGTGTGAACTGAATAATAATTACGGCAATGTCTTTTGACTTAAGCCTGAATAATACTTACGGCAATGTCTTTTGACTTAAGCCTGAATAATAAGAATCTTGAAAGTATTTCAAAAGAATTAAGAAACCTTTTTGAAAGAAGAGTAATACTTGGTTTGAAAACATAAGAGTTATACTAGCTTTATGGGAAGTTAGGTATAACGTCTTAAAAGAGATAAAGAAAATGGTTTACTGATTTTTAAAAGTTAAGAGACTTAATCTTAAAGGATAAGAGACTTGACTTAAATGAAATTATATGAAATTTGTGTGAAACCTCATTCGTGAGTAATGAGTACTTGGTTTTTAAAAGGAATAATGTTTTAACTGATTTCGGAAATCAGAATGAGTATCGACAAACCACTGCAGCGTTAATAAAGGAAAATGTATTGAATAATGAAGTATTATTAAAAACCAGTAGAAACCTCCATCTGCATAGAAGCTAAGATGAGACAAAATGATATTACATTTCCTAGATCATGGCTGCTTAAATAAGATTGATTATGAACAAGAATAACCTACTCACATATAAGGCATATGTTTCTCAAATCTTTTTAAAGGAGAATTATATCATTGAGTGATTAAGACTATGAACTACGGAACCTTTCGAAAATGAGAAACTTGAGCATCTAAAATTAGGCAAACTTGAACGTTTAGAAAAGAATGTTGTTACTTGATTTATAAAAAGTGTTCTGGTTTACTTAAAAATGTTAGTCACTCTATTACTACGGGTATCGGGTGACCTTTATAAAAGAAATGGACCTCTTAAAGAATTAATGTATGTAGTACTTTGGAGATAGAACTTGGTTTTGTTAACGTAAACATTAAAGTACCTTGTGTGGTTAGCTTGTCTATGTTTTGCTGGTATTGGCCTTGTGATACCTTTCTGCTGGTTTGATAAGTACCCATGTTATGATACTACGTGTGTTAGTGTCTTGTGATGTTATTCTTGTTGTGCTTACGTTGTTAGACGTTAAGCCCGTTGTACTGTTATTATATCACATACCCCCTTGACTTATTATACCGAGGGCTTGCCACCCTTGATGCGGGTCTATACGGCCTATGCGGTCTGCGTGACTATGCGGAGCAGCGGTATGCTCCAGGATTGATCATTCCGGGTGTATTAGCCCGATGCGGGGGATGCCCTATGCGGTCTGTGTGACTATGCGGTCTATTGAGACTATGCGGACTGCGGAAGTCCAGGCGGGTACCGGGGGTTAGCTACCCCCGATGCGAGGAATACCTCATGCGGGTCTATGTGTGACCTATGCGGACTGCGGGAGTCCAGGGTTAGGCATGCATAATGATACTATGGGCGATTGGCCTTGCTTCGATCATTCGCAGCCTAGGAAAGACCTGTTACAGTTTACCTATTATTGTTCTTGTTTGTGATATGGCACTTTGTGCACATTGAACTAATTGTTTGTTTTACATGGTTTTAAATACTTTGATTTCATTTAAAGTACTTTACAGTTTCACATACTTGGTACCTGTTGTACTGACCTCCTTCGGGGGGCTGCGTTCATGCCGCAGGTAGAGGTACTCCTACTGTTGATCCCCGTTCTTAGGATCACCGTTTCAGCGTTGGAAAAGCTCCGTTTCTCCGGAGGCTTAGCATTTTGGTATGGTCCCCTGTCGTTGTAGGTATTTGCATTCAGGGGTATGGCGGGGCCCTGTCCCGCCATTGTTGTTTTAAACTCTTAGAGGTCTGTAGTCCTGTTGTAAAGTTGGGATGTAACTGTTCATTTTGGGTATTTATATATATATGCCGAAAGGCAACTTTTCTTCAGATAACTATGTCTCAATTTATACTGTTTCATATCTTGGTTGTTTTATATTCCGCTGATTACTCTGATGTAGGACTACTTGGGTGCCCGGGTAAGGCACGATCCACGGGCCAGGCAGTCGTGACAAAAGTGGTATCGAGCGATTAATCCTCGGAAAGTGTCTACATCGTATCTAGTAAGTCTTGATTATCGGTGTGTTGTGCACCACACCAATAATCGTGAGGCTATAGGATATTTAGGATTGGTTTCCATTCTTCTCACTCGAGATCGTGCTTTAGAGTATGTTATAAGTTGGACCCCTATAACGTATTCCTTTCCTTTACGATTATGCCTCGCGCCAGCACCTCGGGCCCGAGAAGGGCAAGCGGCGAAGGAGGCTGCGAGTAAATGCGAGAGTTAGAAGGGCACAGGCCCAATCATCACCTGGGGGGATGCTTCATGCGGGGAGTTCTGAGACGTCGCCAAGCGAAGCGTGAGTTTCGCCGCGGCGGCGATTCCTACTGCGGCCATGACATCTGGACCTTCAGTTCCACGACTAGGAGCAGAAAATATGGATTGGAAGGAGACGGCCCTGTTACTAGCAAGGGATTTGGCAACCAGAGAGTATTTTATGTACCGATATATCAAGGATATTGATGATTATCTAAAGAAGGGTTGTGAAGAAGTAGCTCTTGATCGAGAATGGTGGGCTTGCGTTCGAGCTTATGCGGCGGTGAGAGATGTAGAGACCGACAGATTAACCAAGAACAACAGAAGAGGGCCCGATTGGCAGGATCATTTGGTAACTCTCGAGGCGAACCGCCTCAGCAGCAGATTAGACATGCGCCTCCGCCAGGTCAGAGTGTCCTCCACGTGGTTCGATTTTCCTCGGTGTTCACGCGGTGCAAACGTCATCCCGGGGAATGTCGTCTTTTTGATGGTTCTTGATTTACCTGCGGCCGTCAGGGCCATATGGCGAGGGAATGTTATATGAGGAAGGATGCAAGTAGGAGGACTCACCACGGATCGATTCGCGGATTGATGGTGCGGAGAGGAAGGGGTGTTAGCCAGAGGAGGCCACCCCCACCTCGGTGTGGCCGTTGTGGTCGATGTCATTTTGGGGAGTGTCGTGCTTCTTGACGACTTGTTATGCTTGTGGCCAGCAGGGCCATTTTGCGAGGAATTGTCCAACCAAGGGTGGTGCGGATGTGGAGACTCAGCCTTCGGGATCAGTGGCTAGTTCATCACCTTCCCCAGCTATGCGCCCAGCAGGGCGGGATTGATTAGAACGACCTAGGGGAAGTGCAGCGTAGATACAGGTATATCCTTAACCCTCTAGAGATTTGTATGTATAGTAAGATGCGAATATCTTAAGTATTATTTTCGGATAGCATTGTGTTAACTGTGATTAGAAATCATGATTAGTTGACCGGGAAAGATTGGGGGATAGAGAATGTGGGAGCCTTAGAATATATACGTAGAGACCTTAGAGGCGAGGCCATCTTTGGTAAAAGAATTATTTCATGTTTGACCCTTATCGAAGTGCATAGTTTACGTGAGATATATTTGTGGGATAAGTCCCTGAGTAGTAGGAAATAAAAGAGGGTAGTTGAGCTAAGAAGACCGCTAGGTTTTCGTAACGTGATTAGTGAGATTGTTCCGGATCGGGGAGCTAGTGTTTCTTGGCGTTGCGGGTCGGGTTGAGGCCATGTTGCGGGTCGACCCGCGGCCTGTATGGTGGTGGGGTCAGTTTGTGGTGGTCCCGCTTTGTGTTAGGGTCACGAGGGTGTTAGGCCCAGGTTTAGTTAACCATCGTACGAGTTCGTGGATGCGTTCGACCTGTAGTCGAGCCGATGAGGTCAGCCCGTCTTATCTTTTAATCAAACCGTTTTCTCGGTAGTATGTTGCGAGATGATTATTTCAGGAAGGTTGTAAGGCTGCACGAGGTGCCTACCTTCACCTTATGGCAGACAGTGGAGCCCCAAGTTACGGCTGTTTCTTTTCTGGAGGTTTTACCAGGCAAGGTTAGGAACTCAGGTGAGTCTCAGTGTCTCATTCACCCTCGGGCCAGTGTTTGGATTTCAGGGGTAGCTGTAAGGACTATTCGCCTCTTGTTGAGTATGTATTATATAGCTACCGTTTCAGTATTCGGGTGTCGCCGTATGGAGCCTTTTTAAAAAAAAACGCTAGTGTAAGATTGCCGGTCGATTGATTCGATGTAAGCAAGGTTCAGATGGTTGGTTCGTACTTGTTCAGCAGGGCGTGGATAGGGTGAAGCTTATCCAGAAGAGGTCATTGGCAGCTCAGAGTCAGCAGGAAGCAGTACCAGAAACATGGTAAGTTATGAGAAAGAGTTCGAGTGTACGAGAAGGGTACGACGAGTAAGGGAAGAGGCGAGCATGTGTAAGGACATAGATGTGATCATTTCGTTTATAAAGAGTAGGTGATGGGAGTATCTTTTAGACCCCTGGAGGGGAGCTTTTGTGATGATAGAGGTGATTCCTCGTGGAATTGGATGTAAGTATTTGCGCAGGTGTTTCTGTGGCCAGGTGTGGCAGGATTGTTCTCGTAAGTATAGTAGTGAAGACTATACTGGCGCATGTTTGTTTTGAGACTTAGAAGGAACATTCGGGACGAATGTTTCTAATGAGGGGAGAATGTTATACCCCGTATTTCCAGAGTATGTACGTGGAGACGTACGTAGAAAAGTTTGAACTTTAAAGTTGGCTTGGACGTTTTATTTTTGTGCACAAGTACCGAAAAGAATCGTTTTCCGACGAAACATTTTACACACTCGCGTAGGGTAAATTACGGCTATGTCATTTCTAATTTTTGCGGATTTTTCCGAGAGACGTAACATTTTGGACCAACAAGAGGGCGACACTTGTCACCCTCTAATTGGTGAACGTTGGGCGGTAAAGGGTGGACGATTGGGAGCCTTTTTGTCAAGGAGTTGGTAGGATATTTTTGTGTAGTAGATAGAATGGACACTTGCCTAAATCCTCACCCTACACTTGCCTTGCACTTGGCATCATCTTGGCCATTGGTTGGCCATTGCTTGACCTATAAATACCCCCCTTTAGATGAAGAGTTCTTCATCCACAACTCATTCTCCAAGTCTTGAAATTCCCTCCCCTCTCTTGTAGTATTTTCGTCCAACACCTCCTCCCCCCCTCTAGCCTTAGTGGCTTGGCCGAGAGACCCCCCTAAAGCAAGCCCTAGCCGAAACACCACCCCCCTCCCTTAGTAGAAAATACTCTTCAAGTATTGTTGCTATGGCAAAATACTTTAGCCCTTATACTTTGTAGTATTTTCAAAGTCCCCTCTATACTAAAAGCCCAAATACTAGCTATACTTCCTTAGTCACAAACGAAACCCTAAGAGAAACTTCATTGTTGATTGAAGTAGTAAGTAAAAGTGTGTAGCAACTTCTAAGGGTTCTTGGAGCGCATTGGAGCGTACGGAGTAGGAGTTAAACCTCGCTTAGGATCGACGTTTATACTTGGATAATATTGGGATTATCGAGGTAAATAAACTTTATCCTCCTTTTATAATTAGAATTTACATACTGTAGAAGTATAGGAATAAGTATTAAATACTTAGAAGGATATTGCAGAATAGAAATGAACTGTTATCACCGTAGAAGGGTATTAAAGAAGAATAATTGAACTGTACTCACATAGGACTGTATTTACAGTAGACTGTATAGTTTACCGGGTAGGGAAGTGCTGCCCAAATTTCCATAGAATAGAGAACCCTCTGCTTAGGGCTTTATACAATCTGATGCTAGACGTTGATAGGCGTGTTGGTGATATAGGTCGATACTCTGCGCGCGACATATTCAACTTGGCAGGTGGTTTTCGCCGAGAAGGTATGTGATTCTTCCTATACTCTTGAGCATGATATTTTAAATATATATATAGTACGGTAGACGTACGTGTGTGAACTGAATAATAATTACGGCAATGTCTTTTGACTTAAGCCTGAATAATACTTACGGCAATGTCTTTTGACTTAAGCCTGAATAATAAGAATCTTGAAAGTATTTCAAAAGAATTAAGAAACCTTTTTGAAAGAAGAGTAATACTTGGTTTGAAAACATAAGAGTTATACTAGCTTTATGGGAAGTTAGGTATAACGTCTTAAAAGAGATAAAGAAAATGGTTTACTGATTTTTAAAAGTTAAGAGACTTAATCTTAAAGGATAAGAGACTTGACTTAAATGAAATTATATGAAATTTGTGTGAAACCTCATTCGTGAGTAATGAATACTTGGTTTTTAAAAGGAATAATGTTTTAACTGATTTCGGAAATCAGAATGAGTATCGACAAACCACTGCAGCGTTAATAAAGGAAAATGTATTGAATAATGAAGTATTATTAAAAACCAGTAGAAACCTCCATCTGCATAGAAGCTAAGATGAGATAAAATGATATTACATTTCCTAGATCATGGCTGCTTAAATAAGATTGATTATGAACAAGAATAACCTACTCACATATAAGACATATGTTTCTCAAATCTTTTTAAAGGAGAATTATATCATTGAGTGATTAAGACTATGAACTACGATTCCTTTCGAAAATGAGAAACTTGAGCATCTAAAATTAGGCAAACTTGAACGTTTAGAAAAGAATGTTGTTACTTGATTTATAAAAAGTGTTCTGGTTTACTTAAAAATGTTAGTCACTCTATTACTACGGGTATCGGGTGACCTTTATAAAAGAAATGAACCTCTTAAAGAATTAATGTATGTAGTACTTTGGAGATAGAACTTGGTTTTGTTAACGTAAACATTAAAGTACCTTGTGTGGTTAGCTTGTCTATGTTTTTGCTGGTATTGGCCTTGTGATACCTTTCTGCTGGTTTGATAAGTACCCATGTTATGATACTACGTGTGTTAGTGTCTTGTGATGTTATTCTTTTTGTTCTTACGTTGTTAGACGTTAAGCCCGTTGTACTGTTATTATATCACATACCCCCTTGACTTATTATACGGAGGGCTTGCTGTTATACCCCGTATTTCCAGAGTATGTACGTGGAGACGTACGTACGAAAATTTGACACTTAAAGTTTGGCATAGGTCCGAAATTTGTGCACAACACCCGATTAGAGTCGTTTTTTTCGAAACGCTTTCTGAGCTTGCGTAGGGAAAATTCAGCTATGTCGTTTTGTATTTTTGCGGATTTTTCCGAGCGACGAACATTTTGGGTTAACGAGAGGGTGACACTTGTCACCCTCAGTGGGCTTAGGGGCGGTTTGGCCTTGGCCGATTGGTGCCATGTTTAGTGCAATGTTTTGTGGCTTGTTTTGTGGAGTAGGGACTAGGGGGCACTTGGGCACATCTTGGCCTTACACTTGCCTTGCACATGGCTTAATCTTGGCCATTGGTTGGCTTTTGGTTTCCTATAAATACCCCTCATTAGTGATGAACTTATTCATCCACTCCTCACTTTGTCTAAGCCTTGAAAACTCTCCCTCCCCTCTTGAGTGTTCTCGTCCTAAGCCTCCCCTCCCCCCTTTGAGTGGCCTTGTGGCCGAGAGCCTTCCCCTCCCCCCCCCCCTTTTGAGGTGCTAGCCGTGGGGTACCCCCCCCCCCCTAGCCTAGTTGTTTCGAAATATACCCCCTCCCTTGTGGTATTGAAATACTTCTCCAAGTATTGTTATAATGCCCAAAATACCTTAGCCTTTACCTTGTAGTATTCTAAAGTTACCTCTATCGTAGAGCAGGAAATACTTGTCACGACCCAGGCCAAGACGCGATGGTGCCTACAGGCACCCTTTTGGCATACATCGTAGAATAGCAAAGAACATACACAATCGATAAAATATTTAAACATAAAATAACAACAAAGTTGATAAGGCCACCTTCCGTAACTTATACCAATAAAACAATACATTTTTTTTCTTTACAACACAAACCACAATGTGACTACTGCACCTCTAAGAATAACAACTCTGGCGGGGCGGGGCCGCCATACCCTGAATGTACAACAACCGACAATACCGAGGATAAGCCTCGGAATAAAGGCTTCTCAACGGTGAACAGTGATCCTAGAGCGAGGATCAAGAACTCAGACTCTACTGCGACATGAACGCGGCCCGAAGGAGTCGGTACAACATGTACCAAATATGTGGCCCAGAAATCGCGTAATGAAATCATGAGTCTAAAATAAAGCGGAGACATGTATGATTTCTCAATTAACGACATCGTGCCTTACTAACAATGAGAGTAAAATAGGTGAATACTTACAATATCTAAAGTAGGAGGCTCACGATCAAAGCGGGACCACCGCCCGCAGATATCATTAAGCAATCCTATTCACGGGACTATTTCACCGCATAGATCGCGTGGACCCGCATGAGGTATTCCTCGCGTAGGTCGTACCGCCGCGTGGGACTATTTCACCCGCATAAGCCCATAAGGACTCGCATGAGGTATTCCTCGCATCATGGGTAGCAAATCCACGGAAAGCAGTGGTATAACGTCTTGGGGTTTACCCTCATTTATACTCTTACCACAAGCGGTGGTATAACGTCTTGGGGTTTACCCTCATTTATACTCTTACCCTAGCTCAACCGCCATCATTCATAACATAAGCCCTACCGGCTTATCATACAATAAATAAGCAAGTTAAGAAATCCCCCTAACTTCTTATTAGCCTTATTCATATACATTCTCATTTTAGTTTACTTAAGGCACTAACATGTCATTATAAAATCCGGGAATCTAACCCAAAGTACTACGTACTTCTATTCTTTTTAAAAATGACTCTTTTTCATATATAACTTCCAAGATACTAATAACTGTAGTATCAAGTCATAACTACTTTTCAAGACAAGTCACGATACCTTTTAGAAATACATTTAGGCTTCTAAATCAAGTGACTTCTTTCTTTTAAAACCTTAGGCAATTGATGCCTTAAATCAAATTGCCTTTCAATAAATCAAGCCATTTATCTTTCCATAAAGCCAATATAACCAACTCCCCATAAAGTCGTTATATTCACTTTATACCTTAGTCGAGTACAATTTCCTTTCCAAGGGACTTATACGTTTAAAATGAAACAAGTATCACATTCTTTAAAACTCTTCAAGTCCCTTAACATACTTAAGTTACTTAGAGTAAACCACTCTTTAAACTTTCCATAAAAACAAGTATCAAAATACTTTCAACATACTTAAAGTCTCTTAACTTTTGAAAACCAAGATATCCTTATAATATAAACAAGTGAGTTAATTCCCTAACTCAAACAACTTGGGCATTCTTAAAATAAGCCAAGGATATCAAATAGACTAGATTTGTCAAACTCTTGTACGTCTACCGTACTATACATTTACAACTTAATCATACTCAAGAGATAAGAAAGTTCCACATACCTCTTCGGTTTAATCCACTTGCTAAGTCCAATCGTCGTACGTAGTATGTCAACCTATAATGACCATAGTACGTCTATTAACTTCTAGTTTCAAACGTAGAATATTCCAAGTGCAGGTCACTAAATTCTACGGAAAATCGGACAGCACTTCCTTTGTTTTTACTAACTTTGCCACCTTTTCCAAGGTCAAAATACAATAACCAAACAGCCCCAATTGGCTCACAACAAAATAGAAGGTAATCTAATGCAAATGAATAACCAAACAGCCCCAATTGGCTCACAATAATATAGAAGGTAATCCAATGCAAATGAATAACCAAACAGCCCCAATTGGCTCACAATAATATAGAAGGTAATCCAATGCAAATGAATAACCAAACAGCCCCAATTGGCTCACAATAATATAACAATACCAATTCTTATTTAATTTCCATTTCAATCCAAATTGGTAGCATAATAAGATATCAAGCCGTAATTGATTCTAGCTACTACAGTCTCCAAGTAGGTAACTTGGGACTATTCAATTTTTCGATCAAATTGGATTTCAATTTCAAATGGCTAAATATGACATTTCCGGATTTTTAGCTTCCAATTCCATAACACTTAACAAACTTCATAACACATATCACATGGCCACTTATAACTTATCATAACATGAAATCTTCAATTACAAAAGTAAAACGAAGATTATACCTCAATTAGCCCAAATATGCTCCAAGAGTACAAGTCGATCCCTAGCACCTTTAGCTCCTCCTTCCGACATTCCAATCCACTCCAAGCCACCCTTAGAAGCTTATGAAAAACTCATCTTCAAGTTTCAACTTCAAAGTTGAATAACCCTTTAGGTTTTCGCCTTGCGACTAATATGAAAACACCATTTTTCCGGGATCTTTCTATTGAGAAACACTTATAATACCCTTAGGTACCTTGGTTTAAGGTGGGGGAATTATTGGACAAAAATTGGAAATTTTTCCTTCTTGAAAACCCCCTAAACCGTGAGCCCTCTCTCTAGTGCAAGAACAAGTTTCAAAAATTTTCTAAGTGTAGTGAATGACAAAGTCTTGCACTACTAGGGAGCTTATATAAAAATATGGAGGGTCAAGATTAGAACAAATGGGTGGTTTGGATTCATTTTAATTAAATAACAAGCTAAGTGGGGTCATTGACTTGGTCAATGTTGTCAAGCTTATTTGTCTTGCAAGACTTCATCATAAATTATGGTCAATTGACCATTCCACCCTTGCACATTTCGTCCATGTCCATAAAGGGGGGTGACACGTGTCGCCCTCCCGTTCGTCGCAATATTTCGTTTTCCGACAATTCCATAATTCCGATAAATTTTTACACGTCTCAAATCTTAACGTTTGAGTTCTTACGTACGTTCTTAGAAACGTATCCTGGAACTTCCGGGGTGTAACATTCTTCCCCCCTTAGAAACATTCGTCCCCGAATGTTCTTTCGGGAGTCAAACTTAAAGATAGCGACAAAGTCTTCTTTTACAACCCCTACATACCAAAAATACCACGAGGCCACACAACAGTACTCATACTAAAATGTCAAGCTGAACCCCATGTGTCAACGTCGGTTATCTGTATGAAGCTTCTGCTGACTCTAAGCTTTACTAATAATCCTTCCCGGATAAGCTTCGCCTTATCCACAGCCCGCTGAATCGAGTCTGGACCAATTAACCGAACCTCGTCTATGTCAAACCCACCAACCGGCGATCTACACTTTCTTACATACAAGGCCTCATACAGGGCCATCCGAATACTGGAAGGGTATCTGTTATCGTACGTAACACAACAAGAGGCAAATAACCTTCCCAGCTACCCCTGGAATCAATAACACAGGCCCGCTACCTATCCCTAAATGCCTGGATAGTACGCTCTGCCTGTCCGTCGGTCTGAGGGTGTAATGCAACACTGAGACTCACGTGTCCCTAAAACCCTTCAAAACCTCCGAAGTTATCATGTCGAGCTCATCTGTGCGACATCATAAACGTAGGAACCCGTGCGGTCTCACAATACTCGCTATACAAGCTAGCATAATCCTCGGTAGAGTAAGTGGTCCCAAATCCTGAAAGAACACGGTGGTTTCACGACCTAATTACTATGACCCCGGAGTCGCACTTCCTCTGAGTACGATGCCACCCTGTAACAAGATCCATAATAAATACTTCTCATATCTAGGTTGGGATTTCAATCGCATGCAATAGCCCACTGGGCTTCTGGTGCACAATCATGACCTGCTACTAACTCGGACACTAAGCGATGAACTCCGCTATGTCCCTTTCGGTCATCTTACCCGTTCATACATCCGAGGTCACGACATAACAGTCGACCTCGAGCGGTGTGAACAATAAGCACCGTATGCCTCCCCTATAACTGTGACTAGTCTGCGATGCACGCACACGCAATCTATCCTCATCTCACAGCACCCCATCCGGTGCTACTCAAACAGGCTCTTCTCCTCTTGGAGAGCCGTATCTCGATACCGTATCGTAACTGGATCCTCATACTGTCGCCTCTTTACTTCCTTAACAATGGAAGACTCGGCAACCTCTCGGATCTGAACTTCATTAACCTTGGAAACAAATAATCGAACCCATAGTCTCGGTAACTGAAGAATCTCACGGACCACATCCACCTATCTGTCGGCCCATCCGCGGACTACCCTTAGGTCCACGACAAAGAGTATCTGTAACCGTCTTGGCTTTCCCCCGGATGGTATAGGATATCAATATCACAATCCTTGAGTAACTCTAACCACCATCCCTGTCGCAAATTCTACTGCCTCAGTCTGCAGATATACCGGAGGCTTTTGTGGTCTGCACAAATATCCATATGAAGTCTATAAATACGTCATGCCCCCCAAATCTTCAAGGCATGATTTAACTGCCGCCAGCTCAAAATCGGAAGTGGCGTAATTTCCTTTCCTGCTTCCCTAACTACCGGGAAAACATAGGTTCTATCCCTATCGGGTTGCGTCAGCACACAACCTAGCCCAACACTCAACGTGCTAACATAATAACCTAACCCTCTAGTCTTACAGGAGGGGTTAGAACTGTAGTCGTGGTCAACTAACTTCCAATAACTGGAAACCTTTCTAATTCCTGCGAAGTATTCGGGTATCCTTAATCTCACTTATGGTTCCTGATTCCCTTTTTGTTGCAACCAAACTTGGTCACTAAACTTAGATTTGATTCCTTTGCTTGCCTCATGGCTAAGACTTACTGTCAATCACATTTTTAGGGGGGGGAAGGTTTTCCTTGATCTCGTCAAGCAGTAACCCGATTTTTCCTTTCCCAGTTGCAGAGCCTATAACTAGGTGTTACCACATTTTCTCGAAATGTTCTTACTGCCCATTATCTACTAATGGTCTTTACACTGATCTGGGGTAAACATATCTCGTGCAACCTACATTTATATATTTACGGTACTTCCCCGACCAATTCGTACGTCGTTCTTAATTACCCCAACACAACACTTTTCCCACGGTTATCTACAACTGTAACCTATGGTATGACGATACCGAAGACCTTACCAGTCTTATATCCTTCGTCTAACAACATGGGTACACGCAACCCCATAATACGCAAAACTGACCTTTTACGTGGGGAAGAGAACTTATCTCCCTTTCTTAAACTTTCCTTGGAGTCACAACCCTAATCACAGGGTCCTCTTGCGGTCCAGTAATTAGCTAATCGTCACGCACCGCCTTAAAGTCATGCAGATTTTCAAACCTACCAAAGATGCCCTCAGCTTTCTGCCGGCAGCACTCGTACTTATCTTATTCATGCCTTGCATATTTTCCTGAAATTATCTGGAAGGTCGTGGCCCTGACCGCCACACCAAACCAACTCCAAGGGCACTTAACACAACTTCCTCCAAATTCAATTATTACATACTTTCTGCGTCAATTTACCCCAAGTGAAACAAGTCACACAGACTTAAAAAGAAAAACAATGATGCTAAAGAAGGAAGGATAATTCACTGGTTACTACCACTTCTCTTCCTTTTCACTCGATAACCGGCTTATCGGGAAACTGGTACCGAATCAATCTCTCTCTGTAGTCCACGTTGGCATAACAAGAGGCCAACTAGTCCGTACTCGTAGTAACCTCAATGTCTATCATAACAGCTCTGCTGGGTCCAACGACTTTATCGTTACCGGAAATTATCTACCCGCTCAGCTACCACCCAACACTCACGGGTGTAGTCACCTCGAAAGGTTCTCATAGATTCGGCTTTATTTCTTTACACTTGGTTGCTTTCTTTGTCACTGGTCGTATTCTTCCCGTACTTCCAAACTTATACTAGCATACGTACACAAAATTCCATACTAATTCTGGCCTCAACTCTTTGAAGTTACTAAATTAATCAATACAAGGCCCATTCCGGCTCTCACAACCTGGTTCCGGTGGAACACGTCCACGAACCCGTAAAATGACTAACTAAACTTGGGCCTTGCACCCTCGTGACCTTGTCACGTAGTGGGACTACTACCAACCGATCCCATTTCATTTCAAGCTATGGGGGCGACCCTTAATAGATCCCCAACCCGACTCGGCGTCGTACTTAACTCTTTTCCTAGGTCTGTCTTAACTTTTTACTACCCGAGAAGGCCTTATATACCTAAGGTCTCGGTGGTTATCAACATTATTAGGCTCGCAATTTCCATGCTCCAAGCCTATCTTATCAGCCCCCCCGTAACCGGGTACAAGAACTTCTCGTAATACCATAATCGTGTTGTCTTGTCCACAACAACCATACTTACTCCATACGGATCTCACCCGTACCATTCTCGAAATCCTTCTACGTAGCTTAATCTATTAACATAGTCTTACATTAAGTCCCTTAATCACCCTCTTGAGGGTCCATTATGTCACGACCCGAACCCGGGCCCGTGACTGGTGCCTTACCCCGGGCACCCAAGTAGCCATACATCAGAGTAATCAGCGGAACATAAAGACAATACATGAAACCAGTGTAATAAAACAGTGAAATAAGCGAGCAAGCTAACCAAAAGCGGTTACCTTCGGTATATATATAAATAACAACTCTTTCAACATGAGCAGTTTAATCCTTTTACAAACCACCGCCTACAAAGATTACTGCACCTCTAAGAATGATACGACAACAATGGCGGGCGGGGCCCAAACCCACGAATGTAAACACTTACGGCGGCGGGGACTATACCATCGATAAGCCTCCGAGAAACGGAGCTTCCCAATGGCTGTGACCACGAGAGCTAGGATCAACGGCGGTGTACCTTTACATGCGGCATGAACGCGGCCCCGAAGGAGGTCGATCTGACAGTACAGTATGTGGCGAAAATAAATCGTAAATGAAATCATAGTAGCCTATATAGCGAGGAGACATGTATGATAACCAAAATACGATTCACAATAAATAAGCGATCATGTCAAGTCGTGACTCACGCCTCAAAGTTATCACAATAAAAATGCGGGGCAAGTACGAAGGCATAGCCGACTACTAAGACCAGCATCAAAAATACCACAAACCGTATCTCGAGGTCTTTCTAGCGCACCACATGTCGAAGCCGCCACTCGCGCAATATCAATGCGCGTCTATCCACGGAACTCTCGCACTCGCGCATAGGTCACCCAGGACCGCGTGAGGTATTCCTCGAATCATGGTCCTGCATCGCTGAGGTATACCCCGCGTGAAGGCGACCAACCCTCGGTATCCGCTAGGCTCCGCACCCGCATAGTCTCAAAAGACCGCATAATCTCAACACCGCATAGGAATCCCCGCGTCAGGCTAAACACCGGAATGATCAATCCCGAGCTACCGCGCTCGCGTAGTCACAAGGATCGCATAGCCGTATAGACCCGCGTCAAGGGTGGCAAGCCCTCGGTATAACAAGTCGAGGGTATGTGATACAATAACGATAACGCTTAACGTTTGACAACGTAAGCACAACAAGAGTGACCCCTTACACAATAATCACAAGATACTAACACACGTAGCATCCTAACATGCTTACTTATCAAATCAACAAGAAAGTATTACAAGGCTATCACAAACCAATACAATCAAGTTATTCACACAAGGTACTTTCTACTAACAAGTTCGTACCTATCCCCAAAGTACTTCATACATTAAATCTTTAAAAGATACGTTACTTGGAAAAACCACACAATACACGTAGTATATGAAAAATAGAGTGATTATCTTTTAAAGTAAATCAATTACTTCTCTTTGTAAAATCAAGTAGCAACCTTCTTTTCCAATGTTCAAGTTTCTTATTTTAGAAGGGTTTCGTAGTTCATAGTCTTATTCGATTAAGAATATAATTCTCTTTTAACTATCTGAGAAACATAAGTCTTATATGTGAGTAGGATATTCTTGTTTATAACAATCTTATTACAATGAGGCATGATCTAGGAAATATCATTTTGTCTCATCTTAGCTTACATGCGGATGGAAGTTTCTCTTGGTTTTAATAATACTTAATTAGTCAAAACATTTCCTTTTATTAACGCTGCGATGGTTTGTCGATACATTACGATTTCAAATCGATAAAACATTCTTAAGCCGTTATACCTAACTTCCCATAAAGCTAGTATAACTCTTAAGTTTTGCAAAACCAAGTATTACTTCTTCTTTCAAAATGATTCAAAAATCTTTTGATATAATTCAAGTTCTTTACTAACACATAACAAGCCGCTTATAGTTCAAATCGATTACCTTTTAAAGACCACAAGTATTTTCTTACCAACATAAAGTCGTTATAACCAACTTCCCATAAAGCCGTTATAACACTTTATGTTTTAAACCAATCAAATACATTTAGCACGTGATGCGTCTATCGTACTACATAGTTCACACATATCATGCTAGAAGAGATAGGAAGAGGTTCACATACCTCGCGACGAGTATCGACTAATAGCAAAACGCTCCAAGTACTTCCAACCGTCGGCTACTCCTTAAGCCAAGTAGATCGCGCCACACGTAGTACTTCAACCTATAAGGCCACAAGGCGCTTATTAACATTTAGATCTCATCGTAGAACATTCTACCGAAAATTCGGCAGCACCTCCCCCCCCCGCAACAGCGTAAATCTCCTCCTCTATCGAGGCCGGCTACCAAGCCAACCAGGGGGGGGGTTATACGTCTAACCCTAACGGGTACAATTCTACTCCACGGTACTACTACACAAGTCTCATGTCTGACAGCCCTATGTAATTACAGTTCAGTATTCTTCTTTTAAATTCAGGCTTAAGTCGCAAGACATTGCCGTAAGTATTATTCAGGCTTAAGTCAAAAGACATTGCCGATAACTACGTTCAGTTCTATATATAGTATACTTCAACTATATATTCTAACAATATGTAATTTCCAATTACAAAAGAGGGACAAGATAATTACCTCGATAAGCCCATAATTATCCTAGTTAAAGTCGATCCTGGGCAATCGTTTAGCTCCAACTCGGCGCTCCAACCGCTCTAAACCACCCTTAGAAGTTCTAACTAACTTCTACACAATACTCAACGGACTATGGAGATTTTTCCTAGGGTTTCGGTTTTGTGGTACTGAAGTATAATAGTATTTCTGGGCATTTTCGTATAGGTATAACCTTAGAATACAACAAGGTATACGGCTAAGGTAATTTGGGCATTATAACAATACTTTTGAGAGTATTTCTACCAAGAGGGGGGGTATATTATACGAGAACAACACCACTAGGAGGGGGGGTGAAGTCTCGGCCACAAGGCCACACAAGGGGGAGGGGCTCTCGGCCAAGGGGGGGGAGGGACGAGAACCACAACAAGAGAGGGGGGGATTTTTACACTTAGAGATTTGTGGAAAGGATGAAGAATTCATCAAAGGGAGAGGGGTATTTATAGGTCAAGGGATGGCCAACCAAAGGCCAAGATTAAACCAAGTGTTAGGCAAGTGTAGGGCTAGGATTTATTACACACAAATATCCTACCAACCCTTGACTTTAGCCAAGGCACAAAAAACGTGCCTTACTAGCCCATTTCGTCCAATCTACCGCCACCAATGAGAGGGTGCCAAGTGGCGCCCTCTTGTTGGTCCAAAATGTTTCGTCTCTCGGAAAAATCCGCAAAAATTAAAAATGACATAGCCGTAAATTCCCATCCGAAAGCTGTTAAAACTTTTCGTCGAAAAACGACTCTAATCGGGTGTTGTGAACAAATAAATTTCGGCCAAGCCTAATTCTCAAGTTCAAATTTTCTACGCACGCCCCACGCATACTGCGAAATACGGTATAACATTCTCCCCTCCTTAGAAACATTCGTCCCGAATGTTCCTTCTAAGCCTCAAAACAAACGTGCGCCAGTATAGTCTTTACTACCATACTTACGAAACAATCCTGCCACAATGGCCACAGAAACAACTGCGCAAAATACTTACATCCAAGTCCACGAGGAATCACCTCTAACATCACCACAAACACCTCTCTCCGGTCTAAAATATACTTCCTTCGCACCTTCTCTTTACAAAAGAAATGATCACATCAATGCTCGCCATACATGCTCGCTTCTTCCGATACCACTTTTGTCACTTTGCCGCGAGGTTCTAGTGCCACTCGGCGACCCAACAAATGGTACCGACTACACGCGATCCACGAGGTCGCGTTCACTCGAACTCTTACCACATTTCTGATCGCTTCGTTTCCAAAACTCGGTTACTAACTCTAACGTGGTCATCATTAATCGGGAACACTGGATGGATCTCGATACTTTTCCGATCATAACAATACGAAAGACCGGTCATCTTGCCTCCTAAGTCGGACGGCAAAAGCTAACATATAGGCAACCCGCCTATTCTTCACATGGACTCAAAGGCCCAAAGTAACTCGGGCTAAGTTCCTCTGTCTTCCAAAACTTCGCCACACCCCGGTGGTACTTTCGAAGACCGACCGTCGACACGAACTCTGGCGTCGCCGATTATCCGCACGATTTCTCCGAGCCGCGTAACCTCTTCTAGACAAGCTTTACTCTATCCACGATCTGCTGGAACAAGCTGAACCAATTATCTGAATCACGCCAACATCGAACCAATCGATGGCGACTCACATCCGCCCTACAAGGCTTCAAAAGGCGACATCCGAACACTGAAATGATAGCTTAAACACTCCTTCAACAGGAGACAACAATTCTCGCAACTATCCCTGAAATCCAAACACTGGCCCGAGGCGAATGTGATTCTGGGACTTACTCGAGTTCCTAACCTTGCACGTAAAACCTCCGAAAGAAAGCGGCAACACAGGCTCCATGCGACATAAGGTGAAGGTAGGCACCTCGTGCGACCTTACAGCCTTTTCTGATATATCATCTCGCATAACCCTTTGCCGAGTAAACGGTCTTAGCTAGAAGACAACACGGCTGACCTCCTCGGCCCAACTACTGGTCGAATGCATCCACGAACTCGTACGCTGGTTAACTAAACTTGGGCCTAACACCCTCACAACCCTAACACAAGGCGGGACCACCACAACCTGACCCCACCACCAAACCTACCGCGGGTTGACCCGCGTGGCCTCAACCCGACCCGCAACGCGCCAATACTAGCTCCCGATTCTAACAATCTCACAAATCACGTTTGAAAACCTAGCGGTCTTCTTAGCTCAACTACCCCTTTCATTCCACACTACTAGGGACCTATCCCAAACATGACTCACGTGCACTATGCACTTCCGATAAGTCAAACATAACACTACACCTTTTCTCGAGATGGCCTCACTCTAAGGTCTCTACGTAAAAGCTCTAAGGTTCACACCTTCTCTATCCCCAAAATCTTACTCGGTTAAACAACCATGATCTAATCACGACTAACACAATGTTATCGAACATAGCACTTAAGGTATACTCACCTTATCACACATACCGATCTCTGAGGGTTAAAGATATATCTATATCTCTTCTTCACTCCCTAAGTCGTTCAAATCAAACTGCCGTAGGCGCATAGCTAAGGAAGATGACGAACTACCCACCAATCCTGAAGGCTAAGTCCTCCTACAAGGACACTCTCTCGACACATGGCCACGGCGGCGCAGTACAACAAGTACCCAACTAAAAGACGACATTCCCGGGATGGCGTCACATGTGTGAGCGGAAGCCACAGAGTTCGACCAACTCGCACACCCCGAACGTCCCGAAATGCGTGGAAGACCACTCTGCGGCTGGCGGAGGTGCATATCTAATCTTTGGTGAGGCGACTTCTCGAAAGTTACTAAAGGACCTTCTGCTCGGCCTCTCCTGCTGTCCTTTGTTAACCCGTAAATCTCTACGTTTCTTGGCTCGCTGCGCATAAGCCCGCATACGTGCCATGCTCAAGCCTAATCAAGAATTACTCTTGCACAACCCTCTCTTAGATAGTCATCAAGACCGTGGTACATCGGTATACTTTATGGTAGCCACATCCATAGCTAATGTGGTCGTCTTCTTTGCACTCTATATTCACCGTCCGGCCGTGGGCGAAGGTTCAAATATCATGGCCGCGATGGGAGCTGCATTGCCGTGCCAAACTCTGCTGGGCTAGTGACGTCGCAAAACTCCCGAATGAAGCACTACCTAGGTAATGATTGGGCTGTGCCCTCGCCACCTCTGAACTCTCGCAGCCTCGCCGGTCGCCTTGACCTCACAGGCGGGTTGCCTGCGGAGGCATAGCGGTAAGGAAAGAAATACGTCGGAGGGTCCGACTTACAACACGGCTCTAAGGCACGATCTCGAGTGAGAAGAATAGAAACCAATCCTAAATACCTATAGCCTCACGATTATTGGTGTGGTGCGCACAACACACCGATAATCAAGACTTCTGGATACGATGCGTAGACACTTTCCGAGGATTAATCGCTCGATACCACTTTTGTCACGACCGAACGGGCGTGGTCGTGCCTACCGGGCACCCAGTAGCCATACATCGAGTAATCGTGAACATAAAGACAATACATGAAACGATGTAATAAAAGCAGTGAAATAAGCGGACAGGCTAACTAAAAGCGGTTACCTTCGGTATATATATAAATAACAACTCTTTCAACATGAGCAGTTTAATCCTTTTTACAAACCCCGCCCACAGCGATTACTACGGACCTCTAAGAATGATACGACAACAATGGCGGGGCGGGGCCAAACCCCGAATGTAAACACTTACGACGACGGGGACTATACGTGATAAGCCTCCGAGAAACGGAGCTTCCAAACCAATGGCCGTGACCACGAGCTAGGATCAACGGCGGTGTACCTTTACATGCGGCATGACGCAGCCCCGAAGGAGGTCGATGCAAGTACAGTATGTGGCGAAAATAAATCGTAAATGAAATCATAGTAGTCTATATAAAGCGGAGACATGTATGATAACCAAAATACGATTCACAATAAATAAGCGATATGTCAAGTCGTGGACTCACGCCTCAAAGTTATCACAATAAAACCGTGCGGGGCAAGAAATGCGAAGGCATAGCCGACTACTAAGACCAGCATACCAAAAATACCACTGGCGTATCTCGAGGTCTTTCTGCATCGCACCACATGATCGGCGGCCACTCGCGCCCAATATCAATGTGGCGTCTATCCTCGAACTCTCGCGACTCGCATAGGTCACCCGCACCGCGTGAGGTATTCCTCGAATCATGGTCCTGCATCACTGAGGTATACCGCGTCGAAGCGACCAACCCTCGGTATCCGCCTAGGCTCCCGCGGCCGCATAGTCTCAAAAGACCGCATAGTCTCAACAGACCGCATAGGAATCCCCGCGTCGGGCTAAACACCGGAATGATCAATCCCGAGCTACCGCTCCGCGTAGTCACAAGGATCGCATAGGCCGTATAGACCGCGTCGGTGGCAAGCCCTCGGTATAACAAGTCGAGGGTATGTGATACAATAACGATACGGGCTTAACGTTTGACAACGTAAGCACAACAAGAGTGACCCCCTTACACAATAATCACAAGATACTAACACACGTAGCATCCTAACATGCTTACTTATCAAATCAACAAGAAAGTATTACAAGGCTATCACAAACCAATACAATCAAGTTATTCACACAAGGTACTTTCTACTAACAAGTTCGTACCTATCCCCAAAGTACTTGGACATTAAATCTTTAAAAGATACGTTACTTCACAAAAACCACACAATACCTGTAGTATATGAAAAATAGAGTGATTATCTTTTTAAAGTAAATCAATTACTTCTCTTTGTAAAATCAAGTAGCAACCTTCTTTTCCAATGTTCAAGTTTCTTATTTTAGAAGGGTTTTCGTAGTTCATAGTCTTATTCGATTAAGAATATAATTCTCTTTTAACTATCTCGAGAAACATAAGTCTTATATGTGAGTAGGATATTCTTGTTTATAACAATCTTATTACAAAGAGGCGTGATCTAGGAAATATCATTTTGTCTCATCTTAGCTTATGCAGATGGAAGTTTCTCTGGTTTTAATAATACTTAATTAGTCAAAACATTTCCTTTTATTAACGCTGCAGTGGTTTGTCGATACACATTCTGATTTCCGAAATCAGTAAAACATTCTTAAGCCGTTATACCTAACTTCCCATAAAGCTAGTATAACTCTTAAGTTTTGCAAAAACCAAGTATTACTTCTTCTTTCAAAATGATTCAAAAATCTTTTGAAATACTTCAAGTTCTTTACTAACACATAACAAGCCAGTTATAGTTCAAATCAGTTACCTTTTAAAGACCACAAGTATTTTCTTACCAACATAAAGCTGTTATAACCAACTTCCCATAAAGCCGTTATAACACTTTATGTTTTAAACCAATCAAATACATTTAGCACATGTACGTCTATCGTACTACATAGTTCACACATATCATGCTAGAAGAGATAGGAAGAGGTTCACATACCTCGCGACGAGTATCGACTAATAGCAAAACGCTCCAAGTACTTCCAACTGTCGGCTACTCCTTAAGCCAAGTAGATCGCGCCACACGTAGTACTTCAACCTATAAGGCCACAAGGCGCTTATTAACATTTAGATCTCATCGTAGAACATTCTTGTAACGACCCGTTCCGGGGCCCGTTACTGGTGCCTTACCCCGGGCACCCTAGTGATACATACATCAGAGAAAATCAGCGGAACATAAAACATGAGTCATTTAACAAAAGATATAATAAATAAACAGGCCAACCAAAACAGTTGCCTTCAGTATATACATAAAACCTGAACAGTTTAATCCTTTTTACAACCCTGCCCACAACAGTACTACAGACCTCTAAGATATACAATGACTATGACGGACAGTGGCCCGCCATACCCTGAATGTACAAGAACCTACAACTCGAGGAACACCTACAAAAGATAAGCCTCGGAGAAACGGAGCTTCAAATGCGCTGAACCGTGATCCTATGGCGAGGATCCACGGCCGATGTACCTACTGCGGCGTGAGCAGCGGCCGAAGGTCGATAACAGTACCAAGTATGTGAAGCATAATCAGTAAATGAAATCATACTAGTCTATATAAAGCGGGAGACATGTATGATAACCAAACTACGATTCACAACATAAAAGCGATCATCACTCCGATATAACTATGGGTCTCACGCCGCACATCAATCGAGTTCGCATTATGGCGCGTGCCGGAATCTTGCGCCGGTGTAGACATGTCCATGATGCAACAATAATACCAATGTCCCATGGCCACATGCCCCGGACTCGCGCCGGTGTAGACATGTCCATGTGACTCAACAACAAGACAAAGAATCCAAATGGAAGCATACCCGTGCGCTACGCATCGTGTCAGTATGTCCAAAGGGAAACAATAAGACAACTTTCCAAATGGACGCATACCCGTGCGCTACGCATCGTGTCAGTATGTCCAAAAGGAAATCACAAGGCGATAATCGAAATGGAAACATACCCGTGCGCTACGCATCGTGTCAGTATATCCAAAGCGATTAACCACAAGACCTTAACCAAAATGGAAGCATACCCGTGCGCTACGCATCGTGTCAGTATGTCCAAAGCGATTAACAACAATAATACTATCAACAGGAACGTACCCGTGGAATTTCTCCGTCACTGCCGGCACGTCCAAGTAAGTTCTCAACCAGTCAACCGACCCTCTATCGAGAGACGCAGTAACACAGAAACACAACGCTTGTACAATAAAGGCTATCATCACAAGCATAGGCAAGTTTCACACAACTCAAAGTACTTTCATTTTATGCCAAAGTCCGGGTTTTTAACCCCAAAGTACTACATACGTTAAGTTTTGTAAAAGAGATCCATTACTTTTATCAAAGTCACCCGATACCCGTAGTATTAGAATGACCAACCCACATTTTTAAGTAAACCAGAACACTTTCCTTTTAAAATCAAGTACCAACATTCTTTTCCTAAGTTCCAGTTTGCCTAGTTTCAATTACTCCAACTTCTCATTTTCAAAAGGTTTCATAGTTCCCAAACTTAATCACTTGATTCCTTTTTTGAACAATTGAGTAACATATGTCATATGTGAGTAGTTTATTCTTGTTTATAACGATCTTATTACAAAGACCATGATCTAGAAAATGTAATATCATTTTGTCTCATCTTAGCTTATGCGGATGGAGGTTTTCTTGGTTTTAATACAACACATCATTATTCAATACATTTTCCTTTTATTAACGCGATGGTGCAGTCGATACACATTACGATTCCAAATCGGAAACATTATCCTTTTAAACTCAAGTACTCATTACTCACGAATGAGGTTTCACACAAACATCCACATTAAAACAAATAAGTTAAGTCTCTTATCTTATAAGATCAAGTCTCTTAACTTCTAACATCAGTAAACCATTTTCACTTACATAAGGTCGTTATAACTAACTTCCCATAAAGCTATTATAACACCCTATGTTTTAAACCAACCAAATCACTTAGCACGTATGCGTCTACCGTACTACATAGTTCACAACAATCATGCTAGAAAAGATAGGAAGAGGTTCACATACCTCGCGACGATTTATCGACAATAAGCAAAATGCTCCAAGTACTACAACGCACTAGCCCTTTCCACTCCTCGAGTAGAATACGCTACTCTTAGTACTTTCACCTATAAAGGTCAAAACGTCTATTAACCCCAAAACACAAGTTTCTATCTTTCTATAGAAAATTCGCGACTCTCCCCACAACAGCGTAAATCTCTCTCTATCGAGGCCGGCTACCAAGCCAACCAGGGGGTTTACACGCCTACCCGGACGTGTACAATTCTACTCGATACTACACAAGTCTCTTGCAATACTGATCTATGTAAATACTGATTCGATTCTTTATTCTTGGGCTTAAGTCAAAAGACATTGCGAATACTAAGTATAGTTCCATATATAGTATACCTCAACTATATATTCTAACAAACATGTAATTTCCAATTACAATAGAGGGACAAGATAATTACCTCGATAAGCCCAAAATTATCCAAGTTATAATGTCGATCCTGAGCAAGGTTTAGCTCCACTCCGTGCGCTCCAAACCACTCCAAACAACCCTTAGAAGTTCTAACCAACTTCTACTCAAATACTTCAACCAACTATGAAGATTTCCTTAGGGTTTCGGTTTGAGACTAAAAGGACAAAAGGTAGTATTTCCGGATTCTACGTAAAGAGGTATCTTTGGAATACTACAAGGTACAAGGCTAAGGTATTTAGGGCATTATAACAATACTAGGGGAGTATTTCTATACCACAACAAGGGGTATTATACGAAAACAACTAGGCTAGGGGGGGGGGTACCCCACGGCCAAGCCTCACTCAAAAAGGGGGGGGGCCTCTCGGCCAAAGCTCCACAAGGGGGGGGAGGGCTTTGGACGATTTCAACTCACAAAGGGGGAGAGATTTCAAGACTTGGAAAATGATTTTTGGATGAAGAAAGTTCATCAACTAAGGGGGTATTTATAGCAAACCCAAAGGCCAACCAATGGCCAAGATCTAGCCAAGTGCTACACAAGTGTAAGGCCAAGATATGCCCAAGTGCACCCTAGCCCCTACTCCTTAAAACCCTCACAAATATCTACCAAAAATATCTACCCACTTGACACCCCAATCGTCCAAGTGCGCCCGCTAGCTTCCAATGTGAGGGTGACACATGTCACCCTCCCGTTGGTCCAAAATGTTCGCCTCTCGGAAAAATCATAAAAATACAAAGCGACATAGTCGGAATTTTCCTTCGCAGTTACTGTAAACGTTTCGTCGAAAAACGACTCCAACCGGGTGTTGTGCACAAATGTTATTTCGGCCAAGGGTGCCACATGGGGGTGACACGTGTCGCCCCCCGATTCGCCCAGAATATTTCGTCTTCCGAAAATATCCAAAATACCGGAAAACTTAAAAACAAAGCGGGCCCCACAAATCAGAATTTCTCCCGTGGGCCCCACGTGACCATTTCCGAAAATAAAATCTCAAAATTCTAATATAATCTATGAAGTCCAAATACCAAATCTGGGAATCCAATTCCCATTAACGAACCTTTTTCTTCACAAATAACCGGAAGCTTTTCCGTCGAAAACTCACATCTTTCTTTCTTTTCAAAATTTTCTGCCGTACTCTCGTACGTACGTCCTCACATACATACCCTGCAACTACGGGGTATAACATTCTCCCCTCCTTAGAAACATTCGTCCCGAATGTTCCTTCTCAAGACGGATATCGATGAAGTTCCTCTAACAAGTTGCCAACGCCACAGCTTGGCCACGAGATAACATACGTTATCTTCCTCCCTTACTCGTTGTACCCTTCTCGAACACTCGAACTCTCCCAGTACGTACCATACTTCAGTCATTACTTCCGTTCCCGAAAATCTCTGGAGTCACTACCTCCAAACTTGGTCATCTTACTAACCTCAAACTTCATTAAGGCCATTCCCGGCCTTTACGAACCGCTTCTGGTCGAACGCGTCCACGAACTCATACGATGATCATACAAACTTGGGCCTAGCATCCTCGTGACCCTACCACCTGGCGGGACCACCCAGAACTGACCCCACCCCAAACCGGGTTCTGGTTGACCCGCAAATGGTCCTCAACCCGACCCCCAATCGCTGAACTCTTGTTCCCGATCCGAACAATCTTACTAATTCACATCATGAAAGCTACCACTTCCATCTCACACTACCCATGGACTTATCACACAAATAAATCCCACGTATACTACTCACCCTTATAAAGGTCAAACATAAAACGAATCTTTTACTCAAGACGACCTTACCTCTAAGGTCTCAGTCGTGAAATAGTCTAAGGTTCACACTTACCATGCCTCCATACGTATCCTTCCAACTAACCATGCATTCTAACTCACACATATCACAATGCTCTCCGTACATAGCACACAATAATGAGATCATCATAACAAGCATACCAAAACTCTAGAGGTTAAGGATATACAAGCTACCGCTCACTCTAATCATAGGCACACTGCAGTGCATAGTATGAAGGTGATGAACCAGCCACAGATCCTGAAGGCTGAGTCGTAACATCCGCGCTTCCCTTGGTCGGACAGTTCCTCGCAAATGGCCCTGCTGGCCGCATGCAAAACAAACTCCCAATCTAGCGACACTCTCCAAAATGGAGTCTACCACAATGGTCACAACGAGGTAGGGGTGGCTTCACCGTTAACACCCGCTGCCGAAAATCTGAACCTTGGAGCCACGACTGCTCTCAAGACGGTGGAGGACCACTGCATGCACGGTGGGGGTATATAACTAGCCTGCTGCTGAGGCGGTCCGCCTCGAAAGCCACCAAAGGACCCTGCCGTCCTGGCCCTCTTCTGCTTATCCAGGTCATTCCGTCGACCCCTCCGTGCCTCACATCCTAGTGCATGAGCCTGCATGCGGGCAATGTCCATGCCCGGCTGAAGAGAAACACCCGCACAAGACTCAGCCATGTAATCATCTAGCCCGGTGACGTGGCGATGCACCCTATCCTCCATATCTGCAACTAGCGCAGGACATATCGAGCCAAAGAATCGAACTCGACATTGTACTCCACGACGAGCGCCCTCTGCCTCGAGAACAAAAATCATCGGCCGTGCCCTCCTTATCTGTGGAGGCAAGAAGTGCGTGAGAAAGCCCCCGAAAACTCATCCCATACTGCTGGAGGTGCATGCTCTCCCCGGGAAAGCTCCATGAATCAAACCAATCATCGCGGTATCACGCGGCCGACGCGAACCAAAGGTCACGCACTCGGTCTCTGAAGCCTTGATCACCCGCGTGATCCGTCAGCTGCCGGATGAACTCTGCGGATCATCCTCGTGCCTCGACCGTAAAACTCGGCGGGCTACAACTCGAAAGTCCGTAGCCTCAAACTATCGCTCGGGGTGAACCATCAGGTGCTCATCGAACCGGGCTGCTGCGTCCGGCTGTCCTCATATCGGCCACCACGCCAATAATCGCCATCTCCGTGACCCATCTCCCGCTCGGTGTGGGGTGGAGGCTCGGTCTTGTAGTCTCATCGACCATCGCTGCGGCTCTAAACTCTCTTTGGTCTTTGGCGGCGTCGCGAAACCCGCCGTCAAGCACAACCTCGGTCTTGTGCGGGCTGCGCCTCGTACTCCTCAGTATCTCACTAGCGGCACTCTCGGCTGCCTTGCCCTTCGGGCTCGTTGCCTTGCGCGGAGGCATAATCGTAAAAAGCGAGATACGTCGGAGGGTCCAACTTACAACAACTTCTAAGGCACGATCTCGGAATGAGAAGAATGAAACTAATCCTAAATGTCTCAGCCTCCGATTATAGATGTGGTGCCACAACACATCGATAATCAAGACTCTACTAGACACGGTGCAGACACTTTCCGAGGATTAATCGCTCGATACCACTTTTGTAACGACCGTTCGGGGCCCGTTCGCGGTGCCTTACCGGGCACCCTAGTGATACATACATCGAGAAAATCACGAACATAAAACATGAGTCATTTAACAAAAGATATAATAAATAAGCAGCAACCAAAAGCAGTTGCCTTCAGATATACATAAAACTCGAACAGTTTAATCCTTTTACAACCCCGCCACAACAAGATTACTGCACTCTAAGATATACACGACTATGACGGACAGGGCCGCCATACCCCAGATGTACAAGAACCTACAACTCAGGAACACTACAAAAGATAAGCCTCGAGAAACGGAGCTTCAATCTGCTGAACCGTGATCCTATGGCGAGGATCCACGGCCGATGTACCTCACTGCGGCATGAACGCAGCCCCGAAGAGGTCGATAACAGTACCAAGTATGTGAAGCATGCAATCAGAATGAAATCATACTAGTCTATATAAAGCGAGAGACATGTATGATAACCAAACTACGATTCACAACATAAAACGATCATCACTCCAATATAACTATGGGTCTCACGCCCGCACATCAATCGAGTTCGCATTATGGCGCATGCCGGAATCTTGCATCGGTGTAGACATGTCCATGATGCAACAATAATACCAATGTCCCATGGCCACGCCCGGACTGCGCATCGGTGTAGACATGTCCATGTGACCTCAACAACAAGACAAGAATCCAAATGGAAGCATACCCGTGCGCTACGCGTCGTGTCGGTATGTCCAAGGAAACAATAAGACAATTTTCCAAATGGACGATACCGTGCGCTACGCATCGTGTCGGTATGTCAAAAGGAAATCACAAGGCGATAATCGAAATGAAACATACGTGCGCTACGCATCGTGTCAGTATATCCAAAGCGATTAACCACAAGACCTTAACCAAAATGGAAGCATAAACGTGCGCTACGCATCGTGTCAGTATGTCCAAAGCGATTAAAAACAATAATACTATCAGCGAGCGTGCGTGGAATTTCTCCGTCGCTGCACGCGTCAAGTAAGTTCTCAACGATCAACCGACCTATCGAGAGACGCAAGAATACGAAACAACGCTTGTACAATAAAGGCTATCATCACAAGCATAGGCAAGTTTCACACAACTCAAAGTACTTTCATTTTATGCCAAAGTCCGGGTTTTTAACCCCAAAGTACTACATACGTTAAGTTTTGTAAAAGAGATCCATTACTTTTATCAAAGTCACCCGATACCCGTAGTATTAGAATGACCAACCCACCTTTTAAGTAAAACCAGAACACTTTCCTTTTAAAATCAAGTACCAACATTCTTTTCCTAAGTTCCAGTTTGCCTAGTTTCAATTACTCCAACTTCTCATTTTCAAAAGGTTTCATAGTTCCCAAACTTAATCACTTGATTCCTTTTGAACAATTGAGTAACATATGTCATATATGTGAGTAGTTTATTCTTGTTTATAACGATCTTATTACGACCATGATCTAGAAAATGTAATATCATTTTGTCTCATCTTAGCTTCTATGCGGATGGAGGTTTCTCTTGGTTTTAATACAACACATCATTATTCAATACATTTTCCTTTTATTACGCTGCAGGTGGTGCTGTCGATACACATTCGATTCGAAATCAAGAAACATTATCCTTTTAAAAACCAAGTACTCATTACTCACGAATGAGGTTTCACACAAACATCCACATTAAAACAAATAAGTTAAGTCTCTTATCTTATAAGATCAAGTCTCTTAACTTCTAACATCAGTAAACCATTTTCACTTACATAAGGTCGTTATAACTAACTTCCCATAAAGCTATTATAACACCCTATGTTTTAAACCAACCAAATCACTTAGCACGTATGCGTCTACCGTACTACATAGTTCACAACAATCATGCTAGAAAAGATAGGAAGAGGTTCACATACCTCGCGACGATTTATCGACAATAAGCAAAATGCTCCAAGTACTACAACCTTGCTAGCCCTTTCCACTCCTCGAGTAGAATACGCTACTCTTAGTACTTTCACCTATAAAGGTCAAAACGTCTATTAACCCCAAAACACAAGTTTCTATCTTTCTATAGAAAATTCGCGACCTCCCACATGACAGCGTAAATCTCCTCTCTATCGAGGCCGCTACCAAGCCAACCGTGGGTTTACACGTCTACCCGGACGTGTACAATTCTACTCAGTAATACTACACAAGTCTACTGCAATACAGTCCTATGTAAATACAGTTCAGTTCTTTATTCTTCAGGCTTAAGTCAAAAGACATTGCCGAATACTAAGTATAGTTCCATATATAGTATACCTCAACTATATATTCTAACAAACATGTAATTTCCAATTACAATAGAGGGACAAGATAATTACCTCGATAAGCCCAAAATTATCCAAGTTATAATGTCGATCCTGAGCAAGGTTTAGCTCCACTCCGTGCGCTCCAAACCACTCCAAACAACCCTTAGAAGTTCTAACCAACTTCTACTCAAATACTTCAACCAACTATGAAGATTTCCTTAGGGTTTCGGTTTGAGACTAAAAGGACAAAAGGTAGTATTTCCGGATTCTACGTAAAGAGGTATCTTTGGAATACTACAAGGTACAAGGCTAAGGTATTTAGGGCATTATAACAATACTAGGGGAGTATTTCTATACCACAACAAGGGGTATTATCTGAAACAACTAGGCTAGTGGTACCCACGGCCAAGCCTCACTCAAGGGGGCCTCTCGGCCAAAGCTCATGAGGAGGGCTTTGGACGATTTCAACTCACATGAGGAGAGATTTCAAGACTTGGAAAATGATTTTTGGATGAAGAAAGTTCATCAACTAAGGGGTATTTATAGCAAACCCAAAGGCCAACCAATGGCCAAGATCTAGCCAAGTGCTACACAAGTGTAAGGCCAAGATATGCCCAGTGCACCTAGCCCCTACTCCTTAAACCCTCACAAATATCTACCAAAAATATCTACCCACTGACACCCCAATCGTCAGTGCGCCCGCTAGCTTCGATGTGAGGTGACACATGTCACCCTCCCGTTGGTCCAAAATGTTCCGCCTCTCGGAAAAATCCGCAAAATACAAAAGCGACATAGTCGGAATTTTCCTTCGCAGTTACGAAAACGTTTCGTCGAAAACGACTCAACCGGTGTTGTGCACAAATGTTATTTCGGCCAGGGTGCCACGTGGGGTGACACGTGTCGCCCCGATTCGCTGTAATATTTCGTCTTCCAAAATATCCAAAATACCGGAAAACTTAAAAACAAAGCGGGCCACAAAATCAGTAAATTTCTCCCGTGGGCCCACGTGACCATTTCCAAAATAAAATCTCAAAATTCTAATATAATCTATGAAGTCCAAATACCAAATCTGGGAATCCAATTCCCATTAACGAACCTTTTTCTTCACAAATAACCTAAGCTTTTCCGTGAAAACTCACATCTTTCTTTCTTTTCAAAATTTTCTCGTACTCTCGTGCGTGCGTCCTCACATACATACCCTGCAACTACGGGTATAACAATTCTACAAAATTGGCAGACCTCCACCGCAACAGCGTAAATCTCCTCTCTATCGGCCTGCCTACTGCCAACCAGGGGTTATACGCCTAACCCAACGCACAATTCTACTCCACTGTACTACTACAAGTCTCTTGTAATACAGCCCTATGTAATTACAATTCGATTCTTCTTTTAAATTCAGCTTAAGTCGCAAGACATTCTGTAAGTATTATTCGAGCTTAAGTCAAAAGACATCACGATAACTACGTTGATTCTATATATAGTATACTTCAACTATATATTCTAACAATATGTAATTTCCAATTACAAAAGAGGACAAGATAATTACCTCGATAAGCCCATAATTATCCTAGTTAAAGTCGATCTGGGCAATCGCTTAGCTCGACTCAGGCGCTCAACCCATTTCTAAACCACCCTTAGAAGTTCTAACTAACTACACAATACTCCAACTGACTATGGAGATTTTTCCTAGGGTTTCGGTTTTGTGGTAGAAGTATAATAGTATTTCGGCATTTTCGTATAGGTATAACCTTAGAATACAACAAGGTATACTGCTAAGGTAATTTGGGCATTATAACAATACTTTTGAGAGTATTTCTACCAAGAGGGGGTATATTATACGAGAACAACACCACTGGGAGGGTGAAGTCTCGGCCACAAGGCCACACATGGGGAGGGCTCTCGGCAAGGGGAGGGACGAGAACCACAACAAGAGAGGGGATTTTTACACTTAGAGATTTGTGGAAAGGATGAAGAATTCATCAAAGGGAGAGGGGTATTTATAGGTCAAGGGATGGCCAACCAAAGGCCAAGATTAAACCAAGTGTTAGGCAAGTGTAGGGCTAGGATTTATTACACACAAATATCCTACCAACCCTCGACTTTAGCCAAGGCACAAAAAACGTGCCTTACTAGCCCATTTCGTCCAATCTACCGCCACCAATGAGAGGGTGCCAAGTGGCGCCCTCTTGTTGGTCCAAAATGTTTCGTCTCTCGGAAAAATCCGCAAAAATTAAAAATGACATAGCCGGAAATTCCCTACGAAAGTCGTGAAAAGCGTTTCGTCGAAAAACGACTCTAATCGGGTGTTGTGAACAAATAAATTTCGGCCAAGCCTAATTCTCAAGTTCAGATTTTCTACGTACGTCCTTACGTACATACTCTGGAAATACGGGGTATAACACATTACATCCTCCCACAACTCATCATCACCTAATTATCTCAAATTAGCACGTAAAACCTTGATGAGAGTTCATTAAACTGTTTCATACCTTCCCGGTATTTATTTAGTCCTTACCAATCCTGGTAATCTAAAATCATCCTAGGCAACACATATGGGACCCCCATACATAAATCCGCATAGTTGTATGTCACAATACCAACTACAGCCATTACCAACCTGGATACGCAACCCACGTAATCCTTCCTGGGTCACTGCTGCCTTTCTCGTAGCTGCAAACAATCATAACTTGTTAGGGACAGACGACCCTAACCATACAGCTCTATCGCACGATCTTAGAGTGAGAAGAATGGAAACCAACCCTAAATGTCCTGCAGCCTCCTGATTATAGATGTGGTGCACAACACACCGATAATCAAGACTCTACTTAGACACGGTGCGTAGACACTTTCCGAGGACTAATCGCTCGATACCACTTTTGTCACGACCCGACGCCGACGCGGTGCCTACCCAGGCACCCTTTGGCATACATCGAGAATAGCAAATGAACATACACAATCGATAAAATATTTAAACATAAAATAACAACGAGCTGGCCAGATAAGGCCACCTTCCGTAACTTATACCAATAAAACAGTACATTTTTTTTTCTTTACAACCCAAACCACAATGTGACTACAGACCTCTAAGAATAACAACTCTGGCGGGACAGGGCCCCGCCATACCCCTGAATGTACAACAACCGACAATACCGAGGATAAGCCTCGGAATAAAGGAGCTTCTCAACGGTGACGGTGATCCTAAGAGCGAGGATCAAGCAGACTCTACTGCGGCATGAACGCAGCCCGAAGGAGGTCGAAGACAACATGTACCAAATATGTGGAAACTGAAATCAGAATGAAATCATGAGTCTAAAATAAAAGCTGAGACATGTATGATTTCTCAATTAACGACATGGCCTTACTAACAATGAGAGTAAAATAGGTGAATACTTACAATATCTAAAGTAGGAGGCTCACGATCAAAGCGGGACCACCCGCGCAGATGTCATTAAGCAATCCTATTCCGGGACTATTTCACCCGCATAGATCGCGTGGACCGCATGAGGTATTCCTCGCGTAAATGTACCGCCCGCGTGGGACTATTTCACCGCATAAGCCCATAAGGACTCGCATGAGGTATTCCTCGCATCATGGGTAGCAAATCCACGGAAAGCAGTGGTATAACGTCTTGGGGTTTACCCTCATTTATACTCTCTTACCACAAGCGGGTGGTATAACGTCTTGGGGTTTACCCTCATTTATACTCTTACCCTAGCTCAACCGGCCATCATTCATAACATAAGCCCTACCGGCTTATCATACAATAAATAAGCAAGTTAAGAAATCCCCCTAACTTCTTATTAGCCTTATTCATATACATTCTCATTTTAGTTTACTTAAGGCACTAACATGTCATTATAAAATTCGGGAATCTAACCCAAAGTACTACGTACTTCTATTCTTTTAAAAATGACTCTTTTTCATATATAACTTCCAAGATACTAATAACTGTAGTATCAAGTCATAACTACTTTTCAAGACAAGTCACGATACCTTTTAGAAATACATTTAGGCTTCTAAATCAAGTGACTTCTTTCTTTTAAAACCTTAGGCAATTGATGCCTTAAATCAAATTGCCTTTCAATAAATCAAGCCATTTATCTTTCCATAAAACCAATATAACCAACTCCCCATAAAGTCGTTATATTCACTTTATACCTTAGTCGAGTACAATTTCCTTTCCAAGGGACTTATACGTTTAAAATGAAACAAGTATCACATTCTTTAAAACTCTTCAAGTCCCTTAACATACTTAAGTTACTTAGAGTAAACCACTCTTTAAACTTTCCATAAAAACAAGTATCAAAATACTTTCAACATACTTAAAGTCTCTTAACTTTTGAAAACCAAGATATCCTTATAATATAAACAAGTGAGTTAATTCCCTAACTCAAACAACTTGGGCATTCTTAAAATAAGCCAAGGATATCAAATAGACTAGATTTGTCAAACTCTTGTACGTCTACCGTACTATACATTTACAACTTAATCATGCTCAAGAGATAAGAAAGTTCCACATACCTCTTCGGTTTAATCCACTTGCTAAGTCCAATCGTCGTACGTAGTATGTCAACCTATAATGACCATAGTACGTCTATTAACTTCTAGTTTCAAACGTAGAATATTCCAAGTGCAGGTCACTAAATTCTACGGAAAATCGGACAAAGACTTCCTTTGTTTTTACTAACTTTGCCACCTTTTCCAAGGTCGAAATACAATAACCAAACAGCCCCAATTGGGTCACAACAAAATAGAAGGTAATCCAATGCAAATGAATAACCAAACAGCCCCAATTGGCTCACAATAATATAGAAGGTAATCCAATGCAAATGAATAACCAAACAGCCCCAATTGGCTCACAATAATATAGAAGGTAATCCAATGCAAATGAATAACCAAACAGCCCCAATTGGCTCACAATAATATAACAATACCAATTCTTATTTAATTTCCATTTCAATCCAAATTGGTAGCATAATAAGATATCAAGCCGTAATTGATTCTAGCTACTACATTCTCCAAGTAGGTAACATGCGACAATTCAATTTATCGATCAAATTGGATTTCAATTTCAAATGGCTAAATATGACATTTCCGGATTTTTAGCTTCCAATTCCATAACACTTAACAAACTTCATAACACATATCACATGACCACTTATAACTTATCATAACATGAAATCTTCAATTACAAAAGTAAAACGAAGATTATACCTCAATTAGCCCAAATATGCTCCAAGAGTACAAGTCGATCCCTAGCACCTTTAGCTCCTCCTTCCGACATTCCAATCCACTCCAAGCCACCTTAGAAGCTTATGAAAAACTCATCTTCAAGTTTCAACTTCAAAGTTGAATAACCCTTTAGGTTTTCGCCTTGCGACTAATATGAAAACACCATTTTTCCGGGATATTTCTATTGAGAAACACTTATAATACCCTTAGGTACCTTGGTTTAAGGTGGGGGAATTATTGGACAAAAATTGGAAATTTTTCCTTCTTGAAAACCCCCTAAACCGTGAGCCCTCTCTCTAGTGCAAGAACAAGTTTCAAAAAATTTCTAAGTGTAGTGAATGACAAAGTCTTGCACTACTAGGGAGCTTATATAAAAATATGGAGGGTCAAGATTAGAACAAATGGGTGGTTTGGATTCATTTTAATTAAATAACAAGCTAAGTGGGGTCATTGACTTGGTCAATGTTGTCAAGCTTATTTGTCTTGCAAGACTTCATCATAAATTATGGTCAATTGACCATTCCACCCTTGCACATTTCGTCCATGTCCATAAAGGGGGTGACACGTGTCGCCCTCCCGTTCGTCGCAATATTTCGTTTTCCGACAATTCCATAATTCCGATAAATTTTTACACGTCTCAAATCTTAACGTTTGAGTTCTTACGTACGTTCTTAGAAACGTATCCTGGAACTTCCGGGGTGTAACAATACTATCTTTTGTCCTCTTAGTCTCAAACCGAAACCCTAAGGAAATCTTCATAGTTGGTTGAAGTTTTTAAGTAGAAGTTGGTTAGAACTTCTAAGGGTTGTTTGGAGCGGATTGGAGCGCACGGAGTTGGAGCTAAACCTTGCTCAGGATCGACTTTTATCTCGGATAATTTTGGGCTTATCGAGGTAAATAATCTTGTCCCCTTATTGTAATTGGAAATTACATGTTATAGGATTATATAGTTGAAGTATACTATATATAGAACTGAACATAGCTTTGCGGCAATGTCTTTTGACTTAAGCCTGAATATAAAGAAGAGAACTGAACTGAACTGTTTGGAGTGGTATTACTTCATAGTAGAATTGTATACGTCCGGTTAGACGTATAAACCCCCCCCTGGTTGGCTTGGTAGCCGGCCTCGATAGAGGAGGAGATTTACGCTGTTGCGGGGAAGTCTTTGCCGAATTTTCGTAGAATATGGAACCGTGCGGTTAGAAGTTAATAGACATTTGTGGCCTTATAGGTGGAAATCGCGAGTAGCGTATTCTACTTGAAGAGTGGAGCAGCTAGCGATTCTGATCTTGTGGGCGTTTTGCTTATTGTCGATAATCGTCGCGAGGTATGTGAACCTCTTCCTATCCTTCTAGCATGATGCTTTGTAAACTATGTAGTACGGTAGACGTGCATGTGTTAAATGAGTTGGTTGGTTTAAAACATAGGGTGTTATAATAGCTTTATGGGAAGTTAGTTATAACGACTACATGTAGGTAAAAGATTGGTTTATTGATTGTAGAAGTTAAGAGACTTGATCTTGAAAGATAAGAGACTTAACTTGTTTTACTTGGTTATTAACATTTTGTTAAATGTGTTGTGAAACCTCATTCGCGAGTAATGAGTACTTGGTTTTAAAAGAATAATGTTTCTTGATTTGGAAATGAGAATAAGTGTCGAGCAAACCACAAAGAAGCTAATAAAGGAAGGTGTATTGACAATTAACTAATTGTTATTAAAACCAAGAGAAACCTCCATCTGCATAGAAGCTAAGATAAGACAAAATTGTATTACATTTCCTAGATCATGGTCTTTGTAACAAGATTGTTGTAAACAAGAATAAACGGCTCACGTCTGAGACATATGTTACTCAATTGTTTTAAAAGAGATTAAGACTATAAGTTATGAAACCCTTCTAAAATGAGAAACTTGAGCATTTGAATTTAGGCAAACTTGAACGTTTGGAAAATAATGTTGTTACTTGATTTTACACAGGGAAATATTTTGGTTTACTTAAAAAGATAGTCACTCATACTACGGGTATTATGTGACTTTTGTGAAAAAGCAGGTCCTTTAAAAGAGTTAATGTCGTAATCGTAGGTTAAAACCCAGACTTTGATACGAAATGGAAGTACCTTGAGTTGTGTATAACTTGCCTATGCTTGTTGTGTGTAACTTGCTTATGCTTGTTGTGATAGCCTTTGTTGTGCAAGTGTTGATATCAGGTGACTTCTTGGGAAGGAGTGGATCTTTTTATAAAAGTCTAGAAGTATGGTAATTTGCTTGAGCTTGTTTGTGATAGCCTGGTTGTGTGGTATATTGTTGTTGATGTCACATGGACATGTCTACACCGATGCAGAATTCCGGGGGCATGTGGCCATGCGGCAGGGTTGATTACCTGATATATTGTTATTGTGGTTACATGGACATGTCTACCGGCTGCATTCGGGCGTGTGGCGTGCGGCGGGGTTAATCACCCGATATTATTGTTGATAATGTCACTTGGGCGATGTCTACGATCTGCAGTCCGGGGCATGTGGCCATGGGGCATTGTTATTATTGTTGCATCATGGGCATGTCTACACCGATCTGCATTCGGGGCATGCGGACATGATGCGAACACGATTGATGTTGTGGGCGTGAGACCCATAGTTATATTTGAGTGATGACTTGAGGGCGTGAGTCCCTGACTTGACATGACTGCTTTTATGTTGTGAACTGTAGTTTTGTTATCATACATGGCTCCTGTTTTTATATAGATTATGATTTCATTTCTGATATTTTCTGATTTCACATACTTGGTACTGTTGTCTTGACCTCGCCCTTGGGCTGCGTTCATCGCGGTAGGAGTACATCGGTAGTGGATCCCTCATAGGATCACGATTCAGCGTATTGGGAAGCTCCGTTCTCGGAGGCTTATCTTTTGGTATGTTACCACGAGTTGTAGGTTCTTGTACATTCAGGTATGACGGCCCCGTCGTCATGTTGTATAAAAACTCTTAGAGTGCAGTAATCTTTGTTGTGGGCGGGGTTTGTAAAAGGATTAAACCGCTCGTTTTGAAATAGTTTTTTAAATATATATTTTATTGGAAGGTAACCTTTTGGTTGGCCGCTTTTATGATCATATATCTTGTTTCTTGTTTAAGTTTTATATTCCGCTGGTTTTCTCTGATGTTGTATCACTAGGGTGTCCGGGGTAAGGCACCAGTCACGGGCCCGGGATCGGGTCGTGACACTTGCCACCCTTGATGCGGGTCTATACGGCCTATGCGGTCTGCGTGACTATGCGGAGCAGCGGTATGCTCCAGGATTCATCATTCCGGGTGTATTAGCCGACGGGGATGCCTATGCGGTGCATGTGACTACGCGGTCTATTGAGACTATGCGGATGCGGGAGTCGGTAGTGCAGGGTTAGCTACCCCGTCGAGAATACCTCATGCGGGTCTATGTGTGACTATGCGGACTGCGGGAGTCGAGGTTAGGCATGCATAATGATACTATGGGCGATTGGCCTTGCTCGATCATTCGCGACCTAGGAAAGACACATTCTGATTTACCTATTATTGTTCTTGTTTGTGATATGGCACTTTTGCACATTGAACTAATTGTTTGTTTTACATGGTTTTAAATACTTTGATTTCATTTAAAGTACTTTCTGATTTCACATACTTGGTACATGTTGTCTCGACCTCCTTGGGCTGCGTTCATCCGCAGTAGAGTACTCTACCGTTGATCCCGTTCTTAGGATCACCGTTTGGCGTTGGAAAAGCTCCGTTTCTCCGAGGCTTAGCATTTTGGTATGGTCCCCTGTCGTTGTAGGTATTTGCATTCAGGTATGGCGGGGCCACTGTCGCCATTGTTGTTTTAAACTCTTAGAGTGCAGTAGTCCTGTTGTAAAGTTGGGATGTAACTGTTCATTTTGGGTATTTATATATATATGCCGAAAGGCAACTTTTCTTCGGATAACTATGTCTCAATTTATATTGTTTCATATCTTGGTTTTTTATATTCCGTTGATTACTCTGATGTAGGACTACTTGGGTGCCCGGGTAAGGCACCAGTCACGGGCCCCGGAACGGGTCGTGACAAAAGTGGTATCAGAGCAGTTAATCCTCGGAAAGTGTCTCTGAGCCGTATCTAGTAAGTCTTGATTATCGGTGTGTTGTGCACCACACGATGTCGAGGCTATAGGATATTTAGGATTGGTTTCCATTCTTCTCACTCGAGATCGTGCTTTAGAGTCGTGTTATAAGTTGGACCCTCTAACGTATTCCTTTCCTTTACGATTATGCCTCGCGCCAGCAACTCGGGCCCGAGAAGGCAAGCGGCGAAGGAGGCTGCGAGTAAATCTGAGAGAGTTAGAAGGGCACAGGCACAATCATCACCTGGGGGATGCTTCATGCGGGGAGTTCTGAGACGTCGCCCGCAGCAGCAGAGTTTGGCACAGCGGCGGCAGTTCTTACTGCGGCCATGACATCTGGACCTTCAGTTCCACGACTAGGAGCAGAAAATATGGATTGGAAGGAGCGGCCTGTTACTAGCAAGGATTTGGCAACCAGAGTATTTTATGTACCGATATATCAAGGATATTGATGATTATCTAAGAAGGGTTGTGAAGAAGTAGCTCTTCATCGAGAATGAGTGGGCTTGCGTTCAGCTTATGTGCGGCAGTGAGAGATGTAGAGACCGGCCAGTTAACAAGAACAATGAAGAGGCCCGATTGGCGGGATCATTTGGTAACTCTCGGCGAACCGCCTCAGCCAATTAGACATGCGCCTCCGCCCGGCAGTGTCCCTCGCGAGGTTGATTTTCCTCGGTGTTCACAGTGTGGCAAACGTCATCCCGGGGAATGTCGTCTTTTTGATAGTTCTTGTTTTACATGCGACCGTCAGGGCCATATGGCGAGGGAATGTTCTATGAGGAAGGATGCAAGTAGGAGGACTCACCTACGGTCGATTCGCGGATTCATGGTGCGGAGAGGAAGGGTGTTAGCTGAGAGGCCACCCGCTCGGTGTGGCCGTTGTGGTCGATGTCATTTTGGGGAGTGTCGTGCTTCTTCGACAGCTTGTTATGCTTGTGGCCAGCAGGGCCATTTTGCGAGGAATTGTCCAACCAAGGGTGGTGCGGATGTGGATGTTATACCCCGTATTTCCAGAGTATGTACGTGAGGGCGTACGTATAAGAATTTGAGCCTTAAGATTAGGCAAGGTTCGAAATTGGGCACAAGTGCCGAAAAGAGTCGTTTTCCGACGAAACGTTTCCACAGCTTACGTAGGGAAAATTCCGGCTATGTCATTAATAATTTTTGCGGATTTTTCCGAGAGACGAAACATTTTGGACCAACGGGAGGGTGACAAGTGTCACCCTCACATTGGAAGCAAGTGGACGGCAAAGCTTGACCATTGGCACGTTTTTGGTGTTGAAATTTTGGTCAAGGGTTAGGTAGGATATTTTGTGTAGATGGATAAGGTAGCACATGGCTAAATCTTGGCCTTACAATTGCTATGCACTTGTCTTCATCTTGGCCATTGGTTGGCCTTCACTTGACCTATAAATACCCCTCTAAGTTGAAGACTTTCTTCATCCTCACTTGAGCAATCTATCTAAGTCTCAAAATACTCCCTCCCTCTTGTTCTTTCGTCCACCACACCCCCCTCCCCCTTTGAGAAGGCCCTTTGGCGAGCTTCCCTCCTTGTAGTGGTTAGCCGTGGGGTACCCCCCCCTAGCCTAGTTGTTTTCGTATAATACCCCTTGTTGTGGTATAGAAATACTCTCCTAGTATTGTTATAATGTCCAAATACCTTGGCCCAAATACCTTGTAGTTTTCCCAAGGTTACACTTATACAAAAGCCCAGAAAAAATACTATTATACTTCCTTTAGCCACTAAACGAAACCCTAAGGAAATCTTCATTGATAGTTGAAGTAATTGAGTAGAAGTTGGTTAGAACTTCTAAGGGTTGTTTGGAGCGGGTTGGAGCGCACGGAGTAGGAGCTAAACCTTGCTCAGGATCGACATATAAACTCGGATAATTTTGGGCTTATCGAGGTAAACACTCTTGACCTTCTATTGTAATTGGAAATTACATGTTGTAGGAATATATAGTTGAAGTATACTATATATAGATCTGAACATTATAATTGTGCGGCAATGTCTTTTGACTTAAGCCTGAATAATACTTACGGCAATGTCTTGCGACTTAAGCTGAATTTAAAGAAGAGAATCTGTAATTACAGGTGTATTCAGATGAGACTTGTGTAGCATTGTTGTGAGCAGACTTGTGCTGCCGAATTTTCTGTAGAATATTCTACATTGAGATCTAAGATGTTAATAGGCGCCTTGTGGCCTCTATAGGTTGAAATACTGCGTGTGGCGTGGTCTACTTGGCTTAAGGTGTAGCCGACGGTTTGAGGTACTTGGAGCGTTTTGCTATTAGTCGATAATCGTCGCGAGGTATGTGAACCTCTTCCTATCTTTTCTAGCATGATATGTGTGTAACTATGTAGTACGGTAGACGTACATGTGCTAAATGTATTTGATTGGTTTAAAACATAAAGTGTTATAACAGCTTTATGGGAAGTTGGTTATAACAGCTTTATGTAGGTAAGGAAATGCTTTGTGGTTTTAAAAAGGTAACTGATTTGACTTATAACTGACTTGTTGTGTAATAGTAAAGAATCTTGAAGTATTTCAAAAGAATGCTGAATCATCTTTATGTAAGAGTAATACTTGGTTTTGAAAACATAAGAGTTATACTAGCTTTATGGGAAGTTAGGTATAACGTCTTAAGAAGAATGGTTTCTTGATTTTTAGAAGTTAAGAGACTTAATCTTAAAAGATAAGAGACTTGACTTGATATGGATGTTAGTGTGAAACCTCATTCGTGAGTAATGAGTACCTGGTTGTAAAAGGAATAATGTTTTACTGATTCGGAAATCAGAATAAGTATCGAACAAACCACTGCAGCGCTAATAAAGGAAAATGTAATGACTAATGAAGTATTATTAAAACCAGTAGAAACCTCCATCTGCATAGAAGCTAAGATGAGACAAAATGAGATTACATTTTCTAGATCATGGCTGCTTAATAAGATTGATTATGAACAAGAATAACCTACTCGCTTAGGGCATATGTTACTCAATTGTTTTAAAAAGAGATTAAGACATTGAACTATGAAACTTTTCTAAAAAGAGTAGCGTAATTGAAATTAGGCAAACTGGAACTTTAGGGTAAAGAAAGGCATTGTGTTGTCTTAAAATGATTTAAAACATAAAGTGTTATAACAGCCTTATGGGAAGTTGGTTATAACGACTTTATGAAAACAAAAGAAGGGTTTTTATCACTGGTTTTAATGTGGAAACTTGACTTTAAAAAGAGAAGTGTTTTGGTCTAAAAAGAAGGCATGGTATTGCCTTAATTTGGTTTTAAAAAGGATAGTATGGAAGTTGTTTTGGTTTACTTAAAAGATATAAGTCACTCTATTTTATGCTACGGGTATCGGGTGACTTTTATAAAAGGGAATGGATCTTTAAAAGGAACTTAACGTATGTAGTACTTTAGGATTAAAACCCGGACTTTGACATAAAATGAAAGTACCTTGAGTTGTGGATAACTTGCCTATGCTTGTTGTTGTGTAACTTGCCTATGCTTGTTGTTGTGTAACTTGCCTATGCTTGTTATGATAGCCTTTGTTATGCAAGAATTGTGTTCTATATTACCGCGTCTCTCAATGGAGGGCCGGTTGACTTGTTGAGGACTTACTTGGGCGTCTGGCGGTGGAAAATTTCACGGTATGTTCACGATGATAGTGTTATTCCATGGACTAGCTCTCCATGAGGTTTCTTCGTTCGCCTTGGTACACGGTGGTGGCTTTCGTACTTGCCCGCCTCGTGGCTGATTCGGCCTTGGTACAGTAGTTAGCCCTCGCACTTGCCCCGTTCAGTGTAGTGGCGAAGTCTCGTGATACGGCCTTGGTACCTGGTGGTCAGCCCTTGTACTTGCCCCGGTCAGCTACGTGACCGGCCTTGGTATCTGGTAGTCGGCTCTCGCACTTGCCCCGTGTCAGCTTCGTGGTTTGGTTGTATTGTATTGTTATTACGGCTTTGGCATCAGGTAGGACTTGGTGTTCAGGTGTACTTCTTGATGTTATCATATCATAGATGCCGGATGAAGAAAGGTATTCGCGGGCATGACGATGTTGTGGGCGTGAGACCCATAATTATATTTGAGTAAATGACCGGAGGGTGTGAGACCACGACTTGATATATACATTATATGTGTGTCGTAGTTTGGTTATCATACATGTCTCTGCTTTATATAGACTATTATGATTTCATTTACGTATTCTGATTTCACATACTTGGTACTGTTATCTTGACCTCGCCCGGTGCGTTAAATCTGCGCGGTAGAAATCGTCATTGTCGATCCCACTTTTAGGATCACCTTTCAGTATTGGGAAGCTCCGTTCCTTCGAGGCTTATCTTTGGTATGTTACCACGATGTCTGTAGGTTCTTGTACATTGTGGGTATGGCGGGGCCCTGTCGTCATAGTTGTTGTAAAAATCTTAGAAGTGCATGCCTTTGTTGTGGCGGGGTTGTAAGGATTATGGCTATTCGACGTTTATATATATATGTTGAAAGGCAAGCTGCTTTGGTTGGCATGTTTATTTATAATATCTCATTTCATGTTCATGTTTTATTTCCGTGATTTTCTCGATGTTGTATCACTAGGGTGCGAGGTAAGGCACGATCACGGGCAGTTGGGCGTGACAAAGTGGTATCGAGCGATTAGTCCTCGGAAAGTGTCTGACGGCGTCTAGTAAGTCTTGATTATCGGTGTGTTGTGCACCACATCTATAATCGAGGCTGCGAGACATTTAGGGTTGGTTTCCATTCTTCTCATTACGAGATCGTGCCTTAGAGTCGTGTAATAAGATTGGACCCTCGACATACTGCCGTTTTTACGATTATGCCTCGCGTAAGGCAAACCGGGCGAGAAGGGCAAGACAACGAAGGAGTCTGCGAGTAGAGCGTGGCGAGAGACCACAATACACGAGCCTCGATCCGCGATGCGGGCGAGAGAGATGAGTTACAAGAGTGGGCGATTAATGGCGTGGTTGTGACCGAACTTGAGGATAGGTGGGCGCAGCGATTCGATGCACCGATGGTTCACCAGATCGAGATAGTTCGAGGCTACGGGATTTTACGAGTTGTAGGCGCGAGTTTTATGGGTCGAGGCACGAGGATGATCGCGAGGAGTTCATCAAGCGATTCTGACGGATCGTGAGTGGTCAAGGCATCGGAGACCGAGTCGGTGGTCCTAGGTTCGCATCGGCTGCGTGATACCGCAGTCGACTGGTTTGATTCGTGGGAGCTGTCCCGGGGAGAGCATGCACTTCCAGCTTTATGGGACGAGTTCTCAGAGGCCTTTCTTGCACATTTCTTGCCTCGCGGATGAGAGGGCTCGGGCAGATTTTTGGTGTTGCGGCAGAACGGGCGTACGGTTCGGGAGTACAATGTGGAGTTTGACTCATTGGCCCGGTACGTCCCCGCGTTGGTAGCTAGTATGGAGGATCGAGTGCACCGATATGTTACAGGGCTCTATGATCACCTAGCCGAGAGTTGTTCGGGTGTAGCTCTTCAGCCGGGCATGGACATTGCCCGCATGCAGGCGTATGCACTTGGATGTGAGGAGAGTATAAATTGACGGAATGACCAGTCGTGAGAAGAGGTCGAACAGCGAGGTCCTTTGGTGACTTTCGAGGCGGACCGCCTCAGAAGTGAGCGATTATGCGCCTCGCGATCTGAGTGGTCCTCCACAGCCGGGACCTTTGGGATATTCGGGAGCGGTCGTGGCTCCTGTGTTTTAGATTTTGAGGAGTAAGTGCTCGCGGATGAGGTTGCCCTTGTCTCGGTGTGGCGTTGTGGAAAACTTCATAGGGAGAGTGTCGTCGACTTGGGAGGTTGTTATTCTTGCGCCAACGGGGCCATCTGGCGAGACCGTCCAGACCGAGGGTAGCTGGTAGGATAGCACGCACTACTAGAAGCGATTCGGGTTCTACACCTTCCATGCCAGCAGATGTTCGTGCAGCGTGAGCCGGTAGAGGTCGCGGTGGGAGTTCCCGATTTTAAGCGGTCCTTTGAACCGCCTATTTTCAGTATATCCTTAACCTCTAGAGTTTTGTATGTATTGATGTTATGATGATGTGTTTAGTGTTATGTTCGGATAGCCTTGTGCAAAATGTGATTTAGAAACACAGTTGGTAAAAGGGTAAGCACAGGGGTGAAAGTGATGAACCTTAGAATATTCTGATTGAGACCTTGGATGTAAGGCCATCTTGAGTACAAGATTTTCGGGGATCTTTGTCGAATGTGTAAGTATGCGTGGTGTAATTGTGGAAAATTTTCCTTGGGTGGTGTAAATGGAAGTGGTAGCTTTCATGACTGTATAGGTAAGATTGTTCGGATCGAAACGAGAGAGTCGGCGTGTGAGGCTCGGGTTGAGGGCGTGTTGCGTGTCAACCGTGGCCGGAATGAGGTGGGGTCGGTCGAGGTGGTCTGCCCGGTGGTAGGGTCACGAGGTGCTAGGCCCAAGTTTAGATGGTATCGTATGAGTTCGTGGTTATGTTCGACCGAGCGGATCGTGAAGGCGGGAATGGCCTTAGAGAGAGTGAAGCTAGTAAGATGACCAAGTTTGGAGTGGTGACTCCAAAGTTTTGGGAAGCTATGCGATGGTGAAGTGTGGTATGTATACTAGAAGAGTTCGGTGTTCGAAGGGCACGATGAGTAAGGAAGGAAGAGAACGTGTGTTATTTCGTGGCCAGGTGTGGCGTTGGCAATTTGTTAGAAGAACTTCATCGTTATCCGTCTTGAGAAGGAACATTCGGGACGAATGTTTCTAAGGAGGGGAGAATGTTATACCGTATTTCGGAGTATGCGTGAGGCGTGCGTATAAGAATTTGAGCCTTAAGATTAGGCAAGGTTCAAATTGGGCACAAGTGCGAAAGAGTCGTTTTCGACGAAACGTTTCCACGACTTACGTAGGAAAATTCAGGCTATGTCTTTAATAATTTTTGCGGATTTGTCCGAGAGACGAAACATTTTTGACCATCGGGAGGGTGACAAGTGTCACCGTCACATTGGAAGCAAGTGGACGGCAAAGCTTGACCGTTAGCACGTTTTGGTGTTGAAATTTTGGTCAAGGGTTAGGTAGGATATTTTGTGTAGATGGATAAGGTAGCACATGGCTAAATCTTGGCCTTACACTTGCTATGCACTTGTCTTCATCTTGGCCATTGGGTGGCCTTCACTTGACCTATCAATACCCCTCTAAGTTGAAGAGTGTCTTCATCCTCCCTTGAGCAATCTATCTAAGTCTCAAAATACTCCCTCCTCTTGTTCTTTCTTCCACCACACCCCTCTCCCTTTGAGAAGGCCCTTTGGCAGAGCTTCCCCCTCAGTAGTGGTTAGCCGTAGGGTACCCACTGCCTAGTTGTTTTTCGTATAATACCCCTTGTTGTGGTATAGAAATACTCTCCTAGTATTGTTATAATGTCCAAATACCTTGGCCCAAATACCTTGTAGTTTTCCCAAGGTTACACTTATACAAAAGCCCAGAAAAAATACTATTATACTTCCTTTAGCCACTAAACGAAACCCTAAGGAAATCTTCATTGATAGTTGAAGTAATTGAGTAGAAGTTGGTTAGAACTTCTAAGGGTTGTTTGGAGCGGGTTGGAGCCCACGGAGTAGGAGCTAAACCTTGCTCAGGATCGACATATAAACTCGGATAATTTTGGGCTTATCGAGGTAAACACTCTTGACCTTCTATTGTAATTGGAAATTACATGTTGTAGGAATATATAGTTGAAGTATACTATATATAGATCTGAACATTATAATTGTGCGGCAATGTCTTTTGACTTAAGCCTGAATAATACTTACGGCAATGTCTTGCGACTTAAGCCTGAATTTAAAGAAGAGAACGATCAGTAATTACATAGGGGTATTCTGATGAACTTGTGTAGCATTGTTGTGAGCAGAATTGTACACGTCGGTTAGGCGTGCAAACCCCACCCGGTTGGCTTGGTAGCGGCCTCGATAGAGGAGGAGATTTCTGTTGTTGCGGGGAGGTCTTCCGAATTTTACGTAGAATATTCTACATTGAGATCTAAGATGTTAATAGGCGCGCTTGTGGCCTCTATGTTGAAATCTGCGTGTGGCGTGGTCTACTTGGCTTAAGGTGTGGCCAGCGGTTTGAGGTACTTGGGCGTTTTGCTATTAGTCGATAATCGTGCAAGGTATGTGAACCTCTTCCTATCTTTTCTAGCATGATATGTGTGTAACTATGTAGTGCGGTAGACGTCATGTGCTAAATGTATTTGATTGGTTTAAAACATAAAGTGTTATAACGACTTTATGGGAAGTTAGTTATAACCGCTTTATGTAGGTAAGGAAATGCTTTGTGGTTTTAAAAGGTAAGCGATTTGACTTATAACTGACTTGTTGTGTAATAGTAAAGGATCTTGAAGTATTTCAAAGAATCTGAATCATCTTTATGAAGAGTAATACTTGGTTTTGAAAACATAAGAGTTATACTAGCTTTATGGGAAGTTAGGTATAACGTCTTAAGAAGAATGGTTTTCTTGATTTTTAGAAGTTAAGAGACTTAATCTTAAAAGATAAGAGACTTGACTTGATATGGATGTTAGTGTGAAACCTCATTCGTGAGTAATGAGTACAGTTGTAAAAGGAATAATGTTTCTTGATTCGAAATCGAGAATAAGTATCGAACAAACCAACTGCGGCGCTAATAAAGGAAAATGTAATGACTAATGAAGTATTATTAAAACGGTAGAAACCTCCATCTTCATAGAAGCTAAGATGAGACAAAATGAGATTACATTTTCTAGATCATGGTGCTTAATAAGATTGATTATGAACAAGAATAACTGCTACGCTTAGGGCATATGTTACTCAATTGTTTTAAAAAAGAGATTAAGACATTGAACTATGAAACTTTTCTAAAAAGAGACTGGCGTAATTGAAATTAGGCAAACTGGAACTTTAGGGTAAAGAAAGGCATTGTGTTGTCTTAAAATGATTTAAAACATAAAGTGTTATAACAGCCTTATGGGAAGTTGGTTATAACGACTTTATGAAAACAAAGAAGGGTTTTTATCCTTTGGTTTTAATGTGGAAACTTGACTTTAAAAAGAAGTGTTTTGGTCTAAAAAGAAGGCATGGTATTGCCTTAATTTGGTTTTAAAAAGGATAGTATGGAAGTTGTTTTGGTTTACTTAAAAGATATAAGTCACTCTATTTTATGCTACGGGTATCGGGTGACTTTTATAAAAGGGAATGGATCTTTAAAAGGAACTTAACGTACGTAGTACTTTAGGATTAAAACCCGGACTTTGACATAAAATGAAAGTACCTTGAGTTGTGGATAACTTGCCTATGCTTGTTGTTGTGTAACTTGCCTATGCTTGTTGTTGTGTAACTTGCCTATGCTTGTTATGATAGCCTTTGTTATGCAAGAATTGTGTTCTATATTACCGCGTCTCTCAATGGAGGGCCGGTTGACTTATTGAGGACTTACTTGGGCGTCTGGCGGTGTGGAAAATTTCACGGGTATGTTCCTGATGATAGTATTATTCCATGGACTAGCTCTCCATGAGGTTTCTTACTGTTCGGCCTTGGTACCTGGTTGTCTGCTTTCGTACTTGCCCCGTCTCGTGGTGATTCGGCCTTGGTACACAGTAGTTAGCCCTCGCGCTTGCCTGCTCGGTGTAGTGGCGAAGTCTCGTGATCTGACGCCTTGGTACACAGTGGTCGACCCTCGTACTTGCCCGATCACGTGGCCGGCCTTGGTATCTGGTAGTCGGCTCTCGCTTGCCCGTGTCGGCCGTGGTTTGGTTGTATTGTATTGTTATTACGGCTTTGGCATCGGTAGGACTTGGTGTTGGTGTACTTCTTGATGTTATCATATCATGAATTGCCGATGAGGAAGGTATTCGCGGGCATGGTGATGTTGTGGGCGTGAGACCCATAATTATATTTGAGTAAATGACCGGAGGCGTGAGACCACGACTTGATATATACATTATATGTGTGTCTTGTAGTTTGGTTATCATACATGTCTCGCTTTATATAGACTATTATGATTTCATTTACAATATTCTGATTTCACATACTTGGTACTGTTATCTTGACCTCGCTTGAAGTGCGTTAAATCCGCGGTAAGTACATCGATTGTCGATCCCGCTTTTAGGATCACCTTTCAGCGTATTAGGAAGCTCCGTTCCTTGGAGGCTTATCTTTGGTATGTTACCACGATGTGCATGAGTTCTTGTACATTCGAGGTATGGCGAAGTCTGTCCGTCATAGTTGTTGTAAAAATCTTAAGTGCAGAGCCTTTGTTGTGGCGAGGATTGTAAGGATTATAGCATTCGAGACGTTTATATATATATGTTGAAAGGCAACTGTTTTGGTTGTCTGTTTATTTATAATATCTCATTTCATGTTCATGTTTTATTTCCGTGATTTTCTCCGATGTTGTATCACTAGGGTGCGAGGTAAGACACGATCACGGGCGGATTCGGCCGTGGCGGTGGAGACTCGACGCCGGGATCGATGGCTAGTTCATCACCTTCCCGGTATCGCCCGTGGCGGGATTGATTAAACGACACAGAGGAAGTGCGGCGTAGATACGGTATATCCTTAACCTTCTAGAGATTTGTATGTATAGTAAGATGCGAATATCTTAAGTATTATTTTCGGATAGCATTGTGTTAACTGTGATTAGAAATCATGATTAGTTGACCGGGAAAGATTGGGGGATAGAGAATGTGGGAGCCTTAGAATATATACGTAGAGACCTTAAGAGGCGAGGCCATCTTTGGTAAAAGAATTATTTCATGTTTGACCCTTATCGAAGTGCATAGTTTACGTGAGATATATTTGTGGGATAAGTCCCTGAGTAGTAGGAAATAAAAGAGGGTAGTTGAGCTAAGAAGACCGCTAGGTTTTCGTAACGTGATTAGTGAGATTGTTCCGGATCGGGGAGCTAGTGTTTTGCGCGTTGCCGGGTCGGGTTGAGGCCATGTTGCGGGTCGACCGCGGACCGTATGGTGGTGGGGTCGGTTGTGGTGGTCGCTTTGTGTTAAGTCACGAGGGTGTTAGGCCCAGGTTTAGTTAACCATCGTACGAGTTCGTGGATGCGTTCGACCTGTAGTCGGGCCGATGAGGTCAGCCCGTCTTATCTTTTAATCAAACCGTGTTCTCGGTAGTATGTTGCGAGATGATTATTTCAGGAAGGTTGTAAGGCTGCACGAGGTGCCTACCTTCACCTTATGGCGATGTGGAGCCCCGTTACTGTTTCTTTTCTGGAGGTTTTACCAGGCAAGGTTAGGAACTCAGGTGAGTCTCAGTGTCTCATTCACCCTCGGGCCAGTTTTTGGATTTCAGGGGTAGCTGTAAGGACTATTCGCCTCTTGTTGAGTATGTATTATATAGCTACCGTTTCAGTATTCGGGTGTCGCCGTATGGAGCCTTTTTAAAAAAAAGCGATAGTGTAAGATTGCCGGTCGATTGATTCGATGTAAGCAAGGTTCAGATGGTTGGTTCGTACTTGTTCAGCAGGGCGTGGATAGGGTGAAGCTTATCCAGAAGAGGTCATTGGCAGCTCAGTCGGAAGCGATGCGAAACATGGTAAGTTATGAGAAAGAGTTCGAGTGTACGAGAAGGGTACGACGAGTAAGGGAAGAGGCGAGCATGTGTAAGGACATAGATATGATCATTTCGTTTATAAAGAGTAGGCGATGGGAGTATATTTTAGACCCCTGGAGGGGAGCTTTTGTGATGATAGAGGTGATTCCTCGTGGAATTGGATGTAAGTATTTGCGCAGGTGTTTCTGTGGCCAGGTGTGGCAGGATTGTTCTCGTAAGTATAGTAGTGAAGACTATACTGGCGCATGTTGTTTGAGACTTAGAAGGAACATTCGGGACGAATGTTTCTAAGGAGGGGAGAATGTTATACCCCGTATTTCCAGAGTATGTACGTGGGGACGTACGTAGAAAAGTTTGAACTTTAAAGTTGGCTTGGACGTTTTATTTTTGTGCAAAAGTACCGAAAAGAATCGTTTTCCGACGAAACGTTTTACACACTCGCGTAGGGTAAATTACGGCTATGTCATTTCTAATTTTTGCGGATTTTTCCGAGAGACGTAACATTTTGGACCAACAAGAGGGCGACACTTGTCACCCTCTAATTGGTGAACGTTGGGCGGTAAAGGGTGGACGATTGGGAGCCTTTTTGTCAAGGAGTTGGTAGGATATTTTTGTGTAGTAGATAGAATGGACACTTGCCTAAATCCTCACCCTACACTTGCCTTGCACTTGGCATCATCTTGGCCATTGGTTGGCCATTGCTTGACCTATAAATACCCCCCTTTAGATGAAGAGTTCTTCATCCACAACTCATTCTCCAAGTCTTGAAATTCCCTCCCCTCTCTTGTAGTATTTTCGTCCAACACCTCCCCCCCCTCTAGCCTTAGTGGCTTGGCCGAGAGCCCCCCCTAAAGCAAGCCCTAGCCGAAACACCACCCCCCATCCCTTAGTAGAAAATACTCTTCAAGTATTGTTGCTATGGCAAAATACTTTAGCCCTTATTCTTTGTAGTATTTCCAATGTCCCCTCTATACTAAAAGCCCAAATACTAGCTATACTTCCTTAGTCACAAACGAAACCCTAAGAGAAACTTCATTGTTGATTGAAGTAGTAAGTAGAAGTGTGTAGCAACTTCTAAGGGTTCTTGGAGCGCATTGGAGCATACGGAGTAGGAGCTAAACCTCGCTTAGGATCGACGTTTATACTTGGATAATATTGGGCTTATCGAGGTAAATAAACCTTATCCTCCTTTTGTAATTACAATTTACATACTGTAGAAGTATAAGAATAAGTATTAAATACTTAGAAGGATATTGCAGAATAGAAATGAACTGTTATCACCGTAGAAGGGTATTAAAGAAAAATAATTGAACTGTACTCATAGAATTTGTATTCTGATGGTGTATAGTTCTAGGGTAGGAAGTGCTGCCCAAATTTCCATAGAATAGAGAACCCTCTGCTTAGAGCTTTATACTGATCTGATCTAGGCGTTGATAGGCGTGTTGGTGATATAGGTCGATACTCTGCGCGACATATTCACTTGGCGGTGGTTTTCGTAGGAAGGTATGTGATTCTTCCTATACTCTTGAGCATGATATTTTAAATATATATATAGTACGGTAGACGTACGTGTGTGAACTGAATAATAATTACGGCAATGTCTTTTGACTTAATCCTGAATAATACTTACGGCAATGTCTTTTGACTTAAGCCTGAATAATAAGAATCTTGAAAGTATTTCAAAAGAATTAAGAAACCTTTTGAAAGAAGAGTAATACTTGGTTTGAAAACATAAGAGTTATACTAGCTTTATGGGAAGTTAGGTATAACGTCTTAAAAAGATAAAGAAAATGGTTTCTTGATTTTTAAAAGTTAAGAGACTTAATCTTAAAGGATAAGAGACTTGACTTAAATGAAATTATATGAAATTTGTGTGAAACCTCATTCGTGAGTAATGAGTACTTGGTTTTAAAAGGAATAATGTTTTAAGCGATTTGGAAATCGAATGAGTATCGACAAACCAACTGCGGCGTTAATAAAGGAAAATGTATTGAATAATGTATTATTATTAAAAACAGTAGAAACCTCCATCTGCAGATAAGCTAAGATGAGACAAAATGACATTTCATTTCTAGATCATGTCGCTTAAATAAGATTGATTATGAACAAGAATAACCTACTCACATATAAGGCATATGTTTCTCAAATCTTTTTAAAGGAGAATTATATCATTGAGTGATTAAGACTATGAACTACGGAACCTTTCGAAAATGAGAAACTTGAGCATCTAAAATTAGGCAAACTTGAACGTTTAGAAAAGAATGTTGTTACTTGATTTATAAAAAGTGTTCTGGTTTACTTAAAAATGTTAGTCACTCTATTACTACGGGTATCGGGTGACCTTTATAAAAGAAATGGACCTCTTAAAGAATTAATGTATGTAGTACTTTGGAGATAGAACTTGGTTTTGTTAACGTAAACATTAAAGTACCTTGTGTGGTTAGCTTGTCTATGTTTTGCTGGTATTGGCCTTGTGATACCCTTTCTTTGGTTTGATAAGTACCCATGTTATGATACTACGTGTGTTAGTGTCTTGTGATGTTATTCTTGTTGTGCTTACGTTGTTAGGCGTTAAGCGGTTATCTTGTTATTATATCACATACCCTTGACTTATTATACGGAGGGCTTGCCACGCGATGCGGTCTATACGGCTATGCGGTCTGCGTGACTATGCAGAGCAGCGGTATGCTCCAGGATTGATCATTCCGGGTGTATTAGCCCGATGCGGGGGATGCCCTATGCGGTCTATGTGACTATGCGGTCTATTGAGACTATGCGGTGCGGAGTCGGGCAGTGCAGGGGTTAGCTACCCCGTCGAGGAATACCTCATGCGGGTCTATGTGTGACTATGCGGTGCGGGAGTCGAGGTTAGGCATGCATAATGATACTATGGGCGATTGGCCTTGCCCGATCATTCGCACCTAGGAAAGATGCATTCTGATTTACCTATTATTGTTCTTGTTTGTGATATGGCACTTTTTGCACATTGAACTAATTGTTTTTTACATGGTTTTAAATACTTTGATTTCATTTAAAGTACTTTCTGATTTCACATACTTGGTACTGTTGTGCGACCTCCTTCGGGCTGCGTTCATGCCGCAGTAGAGTACTCCTCGTTGATCCCCGTTCTTAGGATCACCGTTTCAGCGTTGGAAAAGCTCCGTTTCTTCGGAGGCTTAGCATTTTGGTATGGTCCCCTGTCGTTGTAGGTATTTGCATTCAGGGGTATGGCGGGGCCCTGTCCCGCCATTGTTGTTTTAAACTCTTAGAGGTCTGTAGTCCTGTTGTAAAGTTGGGATGTAACTGTTCATTTTGGGTATTTATATATATATGCCGAAAGGCAACTTTTCTTCAGATAACTATGTCTCAATTTATACTGTTTCATATCTTGGTTGTTTTATATTCTGCTGATTACTCTGATGTAGGACTACTTGGGTGTCCGCCGATTACTCTGATACTCACTCAACAAGAGGCACATAATCCTCGCTGCTACCCCTGAAATCAAAACACCGGCCCGAGGGTGAATGCAATACTGCGACTCACCTGAGTTCCTAACCTCTCCTGGTAAAACTTCCAGAAAAAGAAATAGCCGTAACACAGGCTCCTTGCACTGTCATAAGGTGAAAGTAGGCACCCCGTGCAGCCTTACAACCTTCCCGATATATAACATCTCGCATAACCCTCTGCCGAGTAAACGGTCCTGACTGAAAGACAAGATGGGCTGACCTCATCGCCCGACAGTCGAACGCACTCACGAACTTCGTCGATGGTTAACTAAACTTGGGCCTAACACCTCGTGACCCTAACCTGGCGGGACCACCATAATTTTTCCTTACTTCAAACCGGGCTGTGGGTTGACCCGCAATCTGGCCTCAACCCGACCCATTTATTGCGCCAAGCTCTTGTTTCCCGATCCGGAACAATCTCACTAATCAAGTCACGAAAACCTAGTGGTCTCCTTAGCTCAACTACCCTCTTTCATTTCATACCACTCAGGGACTTATCACACAAATATATCTCACGTATACTATGCACTCCGATAAGGGTCAAACATAAAAATAAATCTTTTACTCAAGATGGCCTCGCATCTAAGGTCTCCACGTATAAAACTTTAAGGCTCACACTTTCCCTATCCCCAATCTTACCCTTTTAACTAACCATGATTTCTAATCACAATTAACACAATGCTATCTGTACATAACACTTAAGATATACTCATCTTATCACACATACTAATCTCTAGAGGGTTAAGAATATACCTGTATCTACTGCTTCACTCCCCTTTGTCGTTCTAATCAATCACGCCTCTGTTGGCGATAGCTAGGGAAGGTGATGAACTAGCCACCGATCTGAAGGTGAGTCTCTACATCCGCGCCACCTCTGGTCGGACAATTTCTCGCAAAATGGTCCTGCTGGCCGCAAGCATAACAAGCTGTCGAAGAAGTACGACACTCCCCACAATGACACCTACCGCAACGGCCACACCGAGGTGGGGGTGGCCTCCTCTGGCTAACATCCCTTCCTCTCTGAACCACTGAATCCACAACTGATCTGGTAGGCTGAGTCCTCCTGCTTGCATCCCTCCTACTTGAACATTCTCTCATCACATGGCCCTGACGGCCGCAGGTAAAACAAGCACCAACAAAAAGACGACATTCCGGCATGGCGTGCGCGCACATGAACACCGAGGAAAATCAATCCGTGTGGAACCTACGTGTATCTGTGAACCAGAAGCCCTGGAGCTCTGACCAACTCCTGCATACCCCGAACGTCCTGAAGTCTATGGAGGACCACTCTGTACTGGCGGAGGCGCATAACCAGTCTGCTGCTGAGAAGGTCCGCCTCGAAAGTTACCAAAGGACCCTGCTGTTCTGGCCCTCTTCTGCTGATCTTGGGTAACCCGTCGATCCCTACGTTTCTCGGCCTGCTGCGCATAAGCCCGTACGCAGGCCATGCTCATGCCTGACTAAAGAGTTACTCTTGCACAACCCTCTCTTAGATAGTCATCAAGACCCGTGATAAATCGGTAAATAATATACTCTCTAGTTGCCAAATCCCTAGCTAGTAACAGGGTCGTCTCGTTGCAATCCATACTTTCTGCTACTGGTCGTGGAATTGAAGGTTCAATTATCATGGCTGCAGTAGGAACTGCTGCCGCTGTGCTAGACTCTGCTGGGGCTGGCGACATCGCAGAACTCCCCGAATGAAGCACCACCTCAGGTGATGATTGGGCCTGTCCCCTCGTAACCCTCTGTGCTCTACTCGCAGCTCCCTCGACTGCCTTGCCTTTCTGGGCCCGGGTTGCCTTGCGTGGAGGCATAACTGGTAAGGGAAAGAAATACGTTAGAGGGGTCCAACTTATAACACAGCTCTAAGGCACAATCTCAAAGTGAGAAGAATGGAAACCAATCCTAAATATCCAATAGCCTCCTGATTATTGATGTGGTGCACAACACACCGATAATCAGGACTCTACTAGATACGGTCTGTAGACACTTTCCGAGGATTAACTGTTGTGATACCACTTTTGTCACGCGACCGAACCGGGCCGTGGATCGTGCCTTGCGGGAACCCAGTAGACCTACATCGAGTAACCAGGAATATAAAACAAGACATGAAATAATATGAAGCGAAAGCAGTTTATCGAGAAAAGGCATGCATCGGCATATATATATAAAAGCTTGAGCGATTACATCCCTTTTACAAACCACGCCACAACGATTACTACGGACCTAAGAATGTTATAACAACAATGGCGGGACGGGGCCGCCATACCACAGATGTAAGTACCTACAACGGGGACTATACGAATAAGCCTCAGGAGACACGGAGCTTCCCAAAACGCTGAATTTGTGACCCTATGGCGAGGATCAACAATCGTGTACCTCTACTGCGGCATGAACGCGGCCCCGAAAGTCGATCTGACAGTACCAAGTATATGGCGAAAATCAGTAAATGAAATCATAATAGTCTATATAAAGCAGAAGACATATATGATAACCAATTTACGATACACAATATGCGATCATGTCAAGTCGTGACTCACGCCGCCAAAGGTCATCACTCAAATATAACTATGGGTCTCATGCCCACAATATCAATCATGCGGTGGAATTCCTTCCTCACCGCTGGTAGTCCATGATATAAAAGCACGAGGAATACACATGAACACGTGTCCACGTGTCATAATACAACTGTTGTCACGGGGTAAATGCGAAGGCATAGCCGACTACTAAAACCCAGTACCAACAATGCTATAAAAGCGTATCACGAGGTCTTTCTAGACGCGCCACATGATCGAAGCCGCCACTCGCCCTCGGTATCAATGTGCGCGTCAAATCCTGGAACTTCGCGCGACTCGCGTAGGCCACCTAGGCCGCGTGAGGTATTCCCGCATAGAGGTAGCTACTCCTCGGCATCGTCACGGACTCTCGTAGTCGCGTAGGCCACATAGACCGCGTAGGGTATTCCCGCACACTAACACGGAACTCTCGTAGCTACGCATAGGTCCGGACCCGCGTGAGGCATCCACCGCGTGAGCGGCTTAACCCCGGTATATCATGTCAAGAGGTGAGTGGTACAATACTAACATAACGGCTTATCGTTAAACAACATAAGCACAATCAAGGGAAACCCCTTTACACAAACATCACAAGACACTAACACACGTAGCATCCTAACATGTTTACTTTTCAAGCCAACAAGAAAGTATTACAAGGCTATCACAAACCAACATAGTCAAGTTATTCACACAAGGTACTTTCTATTTTATGTCAACAAGTTCGGGTTTTTATCCCCAAAGTACTTCATACATTAACTCTTTAAAAAGATCTGTTTCTTTCACAAGAGTCACACGATACCCGTAGAATCAAAATAGAGTGACTATCTTTTTAAGTAAACCAAAACAATTTCCCTACCTTCTTTTTGAACCAACTTAAGACAAAAACATGTCTTCCTTTTTAAACGAAAACACTTCAAATTTTCAAGTCTTTGTCTTTTATAAATCAAGTCCTTACTTTGAAATTTTAAGAAAATCAAAACTTGTTTATTAATGATTTTATTAAAGCAGCCATGATCTAGGAAATGTAATACAATTTTGTCTTATCTTAGCTTCTATGCAGATGTAGGTTTCTACTGGTTTTAATAATACTTAATTAGTCAATACATTTTCCTTTATTAAGCCTATGATGGTTTGTTCGATACTTATTCTCATTTCCGAAATCAATACAAGTCTTTCATAAACAATTAAGTAAATCGTTCCTTTTATTTCTCTTAAGTCGTTATACCTAACTTCCCATAAAGCTAGTATAACTCTTAAGCTTTTAAAACCAAGTATTACTCTTCTTTCAAAATCGATCCTTAATTCTTTTGAAATACTTCAAGATTCTTATTATTTAAAACTCAAGTCAAAAGACATCGAAGTAAAACCACGTTCAGTTAACACACGTACATCTACCGTACTATATATATTCTTTTAAAATATCATGCTCAAGAGGATAGGAAGAATCACATACCTCCTCGGCGAAATCCACTTGCCAAGTCGAATATGTCGCGCGCAGAGTATCAACCTATAATAGTCAAATATGTCTATGAACGTCTAGACTATTCTGTAGAATATTCTAAGCAGAAGGTTCTTATTTCTACGGAAATTTGGGCAGCACTTCCCTACCCGACAAACTACACAAGTCTACTGTAAATACAACCCAATTTAAGTACAGTTCAATTCTCTTCTATTATACCATCCTTCTATATCTTATACTCAATTATAAACTACTATATGTAATTTCCAATTACAATAGAAGGACAAAGATATTTACCTCGATAAGCCCAAAATTATCCAAGATTAAAGTCGATCCTGAGCAAGGTTTAGCTCCTATGCATGCGCTCCAATTCGCTCCAAGAAACCCTTAGAAGTTCTAAACAACTTCTACTTAATACTTCAACCAACTATGAAGATTTTCCTAGGGCTTCGTTTAGTGACTAAAGGATATAAAGTAGCATTTCCGGGCTTTTTGTATAGAGGTAACTTGGGAATACTACAAGGTATTTGGGCTAAGGTATTTTGGAATAACAACAATACTTGGAGACATTTTCTACCAAGGGGGTGTTTGGCTAGAACACTCAGAGGGGGTGAGAGGGTGCTTTGGACGAGAACTTCTAAGAGAGGGGAGGGATTTTGAGACTTGGAAAATGTTTAGAGGATGAAGAATTCTTGCAACTTAGGGGGGGTATATATAGGACCTCCAATGGTAAAGATTCAAGCAAGTGGAGGGAGGAGATTTGGACAAGTGTGTGTGGGTCCCACCTTATCCATCTACCCACAAAATATCTCACCAAACATTGACCAAAGGTTTATGGCCTTTAAAACACTAAAAACGTGCCAATCAATTCCCCTCAATGTCGTCCACTTGAGGGTGACACATGTCGCCCTCTCGTTGGTCCAAAATATTTCATCTCTCGGAAAAATCCAAATTAAATAAATTCTTGAAAACGTAAAATTCCTTTACAAGGTTCGGAAAACTTTTCGTCGAAAAACAATTCTTTTCGTTGGGTGTGCACAATTTCGACCTTAATCATAATTCGGGCTTACACAATTGTACGTACGTCCTCACATACACACTCTGGAAATACGGGGTATAACAGATACCTTAAAATCAAATTGCCCTTCCTTATTTCAAGTTATTTCTTTGTTTACTTTATTAGAGAAAACCATTCTCTTAACCTTCCATAAAGCCGTTATAACCAACTTCCCATAAAGCCGTTATAACCCTTTATGGTTTTAGACAACTCTTTCCTTTTATTACCAAGAGACTTATACTTTTAAAACCAAGTATTATATACTTTCAAATCAATTCTCTTATCTTTCAAAATACTTTCAGTCTCTTAACTTTTAGAAATCCATGTTCTTAACTTTTAAAACTCAAGTAACTCACACCTTTTAAAACAAGTTACTTCCCTTATATCATGTCAATTTTTCCTTTAAGAATCAAGTTTCATTACCTGAAAATAAAGTCTCTCAACCTTTTATGAGTCTAAGGTTCACAGTCTTAAAATTTCATAACGTAAATTCTTTAAGTTAAGCACATATACCTTATGTGTGTGAGTAGGTTATACTTGTTTATAACGATCTTATTAAAGCAGCCATGATCTAGAAAATGTAATACAATTTTGTCTTAGCTTAGCTTCTATGCAAATGGAGAATTCTACTCATTTTAATATTATCAATTGTCATTACATTTTCCTTTATTAACGCTGTAATGGCTTGTTCGATACTTATTCTCATTCGTGCCATAAATTAGCCAAGTCAACGTGGCTCCAAAATACCTCCTAACGACTCTTACCAACATCCCCCATAAGACTCGGTAAGGACTTAGGATAACTTAGACATAACCTTTACATAGAGTAAATCACACACATAACTCTTAACTTCTAAGAGTAGAAGGAAACATGAAATAATGCCACATGTATATTCCATACAGAGAATCATGCCAAAGGAAGGAAGAGGTTCACATACCTCGCGACGATTATCGACAAGTAGCAAAATGCTCCAAAGTACTTCAACCTTGATAGCTATTCCATCCTTCAAGTAGAATACGCTATACTTAGTACTTCAACCTATAATGGCCATAATACGTCCATTAACCTCTTACTTCAAACGTAGAATATTATAAGTGTACAGTCGCTAAATTCTACGGAAAATCGGACAGCACCTCCTTTGTTTCTACTTACTTTGCCACCTTTTTCAAGGCCGAATTCAATAACCAAACACGCCACATTTAAGGCCCAATCAATGCAATTAATCAATAGGGGATTACACGCCTACTAGACGTGTAAAATTCCGCCCCACAAACGATATCAAACTAATACAAACTACTAGTCCAATTCGGCCACATTGAGATGCAACAATACCAATTCTTATCTGATTTCCTTTTCAATCCAAGTTGTTAGCATAACATGATATCAAGTCGCAATCGATTATAACTACTATAATCTTCAAGTAAGTAACATGCGACGATTCTAATTAACGACCAAATTGTAATCCAACTTCAAATGGCTTATATGACATTTCAGTTTTTAGGCTACAACAATCCATAACACTTATGAAACTTCAACATATATACTTCATGCTAGCAAACATGTAAGGCTAACAACAATATATAATCTTGTAACACTTAAGGGACAAGATTATTACCTCAACGATTCTTAGTCCAACTTCAAATCCAAAGTCGCTCCTTAGAAACTTAGAGCCTCTTCATGAAACTTCAATCCGCCACTTGAGACCCTTAGAATAACACAACCAACTTTCCTTCAATCTTCCAAACAAAACCTAGAAAAGCAACTTGGTTTTCATCTTGCGACTAATACGAAAACTATCTTTTTCCGGGATTTTTCTATTGAGATACCCTTACAATACCCTCATGAACCTTGGTTTAAAGTGTGGAGCTTATTGGACAACAAACAATTTTTTTTCTCTCCTCTCCTTCATGAACCCGAGAGCACCACATGAAGTTCTTCAAATTTCTTGAAAATTTAGCTAAGTATAAAAGCTTGTCTTGCTACTAGTATACTTATATAGTAACATGGAGGGTCAAGATTTGTACATATGTGTGGTTTGGATGAATTTCTTCTAAATATCAAGCTAGTGGTCCCATTGACTATGTCAAATATATCAAGATTTACTACTTGCAAGACTTGTCTTCCTAACAAGGGTCAAATGACCCTTTTGCCCATGTAATTTCGTCCAAGACCATTTAAGGGGGGTGACACGTGTCGCCCTCCCATTCGTCACAATATTACGTTTTCCGACAATTCCACAATTCCGATAAATTTTTACTAGTCTCAAATCTTAACATTTGGGATTCTTACGTACGTTCTTAAAACATGTCCTGTAATTTCGGGGTGTAACATTCTTCCCCCCTTAGAAACATTCGTCCTCGAATGTTCTTTCGGAGCTGAATCTATCGTTTCTCGGCATAGCCTCATAAACTACACTTAATAAAACCTAATTAGGTCACATATGGCCCTAATACCTCGCACACACATAACCATCCTCATAAGTCCAAAAAAGGATTATCTTTTCGTACTTCCAAGTTACTCTAGCATACATACGATCTGATATTATTCGTTCATGACACTTAAACTTACAACAACCTTAACATGCATACAAGTCTCTAAAGGGGTAAAAACTATACCTGAAATCATATTGGCGGTTCAGAGGACTGCTAAAACTGGGAACCTCCACCACGGCCTCTGTCACGGCCTGCCGGTGCATGAACATCCTGCCTAGCTATTGAAGGCGAAGAACCATGGCCCGATCCGATGAAGCGGTGCTATCCAGCGATGCCACCTCTCGGCTGTGATCTCTCACGAAATGGCCCTGCTGGCCGCAAGCATAACAAGATGTCGAAGTAGTACGACACTCCCCAAAATGGAATCTACTACAGTGACCACACCGGGGCAAATGTGGCTTCCCCTGGCTACTATCCTCGGACATCTGTGAACCTGCAGCCCTGGAGCCCTGACCTGCTCCCGAATATCCCCGGCGACCAAACCTCGGCGGAAAGGCGGGAAGGAGCACTCTGTGTCGGTGAAATGTGGACCTATTACGCTGCTGAAATTTGTCCGTCTCGCGGTGCCACGGAACCTGTGTCACGGCCTCTTGGGCTGGCCTGAGTCTAGCTGATCCTCTCTCTCTGTCCTCTATCCCCTGCGCATAAGCCTGCATCCTGGCAATATCCATACCAGTGAAGGGCGGCTCCAGCATCACGATAATCATATAATGGTCTAGCCCATCACATAGCGGTGAACTCTGTCGCCATATCGGCCACATAGTGTGCGCGTACAGCAAACGAGTCAAACTCCAGGTTGTATTCCCTGATGGTCCTCCCATTCTGCCTCAATGACAAGAACCTATCAACACGGGCTCTCCTCATTTCAGGAGGCAAAAAGTGATCAAGAAAGGCCTCTGTGAACTCATTCCAAACTGCTGGACGAGCACCCACACCTCTCGACAGCTCCCAAGACTCAAACCAGTTCAACGCAATATCGCGTAACCGGTAAGAAGCTAACACAACTGACTCTGTCTCCGAGGCCCTAAGCACCTGCATAGTCATTGTAGTCCGAGCGAACTCTTGAGGATCATCTTCAGATCTCGAACCATAAAACTCGGGTGGACTACAACCCAGAAAATCCCGAATCCTCAAAATGTCGGCTCTAGGGTTAGCTACCTGCTCCTGTCGGCGTTGCTCTACCACTATGCTAGTCAATAGCCTGGTCTGCTCTCCATAATCTCTAAACTCTGCCCCTGGCTGTGGAACTGGAGGCTCGGGTACCGGAACCTCTGGAGCTACTGCCGCTCTCGGCTCCTCTAATACTGCCGGTGTGGCTGAACTCGCCGATCCGCCTACTACCTCAGGCATAGTCTAAACCCGAGTCCTGGTAATCCTCTGCGTACCACTAGCAGCTTCTGCTGCTGCCTTTCCCTTCTGGGCCCTGGTCGCCTTCCGTGGAGGCATAACTGTTTCATAAGAATAGGTCAGAGATGATTCAACCTGATAAGACAGCTCTACTGCATGATCTCAGAGAGAGAAGAATGGAAACCAATCCTAAATGTCCTGCAGCCTCCTAATTATAGATGTGGTGCACAACACACCGATAATCAAGACTCTACTAGACACGGTCTGTAGACACTTTCCGAGGACTAACTGCTCTGATACCACTTTTGTCACGAACCGACCGGGCATGGCGGTGCCCTACACAGGCACCGCTACATATCATCGAGAGATAATCGAGAACATACATGAAACTTATAAAATAAATCAACAAAGATAAAATCAACGAGTTAGCCGATAAGGCTACCTCTGCAGGTAAGTAAATACATACGAAGCGGTTGCCTCCTTTCCTTTACAAAGCGACCCACATATGTGACTACAGACCTCTAGAGTTTTAACATAACAAGCGTGGCGGGACGGGGCACCGCCATACCACGAATATACATTAATCTACCTCGCCGGAAAGCGTGCCAAAAGATAAAGCCTCGAGAAATGGAGCTTTCCAAGAATCGATGACCCGAGTGTGGATCAACAAGCTATGTACCTCAACTGCGGCATGAACGCATCCCCGAAGGAGGTCGATCTGAAATATGTACCAAGTATGTGGCCCAAAAATCAGAATGAAATCATAGCAGTCTATAAAAAGCTGGAGACATGTATGATAGCCAAAATAACAGTACACTGTGCCTTACCAAAATGAAAGTACTGAAAGTCATTTTACCTTTTTAAAGACTATTTCAACACATGAACAATAGTCACACAGGGCTACCGACACGAGCCCTCAAATATGAAAGTGTGCCCGTGACATCCCCCCATCACTGTCGGCAGCTATAAGTGAATAACATAACCATGTAACGCGCCCGTGGCACCCTACCTCACTGTCGGCGTACACACATACAACACATATATATATATTTATACCCCCTGCCCGTGGAATCCCCCATCACTGCCGACAGTCGTAAGGGTAACATATAACCATGTGACGCGACCGTGGCATCCTACCTCACTGTCGGCGTACACACATATAACACATATATATATATATACAACGTGGCCGCATGCCCCGAAATCCCTCATCATATAAGCATGGCCATAACATGCCCCCGGAATCCCTCATCGTGGGTACAAGTCTTCATGGGGAGCTAGCCCATGGAATAATAATATAACATGCCCCCGGCATCCCTCATCGTGGGTACATGTATTCATGGGGAGCTAGCCCATGGCGTAAAATATAACATGGTCGCATGCCCCGGAATCCCTCATCGTGGGTACATGTATTCATGGGGAGCTAGCCCATGGCGTAAAATATAACATGGTCGCATGCCCCGGAATCCCTCATCGTATAAGCATGGCCACGGTCAATTACAATGGAAACATACCCGTGGAATCCTCCGTCACTGGCGGTACGCCCAATAAATTCACAACAAGTCAGTCGGCCCTCCAACTGAGAGTCACGACAATGTAAACATATAATACTTGCAATCAAGGCTATCACAAGCAAGCATAGGCAAGTTCATTAAATCTTTAGACTTTCACTTTTACATACTCAAGGCACTTTTCGTGTGACATAAAAATCCGGGAATTTAACCCCAAGTACTACGTACTTCCATTCCTTTCAAAAGATTCCTTTTTCATATAAAACCCCAAGATACTAACACCCGTAGTATCAAGGCTCGTGTACATGCCACATAAGTCACTATACTTTTAGAAATACATTTCTCGGCTTCTAAATCAAGTGACCCTTACTTTAAATCTTTAAGCAAGTGATACCTTAAAATCAAATTTCCCTTCCTTATTTCTTTGTTTACTTTATTAGAGAAAACCATTCTCTTAACTTTCCATAAAGCCGTTATAACCAACTTCCCATAAAGCCGTTATAACCCTTTATGGTTTTAGACAACTCTTTCCTTTTATAACCAAGAGACTTATACTTTTAAAACCAAGTATTATATACTTTCAAATCAATTCTCTTATCTTTCAAAATACTTTCAGTCTCTTAAATTTTAGAAATCCAGTTTCTTAACTTTTAAAACTCAAGTAACTCACACCTTTTAAAACAAGTTACTTCCTTTAAATCATGTCAATTTTTCCTTTAAGAATCAAGTTTTATTACCTGAAAATAAAGTCTCTCAACCTTTTATGAGTCTAAGGTTCACAGTCTTAAAATTTCATAACGTAAATTCTTTAAGTTAAGCACATATACCTTATGTGTGTGAGTAGGTTATACTTGTTTATAACGATCTTATTAAAGCAGCCATGATCTAGAAAATGTAATACAATTTTGTCTTATCTTAGCTTCTATGCAAATGGAGAATTCTACTCATTTTAATATTATCAATTGTCAGTACATTTTCCTTTATTAACGCTGCAATGGCTTGTTCGATACTTATTCTCATTCGTGCCATAAATTAGCCCAGTCAACTTGGCTCCAAAATACCTCCTAAAGACTCTTACCAACATCCCCCATAAGACTCGGTAAGGACTTAGGATAACTTAGACATAACCTTTACATAGAGTAAATCTCACACATACCTCTTAACTTCTAAGAGTAGAAGGAAACATGAAATAATACCACATGTATATTCCATACATAGAATCATGCCAAAGGAAGGAAGAGGTTCACATACCTCACGACGATTATCGACAAGTAGCAAAATGCTCCAAAGTACTTCAACCTTGATAGCTATTCCATCCTTCAAGTAGAATACGCTATACTTAGTACTTCAACCTATAATGGCCATAATACGTCCATTAACCTCTTACTTCAAACGTAGAATATTATAACTGTACAGTCGCTAAATTCTACGGAAAATCGGACAGCACCTCCTTTGTTTCTACTTACTTTGCCACCTTTTGCAAGGCCGAATTCAATAACCAAACACGCCACATTTAAGGCCCAATCAATGCAATTAATCAATAGGGGATTACACGCCTACTAGACGTGTAAAATTCCGCCCCACAAACGATATCAAACTAATACAAACTACTAGTCCAATTCAGCCACATTGAGATGCAACAATACCAATTCTTATCTGATTTCCTTTTCAATCCAAGTTGTTAGCATAACATGATATCTAGTCGCAATCGATTATAACTACTATAATCTTCAAGTAAGTAACATGCGACGATTCTAATTAACGACCAAATTGTAATCCAACTTCAAATGGCTTATATGACATTTCGGTTTTTAAGCTACAACAATCCATAACACTTATGAAACTTCAACACATATACTTCATGCTAGCAAACATGTAAGGCTAACAACAATATATAATCTTGTAACACTTAAGGGACAAGATTATTACCTCAACGATTCTTAGTCCAACTTCAAATCTGAAGTCGCTCCTTAGCAACTTAGAGCCTCTTCAAGACACTTCAATCTGCCACTTGAGACCCTTAGAATAACACAACCAACTTTCCTTCAATCTTCCAAACAAAACCTAGAAAAGCAACTAGGTTTTCATCTTGCGACTAATACGAAAACTATCTTTTTCCGGGATTTTTCTATTGAGATACCCTTATAATACCCTCATGAACCTTGTTTTAAAGTGTGGAGCTTATTGGACAACAAACAAATTTTTTTTATCTCCTCTCCTTCATGAACCCGAGAGCACCACATGAAGTTCTTCAAATTTCTTGAAAATTTAGCTAAGTATAGAAGCTTGTCTTGCTACTAGTATACTTATATAGTAACATGACGGGTCAAGATTTGTACATATGTGTGGTTTGGATGAAGTTCTTCTAAATATCAAGCTAGTGGTCCCATTGACTAAGTCAAATATATCAAGCTTTACTACTTGCAAGACTTGTCTTCCTAACAAGGGTCAAATGACCCTTTTGCCCATGTTATTTTGTCCAAGACCATTTAAGGGGGTGACACGTGTTGCCCTCTCATTCGTCACAATATTACGTTTTCCGACAATTCCAAAATTCCGATAAATTTTTACTAGTCTCAAATCTTAACATTTGGGATTCTTACGTACGTTCTTAAAACATGTCCTGTAATTTCGGGGTGTAACAGCCATACCCCTGAATGGACAAAAGTCTACAACCTCAGTGAACCATACCAAAAGACAAAGCCTTCGGAGAAATGGAGCTTTCCAAGAACTGAACAGTAATCCTAAGAGTGCGGATCAGCAAGCTATGTACCTCAACCTGCGGCATGAACGCAGCCCCCCGAAGGAGGTCAGTACAAAAATATGTACCAAGTATGTAAAACTGAAAGTACTGTAATTTAAATCATAATAGTCAAAAATACAGCTGAAGACATGTATGATAACCAAATTAACAGTACACTGTGCCTTACCGAAGTGAAAGTAATGAAAGTCAGTTTTACCTTTTTAAAGACTATTTCAACACATGAACGATAGTCACACAGGGCTACCGACACGAGCCCTCAAATATCAAAGCGTGCCCGTGGCATCCCCCCATCACTGTCGGCAGCTATAAGTGAATAACATAACCATGTAACGCGCCCATGGAACCCTACCTCACTGTCGGCGTACACACATACAACACATATATATATATATATCTATACCCCCTGCCCGTGGAATCCCCCATCACTGCCGACAGTCGTAAGGGTAACATATAACCATGTGACGCGCCCGTGGCATCCTACCTCACTGTCGGCGTACACACATACAACACATATATATATATATATACAACGTGGCCGCATGCCCCGGAATCCCTCATCGTATAAGCATGGCCATAACGTGCCCCCGGAATCCCTCATCGTGGGTACAAGTCTTCATGGGGAGCTAGCCCATGGAATAATAATATAACATGCCCCCGGCATCCCTCATCGTGGGTACATGTATTCATGGGGAGCTAGCCCATGGCGTAAAATATAACATGGTCGCATGCCCCGGAATCCCTCATCGTATAAGCATGGCCACGGTCAATTACAATGGAAACATACCCGTGGAATCCTCCGTCACTGGCGGTACGCCCAATAAATTCACAACAAGTCAGCCGGCCCTCCAACTGAGAGTCACGGCAATGTAAACATATAATACTTGCAATCAAGGCTATCACAAGCAAGCATAGGCAAGTTCATTAAATCTTTAGACTTTCACTTTTACATACTCAAGGCACTTTTCGTTTCACATAAAAATCCGGGAATTTAACCCCAAGTACTACGTACTTCCATTCCTTTCAAAAGATTCCTTTTTCATATAAAACCCCAAGATACTAACACCCGTAGTATCAAGGCTCGTGTACATGTCACATAAGTCACTATACTTTTAGAAATACATTTCTCGGCTTCTAAATCAAGTGACCCTTACTTTAAAGCTTTAAGCAAGTGATACCTTAAAATTAAATTTCCCTTCCTTATTTCTTTGTTTACTTTATTAGAGAAAACAATTCTCTTAACTTTCCATAAAGCCGTTATAACCAACTTCCCATAAAGCCGTTATAACCCTTTTATGGTTTTAGACAACTCTTTCCTTTTATAACCAAGAGACTTATACTTTTAAAACCAAGTATTATATACTTTCAAATCAATTCTCTTATCTTTCAAAATACTTTCAGTCTCTTAACTTTTAGAAATCCAGTTTCTTAACTTTTAAAACTCAAGTAACTCACACCTTTTAAACCAAGTTACTTCCCTTAAATCATGTCAATTTTTCCTTTAAGAATCAAGTTTCATTACCTGAAAATAAAGTCTCTCAACCTTTTATGAGTCTAAGGTTCACAGTCTTAAAATTTCATAACGTAAATTCTTTAAGTTAAGCACATATACCATATGTGTGTGAGTAGGTTATACTTGTTTATAACGATCTTATTAAAGCAGCCATGATCTAGAAAATGTAATACAATTTTGTCTTATCTTAGCTTCTATGCAAATGGAGAATTCTACTCATTTTAATATTATCAATTGTCATTACATTTTCCTTTATTAACGCTGCAATGGCTTGTTCGATACTTATTCTCATTCGTGCCATAAATTAGCCCAGTCAACTTGGTTCCAAAATACCTCCTAAAGACTCTTACCAACATCCCCCATAAGACTCGGTAAGGACTTAGGATAACTTAGACATAACCTTTACATAGAGTAAATCTCACACATACCTCTTAACTTCTAAGAGTAGTAGGAAACATGAAATAATACCACATGTATATTCCATACATAGAATCATGCCAAAGGAAGGAAGAGGTTCACATACCTCACGACGATTATCGACAAGTAGCAAAATGCTCCAAAGTACTTCAACCTTGATAGCTATTACATCCTTCAAGAAGAATACGCTATACTTAGTACTTCAACCTATAATGGCCATAATACGTCCATTAACCTCTTACTTCAAACGTAGAATATTCTAAGTGCTAAGTCACTAAATTCTACGGAAAATCGGACATCACCTCCTTTGTTTCTACATACTTTGCCACCTTATTCAAGGCCGAATTCAATAACCAAACACGCCACATTTAAGGCCCAACAATGCAATTAACAATAGGGGATTACACACCTACTTAGACGTGTAAAATTCCGCCCCATAATTGATATCAAACTAATACAACTACAAGTGTAAATCCGGCAACTTGGAATACAACAATACCAATTCTTATCCAATTTCCTTTTCAATCCAAATTGTTAGCATAACATGATATCAAGTCGCAATCGATAAAAACTACCATAATCTTCAAGTAAGTAACATGCGACGATTCTAATTAACGACCAAATTGTAATCCAACTTCAAATGGCTTATATGACATTTCGGTTTTTAGGCTACAACAATCCATAACACTTATGAAACTTCAACACATATACTTCATGCTAGCAAACATGTAAGGCTAACAACAATATATAATCTTGTAACACTTAAGGGACAAGATTATTACCTCAACGATTCTTAGTCCAACTTCAAATCCGAAGTCGCTCCTTAGCAACTTAGAGCCTCTTCAAGACACTTCAATCCGCCACTTGAGACCCTTAGAATAACACAACCAACTTTCCTTCAATCTTCCAAACAAAACCTAGAAAAACAACTAGGTTTTCATCTTGCGACTAATACGAAAACTATCTTTTTCCGAGATTTTTCTATTGAGATACCCTTACAATACCCTCATGAACCTTGGTTTAAAGTGTGGAGCTTATTGGACAACAAACAAATTTTTTTATCTCCTCTCCTTCATGAACCCGAGAGCACCACATGAAGTTCTTCAAATTTCTTGAAAATTTAGCTAAGTATAGAAGCTTGTCTTGCTACTAGTATACTTATATAGTAACATGACGGGTCAAGATTTGTACATATGTGTGGTTTGGATGAAGTTCTTCTAAATATCAAGCTAGTGGTCCCATTGACTAAGTCAAATATATCAAGCTTTACTACTTGCAAGACTTGTCTTCCTAACAAGGGTCAAATGACCCTTTTGCCCATGTTATTTTGTCCAAGACCATTTAAGGGGGTGACACGTGTTGCCCTCTCATTCGTCACAATATTACGTTTTAAACAATTCCAAAATTCGATAAATTTTTACTAGTCTCAAATCTTAACATTTGGGATTCTTACGTACGTTCTTAAAACATGTCCTGTAATTTCGGGGTGTAACAGCCATACCCCTGAATGTACAAAAGTCTACAACCTCAGTGAACCATACCAAAAGACAAAGCCTTCGGAGAAATGGAGCTTTCCAAGAACTGAACAGTAATCCTAATATTGAGGATAAGCAAGCTATGTACATCAACCTGAGTCATGAACGCAGCCAAGGAGGTCGAGACAAAAATATGTACCAAGTATGTAAAGCAGAAATCAGTAATTTAAATCATAATAGTCAAAAATACAATTTGAAGACATGTATGATAACCAAATTAACGATTACAGCGTGCCTTACCGAAGTGAAAGTAATGAAAGTCAGTTTTACCTTTTTAAAGACTATTTCAACACATGAACGATAGTCACACAGGGCTACCGACACGAGCCCTCAAATATCAAAGCGTGCCCGTGGCATCCCCCCATCACTGTCGGCAGCTATAAGTGAATAACATAACCATGTAACGCGCCCATGGAACCCTACCTCACTGTCGGCGTACACACATACAACACATATATATATATATCTATACCCCCTGCCCGTGGAATCCCCCATCACTGCCGCGATCGTAGTGGTAACATATAACCGTGACGTGGCGCGTGGCATCCTACCTCACTGTCGGCGTACACACATACAACACATATATATATATATATATATATATATACAACGTGGCCGCATGCCCCGGAATCCCTCATCGTATAAGCATGGCCATAACGTGCCCCCGGAATCCCTCATCGTGGGTACAAGTCTTCATGGGGAGCTAGCCCATGGAATAATAATATAACATGACTCCGACATCCCTCATCGTGGGTACATGTATTCATGGGGAGCTAGCCCATGGCGTAAAATATAACATGGTCGCATGCCCCGGAATCCCTCATCGTATAAGCATGGCCACGGTCAATTACAATGGAAACATACCCGTGGAATCCTCCGTCACTGGCGGTACGCCCAATAAATTCACAACAAGTCAGCCGGCCCTCCAACTGAGAGTCACGGCAATGTAAACATATAATACTTGCAATCAAGGCTATCACAAGCAAGCATAGGCAAGTTCATTAAATCTTTAGACTTTCACTTTTACATACTCAAGGCACTTTTCGTTTCACATAAAAATCCGGGAATTTAACCCCAAGTACTACGTACTTCCATTCCTTTCAAAAGATTCCTTTTTCATATAATACCCCAAGATACTAACACCCGTAGTATCAAGGCTCGTGTACATGTCACATAAGTCACTATACTTTTAGAAATACATTTCTCGGCTTCTAAATCAAGTGACCCTTACTTTAAAGCTTTAAGCAAGTGATACCTTAAAATTAAATTTCCCTTCCTTATTTCTTTGTTTACTTTATTAGAGAAAACAATTCTCTTAACTTTCCATAAAGCCGTTATAACCAACTTCCCATAAAGCCGTTATAACCCTTTATGGTTTTAGACAACTCTTTCCTTTTATAACCAAGAGACTTATACTTTTAAAACCAAGTATTATATACTTTCAAATCAATTCTCTTATCTTTCAAAATACTTTCAGTCTCTTAACTTTTAGAAATCCAGTTTCTTAACTTTTAAAACTCAAGTAACTCACACCTTTTAAACCTAGTTACTTCCCTTAAATCATGTCAATTTTTACTTTAAGAATCAAGTTTCATTACCTGAAAATAAAGTCTCTCAACCTTTTATGAGTCTAAGGTTCACAGTCTTAAAATTTCATAACGTAAATTCTTTAAGTTAAGCATAAATACCTTATGTTTGTGAGTAGGTTATACTTGTTTATAACGATCTTATTAAAGCAGCCATGATCTAGAAAATGTAATACAATTTTGTCTTATCTTAGCTTCTATGCAAATGGAGAATTCTACTCATTTTAATATTATCAATTGTCATTACATTTTCCTTTATTAACGCTGCAATGGCTTGTTCGATACTTATTCTCATTCGTGCCATAAATTAGCCCAGTCAACTTGGCTCCAAAATACCTCCTAAAGACTCTTACCAACATCCCCCATAAGACTCGGTAAGGACTTAGGATAACTTAGACATAACCTTTACATAGAGTAAATCTCACACATACCTCTTAACTTCTAAGAGTAGAAGGAAACATGAAATAATACCACATGTATATTCCATACATAGAATCATGCCAAAGGAAGGAAGAGGTTCACACACCTCGCGACGATTATCGACAAGTAGCAAAATGCTCCAAAGTACTTCAACCTTGATAGCTATTCCATCCTTCAAGAAGAATACGCTATACTTAGTACTTCAACCTATAATGGCCATAATACGTCCATTAACCTCTTACTTCAAACGTACAATATTCTAAGTGCTAAGTCACTAAATTCTACGGAAAATCGGACATCACCTCCTTTGTTTCTACATACTTTGCCACCTTATTCAAGGTCGAATTCAATAACCAAACACGCCACATTTAAGGCCCAACAATGCAATTAACAATAGGGGATTACACGTCTACTTAGACGTGTAAAATTCCGCCCCATAATTGATATCAAACTAATACAACTACAAGTGTAAATCCGGCAACTTGGAATACAACAATACCAATTCTTATCCAATTTCCTTTTCAATCCAAATTGTTAGCATAACATGATATCAAGTCGCAATCGATTAAAACTACCATAATCTTCAAGTAAGTAACATGCGACGATTCTAATTAACGACCAAATTGTAATCCAACTTCAAATGGCTTATATGACATTTCGGTTTTTAGGCTACAACAATCCATAACACTTATGAAACTTCAACACATATACTTCATGCTAGCAAACATGTAAGGCTAACAACAATATATAATCTTGTAACACTTAAGGGACAAGATTATTACCTCAACGATTCTTAGTCCAACTTCAAATCCGAAGTCGCTCCTTAGCAACTTAGAGCCTCTTCAAGACACTTCAATCCGCCACTTGAGACCCTTAGAATAACACAACCAACTTTCCTTCAATCTTCCAAACAAAACCTAGAAAAGCAACTAGGTTTTCATCTTGCGACTAATACGAAAACTATCTTTTTCTGAGATTTTCTATTGAGATACTCTTACAATACCCTCATGAACCTTGGTTTAAAGTGTGGAGCTTATTGGACAACAAACAAATTTTTTTATCTCCTCTCCTTCATGAACCCGAGAGCACCACATGAAGTTCTTCAAATTTTTTGAAAATTTAGGTAAGTATAGAAGCTTGTCTTGCTACTAGTATACTTATATAGTAACATGGAGGGTCAAGATTTGTACATATGTGTGGTTTGGATGAAGTTCTTCTAAATATCAAGCTAGTGGTCCCATTGACTAAGTCAAATATATCAAGCTTTACTACTTGCAAGACTTGTCTTCCTAACAAGGGTCAAATGACCCTTTTGCCCATGTAATTTCGTCCAAGACCATTTAAGGGGGTGACACGTGTAGCCCTCCCATTCGTCACAATATTACGTTTTCCGACAATTCCAAAATTCCGATAAATTTTTACTAGTCTCAAATCTTAACATTTGGGATTCTTACGTACGTTCTTAAAACATGTCCTGTAATTTCGGGGTGTAACAGCCATACCCCTGAATGTACAAAAGTCTACAACCTCAGGGAACCATACCAAAAGACAAAGCCTCCGAATAAATGGAGCTTTCCAAGAACTGAACAGTGATCCTAAGAGTGTGGATCAGCAAGCTATGTACATCAACCTGTGGCATGAACGCAACCCCCTGAAGGAGGTCAGTACAAAAATATGTACCAAGTATGTAAAACTGAAAGTATTGTAATTTAAATCATAATTGTCAAAAATACAGCTGAAGACATGTATGATAACCAAATTAACAGTACACTGTGCCTTACCGAAGAGAAAGTAATGAAAGTCAGTTTTACCTTTTTAAAGACTATTTCAACAAATGAACGATAGTCACACAGGGCTACCGACACGAGCCCTCAAATATCAAAGCGTTCCCGTGGCATCCCCCCATCACTGTCGGCAGCTATAAGTGAATAACATAACCATGTGACGCGCCCGTGGCACCCTACCTCACTGTCGGCGTACACACATACAACACATTTATATATATCTATACCCCCTGCCCGTGGAATCCCTCATCACTGCCGATAGTCGTAAGGGTAACATATAACCATGTGACGCGCCTGTGGCATCCTAACTCACTGTCGGCGTACACACATAAAACATATATATATATATATATACAACGTGGCCGCATGCCCCGGAATCTCTCATCGTATAAGCATGGCCATAACGTGCCGCCGGAATCCCTCATCGTGGGTACAAGTCTTCAATGGAAGCTAGCCCATGGAATAATAATATAACATGGCCCCGCCATCCCTCATCGTGGGTACATGTATTCATGGGGAGCTAGCCCATGGCGTAAAATATAACATGGTCGCATGCCCCAGAATCCCTCATCGTATAAGCATGGCCACGGTCAATTACAATGGAAACATACCCGTGGAATCCTCCGTCACTGGCGGTACGCCCAATAAATTCACAACAAGTTAGCCGGCCCTCCAACTGAGAGTCACGTCAATGTAAACATATAATACTTGCAATCAAGGCTATCACAAGCAAGCATAGGCAAGTTCATTAAATCTTTAGACTTTCACTTTTACATACTCAAGGCACTTTTCGTTTCACATAAAAATCCGGGAATTTAACCCCAAGTACTACGTACTTCCATTCCTTTCAAAAGATTCCTTTTTCATATAAAACCCCAAAATACTAACACCCGTAGTATCAAGGCCCGTGTACATGTCACATAAGTCACTATACATTTAGAAATACATTTCTCGGCTTCTAAATCAAGTGACCCTTACTTTAAAGCTTTAAGCAAGTGATACCTTAAAATTAAATTTCCCTTCCTTATTTCTTTGTTTACTTTATTAGAGAAAACAATTCTCTTAACTTTCCATAAAGCCGTTATAACCAACTTCCCATAAAGCCGTTATAACCCTTTATGGTTTTAGACAACTCTTTCCTTTTATAACCAAGCGACTTATACTTTTAAAACCAAGTATTATATACTTTCAAATCAATTCTCTTATCTTTCAAAATACTTTCAGTCTCTTAACTTTTAGAAATCCAGTTTCTTAACTTTTAAAACTCAAGTAACTCACACCTTTTAAAACAAGTTACTTCCCTTAAATCATGTCAATTTTTCCTTTAAGAATCAAGTTTTATTACCTGAAAATAAAGTCTCTCAACCTTTTATGAGTCTAAGGTTCACAGTCTTAAAATTTCATAACGTAAATTCTTTAAGTTAAGCACATATACCTTATGTGTGTGAGTAGGTTATACTTGTTTATAACGATCTTATTAAAGCAGCCATGATCTAGAAAATGTAATACAATTTTGTCTTATCTTAGCTTCTATGCAAATGGAGAATTCTACTCATTTTAATATTATCAATTGTCATTACATTTTCCTTTATTAACGCTGCAATGGCTTGTTCGATACTTATTCTCATTCGTGCCATAAATTAGCCCAGTCAACTTGGCTCCAAAATACCTCCTAAAGACTCTTACCAACATCCCCCATAAGACTCGGTAAAGACTTAGGATAACTTAGACATAACCTTTACATAGAGTAAATCTCACACATACCTCTTAACTTCTAAGAGTAGAAGGAAACATGAAATAATACCACATGTTTATTCCATACATAGAATCATGCCAAAGGAAGGAAGAGGTTCACATACCTCGCGACGATTATCGACAAGTAGCAAAATGCTCCAAAGTACTTCAACCTTGATAGCTATTCCATCCTTCAAGTAGAATACGCTATACTTAGTACTTCAACCTATAATGGCCATAATACGTCCATTAACATCTTACTTCAAACGTAGAATATTCTAAGTGCTAAGTCACTAAATTCTACGGAAAATCGGACAGCATGTCACGACCCGACCTCGGGCCCGCGACTGGTGCCTTACCCCGGGCACCCTAGTGATAATACATCAGAGAAAAATCAGCGGAAATAAAAACTCAAAGATATGAAACAATGAAATATAAGAAAACAGGCTAACCAAAACGGTCACCTTTCTGTATATATACATAAAACCCGAACAGTTATATCCTTTTACAAACCTTGCCCACAACAGTACTACAGACCTCTAAGAATGTAACCACAACTATGGCGGACAGGCCACGCCATACCCCACGAATGTACAAGTACCTACAATGACGGGGACTATACCAAAGATAAGCCTCGGAGAAGCGGAGCTTCCCAACGCAATGACGTGATCCTATGGCGAGGATCGAGGCCGGTGTACCTCTACCTGCGGCATGAGCGCAACGCCCGAAGGAGGTCGATAACAGTACCAAGTATGTGGCGAAAATCAGTAAATGAAATCATAATAGTCTATATAAAGCGAGACATGTATGATAACCAAACTACGATACCTGACATATAAGCGATCGAGTCTAGTCGAGACTCACGCCTCAAGTCATCACTAATGCGTGGAATTCCTTCCTCATCTTGGCGATCTATGACATAAATCATACTACGTGACGTGCGTGGCATCCTACCTCACCGTCGGCATACATAAACAATACATATATATACCTCCCGCGTGGAATCCTCCGTCATTGCAGTGCGTAGGTGTAACATATAACCATGTGACGCGGTGGCATCCTACCTCACCGCGTGCACATATACAACATATATATATATATATATATAATACGACGCGTGTGTCACGACCGAACCGGGCGTGGTAGTGCCTTACCGGGCACCCTAGTGATATAACATCGAGAAAATCAACGGAAATAAAAACATGAACATGAATTAAGAGACATGATAAATAAGCAGGCCAACCAAAGCGGTTGCCTTGGTATATATACATAAACACGACGCTTATCCTTTTACGGACTACAACCCGATTACTACGGACCTCTGAAGTGACAACAACTATGACGGGACGGGGCCGCCATACCACGAATGTACAAGAACCTCTGCACTCGGGTAACATACCAAAGATAAGCCTCCAAGGAACAGGCTTCCCAACACGCTGAAATGTGATCCTATAGCGGGGATCGGCGATCGATGTACCTCTACTGCGGCATGAACGCGGCCCCGAGGAGGTCGATACAATGTACCAAGTATGTGAAAGCGTAAAAATCAGTAAATGAAATCATAATAGTCTATATAAAGCGGAGACATGTATGATAACCAAACTACGATTCACAACATAAAAGCGATCATGTCAAGTCGAGGACTCACGCCTCAAAGTCATCCCTCGTGCGTGGAACTCCTTCCTCACCGCCGCGATCTAGGTACAAATCATGTGATCGTATACGAGTCTCGGCCCATCTTATGGACCCAGTATAGAAACATGTGGAATACATTCCCGGTTCATCCCATGAACCGGTAGTCGAGTGGAATACATTCCCGGATGAACCGGTAGTCGAGTGAAATACATTCCCGGATGAACCGGTAGTCGAGTGAAGTACATTCCCGGATGAACCGGTAGTCGAGTGAAATACATTCCCGGATGAACCGGTAGTCGAGTGAAATACATTCCCGGATGAACCGGTAGTCGAGTGAAATACATTCCCGGATGAACCGGTAGTCGAGTAGAACACATTACTTGCACAACAAGGCTATCACATGTAACATGGTCAAGTTTCATAACAACAAGAATAGGCAAGTTATACACAACTCAAGGTACTTTCATTTTATGTCAAAGTCCGGATTTTAACCCTAAAGTACTACGTACGTTAAATTCCTTTTAAGAGATTCATTCCTTTTCTAAAAGTCACCCGATACCCGTAGTATATAAAAAATGTGTGACTTATATCTTTTAAGTAAACCAAAACAACTTTCATACTTTCCTTTTTAAGACCAAATTAAGGCAATACCATGCCTTCCTTTTGGACCAAAATACTTCTCTTTTAAAAGTCAAGTTACCACATTAAAACAAATGATAAAACCCTTCTTTGTTTTTCATAAAGTCGTTATAACCAACTTCCCAAAAATTTGTTGTAACACTTTATGTATTAAACCATTTTACGACAACTCAATGCCTTTATTTTCCCTAAAAGTTACAGTTTGACTAATTTGAATTACGCAATTGTCTTTTTAGAAAAGTTTCATAGTTCAATTTCTTAACCTCTTTTTAAAACAATAGAGTAACATATGCCATAGGTGAGTAGGTTAATCTTGTTCATAATCAATCTTATTAAGCGGCCATGATCTAGAAAATGTAATATCATTTTGTCTCATCTTAGCTTATGCGGATGGAGGTTTCTCTGGTTTTAATAATACTTAATTATTCAATACATTTTCCTTTATTAACGCGGTGGTTTATTGATACACATTCTGATTTCCGAAATCAGTAAAACATTATTCCTTTTGAAAACCAAGTACTCATTACTCACGAATGAGGTTTCACACAAAATCCATATTAATTCATTTAAGTTAAGTATCTTATCTTATAAGATCCATCTCTTAACTTTTGAAATTAATAAACCATTCATTTTACCACCACTTAAGACGTTATACCTAACTTCCCATAAAGCTAGTATAACACATGTTTTAAAACAACCAAATACGATTAACACATGCGTCGTCTACCGCACTATAGCTCACACATATCATGCTAGAAAAGATAGGAAGAGGTTCACATACCTCGCGACGATTATCGACTAATAGCAAAATGCTCCAAGTACCTCAAACCGTCGGCTACTCCTTAAGCTAAGTAGATCACGCCATACGTAGTACTTCAACCTATAGAGGCGCATGGCGCCTATTAACATCCTAGATCTCAATGTAGAATATTCTACAGAAAATTCAGCGACACCTCCCCACATGACAGTAAATCTCCTCTCAATCGAGGCCGCTACCAAGCCAACCGGGGGTTTGCACGCCTAACCGGACGTGTACAATTCTACTACACGGTAATGCTACACAAGTCTCTTTATGTCTGATCTATGTAATTACGATTCGATTCTCTTATTTAAATTCAGCTTAAGTCGCAAGACATTGCAGTAAGTATTATTCAGCTTAAGTCAAAAGACATTGCCGCACAACTATGTTCAATTCTATATATAGTATACTTCAACTATATATTCCAACAACATGTAATTTCCAATTACAATAGAAGGTCAAGAGTGTGTACCTCGATAAGCCCAAAAGTATCCGAGTTTATATGTCGATCCCTGAGCAAGGTTTAGCTCCTACTCGTGCGCTCCAACCGCTCCAAACAACCCTTAGAAGTTCTAACCAACTTCTACTTAACACTTCAAATACTGGTGAAGATTTACTTAGGGTTTCGTTTTTGTGACTGAGTGAAGAATAATAGTATTTTCTGGGCTTTTTTATAAGTGTAACCTTGTGAATACTATAAGGTATTTGGGCCAAGGTATTTGAGCATTATAACAATACTTGGAGAGTATTTCTATACCACAAAAGGGGGGTATTTATACGAGACAACAAGGCTAGGGGGGGGTGTACCCCACGGTTAGGGCACTACAAAGGGGAGGGGGTGGCTCTCGGCCAAGCTCACTCCAGGGGAGGTGTGGTGGGACGAAAACAACAAGAGGGAGAGGGAGGGATTTTTCAAGACTTAGACAATTTTTGGATGAATAAGTTCATCAACTTAGAGGGGTATTTATAGGTCAAGAAATGGCCAACCAATGGCCAAGATCTATCCAAGTGTAAGGTCAAGATGAAGCCATGTGTTTGTGGGCCCCACTTGCTCATCAACTACACAAAATATCCTACCTAACCCTTGACCACAATTTTTGCACAAAAAACGTGCCCACTTTTCCTTTTGGCCGTCCACTTCCTTCCAATGTGAGGGTGACACATGTCACCCTCCCGTTGGTCCAAAATGTTTCGTCTCTCGGAAAAATCCGCAAAAATTATTAATGACATAGCCGGAATTTTCCCTACGAAAGCTGTGGAAACGTTTCGTCGAAAAACGACTCCTTTCGGTACTTGTGCACAAAATTTCATTCTTGCCTAATCTTTAAGGCTCAAATTTATATATGTACGCCCTCACGTACATACCCTGGAAATACGGGGTATAACAGCATGTCCCGGAATCCCTCATCGGTGTAACATGGCCATAACGTGCCCTCGGCATCCCTCATCGCAGGTGCAGGTCTTCATGGGGAGCTAGCCCATGGAATAATGATCGTACATACCATGCCCCCGGAATCCCTCATCGGTGTAGACAGGTCTTCGTAGAGCTAGCCCATGGAATAATAGTAATGGTCACATGCCCCCGGAATCCCTCATCGGTGTAGACATGCCCATGTGACAATAATAATATACCGGGAGTTTAACCCGCTGCATGGCCGCATGCCCCCGGAATCCCTCATCGGTGTAGACATGTCCATGTGATAATAACAATGGTAGTATACCCGTGGAATCCTCCGTCACTGCCGGTACCTCGATGAAACGTCACGCATCTAACCCGTATCCTGGTCGCATGCCCCGACATCTCTCATCGGTATAAGCATGGCCAAGATCAAACAAAATGGAAGCATACCCGTGGAATCCTCCGTCACTGCCGGTACGTCCCACAAATTCACAACAAGTCAGCCGGCCCTCCAACCGAGAGACGCGGTAACATAGTAATACCACCAAGGCTATCACAACTAGCATAGGCAAATTTAACATACTCTTAGACTTCCATTTTATGACAACAAATCCGGGTTTTAACCCCAAAGTACTACATACATTAATCCTTTCAAAAAGATCTCTTTTTACGTAAAACAACTCGATACTATTATCCGTAGTACCAAACACGTTCATGTTTAAATCAAGTACTTTACATTTTTTTAAACCAAGTGGCTTACACTTTTAAAACAACGTCAAGTATACATTCAAAACCCAGGTAACCAACTCTTTTAAGATCAAGGTACTCCTACCTTTTAAAACCAAGCCACTTATATTTTTCTCATCAAGAAAAGTTCGATATTTGAAAATAAGTTACTTATACTTTTAAACTCAAGTTACTTCTTTTTTCCCAAAGTCAAGTTACCATTTTAAATCCAATAATAAAACCATTTTTTTGTTTCCATAAAGTCGTTATAACTAACTTCCCATAAAGCTATTATAACACTTTATGTTTTAAACCAATTTAAGACAAAACCATGCCTTTCTTTTAAACCAAAACACTTCAAATTCTTAAGTCTCTTTTCTTTTAGAAATCAAGTTCCTTACTTTGGAATTTTAAGAAAATCAAAACTTGATTATAATAATTCTTATTAGAGCAGCAATGATCTAGGAAATGTAATACAATTTTGTCTTATCTTAGCTTCTATGCAGATGGAGGTTTCTACTGGTTTTAATATAATTAATTATCATTACATTTTCCTTTATTAACGCTGCAATGGCTTGTTCGATAGTTATTCCCATTTCCAAAATTAATATAACTTATTCCTTTTTCTAGACCAAGTACTCATTACTCACGAATGAGGTTTCACCACTTTAACACAATTCAAGTTCTTCACATTTCTATCAAGTCAAAATATAAGTCCAGTCTCTTATCTTTTAAAATCAACCAAAATTCGTTTAGCACACGTACGTCTACCGTACTACATAGTTCACAACATCATGCTAGAAAAGATAGGAAGAGTGTCACGACCCGTTCCAGGGCCCGTGACTGGTGCCTTACCGGGGCACCCAAGTAGTCATACATCAGAGTAATCAGCGGAAATATAAAGCAAGACATGAAACAGTTTATAAAATAGAACACAATTTAAGTGAGAAAACATCGCCTTTCGGCATATATATAAAAACATGGTTTAGCAGTTACATCCGATACTGTACACAGACTATTCTGAGACCTCTGAAATATACAACTATGGCGGGACGGGGCCACGCCATACCGATGTACAAAACTATCTACAACGGGAGATCATACCCAAAGTAGAGCCTCGGAAGGATGGAGCTCACGGCACCAACGTAGAGATCCTAGGAATGTGGATCTAGCACTGCTTTGCCACCTGCGGCATGACGCGGCCCGAAGGAAGTCATAACAGTACCAAGTATGTGAAACTATAAAGAATCAAATAAAATCAAAGTATTTAAAACCTTTTCACAAATACAATCAGTTCAATTGCACATAGTGTCACATTACAAACAACGCGATAATAGGAAAAGCTATGTAGTCTATTCTAGGCGCGAATGATCGAAGCAAGGCGATCGCCCATAGTATCATTCTGCGTGCCTAGTCTGGACTTCCGCAGCGCATAGGTCACACACGCGTGAGGTATTCCCGCGTCGGGGCAGCGACCCGGCATCCGCCTGGGCTCCGCGGCCCGCATAGCCTCAAAAGACCGCGTAGTCTCAACGGACGCGCATAGGAATCCGCGTCGTGCTAAACACCGGAATGATCAATCACCGGAGCATACCGGCGCTCCGCGTAGTCTCGCGAACCGCATAGGCCGTATAGACCCGCATCGAGGGCAAGCCACCGGTATAACGATCGAGGGTAGGTGATACAATAACGATACAACGGACTTACCGGTTAAGCAACGTAAGCACGCAATTCAAGACACTAACCGGTAGCATCATAATATGTCTACTTATCACACAAATCTTACTACACTTAGCAATCAATACAAGGCTTTTATAAGCAGACAAATGCAGTTCCTTTTTATCTTCTTAAGTTGTTATACCTAACTTCCCATAAAGCTAGTATAACTCTTAAGCTTTTGTTTTAAAAACCAAATATTTATCTTCTGCTAAAAATGATCGATATTCTTTTGAAATGTTTTGGTTCTTTGTTATTCAAAGCTTAACGTGAGGCATTGCGTAAGTATTATTCGGGCTTAAGGCGTGAGGCATTGCCATAAGTATTATTCGATTAACACGTATCGTCTACCGTACTATATATTGTAAAATATCATGCTTTAGGAAGAATCACATACCTTCTCGTGAAAACCACCGAGTTGAATATATGTCGCAGAGAGTCACCTATAATAGTCACAGATATCTATCAAAGACTACTCTGAAGGTCATTCTAAGCAGAGGGTTCATAATTCTGGTAAGTCGGGCGTGACTTCCCTGCACAGTGAGCTATATAAGTCTCTTTGTGAAAAGCAGTCCTATGTAAGTCTGATTTGATTCTTCTAAGTATTTATACTTATTCTTATTCTACAACAGTAAGTATTCTCTAATTCAAAGAGGTTAGGATTAGTTACCTCGGTAAGCCCAATAATATCCTAGAAAAGTCGCTGAGCAAGGTTTTGCTCTAAGTTGTATGCTCAGGAAACCTTAGAAGTTCTTCACAACTTCTACTCAGTACTAAGGTATTTGGGCTAGGGTATTTTGGGCATTATAACAAAGCAAGAAGGCACCTTTTCTACCAAGGGCGGGGTGGTCGGTTTAGGCTAGGAGAGTGTGTGGGGTAGCCTCGGCCAAGCTTCTCCGAGGGAGGGTGTTGGGACTGCTACAAAGGGAGAGGGAAGGATTTTTAGACTTGGAAAGCTTTTGGTGGATGAAGAACTCTTCATCTCAAGAGGGTATTTATAGCTCAAGCCTTGGCCAACCAATGGCCAAGATGAAGACAAGTGCAAGGCAAGTGTAAGGCCAAGATCAAGCCAAGTGCACCCTAACCCCTACTCCACAAAACACTCCACAAAACACTCCACAAAACATGGCACAAAACAAGGCCTAAGCAAGGACCCAATCGGCCAGGCCAACACCCTCTTGGGCCTTGATCGTCCAAAGCCACCCCACTTGCTTCAATGTGAGGGTGACACATGTCACCTCTCGTTGGTCCAAAATGTTTCGTCTCTCGGAAAAATCTGCAAAAATAAGAAATGGCATAGCCGAATTTACTCTACGAAAGTGTGGAAGCGTTTAGTCGGAAACGATTCTTTTAGTGAGTTGTGTACAAAAGAAAGCGTCGAGGCTAACTAAGGCCAAACTTTTTGTACGTATTCCCTTACGTACATACTCTGGAAATACGGGGTATTACATTCTCCCCTCCTTAGAAACATTCGTCCCGAATGTTCCTTCTCAAGATAGTTAACGATAAGATTCTTCATAACTTAAGCGGTTGCAAATGCCACACGCTGCCACAAAACAACACTTAGGCATAAGCGATAACGAAAATTTACAAGTAGGAAAGTGAATTACCGGAGGTGTGGGAATAGGTGAGGATACTTTTGCCTCATGTCCTCCTCGGCTTCCCACGTCATCTCTCTGCGAGCTCGTTCGCCACAAGACTTTGGCGGAAGCCACGTCCGCCCGTCATGCGGACGCCTAACACGACGATCGACTATCGCTATGGGAATCTCCTCATCGATAACCTCGGTCACTGGACATCGTCAATCGGGTGTACCCTAGATGGATCCCGATACATCTCGCCGGCATAGATACGTGAAAAACCGGATGCTTTGCCTCCGGATCGGACGGATCCAACTCATAAGCAACCTTGCCTACCACTGCGGACAATGCGAAGCGGCCCGATGTACCTGGGGTGAGTTTCCCTTCTTCCCAAATCTCATCACACCCTTCATGGGTGACACCTAGGAAAACCCAATCATGAACCTCGAACTCAAGATCCGGCGACGATGATCTGCATCGACACATCGACTCGAGTTGTCGATAGCGCTCTCGGATAAGCTTCACCTTATCCATCTGCTGCGCACCAAATCTGGTCCCTCATTGCACCTCGCCCACATCGAACCAACCTATAGGCGATCTTCACTTCCTCCCATACAAGGCCTCATAAGGCGCCATCCCGAATCTTTGGAGTGGTAGCTATTATTATCACGAAACTCAACTAGAGGCAAATGATCCTCCCAACTACTGCTGAAATAAATAACCACAGGCTCGCGGATATCCTCGAGAGTGCGGATAGTGCGCTCTGCTGTCCGTGCATGCGTGGATGAAATGCGATTACTCGGGCTCACTGCGTCCCTAAACCCTGCTGGAAGGACCTCCAGTTAGCGTAAACCGGGCTCCTGCATGCGATATGATCGAAGTAGGGACTCCATGCAGTCTGACGATCTCTCGGATGTAAAGTCTGGCATAATCCTCAGCCGAAAAAGTCGTCCGGACGGGAAGAAAGTGGGCTGATTTCGTCAGCCTGTCGACGATAACCCATATAGAATCATGTCTCCTCTGAGTGCGAGGTAATACTGTGATGAAGTCATTGTTGATTACCTCCCACTTCCGGTCGGGATCTCGATAAATGCGTAACAAACCACCAGGCCTCTGGTGCTCTACCTTCACCTGCTGACAACACGGGCACTGAGCTACGAACTCTGCAACGTCTCTCTTCAAGCCATCCCACCAATACACAGATCTAAGGTCGTGGTACATCTTGGTCGACCCCGGATGGATAGAGTAACGCTGTATGTGCTTCCCAGAACTGTGCCGAAGTCACGAAACATCTGGAACACAGATGCGCCCTCAAACCTTAGCACCCATGGTGCTACCTCAAAAGGACCCTTGCCCTCACGAAGAGGCGTATCACGATATCGAATCAAAGTGGATCCTCGGCGTTGCCTCTTCACCTCGCCGGCGATGGAAGACTCGGCAACCTCACGAACTCTAACCCACTGCTATCGGAATCAATCAAGCGGACACCAAGGCTCGCTAATCGATGCAAATCACGAACCATGTCCCTCCTCTCTAGCGCACATCTGATAGGCTCCCCATCGACCTACGACTAATCGCATATGCAACAACATTGGCCTTCCCCGGGTGGTACAGATATCAACATCGTAATCCTTAGCAACTCTAACCACCGTCTTTGTCGTAAGTTCGGCTCCTCTGGTGAAGATATCTGGAGGCTCTTGTGGTGCGTATAAATATCCACGTGAACCCATACAAATAGTGCCTCGGATCTTCAAGGCGTGAATTACGGTACCGACTCCAAATCATGGGTGGGGTAGTTCTCTCGTGTTTCTTGGTGTCGGGATGCATATGCTATAACCTGCCATGCTGCGTCAACACACATCCCAACCCGATGCACGTGCATCACAATACACGACATAACCGTCGGACCTCTGGAAGAGTAGAAGCGAGGCGGTCGTCAATCTCTCCTTCAAGAATCGAAACCACCGCTCCTGACATCAGTCCATGGAACTTGGCGCCTTACGAGTCGGCCTAGTCAATGGTGCGAGAGATAGAAGCAAACTTCTCTGAACCGCCGATAATATCCTGCGAGGCCCGAGCTGCGAACCTGCAGCCGGAGTAGTAGGTCTAGGCCAAGTCTGGCGCCTCGATCTTGGCCGTATCAACTCGAATGCCATCGGCCCGACAATATGCCCGAAAGCGCCATCAAGTCAACCAAAACTCACATTTGGAAAACTTGGCGTACAATCGCTGGTCTGGAGAAGCGCCGGCCACGATCTCAAATGCTCGCGTGCTCTGCTCTGGCGAGAATAAACCAAGATATCATCAATGAACACTATCACAAACGTGTCGAAAATGGTTTGAACACTCGGTTCATCAAATCCATGAATCTGGCGGAGCATTGGTCAACCCAAAGACATGACCACGAACTCATAATGCGTCTGGTCCGGAATGCGATCCTAGGGACATCCACCTCTCGACTTCGCACTGATGATAGCCCGATCGCGGATCAATCTTGGAGAAACATCTCGCACCACAACTGGTCGAACAAATCATCAATCACAGGAAGGGTATACATTCTTAATGGTCACCTTGTTGCTGTAATCAACACACGTGCGCGGCGTCGTCCTTCTTCACGAACAATCTGGCGCTCCCGGGAGAAACTGGGCCTAATGAAGCCGCTTCTCTAGCAAATCCCTAAGCTGATCCTTCAACTCTCAACTCGGCAGGTGCCATTCTATATGGCGTAATGGAAATAGGCCGAGTATCTGGCAACACATCTATACAAAACTCGATCTCCCTCTGCGGAGGATACGGAAGGTCATGCGAAACACGTGCGGGAATTCGTGACTCTGAATCGGCGAAAATCTGGTACCGCGGCTTGATTATCAAACACCCGAGCGAGATGATAGATATACCCTGTACCATCTTCCTAGCCTTGAGGTAGGAAATAAACCTACCCTCGGCGATACCGTGCTCCTCCAACTCAACAACTCGCCGAGAGCTGGAACCGTGCTACTCTCTCTCTGCGGTCTACATTGGCGTAGCAGAAGCTAGCCAATCCATCCCCATAATCACGTCGAAGTCAATCATCTCGACTCTATCAAGTCGGCTGGTCGACGGCGTAAATGGTCACAGGACAAGCTCTATATACCCGCCGAGCTACCACCGAATCACCCACTGGCGTAGCTACCTCGAAAGGGTCTCTGGACTCAGGCTCTATCCCTATCCTACTAGCAACAGGGAGATATATGGGCAGTAGAACCGGATCTATCAATGCATACACATCAAACCCAGCCCGATAAGGTACATGGCGACATCGGTGAGGCCTCACGATCTGTCGGTGGACCAAAGCATATATGCGGTTACGAGGACCGCTAGAAGCTGGACTGCGCCCACGACCTCTGCCGCGACCGCTGATCCATGTGTACCTTGCCCTCGGCGAGTAGCTGTCGAGGATGAAGAAGCGGCACAGACCACATGGCCCGGCCTACTACGGCGCGCTCTGGTCGGACAAACTCGCGAAATGACCTGCGGCCACAAGTATAGCGGGCTCGGTCTGACTCGAGAATGGTATCTCTGCTACACGCGGCTTGGCAGACCTCGAGCAGTTAGCACTGCTACCTGAAATCCAAAGTCACAGGGCCACGGCACGCTTGCCACTCTGGCTGTACTGAAAATGAGGTAGGAGCGCTCTGCGCTGGCTGTGGTGCAAATCTGGACTTCTGCTGATGCCGCCCACCCTGAGGACCACCAAAAGAACCGGCCGTCTTGGCCTTCTTCTGCTGCTGATATCGCTCTGCCGGCGGTCTCTACGCTCCTCACATCCCGGTCATGAGCACTGCATACGGGTTATGTCCATGCACGGTGAAGGACACCCGCACAAGACTCGGCCATGTAATCATCTAGCCCAGTGACATAGCGATGCACCCTGTCCTCCATCTCTGCTACCAGTGCGGGGACATATCGAGCCAAAGAATCAAACTCGACATTGTACTCCCTCACTGTGCGTCCTCCCTGTCTCAGCAACAAGAATCTATCAGCTCGTGCCCTCCTCATCTGCGGAGGCAAGTGTGTGAGAAAAGCCTCACGAAAACTCATCCCATACGCCGGGTGCATGCTCTCCCGGAAAGCTCCCATGAATCAAACCAATCATCTGCGGTATCACGCGGCCGTCTGAACCGAATATCACGACTCGGTCTCTGAAGCCACGATCACCGCGTAATCCTCTGCGGTGACGGATGAACTCCTGCGGATCATCTTCCTCGACCGTAAAACTGCGGAGGCTACAACTAAGGAAATCCGTAGTCTCAAACTATACGCCTCGGGTGCACTGGTGCGGCCCGGAGCTGGGCCGGAGGCTGGGCCGCGTCCGGCCTCTCGCCGTGTCGGGCCACAACTTTAGCCAAAAGGGCCATCTCCTTGTACCCTAACTCCTCCGCCCGGTGTGGGGCGGGAGGTGGGTGCGTGGTCTCTTTGGTGGCGGCGTCATAGAACTCGCCGTCTACGGTATAGGCGGGCACGAGCCCTCGTGACTCTGGGTGTCTGCTAGCGACTCCTCGCTGCCTTGCCCATACGGGCGGGTTGCCTTACGTGGAGGCATAAGCATTACGAGGAAAGGAATACGTTAGAGGTCCAACCTACAACCACGACTCTAAAGCACGATCTCGGAATGAGAAGAATGGAAACCAATCCTAAATATCCTATAGCCTCACGATTATTGGTGTGGTGCACAACACGCGATAATCAAGACTCTACTAGATACGATGCGTAGACACTTTCCGAGGATTAATCGCTCTGATACCACTTTTGTCACGACCCGTTCGGGGCGTGGTAGTGCCTGCAAGGGCACCCAAGTAGTCATACATCGAGTGTCAGCGGAAATATAAAGCAAGACATGAAACGATTTATAAAATAGAACCACAGTTTAAGTGAGAAAACATCGCCTTTGGCATATATATAAAAACATGGTTTAGCGATTACATCAAATCTTGTACAACGGGACTACAGACCTCTAAGGAAATATACAACTATGGCGGGACGGGGCCGCCATACCTGGCTTGTACAAAACTATCTCTGAGGAGATCATACCCAGTAGAGCCTCGGAAGGGATGGAGCTCACGACACCAACGTAGAGATCCTAGGAATGTGGATCTAGCACTGCTTGCCCACTGCGGCATGAACGCGGCCCCGAAGGAGTCGATTACAATTGCAGTATGTGAAACTATAAAGAACTGAAATAAAATCAAAGTATTTAAAACCTTTTCACAAATACAATCAGTTCAATTGCACATAGTGTCACATTACAAACAACGACAGTAATAGGAAAACTGTAACAGGTCTATTCTAGGCCGCGAATGATCGAAGCAAGGCCAATCGCCCATAGTATCATTCTGCGTGCCTAGTCACGGACTTCGCGGCGCATAGGTCACGCACGGACCGCGTGAGGTATTCCCGCGTCGGGGCAGCAACCCGGCATCCGCCTGGGCTCCGCGACCGCATAGCCTCAAAAGACCGCATAGTCTCAATAGACCGCATAGGGAATCCCCCGCATCAGGCTAAACACCCGGAATGATCAATCCTGGAGCATACCGCTGCTCCGCATAGTCTCACAGACCGCATAGGCCGTATAGACCCGCATCAAGGGGGGCAAGCCCTCGGTATAACAGTCAAGGGGGTAGGTGATACAATAACAGTACAACGGACTTACCGGTTAGCAACGTAAGCACAGCAATTCAAGACACTAACCCAGGTAGCATCATAATATGTCTACTTATCACACAAATCTTACTACACTTAACAGAAATCAATACAAGGCTTTTATAAATGCGAGCAAATGCGATTCCTTTTTATCTTAAGTTGTTATACCTAACTTCCCATAAAGCTAGTATAACTCTTAAGCTTTTGTTTTAAAACCAAATATTTATCTTACATTAAAAATGATTCGATATTCTTTTGAAATGTTTTGATTCTTTGTTATTCGAGCTTAAGCGTGAGGCATTAGTAAGTATTATTCGAGCTTAAGCGTGAGGCATTACCATAAGTATTATTCGATTAACACGTATCGTCTACCGTACTATATATTGTAAAATATCATGCTTTAGGAAGAATCACATACCTTCTCGTGAAAACCACACGAGTTGAATATGTCGCGCAGAGAGTCGACCTATAATAGTCAGATATCTATCAAAGACTACTCACGAAGGTCATTCTAAGCAGAGGGTTCATAATTCTCTGGTAAGTCGGGCGTGACTTCCCTACAGTGAGCTATATAAGTCTCTTTGTGAAAGCAGTCTATGTAAATCTGAGTTTGATTATTCTTCTAAGTATTTATACTTATTCTTATTCTACAACAGTAAGTATTCTCTAATTCAAAAGAGGGTTAGGATTAGTTACCTCGGTAAGCCCAATAATATCCTAGAAAAAGTCGCGCCTGAGCAAGGTTTTTGTTATACCCCGTATTTCCAGAGTATGTACGTAAGGACATACGTAGAAAATTTGAGCCTTAAGGTAGGCATTGGATTCGAAATTTGGGCACAAGTGCCGATTAGAGTCGTTTTATGACGAAACGTTTCCACAGCTTTCGTAGAGAAAATTCCGGCTATGTCATTTATAATTTTTGCGGATTTTTACGGGTGACGAAACATTTTGGACCAACGGGAGGGTGACATGTGTCACCCTCACATTGGAAGCAAATGGATTGGCTTGGACGATTTGGGCGTCCAAGAGCCTTGGTTGGCCTTGGCCGATTGGCTCCCTCTTTTGTGCCTTGTTTTGTGGCTTGTTTTGTGGAGTGTTTTGTGGAGTGTTTTGTGGGTGCACTTGGCTTGATCTTGTCCTTACACTTGCCTTGCACATGGCTTGATCTTGGCCATTGGTTGGCTTTTGGTTTTGCTATAAATACCCCTCTCTTTGAAGACTTCTTCATCCACTCTTCACTTGCCTAAGTCTTGAGAAACCCTCCCTCCCTCTTTTGACTCTCGTCAAGAGCCCTCTCCCCTTGAAATTGGCCTTTGGCGAAACCCTCCCCTTTGAGAGCCTTGGCGAGAACCCCACTCCCTTAGGGTGTTGTTCTCGTGTGGTACCCCCCCCCTTTGTGGTATTGAAATACTCCTCCAAGTATTGTTATAATGCCCAAAATACCTTAGCCTTATACCTTGTAGTTTTCCAAAGATACCTCTCTACGTAGAGTCCGGAAATACTACCTTTTGTCCTTTTAGTCTCAAACCAAAACCCTAAGGAAATCTTCATTGTTAGTTGAAGGATTTGAGTAGAAGTTGGTTAGAACTTCTAAGGGTTGTTTGGAGCGGATTGGAGCAATCGGAGTAGGAGCTAAACCTTGCTCAGGATTGACTTTTATCTCGGATAATTTTGGGCTTATCGAGGTAAATAATCTTGTCCCCCTATTGTAATTGGAGTTTACCTGTTGTTGATTATATAGTTGAAGTATGCTATATATAGAACTAAACATTGGATTGTGGCAATGTCTTTTGACTTAAGCCTGAAAAGCCCAACTGTATTTACATGGGGTATGTCTGATGAACTTGTGTAGCATTCTTGTGTGGTAGAATTGTACTCGTCAGGTTAGATGTGTTAACCCACCCGGTTGGCTTGATGGCAGGCCTCGATAGAGGAGGAGATTCTTACTGTTGCGGGGAGGTCTTTGCCGAATTTTCTGTAGAATGATAGAAACTTGTGTTTGGGGTTAATAGACGTTTGTGACCTTTATAGGTGAAAGTACTAAGAGTAGCGTATTCTACTCGAGAGTGGAAAGGGCTAGCAAGGTTGTAGTACTTGGAGCATTTTGCTTATTGTCGTTAAATCGTCGCGAGGTATGTGAACCTCTTCCTATCTCTTCTAGCATGATATGTGTGAACTATGTAGTACGGTGAGCGTACATGTGTTAATTGTATTTGATTGTTGTAAAACATAAAGTGTTATAACGGCTTTATGGGAAGTTGGTTATAACGACTTTATGTATGTAAGAATATACTTTGTGTTTTTAAAAGGTAAGTGTTGTTAATTATAACTGTCTAGTTATAATAAAGAAATTGATGTATTTCAAAAGATTTATAAATCGTTTTGAAGGTAGAGTAACACTTGGTTTTAAAGGTTTTAAAAAGAGTTATACTAGCTTTATGGGAGTTAGGTATAATGTCTTAAGAAAGGTAAAGAAAATGGAGTTCTTGATGTTAGAAGTTAAGAGACTTGATCTTATGAGATAAGAGACTTAACTTATTTTTTTAATGTGAATGTTTGTGTTAATCCTGATTCGTGAGTAATGATTAATTTGTTTTATATAAAGGGATAATGTTTCTTGATTTTGGAAATCGGAATGTGTATCGACAGGACATGCGGCGTTAATAAAGGAAAATGTATTGAATAATGATGTATCGTATTAAAACCAGTAGAAACCTCATCTGCATAGAAACTAAGATGAGACAAAATGATATTACATTTTCTAGATCATGGTCTTTGTAATAAGAATGTTGTAAACAAGAATAACCTACTCTCGCGTGAGACATATATTACTCAATTGTTCTAAAAGGAATCAGTGATTAAGTTTGGGAACTATGAAACCATTTGAAAATGAGAAGCTTGAGTAATTGAAACTAGGCAAGCGGAACTTAGGAAAAGAATGTTGTTACTTGATTTTGAAAAGGAATGTGGGTTGGTCATTCTAATACTACGGTATCGGGTGACGTTTATAAAAGTAATGGATCTCTTTTAAAAGAACTTAACGTATGTAGTATTTTGGGGTTGAAAACCGGACTTTGGCATAAAATGAAAGTACTTTGAGTTGTGTGAAACTTGCCTATGCTTGTTGTTGTGAAACTTGCCTATGCTTGTTGTTGTGAAACTTGCCTATGCTTGTGATGATAGCCTTTGTTGTGCAAGTGTGGTATTTACGTATTCTGGCGTCTCGATAGAGGCGGTTGACTTATTGAGAACTTACTTGGGCGTCTTTGGCGGTGATGGAGAATTCCACGGGTATGTTTCCATTTTGATTTACTGTCTTGTTGTTGATGTCACATGGACATGTCTACACCGTCTGATATTCGGGGCATGCGGCCATGCGGCGGGTTGATTACCGATATATGGTTATTCTTGCGCAACATGGGCGTGTACACCGTCTGATTCGGGGCATGTGGCGTGCGGCGGGTTGACCACCCGATATATTGTTATTGAGGTTACATGGGCATGTCTACCGTCACGATGTCCGGGCATGTGGCCGTGCGGCCTTGTTGTGTGTTGCATCATGGACATGTCTACCGTCACGATGTCCGGCATGTGGCCATGATGCGAACATGATGGATGTGGTGGGCGTGAGACCCGTAGTTATATTTGAGTGGTGACTTTGAGGCGTGAGTCCACGACTTGGCTACTTTTATGTTGCGTCTTGTATTTTGGTTATCATACATGTCTCTGCTTTATATAGTGTTATGATTTAAGCTGCGATCTTACTGATTTCACATACTTGGTACTGTTATCGACCTCGCCGAGCTGCGTTAAATCTGGCAGTGTAAATCATTGGTGTCGATCCCGCTTGTAGGATCACGTTTGACGTTTTGGGAAGCTCCGTTCCTTGAGGCTTATCTTTGGTAGGTTTCCACTGAGTTGTAGGTTCTTGTACATTCGGGGGTATGGCGGGCCTGTCCGTCATAGGTTGTTATTCTCTCTTAAGTGCATGCCTTGTTGTGGCGGGGTTTGTAAAAGGATAAGCTGTTGGGTTTTTATGTAAATCACGAAGGCAAGCTGTTTTGGTTGGCGGTTTATTTATATTATCTCTTATTTCATGTTCATGTTGTATGTTCCGCTGATTTTCTCGATGTTGTATCACTAGGGTGCGGGGTAAGGCACGATCCACGGGCCAATTTGGGTGTGACATAGTGGTATCGAGCGATTAGTCCTCGGAAAGTGTCTGCACCGTGTCTAGTAGAGTCTTGATTATCGGTGTGTTGTGCACCACATCTATAATCGGAGGCTATAAGACATTTAGGATTAGTTTCCATTTCTTCTCATTACGAGATCGTGCCTTAGAGGCAGTGTTGTGAGTTGGACCCCTCGGCGTATCTCGTTTTACGATTATGCCTCGCGCGAGCAGCGAGCCGAGAAGGGCAAGCGGCGAGGAGGCGCTAGTGAGATCTGAGAGGAGTTCGAGCGCGAGCGGTCGATACGAGCAGTGCTTCCGGCGGCGAGTTTTGCGGCGCCGCCCGGCGCAACGAGTTTAGAGCGCGGCGGTGGCTGCTGAGACTCTGATACACGAGCCTCGATCCGCGATGCAGGCGGGAGATAGGTCACGAGAGATGGCGATTATTAGCGGTCGTGGCGGATATGAGATAAATTTGGATCTGGCAGTTCAGTTCGATGCACCGATGGTTCACCCCGGCGAATAGTTTGAGGCTACGGGACTTTACGAGTTGTAGCCGCGAGTTTTACGGGTGAGGCACGAGGATGATCCGCAGGAGTTCATCCGTCGATTCTGAAGGATCATCACGGGTGATCGAGGCTTGAGATCAGTGCGTGACGCCGGTTCGCGTCGGTGCGTGATACCGCATTCGATTGGTTTGATTCGTGGGAGCTTTCGGGAGAGCATGCACCTCCGGTATGGGATGAGTTTTGGGGCTTTTCTCACGCACTTCTTGCCTCCGCGGATGAGGAGGCGCGGTAAACGATTTTTGTTCTTGAGGCGAGAGAGGCGCGCCGTCGGGAGTACAATGTCGAGTTCGATTCTTTGGCTCGATATGTCCCTGCGCTAGTTGCGAATATGGAAGATAGGTGCATCGCTACGTCGCGGGCTAGATGATTATATGGCGAGTCTTGTGCGGTGTTTCTCTTGTAGGGCATGGACATTCCGCGTCGAGCTCGTACGCGGAGTGCGAGGCGCGGATCGGCAGGTGGACGGCTTTCAGAAGAAGGCCAAGGCGGCGGATATTTTGGCGACTTTCGAGGCGGACCGCCTCGTGCGAACTAGTTATGTACCTCCGCCATTGCGAGTGGTCCTCCGACGCCGGGACCTCAGGATATTCGGGAAGCGGTCGGGGCTCCCGGGTTTGAATGTTCGAGGAGTAGGGGTGTTGGCGGATCGATCACCCTACCTCGGTGTGGTCGATGTGGTAGACCGCATTTCGGGAGTGTCGTAGTACCAAGGAGCTTGTTATTCTTGCGGCCAGCGGGGCCATGTGAAGGTGTCAGGCGAGGGTAGCGGTAGGATAGCCTGAACTACTTAAGCGATTGCGGGCCACGGTAAGTCGCGGTGGAAGTTCGATTTTAGCGGTCCTTGAACCGCCTAGTTTCAGGTATATCCTTAACCCTGTAGATACTTGTATGTATTGATGTTAATGATGTGTTAAGTGTTATGTTCGGATAGCATTGTGATATGTGTGAGTTAGAATACATGGTAAGTGTGAACCTTAGACTATTTCACGACTGAGACCTTTGAGGTAAGGTCGTCTTGAGTATAAGATTCGTTTTATGTTTGACCTTTATAAGGGTGAGTAGTATACGTGGGATTTATCTGTGTGATGAGTCCGTGGGTAGTGTGAGATGGAAGTGGTAGCTTTCATGATGTGAATTAGTAAGATTGTTCCGGATCGGGGAACAAGAGTTTGGCGCGGTTGGGGGTCGGGTTGAGGACCATTTGCGGGTCAACCCGTAACCCGGTTTGGGGTGGGGTCAGTTCTGGGTGGTCCCGCCAGGTGGTAGGGTCACGAGGATGCTAGGCCCAAGTTTGTATGACCATCGTATGAGTTTGTGGATGTGTTCGACCAGAATCGTTCGTGAATGCCGGGAATGGCCTTAGGGGATATTACGGCTAGTAAGATGACCAAGTTTGGAGGTAGTGACTACAAGGTTTGGAAAAAGAAACGTTGACGGAAGTGAGGTACGTATACTAGAAAGAGCTCGATTGTTCGGAAAGTGCGACGAGATAGGGGAGAAGTGAACGTGTGTGATCGTTTCTTTTGTGAAATGTAGGTGCGAAGGGAGTATATTTTAGACCTCAGGTAAGGGGTTTTTGTGATGATTAGAGGTGTTTCCTCGTTGACTTGGGTTTAAGTATTGGTGCGTTTGTTATTTTTATGGCCAGGTGTGGCATGATCGTTTTCATGCGTATAGCAGTGAAGGCTATACTAGCGCATGTTTGTGTTGAGACTTGAGAAGGAACATTCGGGACGAATGTTTCTAAGGAGGGGAGAATGTTATACCCGTATTTCGGTATATGCGTGGGGCGTGCGTAGAAAATTTGAGCCTTAAGGTAGGCATTGGATTCGAAATTTGGGCGCAGTGCGGATTAAGTCGTTTTACGAAGCGTTTCCACTTTCGTAGAAAATTCGGCTATGTCGTTTATAATTTTGCGGATTTTTAGGGTGAAACATTTTGGACCAGCGGGAGGGTGACATGTCACCTCACATTGAAAGCAAATGGATTGGCTTGGGCGATTTGGGCGTCCAAGAGCCTTGGTTGGCCTTGGCGATTGGCTCCTCTTTTGTGCCTTGTTTGTGGCTTGTTTTGTGGAGTGTTTTGTGGAGTGTTTTGTGGGTGCACTTGGCTTGATCTTGGCCTTACACTTGCCTTGCACATGGCTTGATCTTGGCCATTGGTTGGCTTTTGGTTTTGCTATAAATACCCCTCTCTTTGAAGACTTCTTCATCCACTCTTCACTTGCCTAAGTCTTGAGAAACCCCTCCCTCCTCTTGTTGACTCTCGTCCAGAGCCCTCTCCCTTGAAATTGGCCTTTGGCGAAACCCTCCCCTTTGAGAGCCTTAAGCGAGAACCCCCTCCTTAGGGTGTTGTTCTCGTGGTACCCCTTTGTGGTATTGAAATACTCACTCCAAGTATTGTTATAATGCCCAAAATACCTTAGCTTATACCTTGTAGTTTTCCAAAGATACCTCTCACGTAGAGTCAGGAAATACTACCTTTTGTCCTTTAGTCTCAAACCAAACCAAGGAAATCTTCATTGTTAGTTGAAGGATTTGAGTAGAAGTTGGTTAGAACTTCTAAGGGTTGTTTGGAGCCGGTTGGAGCACTCGGGTAGGAGCTAAACCTTGCTCGGGATCGACTTTTATCTCGGATAATTTTGGGCTTATCGAGGTAAATAATCTTGTCCCCTATTGTAATTGGAGTTTACATTGTTGATTATATAGTTGAAGTATGCTATATATAGAACTAAACATTGGATTGTGTGATGTCTTTTGACTTAAGCTGAAGAATCGAATGACTGTATTTACATGGGGTATGTCTGATAGACTTGTGTAGCATTACTGTGTGGTAGAATTGTACTCGTCCGGTTAGATGTGTTAACCCCACGGTTGGCTTGATGGCGGCCTCGATAGAGGAGGAGATTTCTGTTGTTGCGGGAGTCTTCGAATTTTCTGTAGAAAGATAGAAACTTGTGTTTGGGGTTAATAGACGTTTGTGACCTTTATAGGTGAAAGTACTAAGAGTAGCGTATTCTACTCGAGGAGTGGAAAGGGCTAGCAAGGTTGTAGTACTTGGAGCATTTTGCTTATTGTCGTTAAACCGTCGCGAGGTATGTGAACCTCTTCCTATCTCTTCTAGCATGATATGTGTGAACTATGTAGTACGGTGAGCGTACGTGTGTTATGGTATTGGAGTGTTGTAAAACATAAAGTGTTATAACGGCTTTATGGGAAGTTGGTTATAACAGCTTTATGTAGGTAAGAAAATACTTTGTGGTTTTAAAAGGTAACTGATGTGAATTATAACTGGCTAGTTATAATAAAGAACTTGATGTATTTCAAAAGATTTATAAATCGTTTTGAAGCGAGTAGTAACACTTGGTTTTAAAGGTTTTAAAAAGAGTTATACTAGCTTTATGGGAGTTAGGTATAATGTCTTAAGAAAGGTAAAGAAAATGGTTTCTTGATGTTAGAAGTTAAGAGACTTGATCTTATGAGATAAGAGACTTAACTTATTTGTTTTAATGTGAATGTTTGTGTGAAACCTCATTCGTGAGTAATGAGTACTTGGTTTTATTTAAAGGGATAATGTTTCTTGATTTTGGAAATCGAATGTGTATCGACAGGACCAACTGCGGCGTTAATAAAGGAAAATGTATTGAATAATGATGTATCGTATTAAAACCAGTTGAAACCTCCATCTGCATAGATACTAAGATGAGACAAAATGATATTACATTTTCTAGATCATGTCTTCTGTAATAAGAATGTTGTAAACAAGAATAACCTACTCTAAAGTTAGACATATATTACTCAATTGTTCTAAAAGGAATCAAGTGATTAAGTTTGGGAACTATGAAACCATTTGAAAATGAGAAGCTTGAGTAATTGAAACTAGGCAAAGCTGGAACTTAGGAAAAGAATGTTGTTACTTGATTTTGAAAAGGAATGTGGGTTGGTCATTCTAATACTACGTATCGGGTGGCGTTTATAAAAGTAATGGATCTCTTTTAAAGAACTTAACGTATGTAGTATTTTGGGGTTGAAAACCGGACTTTGGCATAAAATGAAAGTACTTTGAGTTGTGTGAAACTTGCCTATGCTTGTTGTTGTGAAACTTGCCTATGCTTGTTGTTGTGAAACTTGCCTATGCTTGTGATGATAGCCTTTGTTGTGCAAGTGTGGTATTTACGTATTCTGGCGTCTCGATAGAAGTAGGTTGACTTGTTGAGAACTTACTTGGGCGTCTTTGGCGGTGATGGAGAATTCCACGGGTATGTTTCCATTTTGATTTACGTCTTGTTGTTGATGTCACATGGACATGTCTACACCGTCTGATTCGGGGCATGCGGCCGTGCGGGTTGATTACCGATATATGGTTATTACCGCAACATGGGCGTGTCTACACCGTCTGATATTCGGCATGTGGCCGTGCGGCGAGTTGACCACCCGATATATTGTTATTGAGGTTACATGGGCATGTCTACACCGTCGCAAGATTCCGGGGCATGTGGCCATGCGGCGCTTATTGTGTGTTGCATCATGGACATGTCTACCGTCTGCGATTCCGGCATGTGGCCATGATGCGAACATGATGGATGTGGTGGGCGTGAGACCCAGTTATATTTAGTGGTGACTTTGAGGCGTGAGTCACGACTTGATCGCTTTTATGTTGCGTCTTGTATTTTGGTTATCATACATGTCTCTGCTTTATATATGTTATGATTTAAGCTGCGATCTTCAGATTTCACATACTTGGTACTGTTGTCTTGACCTCGCTTGAAGTGCGTTAAATCTGCGCAGTAGCGATACATCGGTGTCGATCGCATAGGATCACGTTTGACGTTTTGGGAAGCTCCGTTCCTTGGAGGCTTATCTTTGGTAGGTTTCCCTGAGTTGTAGGTTCTTGTACATTCAGGGGTATGGCGGGGCCCTGTCCTGTCATAGGTTGTTATTCTCTCTTAAGTGCAGTAACCTTTGTTGTGGCGGGGTTTGTAAAGGATAACTGTTCGGTTTTTATGTAAATCTGAAGGCAATCGTTTTGGTTGGCGGTTTATTTATATTATCTCTTATTTCATGTTCATGTTGTATGTTCGCTGATTTTCTCGATGTTGTATCACTAGGGTGCCGGTAAGGCACGATCACGGTCCAATTTGGTGTGTGATTTTGCTCTAAGTTGTATGCTCTAGAAACCTTAGAAGTTCTTCACAACTTCTACTAAGTACTAAGGTATTTGGGCTAGGGTATTTTGGGCATTATAACAAAACAAGAAGGCAACTTTTCTACCAAGGGAGGGGGGGTAGGTTTCGGCTAGGCTAGGGGGTGGGGTAGCCTCGGCCAAGCTTCTCAAGGGAGGTGGTGTTGGACGAATTGCTACAAAGGGAGAGGGAAGGATTTTTAGACTTGGAAAGCTTTTGGTGGATGAAGAACTCTTCATCTCAAGAGGGGTATTTATAGCTCAAGCCTTGGCCAACCAATGGCCAAGATGAAGACAAGTGCAAGGCAAGTGTAAGGCCAAGATCAAGCCAAGTGCACCCTAACCCCTACTCCACAAAACACTCCACAAAACACTCCACAAAACATGGCACAAAACAAGGCCTAAGCAAGGAACCAATCGGCCAAGGCCAACACCCCTCTTGGACACCCAATCGTCCAAAGCCACCCCACTTGCTTCCAATGTGAGGGTGACACATGTCACCCTCCCGTTGGTCCAAAATGTTTCGTCTCTCGGAAAAATCCGCAAAAATAAGAAATGGCATAGCCGGAATTTACTCTACGAAAGCTGTGGAAACGTTTCGTCGGAAAACGATTCTTTTAGTGAGTTGTGTACAAAAGAAAACGTCCAAGGCTAACTAAGGCCAAACTTTTTGTACGTATTCCCTTACATACATACTCTGGAAATACGGGGTATTACAAAGAGGTTCACATACCTCGCGACGATTATCGACAATTAGCAAAATGCTCCAAGTACTATAACCTTGCTAGCCTTTTCCACCCTTCAAGTAGAATACGCTACTCGTAGTACTTCAACCTATAAAAGCCACAAGACGTCTATCAATTTCTCGATCTCTTTGTAGCACAATTCCAAGTACAAGGTTCCTTATTCTACGAAAAAATTCGGCAGCACCTCCCCCCCCCCCCGTAACCACATAAATCTCATCCTCTATCAAGGCCCGCTACCAAGCCAACAACTCCAAGGGGGTTACACGTCTAACCGGACGTGTACAACACTGCCCCACAATAATACTACAAGTCTACTGTAAATACAGTCCAATGTAAATACAGTTTAATTCTATCCGCCACTTGAGACCCTTTGAATAACACAACCAACTTTCCTTCAATCTTCCAAACAAAACCTAGAAAAGCAATTAGGTTTTAATCTTGCGACTAATACGAAAACTATCTTTTTCCGGGATTTTTCTATTGAGATACCCTTACAATACCCTCATGAACCTTGGTTTAAAGTGTGGAGCTTATTGGACAACAAACAAATTTTTTTATCTCCTCTCCTTCATGAACCCGAGAGCACCACATGAAGTTCTTCAAATTTCTTGAAAATTTAGCTAAGTATAGAAGCTTGTCTTGCTACTAGTATACTTATATAGTAACATGGAGGGTCAAGATTTGTACATATGTTTGGTTTGGATGAAGTTCTTCTAAATATCAAGCTAGTGGTCCCATTGACTAAGTCAAATATATCAAGGTTTACTACTTGCAAGACTTGTCTTCCTAACAAGGGTCAAATGATCCTTTTGCCCATGTAATTTTGTCCAAGACCATTTGAGGGGGTGACACGTGTTGCACTCCCATTCGTCACAATATTACGTTTTCCGACAATTCCAAAATTCCGATAAATTTTTACTAGTCTCAAATCTTAACATTTGGGATTCTTACGTACGTTCTTAAAACATGTCCTGTAATTTCGGGGTGTAACAGCCATACCCCTGAATGTACAAAAGTCTACAACCTCAGTGAACCATACCAAAAGACAAAGCCTCCGGAGAAATAGAGCTTTCCAAGAACTGAACAGTAATCCTAAGAGTGCGGATCAGAAAGCTATGTACCTCAACCTGCGGCATGAACGCAGCCCCCCGAAGGAGGTCAGTACAAAAATATGTACCAAGTATGTAAAACTGAAAGTACTGTAGTTTAAATCATAATAGTCAAAAATACAGCTGAAGACATGTATGATAACCAAATTAACAGTACACTGTGCCTTACCGAAGTGAAAGTAATGAAAGTCAGTTTTACCTTTTTAAAGACTATTTCAACACATGAACGATAGTCACACAGGACTACCGACACGAGCCCTCAAATATCAAAGCGTGCCCGTGGCATCCCCCCATCACTGTCGGCAGCTATAAGTGAATAACATAACCATGTAACGCGCCCGTGGCACCCTATCTCACTGTCGGCGTACACACATACAACACATATATATATATATATATGTCCTCTGCCCGTGGAATCCTCCGTCACTGCCGACAGCCATAAGAGTAAAATAAAACCATGTGACGCGCCCGTGGCATCCTACCTCACTATCGGCGTACACACATACAACACATATATACGCATATATACCTCATGCCCGTGGAATCCCTCATCTCGGGTACATGACTTCATGGGAGCTAATCCATGGGGTGATAATCGTATATAACATGTCTGTGGAATCCCTCATCTCGGGTACATATATTCATGGAGTAATAATCATATATAACATGCCCATGGAATCCCTCATCTCGGGTACATGTCCTCATGGAGAGCTAATCCATGGCGTAATAATCATATATAACATGCCCGTGGAATCCCTCATCTCGGGTACATGTCTTCATGGAGAGCTAATCCATGGCGTAATAATCATATATAACATGCCCGTGGAATCCCTCATCTCGGGTACATGTCTTCATAGAGAGCTAATCCATGGTGTAATAATAGTATCCGCAAATTTAACCCGCATCCTGGTCGCATGCCCCGGAATCCCTCATCGTAAGCATGTCCAAGGATCAATCACAATAGAAGCATACCCGTGGAATCCTACATCACTGTCGGTACGTCCAGGTAGACTCATAATAAGGCAATGGAAGCATACCCGTGGAATCCTACATCACTGTCGGTACGTCCAAGTAAACTCATACTAAGACAATGGAAGCATACCCGTGGAATCCTCCATCACTGTCGGTACGTCCAAGTAAGTTCATAACTTCTTTAGACTTTCATTAACATACGAAATGGATCTCATTTTATGACCTCAAGGCACTTTCATATCACCCAACAAGTCCTGGGAAATTAACCCAAAGTACTATGTACTCCTATTCTTTCCAAAGATCCCTTTTCACATAAAACCCCAATATACCAACACCCATAGTATCAAGGCTTATCTACATTTCAACGAGTCACTACACTTTTAGAAAATATATCTTTTTGGCTTCTAAATCAAGTGACCCTTTCCTTAAGCTTTAAGCAATTGATGCCTTTAAATCAAATTGCCCTTCTTAATTTTGATTTTTTCATCTTTGTTTACCTTACTCGATAAAACCGTTTCTTTAACCTTCCATAAAGTTATTATAACCAACTTTCCATAAAACCGTTATACTAACTTTATGCTTTAGAAACTAAGACATCCTTATCCTCTCATAAAGTCGTCATAACTAACTTCTCATAAAGCCGTTATAACTCGTTATGTCTTAGACAACTTTGTTCTTTTTATGACCAAGTGACTTGTACTTCAAATCAAGTTATACAACTTTCAAAATACTTCAAGTCTCTTAACTTTAGAAAACAAGTTTCTTAACTTAGAAATCAGGTCTCTTATCTTTAGAATAGTTCAAGAATCAATACTTTCCAAATCAAGTATTTTATACTTTTTCATGTCAAGAAATCCTTGTCTACCTTATTAGGATAAACCATTCTTATAACCTTCTTTAAGGACAAGTGAGTTAATTCTCTAACTCAACCAACTAGACATCCTTAAAACAAGTCAAGTATATCAAATGACATTACTTCATTTAAATCACGTACGTCTACCGTACCATACAGTTATAACTACTCATGCTCAAGAGATAAGAAAGTTCCACATACCTCTTCGGTTCAATCCACTTGCCAAGTCCAATATGTCGTACGTAGTATGTCAACCTATAATGACCATAATACATCTATTAACTTCTAGTTTCAAACGTATAATATTCCATGTGCAAAGCTACTAAATTCTACGGAAAATCGGACAGCACTTCCTTTGTTTCTACATACTTTGCCACCTTTTTCAAGGCCGAATTCAATAACCAAACACGCCACATTTAAGGCTCAACAAAGTAGTTAACAATAGAGGATTACACGCTTAACAAGACGTGTAAAATTCCGCCCCACAATAAATATCCAAATAGTCTAACATTTCAATGTCAAATGGCTACAATGCAACAACAATGTAAAGTCTTTTCCAATTCCTTTTTCCATCCAAGTTGTTTAGTCTAACATGTTATATAGCCACAATTGATTATAACAACTACAATCTTCAATTAGATAACATGTGACGATTCTAACTATCGACCAACTTGTATTTCAACTTCAAATGGCTAACAAGGTCATTTCGGTTTTAGGCTTCTAATATCCATAACACTTATTAATCTCCAATATATATATCTCATGCTTGATAAAATGTATAACTACAATAATAAGAAATCTTCAATCACTTAAGAGGACAAAGTGGTTACCTTGATAAGCCCAAAATAGTCCAACAATTTTGCCCACTTTAGCCCTCTTTCTGAAATTCTTCTTCCCGCAAATATCATCTCTACGAACCCCCTACAAGCTTGCCAACGTATTTCCTTCTTGTTGCCTTTCTAAAAATCTCATTTAGGCTTAGGGTTTCATAAACTTTTAGAGAAAGAGAAGGAAAATTTATATGGAGGAATTCTTGCAAATGACCAAGTCTTGCAAGACTTTGTCATAATATAGCCTCTATTTTGATCCACAAGTTGGGGGGACACTTGTCACCCACCCAGGGGTCCTCTACAAAAAATATCTTTTATTTTTACCCTATTTCCGCAAAAAATCCCGCCTCGGCGCCGCGGCCCTGCAGCCGGAGCCGTGGCGCTACAATTTCAGACAATTTCAGGCCTTTCGGCGCCCTCGCCTCGCAGCGCCGCGCGCCCGACTGCCTCTGCTCACATCCGATCTTGCAACGTCCATAACTTTCTACTCCGATGTCCTATCGACAAGAGGTTTGTTGAGTTGGAAACTAGACTCAATGAAATTCATATTAGGCTTTTGAAATACCTAAAACCCCCAATTATACTAGGAGATATACTGCTCCCAATTTTACTGAAAAACTGTCCAAAAATATTCTGCCAACTTTTTTTTTGTTTCTCTTTCCAACTTCGAATCTTATTTCCTTTCGTACGTTCTCATCTCATCCTCTTGGAATTACGGGGTGTAACACCTTTAGACCATGGGTGAGAGCTTATTGTGATGTTATACACGTTAGAGGTGATTCCTCGTTGTCTTGGATGTAAGTATTGCACGTGTGTTATATTATGGCCAGGTGTGGCATAATTGGTTTTGTAAATATAGTAGTGAAGACTATACCGGCGCATGTATGTTTGGAGACTTAGAAGGAATATTCGGGACGAATGTTTCTAAGGGGGGAAGAATGCTACACCCCATAGTTCCAGGGTATGTATGTGAGAACGTACGTACGAGAATACGACATTAAGATTGGAAAGGAAGAAAGATTTGATTTTCCGACGGAAAATTTTCCGGATTTTGTGAAGGAAAAAGGTTCGTAAATGGGAATTGGATTCCCATATTTGGTATTTGGACTTCTGGGAATATAATAGAATTATGGAATTTTATTTCCAGATTTGGTCACGTGGGGCCCACGGGAGAAAAATTTACGGTTTTGTGGGGCCCACATTATTTTCAAGATTTTGGCCATTATGGATGTTTTCGGAAGATGAAATATTTTGGACGAATAGGAAGGCGACACGTGTCACCCCCCCTTAGGTGGAACATGGCCGAAATGGTGTGACAAGTGGCCATGGTGGCCGAAATTGGGATACGTGGCGCAAGCGTTGTCCCAAGTCTTGTGTTGGACAAGTGGCTTGTGGGACCCACACACACTTGTCCCCAATCTCATCCACACACTTGCTTTGATCCTAGCCCTTGGTTGGCTTATAAATAGACCCTTGTTTCAAGACTTCTTCATCAACACTTAGAGATTTCCAAAGCAAATACTCCCTCCCTTGGCTAGTGCTCTCGGCAATAGCCCTTATCATTGACCAAAAGTTGTCCAAAAATCCTTACACTTTTAAGTGTTCTTCCTTGATGTGTTAGGAAGGTTGTTAACCAAGTGTTAGAAAAGATTTCTGTCACGACCCGATCCCGGGCCTGTGACTGGTGCCTTACCCCGGGCACCCTAGTGATACAACATCAGAGAAAATCAGCGGAAATAAAAAAAACTAAAACATGAGACAAGTCATAAAGCATGAACTAGGCTAACCAAAACGGTCACCTTCCCCAAATATATACATATATATATCAACCTCGAACGCTTAAATCCTTTTACAACCCCGCCACAACAAAGACTACGCACTTCTAAGAATGTAACCATAACTATGACGACAGGCTCCCGCCATACCCCGAATGTACAAGTAACTACACCGACAGGGGACTATACCAAAGACAAGCCTCCGAGAAACGAGCTTCCCAAAAGCTGAACCGTGATCCTAAGAGCGGATCCACAACCGATGTACCTCTACCGCAGATGAACGCAGCCTCAAGGAGGTCGATAACAGTACCAAGTATGTGAAACTTGTAAAAATATCAAATGAAATCATAATAGTCTATATAAAGCAGAGACATGTATGATAACCAAACTACATCACAATACATAAATAGTCATGTCAAGTCGTGACTCATGCCTCAAAGTCATTACTCAAATATAACAATGGGTCTCACGCCCACAACATCACCCATGCCCGTGGAATACCTTCCTCACTGCCGGCAGTCCATGATATAAAACATTCAAGGAGTACACATGAACACTAGGTCCCACATGTGTCATAATAAAACCGCATGCAGGCACGAAGGCATAGCCGACTACTAACACCCATAGAACTAACAAGGTCATAAACTGGATTATGAGATATGTCTAGACCGTCACATGATCAAAGCTGGTCACACGCCCGCAGATCCAATGCGCGCGTCAGCCCCGAACTCCTCGCGACTCCGCGTAGGCCAACCTCATAGGCCCGCATGAGGTATAACCCGCATCGAGGGTAGCTACTCCCCGGCATCCGCCTGGACTCGCAGTCCGCATGGCCACATAGACCGCATGACCATAAAGGCCGCACACTAACCTGGAACTCTCGTAGGTCCCCTGGACCCGCATGAGGTATTCTCGAATCATGGTCCCAGACCGCCTGAGTCTACCCCGCATCGGAGGGCAGCTTAACCTCCGGAAACATGTCAAGGTGAGCGGTACAATACCAACATAACGGCTGATAGTTAAACAACTTAAGCGCAGTCGAGGGGAAACCCCTTTACACAAACATCACAAGATACTAACACACGTAGCATCCTAGCATGTTTACTTAACAAATCAACAAGAAAGTATTACAAGGCTATCACAAACCAACACAATCAAGTTATACACACAAGGTACTTTCTACTATATGATTAACAAGATCGGGTTTTTATCCCCAAAGTACTTTATACATTAACTCTTTAAAAGATACGTTACTTTCACAAAAGTCACACAATACCCGTAGTATAAGAAAATAAAGTGACTAATATTTTAATTAAACCAAAACAACGTCCAGACTTTCCTTTTTAAACCAAATTAAGACAATAACATGCCTTCCTTTTTAGACCAAAACACTTCTCCCTTTAAAGTCAAATTACCATTTTAAAACCAATGATAAAACCATTCCTTTGTTTTCATAAAGTCGTTATAACTAACTTCCCATAAAGCTGTTATAACACTTTATGTTCTAAACCAAAAACTCTTCAATTCTACAAGTCTCTTTCCTTTTAAAACAACAATAAGTATTCTTTAAAACCCAAATAATGTACTCTTTTCAAAATAAGTAACCTATACTTAAAATCAAGTTACTTCTTTTTCCAAAATAAGTCGTTATAAGTCAAGTCTCTTATCTTTGAAGATCAAGTCTCTTAACTTTCAAAATCAAGTCGCCTATAAGTCAAGTCTCTTATCTTTGAAGATCAAGTCTCTTAACTTTCGTAATCAATAAACCATTCTTTTACCTACATAAAGTCGTTATAACTAACTTCCCATAAAGCTATTATAACACCCTATGTTTAAACCAACCAAAACACTTAGCACACGTGACGCTCACCGCACTACATAGTTTACAAAACATCATGCTAGAAAGGATAGGAAGAGGTTCACATACCGCGACGATTATCGACAATAAGCAAAACGCCCACAAGATTGTAACCCCGCTAGCCTTTTCCACTCATCAAGTAGAATACGCCACTCGTAGTACTTCCACCTATATAGGCCACAAACGCTATTAACTTCTAAACACACGGTTCCATTTTCTACGTAAAATTCGCAGACCTCCCCGAAATCACATAAATCTCCTCCTAACAAGGCCCGCTACTGTGCCAATAACTCCCAGGATTACACGCCTAACCTGACGTGTTCAAATCTGCTTCACAATAATACAACAGCTTCATCAGAATACAAATTTCTATGTAAATACAGTTCAAAAAACATTCTAAATATAGTATACTCAACTATACATTACTACAACATGTAATATCCAATTACAATAGGGGGCATAAATCATTACCTCGATAAGCCCAAAATTATCCAAGATTAAATGTCGATCCCGAGCAACGCTTAGCTCCAAGTCCTTACGCCCAACCCGCTCCAAGCGACCCTTAGAAGTTTCTAAACAACTTCTCTAAACACTTCAACCAAGCTATGAAGGTTTTTCTGTGGTTTCATTTTGCGACTTTCTAATAAAGTAGGATTTCCTGCTCCTAGTATTTAAACAACTTTGGAATACTACTAGGGATACTAGGCTAGTGTATTTGGAATTATACCACAATACACCAAGTATTCTACACAAGGGGGGTGGGACTAAACCAATACAAAGGGAGGGAAGTATTTTGCTCTTGGAAGCTTTCTAGTGAGATGAACTTATTCATCAACCAAGCGGGTCTATTTATAACAATGGAGGTCAAGATCCATCTAAGTGTATGGCCAAGATTGGGCCATGTGTGTGGGTCCCACCACACCACATGGCCAACGAAATCGGGTGCCAAGTGTAAGGCCATTTCGCCAGTGAGTAGTGACAAGTGGCTGGCCACTGTCACACCATTTCGCCCACATGGCCACACAGGGTGACACGTGTCGCCCCGATTCGCCCAAAATATTACGTCTTCCAAAATATCCAAAAGCCTAAACCTCAAAACAAAGCGGCCCCACAAAACCGTAAATTTTCCCGTGGGCCCCACGTGGCCATTTCCAAAATAAAATCTCAAAATTCTAATATAATTCGAGAAGTTCAAATACCAAACTGGGAATCCAATTCCCATTAACGAACCTTTTTCTTCACAAAACCGAAACTTTTCCGAAAAAAATCACATCTTCCTTTCTTTCCAATATTTCGTCAGATTCTCGCACGTATGTCCTCGCATACATACTCGGAACTATGGGGTATAACATTCTTCCTCTTAGAAACATTCGTCCCAATGTTCCTTCTAAGTCTCTAAACATACATATGCCGCAGTAGTCTCCACTACTACACTTACAAAACCGATCATGCCACCAATGGCCGTAATATAACATGCGCGCAAACTCCATTTCATGCTAACGAGGAATCACCTCAATCATCTCAAAAGCTCTCACCCATGATCAAACGATACTCCCTTCGTGATCTTCACAACAGAATGACCACTTCCGCTCTCATAACATATGTTCACTTTTCCTTACTCGCCGCACTCTCCTCGTAACTCGAACTCCTCCTAATAAACGCATCACGTTTCGCTGACTCAGCCGCTAACAATTTCTCCGATAAGCTTCACCCTATCCACATCCCGTGAAACAAGTAGGGACCAACTATCCAACCTTGCCAACCTTGAACCAATCGACGGAACCTACACTTCCGACTATACAAGGCTTCATAAGGCGACATCCGAATACTGTAAAGGTAGCTATCATAAAACTCACTTACCCAAGAGGCACACAATCCTCACGGCTACCCCTGAAATCAAAACATCGGCCCGCAACCTATTCTTAACTATCTTGGTAAAATGCGTTGTTCATCTGTCGGCCCGAGGGTGAATGCAATACTGAGACTCACCTGAGCTCCAACCCCGCTCGTAACACCTTCTGCATACAAAAGACATAGCCAAAAATTGGGCTCCACCGTCACATAAAAGTAGGAATCCCGTGCAGCCTTACAACCTTCCCGATATATAACATATCGCCACCCTCCGCCGAGTAAATAGTCCTGCCTGAAAGACGAGATGGGCTGACCTCATCAGCCTGACTACTGGTCGAACGCATCCTCGAACTCATACGATGGTTAACTAACCTTGGACCTAACACCCTCGTAATCCTATCACAAAGCGGGACCACCACAAATTCACCACATCTCCTTTCGCCGGGTTGACTCCGCGAACGGTCCTCAACCCGACCCATAATCGCACTAAACTCTTGTTCCCCGATCCGAACAATCTTACCTATCAAGTCATGAAAGCTACCACTTTCACCTTACACATCCCAAGGAAAATATCCTCAAAACATTTCACGCATACCAAGTGTTTCACAAAGATTAACCGTAAAATCCTTTTCTCAAGACGGCCTTACATCTAAGGTCTCAACGTACTATTCTAAGGTTCACACCTTCCATGACCCCATACTTATCCTTTCAACTAACCATGTTTTTAATTCACACTTAACACAATGCTATCCGCATAGCACCTAACATGTACCCACCATAATATCATAAACAAAATCTCCTAAGGGCTAAAGATATCTCTCGCAACTCATCGCTCACTTTCCTTTGTCGTTCTAATCATAATCCCGCCTGCAGGCGCCTAGCTATATAAGGCGTTGAACCACCATCGATCCCGGCGTCGAGGCTCTACATCTGTGCTACCTGCAGTCGACAAACTCTCACCAAATTGCCCTATTGGCCGCAAACACAAAAGCCGCCGGCGAGACGACACTCTCATAATGGAGTCTACTACTATGGCCGAACGAGGTAGGGTGACCTCATCCGACTAACACCCCTTCTCCCGAACAATCGAACCCGCGATCGACCGGCAGTGAGTCATCCTCCGTAACCTCCTACCGACATCCTCCCATCACATGGCCCCGACGGCCACAGTATAACAATCTCCCAACAAGTACGACACCGAGGATCATCCTCGATCTCTATCCATAGAATTCGCGAATCGCAACTCAAGAAATCCCTAAGTCTCGGATCATCGGATCTGTGGGAATCATCGATATCGCCGAACCACCGCTCCGTCTGCTCATTCCCACCACTAGCCTAGCTAGTAATCGGGCTATCACCTTGAATTCATATCCTCGCCCCGCCGTGGAACCGAGGCTCGGTATCGTGGCTCATAGAAATCGCTGCCGCCTAACTCTGGGCTAGCGGCATCATAAAAACTCGTGTCTCAAGTACTATCTCGTAAGAACCGTGCACGTGCCCTCAGAACCCTCTCGTGTTCAACTCGTAGCTCCTCTCGCCGCTTGCCCATCTAGGCCATGGTTGCCTTGCGCGAGGCATAACTGTACATAAGAATACGCCAGAGGAGTCCAACTTACAACACGGCTCTAAGGCACGATCTCGTAATGAGAAGAATGGAAACCAATCCTAAATGTCTCGCACCTCTCGATTATAGATGTGGTGCACAACACACCGATAATCAAGACTCTACTAGACACGGTGCAGAGACACTTTCCGAGGACTAATCGCTCGATACCACTTTTGTCACGACCGATCCTGCCCGTGGATCGTGCCTTACCCCGCACCCTGGTGATACAACATCGTGAGAAAATCAGCGAAATAAAAAAACTAAAACATGAGACAAGTCATAAATCATGAACTAGGCTAACCAAACGGTCACCTTCCCAAATATATACATATATATATCAACCTCGAACAGCTTAAATCCTTTTACAACCCCGCCACAACAAAGACTACAGCACTCTAAGAATGTAACCATAACTATGACGGGACAGGGCCCCGCCATACCCCTGAATGTACAAGTAACTACACTGACAGGGGACTATACCAAAGACAAGCCTCCGGAGAAACGGAGCTTCCCAAAAAGCTGAACTGTGATCCTAAGAGCGCGGATCCACAACCGATGTACCTCTACCTGCGGCATGAACGCAGCCCCCCGAAAGTGGTCAGTACAACAGGTACCAAGTATGTGAAACTGTAAAATACTATAAATGAAATCATAATAGTCTATATAAAGCAGGAGACATGTATGATAACCAAACTACAGTCCACAATACATAAATAGTCATGTCAAGTCAGGGACTCATGCCCTCAAAGTCATTACTCAAATATAACAATGGGTCTCACGCCCACAACATCACTCATGCCCGTGGAATACCTTCCTCACTGCCGGCAGTCCATGATATAAAACATTCAAGGAGTACACATGAACACCAGGTCCCACATGTGTCATAATAAAACCGTACAGGGTAAGTACGAAGGCATAGCCGACTACTAACACCCATAGTACTAACAAGGTCATAAACTGTATCATGAGATATGTCTAGACTGGCCACATGATCAAAGCCGGTCACACGCCCGCAGATCCAATGCGCGCGTCTAGCCTCGAACTCCTCGCAGACTCGCGTAGGCCAACCTCATAGGCCCGCATGAGGTATAACCCCGCATCGAGGGTAGCTACTCCCCGGCATCCGCCTGGACTCGCAGTCCGCATGGCCACATAGACCGCATGACCATAAAGGCCGCACACTAACCTGGAACTCTCGTAGCTCCGCATAGGTCCCCTGGACCCGCATGAGGTATTCTCGAATCATGGTCCTGCATCACCGAGTCTACCCCAGACGGAGGGCGACTTAACCTCCTAAACATGTCAAGTGGCGGTACAATACCAACATAACGACTGATAGTTAAACAACTTAAGCGCAGTCGAGGGGAAAACCCTTTACACAAACATCACAAGATACTAACACACGTAACATCCTAGCATGTTTACTTAACAAATCAACAAGAAAGTATTACAAGGCTATCACAAACCAACACAATCAAGTTATACACACAAGGTACTTTCTACTATATGATTAACAAGATCGGGTTTTTATCCCCAAAGTACTTTATACATTAACTCTTTAAAAGATACGTTACTTTCACAAAAGTCACACAATACCCGTAGTATAAGAAAATAAAGTGACTAATATTTTAATTAAACCAAAACAACGTCCAGACTTTCCTTTTAAACCAAATTAAGACAATAACATGCCTTCCTTTTAGACCAAAACACTTCTCCCTTTAAAGTCAAATTACCATTTTAAAACCAATGATATAACCAGTCCTTTGTTTTCATAAAGTCGTTATACCTAACTTCACATAAAGCTGTTATAACACTTTATGTTCTAAACCAAAACTCTTCAATTCTACAAGTCTCTTTCCTTTTAAAACAACAATAAGTATTCTTTAAAACCCAAATAATGTACTCTTTTCAAAATAAGTAACCTATACTTAAAATCAAGTTACTTCTTTTTCCAAAATAAGTCGTTATAAGTCAAGTCTCTTATCTTTGAAGATCAAGTCTCTTAACTTTCAAAATCAAGTCGTCTATAAGTCAAGTCTCTTATCTTTGAAGATCAAGTCTCTTAACTTTCGGAATCAATAAACCATTCTTTTACCTGCATAAAGTCGTTATAACTAACTTCCCATAAAGCTATTATAACACCCTATGTTTAAACCAACCAAAACACTTAGCACACGTGACGCTCACCGCATACATAGTTTACAAAACATCATGCTAGAAAGGATAGGAAGAGGTTCACATACCTCGCGACGATTATCGACAATAAGCAAAACGCTCCACAGTACTGTAACCCTGCTAGCCTTTTCCACTCATCAAGTAGAATACGCTACTCGTAGTACTTCCACCTATATAGGCCACAAACGTCTATTAACTTCTAAACACACGGTTCCATTTTCTACGTAAAATTCGCAGACTCTCCCCGAAATCACATAAATCTCCTCCCCTAACAAGGCCCGCTACTGTGCCAATAACTCCTGAGGATTACACGCCTAACCTGACGTGTTCAAATCGCTTCACAATAATACAACAAGCCATCAGAATACAAATTTCTATGTAAATACATTCAATACTCATTCTAAATATAGTATACTCAACTATACATTACTACAACATGTAATATCCAATTACACAGTGGGCGTAAATCATTACCTCGATAAGCCCAAAATTATCCAAGATTAAATGTCGATCCCGAGCAACGTTTAGCTCCAAGTCCTTACGCCCCAACCCGCTCCAAGCGACCCTTAGAAGTTTCTAAACAACTTCTCTAAACACTTCTACCAGGCTATGAATGTTTTTCTAGGGTTTCATTTTGCGACTTTCTAATAAAGTAGGATTTCCTGCTCCTAGTATTTAAACAACTTTGGAATACTACTAGGATACTAGGCTAGTGTATTTGGAATTATACCACAATACACCAAGTATTCTACACAAGGGGGAGGTGGACGAAACCAATACAAAGGAGGGAAGTATTTTGCTCTTGGAAGCTTTCTGTGAGATGAACTTATTCATCAACCAAGCGGGTCTATTTATGTAACAATGGAGGTCAAGATCCATCTAAGTGTATGGCCAAGATTGGGCCATGTGTGCTGGTCCCACCACACCACATGGCCAACGAAATCGGGTGCCGTGTAAGGCCATTTCGCCAGGTGAGTAGCGATGTGGCTAGCCACTTGTCACACCATTTCGCCCACATGGCCACACAAGGGGTGACACGTGTCGCCCCTCGATTCGCCCAAAATATTACGTCTTCCAAAATATCCAAAAAGCCGGAAACCTCAAAAACAAAGCGGGCCCCACAAAACCGTAAATTTCTCCCGTGGGCCCCACGTGGCCATTTCCGAAAATAAAATCTCAAAATTCTAATATAATTCGAGAAGTTCAAATACCAAATCTGGGAATCCAATTCCCATTAACGAACCTTTTTCTTCACAAAAACCGGAAACTTTTCCGTCGAAAAAAATCACATCTTCCTTTCTTTCCAATATTTCTGTCGTATTCTCGTACGTATGTCCTTGCATACATACCCTGGAACTACGGGGTATAACATTACACCCCTAGCCTATACACACCCCCTTGGTCGAAACTTGTAGGTTTGGAACCTAAGGTGTTTTTCACTTTTTGAAGTTAGATCTTGAAGAGAAGTTGGTTAGGAAATTCTAAGGGTTGCTTGTAGCGGATTGGAACGTAAGGAATTGGAGCTAAGATTCCTAAGGATCGACTTTTAATCATTGGAAAATTTTGGGCTTATCGAGGTAATGATCTTTGTCCTTCTATCAGAATGGAGATTACATGTTGTAGTAGTTTATAATTGAGTATATGATATGTGGAAGGAGGATTGAAAAGAAATGGACTGTTTTGTATATTGTGGGGCAGAATTTTACACTTCCAGTTAGGCGTGTAATCCCCTTTGAATTGTTGTATTATTGCGCCTTAAATATGGAATGTTGGCTATTGATATCGGGCCTTGAAAAAGGTGGAGGTAAGTAGATACAGGGGAAGTGCTGCCCAATTTTCCGTAGGATAAGGAACCTTATACTTAGAAATGTTCTACGAAGAGATCTAGACATTGATAGACGTGTTTGGTTGTTATAGGTGGATATTCTGCGCGCGACATACTCGACTTGGCTAGTGGATAAGCCGAGGAGGTATGTGATTCTTCCTATCCTCTTGAGCATGATTGTTGTGAACTATAGAGTACGGTAGACATACATGTGTTAAATGAATTTGGTTGTATTTGGTTGGTTTAAAACATAAAATTTTATAATGGCTTTATGGGAAGTTAGTTATAACGAATTTATGAAGATAAAAGAATGGCTTGATTATTCTAAAAAGATAAGAGACTAAATTTTGAGAATTAAGAGACTTGATCTTGAAAGATAAGAGACTTAGTTTATAAACGATTTGATTTTGGGAAGGGAGAAGTAACTTGATTTAAGAGTATAGGTTACTTGTTTGTAAGTAACTTGTTTTTAACTTGTCTTGATTGGAAAAGTATAAGTGGCTTGATTTTTAAATGTGTGAGTGCCTTGATATAAAAAGAGTAAGTTACTTGGGTTTTAAAAATATACTTGACGTTGTTTTAAAAGTGTAAGCCACTTGGTTTAAAAAGTACTTGATTTAAACATGAGAGTGTCTTGATACTACGGGTATTAGTATCGTGTGGTTTTTACTTAAAAATGGATCTTTTAAAGAGAGTTGAAGTATGTAGTACCTGGGGTTAAAAACCCGGATTTTTGACATGAAATGAGAGTCTAGAAGTATGGTAATTTGCCTGTACTTGCTTGTGATAGCCTTGTTGTGCAAACGTTGTATTCTTATGCTACCGCGTCTCTCAATGGAGGGTCGGTATGTTATTATTGTTACATGGACATGTCTGCACCGATGAAGGAATTCCAGGGGCATGCGGCCATGCGGTGGGTTAAACTCCCGGTATATGTTATTGTTGTTACATGGACATGTCTGCACCGATGAAGGAATTCCGGGGGCATGCGGCCATGCGGCGGGTTAAACTCCCGGTATATGTTATTGTTGTTACATGGACGCGTTCGCACCGATGGCGAATTTTGGGGCATGCGCCACGCGCGCGGTTAAACTCCCAGATATGTTATTGTTGTTACATGGACATGTATGCACAGATGAAGGAAATGCGGGCACGCGCCACGCGCGTTAAACTCCAGATATGTTATTGTTGTTACATGGACATATACGCACCGATGAAGGAATTCCGGTACGCGGGTTAAACTCCCGGTATATGTTATTATTGTTACATGGACATGTCTGCACCGATGAAGGAATTCCGGGGGCATGCGGCCATGCGGCGGGTTAAACTCCCGGTATATGTTATTGTTGTTACATGGACATGTCTGCACCGATGAAGGAATTCCGGGGGCATGCGGCGGGTTAAACTCCCGGTATATGTTATTGTTGTTACATGGACATGTCTGCACCGATGAAGGAGTTCCGCATGCGCCACGCGGGTTAAACTCCAGATATTATTATTGTTACATGGACATACGCTCGCACCGATGAAGGAATTCCGCGGCATGCGCTACGCGGCGGGATAAGCTCCCGGTATATTATTATTATGTCATGGACTATCTATCCATGAGTATGATGACACAGGTAGTATCTGGTATCTAGCCCCGCATTTGCCCCGGCCGTTTCGATGCAGCCGGATCCGTAGTTGGCTTTCGATTGCCGGCCGCTTTTTATGGCACAGTGGGACTCGTGTTCATGTGTACTTTTAGTGTTATATTATATCATGATCGCCAAGAAGCGAGGAAGGATTTACCGCATGATTGATATTGCGAACGTGAGACCCATGGTTATATTTTAGTGATGACTTGAGGGCGTGAGTCCCTGACTTGATATGACTGCTTATATATTGTGTATTGTAGTTTAGTTATCATACATGTCTCCTATTTTATATAGACTGTTATGATTTCATTGTCGTATGTTCAGTTTCACATACTTGGTACCTGTTGTACTGACCTCCTTCGGGGGGCTACGTTCATGCCGCAGGTATAGGTACACCGGTTGTTGATCCTCGCTCATAGGATCACGGTTCTGCATTTTGGGAAGCGTCGTTTCTCCGGAGGCTTATCTTTTGGTATGATTCCCTGAGATTGTATGTTCTTGTACATTCAGGGGTATGGCGGGGCCCTGTCCCGTCGTAGTTGTTATAAAAAAACTCTTAGAGGTCTGTAGTACTGTTGTAAGTTGGGCTTGTAAAGGATAATTGTTCGTGTTTTATATATATATATATACAGAAATGTGATCATTTTGGTTAGTCTGTTTCTTATTTCATATTGTTTCATGTCTATAAGTTTTTATTTCCGCTGATTTTCTCTGATGTTTTATCACTAGGGTGCCCGGGGTAAGGCACCAGTCGCGGGCCCGAGGTCGGGTCGTGACAGGAACAAGGGTTAAAAGAACTATAGTAGTTATGAGTAATGATGGTGCGTAGAGAAAATTCCTTTTAGGCCATGAGTGGAGGTTAATTATGTTGATACACACGCCTTAGGTTCAGTAACAATGTCTATAAGTGCTCACGGTTGGGATGCTACTAGTATTAGAGTTTACACCGGTTGGTAAACTAAGCTAGGAAGATTATAGGTTCATGTCCCAACTAGTTTGGTGATTGAGTGAGACAGAGAAAGGGGAGTACCACGGGGGAACACATCCGTTAGCTGAGTGGGATTCCGACTGAAGGATTCAGATAGTGTTAGTCCCATGACTTAGAATACGACAGGGTTATCCCTTTATGCGTGAAAAAAGAAAGTAACCTCTAAGGATCCCGTTTTTTATAAGACTGTAACCTTCGAGTTTTGTGAGAAGGGGCCATGGATGGAAGGTCCATTGTTATGTATACGTATGTTATGTAGTGGTCATGTGTGGCATCGTTGGTCTTGTGGAGTATTGATTGATAGGCATAGTAAAGAGACTATGCCGGAATTTGTATAGCTTGACAACCCACTAAGAACATTCGGGGACGAATGTTTCTAAGGGGGGAAGAATGTTACACCCCATAAATTCAAGGACATGTTTAAGAGAATGTACGTAAGGAACACAAGACTTGAAAAATTGGTACGAAAGAAAGAATTGTTTTTCCGACGGAAAATCTTCCGAACGTCAGAAAGGAAAAATGTTTGTTGATGAGAATTGGATTCTCAAAATGCATTATTTGAAGAGTATAGAACTTATTAACATTATGGAAATTTATTTTTACAGATTTGGTCACGTGGGGCCCACCCGAGAAATTTTACGTTTTGTAGGGCCCACGAGGGTTATGAAATTTTATGGACGAATGGGAGGGCGACATGTGGAACCCCCCACATGGTCTTGGATGAAATTAAGACAAGGGTAAAATGGTCATTGACCAATGTGGAAGATCAAGTCTTGCTAGCTTGAGAAAATTGACCAAGTCAACTTGTCCACTTGGCTAAATATTTAATCTCCTCCATCAAATCCACACAAGTGTTGTGATCTAATCCCTCCATTGTTTTATATATACCACACTAGTGCAAGACCAAGTCTTCAACACTTAGAAAATTTCACAACATTCTTGTTCATTAGAGGAGCTCTCGGCTTTAGGGATATATCCACACAAAAAAATTGTAATTGTGGTTCTTCATTCACAAGACTTTAACCCAAGGTCCCTAAGGGTATTGTAAGGATATCTCAATAGAAAGATTTCGAAAAACGACGTTTTCACGTTAGTCGCAAGGCGAAAACCTAAGTCGTTTTCATAGTTATGGATTGGAAATGGAAGAGAAGTTGGTTGTGAACCTCTAAAGGCTTCAAATAGAGGATTGGAGCATAAAGGAAAGGAGCTAAGAATTGCTACTGAGCGACTTTGAATCTTGGAATTTATAAGGGCTTATAAAGGTAACAATCTTGTCGTTTTAGTAATTAAGATTACTTATTGTTGTAACTATGGATATTAGCAAGCATGAGGTAAATAGTATGAAGTTTGATAAGTGTATTGGATATTGGAACCCTAATCCGAAACTAGCATGTTTAGCCCTTAAGATTACAATTCAATTTGATTATTAGTTTAAGTCGTCACATGTTATATAAAGAAGGAATTGTAGTTGTTGAAGTTGTTTATGACTATATAACATGTTAGATCTAAGAACTTGGATTGAAAAAGAATTGGAAAGGACTTTGTGTTATTGTATAAGTTAGCCGGGAATGGCTTTGATTATGGAACTAGTTGGTATTAATTGTGGGGCAGAATTTTACACATTTTGTAAGGTGTGTAATCTCCTTTGATAGGTTGTTGTATTGAGCCATAAATTTGGCATGTTGGTAAATGATTATCGGACCTTGAAAAGGGTGGAAAAGTACGTAGAAACAAAGGAGGTGCTGCCCAATTTTCCATAGAATAAGAGACTGTATACTTAGTATTATTCTACGTTAGAAGCTAGAAGTTGATAGTCGTGTTGTGGCCATTATAGGTTGACAATTCTATGTGCGGCGTGTTCGACTTAGCTTGTGGATTAAGCCGAAAAGGTATGTGAACCATCTTCTCTTCTTCTAGCATGATTCCTAATGGTAAAGTAAGTAAATCCTACTCCTTAAATGATCCACTCCTTGTTTGTACTTGGATTGCCTAATATAGAAGTTGTTCTATATACTTCCTTGTTTGTACTTGGATTTCCTAATATAGAAGTTGTTCTATATACTTCCTTGATTGTACTTTGGATGTTTTAAATTGGAAGTTGTTATAATCCATTCCATTAATGAAGTTTGGATTTTCAAAAGTGAAAGTATTTTACTTGAAGTACGTAGAGCCTTGAAAAGGAAGTGGTTTCCAAATCTTTTGGCTAGTGCCTTAGTTCCAAAACCTAAAGGTTGTTATAATGACTTTAGGGGAGTCAAATGAGTGATTTACTTAATTGTTTTAAAAGAGGAGAAATGACATGACTTAAAGAGAAGTAACTTGTTTTAAAGGTGTGAGTTACTTGAGATTTAAAAGTAGAAGAAACTTGATTTCTAAAGTTAAGAAACTTGATTTCTAAAGTTAAGAGACTTGAAGTATTTTGAAAGTTAAGGAACTTGATTTGAAAATATATGATACTTGGATTTAAAAGTATAAGTCTCTTGGTTATAAAAAGAATGAAATTTTCTAAAACCATAAAGGGTTATAACGGTTTTATGGGAAGTTAGTTATAACGGCTTTATGGAAGGTTAGGAGAGTTGTCTATTTGATTGATAGGCATGAGTTGCCTAGATTGTGAAAATTGAAGTTACTTGGTTTCAAAGTCTTGAAATGAATTTCTAAAGATGTAGTAACTTAGTTTGAAAAATAGACATGCCTTGATACAATGGGTGTTAGTATCTTGGGGTTTTATATAAAAATGAGTCTTTTGAAAAGAATGGAAGTACATAGTACTTAGGGTTAAAATCCCGGATTTTTATATAAAACGAAAGTACCTTGAGTTTATAGAATGAAATTCATTTTTGTATGATAATGAAAGTCTAAAGATTTTATGAACTTGCCTATGTGTGCTGGTGATAGCCTTTGAGTGCAAGTATTATATTTTACGCCGCGACTTCTGGCCGAGTGGCTCATTGTCTTGTTGTAAGTTTACTGGACGCATCGACGGTGATGGGATTCCACTGTATGCTTCCATTATGATTGATCCTTGGACATGTTTATACGATGTGGATTCCGGCACGCGACTGTGACGCGTTAGATTCCTGATTGTTTGTATGACTCTTTGGACACGCTTATACGATGTGGGATTCGCACGTGACTGTGAGGCGTTAGATTCGGATTTGTTTGTATTACCCTATGGTCATGCTTATACGATGTGGGATTCCGGCACGCGACCACGGGATATTGTTATTCCATGGATTAGCCCTCCATGAGATTTAGTGACGCAGACGGTCCGGTAGAGCTTCAGACCTGGCCAAATGGTTGTCGTAGATTGACCGGTAGATAGCTTTCGCTTGTCCCCGCGCCTCTATTGCACGCTTTGGTATGGTAGGCTCTAGATAGCTTTACACTTGCCTTGGCCATATCTCGCGACAGCCGGATCCGTAGTTAGCTGCACTTGCCCGGGATTGTTGACGCAGGATGGATCCGTAGTTGTCTTTCGCATTTGCCCGGCCGCTTTATGATGCAGCCGAATCCGTGGTTCGCTTACTTGACCCGCATGCTTTTAGGACACGCGGACTTGGTATTCATGTATGCTTATTGGTGTTATATTATATCATGGATCAGCAATGGCGGGCGATTCCACGCATGGTTGATATTACGGGCGTAAGACCCATAGTTATAATCGAGTAGTGACTTTGAGGCACGCGTCCCCGACTTGATATGACCGACATGTATCAGGTAATCGTAGTTTGGCTATCATACATGTCTCCTGCTTTGTATAGATCGTTATGATTTCATTACGATTTTCGCCACATACTTGGTACATTCTTTCAGATCGACTCTCCTTCTGAGGGCCGCGTCTACGCCGCAGTTTAGGTAATGTAGTTTGGTTATCTCAGAGTGTAGGACCGCCCGAAGTTTTTGGATAGCTCCATCTGTTCAGGAGTTTATCATTTTGGTATAGTTCCTTCAAGATGTGCTTTTGTACGCATGGGTACGACGGGCCTCATTCCGTCATATTTCAGTAAAACTCTTAGAGGTCTGTATTCATATGTGGGATTGGACTCGTGTACAGTGCAGTGTCTGTTGATTATGTATATTATATGACGGTATTGTCGGCTTTTCCTTTGCATGTTCATTGGTTTTAAAAAAAATGAGGTGTTGTTTAGTTCCGCAGTTTACTTGTGTCAGTTAGGTAAAAGGGTGCCCATGTAGGGCATCAGTCACGGGCCCGGGGTTCGGGGCGTGACAGTACTACCCTTGTATCTTTCTTTACTCTTCCACGTCTATACAAGGGGCTTGTGAAAGAGGTACCGCCCGTTGCCTTATCATTAGTGTGCTTTCACGTCGGGCCTTACATGTACTTTGGGACATATTTCTTTTTAAGCCTTGGACTGTTTTTCACACCTTGACTTGTCATTGTTACTCACGGTACACCCCGCAAGTTTTCTTTTCATAGCCCGCACTTGCTCCGTGACAATTTTGGATAAGACCCTCCTAAGTTCGTCACTTACTTGTGCCATAGCGTTGTTGTGTTGGACGGGAACACTTGGCTCTAATACCAATATGATGTAAGTAAGGAGGGGCAATTTTGTGTAAGTGGGTCGGATGTTAGTTATATTTGGGTTGACTCAAAAATAGACACCAAAGTAGGGGTCTTGGATTCTCGGTTTGGTTGGACAGTGGGGTGTTTGATGGCTATTTCAGGTAGATTCAAAGGGAGTCGGGTCAATGCATTTTATGGGGTTGTTGTAGGAACGTTGATGGTTTCTTTGATAGTTGGCTTTTGTGATTGGATAATGGCAATGTGACGGAACAGGACTGAACCAATGAGATTCTCGGCATGGAGTGTTATGCGGATAGTTTGATATTGTTAGGGTTAAACGGGGAGTTGTGAGTGGTTTCTGTTACATACCGTAAGTCCAGGACATGTATAAGAGAATGTACGTAAGGAATCAAGACTTGGAAATTAGTACGAAAGGAAGAATTGTTTTTCCGGCGGAAAATCTTCCAAACGTCGGAAAGGAAAAATGTTCGTTAAGGAGAATTAGATTCTCAAAATGCATTATTTGAGGATTATGGAACTTTTAACTTTATGGAAATTTGTTTTTATGGATTTGGTCACGTGGGGCCCACCCGAGGAATTTTACGTTTTGCGGGGCCCACGAGGGTTACAGAATTTTATGGACGAATGAGAGGGCGACACGTGGCACCCCCACATGTGGTCTTGGACGAAAATAATAGGGGTAAAATGGTCATTGACCATTTTGGAAGATAAGTCTTCAAAGCATGAGATTGTTGACCAAGTCAACTTGTCCACTTGGCTTTACATTAATTGTTCTTCATCCTAGCCCACAAGTGTGTTAATCTAAGCCCTCCAATATGTTTTATATAGTAAGCTAGTGTAATACAAGCTCTTCTAACACTTAGAAAAAAATCACACACATTGTTCTTCACATAGTTGCTCTCGGGTTTGGCTAAGCTCTCACTAGAAAATTTTGTAATTTTGTTCCATTGTTCACAAGACTTTAACCCAATGTCCCTAAGGGTATTGTAAGGATATCTCAATAGAAATATTTCGGAAAAACGACGTTTTTGTATTAGTCGCAAGGCGGAAACTTAAGGAGTTCTTCAACTTTGAAGTTGGAACTTGAAGATGGGTTCTTCATAGGCTTCTAAGGAGTGCTTGGAGCGGTTTGGAACCTAAGGAAAGGAGCTAAGACTTTGCTAAGGAGCGACTTTGAATCTTGGAAATTTTAAGGGCTTGTAAAGGTATAAATCTTGTCGTTTTAGTAATTAAGATTACTTGTTGTTGTAGCTATGGATATTAGAAAGCATGAGTTATATAGTATGAAGTTTGATAAGTATATTGACTATTGGAACCCTAATCCGAAAACTAGCATGTTAGCCTTAAGATTACAATTCAAGTTGATTATTAGTTTAAGTCGTCGCATGTTGTATAAAAAGGAAATTGTAGTTGTTGAAGTTGTTTATGACTATATAACATGTTAGACCTTAGAACTTGGAATTGGAAAAGGATTGGAAAAGACTTAGTGTTGTTGGTTATAAGTTGGCCGAGAATGGCTTGGATTTTTAAACTACTTGGTACGAATTGTGGGGCGGAATTTTACACGTATTGTAAGGCGTGTAATCCCCTTTGTTTGGTTGTTGTTTGAGCCTTAAATGTGGCGTGTTGGTTATTTTATTCGGCCTTGAAAAAGGTGGCAAAGTGAGTAGAAACAAAGGAAGTGCTGCCCGATTTTCCGTAGAATTAGAGACCGTATACTTAGTATTATTCTACGTTAGAGACTAGAAGTTGATAGTCTTGTTGTGACCATTATAGGTTGACATTTTTACGTACGGCGTATTCGGCTTAGCTTGTGGATTTAGCTGAAAAGGTATGTGAACTATCTCCTCTTCTAGCATGATTCCTTAAGATAAAGAAAGTAAGTTCTACTCCTTAAATGATCCATTCCTTGGCTGTACTTGGATTGCCTAGTATAGAATTTGTTCTATGTACTTCCTTGATTGTACTTTGATGTTTAAATTGTAAGTTGTATAATCCATTGCCTTAGTGGAGTTTGGATTCTTAAGAGTGAAAGTATTTTGCTTAAAGTACATGGAGTCTTGAAAAGGAAGTGGTTTCCAAACCTTTTGGCTAGTGCCTTAGTTCCAAAACCTAATGGTCGTTTTAATGACTTTAGGGGAGTCAAAGGAGTGATTTACTTAATTGTTTTAAAAGAGAAGAAATGACATGATTTAAGAGATGTAACTTGTTTTAAAGGTGTGAGTTACTTGGGATTTAAAAGTATAAGCTACTTGTTTTCTAAAGATTTAGAGGCTTGAAGTATTTTGAAAGTTAAGAAACTTGATTTGAAAGTTTGTGATACTTGGTTTTAAGTATAAGTCTCTTGGTTATAAAAAGAATGAAATTGTCTAAAAACCATAAAGGGTTATAACGGCTTTATGGGAAGTTGGTTATAACGGCTTTGTGGAAGGTTTAGAAAGTTGTCTATTTTAATTATTAGGCATAAGTTGCCTAGATTGTGAAGATTTGAAGTTACTTGATTCCAAGCTTTGAAATGAGTTTCTAAAAGTGTAGTAACTTACTTTGAAAAATAGACACACATTGATACTACGGGTGTTAGTATCTTGGGGTTTTTCATAAAAAGGAGTCTTTTGAAAAGAATGTACGTATGTAGTACTTTGGCTTGGTTAATTGAGAATTGCCTATATGTGCTGGTGATAGCCTTTGAGTGCAAGTATTATGTTTTATTACGTTGCCGCGACTCTCGGTTGGAGGCGCCTACCGTCATTGTAAGTTACTTGGATGTACCGACAGTGATGTGGGATTCCACGGGTATGCTTCCGTTATTTGTAGTATTTGGGTTAAATTCCCGGATTTTTATAAAAGACATGGTAGTGCTTATGTGTTGTTTGACGGCCGGTTGAGATAGGGTAAGAGTATAAGTGAGGGGTAAACCCCCACGACGCTTTACCACCTTCTCCAGGGTAAGAGTATAAATGAGGGGTAAACCCCAAGACATTATACCCCCTGTGTTACCACCTTCTCCAGGGTAAGAGTATAAATGAGGGGTAAACCACCAAGACATTATACCCCCTGCGTTACCACCTTCTCCAGGGTAAAAGTATAAATGAGGGGTAAACCCCCAAGACATTATACCCCTTGCGTTACCACCTTCTCCAGGGTAAGAGTATAAATGAGGGGTAAACCCCAAGACGTTATACCACCTGCTCGTTTTCCTACTTGGACCGTACAGTTTTGTTATACCCCGTAGTTCCAGGGTATGTATGTGAGGACGTACGTACGAGAATACGACAAAAATTTTGGAAAGAAAGAAAGATGTGATTTTTCGACGGAAAAGTTTCCGGTTTTTGTGAAGGAAAAAGGTTCGTTAATGGGAATTGGATTCCCAGATTTGGTATTTGGGCTTCTTGGATTATTTTAGAATTATGAGATTTTATTTTCGGAAATGGTCACGTGGGGCCCACGGGAGAAATTTACGGTTTTGTGGGGCCCGCTTTGTTTTTGAGATTTTCGGTATTTTGGATATTTTCGGAAGACGAAATATTTTGGACGAGTCGGGGGGCGACACGTGTCACCCCCATGTGTCACTTGGCCGAAATTGGAGGGACAAGTGGCTAGGCCGATTTTGCCATGACATTTGGAGAGCCAAATCGTTGGCCATGTGGTGTGGTGGGACCCACACACACATGGCCCAATCTTGACCCTACACTTACCTTGATCTTGGCCCTTGAAACCTCTATAAATACCCCCCCTTAGGTTGAAGAGTAATTCATCCACACTTGAAAGTCTTCCAAGGCAAAAATATCCCTTTCCCTTTAAGCCTTGTTTCGTCCACCCTCCCCCACTTGTGTAGAAATACTTTGTGTATTGTTGTATAGTCCCAAATACCTTGTCCTAGTATCCCTAGTATTATTCCAAAGTTATTTCAATACTAGGAGCCCGGAAATACTATTTTATTCCAATAGCCGTAAAGTGAAACCCTAGAAAAATCTTCATAGCTTGGTTGAAGTATTTAGAGAAGTTTTTTGGAAACATCTAAGGGTCGCTTGGAGCGGGTTGGAGCGTAAGGAATTGGAGCTAAACGTTGTTCAGGATCGACTTATAAACTTGGATAATTTTTGGGCTTATCGAGGTAATAATTTATGTCCCCCTATTGTAATTGGATATTACATGTTGTAGTAGTTACTTGAGTATATTATATTGAAAGGATGATTATAAAGGTTTGAACTGTATTTACATTGGACTGTACTTACAGTAGACTTGTGTAGTATTATTGTGAAGCAGAATTGAACACGTCCGGTTAGACGTGTAATCCCCTGGGAGTTGTTGGCCTGGTAGCGGGCCTTGATAGGGGAGGAGATTTATGTGATAGCGGGAGGTCTTTGCGAATTTTTCTGTAGAATAAGGAATCTTGTATTTAGAATATTCTACGAAGAGAACTAGAAGTTGATAGATGTATTGTGATTGTTATAGGTGGATCTTCTACGCGCGGCATACTTGACTTGGCTTGTGGTTTAAGCTAAAAAGGTATGTGATTCTTCCTATACTCTTGAGCATGATTGTTGTGAACTATATAGTACGGTAGACGTACGTGTGTGAAATGAATTTTGTTTGTTTAAAACATAAAGTGTTATAATGGCTTTATGGGAAGTTAGTTATAACGACTTTATGAAGATAAAAGAAAGATTTGGTTTTGACAGTAAAACAACTAGATTTTGAAAGTTAAGAGACTTGATCTTGAAAGATAAGAGACTTGACTTATAACGACTTGTTTTCGGAAAAAGGAGAAGTAACTTGATTTAAGTATAGGTTACTTGTTTTGAAAAGAGTAAGTTAACTGGGTTTTAAAAGAGTATACTTGATGTTGTTCTAAAAGAAAAGCACTTGGTTTAAAAAGTATAGAGTACTTGATTTTAAAAGCCTTGTAAATATTTTTACGAAGGTGAAGTAATTCGGTTTTAAAAGTAAAACGTGTTTTCTTTATATACTACGAGTATTAGTATCATGTGGCTTTTACGTAACAAGAGGTCTTTTTGAAAGAATGAAAGTATGTAGTATTTCGGATTGTTGATATAAAATGATAGTACATTAAACTTGCCTATGCTTGTTGTGATAGCCTTGTTGTGCAAGTGTTGTGATTACGTACTCTGCGTGTCTCGGGAGGACCGGTTATCGATTGATTGTTGGACATCTTGTGCGTTGGATTTTCCACGAGTATCGTCCACTATTGAGTATTATCCGTTATTTCTTTTGGACATCTTGACGCGTTGGATTTTCCACGGTATCGTCCACTTTGAGTATTATCTTGTTATTCCTTTGGACGTCTTGTGCGATGGATGTTCCGCACGCGTCGTCGATGGGATGGTTTCATGGCCATGCTTTTCGAGGTAAGATGCCGGGGCATGCGGTCATTGTGAAGGTTTTGTTATTTGTCCATGGACCGCTAATCCATGAAGCTTGCCGCGGTGACGAACAATCACGGGCTTGATTTGTACATGTGGTTACAGGCACACTTTAGATACTTGTCCTGGTCATTTCTCGTGTATCGGCAGGCTGCTGGTAGATAGCTTGAGATACTTTCCTCGGTCATATCTCGTGAGACGGTTGGCTAGAATGCGTTAGCTTTGGTACTTGCCTCGGCGATTGCGTGGCTAGCTTTTGATCGTAATTAGCTTAGTACCTTGCGTGAAGTTTTATGACTAGCTTTTGGAACCGGTATAGGCGATTTTACTTGGCCCGTCGGTTTGACGACGCAGCGAGATCTAGTGTTCGTGTTCACATATAGGTGTTGTTTTACATCATGTACTTTGGCGATGAGAATGAGTTCCACGCATAAGTGATATTATGGGCGTGAGACCCATAGTTATGTGTGAGTGATTATTACGGGATACGCGTCCTTACTTGGCATAACTGCTTACTTATCGCAAAATGGTTTTATAAAATGATGAAATGGGATTTCATTACAGTATTTTTCAGTTTCACATACTTGGTACTGTTATCGAACTCCTTGAGGCGTGTTCATCCGCAGTAGAATACATCGGTTGTGGATCCTCGCCATAGGATCACGATTCAGATTGGGAAGCTCCGTTTCTCCGAGGCTTATCTTTTGCACGTTCCACGAGTTGTAGGTTCTTGTACATTCAGGGGTATGGCGGGGCCCTATCCCGTCATAGTTGTTGTTACATTCTTAGAGGTCTGTAGTACTGTTGTGGGCAGGGTTGTAAAGGATTGTAACTATTTGGTTTGATATATATACATGAAGGCGACCGTTTTGGTTGACCTATTTTCTTATGATGTATCTTGTTTCCTGTTTAAGTTTTTATTTCCGCTGATTTTCTCTGATGTTGTATTACTAGGGTGCCGGTAAGGCACCGATCGCGAGCGAGGTCGGGTCGTGACAAAAGTGGTATCAGAGCCAGGTTATCCTCGGAAAGTGTCTACAGACCATATCTAGTAGAGTCTTGATTATCGGCGTGTTGTGCACCACACCTATAATCAGGAGGCTATGGGATATCTAGGATTGGTTTCTATTTCTTCTCGCTCTGAGATCGTGCCTTAGAGCTGTGTTGTAAATTGGACTCCTTGACGTATTCTTTCTACGCGATTATGCCTCGCGTAAAGGCAACCGAGCCCGTAAGCAAAGCGGCGAAGGAGGCTGCGAGTAAGCGGCAGCGATCTCATCGAGGCCACGAGACTGAGCCTCGATCCTACACTGGAGCGAGGAGATGGGTTACAAGGAGATGGCCCGATTACTAGCCGTGATCGTGGCGAACGCAGGATAATTTGGATCACGGCGATTCGATTCAGTAGCCCGTAGTCCACCCTGCATCGGATAGTTTGAGGCTACGGGATTTTCGAGTTGTAGCCCGCGAGTTCTACGGTCAAGGCACGAGGATGATCCGGGAGTTCATCCGCCGATTCTGAGAGGATCGTCACGAGTGATCAAGGCTTGAGACCGAGTCCGTGATCTTCGGTTCGCATCGGTGCGTGATACCGCATGATCGGTTTGATTCGTGGGAGCTGTCGGGAGCATGCGCCCCGGTGTTTGGGACGAGTTCTCGAGGCATTTCGGCCATTTCTTGCCTCGCGGATGAGGAGCACGCGGGCGAGTTTCGATCTTGAGGCGAGGAGGGCGCGTAGTTCGAGTACAACGTAGAGTTCGACTCGTTGGCTCGATATGTCCACTGCGTTAGTAGCTAATATGGAGGACGAGTGCACCGCTACGTCACGAGGGCTTGATGACTACTTGGCGAGTCTTGTTCGTGTATCGCTTGCCGCATGGATATTACCCGCACGCGAGCTCACGCACTAGGGTGTGAGGCACGAGAGACCGACGGATTGACGATACCGCGAGAAGAAGGCCGGGGCGGCAGGTCCTTGGTAACTTTCGGTGGACCGCCTCAGTGATAGACTAGTTATACGCCGCCGCCCGGTCAGTGGTCCTCTGATCTTGAGGCCTCAGTATTCGAGAGCGGTCGTGGCTCGAGGTTCGGGTTTCGGGGAGTTGAGAGTCTTTGGCGGATGAAGCCACCCGACCTAAGTGTAGCGGTGTGGTAAAACCCATGCGGGAATGTCGCGAGATTCATAGGGTTTGTTTTACATGCGGCGGCGAGGCCATTTAGCGAAGAATTGTCCGACCAGGTAGCGCGGATGTTGAGACTTCGGCGCCCGGGATGCATTGCGGGTTCTTCGCGCCGATAGCTAGGAGGGTGTTCATACCGGCGAGCGAGCGAAGTCGTGGTGGAAGTTCCCAGTTCTAGCAGTCCTTGGAAATGCCTATTTGATTTCAGGTATATCCTTCACCCTCTAGAGACTGGTATACGTTTATGATATGATGATGTGCTGAGTATTATGTTCAGATAGCGTTATGCTAAATTGTGATTTAGAGGCCTGGTTAGTAAGGAGGAAGTTGGGTACATAGAGATTGTGAGCCTTAGAATTTATAACAGTTAGAACCTTGGATATAAGGCCGCCTTGAGTGGATGATTTTACGGTTGGTTTTTGTCGAAGTACTTGGTATGCGTAAAATATATTGTGGGAAAATTCCATGGGTAGTGTGAGATGGAAGTGGTAGCTTTTATGACGTGAATATGTAAGATTGTTCCGGAACGGGGAACAAGAGTCTGATGCGATTATGGGTCGGGTTGAGGACCATTCGCGGGTCAACCCACAGCCCGGTTTTGGGTGGGGTCAGTTCGAGGTGGTCCCGCCAGGTGGTAGGGTCACGAGGGTACTAAGCCCAGGTTTAGGTAGCCATCGTATGAGTTCGTGGATGTGTTCGACTAGAATCGGATCGTAAAGGCCGGAATGGCCTTAAGGAATGAGGCTTGTAGATGACCAAGTTTGGAGGTAGTGACTCGAGGTTTTGGAAATTGAAGCGATGGCGAAGTGTGGGCGTGTACTATAGAGAGTTCGTATGCGAAAGGGACGACGAGTAAGAATAAGCGAACAATGTGTTATGAAGCGAAGTGATCATTTTTTAATGAAGTAAAGATGCGAAGGAGTATCCTTTAGACCATTGGTGTGAGCTTTTGTGATGTTAGAGGTGATTCCTCGTTGGCTTGGATTTGTATGATATACTATGGCCATTGATGGCGTGATTGGTTTCGTAAGTATAGTAGTGAAGACTATACCGGCACACGTTTGTTTGGAGACTTAGAAGGAACATTCGGGACGAATGTTTCTAAGGGGGGAAGAATGTTATACCGTAGTTCGTGGTATGTATGTGAGGGCGTGCGTGCGAGAATACGGCGTAAATTTTGGAAAGAAAGAAAGATGTGATTTTTCGACGGAAAAGTTTCCGGTTTTTGTGAAGGAAAAAGGTTCGTTAATGGGAATTGGATTCCCAGATTTGGTATTTGGGCTTCTTGGATTATTTTAGAATTATGAGATTTTATTTTCGGAAATGGTCACGTGGGGCCCACGGGAGAAATTTACGGTTTTGTGGGGCCCGCTTTGTTTTTGAGATTTTCGGTATTTTGGATATTTTCGGAAGACGAAATATTTTGGATGAGTCGGGGGGAGACACGTGTCACCCCCATGTATCACTTGGCCGAAATTGGAGGGACAAGTGGCTAGCCACTTGTCCCCTTGGCCGATTTTGCCATGACATTTGGAGAGCCAAATCGTTGGCCATGTGGTGTGGTGGGACCCACACACACATGGCCCAATCTTGACCCTACACTTACCTTGATCTTGGCCCTTGAAACCTCTATAAATACCCCCCCTTAGGTTGAAGAGTAATTCATCCACACTTGAAAGTCTTCCAAGGAAAAAATATCCCTTTCCCTTTAAGCCTTGTTTCATCCACCCTCCCCCACTTGTGTAGAAATACTTTGTGTATTGTTGTATAGTCCCAAATACCTTGTCCTAGTATCCCTAGTAGTATTCCAAAGTTATTTCAATACTAGGAGCCCGAAAATACTACTTTATTCCAATAGCCGTAAAGTGAAACCCTAGAAAAATCTTCCTAGCTTGGTTGAAGTATTTAGAGAAGTTGTTTGGAAACTTCTAAGGGTCGCTTGGAGAGGGTTGGAGCGTAAGTAATTGGAGCTAAACGTTGCTCAGGATCGACTTATAAACTTGGATAATTTTTGGGCTTATCGAGGTAATAATCTATGTCCCCCTATTGTAATTGGATATTACATGTTGTAGTAGTTACTTGAGTATATTATATTGGAAGGATGATTATAAAGGTTTGAACTGTATTTACATTGGGTATGCTTACAGTGAGACTTGTGTAGTATTATTGTGAAGCGAATTGAACACGTCAGGTTAGGCGTGTAATCCACAGGAGTTGTTGGCACAGTAGCGGGCCTTGATAGGAGGAGTTTTATGTGATAGCGGGAGGTCTTTGCGAATTTTACGTAGAATAAGGAATCTTGTATTTAGAATATTCTACGAAGAGAACTAGAAGTTGATAGATGTATTGTGGTTGTTATATGTGGATCTTCTACGCGCGGCATAATTGACTTGGCTTGTGGTTTAAGCTAAAAAGGTATGTGATTCTTCCTATACTCTTGAGCATGATTGTTGTGAACTATATAGTACGGTAGACGTACGTGTGTGAAATGAATTTTGTTTGTTTAAAACATAAAATGGTATAATGGCTTTATGGGAAGTTAGTTATAACGACTTTATGAAGATAAAAGAAAGATTTGGTTTTGACAGTAAAACGACTTGATTTTGAAAGTTAATAGACTTGATCTTGAAAGATAAGAGACTTGACTTATAACGACTTGTTTTCGGAAAAAGGAGAAGTAACTTGATATAAGTATAGGTTACTTGTTTTGAAAAGAGTAAGTTAATTGGGTTTTAAAATAGTATACTTGATGTTGTTCTAAAAGAAAAGCACTTGGTTTAAAAAGTATAGAGTACTTGATTTTAAAAGCCTTGTAAAGATTTTTACGAAGGTGAAGTAATTCGGTTTTAAAAGTAAAACGTGTTTTCTTTATATACTACGAGTATTAGTATCGTGTGGCTTTTACGTAACAAAAGGTCTTTTTGAAAGAATGAAAGTATGTAGTATTTCGGATTGTTGATATAAAATGAAAGTACATTAAACTTGCCTATGCTTGTTGTGATAGCCTTGTTGTGCAAGTGTTGTGATTATGTGCTACCGTGTCTCTCGGGGAGGACCGGTTATCTGATTGATTGTTGGACATACTGACGCGTTGTATTTTCCACGAGTATGCGTCCACTATTGAGTATTATCTGGTTATTTCTTTTGGACATCTTGTGCGTTGGATTTTCCACGAGTATCGTCGATTTGAGTATTATCTTGTTATTCCTTTGGACACGCCTTGTGCGATGGATGTTCCACGGGCACGCGTCGATGGGATGGTTTCATGGCCATCTTTCCAGGAGTAAGATCTTGGGCATGCGGTCATTGTGAGGGTTTTGTTATTTGTCCATGGACCGCTAATCCATGAAGCTTGTCGCGGTGACGAACAATCACGGACTTGATTTGTACATGTGGTTACAGGCACACTTTAGATACTTGTCCTGGTCATTTCTCGTGTATCGGCTTTGGTAGATAGCTTCGAGATACTTGCCTCGGTCATATCTCGTGAGAGCGGTTGGCTAAGTGCGTTAGCTTTGGTACTTGCCTCGGCGATTGCGTGGCTAGATTTTGGATCTGTAATTAGCTTCGTACCTTGCGTGAAGTTTTATGACTAGCTTTTAGGCTGGTATAGGCGATTCTACTTGCCCGTCGGTTTGATAGACGCAGCGAGATCTAGTGTTCAGGTTCACATATGGGTGTTGTTTTACATCATATACTGCCGGCAGTGAGGAATGAGTTCCACGGGCATGAGTGATATTTTGGGCGTGAGACCCATAGTTATGTGTGAGTGCTTATTCTGGGGATATGCGTCCCCTTACTTGGCATAACTGCTTACTTATCGCAAAATGATTTTATAAAATGATGAAATGGGATTTCATTACAGTATTTTTCAGTTTCACATACTTGGTACCTGTTATCGACCTCGCCCGGGGCTTCGTTCATGCCGCAGGTAGAGGTACATCGGTTGTGGATCCTCGCTCATAGGATCACAGTTCAGCGTATTGGGAAGCTCCGTTTCTCCGGAGGCTTATCTTTTGGTATGTTTCCCTGAGTTGTAGGTTCTTGTACATTAAGGGGTATGGCGGGGCCCTGTCCTGTCATAGTTGTTGTTACATTCTTAGAAGTGCAGTAATCTTGTTGTGGCGAGGTTGTAAGGATTATGGCTTCGGTTTGATATATATACATGAAGCGACCGCTTTGGTTGGCCTATTTTCTTATGATGTATCTTGTTTCTGTTTAAGTTTTTATTTCCGATTTTCTCGATGTTGTATCACTAGGGTGCCGGTAAGGCACCGATCGCGCGTCGGAGTCGTGGTCGTGACTTGGCTTGTGGTTTAAGCTAAAAGGTATGTGATTCTTCCTATACTCTTGAGCATGATTGTTGTGAACTATATAGTACGGTAGACGTACGTGTGTGAAATGAATTTTGTTTGTTTAAAACATAAAGTGTTATAATGGCTTTATGGGAAGTTAGTTATAACGACTTTATGAAGATAAAAGAAAGATTTGGTTTTGACAGTAAAACGACTTGATTTTGAAAGTTAAGAGACTTGATCTTGAAAGATAAGAGACTTGACTTATAACGACTTGTTTTCGGAAAAAGGAGAAGTAACTTGATTTAAGTATAGGTTACTTGTTTTGAAAAGAGTAAGTTAACTGGGTTTTAAAAGAGTATACTTGATGTTGTTCTTAAAGAAAAGCACTTGGTTTAAAAAGTATAGAGTACTTGATTTTAAAAGCCTTGTAAAGATTTTTACGAAGGTGAAGTAATTCGGTTTTATATGTAAAACGTGTTTTCTTTATATACTACGAGTATTAGTATCATGTGTCTTTTACGTAACAAGAGGTCTTTTTGAAAGAATGAAAGTATGTAGTATTTCGGATTGTTGATATAAAATGAAAGTACATTAAACTTGCCTATGCTTGTTGTGATAGCCTTGTTGTGCAAGTGTTGTGATTACGTACCGTGTCTCTCGGGGAGGACCGGTTATCTGATTGATTGTTGGACATACTGACGCGTTGGATTTTCCACGAGTATGCGTCCACTATTGAGTATTATCTGGTTATTTCTTTTGGACATACTGACTCGTTGGATTTTCCACAGTATCGTCACTTTGAGTATTATCTTGTTATTCCTTTGGACATGCTGACGCGATGGATGTTCCACGGGCATGCGTCCAGTAGGATGGTTTCATGGCCATGCTTTCCGAGGTAAGATTGTTATACCCCGTAGTTCCAGGGTATATAGGTGAGGATATACGTGCGAGATTACGACAGAAATTTTGGAAAGAAAGAAAGATGTGATTTTTCGACGGAAAAGTTTCCGGTTTTTGTGAAGAAAAAGGTTCGTTAATGGGAATTGGATTCCCAGATTTGGTATTCGGACTTCTTAGAATATTTGAGAATTATGGAATTTTATTTCCGGAAATGGTCACGTGGGGCCCACGGGTGAAATTTACGGTTTTGTGGGGCCCGCTTAGTTTTTGAGATTTTGGCCATTATGGATATTTTCGGGAGATGAAATATTTTGGACGAGTAGGAGGGCGACACGTGTCACCCCCCTAGGTGGCCCTTGGCCGAAATTAACTAGACAAGTGGCAAGACAAGTGGCCAAGTCTTGCTAGATATTTTGTGTGGACAAGTGGCTTGTGGGTCCCACCCACACTTGTCCCCAATCTCAACCACACACTTGCCTTCATCCTATCCCTTGGTTGTCCTATATATGCACCCTTAGTTGATGAAATCTTCCACACTTAGACATTTGAAGACTTGAAAAACCCTCCCTTCTCCCTTGACCTAGAGCTCTCGGTTTTGCCCCATTTCTTGAGCAAAATTTGTCCAACAATTCTTAAACTCTCAAGTGTTCTTCCCAGGTGTTAGGAAGATTGTGTACCAAGAGTTGGAAAAGATTTCACACCCAGCCTTGAAGGGATGCCTTGGCAGAAAGTTGTCATCTTGAAACCCTAAGTGTTCTTCACTTTTTGGAGTTGAATCTTGAAGAGAAGTTGGTTAGGAGCTTCTATGGGTTGCTTGTAGCGGATTGGAACGTAAAGATTTGGAGCTAAGACTTGCTTGGAGCGACTTTAAGAACTTGGATATTTTTGGGCTATTTGAGGTAGTGGAACTTAAACCTCTTTGTGAATTGGTTGTTATACATATATTATAAGTATATTATGGATTATATAATATATGGAGTAAGTTTGGAAGAGTTGGATCTTGTTAACTTGTTAAAAGAAAGGATTGGCCGTTTGCCATTAAAATGGTAAAACGTATCTTACTTGCTAAGAAGCTAATAACAAAGTAACTATAACTTATATTAAGAATGGAAATATAAGTTGGATGACTAATGAGTAAATTGGATAAGTAAAATGGACAAAGTTGGCCAAGGACCCCAACTTAAGGATCAGATTTACTTTGGACCGTATTTACTTTGGGTATTTACATTGGGTGTATTTACATTTACATTAAGGGAAGATTTTTCAATCGCGTTCGTTTGGGCGTGTGATCCCTTTTTAATTATTATATTGTTATGGCGTGATAGTAAACCGCGTTAGGTTGGCGCGTAATCCCCTTTTTACTTATTGTTGTTATGGGCGTGATAGTAAACGCGTTACCGTTTGGGCGTGTAATCCCTTCTTTATGTTGTTTAATTATTACGCCTTATATATATATATGGTATATATATTACGGTTATTCGCCTTGGTAAAAGATGGAAAAGTGAGTATAAGCGGGAAGTCTTCAAATTTCCGTAGATTTTGAGGGCTTTTTATTGGTATAAGTCTTCAATGATAAGAAAGGTTTGATAGAGTACTATGACCATTTTAGGAGTGGAGTACTACGTGTGGCGTGATCTACTTGGCTTAGGAGTAGCCGACGGGTTGAAGTACTTGGGCGTTTTGCTTATTGTCGATAAATCGTCGCGAGGTATGTGAACCTCTTCCTATCTTTTCTAGCATGATTGTTGTGAACTATGTAGTACGGTGAGCGTCATGTGCTAAGTGATTTGGTTGGTTTAAAACATAGGGTGTTATAATAGCTTTATGGGAAGTTAGTTATAACGACCTTATGTAGTGAAAATGGTTTCTTGATGTTAGAAGTTAAGAGACTTGATCTTATAAGATAAGAGACTTAACTTATTTGTTTTAATGTGGATGTTTGTGTGAAACCTCATTCGTGAGTAATGAGTACTTGGTTTTTAAAGGGATAATGTTTCTTGATTTGGGAATCGAATGTGTATGGACAGACCATTGCGGCGTTAATAAAGGAAAATGTATTGAATAATGATGTGTTGTATTAAAACCAGTAGAAACCTCCATCTGCATGAAGCTAAGATGAGACAAAATGATATTACATTTTCTAGATCATGTCTGCTGTAATAATATCGTTATAAACAAATAATAAACTACTCACATATATGACATATGTTACTCAATTGTTTTAAAAGAGATTAAGACTATGAGTTATGAAACCTTTCTAAAATAAGTGACTTGAGCATTTGAAAATGAGAAGTTTGAGTAATTGAAACTAGGCAACCGAACTTAGGAAAAGAATGTTGTTACTTGATTTTGAAAAGGAATGTGGGTTGGTCATTCTAATACTATGGGTATAGGGTGACTTTTATAAAAGTAATGGATCTCTTTTTAAATAAATTATCGTATGTAGTACTTTGGGGTTAAAAAAACGGACTTTTGCATAAAATGTTAGTACTTTGAGTTGTGTGAAACTTTGCTATGCTTGTTGTTGTGAATCTTGCCTATGCTTGTTGTTGTGAAACTTGCCTATGCTTGTGATGATAGCCTTTGTTGTGCAAGTGTGGTATTTACGTATTCTGGCGTCTCGATGAAGTAGGTCGACTTGAGAACTTACTTGGGCGTCTTTGGCGGTGATGGAGAATTCCACGGGTATGTTTCCATTTTGATTCTTGTCTTGTTGTTGATGTCACGTGGACATGTCTACACCGGTAGAATTCCGGCATGTGGCGTGCGGCGGGGTTGATCACCCAAGATATTATTGTTGATGTCACGTGGACGTGTCTACAGGTAGAATTCCGGGGCATGTGGCCACGGGCATTGGTATTATTGTTGCATCATGGACATGCACACCGTCTGCAGTCCGGCATGCGGCCGTGACGCGAACATGATTGATGTTGTGGGCGTAAGACCCATAGTTATATTTGAGTGATGACTTGAGGCGTGAGTCACGGATCGACATGACCGCTTTTATGTTGTGATCAGAGTTTGGTTATCATACATGTCTCGCTTTATATAGACTAGTATGATTTCATTCTGATATTTTCTGATTTCACATACTTGGTACTGTTATCGACCTCGCCCGGGCTGCGTTCATCTGCGCAGTAGAGGTACATCGGTCGTGGATCCTCGCTCTTAGGATCTCGATTGTTTTGGGAAGCTCCGTTTCTCCGAGGCTTATCTTTTGGTATGTGTTCCACTGAGTTGTAGGTTCTTGTACATTCGTGGTATGGCGGCCCCGCCTTCATAGTTGTTGTAAATCTTAGAGGTGCATGAAATCTTGTTGTGGCGGGGTTTGTAAAAGGATTAAAGCTGTTCGTTTGAAAGAGTTGTATTTATTATGTTATTGGAAGGTAACCGTTGGGTTGCTTTGTTTATGTTCATATATCTGCTTCTTGTTTAAGTTTTATTTTCATTTGGTTTTCTCGATGATTGTATCACTAGGGTGCCGGATAAGGCACGATGCGGGCCGGGCAGTCGTTACAAAGATCTTGCCGGCACGCGGTCATTGTGAGGTTTTGTTATTTGTCCATGGACCGCTAATCCATGAAGCTTGCCGCGGTGACGAACAATCACGGGCTTGATTTGTACATGTGGTTCTGAGCACACTTTAGATACTTGTCTGGTCATTTCGTGTATCGCAGTCGGTAGATAACGAGATACTTGCCTCAGTCATATCTCGTGAGACGGTTGGCTAGGGTACGTTAGCTATGGTACTTGCCTCGGCCAGTTGCGTGGCTAGCTTTTGGATCTGGTAATTAGCTTCCGTATCTTGCCCGTGAAGTTTTATGACTAGCTTTTGGAACTGGTATAGGGCGATTCTACTTGGCCCGATCGGTTTGATGACGCAGGAAGGATCTAGTGTTCAGGTTCACATATGGGTGTTGTTTTACATCATGTACTGCCGGCAGTGAGGAATGAGTTCCACGGGCATAAGTGATATTATGGGCGTGAGACCCATATTTATGTGTGAGTGATTATTCTGGGGATATGCGTCCCCTTACTTGGCATAACTGCTTACTTATCGCAAAATGGTTTTATAAAATGATGAAATGGGATTTCATTACAGTATTTTCGATTTCACATACTTGGTACTGTTGTCTTGACCTCGCCCGGCTGCGTTCATCTGCGCAGTAGGTACATCGGTTGTTGATCCTCGCTCATAGGATCACAGTTCAGCATATTGGGAAGCTCCGGTTCTCCGGAGGCTTAGCGTTTGGGAGGATTCCCTGAGTTGTAGGTTCTTCTACATTGAGGGGTATGGCGGGCCACTGTCGTCATAGTTGTTCTTACATTCTTAAGTGCATGTCTTGTTGTGGGCGGGGTTGTAAAGGATTATGGCTGTTCGGTTTGATATATATATACATGAAGGTGATCGTTTTGGTTGGCCTATTTTCTCATGATGTATCTTGTTTCTGTTTAAGTTTTTATTTCGTGATTTTCTCGATGTTGTATCACTAGGGTGCCCGGTAAGGCACGATGCGGGCGAGGTCGGGTCGTGACAAGTTTTAGGACAGGTGGGACTTGGTGTTCATGTATACTATTGGTGTTATATTATATCATGGATCGCGGTGAGAAGGATTCCACGGCGCATGATTGATATTATGGGCGTGAGACCCATGGTTATAATTTAGAAATGACTTGAGGCATCGTCACGACTTGTTATATGGCTTATGTGTTGTGTACTGTAGGTTGGCTATCATACATGTCTCCTGTTTTGTTTAGACTGTTATGATTTCATTACAGTATTTTTCAGCTTCACATACTTGGTACATTCTTCGTACTGACCTCCTTCGGGAGGCTGCGTTCATGCCGCAGGTTTAGGTACGATGTTTGGTAATCGGAAGGTGTAGGACCCTGCTCAGAGTTTTGGATAGCTCATTCTGTTCGGGAGTTTATCTTTTTGGTATAAGTTCTTTCAAGATGCTTTTATGCGGTTATGGATGCAGCGGGGCCTTGTCCGTCATATTTCGATAAAACTCTTAGAGGTCCGTATTCATATGTAGGATTGGACTCGTATGCGATTGGAGTGTCTTTTGTTTATGTATATTATGGCAGCCTTGTCGGCTTTGCCCTTGTACGTATGTTGGTTTTAATAAAATAAAAATGAGGTGTTATTTAATTTCCGCAGTTTGCTTAGTTGTTAAGGTAGAAGGGTGCCCAGGTAGGGCACCAGTCACGGGCCCGGGGTTCGGGGTGTGACAGTTTCGAACTTAGGAATTATGTGGAGGTATTTCATTTATGTTGAGGGTGGTGTTAATGGTCGGTACTCGGTATTTTATGGTGGCAAGGTTACGGAAAGGAACCAAAATATTAAGGTTCCGACAAAGGTTGGTTGAGTGGGTTGCTTGGTGATGTCAGACTCGGACGGTTGTACTTGTGGAGTTTCGATTGGAGAATTTTATAGTGGAGGTTAAGTAGGTTTTTTGGGACGTGTTGGTGAAAGTAATGAGTTTGTTAAGACGAGGAATGCACACGAAATGCAAGTTGAAATCCAGACACACACCAAGTGTTGGTTGGTACGGTTTGAGTTAAGTGTTTGGTTGTTGTGGTTATATTGAAATGCGGTCGATGAGCCCAAGGATAGAGAAACGGGGATTTTTACTGTCTGAGCCGAGACCAATGATAAGGTGACCAATTCCACAAGATCAAGAGCAGGGTTTGCTAAGTGAAATGCACGTGAACTAGCCAAGTGAGGGTGATCGAAACCCTTTTAGTAACCCGAAGCTTAGGCTAGGTTGGTCCACACAGTTCCAACGTTAGCTTACCACTAAGGAGGTTCCTCGATCTTAGGCTTAGTTAAGTCACACAGTCTTAACCAAACTTAATCCAAAGGGTGTTATACCCCGTAGTTCTGACCCTACGTATGGAAACGTACGAAAGTATGTAAGACTTAAAATTTCCGAAGGACAGGTTGACGGGTCGTTCCGGACGGTTTTTAGTCAACTTTGAGGCGGGTTATGACCCGGTACATTGAGAGTTCCTAAGTGTTTTAAAGGCCTAGGGCGTAGTTCGTTGAGTCTGGATTCCAACGCAACCAACCGTTCGTCGATAGGACGTCGGAGTAGAAAGTTATGAGAGTTACAAGTTCGGTCGCAATCGGACAGAAATGCGTTTGGACCAAAGCGCGGGCGCGGCGCGGATGCGGGCGGCGCCTAAAGTTCTGAAGGGTCGCTGAAGTTGCAGCGCCGCGGCGCCGGAATAGCAGGGCCGCGGCGCCGAAAGATCAGAGAGCCTGCGGAGGTTTCAGCGCCGCGGCGCCGAGGCGGGATTTTTGGGCGGAAAAACTTAGAAAAGTCTGATTTTTGTTTTAAAAGAGACCATGGGAGGGTGACAAGTGTCCCCCCCCCATCTGATTTTCTGTTGCATGCAATATATTGACCAAGACTTGGACATTTTCTATCTTTCATCTTCTCTCTCTCTCTCTCAAATTGCTCCCCCTTCTCTCTAAAAACCCTTAGAAAAATCTGAATAGTTAAGAACCAAAAAGGAAGCTTGTAGCTAGCGTGTTGGCATTGTTGTGATGGTGTTCTTGGCAAGGAAGCTAGCAATATTTGGAATAAGTTTGGGCTAAAACTTTAAGGTAATGATTCTTTCTTTAGATTTAGTTTTGCATGTTAAGAAGAAAGAACTTGTGGTAGTAAATAATGCTCTTAGAGTCATTGCATGCTAGAAATGTGTTTTGAATATGAAAAATGGGTTAAGAAGAGTTTATGAGCATGTTGAAGCCTAAAAACTACCTTAGGATTGTTAAGTGAATTGTTGTAAACTTATGGGGCAGAATTGGTATTTGGGTGTGTAATCCCCTTTAAAATGTTGGATTGATTGAGCCTTACAATGTGGTGTTTTGATGGTAAATTCGGCCTTGAGAAAGGTGGAAAAGTGAGTAGAAACAAAGGAAATGCTGCCCAATTTTCTATAGAATTTTAGTGGCTTTGAGTTAGATTATTCTACATTGGAATTAGAGGTTAATGAACATATCATGGTTATTATAGGTTGAAATATTACTTGCGGTAGTTGAGCTTAGCAAGTGGATTGACCAAAGAGGTATGTGGAGCTTTCTTATCTCTTGAGCATGAGTAGTTTGAACTATATAGTACCGGTGAGCGTCGTGTTTTAAATGAAGTAAATCTATTTGTTGTACTTGACTTGTTTTACGAAAATGTCTAAGTTGGTTGGGTTAGAGAGCTAACCCACTTATTCCTAAGTAATGGTTTAACCTAAATAAGGTAGATAAGGATTTCGTGACATGAAGAAGTATTACGGAAATTGTGTGAGTTTGATTTGAAGTATAAGTCTCTTGGTTAATAAAAAGAACGAAATCTTTTGAAACATAAGGAGTTATAACGGCCTTATGGGAGGTTAGTGGTAACGGCCTTATGAAAGAGTATGAACGTCTAAAGCTTTAAAGCATAAAGTTAGTATAACGGCTTTATGGGGAGTTGGTTATAATAACTTTATGGAAGGTTAAAGAGTTGGGTTTTCTTGAATAAGGTCATGAAAATGAGATTCATTTTGTATGTTAATGAAAGCCTAAAGAAGTTATGAGTTTAATTGGACGTACCGCCAGTGACGAAGGATTCCACGGGTATGCTTCCATTGTCTTAGTATGAGTTTATTGGACGTGCCGCCAGTGATGAAGGATTCCACGGGTATGCTTCCATTGTTTTAGTATGAGTTTATTGGACGTGCCGTCAGTGATGAAGGATTCCACGGGTATGCTTCCATTGTTTTAGTATGAGCTTATTGGACGTACCGCCAGTGACGAAGGATTCCACGGGTATGCTTCCATTGTCTTAGTATGAGTTTATTGGACGTGCCGCCAGTGATGAATTGTGACGCCCCGAACCCGGGCCCGTCACTGGTGCCTTACCCCGGGCACCCTAGTGATACAACATCAGAGAAAACCAGCGGAAAATAAAACATGAATCATGAAACAAGAGATATCATAAATAAACAGGCCAACCAAACGGTTACCTTCCAATGATATACATATAACAACTTTTTTCAAAACGAACAGTTTAATCCCTTTTTACAAAACCCTGCCCACACAGTGCTACAGACCTCTAAGATTTACAACCACTATGACGGGACAGGGCCCCGCCATACCCCTGAATGTACAAGAACCTACAACTCAGGGAACACATACCAAAAGATAAGCCTCCGAAGGAACGGAGCTTCCCAATATGCTGAAAGGTGATCCTAGAGCGGGGATCGACAGCCAATGTACTTCTACCTGCGGCATGAACGCAGCCCCCCGAAGGAGGTCAGTACAACAGGTACCAAGTATGTGAAACTGTAAAATACTGTAACTGAAATCATAATAGTCTATATAAAGCAGGAGACATGTATGATAACCAAACTACAGTTCACAACATAAAAGCAGTCATGCCAAGTCGAGTGGAATACATTCCCGGATGAGCCGGTAGTTCGAGTGAAATACATTCCCGGAATGAACCGGTAGTCAAGTGAAATACATTCCCGGGTGAACCGTGTCGATGAAATACATTCCGGGTGAACCGTAATCAAGTGAGATACTTTCCCGTATGAACCGGTCGTCAAGTGAAATACAGTCACGGTTGAACCGGTAATCAAGTGAGATACATTCCCGGATGAACCGGTCGTCAAGTGAAATACATTCCCGGGTGAACCGGTAATCAAGTGAGATACATTCCCGGATGAACCGGTCGTCAAGTGAAATACATTCCCGGGTGAACCGGTAATCAAGTGAGATACATTCCCGGATGAACCGGTCGTCAAGTGAAATACATTCCCGGGTGAACCGGTGATCAAGTGAACACAGTACTTGCACAACAAGGCTATCACACGTAACATGGTCAAGTTTCACAACAACAAGCATAGGCAAGTTTCACACAACTCAAAGTACTTTCATTTTATGCCAAAGTCCGGGTTTTTAACCCCAAAGTACTACATACGTTAAGTCCTTTTAAAAGAGATACATTCCTTTATAAAAGTCACCCGATACCGTAGTATAAAACTAGAGTGATTCACATTATTAAGTAAACTGAACACTTTCTTTTAAACTCAAGTACCAACTTTCTTTTCCTAAAGTTCCGGTTTGCCTAATTACAAATGCTCAAGTTTCTCATTTTAGAAAAGGTTTCGTAGTTCATAGTTTTAATCCTTTAAAAACATAATTCTCCTTTAAACGTTTTGAGAAACATATGTCTTATATGTGAGTAGGTTATTCTTGTTTATAATCAATCTTATTAAGCAGCCATGATCTAGGAAATGTAATATCCTTTTGTCTCATCTTAGTTTCTATGCAGATGGAGGTTTCTGGTTTTTAATACGATACATCATTATTCAATACATTTTCCTTTATTTACGCTGCAGTGGTCTGTCGATACACATTCTGATTTCCGAAATCAGTAAAACATTATCCCTTTAAATAAAACCAAGTACTCATTACTCACGAATGAGGTTTCACACAAACATCCACATTAAAACAAATAAGTTAAGTCTCTTATCTTATAAGATCAAGTCTCTTAACTTCTAATATTAGTAAAACATTCTTAAGCCGTTATACCTAACTTCCCAAAAAGCTAGTATAACTCTTAAGCTTTCAAAACCCAAGTAATACTCATTCTTTCAAAACGATTCATAAATCTTTTGAAATACTTCAAGTTCTTTATTAACACATATCAAGCCAGTTATTATTCAAATCAGTTACCCTTTTAAAAACCACAAGGTATTTGCTTATCCACATAAAGCTATTATAACCGACTTCCCATAAAGCCGTTATAACACTTTATGTTTTAAACCAATCAAATACATTTAGCACGTATGCGTCTACCGTACTACATAGTTCACACATATCATGCTAGAAGAGATAGGAAGAGGTTCACATACCTCGCGACGATTATCGACAAAAGCAAAAGCGCTCCAAGTACCTCAAACCGTCGGCTACACTCTCAGTCAAGCAGATCACTCCACACGTAGTACTACAACCTATAGAGGCCACAAAGCGCCTATTAATATCTTTAGACACAAGTTCCATATTTCTACAGAAAATTCGCAGACACTCCCCACAAATAAGCGTTAATCTCTCCTCTATCGAGGTCGGCCATCAAGCCAACCGAGGGGTTATACATCTAACCCTAACGGGTACAATTCTACTCCACTGCACTACTACACAAGTCTCAGAATACACCCTATGTAATTCAGATTCAGTTCTCTTATTTAAATTTAGGCTTAAGTCGCGAAGACATCGCCGTAAGTATTATTCAGCTTAAGTCAAAAGACATTGCGACTACTACGTTCAGTTCTTTATATAGTATACTTCAACTATATATTCAACAATATGTAATTTCCAATTACAATAGAAGGACAAGATATTTACCTCGATAAGCCCAAAATTATCCTAGTTTAAAGTCGCTCCTGAGCAAGGTTTAGCTCCAACTCCGTGCGCTCCAACCCGCTCCAAACTACCCTTAGAAGTTCTAACCAACTTCTACTTACAACTTCAACAACGGGTGAAGATTTCCTTAGGGTTTCGTTTTAGTGGTGAGGAAAGTATAACGGTATTTTACGGGCTAGTATACGTGTAACCTTGGGAATACTACAAGGTATTTGGGCCAAGGTATTTGGACATTATAACAATACTAGGAGAGTATTTCTACACCACAAAGGGGGGTATTATACGAAAGCAACTAGGCTAGGGGGGGGGGGGTACCTCACGGCAAAACACCACAAAGGGGAGGGGGGGTGGCTCTCGGCCAAGGGCTCTCAAAGGGGGGAGGGGGGTGTGGTGGACGAACTACACAAGGGAGGGAGGAAGAGAACTTCAAGACTTAGGAAGATTTTTGGATGAAGAAGTCTTCCAAAGGGTGGGGTATTTATAGGTCAAGCAAAGGCCAACCAATGGCCAAGATGCATCCAAGTGTATAGCAAGTGTAGGGCTAGATTTCCACCATGTGTACCTTATCCATCTACCACACAACTTGCACAAAATATCCTACCAACTAAAGCTCTCTTTTTCGTCCACCATTACCGCCCACTCAAGGCCAATGTGAGGGTGACACATGTCACCCTCCCGTTGGTCCAAAATGTTTCGTCTCTCGTAAAATTCCGAAAAAATTATAAATGACATAGCCGTAATTTCCCCTACGAAAGCTGTGAAAACGTTTCGTCGAAAAACGACTCTAACCGGGTGTTGTGAACAAATAAATTCGGCCAAGCCTAATCCTCAAATTCGAATTTTCTACGTACGTCCCACGTACATACTCGGAAATACGGTATAACATTCTCCCTCCTTAGAAACATTCGTCCGAATGTTCCTTCTCAAGCGGATAAGGACGAAGTTCTTCTAACAAGTTTCCACCGCCACACGCCACAAACATAACACACGTACTCTTCCTTAAGGCCATTCCCGGCCTTCACGATCTGCTTCTGGTCGAACATATCCACGAACTCATACGATGGTTACCAAAACTTAGGCCTAGCACCCTCGTGACCCTACCACCTGGCGGGACCACCCAGAGCTGACCCCACCGAAGCAGTGCGGGTTGGCGCAACATGGCCCCAACCCGTCCCATCGCGCCCAACTCTTGCTCGCCGACACGGAACAATCTTGCTAAATCACATCATGAAAGATACCACTTTCATTTATCCAACCCAGGGACTTATCACACAATACTTTCTAGGCAATAAATGCACTCTGACAAGGATCACTCGCAAAATCTTGTACCCAAGACGGCCTTACATCTAAGGTCTCAACGTAATATTCTAAGGTTCATCATTCCTCACCCCAGCTTACCCTTTTCCCTGAACTGTGTTCCTAAATCACATTTTAGCACAAAGCTATCCGAACATAACACCTAACACATTAACATAACATCAAAACATACAAGCCTCTGTAGGGTTAAGGATATACACGGCTACCGCTCCACTCTAATCGTAGTCGCCTGCAGGCATAATCGTAGGCGATGAACTCGCCATCGATCCGTAGGTCGCGCTGCCGCCGGTACCTCTCCTATAAGCACGCTCTTGTCACATGGCCCGACGACCGCGGTGAAGCAAGCACCGAAAAAAGACATTCCCGGGATGATGTTTGCCACATCGTACACCGAGGGACGTGAATCCTGTTGGCTAGAACCCATGTATATCTGTGAACCAGAAGCCCTGGAGCTCTGACCAGCTCCCGAATACCCTGAACGTCCCCGACGATCGGGGACCACTGCATCGTGGAGGTACATAACTAGCTCACTGGCGGTCCGCCTTGAAAGTTACCAAAGGACCCTGCCGTCCTGGCCCTCTTCTGCTGACCTCGGTCACTCCGTCGATCTCTCCGTGCCTCACTCCTAGTGCATGAGCCTGCATGCGGGCAATGTCCATGCCCGGCTGAAGGGCTACACCCGAACAAGCCTCTGCCAAGTACTCATCCAGCCCGGTGACGTAGCGGTGTACTCTGTCCTCCATATCAGCTACTACAGCGGGGACATACCGAGCTAATGAGTCGAACTCCACATTGTACTCTCTAACCGTCCGCCCGCCCCGCTCAATGTCAAAAATCTGTGGCCCGAGCCCTCTCATCTGTGGGGCAAGAAATGTGCAAGAAAAGCCCTGAGAACTCGTCCCATACGGCCGAGGTGCATGCTCTTCCCGACAACTCCACGATCAAACTACCAATCGCGGATCACGCGGTGATGCGAACCTAATACCACCGACTACGCCTCGAGGCTCGATCACTCTCATGATCCAGTAGCCGGATAAACTCGAGGGTCGCCTCGCCTCGATCCATAGAACATCGGCGGGCTACAACTCGTAAAGTCACGTAGCCTCAAACCGCTCGCCGGGGTGAACTACGGTGCATCTGGGCCGGAATCGCCGATTCCACCGATCTCATATCGCCACGACCGCCGCGATGGCGCCATCTCCTTGTACCATCTCATCCGCTTGTGGCCGGGACTGGAGGCTCGTGTCTTGAGTCTCGCCACCGCCGCGGCTCGCTCTTTGGTCTTGCGGCGTCACGAAACCCGCCGTCGGAAGCATCGTCTCAGTCTTGACGCTCGCGCTCGTACTCCTCAGATTCGCTACAGCCTCGATCGCTTTGCCCATCTGGGCCTGGGTTGCCTTACGCGGAGGCATAACTGGTAAAGGAAAGGAATACGTCAGAGGGGTCCAATTTATCACACAGCTCTAAGGCACGATCTCAGAATGAGAAGAATGGAAACCAATCCTAAATGTCCTATAGCCTCCTGATTATAGATGTGGTGCACAACACACCGATAATCAAGACTCTACTAGACACGGTCTGTAGACACTTTCCGAGGATTAACTGCTCTGATACCACTTGGCGCCCGAACTCGCCCACATCGTGCCTTACCCCGGGCACCCTAGTGATACAACATCAGAGAAAACCAGCGGAAAATAAAACATGAATCATGAAACAAGAGATATCATAAATAAACAGGCCAACCAAACGGTTACCTTCCAATGATATACATATAACAACTTTTTTCAAAACGAACAGTTTAATCCCTTTTTACAAAACCCTGCCCACACAGTGCTACAGACCTCTAAGATTTACAACCACTATGACGGGACAGGGCCCCGCCATACCCCTGAATGTACAAGAACCTACAACTCAGGGAACACATACCAAAAGATAAGCCTCCGAAGGAACGGAGCTTCCCAATATGCTGAAAGGTGATCCTAGAGCGGGGATCGACAGCCAATGTACTTCTACCTGCGGCATGAGCGGCCCCGAAGGAGGTCGATCTGACAGTACCAAGTATGTGAAATCGTAAAATCCGATCAAATCATAATAGTCTATATAAAGCAGGAGACATGTATGATAACCAAACTACAGTTCACAACATAAAAGCAGTCATGCCAAGTCGAGTGGAATACATTCCCGGATGAGCCGGTAGTTCGAGTGAAATACATTCCCGGAATGAACCGGTAGTCAAGTGAAATACATTCCCGGGTGAACCGTGTCGATGAAATACATTCGGGTGAACCGGTAGTCAAGTGAAATACATTCCCGGGTGAACCGGTAATCAGTGAAATACATTCCCGGGTGAACCGGTAATCAAGTGAGATACATTCCCGGATGAACCGGTCGTCAAGTGAAATACATTCCCGGGTGAACCGGTAATCAAGTGAGATACATTCCCGGATGAACCGGTCGTCAAGTGAAATACATTCCCGGGTGAACCGGTAATCAAGTGAGATACATTCCCGGATGAACCGGTCGTCAAGTGAAATACATTCCCGGGTGAACCGGTAATCAAGTGAACACGGTACTTGCACAAAAAAAAACTATCACACGTAACATGGTCAAGTTTCACAACAGCAATCATAGGCAAGTTTCACACAACTCAAAGTACTTTCATTTTATGCCAAAGTCCGGGTTTTTAACCCCAAAGTACTACATACGTTAAGTCCTTTTAAAAGAGATACATTCCTTTTATAAAAGTCACCCGATACCCGTAGTATAAAACTAGAGTGATTCACATTATTAAGTAAACCAGAACACTTTCTTTTTAAACTCAAGTACCAACTTTCTTTTCCTAAAGTTCCGGTTTGCCTAATTACAAATGCTCAAATTTCTCATTTTAGAAAAGGTTTCGTAGTTCATAGTTTTAATCCTTTAAAAACATAATTCTCCTTTAAACGTTTTGAGAAACATATGTCTTATATGTGAGTAGGTTATTCTTGTTTATAATCAATCTTATTAAGCAGCCATGATCTAGGAAATGTAATATCATTTTGTCTCATCTTAGATTCTATGCGGATGGAGGTTTCTCTTGGTTTTAATACGATACATCATTATTCAATACATTTTCCTTTATTTACGTGCGGTGGTGCTGTCGATACATTCTCGATTTCAAATCAAGAAACATTATCCCTTTAAATAAAACCAAGTACTCATTACTCACGAATGAGGTTTCACACAAACATCCACATTAAAACAAATAAGTTAAGTCTCTTATCTTATAAGATCAAGTCTCTTAACTTCTAATATTAGTAAAACATTCTTAAGCCGTTATACCTAACTTCCCAAAAAGCTAGTATAACTCTTAAGCTTTCAAAACCCAAGTAATACTCATTCTTTCAAAACGATTCATAAATCTTTTGAAATACTTCAAGTTCTTTATTAACACATATCAAGCCAGTTATTATTCAAATCAGTTACCCTTTTAAAAACCACAAGGTATTTGCTTATCCACATAAAGCTATTATAACCGACTTCCCATAAAGCCGTTATAACACTTTATGTTTTAAACCAATCAAATACATTTAGCACGTATGACGTCTCAGTACTACATAGTTCACACATATCATGCTAGAAGAGATAGGAAGAGGTTCACATACCTCGCGACGATTATCGACAAAAAGCAAAACGCTCCAAGTACCTCAAACCGTCGGCTACGCCCTCAGTCAAGCAGATCACTCCACACGTAGTACTACAACCTATAGAGGCCACAAAGCGCCTATTAATATCTTTAGACACAAGTTCCATATTTCTACAGAAAATTCGGCAGCACCTCCCCCCCCCGCAACAGCGTTAATCTCCTCCTCTATCGAGGCCGGCTATCAAGCCAACCAGGGGGGGGGTTATACATCTAACCCTAACGGGTACAATTCTACTCCACGGTACTACTACACAAGTCTACTGTAATACAGTCCTATGTAATTACAGTTCAGTTCTCTTATTTAAATTTAGGCTTAAGTCGCAAGACATTGCCGTAAGTATTATTCAGGCTTAAGTCAAAAGACATTGCCGACTACTACGTTCAGTTCTTTATATAGTATACTTCAACTATATATTCAACAATATGTAATTTCCAATTACAATAGAGGGACAAGATATTTACCTCGATAAGCCCAAAATTATCCTAGTTTAAAGTCGCTCCTGAGCAAGGTTTAGCTCGACTCAAGTGCGCTCCAACCCGCTCCAAACTACCCTTAGAAGTTCTAACCAACTTCTACTTACAACTTCAACAACGGGTGAAGATTTCCTTAGGGTTTCGTTTTAGTGACTGAGGGAAAGTATAACGGTATTTTCTGGGCTAGTATACGTGTAACCTTGGGAATACTACAAGGTATTTGGGCCAAGGTATTTGGACATTACAACAATACTAGGAGAGTATTTCTACACCACAAAGGGGGGTATTATACGAAAGCAACTAGGCTAGGGGGGGGGGGTACCTCACGGCAAAACACCACAAAGGGGAGGGGGGGTGGCTCTCGGCGAGGGCTCTCAGGGGAGGGGGTGTGGTGGGCTACACAAGGGAGGGAGGAAGAGAACTTCAAGACTTAGGAAGATTTTTGGATGAAGAAGTCTTCCAAAGGGTGGGGTATTTATAGGTCAAGCAAAGGCCAACCAATGGCCAAGATGCATCCAAGTGTATAGCAAGTGTAGGGCTAGATTTCCACCATGTGTACCTTATCCATCTACCACACAACTTGCACAAAATATCCTACCAACTAAAGCTCTCTTTTTCGTCCACCATTACCGCCCACTCAAGGCCAATGTGAGGGTGACACATGTCACCCTCCCGTTGGTCCAAAATGTTTCGTCTCTCGGAAAATTCCGCAAAAATTATAAATGACATAGCCGGAAATTCCCCTACGAAAGCTGTGAAAACGTTTCGTCGAAAAACGACTCTAACCGGGTGTTGTGAACAAATAAATTCGGCCAAGCCTAATCCTCAAATTCGAATTTTCTACGTACGTCCTTACGTACATACTCGGGAAATACGGGGTATAACATGAATGATTCCACGGGTATGCTTCCATTGTTTTAGTATGAGTTTATTGGACGTGCCGTCAGTGATGAAGGATTCCACGGGTATGCTTCCATTGTTTTAGTATGAGCTTATTGGACGTCTGCCCGATGTGAAAGGATTCCACGGGTATGCTTCCATTGTCTTAGTATGAGTTTATTGGACGTGCCGTCAGTGATGAAGGATTCCACGGGTATGCTTCCATGGTCTCTATATGAGTTTACTTGGACGTGTTGATTATGAGCTTCCTATTTTCATGCAGTATAGTATATGACTGATTTTCTCATTGTTGGTAAGGTACAGTATTCTGTAAACTGATTTTATACATGTCCCCAGTTATTTTAGACTTATGAGGTATTTTCAGTATTTTCTCAGTTTCACATACTTGGTACCTGTTGTACTGACCTCCTTCGGGGGGCTGCGTTCATGCCGCAGGTCGAGATACGTAGCTTGCTGGTCCGCACTATTAGGATCACTGTTCATTTTCTGGAAAGCTCCATCCCTCCGGAGGCTTTGTCTTTTGGTATGATTCCCTGAGGTTATTTACTTTTGTACAATCAGGGGGTATGGCGGGGCCCTGTCCCGCCACAGTTGTTATTCCTAGAGGTCTGTAGTCACGTTTGTGGTTTGGGCTGTAATAATAAGATGTACTGTTTCACTTTCGGTTAAGTTATTTTATGAAAGGCGGCCTTATCGGCTTGCTAGTGATGTTCACCTTATACAGATTTTGTTTCATGTATGTTCATTCGCTATTCTCGATGCATACGATAGGTACCCGGTAGGTACCGATCGCGGCCGGGTCGGTCGTGACAAAGGGATACTGTTACACCCCGTATTTCCAAGAGATTGAGATGAGAACGTACGTATGGAAATAAGATTTGAATTTTGGAAACAAAGAAAGATTACTTTTTCTTAAGGAAAACAATCGGAATTTGTGAAGGAAAAGGTTTATTAATTGGAATTTGTGAAGGAAAAGGTTTATTAATTGGAATTTGAGACTTTTGAAATATATTGGATTTATGGATTTTTAAGTTCGGATTTGGTCACGTGGGGCCCACGTGAAAATTTTACGGTTTTGTGGGGCCCACAATATTTTGAGATATTTTGGCCAATTATGGATATTTTTGGAGATGAAATATTTTTAGACCAATACGAGGGTGACACGTGGAATACCACCCCCCCCCAGTTGGTCTTGAAGACTTGACTTAGATATTTTGTGACAAGTGGGCCTTGTGGGTCCCACTCCACTTGTCTTTCTACACTTAGGCCATACACTTGTCAAGATCCTACCCATTGTAATGACATATACAAGCAAAGGCTTGCAAGACTTAACACTTAGCCAAATTTCATGAAATATTTTGCCTTCCCTTTGAGAGCTCTCGGCCAAGGGCACAAATGGGACACCAAAATTCTTCAATCCTTGTTGATAAATCATCAAACTCAAGACTAAGCTCCCTAATGAAGTGCTAAGTAAAGATAACCCCTTAAACCCCAAGAACAATGTGTTGGCCGAGAATAGAGGGTGTGAAACCCTAAGTTTTATCATTTATTTGGAAGTGAAATACAAAGTGAAGTTATGTATAAGTTCATAGGTGTCACATATATGTGATTGGAACTTGAAGAAGTGGAGCGAAACGGAAATTGCGGACCATATACCCCCGGACTGTTTTTGACGTTTTTAAGGCTAAAATTGAGGTAATGATTCTTCTTCCTTCACAGTAATTGGATATTACTTATTTTTATGTTTAAGGGATGAATTTATGTTAAGGAAGAAATGAAAAATAAGATGTGTATGTGATAGATATGTTGTTGGCCGAGTTGATGCAATTTTGTGCCATTGGTTTCGTTGGTTATATTGTTGTCGTTATCCACACTTGTCGCATGTTAAAAAGAGGTAATATGATTGTTGATAAGTTGGTACATCATATATAGAAGTGTTGGAACTTGAATTGGAATAATAAGGAAAGAGTAATCGGATTGTTATAGTTGTTGTTGGTCGAAAAACTGCATAAAACTGTTAGACGTTGTGATATCGTTTTTATGGACTATTTTGGGGTGTTGTTATGCTGGAAAATCAGCCCCTAACATGCATGGTTAATGTAGTAAATGGCTAATGAAAGTCCTAAGAAATAAGGGTGTTAAAGGCTTCACATTGTACCCTCGTTGTTGTAGAATTGTGGACTGTTTTTATCTAGATTGTGGGGCAGAATTTTACACGTCAAGTTAGGCGTGTAATCCCCTTTGGTTAAATGTTGGTTGTGTCTTAAATGTGGCGTGTTGATTGATGAATACGGGCCTTTGAAAACGTGGAAAAGTACGTAGAAACAAATGAAGTGCTGCCCAAATTTCCGTAGAATTAGAGGGCCATTATGTGGTATAAGTCTTACTACAAAGTATGATATTGATAGAAGTGCTATCGTCATTATAGGTTGAAGTTGTCACGACCCGACTTCGGGCCCGCAACTGGTGCCTTACCCGGGCACCCTAGTAGGTATACATCAGAGAAAAACCAGCGGAATAAACTCATAGACATGGAACAATGTAGAATAGAAAACAGGCTAACCGATAAGGTCGCCTTTCAACGTATATATATAGTCAAAAGCCCGAACAGTTATATCCTTTACAAACCCAACTCACAATAGGACTACAGACCTCTAAGAGTTTTTGACATAACAACTATGACGGGACAGGGCCCCGCCATACCCCTGAATGTACATGTACCTACAATGACAGGGAACCATACCAAAAGATAAGCCTCCGGAGAAACGGAGCTTCCCAAACGCAGAACTGTGATCCTATGAGCGAGGATCAACAACCGGTGTACCTCTACCTGCGGCATGAACGCAGCCCCCCGAAGGAGGTCAGTACAACATGTACCAAGTATGTGAAACTGAAAGTACTGTAATGAAATCACAATAGTCCAAAACAAATCCACAGACATGTATGAAAAACCAATTAACAGTACACAGTGCCATAGTATATATGAGAGCAAAATAGGTGTAACCTGGCCGGTTCTGAATAGGCAGCCAATGATCAAACTAGGGTCATTCGCCCATAGTATCATTGTGCAAACCCTAATCCTAGACTCCCGCAATCCGCATAGGTCGCGTGGACCCGCATGAGGTATTCCTCGCATCGGGGGAAGCAAACCCGCGGTAATACATAGGACCCTGTCCCGCATGAGCCCCTTGGACTCGCATGAGGGTATTCCTCGCATAGGACCTCGTCCCGCATGAGCCCCTTGGACCCGCATGAGGTATTCCTCGCATCGGGGGGAGCAAATCCCGCGGAATATGTGTCACGCAACGTGTCAGGGGGGTAAGTGATATAATACAAGCACAACCGGCTTATCGTAAACAACATAAGCACAACAAGAAAAACCCCTTAACACAAAGTCTCAAGACACTAATACCCGTAGTATCCAGTCATGTTTTCTTTATCAAACCAAGTTACTACACCTTCAGAAAATCATTACAAGGCCTTTAGAATTAAGTAAGTAAACTGTTCTTTTTATCCTCCTTAAGTCGTTATAACTAACTTCCCATAAAGCTATTATAAAACTTATATTTTAAGAAATTCAAACAATCACACTCTTTTTAGAATAATTCAAGGCTCTTAAGATTTAGAAGTCAAGTCAAGGACATCAATATGAAACCAAATTCATTTAACACACGTACGTCTACCGTACTATATATTTCATAATAATCATGTTCAAGAGGATAGGAAGAGTTCACATACCTCATCGGCTTAATCCACTTGCCAAGTCGAGTATGCCACGCGTAGAGTATCGACTTATAATAATCATAACACGTCTATCAATTCCTAGTTTTCATCGTAGAGTATTTCTAAGCATAAGGTCTCTTAGTCTACGAAAAATTGGGCAGCACTTCCCCTGTTTCTACGTACTTTTCCACCTTTTTCAAGGCCCGAAATCAATAACCAAATGCCATACTAAGGAGCAATAATTCAGCAAGTCAAAGGGGATTACATGCCTAACTGGACGTGTAAAATTCAGCCCCTTAATCTACCAAAATTGTCCACTAAAACTAGTCCGTAGTCCAATGTAAAAACAGTCCATAGTCCAATGTAAAAACATTCTATAGTCCAAGTCCTTTAGTTGGTGTTCTTGGCCAACTACTACAATCAAAATTGTCCAGTTTTCGGCTAGCATGCCAATACTTGTTTCATTTTTCTTTAATATTCCAACTTATATTCCAATCTTTATATAAGTTACATTAACTTGTTATTAACAAGATTCCTTCATGTCAACAAGTAATAGGTAATGTTTTAACAACTTTAATGGCTAGCATGCCAATTCTTGATTTTAACAACTTTAATGACTAGCATGCCAATTTCGGTTTTTAACATCTTATTAAGGTCCAAATCTTTTCAATCTTCCTTTCACATATCATATACCCAATCATATACTACTAACATATGTAATTTCCAACTTCACTAAAAGGACAAAGATTATTACCTCAATAAGCCCAAAATTTTCCAAGATATAAGTCGATCCTTAGGAATCTTAGCTCCTATTCATTACGTTCCAATCCACACCAAGCAACCGTTAGAAGTTCCTAACCAACTTCTCTCAACACTTCATCCAAAAATATGAAGATTACCTTAGGGATTCACTTTGTGACTATCGGATTAACGTAGTATTTCCGGGGTTTTTGTGTTGGAATATCTTTAGAACACTACAAGGGATACTTGGTTTAAGTGTTGGGATTTATCAACAACAATTGAAGAATTGTTCTTCAAATATGGGGGGGGTGTGCCGAGAGTCACTTAAGGGAGGGAGTAATTTTCTTGAAATTTTCCAAGTGTTGAAGTCTTCAACCCCAAGGTGTGTATATATAAGACAACCAAGGGCTAGGATTAAAGCAAGTGTGTGGTTGAGATTGGGGACAAGTGTGTGTGGGTCCCACAAGCCACTTGTCCAACAAATATCTTGAGACAAGTGGCTTGCCACTTGGCTCAACCAATTCGCCCAACAAGAGCCACATGGGGGTGACATGTGTCGCCCTCCTATTGGTCCAAAATATTTCATCTCTCCACAATCTCAATAATTGGTCAAATATCGAAAACCTTGTGTGCCCCACAAAACGTAAAAATTCTCGGGTGGGCCCCACATGACCAAATCTGGAAAGTAAATTTCATAATTCTTATAAATTCTATAAGTCTCAATTACCAAAATTGAGAATCCAATTCTCAATAACAAACCTTTTTCCTTCACGTGGTTCGGAACATTTTCCGTAGGAAAAAGAAATCTTTCTTCTTTTTCAAACTTAAAGTCGCATTCTCTTGCGTACGTCCTCATATACATACCCTGAACTACGGGGTGTAACATTCTCCCCCCCTTAGAAACATTCGTCCTGAATGTTCCTTCTAAGTTTAATTAAATCAGATACCGGCATAGTCCCTCCTAACTATACCCCACACAATCAAGAACGCCACACATGACCACAATAACACTTAAGCATAAATGTCAATTAAAATCAACAAGTAGGAAAGTGAGTTACCTGGTGGTGTACGGAATAAGTGAGGATACTTCTTCATCATGTCCTCCTCTGCTTCTCAAGTTATCTCTTCTCTATTCTCGTTCCGCCACAAGACTTTTACGGAAGCCACGTCCTTTGTCCGCAGTCGCCTGACCTAGCGATCGAGTATCGCTATGGGACTCTCCTCATACGATAACCCCTCTGTCACCTGGACATCACTCACCGGGAACACTCTGGATGGATCTCTGATACACCTCCGCAACATAGAAACATGAAAGACCGGATGTACTGCCTCCAGATCGGACGACAGATCCAACTCATAGGCAACATTTCCCACTCTACGGATAATCTGATAAGGCCCAATCTACCTTGGGCTAAGTTTCCCCTTCTTCCCAAACCTCATCACACCCTTCATGGGTGACACCTTCAGGAAGACCCAATCGTCAATCTCAAACTCCAAGTGTCGACGCCGATTATCTGCATACGACTTCTGTCGACTCTGAGCTGCTAATAACCTCCCCTGGATAAGCTTCACCTTATCCACAGTATGATGAACCAAGTCCGGCCCGACTAACTGAACCTTGCCCACATCGAACCAGCCTATCGGTGACCTGTACTTCCTTTCATACAATGCCTCATAAGGCGTCATCTGGATACTGGAATGGTAGTTGTTATTATACGCAAACTCAACAAGAGGCAAATGATCCTCCCAGCTACCTCTGAAATCAATAACACTGGCCCACAGCATATCCTCAAGTGTCTGGATAGTACGTTCTGCCTGTCCGTCGGTCTGAGGATTAAATACAGTACTGAGGCTCACATGCGTCCCTAATTCTTCTTTCAGAGAAAGCAGATTTACGAAATCGTTTTATACTCTCATTAGGGTTATATAAACACTCAACCCCAGTATCGCACCTTACCTACCTTTCGGTGATAAGGATAACTCTATAGGAGGATTAAGAGCAAAAACCTAGTTAACCATCACGCACCATGCGCAAAATTAGGGTTGTTAAGCCTATCATTAACGCTACATAAATAATTGAGGTATTTTCATCCCCAATCCAAGAATGTCTACCCAACTTACAACATATTCACAATCCCCTCCTTTCGGAGTCTGATTAGAAATCATATAGTGGTGTTTAGTTGTCAATTAACTATCAAGCATTCAATTCAATTATTGGATAGATCTCAACAAGAAGAAGAATTACCATAAGCATGCATTAAATCATAACATAAGTTTCTAGAGATTCAACATGGAAAGCCCTATAGAGGAATTAGTTCCTAGCCATTGACATGACAAGAACTAATCTCATGTTCATCATACAAAAACTGAAATAAAGTAAAGAAAAGTAAAGAAAATTACTTAAGAATGAGTCTCCAAGCCTAGCATCCAAGGGTTGTGTTGTGGAATATTTACAAGATGGATTGGTGGAAGGGTGGATGTAGAGTGGTGAATGGTGGAATGGAGAATGAATAATTCTTCTAATGATGTAGAGTATTTATAGCCAAAGAATCCTTTTGGTGAAGGGTTAGGGATTTGTAGGAAAGGAAAAGTTATTAGAATCCTTTTAGGTAAGGGTTTTAAGGTAGGAAAAGTTATCCCTTTAGGTAGGAAAAGTTATCCCTTTAGGAAGGAAAAGTTATCCCTTTAGGATTCTGAAAACAAGTCAAATTCGGCCCATCACTTCATAATTCCCGCGTCGGCGCCATGCTGCCAGCGTCGGCGCTGGCTGGCGCATGGCCCCGAAGATCAGCAACTTTCGGACTTTCAAGATATTGGGCGCGGCTGCTGGCACTGGCGTGGCCGATGACGTTTTTCCGCGGTCCGTTTACGTCGTCCTTTTTCGTCGGACTTCGTCGATCTCTCTCTAATTTCGAACTTCTTAGACTTTATTTCTTGGCCCTTTTAGTGTGCAATTCCATCTCTTTTATGCTCATTTCATCTCCTTTTCGTCATTTCTCCATTTTTGACATTGTGACACAAAAAGAAAGCGACCACTAATCGTACTAAATATAAATGAAATGAGTAAAATACTAACTAAAAATGACTCAAAAAGTGTATATAAAATACACCGATCAAATACCCCCAAACTTAACCTTTGCTCGCCCTCGAGCAAAGATAGAAAGAAAGAAATAAAAGACTCAAGAAACGAAAAATAAAAGACTCACTGACATTGATCACTTTTGCTGCTTTTAGTGTTATCTGGAAAAACATGAAGGTTAGCAGAATAATATGCAGGAATATATTTAGCATGAAAATTCAGCACACTAAACACATTGAGCTAGCTATTTCGCAAACTCATATTTATCATGCTTTAATGGAAGTCAGTATACTAAATCATGCATGAAAATTCAAAAAAAATCCTATGGCATGCTTACTTGCTATTCTCCACTAATTCTGGATATGCATAAAAGAGATCTTCAAGACTTTAAGGGTTGTAATGTAGGCTTAGGTATAGGTAGGTAAAAATATGCATTTAGGCTCATTCTGTGTACCATAAGCTCTTTAGCTTTTCAGTATTTCCCTTTTCTTTTTGTTCTTTCCTTCACTTTGATTCTATCTTTTCCCTCTTTTGTTTTGGGAGAGTGAAGTATATAATAATGACAAGCACCCCCAAACTTAGGCTTTTGCCTATTTCTTATTACTTTTAATTGGGGTGCAACAAGCTCATTCACTCTTTTTGTCTCTTTTTTTAACACAATTGATTCCACTACTTCACATTTTTACTTATGACACAATTTTTGGGAATATAGGGTGTCAAAGAAGAAGTTTCAATTTTTAGGCTCAATGGGGTTGACTAGGGATATATTTGAAGTTCGGGATAGAAAAGAGTGGTAAGAATGGGCTATGAAAGAAATGCCTGAGTCATCTCCCTAGCATGCATATCCTAACTATTTCGCCTCAAATAGCAAGAAATCATAACACATAGGTTTTCATAATATAGCATGCACAATTTAAGCAAGAAACTCCAAATAGACAGATTTTTGTGAGTTTTTGGCATATGTAACCTAGGTGTTTAGATAGTTGCTTCTAATTCTATTACATTATTCCACCTTCCTTCACTAGGTGTTTCTAGCAACTACAGCATACATGATCTTTGACAGGCAATTATGACTTAAAAAGAAAAAAAATTGTGACTCAAAAATAAACACAAAACAAATAAAAAAAACTTAATTGAAACATAACAAGACACAAATAAAACACCCCCAAACTTAAATCACACATTGTCCCCAATGTGTGCAAGACTCAAAGAAAATAAAAGAAAAAGGACAACTTACTGACACAACACAGCGGTCATAACGGAGGTCTAGGAGGAAAAATTCTGGAATTTGCACGGAAATATGGCTCTCTGAAGTTCGGGCGCCGCGGCCCTGAGATTCGGCGCCGCGGCGCTGCTAGTACTGTGGCTCTTCTGAAATTACGGCGCCGCGGCGCTGACGACTGCTTTTCCTTTTTTCAGCGTTTTTGCTCCTTTTTCCTCGGTTTTAGCTTTCAGTCCACCTGTCATCCAACAACATAAAACAAGAACCCTAGACCGTGAGACTGTTCAAGACAAAATAAAATAAAATAAAGACAGAAATTAAAATAACATAATTAAAAAAACATTGGGTTGCCTCCCAACAAGCGCTGTCTTTTACGTCTTTTAGCCGGATGCAATTAACCTTTCCGAGTGCCCATTGGATCCTTCTGCGAACTGTTTGCAATCCGCAGAGTTATTGTTGTAGGTCTCAATTTCCCTACGACCATTTGTTCAAACAAGAGCCTTACATATCCAATTATCCCCCAAGTAGGCTTGTCTTTTATGCTTTCTATAATGTAGGAATCCGTGAACTTCTCTACATCTCTCAACTCTAGGGGGTACCCTTGATGGTATGGGCTTCCTAATTGGGAATCAGCCGTGATAGCTAGTGGTGTTTCTTCTGTAATAGGTGCAAGAAAAAGAATTTCCACAGAATCCAAGAAGGTAAATAATTGGATCTCTGCAATCTTTTCCTTCTCTACACCAACTATCTCACCAGATTCCTCAATAGTTGGGTGTGGTTCAGGCTCCTCAATTTGTTGTTCGCTGTTCAAAATCACCTCGATTTCTGGGTTCTGGGCGCCGCGGCCCTGCTCTTTGGCGCCGCGGCGCTGCTGCTGCTGCGAACTCTCTATCTCCCCTGATTCGGCATCCTTCAGGTCAATTGCCTGACATTGTGTTTCCTCATTGCCTACCCCAGGTGTAGATTACTCTTCTTGCGTTTCGCTGTTGAATATGATCGCGAGTTCTGCTATTTGCGTTTCCAATTTCTTCATGGCCATTCTCGTTTCGTCTATGAACTGATTTTGGTACCTCGTGAGACTGAGTATAGCTTCTCGTAATTCCTCCTTTTCTTCCTCTATGGTTGGAGCTCGATCATATTGACAGTAGAAATCCATGTCTTAAGGATCCCTGAGATGAATCAAAACCAACAACGAATCACGGCACATTTTTTTTTTTCAAAAGAAAATAAAATAAATAATTTAAAGAAACAAAAATAAAAACCAAATTAGAAATTAAAAATAGATAAATTTGATATTGAACTATGCCTAATCCGACATGGCGCCAAAAACTTGATGCGCGGTAAGATGCACACACTTTAAACGCAAGTGCACGTTATCGTGACAAGTAGTATAGTCTTGATAAGACCGAATATCGTCCACAAGGATTAGGGTTCAAGTACCAACTATCTATCTTTTGGTATCTATTTGGTGATTGATATTTGAGTTTATGGTTTATATCTAGTAATTATAAAAGCTAATTTAACTATAGGTTTATTTCAGTTGTGATGGGAATAGGGCTTCCATGTCTCTTCAACTATCTGCTTATGTTATTTATTAATGCAACGAACTATGGTCTTCTTCTTTCGGAGAAGCGAGTTTCTGAAATCTTTTATACTCCGTTAGGGTTATATAAACACTCAACCCGATGTCGCACCTTACCTACCTTTGGTGATAAGGATAACTCTATAGGAGGATTAAGAGCAAAAACCTAGTTAGCAGTCACGCGCAAAATTAGGGTTGTTAAGCCTCTCATTAACGCTACATAAATAATTGAGGTATTTTCATCCCCAATCCAAGAATGTCTACCCAACTTACAACATATTCACAATCTCCTCCTTTCGGAGTCTGATTAGAAATCATATAGTGGTGTTTAGTTGTCAATTAACTACCAAGCATTTAATTCAATTATTGGATAGATCTCAACAAGAAGAAGAATTACCATAAGCATGCATTAAATCATAACATAAGTTTCTAGAGATTCAACATGGAAAGCCCTATAGAGGAATTAGTTCCTAGCCATTGACATGACAAGAACTAATCCCATGTTCATCATACAAAAACTGAAATAAAGTAAAGAAAAGTAAAGAAAATTACTTAAGAATGAGTCTCCAAGCCTAGCATCCAAGGGTTGTGTTGTGGAATATTTACAAGATGGATTGGTGGAAGGGTGGATGTAGAGTGGTGAATGGTGGAATGGAGAATGAATAATTCTTCTAATGATGTAGAGTATTTATAGCCAAAGAATCCTTTTGGTGAAGGGTTAGGGATTTGTAGGAAAGGAAAAGTTATTAGAATCCTTTTAGGTAAGGGTTTTAAGGTAGGAAAAGTTATCCCTTTAGGTAGGAAAAGTTATCCCTTTAGGATTCTGAAAACAAGTCAAATTCGGCCCAGCACATCATAATTCCCGCGTCATGTCTTACAACCTGGCGGCGTGGCTGAAGATCAGCAACTTTCGGACTTTCAGCATTGTCACGACCCGAACCGGGCGTGGCGTGCCTTACCCGCACCCTAGTGATACAACATCGAGAAAATCAGTGAAATAAAAACATGAACATGAATTAAGAGACAAGATAAATAAACAAAGCAACCAAAGCGATTGCCTTCATCATATATACATAAATACGAACAGTTATCCTTTACAAACCACGCCCACAATTACTCACAGACCTCTAAGATTTTTACAACGGCTATGACGGGACGGGGCCCGCCATACCCAGAATGTATAAGAATCTACGGACTCGAGTAACATACCAAAAGATAAGCCTCCAAGAAATGGGGCTTCTCGACACGCGAATCGTGATCCTATGGCGAGGATCCACAACCGATGTACTTCCACTGCGGCATGAACGCAGCCCGAGAGGTCGATAACAGTACCAAGTATGTGAAATCAGAAAAGGCGTAAATGAAATCATAATAGTCTATATAAAGCAGGAGACATGTATGATAACCAGATGAAATACGTGTCCCTGCCCATCTCGTGGGACTCGGTGTAGAATCAGATGAAATACGTGTCCTTGCCCATCTCGTGGGACTCGGTGTATAATCAGATGGAATACGTGTCCCTGCCCATCTCGTGGGACTCGGTGTATAATCAAATGGAATACGTGTCCCTGCCCATCTCGTGGGACTCGGTGTATAATAAAATGAAATACGTGTCCCTGCCCATCTCGTGGGACTCGGTGTAGAATCGTTCATAACAAATCAACCCCTCCATCGAGAGGCGGTACGTAAATACAACAAAGGCTATCACAACAAGCATAGGCAAGTTTCACAACAACAAGTATAGGCAAGCTTCACGACAACAAGCATAGGCAAGCTTCACGACAAAAAGCATAGGCAAGTTATACACAACTCAAAGTACTTTCATTTTATGCCAAAGTCCGGGTTTTAACCCTGGGTACTACGTGCGTTAAATTACTTTTAAAGATCCATTTCTTTTACAAAGGTCACCCGATACCGTAGTATAAAAATAGAGTGACTAACATCGTTAAGTAAACCAAAATGCTTTCCTTTGTAAAATCAAGTAACAACCTTATTTTCCAAACGTTCAAGTTTGCCTAATTTCAAATGCTCAAGTTTCTCATTTTAGAAAAGGTTTCGTAGTTCATAGTTTTAATCCTTTAAACATAATTCTCCTTTAAACGTTCTGAGAAACATATGCCTTATAGGTGAGTAGGTTATTCTTGTTTATAAACAATCTTATTAAGCAGTCATGATCTAGGAAATGTAATATCATTTTGTCTCATCTTAGCTTCTATGCAGATGGAGGTTTCTACTGGTTTTAATAATACTTCATTAGTCTTTACATTTCCCTTTATTAACGCCGGTGGTTTGTCGATACTTATTCGATTTCCAAATCGGAAACATTATTCCTTTTAAAAACCAAGTACTCATTACTCACGAATGAGGTTTCACCCAAAATTCATACATTTAAGTCAAGTCTCTTATCTTCTAAAAATCGGTAAACCATTCTCTTTATCTCTCTTAAGACGTTATACCTAACTTCCCATAAAGCTAGTATAACTCTTATGTTTTCATAGCCAAGTATTACTCTTCTTTCAAAAAGGTCTTTTTGAAACACTTCAAGTTCTTTATTACTACACATCAAATCCGTTATAAGTCAAATCAGTTACCATTTGAAACCACAAAGCATTTTCTTACCTACATAAAGCTGTTATAACCAACTTCCCATAAAGCCGTTATAACACTTTATGTTTCAACCCAATCAAATACTTTAAACACATGTACGTCTACCTTACTACATAGTTATACACATATCATGCTAGAACAGATAGGAAGAGGTTCACATACCTCGCGACGATTACCGACTAATAGCAAAGCGCTCCAAGTACCTCAAACCGTCGGCTACACCTTAAGCCAAGTAGACCACGCCACACGTAGTATTTCAACCTATAGAGGCCACAAGGCGCCTATTAACATCTTAGATCTCAATGTAGAATATCTTACAGAAAATTCGGCAGCACCTCCCCCCCCCCCCCGCAACAGCGTAAATCTCCTCCTCTATCGAGGCCGGCTACCAAGCCAACCAGGGGGGGGGGTTTGCACGTCTAACCGGACGCGTACAATTCTACTCACAGTAATACTACACAAGCCTACTGTAATACAGTCCTATGTAATTACAGTTCAGTTCACTTCTTAAAATTCAGGCTTAAGTCGCAAGACATTGCCGTAAGTATTATTCAGGCTTAAGTCAAAAGACATTGCCGCACAACTATGTTCAGTTCTATATATAGTATGCTCAACTATATACTCATACAACATGTAATTTCCAATTACAACAGAAGGTCAAGAATGTTTACCTCGATAAGCCCAAAATTATCCGAGTTTATATGTCGATCCTGAGCAAGGTTTAGCTCCTACTCCGTGCGCTCCAACCCGCTCCAACCAACCCTTAGAAGTTCTAACCAACTTCTACTTAACACTTCAACCGACTATGAAGGTTTTTCCTTAGGGTTTCGTTTTTGTGACTGAGGGAAGTATAATAGTATTTTCTGGGCTTTTGTATAAAAAGGGTACTTTGGAAAGTACTACAAGGTATATGGGCTAAAGTATTTGGGCATTATAACAATACTAGGAGAGTATTTCTATACCACAAAAATGGGTATTATACGAAAACAACTAGGCTAGGGGGGGTACCCCTCGGCTAGGGCACCACAAAGGCAAGGGGTTCTAGAGGGCCTTCAAGAGGGGGGGAGAGGGGTGGTGTTTGGACGAGAACAAGGTTGAGGGAGATGGAGGGATTTTTGAGACTTAGATAGATTGCTCAAGTTTGGATGAAATAACTCTTCAACTTAGAGGGGTATTTATAGGTCAAGGAATGGCCAACCAATGGCCAAGATCCATCCAAGTGTTAGGCAAGTGTAAGGCCAAGATCAATCCAAGTGCACCTTATCCATCTACCACCAAAATATCCTACCTAACCCTTGACCAAGAATCAACACAAAAAACGTGCCATTGATGCCTTGGCCGTCCACTTCTCACGTCCAATGTGAGGGTGACACATGTCACCCTCCCGTTGGTCCAAAATGTTTCGTCTCTCGGAAAAATCCGCAAAAATTATTAATGACATAGCCGGAATTTTCCCTACGAAAGCTGTGGAAACGTTTCGTCGAAAAACGACTCCTTTCGGCACTTGTGCACAAATTCGAACCTATGCCTACTTTAAGGCTCAAATTGTATATGTACGCCCTCACGTACATACTCTGGAAATACGGGGTATAACAAGCATATTGGGCGCCGCGGCCATTGGCGTTTCCGCGGTCTGTTTAAATCGTCCTTTTTCGTCCGGACTTCGTCTGATCTCCTCTCTAATTTCCAGAACTTCTTAGACTTTATTTCTTGGGCCTTTTAGTGTGCAATTCCATCTCTTTTATGCTCATTTCATCTCCTTTTCGTCATTTCTCCATTTTTGACCGTTGTGACACAAAAGAAAGGAAAACGACCCTAATACTGTACTAAATATAAATGAAATGAGTAAAATACTAACTAAAAATGACTCAAAAAGTGTATATAAAATACACCGATCATACCTACAATGACAGGGAACCATACCAAAAGATAAGCCTCCGGAGAAACGGAGCTTCCCAAAATGCAGAACCGTGATCCTATGAGCGAGGATCAACAACCGGTGTACCTCTAAAGGAGCCAAGTATGTGAAACTGAAAGTACTGTAATGAAATCACAATAGTCCAAAACAAATCCACAGACATGTATGAAAAACTAATTAACAGTACACAGTGCCATAGTATATATGAGAGCAAAATAGGTGTAACCTGGCCGATTCTGAATAGGCAGCCAATAATTAACCTAGGGCCATTCGCCCATAGTATCATTGTGCAAACCCTAATCCTGGACTCTCGCAATCCGCATAGGTCGCGTGGACCCGCATGAGGTATTCCTCGCATCAGGGGAAGCAAACCCGCGATAATACATAGGACCCTATCCCGCATGAGCCCCTTGGACTCGCATGAGGGTATTCCTCGCATTGGGGGGAGCAAATCCCGTGGAATATGTGTCACACAACGTGTCAGGGGGGTAAGTGATATAATACGAGCACAACCGGCTTATCGTAAACAACGTAAGCACAACAAGAAAAACCCCTTAACACAAAAGTCTCAAGACACTAATACCCGTAGTATCCAGTCATGTTTTCTTTATCAAACCAAGTTACTACACCTTCAGAAAATCATTACAAGGACTTTAAAATTAAGTAAGTAAACTGTTCTTTTTATCCTCCTTAATCCGTTATAACTAACCTCCCATAAAGTTATTATAACACTTATATTTTAAGCAATTCAAACAATCACACTCTTTTTAGAATAATTCAAGGCTCTTAAGATTTAGAAGTCAAGTCAAGGACGTCAATATGAAACCAAATTCATTTAACACACGTACGTCTACCGTACTATATATTTCATAATAATCATGCTCAAGAGGATAGGAAGAGTTCACATACCTCCTCGACTTAATCCACTTGCCAAGTCGAGTATGCCGCGCGTAGAGTATCAACCTATAATAATCATAACACGTCTATCAATTCCTAGTTTTCATCGTAGAGTATTTCTAAGCATAATGTATCTTAGTCTACGGAAAATTGGGCAGCACTTCCCCTGTTTCTACGTACTTTTCCACCTTTTTCAAGGCCCGAAATCAATAACCAAATGCCATACCTAGGCGCAATAATTCAGCAAGTCAAGGGGGATTACACGCCTAACTGGACGTGTAAAATTCAGCCCATTAATCTACCAAAACTGTCAACTAAATGTCACGACCCGACCGGGCGCGGCTGGTGCCTACTGGGCACCGCATATCACGACGAACCGGGCGTGGTCGTGCCTACCGGGCACCTAGTGATACAACATCGAGTAATCAGGAACATAAGGCGATAACATGAAATAACGAAGTATGAAACAATAGTCGAGAAAACTTGCCTTACGGCGTATATTATATAAATCAATTTAAAACCGAACGATTACATCCCATTACAACTCGCCTGGCGATTACTACGGACCTCAAGAATGATACGACAACAATGGCGGGACGGGGCCGCCATACCACGAATGTAAATACCTACAACGACAGGACTATACGTGATAAGCCTCGGAGAAAGCGGAGCTTCCCATACGTTGAATCGTGACCCTAAGAGCGAGGATCAACACCGTGTACCTTTACTGCGGCATGAACGCGGCCCGAGAGGTCGATTACAGTACCAAGTATGTGGCGAAAATCACGTAAATGAAATCATAATAGTCTATAAAGTAGGAGACATGTATGATAACCAAACTACGATTCACAATAAATAGGCGATCGTATGTCAAGTCGGGACTCACGCCTCAAAGTCATCACTCAAATGTAACTATGGGTCTCACGCCCATAACATCAATCATGCGTGGAATACCTTCCTCACCGCAGCTTTATGATATAAAAGCACCAAGAAATACACATGAACACGAGTCCCACCTGTGTCCTAATAAAACGATGCAGGTAAGTACGAAGGCATAACCGACTACTAACACCCATAGTACTAACGGTCATAAATCGTATCATGATATCTGTCTGCATCGTCGCATGATCAAAGCCGGTCACTCGCCGCATGATCAAATGTGCGTGTCTAGCCACGAACTCTCCGTAGCTCGCGTAGGCCAACCTCATAGGCCCGCGTGAGGTATTTCCTCGCATCGAGGTAGCTACTCCGGCGTCGCCTGGACTCGCATCCGCATGGCCACAAAGACCGCGTGACCACAAGGGCCGCAAACTAACACGGAACTCCGTAGTTCCGCATGGATCCTGGACCCGCATGAGGTATTCTCGAATCATGGTCCTGCATCACTCGAGTCTACCCGCGTGGAGGCGGCTTAACCTTCGGAGACAAGTCAAGGTGAGTGGTACAATACCAACATAACGGATGAGAGTCAAACAACTTTAAGCGCAGTCGAGGGAAAACCCCCTTTACACAAAACATCACAAGATACTAACACACGTAGCATCCTAGCATGTTTACTTATCAAATCAACAAGAAAGTATTACAAGGCTATCACAAACCAACACAATCATGTTATACACACAAGGTACATTCTAATATATGATTAACAAGATCGGGTATCTATTCCCAAAGTACTTCATACATTATCTCTTAAAAGATACGTTACGTTTACAAAAGTCACAATACGTAGTATATGAAAATAGAGTGATTATCTTTTGAAGTAAATCAAAACACTTACCTTTGTAAAATCAAGTAACAACATTATTTTCCAAACGTCCAAGTTTGCCTAATTTCAAATGTTCACGTTTCTTATTTTAGAAAGGTTTCGTAGTTCATAGTCTTATTCATTTAAGAATATAATTCTCTTTTAAACCATCTGAGAAACATAAGCCTTATATGTGAGTAGGATATTCTTGTTTATAACAATCTTATTACAATGACCATGATCTAGGAAATATCATTTTGTCTCATCTTAGCTTCTGCGGATGGAAGTTCCTCTTGGTTTTAATAATACTTAATCATCAAAATATTTCCTTTTATTAACGCAGTGGTTTGTCGATACACATTCGATTTCGAAATCGATAAAACATTCTTAAGCCGTTATACCTAACTTCTCATAAAGCTAGTATAACTCTTAAGTTTTTAAAAACCCAGTATTACTTCTTCTTTCAAAATGATTCAAAAATCTTTTGAAATACTTCTAGTTCTTTATTATTACCTAACCACAGATTATAGTTCAAATCGGTTACCACTTTTAAAAACCACAAGTATTTTCTTACCTCATAAAGTCGTTATAACCAACTTCCCATAAAGCCATTATAACACCTTATGTTTTAGACCAATCAAATACATTTAACACGTATCGCCTATCGCATCGTACTACATAGTTACACACATATCATGCTAGAAGAGATAGGAAGAGGTTCACATACCTCGCGACGAGTATCGACTAATAGCAAAACGCTCCAAGTACTTCCAACCGTCGGCTACTCCTTAAGCCAAGTAGATCGTGCACACGCGATTTCAACCTATAAGGCCACAAGGCGCTTATTAATATTTAGATCTCTTCGTAGAACATTCTACGAAAATTCGGCGGACAACCCACCCGCAACCGCGTAAATCTCCTCTCTATCGGGGCGGCTACCAAGCCAACCGAGGGGTTATACGCCTAATCCGGACGTGCACAATTCTACCTCACGTAAAAGCTACACGATCTCTTGTAATACATCTATGTAATTACGATTCGATTCTTCTTTCGAAAAGGTTTCTTATTATTCAGGCTTAAGTCAAAAGACATTGCCGCAATACTATGATCAGTTCTACGTATAGTATACTCAACTATATATTCCTACAACATGTAATTTCCAATTACAAATAGAAGGACAGTAGTGTTTACCTCGATAAGCCCAAAATTATCCAAGTTTAAATGTCGATCCTGAGCAAGGTTTAGCTCCTACTCCGTGCGCTCCAACCCGCTCCTGTCACGACCCGAACCCGGGCCCGTGACTGGTGCCTTACCCCGGGCACCCTAGTGATACAACATCAGAGTAATCAGCGGAACATAAAACACATACATGAAATCAATGTAAGAAGACAGTGAAATAAGAAGACAGGCTAACCAAAAACGATTACCGTCAGTATATATAAATAACAACTCTTTCCAAATGAACAGTTTAATCCTTTTTACAAACCCTGCCCACAACAGTACTACAGACCTCTACGAATGATATGACAACAACGACGGGACAGGGCCCCGTCATACCCCTGAATGTAAACACCTACAACAACAGGGGACTATACCAAGATAAGCCTCCGGAGGAACGGAGCTTCCCAACGCTGAACTGTGACCCTAAGAGCGAGGATCAACGACTGGTGTACCTTTACCTGCGGCATGAACGCAGCCCCCCGAAGGAGGTCGATTACAACAGTGCAGTATGTGGCCGAAAATCAGAAATGAAATCATAGTAGTCTATATAAAGCAGGAGACATGTATGATAACCAAACTACAGTTCACAATAAATAAGCAGTCATATCAAGTCAGGGACTCACGCCCTCGAAGTCATCACTTCAATATAACAATGGGTCTCACGCCCACAACATCAATCATGCCCGTGGAATACCTTCCTCACTGCCGGCAGTCAATGATAGAAAAGCACCAAGGAACACACATGAACAACAGGTCCCACCTGTGCCCAAATAAAACAGTACAGGGTAAGTACGAAGGCATAGCCGACTACTAACACCCACAGTACTAACAAGGTCGTAAACTGAATCATGATATCTGTCTAGACCGTCACATGATCAAAGCTGGTCACTCGCCCGCAATATCAAATGTGCGCGTCTAGCCCTGGAACTCCCCGCAGCTCCGCATAGGCCAATCTCATAGGCCCGCATGAGGTATAACCCGCGTCGGTAGCTACTCCCGGCGTAAATCACGGACTCGCGATCCGCATGGCCACATGCACCGCGTGACCATAAAGGCGCGCTAACCTGGAACTCTCGTAGCTCCGCATAGGCCCCCAGGACCCGCATGAGGTATTCTCGAATCATGGTCCCAGACCGCCTGAGTCTACCCCGCATCGGAGGGCAGCTTAACCCCCGGAAACACGGTGAGTGGTATAATACCAACATAACAGTTTATCGTTTAAACATCATAAGCACAAACAAGGGAAAATCCCTTTACACAAACATCACAGAATACTAACACACGTAGCATCCTAATATGATTACTTATCAAATCAACACGAAGGTATTACAAGGCTATCACAAACCAACACATTCCATTTATACAGACTAGGTTCATTCTATTGTATGATTAACAAGATCGAGTATCTATTCTCAAAGTACTTCATACATTTTCTATTAAAAGATAAGTTACGTTAACAAAAGTCACACAATACCCGTAGTATATGAACACTAGAGTGATTATCTTTTGAAGTAAAGCAAAACACTTCTCTTTGTAAAATCAAGTAACAACATTATTTCTCAAACGTCCAAGTTTGCCTAATTTCAAATGTTCACGTTTCTTACTTTAGAAAGGTTTCGTAGTTCATAGTCTTATTCATTTAAGAATATAATTCTCTTTTAAACTATCGAGAAACATAAGCCTTATATGTGAGTAGGATATTCTTGTTTATAACAATCTTATTACAATGACCATGATCTAGGAAATATAATTTTGTCTCATCTTAGCTTCTATGCGGATGGAAGTTTCTCTTGGTTTTAATAATACTTAATTTGTCAAAACATTTCCTTTTATTAACGCCGGTGGTTTGTCGATACACATTACGATTTCGAAATCAAGAAACATTCTTAAGCCGTTATACCTAACTTCCCATAAAGCTAGTATAACTCTTAAGTTTTCAAAAACCAAGTATTACTTCTTCTTTCGAAATGATTCAAAAATCTTTTGAAAAACTTCAAGTTCTTTATTAACACATAACAAGCCAGTTATAGTTCAAATCAGTTATCTTTTAAAAACCACAAGTATTTTCTTACCAACATAAAGCTGTTATAACCAACTTCCCATAAAGCCGTTATAACACTTTATGTTTTAAACCAATCAAATACATTTAGCATATGTACGTCTACCGTACTACATAGTTCACACATATCATGCTAGAAGAGATAGGAAGAGGTTCACATACCTCGCGACGAGTATCGACTAATAGCAAAACGCTCCAAGTACTTTCAACCGTCGGCTACTCCTTAAGCCAAGTAGATCGCGCCACGCGTAGTACTCAACCTATAAGGCCACAAGGCGCTTATTAATATTTAGATCCCTTCGTAGAACGTTCTACAGAAAATTCGGCAGCACCTCCCCCCCCCGCAACAGCGTAAATCTCCTCCTTTATCGAGGTCGGCTACCAAGCCAACCAGGGGGGGGTTATACATCTAACCCGAACGGGTACAATTCTACTCCACAGAAAAGCTACACAAGTCTACTGTAATACAGTCCTATGTAAATACAGTTCAGTACTCTTCTTTCGAAAAGGTTTCTTATTATTCAGGCTTAAGTCAAAAGACATTGCCGATAACTACGTTCAGTTCTATATATAGTATACTTCAACTATATAATCATACAACATGTAATTTCCAATTACAATAGAGGGACAAGATATTTACCTCGATAAGCCCATAATTATCCGAGTTTAAAGTCGATCCTGTGCATAATCGTTTAGCTCGACTCCGAGCGCTCAACCCGCTCTAAACCACCCTTAGAAGTTCTAACCAACTTCTACACAATACTCCAAACGGACTATGGAGATTTTCCTAGGGTTTCGGTTTGTGGTGACGGAAGTATAATAGTATTTCTGGCTTTTCATATAGGTATAACCTTAGAATACTACAAGGTATACGGCTAAGGTAATTTGGGCATTATAACAATACTTTTGAGAGTATTTCTACACCACAAAGGGGGTATTATACAGCAACTAGGCTAGTGGGTACCCCACGGCCACACTACTAGGAGGAGAGCTCTCGGCCAGGGGCCTTTCAAAGGGGAGAGGGGCTCTTGGACGAGAGTCACAAGAGGAGAGGGAGGATTTTAACACTTAGAAGATTTGTGGAAAGGATGAAGAATTCATCAAAGGGAGAGGGGTATTTATAGCATAAGCCAAGGCCAACCAATGGCCAAGATCTTGCCAAGTGCATAGCAAGTGTAGGGCCAAGATCTTGCCAAGTGCACCTTATCCATCTAACACAAAAATATCCCACCAACCCTTGACCAAACAAGGCCAACTTTCGGCCACCTTTACCGCCCCCACTCCACCATGAGAGGGTGCAGTGGCGCCCTCTTGTTGGTCCAAAATGTTCCGTCTCTCGGAAAAATCCGCAAAAATTAAAAAAGACATAGCCGGAATTTTCCCTACGAAAGCTGTGAAAACGTTTCGTCGAAAAACGACTCTAATCGGGTGTTGTGAACAAAGTGAAAATCGTCCAAGCCTTACTCTTAAGTTCAAATTTTCTACGTACGCCCACGCGTACATACTCTGGAAATACGGGGTATAACATTCTCCCCTCCTTAGAAACATTCGTCCCGAATGTTCTTTCTAAGTCTCAAAACAAACGCGCGCCAGTATAGTCTTCACTACTATGCTTACGAGAACAATCCTTGCCACACATGGCCACAGAAACAACTTGCGCAAAAAGCTTACATCCAAGTCCACGAGGAAACACCTCTAACATCACCATAACACCTCTCACCGGGGTCTAAAATATACTTCCTTCGCACCTTCTCTTTACAAAAGAGCACTTTTGTCACTTTGCCGCGAGGTTCTAATGTCACTCCGGCGACCCAACAAATGGTACCGGGCTGCATGCGATCCCTGAGGCTGTCGTACACTCAAACTCTTACCACATTTCGTCTTGCCGGTTCCAAAACTCGGGGTTACTATCTCTAACGTGGTCATCATTAACTGGGAACACTCTGGATGGATCTCCGATACTTTCCCGAACATAACAATACGAAAGACCGGACGTACTGCCTCCTAAGTCGGACGGCAAAAGCTAACATATAGGCAACCTGGCCTATTCTTCACATGAACTTAAAAAGGCCCAAAGTAACTCGGGCTAAGTTCCCTCTGTTTTCCAAAACTCGTCACACCCAAACCGGGGTGGTACCTTTAAGAAGACCGACCGTCAACCTGAACTCTAAGCGTCGTCGCCGATTATCCGCACGATTTCTCTGAGCTGCCAGAACCTCTTCTAGACAAGCTTTACTCTATCCACAGTCTGCTGGAACAAGCCTGAACCAACTATTTGAATCTTGCCAACATCGAACCAATCGACCGGCGACTTACACATCCGCCCCTACAAGGCTTTATAAGGCGACACCCGAACACTGAAATGGTAGCTTAAATACTCCCTCCACAGGAGACAACAATCCCCACAACTACCCCTGAAATCCACGCACTGGCCCGAGGGCGAATGCGATTCCGAGACTCACCTGAGTTCTTAACCCTGCTTGGTAAAAACTTCCAGAAACCAAAAACAGCCGTACCCTGGGCTCCACTGTCTGCCATAAGGTGAAGGTAGGCACCTCGTGCAGCCTTACAACCTTTCTGATAAAAAAAAACAACACTGCCGAGTAAAAGGTCTTTGCTAGAAACAAGACGGCTGACCTCCTCGGCCCGACTACTGGTCGAATGCATCCACGAATTCGTACGCTGGTTAACTAAACTTGGGCCTAACACCCTCGTAACCCCAACCCAAAGCGGGACCACCACAAACTGACCCCACCACCAAATCTGCCGCGGGTTGACCCGCAACGTGGCCTCAACCCGACCCGGCAACACGCTAAACGCTAGCTCTCCGAAGGAAAACTCTCACTAATCACGTTACGAAAACCTAGCGGTCTTCTTAGCTCAACTACCCTCTTTCATTCCACACTACTCAGGGACTAATCCCACAAACATAACTCACGTGCACTATGCACTCCTATAAGGGTCAAACATAAACAATACATCTTTTACTCGAGATGGCCTTACCTCTAAGGTCTCTACGTATAAAACTCTAAGGCTCACACCTTCTCTATCCCCCAAAATCTTACTCGGTTAAACCACCATGATTTCTAATCACAACTAACACATCGCTATCGAACATAGCACTTAAGGTATACTCACCTTATCACACATACAAATCTCTGAGGTTAAGGATATATCTATATCTCTTTGCTTCACTCCCTTAGTCGTTCTAAATCAAACCTGCCGTGAGTAGGCATAGCTAGGGAGATGACGAACTACCCACCGATCCACGAAGGCTAAGTCCTCCGCAAGGACACTCTTTCGACATCGGACCACAGCGGTCATAGGTACAACAAGTACCATCTAAAAGACGACATTCCACGGGATGACGCCGCTGCCTTGTGAACACCGGAAAAAGAAAAGCGAATCCGGTGGCCGAACCTACGTGTAGCCGTGGAACCTAAGCTCGAGCTCGACCAACTCCTGCGTACCGAACGTCCCGAACCACGCGGAGGACCTTTCGCACCGTGGATGCGCATAATCTAATCTGCTGGTGAGGCGACTCGCCGCAAGTTACCAAAGGACCTTGCTACTCGGCCTCTTCGCCGCCGTTAACCCGTCGATCTCTACGTTTCTTGGCTGCGCGCATAAGCCCGCATACGTGCCATGCTCAAGCCTAATCAAGAACTTACTCTTTGCACAACCTTCTCGTTGATATTCATCAAGACTCGCGTACATCGGTACACTCTGCAGTAGACAAATCCATAGCTAGTAATGCGGTTGTCTTTTCGCAATCTATATTCTCTGTTTTGTCGTAATCAAGGTCCAAACAACGTGGCGCAGAGGAACTGCCGCGCCGTGCTAAACTCTGCGGGGCTAGTGGCGTCGCAAAACTCCCGAATGAAGCACCACCCCGGTGATGATTGGGCACTGTGCCCACGTAACCTCTCTGCTCTACCGCACTCCTCGGCCGCCTTGCCTCTGGGCCGGGTTGCCTGCGCGGAGGCATAGCGGTAAGGGAAAGAAATACGTTAGAGGTCCAACTTACAACACCGCTCTAAGGCACGATCTCGAGTGAGAAGAATAGAAACCAATCCTAAATATCCTATAGCCTCACGATTATTGGTGTGGTGCACAACACACCGATAATCAAGACTTGCTGGATACGATGCGTAGACACTTTCCGAGGATTAATCGCTCGATACCACTTTTGTCACGACCGAACCGGGCCGTGGATCGTGCCTACCCGGGCACCCTAGTGATACAACATCGAGTAATCGGAACATAAAACACATACATGAAATCAATGTAAGAAGACGGTGAAATAAGAAGGCAAAGCTAACCAAAAACGATTCGTCGGTATATATAAATAACAACTCTTTCCAAATGAAGCAGTTTAATCCTTTTTACAAACCACGCCTGGCGATTACTCTGGCACTCTACGAATGATATGACAACAACGACGGGACGGGGCCGTCATACCCTGAATGTAAACACCTACAACAACGGGGACTATACGAATAAGCCTCGGGAACGGAGCTTCAACGCTGAATCGTGACTCCTAAGAGCGAGGATCAACGGCGGTGTACCTTTACTGCGGCATGAGCGGCCCGAATGAGGTCGATAACAGCAGAGTATGTGAAGCGAAAATCGTAAATGAAATCATAGTAGTCTATATAAAGCGAGACATGTATGATAACCAAACTACGATTCACAATAAATAGCGATCATATCAAGTCGGGGACTCACGCCTCAAGTCATCACTTCAATATAACAATGGGTCTCACGCCACAACATCAATCATGCGTGGAATACCTTCCTCAATCTGCGATCGATGATAGAAAAGCACCAAGGAACACATGAACAACGGGTCCCACTGTGCCCAAATAAAGCGATGCGGGTAAGTGCGAAGGCATGGCGACTACTAACACCCACAATACTAACAAGGTCGAATCGAATCATGATATCTGTCTGACCGTCACATGATCAAAGCCGGTCACTGCGCGCAATATCAAATGTGCGCGTCTAGCCCTCGAACTCCCGCACTCCGCATAGGCCAATCTCATAGGCCCGCGTGAGGTATAACCCGCATCGAGGGTAGCTACTCCCGACATCGTCACCGACTCGCATCCGCGTAGCCACATGCACCGCGTGACCATAAAGGCCGCACTAACTCGAACTCTCGTAGCTCGCGCATAGGCCCCGTGACCCGCGTGAGGTATTCTCGAATCATGGTCCTGCATCACGAGTCTACCCGCGTCGGAGGGCGCTTAACCCCCGGAAACACGGTGAGTGGTATAATACCAACATAACAGTTTATCGTTTAAACATCATAAGCACAAACAAGGGAAAATCCCTTTACACAAACATCACAGAATACTAACACACGTAGCATCCTAATATGATTACTTATCAAATCAACACGAAGGTATTACAAGGCTATCACAAACCAACACAATCCAGTTATACACACAAGGTACATTCTATTGTATGATTAACAAGATCGAGTATCTATTCTCAAAGTACTTCATACATTATCTTTTAAAAGATACGTTACGTTTACAAAGGTCACACAATACCCGTAGTATATGAAAACTAGAGTGATTATCTTTTGAAGTAAAGCAAAACACTTCTCTTTGTAAAATCAAGTAACAACATTATTTCTCAAACGTCCAAGTTTGCCTAATTTCAAATGTTCACGTTTCTTACTTTAGAAAGGTTTCGTAGTTCATAGTCTTATTCATTTAAGAATATAATTCTCTTTTAAACTATCTGAGAAACATAAGCCTTATATGTGAGTAGGATATTCTTGTTTATAACAATCTTATTACAGCAGCCATGATCTAGGAAATATCATTTTGTCTCATCTTAGCTTCTATGCAGATGGAAGTTTCTACTGGTTTTAATAATACTTAATTTGTCAAAACATTTCCTTTTATTAACGCTGCAGTGGTTTGTCGATACACATTCTGATTTCAAATCAAGAAACATTCTTAAGCCGTTATACCTAACTTCCCATAAAGCTAGTATAACTCTTAAGTTTTCAAAAACCAAGTATTACTTCTTCTTTCGAAATGATTCAAAAATCTTTTGAAAAACTTCAAGTTCTTTATTAACACATAACAAGCCAGTTATAGTTCAAATCAGTTACCTCGCGACGAGTATCGACTAATAGCAAAACGCTCCAAGTACTTTCAACCGTCGGCTACTCCTTAAGCCAAGTAGATCGCGCCACGCGTAGTACTCAACCTATAAGGCCACAAGGCGCTTATTAATATTTATATCCCTTCGTAGAACGTTCTACAGAAAATTCGGCAGCACCTCCCCCCCCCGCAACAGCGTAAATCTCCTCCTTTATCGAGGCCGGCTACCAAGCCAACCAGGGGGGGGTTATACATCTAACCCGAACGGGTACAATTCTACTCCACAGAAAAGCTACACAAGTCTACTGTAATACAGTCCTATCTAAATACGATTCGACTCTTCTTTCGTAAAGGTTTCTTATTATTCAGGCTTAAGTCAAAAGACATTGCCGATAACTACGTTCAGTTCTATATATAGTATACTTCAACTATATAATCATACAACATGTAATTTCCAATTACAATAGAGGGACAAGATATTTACCTCGATAAGCCCATAATTATCCGAGTTTAAAGTCGATCCTGTACAATCGTTTAGCTCCAACTCCGAGCGCTCCAACCCGCTCTAAACCACCCTTAGAAGTTCTAACCAACTTCTACACAATACTCCAACGGACTATGGAGATTTTCCTAGGGTTTCGGTTTTGTGACTGACGGGAAGTATAATAGTATTTCTGGGCTTTTCATATAGGTATAACCTTAGAATACTACAAGGTATACGGCTAAGGTAATTTGGGCATTATAACAATACTTTTGAGAGTATTTCTACACCACAAAGGGGGGTATTATACGAAAGCAACTAGGCTAGGGGGGGGTACCCCACGGCCACACTACTAGGAGAGGGGGAGAGCTCTCGGCCAAGGGGGCCTTTCAAAGGGGGAGAGGGGCTCTTGGACGAGAGTCAACAAGAGGGGAGAGGGAGGGATTTTAACACTTAGAAGATTTGTGGAAAGGATGAAGAATTCATCAAAGGGAGAGGGGTATTTATAGCATAAGCCAAGGCCAACCAATGGCCAAGATCTTGCCAAGTGCATAGCAAGTGTAGGGCCAAGATCTTGCCAAGTGCACCTTATCCATCTAACACAAAAATATCCTACCAACCCTTGACCAAACAAGGCCAACTTTCGGCCACCTTTACCGCCCCCACTCCACCAATGAGAGGGTGCCAAGTGGCGCCCTCTTGTTGGTCCAAAATGTTCCGTCTCTCGGAAAAATCCGAAAAAATTAAAAAACACATAGCCGTAATTTTCCCTACGAAAGCTGTGAAAACGTTTCGTCTAAAAACGACTCTAATCGGGTGTTGTGAACAAAGTGAAAATCGTCCAAGCCTTACTCTTAAGTTCAAATTTTCTACGTACGTCCTTACGTACATACTCTGGAAATACGGGGTATAACAGCTCCAAACAACCCTTAGAAGTTCTACGCGACCTCTACTTAATACTCCAACCAACTATGGAGATTTTCCTTAGGGTTTCGTTTAGAGGCTAAAGGAAAGTATAATAGTATTTTCCGGGCTTTTCGTATAGAGGGTACTTTGGAAATACTACAAGGTATTTGGGCTAAAGTATTTGGGTATAATAACAATATTTGAAGATTATTTCTCTACCAAGGGGGGTAGTATTTCGACTAGCACAACTAGGCTAGGGGGGGTTTTCTCTCGGCCAAAAGGCCACTCAAAGGGGGAGGGGGAGTTGGACGAGACAACTGAGGAGGAGTGTTTTGAGTCTTGGAATTTGCTCAAGTGTGGATGAAATAACTCATCAACTAAGGGGGTATTTATAGGGCACTCAAAGGCCAAGATTGAGCCAAGTGGTAGGCAAGTGTAAGGTGAAGATTAAGCCATGTGTTGTGTGGGTCCCACTTGGTCATCCACTCCACAAAATATCTCACAAACATTGACCAAACATTTAAGGCACAAAAGATGAAAAAACGTGCAAGCCTAGAAGCTTCCACCAAGGAAATTTCGTCCAACCTTGGACACCTAAGGGTGACACATGTCGCCCTCCAATTGGTCCAAAATGTTTCGTCTCTCGGAAAAATCCGTAAAAATAATAAATGACATAGCCGGAATTTTCCCTACAAAAGCTGTGGAAACGTTTCGCCGGAAAACGACTCTTTTCGGCACTTGTGCACAATTTCGCCACTTTGCCTACTTAAGGCTTTAAACTTTTATACGTACGCCCTCACGTACATACTCCGGAAATACGGGGTATAACATTCTCCCCTCCTTAGAAACATTCGTCCCGAATGTTCCTTCTAAGTCTCAAAACAAACGCGCGCCAGTATAGTCTTCACTACTATACTTACGAGAACAAACCTGCCATACCTGGCCACAGAAACACCTGCGCAAATACTTACATCCAAGTCCATGAGGAAACACCTCTAACATCACCAAAGTAATGATCACAACTATGCTCGCAATACATGCTCGCTTCTTTCCTTACGCTGCACTTTCTCGTACACTCGAACTCCTTCTTACCATATTTCTGTTACTGATTCAGTTTCCAAAATCTCTGGGTGGATCTCCGATGCTTTCCCGGACATAACAACACGAAAGACTGGACGCACTGCCTCCTAAGTCGGACGACAAATGCTAACATATAGGCAACCTGGCCTATCCTTCACACGAACTCAAAAGGCCCAAAGTAACTCGGGCTAAGTTTCCTCTGCTTTTTCCAAAACTCGTCACACCCTATCCGGGGTGGTACCTTCAAGAAGACCGACCGTCAACCTGAACTCTAAGCGTCGTCGCCGATAATCCGCACGATTTCTCTGAGCTGCCAAAAACCTCTTCTGGATAAGCTTCACCCTATCCACATCCTGCTGAACACGTATGAACCAACTATCTGAACCTTGCCAACGTCGAACCAATCGGCCAAGCAACTTACACTTCCGCCCCTACAAGGCGTCACAAGGCGATATCCGAACACTGAAATGGTAGCCGTAAAACGCTTCCTAACAGGAGGCAACGATCCTCACCGCTACCCCTGAAATCCAAATACTGGCCCGAGGGCGAATATGATACGGAGACTCACCTGAGTTCCTAATCCGCTCGTAAAACTTCCGAAAAGGAAACAGTAACACAGGCTCCACTGCGACATAAGGTGAAGGTAGGCACCTCGTGCAGCCTTACAACCTTTCTGATGTAACATCTCGCATAACCCTCTGCCGAGTAAACGGTCTTGACTGAAAGACACGACGGGCTGACCCCATCGGCTCGACTCATCGTCGAATCATCCACAAACTCGCATTACCGGTTAACTAAACATGGGCCTAACACCCTCATGACCCTACCACAAGGCGGGACCACCACAAACTGACCTCACCACCAAACAGGCCGCGGGTTGACCCGCAACATGGCCTCAACCCGTCCCGGCAATGCGCAAAACACTAGCTCCCCGATCCGGAACAATTTCACTAATCACGTTACGAAAACCTAGCGGTCTTCTTAGCTCAACTACCCTCTTTCATTACACACTACTCAGGGACTTATCACCCAATATATCTCACGTGCATTATGCACTCTGATAAGGGTCAAACATAAAATAAATCTTTCTCTCAAGATTGCCTTGCCTCTAAGGTCTCCACGTAAAAAGCTCTAAGGCTTACACTTTTCCTATCCCCCAAATCTTACTTTTGTCACTTTGCCGCGAGGTAACACCTTCTCCGGCGACCCAACAAATGCTACCGGGCTGCATGCGATCCCTGAGGCATGAACCATCTCAGGATGTGCCATACGGAGCCACGCCGGTCTGTTCGCGTGGTAGAGGCTCGCCTCTTTATACGCTCACTCCGAACTTACTCCGGTTACTAACCATGATTCTAATCACAACTAACATCTGCGATCGTAACATAGCACTTATGATATACTCATCTCTAGAGGTTAAGGATATATCTAAATCTTCGCCTCACTCCCAGTCGTTAATCAAACGCCGTGAGGCGCGCAGCTAGGGAAGATGACGAACTACCCACCGATCCTGAAGGTTACGTCCCCCTACTTGCATCCTTCCTACTAGGACATCCTTTCGACACATGGCCCTGACGGCCGCCGGCAAAACAAGCATCAACAAAAGATAACATTCCCCGGGACGACGCCTGTCACACAGTGAACACTGGGGAAAAACTGAATCCGGCTGGCTGGAGCCTACGTGTAGCTGTGAACCAAAAACTCTGGAGTTCTGACCAACTCCTGCACACCCCGAACATCCTGAACCCCGTGGAGGACCTCTCTGCACTGGTGGATGTGAATAATCTAATCCGCTGGTGAGGTGACTCGCCTCGAAAGTTACTAAAGGACCTTGCTGCTCTGGCCCTCTTCTGCTGTCCTTTGTTAACCCGTCGATCTCTACGTTTCTTGGCCTGCTGCGCATAAGCCCGTACTCAGGCCATGCTCAAGCCTAACTGAAGAATTACTCTTGCACAACCCTCTCCTAGATAGTCATCAAGACTCGCGGTACATCGGTATACTCTCTGGTAGCCAAATCCATAGCTAGTAACAGGGTCGCCTCTTTGAAATCTATATTCTGCTCCCGGCCGTGGGCGAAGGTTCAAATGTCATGGCGCAGTAGGAATCACGCCGCCGTGCCAAACTCTGCTGGGGCTAGTGGACGTCGCAGAACTCCCGACGAAGCACCTAACTCGGTGATGGTTGGGCTGTGCCTCGTAACCCTCTCAGCTCTACTCGCGGCTCCTCGGCCGCTTGCCTCCTGGGCCGGGTTGCCCTACGAGGAGTCATAACGGTAGGAAAGAAATACGTGAGAGGTCCAACTTACAACACACTCTAAGGCACGATCTCGAGTGAGAAGAATAGAAACCAATCCTAAATATCCTATAGCCTCACGATTATTGGTGTGGTGCACAACACACCGATAATCAAGACTCTCGGATACGGTGCAGACACTTTCCGAGGATTAACCTGCTCGATACCACTTTTGTCACGACCGGACCGGCCGTGGATCGTGCCTACCGGGCACCCTAGTGATACAACATCGAGTAATCACGAACATAAGACGATAACATGAAATAACCGAGTATGAAACAATAGTCCGAGAAAACTTGTCTTACGGCATATATATATAAATCAATTTAAAACCGACGATTACATCCCATTACAACTCGCCCACAAGATTTCTGGACCTAAGAATGATACGACAACAATGGCGGACAGGCCCCGCCATACCCCGAATGTAAATACCTACAACAACAGGACTATACCACTGATAAGCCTCGAGAAACGGAGCTTCCATACGCCGAATCATGAACCTAAGAGCGAGGATCAACATCGTGTACCTTTACTGCGGCGCAGCGGCCCGAAGAAGTCGAACAGTACCAAGTATGTGAAATCAAAATATCAGAAATGAAATCATAATAGTCTATAAAGTAGGAGACATGTATGATAACCAAACTACAGTTCACAATAAATAGGCAGTCATGTCAAGTCAGGGACTCACGCCCTCAAAGTCATCACTCAAATGTAACTGGGTCTCACGCCCATAACATCAATCATGCCCGTGGAATACCTTCCTCACTGCCGGCAGTTTATGATATAAAAGCACCAAGAAATACACATGAACACCAGGTCCCACCTGTGTCCTAATAAAACAGTACAGGGTAAGTACGAAGGCATAACCGACTACTAACACCCATAGTACTAACAGGGTCATAAACTGTATCATGATATCTGTCTAGACCGTCACATGATCAAAGCTGGTCACTCGCCCGCAGTATCAAATGTGCGCGTCTAGCCCTGGAACTCTCCGTAGCTCCGCATAGGCCAACCTCATAGGCCCGCATGAGGTATTTCCTCGCATCGAGGGTAGCTACTCCCCGGCATCGCCCCGACTCGCGATCGCATGGCCACAAAGACCGCATGACCACAAGGGCCGAACTAACCCGGAACTCCGTAGTTCCGCATGGATCCCTGGACCCGCATGAGGTATTCTCGAATCATGGTCCTGCATCGCCGAGTCTACCCCGTCGGAGGGCGACAACCTTCGGAGACAAGTCAAGGTGAGTGGTACAATACCAACATAACGGTGAGAGTCAAACAACTTTAAGCGCGATCGAAAACCCCTTTACACAAAACATCACAAGATACTAACACATGTAGCATCGTAGCATGTTTACTTATCAAATCAACAAGAAAGTATTACAAGGCTATCACAAACCAACACAATCATGTTATACATACAAGGTACATTCTAATATATGATTAACAAGATCGGGTATCTATTCCCAAAGTACTTCATACATTATCTCTTAAAAGATACGTTACGTTTACAAAAGTCACACAATACGTAGTATATGAAAATAGAGTGATTATCTTTTGAAGTAAATCAAAACACTTACCTTTGTAAAATCAAGTAACAACATTATTTTCCAAAGCGTCCAAGTTTGCCTAATTTCAAATGTTCACGTTTCTTATTTTAGAAAGGTTTAAAGTTCATAGTCTTATTCATTTAAGAATATAATTCTCTTTTAAACCATCCGAGAAAACATAAGCCTTATATGTGAGTAGGATATTCTTGTTTATAACAATCTTATTACAGACCATGATCTAGGAAATATCATTTTGTCTCATCTTAGCTTATGCAGATGGAAGTTCCTCTTAGTTTTAATAATACTTAATCTGTCAAAATATTTCCTTTTATTAACGCCGATGGTTTGTCGATACACATTCGATTTCCAAATCAAGAAAACATTCTTAAGCCGTTATACCTAACTTCCCATAAAGCTAGTATAACTCTTAAGTTTTCAAAAACCCAGATACTTCTTCTTTCAAAATGATTCAAAATCTTTTGAAATACTTCAAGTTCTTTATTATTACCTAACCACAGATTATAGTTCAAATCGTTACCCTTTTAAAAACCACAAGTATTTTCTTACTACATAAAGTCATTATAACCAACTTCCCATAAAGCCGTTATAACACCTTATGTTTTAGACCAATCAAATACATTTAACACATGTACGTCTATCGTACTACATAGTTACACACATATCATGCTAGAAGAGATAGGAAGAGGTTCACATACCTCGCGACGAGTATCGACTAATAGCAAAACGCTCCAAGTACTTCCAACCGTCGGCTACTCCTTAAGCCAAGTAGATCGCGCCACACGCAGTACTTCAACCTATAAGGCCACAAGGCTCTTATTAATATTTAGATCTCTTCGTAGAACATTCTACAGAAAATTCGGCAGCACCTCCCTCCCCCCCCGCAACCGCGTAAATCTCATCCTCTATCGGGCCGGCTACCAAGCCAACCAGGGGGGGGGGGGTTATACGTCTAATCCGGACGTGCACAATTCTACCTCACAGAAAAGCTACACCGATCCATCAGAATACACCCTATGTAATTACAATTCGATTTTCTTTCGAAAAGGTTTCTTATTATTCAGGCTTAAGTCAAAAGACATTGCCGCAATACTATGATCAGTTCTACGTATAGTATACTCAACTATATATTCCTACAACATGTAATTTCCAATTACAAATAGAAGGACAGTAGTGTTTACCTCGATAAGCCCAAAATTATCCAAGTTTAAATGTCGATCCTGAGCAAGGTTTAGCTCCTACTCCGTGCGCTCCAACCCGCTCCAAACAACCCTTAGAAGTTCTACGCGACCTCTACTTAATACTCCAACCAACTATGGAGATTTTCCTTAGGGTTTCGTTTAGAGGCTAAATGAAAGTATAATAGTATTTTCCGGGCTTTTAGTATAGAGGGTACTTTGGAAATACTACAAGGTATTTGGGCTAAAGTATTTGGGTATAATAACAATACTTGAAGAGTATTTCTCTACCAAGGGGGGTAGTATTTCGACTAGCACAACTAGGCTAGGGGGGTTTGCTCTCGGCCAAAAGGCCACTCAAAGGGGGAGGGGGAGTTGGACGAGACAACTACAAGGGAGGGAGTGTTTTGAGTCTTGGAATTTGCTCAAGTGTGGATGAAATAACTCATCAACTAAGGGGGTATTTATAGGGCACTCAAAGGCCAAGATTGAGCCAAGTGGTAGGCAAGTGTAAGGTGAAGATTAAGCCATGTGTTGTGTGGGTCCCACTTGGTCATCCACTCCACAAAATATCTCACAAACATTGACCAAACATTTAAGGCACAAAAGATGAAAAAAACGTGCAAGCCTAGAAGCTTCCACCAAGGAAATTTCGTCCAACCTTGGACACCTAAGGGTGACACATGTCGCCCTCCAATTGGTCCAAAATGTTTCGTCTCTCGGAAAAATCCGTAAAAATAATAAATGACATAGCCGGAATTTTCCCTACAAACGCTGTGGAAACGTTTCGCCGGAAAACGACTCTTTTCGGCACTTGTGCACAATTTCGCCACTTTGCCTACTTAAGGCTTTAAACTTTTATGCGTACGCCCTCACGTACATACTCCGGAAATACGGGGTATAACACCTTACATGTATACATCAGAGATAATCAGCGGAACATATATGAAACTTATAAAATAAAACAACGAGAATTTAAACAACAGGTTAGCCGATAAGGCTACCTCCCTGGACACATATACATATACATAAACAACCGCAGTTACATCCCCTTTTTTTTTTACAAACCGACCCACAGCATTTGACTACAGACCTCTAAGAATTACAACTGTGGCGGGACAGGGCCCTGCCATACCCCTGAATGTACATAATGTTATACCCCGTATTTCCAGAGTAAGTACGTAAGGACGTACGTAGAAAATTTGAACTTTTACATAGGCTTGGCCGAATTAACTTTGTTCACAACACCCGTTTAGAGTCGTTTTTAAAGCGTTTCCACGACTTTCGTAGGGTAAATTACGGCTATGTCATTTTTATTTTTTGCGGATTTTTCCGAGAGACAACATTTTGGACAACAAGAGGCGACTTGTCACCCTCTCCTTGGAACACCTTGGGCGGTAATAGTGGTGGCCGAAAGTGTGGCCTTTGTGGTCAAGGGTTGGTAGGATATTTTTGTGTTAGTTGGCTAGTGTGCACTTGGCAAGATCTTGGCCCTACACTTGCCTTGCACTTGGCAAGATCTTGGCCATTGGTTGGCCTTGGCTTGTCCTATAAATACCTCTCCTTTGAAGACTTCTTCATCCATAAATTTGCCTAAGTCTTGAAAGCTCTCTTTCTCCCCCTTGTGAGGCCTTGGCGAGAGCCCTCTCCCCCTTGGCCGAGAGTCCCCCCCTAGTGGGGTAGGCCGAGGGGTAGACACCCCCCCCTCCTTGGGGTGCTAGCCGTGGGGTACCCCCCCCTAGCCTAGTAGTTTTCGTATAAATACCCCCCTCTTGTTAGAAATACTCTCAAAAGTATTGTTATAATGCCCAAATTACCTTAGCCATATACCTTGTAGTACTCTAAGGTTATACCTTTACAAAAAGCCCAGTTATACTATTATACTTCCCGTCAGTCACAAAACCGAACCCTAAGTAAATCTTCACCCGTAGTTGAAGTTATAAGTAGAAGTTGGTTAGAACTTCTAAGGGTTGTTTGGAGCGGATCGGGCGCAGTAGGAGCTAAACCTTGCTCAGATTGACATTTAAACTCGGATAATTATGGGCTTATCGAGGTAATTATCTTGCCCCCCTATTGTAATTGGAAATTACATGTTGTTAGATTATATAGTTGAAGTATACTATATATAGTACTGAACGTTGTTATCGGCAATGTCTTTTGACTTAAGCCTGAATAATAAGAAACCTTTTAGAAAGAAAATCTTGACGTAATTACATGGGCAGTATTCATGAGACATGTAGCTTTTACGTGGTAGAATTGTGCACGTCCGGATTAGACGTATAACCCCCCCCCCCTGGTTGGCTTGGTAGCCGGCCCCAATAGAGGAGGAGATTTACGCTGTTGCGGGGGGGGGAGGTGCTGCCGAATTTTCTGTAGAATGTTCTACGATTAGACCTAAATGTTAATAAGCGCCTTGTGGCCTTATAGGTTGAAGTACTACGTATGGCGCGATCTACTTGGCTTAAGGAGTAGCCGACGGTTGGAGGTACTTGGAGCGTTTTGCTATTAGTCGATACTCGTCGCGAGGTATGTGAACCTCTTCCTATCTCTTCTAGCATGATATGTGTGAACTATGTAGTACGGTAGACGTACATGTGCTAAATGTATTTGATTGGTTTAAAACATAAAGTGTTATAACGGCTTTATGGGAAGTTGGTTATATGACTTTATGTTGGTAAGAAAATACTTGTGGTTTTAAAAGGTAATCGATTTGAATTATAACTGGCTTGTTATGTGTTAATAAAGAACTTGAAGTATTTCAAAAGATTTTTGAATCATTTTGAAAGAAGATGTAATACTTGATTTTTTTTAGAAAACTTAAGAGTTATACTAGCTTTATGGAAAGTTAGGTATAACGGCTTAAGAATGTTTTACTGATTTTGGAAATCAGAATGTGTATCGACAAACCACTGCAGCGTTAATAAAAGGAAATGTTTTTAATAATTAAGTATTATTAAACCAGTAGAAACTTCCATCTGCATAGAAGCTAAGATGAGACAAAATGATATTTCCTAGATCATGGCTGCTGTAATAAGATTGTTATAAACAAGAATATCCTACTCACATCGAGGGCGTATGTTTCTCAGTTGTTTAAAGGAGAATTATATTCTTAAATGAATAAGACTATGAACTACGAAACCTTTCTAAAATGAGAAACTTGAACATTGGAAATTAGGCAAACTTGAACATTGGAAAAGAATGTTGCTACTTGATTTTACAAAGAGAAGTAATTGATTTACTTTAAAAAGATAATCACTCTATTGTTATATACTACGGGTATTGTGTGACTTTTGTGAAAGTAACATATCTTTAAAGAGTTATTGTATAAAGTACTTTGGGGATAAAACCGATCGTTAATCATATAGTAGAAAGTACCTTATGTGTGAATAACTTGATTGTATTGGTTTGTGATAGCCTTGTAATACCTTCGTGTTGATTTGATAAGTAATCATATTAGGATGATACGTGTGTTAGTATTCTGTGATGTTTGTGTAAAGGGTTTTCCTCGATTGTGCTTATGTTGTTTAAACGATAAACCGTTATGTTGGTATTATACCACTCACCGTGTTTCGGGTTAAGGCGCCTCCGTGCGGGGTAGACTCAGCGATGCAGGACCATGATTCGAGAATACCTCACGCGGGTCCCGGGCCTATGCGAGCTACGAGTTCGAGTTAGTGTGCGGCCTTTATGGTCATGCGGTCTATGTGGCCATGCGGATCGCGAGTCGGGGCGATGCGGGAGTAGCTACCTCGATGCGAGTTATACCTCATGCGAGCCTATGAGATTGGCCTATGCGGGCTGCGGGAGTTCTAGGGCTAACGCGCACATTTGATATTGCGAGCGGCGACCGGCTTTGATCATGTGTGACAGTCAACGATATCATGATACGATTTATGACCTTGTTAATCTGCGGGTGTTAGTAGTCGGCTATGCCTTCGTACTTACCTGTCTTGTTTTATTGAACACAGTGGGACCTGCTGTTCATGTGTATTTCTTAGTGCTTTTCTATCATTATTGGGCGGTGAGGAAGGTATTCCACGGGCATGATTGGTGTTGTGGCGTGAGACCCATTGTTATATTGGAGTGATGACTTTGAGGCGTGAGTCACGACTAGACATATTCGCTTATTTATCAGAATGTAGTTTGGTTATCATACATGTCTCTGCTGTATAGACTATTATGATTTCATTTACTGATTTTGATTTCACATACTTACTGTACTGGCTTGACCTCGCCCGAGTGCGTTCATGCCGCAGTTGAGGTACACCGATTGTTGATCCTCGCTCTTAGGTCACGATTCAGCGTTTGGAAAAGCTCGCTTCTCCGAGGCTTATCTTCGTATAGTCCCTGTTGTTGTAGGTGCTTACATACGAGGGTATGACGGCCCCTGTCCGTCGTTGTTGTCATATCATTCGTAGAGTGCAGTAATCGTTGTAGGCGGGGTTTGTAAAAGGATTAAAGCTGTTCATTTGGAAAGAGTTGTTATTTATATATACCGAGTGATGTCGTTTTGGTTAGCTTTGTCTTCTTATTTCAATGTCTTCTTACATTGGTGTCATGTATGTGTTTTATGGTCCGCTGATTACTCTGATGTTGTATCACTAGGGTGCCCGGGGTAAGGCACCAGTCACGGGCCCGGGTTCGGGTCGTGACAAAAGTGGTATCGAAGCGATTAATCCTCGGAAAGTGTCTACGAACCGTATCGATGAAGTCTTGATTATCGGTGTGTTGTGCACCACACCAATAATCAGGAGGCTATATGATATTTAGGATTGGTTTCTATTTCTTCTCACTCTGAGATCGTGCCTTAGAGCTGTGTTGTAAGTTGGACCCTCTAACGTATTTCTTTCCCTTGCCGTTATGCCTCGCGTAGGCAACCCGCCTGTGAGGGCAAGCGGCGAGGAGGCTGCGAGTAAGCTGAGAGGGTTACGTGGGCACAGCCCAATTATCACCTTGGGAGGTGCCGTTCGGGAGTTCTGCGACGTCGTAAAGCAGAGTTTAGCACGCGGCGGCGATTCCTGCTGCGGCCATGATATTTGAACCTTCGCGGCCACGGAGCAGAGAATATAGATTTCAAGGCGGCGACCACATTACTAACTATGGATTTGACTACGCAGTATACGATGTCTGCGAGTCTTGATGAATATCAACGAGAAGGTTGTGCAAGAGTAAGTTCTTCGATTAGGCTTGAGCATGGCACGTATGCGGGCTTATGCAGCCGAAAGCGTAGAGATCGGCGGGTTAACGAGGCGGCGAGAAGGGCGAGTAGCAAGGTCGCTTTGGTAACTTGCGGCGAGTCGCCTCGCGGCAGATTAGATTATGCGCATCCACCGGTGCGAAGGTCCTCCACGGGGTTCGGGGCGTTCGGGGTATGCAGGAGTTGGTCGAGCTCGAGCTTCCGTTCCTGATCACACGAAGGTTCGGCCATCCGATTCGTTTTTTCGGTGTTCACGGTGTGGCGGCGCCATCTCGAGAATGTCGTCTTTTAGTTGGTACTTGTTGTACTATGACCGTCGAGTCGATGTCGAAAGAGTGTCCTTGCGGGAGGACTTAGCCCGGGATCGGTGGGTAGTTCGTCATCTTCCTTAGCTATAAGCCTGCAGGCGGGTTTGATTAGAACGACTAAGGGAGTGAAGCGATGAATCTGAATAGATCTTTAACCTCTAGGGTTTAGTATGTGTGATAAGGTGAGTATACCTTAAGTGTTATATTACGATAGCATTGTGTAAATGGTGATTAGAAATCTTGGTTAGTTAACCAAGTAAGATTTGGGGGATAGAGAAAGTGTGAGCCTTAGAGTTTTATACGTAGAGACCTTAGAGGTAAGGCCATCTCGAATAAAAGACGTATGTTTATGTTTGACACTTATAGTAGTGCATAGTGCACGTGAGCTATGTTCTGGGATAAGTCACGAGTAGTGTGGCATGAAAGAGGGTAGTTGAGCTAAGAAGACCGCTAGGTTTTCGTAACGTGATTAGTGAGAGTTTTCCTTGGAGAGCTAGCGTTTAGCGTTCTTGCGGTCGGGTTGAGGCCACGTTGCGGGTCAACCCGCGGCATGTTTGGTGGTGGGTCGGTTGTGGTGGTCGCCTTGTGGTAGGGTCACGAGGTGAGGCGAGTTTAGTTAACCAACGTATGAATTCGTGGATGATTCGACCGATGGTCGGGCGAGGAGGTCACCGCCTTGTCTTCTAGCAAAGGCCGTTTACTCGGCGAGAGGGTTATGCGAGATGATATATCGAGAAAGGTTGTAAAGTCGCGGGTGCCTACCTTCACCTTATGGCGACGGTGGAGCCAGTGCGGCTGTTTTTGGTTTCGGAAGTTTTTACCAAGCGGTTAAGAACTCGGTGAGTCTCGGAATCGCATTCGCCTCGGGCCGGTCGTGGATTTCGGGGTAGTTGTAGGATTGTTGTCTCTGTGGAGGAGTATTTAAGCTACCATTTCGGTGTTCGGATGTCGCCTTATAAAGCCTTGTAGGCGGATGTGTAAGTCGGCCGTCGATTGGTTCGATGTTGGCAAGATTCAAATAGTTGGTTCGAGCTTGTTCCAGGTGTGGATAGAGTAAAGCTTGTCTAGAAGAGGTTACGGCGGCTCGGAGAAATCGTGCGGATAATGTCGGCGGCACGCTTAGAGTTCGAGGTTGACGGTCGGTCTTCTTGAAGGTACCACCGGTTTGGGTGTGACGAGTTTTGGAAAAGCAGAGGAACTTAGCGAGTTACTTTGGGCCCTTTGAGTTCATGTGAAGAATAAGCGGGTTGCCTATATGTTAGCATTTGCCGTCCGATTTAGGAAGCGATGCGTCGGTCTTTCGTATTGTTATGATCGGAAAGTATCGGAGATCCATCAGTGTTCCCAGTTAATGATGACCACGTTAGAGATAGTAACCCAGAGTTTTGGAAACTGAAGCAGTATCAAAAATGTGGTAAGAGTTCGAGTGTACGATAGCCTCAGGGATCGCATACAGCCCGATACCATCTGTTGAGTCGCCGGAGTGACACTAGAACCTCGCGGCAAAGTGACAAAAGTGGTATCACGACGAGTAAAGGGAGAAGCGAGCATGTATTGCGGCGAGATGTGACCATTTCTTTTGTTTGGAAAAAGTGTGGAGGAAGTATATTTTAGACCCGAGAGAGGTGTTTGTGGTGATGTTAGAGGTGATTCTCGTGGACTTGGATGTAAGTATTTTTTGTGATTGTTTACGTGGTCATTTGTGGCGTGATTGTTCTCGTAAGCATAGTAGTGAAGACTATACCGGCGCGCGTTTGTTTTGAAACTTAGAAGGAACATTCGGGACGAATGTTTCTAAGGAGGGGAGAATGTTATACCGTATTTCGGAGTATGCGTGGGGCGTGCGTAGAAAATTTGAACTTTTACATAGGCTTGGCGAATTAACTTTGTTCACAACACCCGTTTAGAGTCGTTTTTCGTAAAGCGTTTCCACGACTTCGTAGGGTAAATTACGGCTATGTCATTTTTATTTTTGCGGATTTTTCCGAGAGGCGAAACATTTTGGACCAACAAGAGGCGACACTTGTCACCCTCTCATTGGAACACCTTGGCGGTAATAGTGGTGGCGAAAGTGTGGCCTTTGTGGTCAGGTTGGTAGGATATTTTTGTGTTAGTTGGCTAGTGTGCACTTGGCAAGATCTTGGCCTACACTTGCCTTGCACTTGGCAAGATCTTGGCCATTGGTTGGCCTTGGCTTGTCTATAAATACCCTCTCCCTTTGAAGACTTCTTCATCCATAAATTTGCCTAAGTCTTGAAAGCTCTCTTTCTCCCCCCTTGTGAGGCCTTAGCCGAGCCCCTCTCCCCATGGCGAGAGTCCCCACAGTGGGGTAGGCCGAGGGTAGACACCACTCGCAGGGTGCTAGCGTGGGTACCCCCACTGCTAGTAGTTTTCGTATAAATACCCCCATCTTGTTAGAAATACTCTCAAAAGTATTGTTATAATGCCCAAATTACCTTATCCATATACCTTGTAGTACTCTAAGGTTATACCTTTACAAAAGCCCAGTTATACTATTATACTTCCCGTCAGTCACAAAACCGAAACCCTAAGTAAATCTTCACCGTAGTTGAAGTTATAAGTAGAAGTTGGTTAGAACTTCTAAGGGTTGTTTGGAGGCGGGTCGGGCCTTGGAGTAGGAGCTAAACCTTGCTCAGGATCGACATTTAAACTCGGATAATTATGGGCTTATCGAGGTAATTATCTTGCCCCCCTATTGTAATTGGAAATTACATGTTGTTAGATTATATAGTTGAAGTATACTATATATAGTACTGAACGTTGTTATCGGCAATGTCTTTTGACTTAAGCACGAATAATAAGAAACCTTTTCGAAGAAAGTCTTATTGTAATTACATGGGGTGTATTCAGATGAACTTGTGTAGCTTTTCTGTGGGGTAGAATTGTGCACGTCCGGATTAGACGTATAACCCCCCCCCCCTGGTTGGCTTGGTAGCCGGCCCCAATAGAGGAGGAGATTTACGCTGTTGCGGGGAGGTCTTCTTGAATTTTACGTAGAATGTTCTACGATTAGACCTAAATGTTAATAGCGCCTTGTGGCCTTATAGGTTGAAGTACTACGTATGGCGCGATCTACTTGGCTTAAGGAGTAGCCGACGGTTGGAGGTACTTGGAGCGTTTTGCTATTAGTCGATACTCGTCGCGAGGTATGTGAACCTCTTCCTATCTCTTCTAGCATGATATGTGTGAACTATGTAGTACGGTAGACGTACATGTGCTAAATGTATTTGATTGGTTTAAAACATAAAGTGTTATAACGGCTTTATGGGAAGTTGGTTATAACAGCTTTATGTTGGTAAGAAAATACTTGTGGTTTTTAAAAGGTAACTGATTTGAATTATAACTGGCTTGTTATGTGTTAATAAAGAACTTGAAGTATTTCAAAAGATTTTTGAATCATTTTGAAAGAAGATGTAATACTTGATTTTTTTTAGAAAACTTAAGAGTTATACTAGCTTTATGGAAAGTTAGGTATAACGGCTTAAGAATGTTTTACTGATTTTGGAAATCAGAATGTGTATCGACAAACCACTGCAGCGTTAATAAAGGAAATGTTTTTAATAATTAAGTATTATTAAAACCGGTAGAAACTTCCATCTGCATGAAGCTAAGATGAGACAAAATGATATTTCTAGATCATGGTCTTTGTAATAAGATTGTTATAAACAAGAATATCCTACTCACATATAAGGCTTATGTTTCTCAGATTGTTTAAAGGAGAATTATATTCTTAAATGAATAAGACTATGAACTACGAAACCTTTCTAAAATGAGAAACTTGAACATTGGAAATTAGGCAAACTTGAACATTGGAAAAGAATGTTGCTACTTGATTTTACAAAGAGAAGTAATTGATTTACTTTAAAAAGATAATCACTCTATTGTTATATACTACGGGTATTGTGTGACTTTTGTGAAAGTAACATATCTTTAAAGAGTTATTGTATAAAGTACTTTGGGGATAAAACCCCGATCTCGTTAATCATATAGTAGAAAGTACCTTATGTGTGAATAACTTGATTGTATTGGTTTGTGATAGCCTTGTAATACCTTCGTGTTGATTTGATAAGTAATCATATTAGGATGCTACGTGTGTTAGTATTCGTGATGTTTGTGTAAAGGGTTTTCCCTTGATTGTGCTTATGTTGTTTAAGCGATAAAGCGTTATGTTGGTATTATACCACTCACCGTGTTTCCGGGGGTTAAGCTGCCCTCCGATGCGGGGTAGACTCAGGCGGTCTGGGACCATGATTCGAGAATACCTCATGCGGGTCCCGGGGGCCTATGCGGAGCTACGAGTTCGAGTTAGTGTGCGGCCTTTATGGTCATGCGATCATGTGGCCATGCGGTGCGAGTCGGGGCGATGCGGGAGTAGCTACCCTCGATGCGGGGTTATACCTCATGCGGGCCTATGAGATTGGCCTACGCGGGTGCGGGAGTTCTAGGGCTAGACGCGCACATTTGATATTGCGGGCGGCGACCGGCTTTGATCATGTGACGGCCTGACAGATATCATGATACGCTTTATGACCTTGTTAGTCTGCGGGTGTTAGTAGTCGGCTATGCCTTCGCCTTACCTGTCTTTGTTTTATTGGACACAGTGGGACTGCTTTGTTCATGTATTTCTTGGTGCTTTTCTATCATTGGCCAAGCGGTGAGGAAGGTATTCCACGCATGATTGGTGTTGTGGGCGTGAGACCCATTGTTATATTGGAGTGATGACTTTGAGGCGTGAGTCACGACTAGACATGTCGCTATTTATTGTGAATCGTAGTTTGGTTATCATACATGTCTCTGCTTGTATAGACTATTATGATTTCATTTCTGATATTTTCAGTTTCACATACTTGTACGTTATCGACCTCCTTCGGGGCTGCGTTCATGCCGCAGTTGAGGTACACCGATTGTTGATCCTCGCCTTAGGGTCACGATTCAGCGTTTGGGAAAGCTCCGCTTCTCGGAGGCTTATCTTCGTATAGTCCCTGTTGTTGTAGGTGCTTACATACGGGGTATGACGGCCACTGTCCGTCGTTGTTGTCATATCATTCGTAGAGTGCAGCAAATCTTGTTGTGGGCAGGGTTTGTAAAAGGATTAAACTATTCATTTGGAAAGAGTTGTTATTTATATATACTGACGGTAATCGTTTTTGGTTAGCCTGTCTTCTTATTTCAATGTCTTCTTACATTGATTTCATGTATGTGTTTTATGTTCCGCTGATTACTCTGATGTTGTATCACTAGGGTGCCCGGGGTAAGGCACCAGTCACGGGCCCGGGTTCGGGTCGTGACACATAATCTACAATATCAGGGAAACCGTACCCAAAAGATAAGCTTACGGATTGAATGGAGCTTCTTGCCAAAAATTGAACAGAGATCACCAACATGTGTACCTAACACCTGCGGGCATGAGCAGCCCGAAGGGTCGATAACAGTGCAGTATGGAACATAAACAAGGTACAGTAACCAAATCATAACTGTATAAAGAAAATGACAGGGGCAAGTATAAAAATGAATACCAGATCCTACCGTGCCATTTTAACTCCTGAAATCAATCATATATTAACCGTTCTTTTCCTTCTTTCAATGAGAATTAACATCATATTCTTACGTACTTACTTTAAGGATTTAATCAAGTTTTTCCACATAACTTACATATCTTACATAACATAATACGGCCCTTTATGGAGGGACTTCTTATTTGGGAGCTTACTTTGATTATCCATACGTGATAACGTGTCCGCCCGCTTGCGGGACACGCGGTATCTTGATGAATCATGTGACATAATCCGGCCCGCCTGTGGGGCTCGGTGTACTGTGGAATCATGTAGCATAATCCGGCCCGCCTGTGGAGCTCGGTGTAAGATGACGTAACCCGGCCTGTGTGTAGGCTCGGGGTAATATAGCGTAATCCGACCTATGTGTAGGCTCGGTGTATCTCATAACATAATCCGGCCTATTTGTAGGCTCGGTGTATTTCATAACATAATCCGGCCTATTTGTAGGCTCGGTGTGATGTTCCTTATATAACATTTTAAACCGTATTTTTACTTCTTCTTAAGTCGTTATAACAACTTCCCATAAAGCTATTATAACAACCTTCCATTTTTGAGAACTTAAGGCACTTTTATTCTTACAACATTAGGGAAACTAGACCCAAAAATAGTACGTGCATACATACTTAAAAAGAATCATAGAACTCCTTTCTTTTTAAAGCTCAAGTCACACACTCTTTTGGAAACCATCTTCTTAACTTTTGAAATAAATTAAGAAGCCATACTTTTTAAAGTTTAGTCATTTCCACTCATAAAATCAAGGCTTATAGTCTTAACACCTCGTAGCATACACTCTTTAAAATCATGTCGCTTATACTTTAAAAATCAAGTCCCATACTTGAAAAATAAAGTTTCATAATCCTTTAAAGAAAATCAAAGTTCATAGTCTTAAAACTTCATAACATACATTCTTTAAAGTCCATTTACTTATACTTATAAAATCATGTCATCTACACTTTAGAAATCAAGTTCCATAATCTTGAAAAATAAAGTTTCATACACTTCCAAAACCAAGTAACTTCTTCTCTTTAAAATCATATAACTTCCACTTTTAAAATCAACCTCCTTTTTACATATAAATTCAACTTACTTACTTCAAATAAAACAAGGCACAAAGCTTTAAATCAAATCTCATAACTTTCTAACCATTCTTACCAACATCTCCCATAAGACTTGGTAAGGACTTAGGATAATTTTTGACATATTTTTAACTTAGAATCAACAACTTGGACACTTCTTAACTTCTAAGAGTATAAGGAATCATGAAATACTATCACATGGCTATTTCATACGTAGGATCATGCCAAAGGAAGAAGAGGTTCACATACCTCGCGACGACTAGCGACAAGTTGCAAAATGCTCCCAAGTACTTTATCCTTGCTAGCTTTTCCACCCCTTCAAGTAGAATACGCTACTCGTAGTACTTCAACCTATAATGGCCATAATACGTCCATTAACCTCTAGCTTCAAACGTAGAATAATACTAAGTATTCGCTCTCTTAATCTACGGAAAATCGGGCAGCACCTCCTTTGTTTCTACATACTTTGCCACCTTTTTCAAGGCCGAATTCAATAACCAAACACGCCACATTTAAGTCTCAATACAACAACCAACCAAAGGGGATTACACGCCTTACTATACGTGTAAAATTCCGCCCCACAATTCATACTAAGTAGATCAATAACCAAAGCCATTCTCGGCTACTATATACAACAACACAAGTCCTTTCCAATTCTTTTTTTTTTCTTTTTTTTTTCAATCCAAGTTCTTAGGTCTAACATGTTATATAGTCATAGACAACTTCAACAACTACAATTCCTTCTTTATATAACATGTGACGACTTATACAATAATCAAATTGAATTGTAATCTCAAGGCTAAACATGCTAGTTTTCGGATTAGGGTTCCAATAGCCAATACACTTATCATACTTCATACTATATACTTCATGCTTGCTAATATCCATAGCTACAACAATAATAAATCTGTAATTGCTAAAACGACAAGAATTGTTACCTTTACAAGCCCTTATAAATCCAAAATTCAAAGTCGCTCCTTAGAATTTCTTAGCTCCTTTCCTTCATGCTCCAATACGCTATTTGAAGCCTTTAGAAGTTCACAACCAACTTCTCTTCCATTTCCAATCAAAACCTATGAAAATGCCTTAGGTTTTCGCCTTGCGACTAACGTGAAAACGCCGTTTTTCCGAGATCTTTCTATTGAGATATCCTTACAATACCCTTAGGGACCTTGGGTTAAAGTCTTTTGAACAATGGAACAAAATTACAAAATTTTCTTGTGGGAAAAACCTTGAACCCGTGAGCTTCCTAAAGGGAACAAGAAATGTTGTGATTTTTTCTAAGTGTTTAAGACCTTGTCTTGCACTAGGGTAGTATATATAACACAATGGAGGGTCAATATTGCAACACTTGAGAGGCTAGGATGAAGGAAATTAATTAATTAGCCAAGTGGACAAGTTGACTTGGTCAATATTATCAAGCTTGAAGACTTATCATCCACAATGGTCAAATGACCATTCTACCCTTGCATTAAATCGTCCAAGACCATGTGGGGGTGCCACGTGTTGCCCTTCCATTCGTCCACAAAATTTTGTAACCCTCGTGGGCTCCACAAAACGTAAAATTCCTCGGGTGGTCCCCACATGACCAAATCCGTAAAAATAAATTTTCATAATGTTAATAAGTTCCATATTCTTCAAATAATGCATTTTGAGAATCCAATTCTCATCAACGAACATCTTTCCTTTCCGACGTTTGGAAGATTTCCCGTTGGAAAAACAATTCTTTCTTTCGTACCAAATTTTTAAGTCTTGATTCCTTACGTACATTCTCTTATACATGTCCTGGACTTACGGGGTGTAACACTAAAACTAGTCCGTAGTTCAATGTAAAAACAGTCCATAGTCCAATGTAAAAACAGTCCATAGTCCAAGTCCATTAGTTGGTGATCTTGGCCAACTACTACAATCAAAATTGTCCAGTTTTCGGCTAGCATGCCAATACTTGTTTCATTTTTCTTTAATATTCCAACTTACATTCCAATCTTTATATAAGTTACATTAACTTGTTATTAACAAGTTTCCTTCATGTCAACAAGTAATAGGTAATGTTTTAACAACTTTAATGGCTAGCATGCCAATTCTTGATTTTAACAACTTTAATGGCTAGTATGCCAATTTCGGGTTTTAACATCTTATTAAGGTCCAAATCTTTTCAATCTTCCTTTCACATATCATATACTACTAACATATGTAATTTCCAACTTCACTAAAAGGACAAAGATTATTACCTCAATAAGCCCAAAATTTTCCAAGATATAAGTCGATCCTTAGGAATCTTAGCTCCTATTCATTACATTCCAATCCACACCAAGCAACCCTTAGAAGTTCCTAACCAACTTCTCTCAACACTTCATCCAAAAATATGAAGATTACCTTAGGGATTCACTTTGTGACTATCGGATTAACGTAGTATTTCCGGGGTTTTTGTGTTGGAATATCTTTAGAACACTACAAGGGACACTTGGTTTAAGTGTTGGGATTTATCAACAACAATTGAAGAATTGTTCTTCAAATATGGGGGGTGTGCCGAGAGTCACTTAAGGGAGGGAGTAATTTTCTTGAAATTTTCTAAGTGTTGAAGTCTTCAACCCCAAGGTGTGTATACATAAGACAACCAAGGGCTAGGATTAAAGCAAGTGTGTGGTTGAGATTGGGGACAAGTGTGTGTGGGTCCCACAAGCCACTTGTCCAACAAATATCTTGAGACAAGTGGCTTGCCACTTGGCTCAACCAATTCTCCCAACAAGGGCCACATGGGGGTGACACGTGTCGCCCTCCTATTGGTCCAAAATATTTGATCTCTCCACAATCTCAATAATTGATCAAATATCAAAAACCTTGTGGGCCCCACAAAACGTAAAATTTCTCGAGTGGGCCCCACATGACCAAATCTGAAAATAAAATTCCATAATTCTTATAAATTCTATAAGTCTCAATTACCAAAATTGAGAATTCAATTCTCAATAACAAACATTTTTCCTTCATGTGGTTCGGAACATTTTCCGTAGGAAAAAGAAATCTTTCTTCCTTTTCAAACTTAAAATCGCATTCTCTTGCGTACGTCCTCATATACATACCCTGAAAACTACGGGGTGTAACAGAAGTACATTGGAGAGTATTGCTACTTGTCGTGTTGGTTAGCCGTCAACGAGATATGTGAACCTCTTCCTTCTTTTGGCATGTTCTACGTATGAAATATACATGTGGTATTGTTTCATGATTCATTCTACTCTTCGAAGTTAGGAAGTATTCATGTTATTGATTCTATGTTAAAGACATGTCTAAATTATTCCTAAGTCCTTACCAAATCTTATGGGAGATGTTGGTAAGAGTTTGTAGTAAGTCATGAGATTAGATTTATTTGAAAGTTATGAGACTTGATTTATTTGAAAGTCATGAGACTAGATTTATTTGAAAGTTATGAGACTTGATTTATTTGAAAGTCATGAGACTGTATTTATTTTAAAAGTGTAAGTGACTTGATTAGATGAAGTATAGGTTACTTGTTTTAAAGGAATAATTGCCTTAATGTTGAAAGTAGAAGTTACTTGATTTCAAAGCCTTAGGTTGAATTTGAAAAGGTGTAGTAACTTGATTTGAATAGTAGAAGTGCCTTGGTACTACGAGTGTTAATATCTTGGGGATTATTTGCATGAAATGATTCTTTTTAAAGAATAGATGTACGTAGTACTTGGGTTCAATTCCCTTACATGACATGATAATGCCTTGGTTTTATTAAAAGGAAAGAGGTGATAGTGCCTTGGTTTGTTTAAAAGGAAAGATGTGGTAGTGCTTTAGTGTTCTAAAATAAAAGTTGTTGTAACGGCTTTATGGGAAGTTTTTTATGATATTTTTATGGAAAGTCAAGAGATGATTTAAAATGTTATATGGAAATCATGTGAGAATGTCCATGATTAAGTCCTTAATATAGTACATGAAATGAAAGTTTGTTATAATGGTTTTATGGGAAGTTGTCATAACGGCTTAATGAGAAGTCAAAATATGGTTTAAAAATGTTATATGGTTGCATTGATACACCGAGTCCCACAACGGGCCGGGTTATGTTATAGATGCAATACACCGTGTCCCGCAAATAGGTTGGGTTACGATATAGACATGCATACACCGCGTCCCACAGATGGGTCGGGTTATGTTATAGATGCAATACACCGAGTCCCGCAAATGGGTCGGGTTATGATATAGACATGCATATATCGCGTCCCACAGATGGGCCGGTTTATGTTATACAAAAGATCACACCGCGTCCCATAGATGGGCCGGGTTGCATCATATTGCATCATTACACCGCGTCCAACGGATGGGTCGGGTTACGTCATATTGCATCATCACACCGCGTCCCACAGATGGGCCGGGTTATGTCACTTATTGCATTATTACACCGAGTCCCACAAATGGGCCGGGTTACGTCACATGTCGAAGAATACACCGAGTCCCGCAAATGGGCCGAGTTACGTCACGCGTATTGATAATTACATCGAGTCTCAAAATGGATCGGGCAGTATACCTTAATGGTCAGGGCAGCATATATTACATGACTTTATCGCGTCCCAGAAGGGGCGGGCAGAATACTTGATAATTGGTTCATGGACAAAGTCCATGGTGCGAAGCTAGATACTCAGATGGTCACATTACATGATAGATATGTACAGACAGGTATTCTTGATTTTATATGGCATGGTAGAATCTGGTATTTGATTTTCATACTTGCCCCTGTCATTCTTTTGTACATTTATGATCATGTCTATTGTACTTCAAGTTTACATACTTGGTACATGTTGTACTGACCCCCTTCGGGGGGCTGCGTTCATGCCCGCAGGTATTAGGTACTCAGTTGTGGATCCGCGAGCTTAGGATTCTGGTTCAGCATTTTGAGATGGCTCCAATATTCCGGAGCTTGTCATAATGGCTTGGTATATTCAGGGGTACGGCGGGGCCTTGTCCCGTTATAGTTTACTGTCCAAATTCTTAGAAGTTTGTATTCATATGTGGGCTGGACTGGCGTGAGTTATGTTTACATGGTTGTACAGTGTAATCTCATTTGGGGTATTATATATTATGACAGCTTTTCCGGCTTTGCCTTTATTTAGAAAATAATGAGTGTTATTTACCTTCCGCGAGTTACTTATGTTGTATAGGTAGAAGGGTGCCCAAGTTGGGCACCGGTCACGGGCCCGGGGTTTCGGGCGTGACAGAGTGGTATCAGAGCAGTTAGTCCTCGGAATGTATATAGATCGTGTATAGTAGAGTCTTGTATATCGTTGCGTTGTGCACCACATCTATAAACAGGAGGCTATGGTACATTTAGGATTGGTTTCCCTTCTTCTCACTCTGAGATCGTGCGATAGAGCTATGTTGTTAGGGTAGTCTCTCCCTAACGTATTATTGTGGTTGCAGCTATAAGAAAGGCAACAGTGGCCCAGAAAGGATTATATGGATTGCGTATCCAGGTTGGTAAAATTATCGTATAGATGGTATTATGATTTTGTATATTTGTACGATCGTAGTTATTTGGAGTCATGTGTGTTGTCTAAAGTGATTATGAATTACCATGAGTTGGTTAAGCCTTAATAATTTTTTTTGGAAGGTGTGAAACAGTTTATTGAATCCACACCTAGGCTTTATATATGTATTGATTTGGAATAGTCAGGAGGTAATGAACTGACTAAGATTGTGATACGCTCTTGAAAGATCAGGTTCAATTGACTTAAGGACATACCATGTTGTTAGAGTAAGTTGTGTTGTACACTTAAGTGATTATGTGAATAATATTGGTATGGAGTAAATAGAGTTGTTGTGAGTAAGACAACATGATTTTGAGATTATGAGAAGCTACACACTCACCGACCGGCCGGTCCGATCGTGCCCTACGTGGCACCTGCTCGTGCATACATCGAGAATAGCAACAGAACATACACAACATACAACATGTTTAGATAATAACATCACAGGCTAGCCGATAAGGCCGCCTTCCATAAAATATGCATAATCAAAAGCAAAACTGCACAACTCGATTCTTACAGCCCCAAACCACAACATGTGACTACAGGCCTCTAGGAATAACAACAGTGGCGGGACAAGGCCCCACCATACCCCTGAATGTACATAAATCTACAACATCAGGGAAAGACTGTACCAAAAAGACAAGCCTCCGGAGAAATGGAGCTTCTGACGTCTGATAAGTGATCCTAAGAATGAGGATCCACCACCTGCTTACCCCTACTGCAGATTGAACGCAGCCCCGAAGGGCGGGTCAGTACACAATATGTACTAAGTATGTAAAACTGGAAAATACTATAATTACATCATAAGTTTAAAACAAAGCCGGAGACATGTATGATAACAAAATTACAGTACACAGTGTCTTACTAACAATGAGAGTAACTAAGAGTATACGTACAACATAAAAATAGGAAGCTCACGATCAAAGCAGGACCATCCGCCCGCAGTATCATTAAGCAATCCTACTCCTGGGACTATTTCACCCCATGGAGTCGTGTGGACTCAAGATGAGGTATTCCTCGCATAGGTCAGACTCGCCGCATGGGACTATTTCACCTGCATAAGCCCATAAGGACTCGCATGAGGTATTCCTCGCATCATGGGTAGCAAATCCACGGAAACAGGTGGTATAACGTCTTGGTGGTTCACCCCTCATTTATACTCTTACCCTGAAACAGGTGGTATAACGTCTTGGGGATTTACCCCTCATTTATACTCTTACCCTGGAGAAGGTGGTATAACGTCTTGGGGGTTTACCCCTCATTTATACTCTTACCCTAACTCAACTGGCCATCATACATAACATAAGCCCTACCGGCTTATCATACATAACATAAGCACTACAGGCTTATTATACAATAAATAAGCAAGTTAAGAAATACCCCTAACTTCTTATTAGCCTTATTCATATACACTCTCATTTTAGTTTACTTAAGGCACTAGCATATCTTTTATAAAAATCCGGGAATTTAACCCAAGTATTACATACTTCCACTCTTTTAAAAATGACTCTTTTTCGTATAAAACTTCCAAGATACTATTAACCGTAGTATCAAGTCAAAATTACGTTTCAAGACAAGTCACAATACCTTTAGAAATAAAGTTAGGTTTCTAAATCAAGTGACTCATTTTCTTATAAAACCTTAGGCAATTGATGCCTTAAAATCAAATTGTCTTTCATTAAAACAAGTCATTTATCTTTCCATAAAGCTAACATAACCAACTTCCCATAAAGTCGTTATAATCACTTTATACCTTAGCCAAATACAATTTCCTATCCAAGGGACTTATACGTTTAATACGAAACAAGTATCACATACTTTAAAACTCTTCAAGTCCCTTAACTTTAATAAAACTTAAGACATCCTTAATACTTTCAAAGAAGTGAGTTAATCTCCTAACTCACCCGACTTGGCTATTCATAAAAGTAGTAAAGGATATCAAGGTCTTGTACGTCTACCGTACTATATACGTGCAACTAGTCATGCTCAAAAGATAGGAAAGTTCTATATACCTCTTCGGGTCAAACCACTTGTGTCACGACCAGACCCCGGGCCCGCGACTGGTGCCCTACATGGACACCCCTTTCGGTATACATCAGAGAATAGCAGCGGAACATACACAACTGATAAAATGCTTAAACATAAAATAGCAGCAGACTAGCCGATACGGCCACCTTCCGTAAACTATTTAAATAAAACAGTACATTTTTTTCCTTACAACCCAAACCACAATGTGACTACGCACTTAAGAATAACAACTCAAGGGACAGGCCCCGCCATACCCCGAATGTACAACAACCGACCATACCAGGATAAGCCTCCTAATAAATGAAGCTTCAACGGTGAACAGGATCCTAAGAGCGAGGATCAGCAACATGTACTCTACTGCGGCATGAACGCACCCCGAACGAGGTCGCAGACAACATGTACCAAATATGTGAAATCGGAAGATCAGAATGAAATCATAAGTCTATAATAAAATCGAGATGTATGATAACTCAATTAACAAGACACGGTGCCTTACTAACAATGAGAGTAATCAAGAGTATACTTACAACATAAAAATAGGAAGTCATGATCAAAGCAGACCACCCGCCCGCAGATCATTAAGCAATCCTACTCGGGACTATTTCACCAGATAGTCGTGTGGACCCGCATTGAGGTATTCCTCGCATAGTCAGACTACCAAGACGGACTATTTCACCCGCATAAGCCCATAAGGACTCGAATGAGGTATTCCTCGCATCAAGGGTATCAAATCCACGAAAATAGGTGGTATAACGATCTTGGTGTTTTACCCCTCAGATATACTCTTACCCAGGCGGTGGTATAACGATCTGGGATTTACCCTCGATATACTCTACCCTAGAAGGTGGTATAATGATCTTGGGATTTACCTCGATATACTCTTACCCTATCTCAACCGGCCATCATACATAACATAAGCCCTACCGGCTTATCATACATAACATAAGCACTACCGACTTATCATACAATAAATAAGCAAGTTAAGAAATCCCCCTAACTTCTTATTAGCCTTATTCATATACACTCTCATTTTAGTTTACTTAAGGCACTAACATGTCATTATAAATCCGGGAGTTTAACCCAAAGTACTATGTACTTCTATTCTTTTAAAATGACTCATTTTCATATAAAACTTCCAAGATACTAATAACCGTAGTATCAAGTCATAACTACATTTTAAGACAAGTCACAATACCTTTTTAGAAAAATACATTTTCGGGCTTCTAAATCAAGGAACTTCTTTCTTTTAAAACCTTAAGCAATTGATGCCTTTAAATCAATTTGTCTTTCGTTATTTCAAGTCATTTAACATACTTAAATTACTTAGAGTAAACCACTCTTTTTAACTTTCCATAAAGCTATTATAACCAACTTCCCATAAAGTCATATACTAGCTTTATACATTAGCAACTTACATACTTCTTTATAACCAAGAGACTTAAACTTTCCAACAAAACAAGTATCAATAATACTTTCAACATACTTAAAGTCTCTTAACTTTTGAAAACCAAGATATCCTTAATATTTAAACAAGTGAGTTAATTTCCTAACTCAATCAACTTGGACATTCTTAAAATAGGCCAAGGATATCAAATGGACCTAGATTGTCAAAATCTTGTACGTCTACCGTACTATACATTTACAACTTATTCATGCTCAAGAGATAAGAAAGTTCCACATACCTCTTCGGTTTAATCCACTTGCTAAGTCCAATTCGTCGTACGTAGTATATCAACCTATAATGACCATAGTACGTCTATTAACTTCTAGTTTCAAACGTAGAATATTCCAAGTGCAAAGCTACTAAATTCTACGGAAAATCGGACAACACTTCCTTTGTTTCTACATACTTTGCCACCTTTTTCAAGGCCGAATTCATTAACCAAACACGCCACATTTAAGGCCCAACAAAGTAGTTAACAATAGGGGATTACACACTTAATCAAGACGTGTAAAATTCTGCCCCATAATAAATATCAAACTAGTACAACATATAATGTCCATTCGGCAAAATAGGGACAACAATACAAATTTGTTTCCAATCCCTTTTCAATCCAAGTGGTTTAATATAACATGTTATATAGCCACAATTGATTACAACTACTACAACCCTCAAGTAGGTAACATGCGACGATTCTAATTATCGACCAAATTGTATTTCAATTTCAAATGGCTAAACATGTCATTTTCGGATTTGGGCTTCCAAATTTCCATAACACTTATCAAACTTCATAACACATATCACATGATCATTTCTAACTTATAATAACATGGAATCTTCAATTACAAAAGTAAGACGAAGATTATACCTCATTTAGCCCAAATATGATCCAAGATTACAAGTCGATCCTTAGCAATTTTAGCGCCTCTTTTTGACATTCCAAACCACTCCAAGCGACCCTTAGAAGCTTATGATGAACTTATCTTCAAGTTCCAACTTCAAAGTTGAAGAACTCCTTTAGTTTCCGCCTTGCGACTAATACGAAAACACCATTTTTCCGGGATCTTTCTATAGAGATACCCTTACAATACACTTAGGAACCTTGGTTTAAAGTATGGGGATTATTGTACAAAAATTGAAAAATCATCTCTTGGAAACCTAGCATTGCCGTGAGCTTCCTAGTGCACAAGAACAAGATTTCAAAATATTTTCTAAGTGTTGAGAATGACAAAGTCTTGCACTACTAGTGTACATATATAACATAATGGAGGGTCTAGATTAGTACATATGGATGGCTTGGATGAATTTCACATGGATCTTGCCCAAGTGGCCCTTGGACTTTAGTCAACAATGTCAAGCTCTAGCTTTAGCAAGACTTGGATATTTAAATTATGGTCAAATGACCATTCTAACCATGCCATTTTCGTCCAAGACCATTAAGGGGGTGACATGTGTCGCCCTCCCGTTCATCGCAATATTTCGTTTTCCGACAAATTCCAAAATTCCGATAAATTTTTACTCGTCTCAAATCTTAACATTTTGAGTTCATAAGAACATATCCTGGAATTTCCGGGGTGTAACATTCTTCCCCCCTTAGAAACATTCGTCCCCGAATGTTCTTTCGAGAGTCAAACTTAAAGATAGCGACATAGTCTTCTTTTACAACCCCTACATACCAATAATACCACACGAGGCCACACAACAATACTCATACTAAAATGTCAAGCTGAACCCCATGTGTCAACGTCGGTTATCTGCATAAAGCTTCTGCTGACTCTAAGCTTACTAATAATCTTTCTCGAATAAGCTTCGCCTTATCCACATCCCGCTGAATCAAGTATGGACCAAATAACTGAACCTCGCCTATGTCGAAACATACAACCGGCGATCTACACTTTCTTACATACAAGGCCTCATACAGGGCCATCTGAATACTGGAAGGGTATCTGTTATCGTACGTAACACAACAAGAGGCAATTAACCCTCCCGGCTATTTCTGAAATCAAGAACACAGGCCTGCAACCTATCTTTAAGTGCCTGGATAGTACGCTCTGCCTGCCCGTCGGTCTGAGGGTGTAATGCAACACTGAGACTCACCTGTGTCCCTAAAACCCTTCTGAAAAACCTCCAGAAGTTATCTATAATCGAGCTCATCTGTCTGACATCATAAACGTAGGAACCCCGTGCAGTCTCACAATCCCCCTGCTATAAAAGCTAGCACGAACCTCAGCCGAGTAAGTGGTCCTAACCGAAAGAACACGGCTGGTTTCACACTTATTTACCATGACCCCGTGGAGTCACACTTCCTCCGAGTGCGATGCCACCTGTAACAAGATCCATTTTAAATACCTCCCATGTCTAAGTCGGGGTCTAAATCGCCTGTAATAGCCCACTGGGCTTCTGGTGTTCAACCATGACCTGCTACTAATTCGGATATTAAGCAACAACTCTGCTACGTCCCTTTTCCAGTCATCTTACCCATACATACCTCTGAGGTCACGACACAACTTAGTCGACCCCGAACAATTTGAGCAATAAGCACTGTATGCCTCCCTAAAACTCACGACTAGCCCCGCAAAGACCGGTACACACAATCTATCCTCATATCACAGCACCTCATCCGGTGCTACTCAAACAGGCTCTTCTCTTCTCGGAGAGCCGTATCTCGATACCGTATCATAACTGGATTCCCATACTGTCGCCTCTTTATCTCCTCAACGACGAAAGACTCGGCAACCTCTCGGATCTAAACCTCATTAACCTTGGAAACAAATAATCGAACCCCTAGGCTCGGTAACTGAAGAATCCCACGGACCACGTCCAGTCTATCTGGCTGCCCATCTGGCATACTACCCTTAGATCCGCGACTAAGAGTATCTTTAACTGTCTTGGCTTTCCCCAGATGGTATAGGATATCGATATCACAATCCTTGGGTATCTCTAACCACCGTCTCTGTTGCAAATTCAACTGCCTCTGTCTGAAAATATACCGGAGGCTCTTGCGGTCTGCACAAATATCCACATGAAGTCTATATATACGTCATGCCTCCAAATCTTCAAGGCATGATTTAACTGCCGCCAGCTCTAAATCGTGAGTGACGTAATTTCCTTTCCTGCTTCCCTAACTACCGGGAAAACATAGGCTCTATCCTTATCGGGTTGCGTCAGCACACAACCTAGCCCAACACCCAACGTGTTATCATAATAACCTAACCCTCTAGTCTTTCAGGAGGAGTTAGAACTGTAGTCGAATCAACTTATCTTCCAATAACTGGACACCTTTCTCATTCTTGTGAAATATTCGGGTGTCATTAATCTCAATTATGGTTCCTGTTTCCTTTTCTCTGTTGCAACCAAACTTGGTCATTAACTTAGATTTGATTCTTTTGCTTGCCTCCTGGCTAAGACTTCCTGTAAATCACAATTTAGGAGGGGGATTTCCTTGATCTCGTCAAGTAGTAACCCGATGCTACCACCTTTCCTCGAGGTGTTCTTACTGTCCATTATTTACTAATGGTCTTACACTAGTCTGGGGTAATCATATCTCGTGCAACTTACATAACCATAGTCGTATTCTCCTTTATCATTTTGGTCATAACCTTACCTTAGGCTTATTATTAGCAAAAGTATTTCTATCTTGGTTCATAATCGTACAGTTTCATATATGCGTACTACCTGCATTTTTCCTTACGACACTTCCTCGACCATTTCGTAACATCGTTCTTAATTACCCTAACACGATACTTTTCCCACGGTTATCTAAAACTATAACCTATGGCATGACGATACTGAAGACCTTACCAGTCTCCTATCCTTCGTCTAACAATCATGGGTACACATAACCCCATAATACGTAAAACTGTCCTTACGTGGGGGGGAGAACTTATCTCCACTAAATAAACTTTCCTTGGAGGCTCAACCCTAATCACAGGGTCCTCTTGCGGTCCAGTAATTATCTAATCATCACGCACCGCCTTTAAGTTCGTGTAGATTTTTCCAACCTACCAAAGATGCCTCACTTTCTCGCCAAAGACTGTGATTTATTTTATTCTTGCCTTGCACATTTTCCTGAAATTATCCGGAAGGTCGTGGCCCTGACCGCCACACCAAACCAACTCCAAGTACCTCCAAGGGCACTTAACATAAATTCCTCCAAATTCAATTATTACTTACTTTCTGCGTTAATTTACCTCAAGTGAACAAGTCACACAGACTTAAAAAGAAAAACAATGATGCCAAAGAAGGAAGGATAATTCACTGGTTACTACCACTTCTCTTCCTTTACACTGGATAATCACCTACGGAAAACCGAATCGATCCAATCTCTCTCTGCAGTCAATGTTGGCATAACAAGAGGCCAACTAACCCGTACTCATAATGACCTCAATGTCTGCCATAACAGCTCTACTAGGTCTGCTAGGGTCCAACGACTGTATTGTTACCGGCAATTATCTACCCGCTCAGCTACCACCCAACACTCACGGGTGTAGTTACCTCGAAAGGTCCTCATAGATTCAGGCTTTATTTCTTTACACTTGGTTGCTCTCTTTTTCACTGGTCGTACTCTTTCCGTACTTCCAAACTTATACTAGCATACGTACATAAATTCCATACTAATTCTGTGTTATACCCCGTGTTTCCAGAGTATGTATGTGAGGACGTACGTACGTTTGTACAAGCCCTAATTAGGTTAAGGATGAAATTGTGAACTTTCGACGGAAAATATTCTGAACCTTGTGAAGGAAATTCTACGTTTTTAATATTTTAACCGATTACGGATTTTTTCCGAGAGACGAAATATTTTGGACCAATTGGAGGGCGACATGTGTCACCCTTAGTTGGCATGGGTTGGACGAAATGGTGGCCAAGTGGACAAGGTCAAATGGTCAAGTCTTGGAAGATATTTTCTTTTGGTGAGTGGGGGTAGGTAGATGGACGATTTGTGTGGGGCAAGTGGAGGCCTCTTGGACGTTTTTTCTTGAGCAAGTGGATGGCCACTTGGCTCATTGTTGTGGTGGACATATGTCCCAATGTTGTGGTGGACATATGTCCCCATGTTGTGGTGGACACTTGGTGGAAGACCTCACTTGAACAAGCTACCACATCTACACCCTCCATTTGTTTTAATCTTGGCCCTTGGTGGTTCTATAAATACCCCCCTCTTGTGCAAGACATCTTCATCCCTTAAACATTTTTCCAAGTCTTGAAATCCCTCTCCCCCTTTGAGAAGCTCTCGTCCAAACACACCCCCCTCTTGGAAGCTCTCGGCCAAAACACTACCCCCTCCTTCCTTGAAGCTTTCGTCCAAAATACCCCCCACCTTGGTAGAAAAGTATTCTCCAAGTATTGTTACTATTCCAAAATACCTTGGCCCAATACCTTGTAGTATTCCAAAGTTACCTCTACACTAAAAATCCCGGAAATGCTACTTTATATCCTTTAGTCACAAAACGAAACCCTAGGAAAATCTTCATTGTTGGTTGAAGTATTATGTAGAAGTTGTATAGAACTTCTAAGGGTTTCTTGGAGCGGATTGGAGCGTACAGAATAGGAGTTAAACCTTGCTCAGGATCGACTTTAATCTTGGATAATTTTGGGCTTATCGAGGTAAATATCTTTGTCCTTCTATTGTAATTGGAGATTACATATAGTAGTTTGTAAATGAGTATAAGATATAGAAGGATGGTATAAAAGAAGAGAATTGAATCAGAATTACATGATCAGACATTAAGAGACTTGTGTAGTTTGACGGGTAGGGAAGTGCTGCCCGATTTTCCGTAGCAATAAGCACCTTCTACTTAGAATATTCTACAGAGTAGTCTAGACGTTGATAGACGTATTTGACTATTATAGGTTGATACTCTGCGCGCGACATATTCGACTTGGCAGGTGGATTTCGCCGAGGAGGTATGTGATTCTTCCTATCCTCTTGAGCATGATATTTTAAAAGAATATGTATAGTACGGTAGACGTACGTGTGTTAACTGAATGTGGTTTTACTTCAATGTCTTTTGACTTGAGTTTTAAATAATAAGAATCTTGAAGTATTTCAAAAGAATTAAGAATCGTTTTTTAAAGAAGAGTAATACTTGGTTTTAAAAGCTTAAGTGTTATACTAGCTTTATGGGAAGTTAGGTATAACGACTTAAGAGTGATAAAAGGAACGGTTTACTTAATTATTTATGAAAGCCTTATATTGATTTCAGAAATGAGAATAAGTATCGAACAAACCACTGCAGCGCTAATAAAGGAAAATGTATTGACTAATTGAGTATTATTAAAACCAGTAGAAACCTCCATCTGCATAGAAGCTAAGATAAGACAAAATTTTATTACATTTCCTAGATCATGGTTGCCTTAATAAGATTGTTATAAACAAGAATAACCTACTCACACATAAGGCATATGTTACTCAAATTGTTTTAAAAAAAAAAGAGATTACGTTATTAAGTGTTTAAAACTATGATCTATGAATCTTTTGAAAATAAGAGACTTGATCTTAAAAGATAAGAGACTTGACTTAATTGACTTGATATGAATTTTGTTAAAAAGTGTGAAACCTCATTCGTGAGCAATGAGTACTTGGTTTTTAAAGAGTTAATATATGAAGTACTTTGGGGATAAAAACCCGAACTTGTTGACATAAAGTAGAAAGTACCTTGTGTGAATAACTTGACTATGTTGGTTTGTGATAGCCTTGTAATACTTTCTTGTTGGTTTGATAAATAAACATGTTAGGATGTTACGTGTGTTAGTGTCTTGTGATGGTTGTGTAAAGGGGTTTCCCTTGATTGTGCTTATGTTGTTTAACGATAAGCCGTTATGTTAGTATTGTACCACTCACCTCTTGACATGATATATGGGGGGTTAAGCTGCCCCCCGATGCGAGGGATGCCTCATGCGGGTCCAGGGGACCTATGCGGAGCTACAAAAGTTCCAGGTTAGTGTGCGGGGTAATTACCTCATGCGGTCTATGTGTCCATGCAGACTACGAGAGTCCAGGAGGATGCCGCGGGTTAGCTGGCCCCGATGCGAGGAATACCTCATGCGGGCCTATGTGCTTTATGCGAGTCGCGGAAGTTCGAGATTAGACGCGCACATTGATACTGAGGGCGAGTGGCCAGCTTCGATCATGTGGCGCGTCTAGAAAGACCTCGTGATACATTTTATGACATTGTTGGTACTGTGGGTTTTAGTAGTCGGCTATGCCTTCGTACTTACCCCGTACGGTTTATTATGACACAGGTGGGACCTGGTGTTCATGTGTATTCCTTGGTGCTTTTATATCATGGACTGCCGGCAGTGAGGAAGGAATTCCACGGGCATGATTGATATTGTGGGCATGAGACCCAGTGGTTATATTTGAGTGATGACTTTAAGGGCGTGAGTCCCTGACTTGACATGACTGCTTACATATTGTGTATCGTAAATTGGTTATCATATACGTCTTCTGTTTTATATAGACTATTATGATTTCACTTACAGTATTTTTAGTTTCACATACTTGGTACCTGTTGTACTGACCTCCTTCGGGGGGCTGCGTTCATGCCGCAGGTAGAGGTACACCAGTTGTTGATCCTCGCTCATAGGGTCACAGTTCAGCGTTTTTGGGAAGCTCCGTGTCTCCGGAGGCTTATCTTTGGTATAGTCCCCTGTCGTTGTAGGTACTTACATTCAGGGGTATGGCGGGGCCCTGTCCCGCCATTGTTGTTATAACATTCTTAGAGGTCCAGTAGTATCGCTTGTGGGAGTTTGTAAAAGGGATGTAATTGTTCAAGTTTATATATATATATGCCGAAAGGCAACTTTTCTCAGATAAACTGTTTCTCACTTCATATTATTTCATGTCTTGTTTTATATTCCGCCGTTACTCGATGTATGTCTACTGGGTGCGGGTAAGGCACTCATCACGCCCCGGTTCGTCGTGACAAAAGTGGTATCGAGCGATTAATCCTGGAAAGTGTCTACGCACCGTATCTAGTAAGTCTTGATTATCGGTGTGTTGTGCACCACACCAATAATCGGAGGCTATAGGATATTTAGGATTGGTTTCATTCTTCTCACTCGGAGATCGTGCCTTAGAGCCGTGATTATAAGTTGGACCCTCTAACGTAATTCTTTCCTTACCGCTATTATCCGCGCAAGGCAACCCGCCCGTAAGGGCAAGACACCGAGGGAGCTGCGAGTAGAGCACGAGGTTACGAGGGCACGCCCAATCATCACCGAGGTGGTGCCATTCGGGAGTTCTGCAACGCCACCAGCCCCGCAGAGTTCAGCAAAGCGGCGGCAGCTCCATCTGCGGCCATGATATTTGAACCTTCGCCCACGACCGAGCGAAAGTATGGATTGCAAAGAGACGACCCTGTTACTAGCTAGGGATTTAGCAACCAGAGAGTATATTATGTACCGATTTATCACGGGCCTTGATGATTATCTAAGAAAGTGTTGTGCAAGAGTAGCTCTCCATTCGAGCCGAGCATGGCTCAGACGGGCTTATCGCGGCAGTCGAGAAACGTAGGATCGACGGTTAGCCAAGATCAGCAGAGAGGGCCGTAATGCAGGTCCTTGGTAACTTTCGAGGCGACCTTCTCGCCAGCAGATCGTTATGCGCCTCCGCCAAGACTGAGTGGTCCTCCGCGCACTTCGGGACGTTCGGTATGCAGAGTTGGTCGGTGCTCGGGGCTTCGGTTCAGATACACGTAGGTTCCCAAACCAGATTCAATTTTCCTCGGTGTTCAGCGGGCGACGTCATCCCGGGGAATGTCGTCTTTTGTTGGTGCTTGTTTTACCTGCGGCCTTCAGGGCCATATGACGAAAGAATGTTCAAGTATGAGGAATGCAAGTAGGAGGACTCAACCTACCAGATTAGTTGCGGATTCAGTGGTTCGGAGAGGAAGGGTGTTAGCTGAGAGGCCACCCCACCGGTGTGGCCGTTGTGGTAGATGTCATTGTGGAGTGTCGTACTTCTTCGACAATTGTTATGCCATGACCAGCAGGCCATTTTATGCGAAATTGTCCGACCAGAGATGGCGCGGATGTAGAGACTCAGCCTTCAGGATCAGTGGCTAGTTCATCACCTTCCCTAGCTATGCGCCCAACAGGGCAGGATTGATTAGAACGTCAAAGGGGAGTGAAGCAGTAGATACAGGTATATCCTTAACCCTCTAGAGATTAGTATATGTGATAAGATGAGTATATCTTAAGTGTTATGTTCAGATAGCATTGTGTTAATTGTGATTAGAAATCATGGTTAGTTAAAAGGGTAAGATTGGGGATAGGGAAAGTGTGAGCCTTAGAGTTTTATACGTGGAGACCTTAGAGACAAGGCCATCTTGAGTAAAAGATTTATTTCTATGTTTGACCCTTATCGGAGTGCATACTATACGTGAGATATATTGGTGTGATAAGTCCCTGGGTAGTGTGAAATGAAAGAGGGTAGTTGAGCTAAGAAGACCACTAGGTTTTCGTGACTTGTTGGTGAGGTTGCTCCGGATCGGGAAACAAGAGCTTGGCGCGATAAATGGGTCGGGTTGAGGCCAGATTACGGGTCAACCCGCAGCCCGGTTTGAAGAAAGGAAAATTGTGGTGGTCCCGCTTTGTGATAGGGTCACGAGGGTGCTAGGCCCAAGTTTAAGTTAACCATCGTACGAGTTCGTGGATGCGTTCGACCAGTAGTCGGGCCGATGAGGTCAGCCCATCTTGTCTTTCAGTAAGAACTGTTTACTCGGCAGAGGGTTATGCGAGATGTTATATATCAGGAAGGTTGTAAGACTGCACGGGGTTCCTACTTTTACTTATGACAGGCAGTGGAGCTCAGTTTACGGCTATTTCTTTTTATGGAGGTTTTACCAGGCAAGGTTAGGAACGCAGGTGAGTCTCAGTATTGCATTCACCCTCGGGCCGGTGTTTTGATTTCAGGAGTAGCAGTGAGGATTATGTGCCTCTCGTTGAGTGAGTATCATTATAGCTACCATTTCAGTATTCGGATGTCACCTTATGAAGCCTCGTATGTGCGGTAGTATAGGTTGCCAGTCGATTGGTTCGATGTTGGCAAGGTTCAGATAGTTGGTTCATACTTGATTCAGCAGGATGTGGATAGGGTGAAGCTTATCCAGGAGAGGTTATTGACAGCTCAGAGTTAACCTGAGCCAGGCGGTTAATCTGCGTCGATACTTGGAGTTCAGGTTGACGGTCCGTCTTCTTGAAGGTACCACCCCGGAAGGGTGTGACGAGATTTGGAAAGCAGGGGAAACTTAGCCCGAGGTACTTTAAGCGTTTTCAGATCATTTGGAGAATAGGCCAGGTTGCCTATAAGTTAGCTTTGTCGTCCGATGTAGGAGGCAGTACGTCCGGTCTTTCATGTTGCTATATTCAGAAAAGTATCGGAGATCCATCCAGAGTGTCCCCAGTCAATGATGACCAAGTTGGAAATAGTAACCCTGAGATTTTGGAAACTGAAGCAATAACAGAAATGTGGTAAGTTTATTAGGAAGATTTCGAGTGTACGAGGAGGGTACGACGAGTAAGGGAAGAAGTGAACATGTGTTAAGAGAATAGAGCGATCATTTCTTTTGTGAAGTGAAAGGTGCGAAGGGAGTATCTTTTAGCCCTTGGGTGGGAGCTTTTGTGATGATAGAGGTGATTCCTCGTGGACTTGGAGTTAAGTATTTGCGCGTGTGTTATGTTATGGCCAGGTACGGCATGATTGGTTTCGTAAGTATAATAGTGAAGACTTTACCGGCGCTAGCGTGTTTTGAGACTTAGAAGGAACATTCGGGACGAATGTTTCTAAGGGGGGAAGAATGTTATACCCCGTATTTCCAGAGTATGTATGTGAGGACGTACGTACGTTTGTACAAGCCCTAATTAGGTTAAGGATGAAATTGTGAACTTTCGACGGAAAAGATTCCGAACCTTGTGAAGGAAATTCTACGTTTTTAATATTTTAACCGATTACGGATTTTTTCCGAAGGACGAAATATTTTGGACCAATTGGAGGGCGACATGTGTCACCCTTAGTTGGCATGGGTTGGACGAAATGGTGGCCAAGTGGACAAGGTCAAATGGTCAAGTCTTGGAAGATATTTTCTTTTTGTGAGTGGGGGTAGGTAGATGGACAATTTGTGTGGGGCAAGTGGAGGCCTCTTGGACATTTTTTCTTGAGCAAGTGGATGGCCACTTGACTCATTGTTGTGGTGGACATATGTCCCAATGTTGTGGTGGACATATGTACCCATGTTGTGGTTGACACTTGGTGGAAGACCTCACTTGAACAAGCTACCATATCTACACCCTCCATTTGTTTTAATCTTGGCCCTTGGTGGTTCTATAAATACCCCCCTCTTGTGTAAGACATCTTCATCCCTTAAACATTTTTCCAAGTCTTGAAATCCCTCTCCCCCTTTGAGAAGCTCTCGTCCAAACACACCCCCCCCCCCTCTTGGAAGCTCTCGGCCGAAACACTACCCCCCATTCCTTGAAGCTTTCGTCCAAAATACCCCCCCCCCTTGGTAGAAAAGTATTCTCCAAGTATTGTTACTATTCCAAAATACCTTGGCCCAATACCTTGTAGTATTCCAAAGTTACCTCTACACTAAAAAGCCCGGAAATGCTACTTTATATCCTTTAGTCACAAAACGAAACCCTAGGAAAATCTTCATTGTTGGTTGAAGTATTATGTAGAAGTTGTATAGAACTTCTAAGGGTTTCTTGGAGCGGATTGGAGCGTACAGAATAGGAGCTAAACCTTGCTCAGGATCGACTTTAATCTTGGATAATTTTGGGCTTATCGAGGTAAATATATTTGTCCTTCTATTGTAATTGGAGATTACATATAGTAGTTTGTAAATGAGTATAAGATATAGAAGGATGGTATAAAAGAAGAGAATTGAACTGTAATTACATAGGACTGTATTACAGTAGACTTGTGTAGTTTGACGGGTAGGGAAGTGCTGCCCGATTTTCCGTAGCAATAAGCACCTTCTACTTAGAATATTCTACAGAGTAGTCTAGACGTTGATAGACGTATTTGACTATTATAGGTTGATACTCTGCGCGCGACATATTCGACTTGGCAGGTGGATTTCGCCGAGGAGGTATGTGATTCTTCCTATCCTCTTGAGCATGATATTTTAAAAGAATATGTATAGTACGGTAGACGTACGTGTGTTAACTGAACGTGGTTTTACTTCAATGTCTTTTGACTTGAGTTTTAAATAATAAGAATCTTGAAGTATTTCAAAAGAATTAAGAATCGTTTTTGAAAGAAGAGTAATACTTGGTTTTAAAAGCTTAAGTGTTATACTAGCTTTATGGGAAGTTAGGTATAACGACTTAAGAGTGATAAAAGGAACGGTTTACTTAATTGTTTATGAAAGCCTTATATTGATTTCGGAAATGAGAATAAGTATCGAACAAACCACTGCAGCGCTAATAAAGGAAAATGTATTGACTAATTGAGTATTATTAAAACCAGTAGAAACCTCCATCTGCATAGAAGCTAAGATAAGACAAAATTGTATTACATTTCCTAGATCATGGCTGCCTTAATAAGATTGTTATAAACAAGAATAACCTACTCACACATAAGGCATATGTTACTCAAATTGTTTTAAAAAAAAAGAGATAACGTTATTAAGTGTTTAAAACTATGATCTATGAATCTTTTGAAAATAATAGACTTGATCTTAAAAGATAAGAGACTTGACTTAATTGACTTGATATGAATTTTGTTAAAAAGTGTGAAACCTCATTCGTGAGCAATGAGTACTTGGTTTTTAAAGAGTTAATGTATGAAGTACTTTGGGGATAAAAACCCGAACTTGTTGACATAAAGTAGAAAGTACCTTGTGTGAATAACTTGACTATGTTGGTTTGTGATAGCCTTGTAATACTTTCTTGTTGGTTTGATAAATAAACATGTTAGGATGCTACGTGTGTTAGTGTCTTGTGATGGTTGTGTAAAGGGGTTTCCCTTGATTGTGCTTATGTTGTTTAACGATAAGCCGTTATGTTAGTATTGTACCACTCACCTCTTGACATGATATACCGGGTTAAGCGCCCGATGCGAGGATGCCTCACGCGTCCGGGACCTATGCGAGCTATGAAAGTTCCGTGTTAGTGTGCGGGTAATTACCTCATGCGTCTATGTGTCCACGCGACTACGAGTCCGTGAGGATGCCGCGGGTTAGCTGCCCCGACGCGAGGAATACCTCATGCGGGCCTATGTGTGGCCTATGCGAGTCGCGGAAGTTCGAGATTAGACGCGCACATTGATATCGAGGGCGAGTGGCGGCCGATCATGTGGCGCGGTCTAGAAAGACCTCGTGATACGATTTATGGCATTGTTGGTACCGTGGGTTTTAGTAGTCGGCTATGCCTTCGCATTTACCCCGTCACGGTTTATTATGACACAGCGGACACGGTGTTCATGTGTATTCCTTGGTGCTTTTATATCATGGACTGCCGGCAGTGAGGAAGGAATTCCACGGGCATGACTGATATTGTGGGCATGAGACCCAGTGGTTATATTTGAGTGATGACTTTTAGGGCGTGAGTCCCTGACTTGACATGACTGCTTACATATTGCGTATCGTAAATTGGTTATCATATACGTCTTCTGTTTTATATAGACTATTATGATTTCACTTACGATATTTTCGCCACATACTTGGTACCGTTAGATCGACCTCCTTCGGCTGCGTTCATGCCGCAGGTAGGTACACCGATTGTTGATCCTCGTTCATGGAGTCACGCTCAGCGTTTTGGGAAGCTCCGTGTCTCCGAGGCTTATCTTTGGTATAGTCCCTGTCGTTGTAGGTACTTACATTCGTGGGTATGGCGGGCCCTGTCCCGCCATTGTTGTTATAACATTCTAGAGGTGCATAGTAATCTTTGTGTGGCGGTGTTTGTAAAAGGAATGTAATTGTTCAAGTTTTTATATATATATGCCGAAAGGCAACTTTTCTCAGATAAACTGTTTCTCACTTCATATTATTTCATATCTTGCTTTATATTCCGCTGGTTACTCTGATGTATGTCTACTTGGGTGCCCGGGTAAGGCACCAGTCACGGGCCCCGGTTCGGGTCGTGACATTCTGGCCTCCACTCTTTGGAGTTACTAATTTAAACGATATAAGGCCCATTCCGGCTCTCACAACCTGGTTCCGGTGGAACACGTCCACGAACCCGTAAAATGATTAAGTAAACTTGGGCCTTGCACCCTCGTGACCCTGTCACGTAGAGGGACTACTACCAACTGATCCCATTTCATTTCAAGTTATGGGGCGACCCTTAATAGGTCCCCAACCCGACTCAGCGTCGTATTTAACTCTTTTCCTTGGTCTGTCTTAACTTTTTACTACCCGAGAAGGCCTTATATATCTAAGGTCTCGGTGGTTATCAACATTCCTAGGCTCACAATTTCCATGCTCCAAGCCTAACTTATCAGTCCCCCCGTAAACGGGTACAAAAACTTCTCAATATACTATAATCGGGTTGTCTTGTCCACAACAACCATACTTACTCCATACGGATCTCACCCGTACCATTCTCGAAATCCCACTACGTAGCTCAATCTATCAACATAGTATTCCATTAAGTCCCTTAATTAACCTCTTAAGGGTCCATTACATTCTCACACCACTCATCATTACCTAATTATCTCAAATTAGCACGTAAAACCTTGATGAGAGTTCCTTAACGGTTCATACCTTCCCGGTATTTATTTAGTCCTTACCAAATCCTGGTAATCTAAAATCATTCTAGGCAACACGCGTCTGACCCTCATACATAAATCCGTATAGTTGTATGTCCCAATACCAACTATACTACAAACATTACCAACCTGGATACGCAATCCACATAATCTTTCCTGGGTCACTGTTGCCTTTCTCGTAGCTGCAAACAATCATAACTTGTTAGGGAGAGACGATCCTAACCATACAGCTCTATCGCACGATCTTAGAGTGAGAAGAATGGAAACCAATCCTAAATGTCCTGCAGCCTCCTGATTATAGATGTGGTGCACAACACACCGATAATCAAGACTCTACTAGACACGGTCCGTAGACACTTTCCGAGGACTAACTGCTTTGATACCACTTTTGTCACGACCCGACCGGGCTCGCGATCGTGCCCTACAGGCACCCCTTTCTGTGATACATCGAGAATAGCAATGAACATACACAACTGATAAAATGCTTAAACATAAAATAGCAACAGGCTAGCCGATAAGGCCACCTTCCGTAAACTATTCAAATAAAACAGTACATTTTTTTCCTTACAACCCAAACCACAATGTGACTACAGACCTCTAAGAATAACAACTCTGGTGGGACAGGGCCCCGCCATACCCCTGAATGTACAACAACCGACCATACCAGGGATAAGCCTCCGGAATAAAGGAGTTTCTCAACAGCTGAACAATGATCCTAAGAGCAAGGATCAGCAACATGTACTCTACCTGCGGCATGAACGCGGCCCGGCGAGGTCGATAACATGTACCAAATATGTGAAACCGGAAATCAGAATGAAATCATAAGTCTATAATAAAACTGGAGACAGGTATGATAACTCAATTAACAGTACACAGTGCCTTACTAACAATGAAAGTAATCAAGAGTATACTTACAACATAAAAATAGGAAGCTTGCGATCAAAGCAGGACCACCCGCCCGCAGTATCATTAAGCAATCCTACTCCTGAGACTAGTTCACCCGGATAGGTCGTGTGGATCCGCATGAGGTATTCCTCGCATAGGCTGTACCCGCCCGCATGGGACTATTTCACCCGCATAAGCCCATAAGGACTCGCATGAGGTATTCCTCGCATCATGGGTAGCAAATCCACGAAAACAGGTGGTATAACGATCTTGGGGATTTACCCCTCAGATATACTCTTACCCTGAAGCAGGTGGTATAACGATCTTGGGGATTTACCCCTCAGATATACTCTTACCCTAGAGAAGGTGGTATAACGATCTTGGGGATTTACCCCTCAGATATACTCTTACCCTATCTCAACCGGCCATCATACATAACATAAGCCCTACCGGCTTATCATACATAACATAAGCACTACCGACTTATCATACAATAAATAAGCAAGTTAAGAAATCCCCCTAACTTCTTATTAGCCTTATTCATATACACTCTCATTTTAGTTTACTTAAGGCACTAACATGTCATTATAAATCCGGGAGTTTAACCCAAAGTACTACGTACTTCTATTCTTTTAAAATGACTCATTTTCATATAAAACTTCCAAGATACTAATAACCGTAGTATCAAGTCATAACTACATTTTAAGACAAGTCACAATACCTTTTTAGAAAAATACATTTTCGGGCTTCTAAATCAAGTGACTTCTTTCTTTTAAAACCTTAAGCAATTGATGCCTTTCAATCAATTTGTCTTTCGTTATTTCAAGTCATTTAACATACTTAAATTACTTAGAGTAAACCACTCTTTTTAACTTTCCATAAAGCTATTATAACCAACTTCCCATAAAGCCGTTATACTAGCTTTATACATTAGCAACTTACATACTTCTTTATAACCAAGAGACTTAAACTTTCCAACAAAACAAGTATCAATAATACTTTCAACATACTTAAAGTCTCTTAACTTTTGAAAACCAAGATATCCTTAATATTTAAACAAGTGAGTTAATTTCCTAACTCAATCAACTTGGACATTCTTAAAATAGGCCAAGGATATCAAATGGACCTAGATTGTCAAAATCTTGTACGTCTACCGTACTATACATTTACAACTTATTCATGCTCAAGAGATCAGAAAGTTCCACATACCTCTTCGGTTTAATCCACTTGCTAAGTCCAATTCGCCGTACGTAGTATGTCAACCTATAATGACCATAGTACGTCTATTAACTTCTAGTTTCAAACGTAGAATATTCCAAGTGCAAAGCTACTAAATTCTACGGAAAATCGGACAACACTTCCTTTGTTTCTACATACTTTGCCACCTTTTTCAAGGCCGAATTCAATAACAAAACACGCCACATTTAAGGCCCAACAAAGTAGTTAACAATAGGGGATTACACGCTTAATCAAGACGTGTAAAATTCCGCCCCACAATAAATATCAAACTAGTCCAACATATAATGTCCATTCGGCAAAATAGGGACAACAATACAAATTTATTTCCAATCCCTTTTCAATACAAGTGGTTTAATATAACATGTTATCTAGCCACAATTGATTACAACTACTACTACCCTCAAGTAGGTAACATGCGATGATTCTAATTATCGACCAAATTGTATTTCAATTTCAAATGGCTAAACATGTCATTTTCGGATTTGGGCTTCCAAATTTCCATAACATTTATCAAACTTCATAACACATATCACATGATCATTTCTAACTTATAATAACATGGAATCTTCAATTACAAAAGTAAGACGAAGATTATACCTCATTTAGCCCAAATATGATCCAAGATTACAAGTCGATCCTTAGCAATTTTAGCGCCTCTTTTTGACATTCCAAACCACTCCAAGCGACCCTTAAAAGCTTATGATGAACTTATCTTCAAGTTCCAACTTCAAAATTGAAGAACTCCTTTAGTTTCCGCCTTGCGACTAATACGAAAACACCATTTTTCCGGGATCTTTCTATAGAGATACCCTTACAATACACTTAGGAACCTTGGTTTAAAGTATGGGGATTATTGGACAAAAATTGAAAAATCATCTCTTGGAAACCTAGCATTGCCGTGAGCTTCCTAGTGCACAAGAACAAGATTTCAAAATATTTTCTAAGTGTTGAGAATGACAAAGTCTTGCACTACTAGTGTACATATATAACATAATGGAGGGTCTACATTAGTACATATGGATGGCTTGGATGAGTTTCACATGGATCTTGCCCAAGTGGCCCTTGGACTTTAGTCAACAATGTCAAGCTCTAGCTTTAGCAAGACTTGGATATTTAAATTATGGTCAAATGACCATTCTAACCATGCCATTTTCGTCCAAGACCATTAAGGGGGGTGACACGTGTCGCCCTCCCGTTCGTCACAATATTTCGTTTTCCGACAAATTCCAAAATTCCGATAAATTTTTACTCGTCTCAAATCATAACATTTTGAGTTCATAAGAACATATCCTGGAATTTCCGAGGTGTAACAACTTGACAAGTACAAAATCCCGCCCGTAGTATGTCAACCTATAATTGTCACACCCCGAATTCGGGCCCGTGACTGGTGCCTTACCCCGGGCACCCTAGTGATACAACATCAGAGAAAACCAGCGGAAAATAAAACATGAGTCATGAAACAAGAGATATAATAATAAACAGGCCAACCAAAACGGTTGCCTTCAGTATACATAAAACACGAAGCAGTTTAATCCTTTACAACCCCGCCACAACAAGATACATGCACTTAAGATTTACAACGACTATGACGGGACAGGGCCCCGCCATACCCCTGAATGTACAAGAACCTACAACTCAGGGAAACACATACCAAAAGATAAGCCTCCGGAGAAACGGAGCTTCAATACGCTGAACTGTGATCCTATGAGCGAGGATCCACGACCGATGTACCTCTACCTGCGGCATGAACGCACCCCGGGCGAGGTCAAGACAACAGTACCAAGTATGTGAAATCGTAAATATCAGAAATGAAATCATACTAGTCTATATAAAGCAGAGACATGTATGATAACCAAACTACGCTCACAACATAAAAGCGATCATTTCGATCGGGGACTCACGCCTCAAGTCATCACTCAAATATAACTATGGGTCTCACGCCCACAACATCAATCGTGTTCGCATCACGGCGCATGCCCCGGAATCTGCATCGTGTAGACATGTCCATGATGCAACAATAATACCAATGCCCCATGGCCACATGCCCCCGGAATTCTACCTCGGTGTAGACACGTCCATGTGACATTAATAACAATATACTGGGTGATCAACCCTGCCGCATGGCCACATGCCCCCGGAATTCTACCTCGGTGTAGACATGTCCATGTAACCACAATAAGACCGTAATCAAAATGGAAACATACCCGTGGAATTCTCCACATCGCCAAAGACGTCCAAGTAAGTTCTCAACAAGTCAACCGCCTCTATCGAGACGCCAGAACACATAAATACAACACTTGTACAACAAAGGCTATCATCACAAGCATAGGCAAGTTTCACACAACTCAAAGTACTTTCACATAAGTCACACAATACCCGTAGTATAAAAATCGTGACTATCTTTTTAAGTAAACAAGACACTTCCCCTTTTGTAAAATCAAGTAACAACATTATTTTCCAAACGTTCAAGTTTGCCTAATTTCAAATGCTCAAGTCACTTATTTTGGAAAGGTTTCATAACTCATAGTCTTAATCTCTTTTAAAACAATTGAGTAACATATGTCATATATGTGAGTAGTTTATTCTTGTTTATAACGATCTTATTACAGCAGCCATGATCTAGAAAATGTAATATCATTTTGTCTCATCTTAGCTTCTATGCAGATGGAGGTTTCTACTGGTTTTAATACAACACATCATTATTCAATACATTTTCCTTTATTAATCTGCGGTGGTGCGTCGATACACATTCCGATTCCCAAATCAAGAAACATTATCCCTTTAAAAACCAAGTACTCATTACTCACGAATGAGGTTTCACACAACATCCATATTAAAACAAATAAGTTAAGTCTCTTAACTTCTAACATCAGTAAACCATTTTCTTACCTACATAAAGCTATTATAACCAACTTCCCATAAAGTCGTTATAACACTTTATGTTTAAACCAAACAAATACACTTAGTACCTGTACGTCCACCGTACTACATAGTTACACACATATCATGCTAGAACAGATAGGAAGAGGTTCACATACCTCGCGACGAGTATCGACAATAAGCAAAATGCTCCAAGTACTACAACCTTGCTAGCCCTTTCCACTCCTCAAGTAGAATACGCTACTCTTAGTACTTTCACCTAAAAAGGTCACAAACGTCTATTAACTTCAAAACACAAGGTTCCATTTCTCTACAGAAAATTCGGCAGCACCTCCCCCCCGCAACAGCGTAAATCTCCTCCTCTATCGAGGCCGGCTACCAAGCCAACCAGGGGGGGTTTACACGTCTAACCGGACGTGTACCATTCTACTACACAACAATGCTACACAAGTCTACTGTAATACAGTCCTATGTAATTACAGTTCAGTTCTCTTCTTTAAATTCAGGCTTAAGTCAAAAGACATCGCCGCACAATAATGTTCAGTTCTATATATAGTATACCTCAACTATATATTCCTACTACATGTAATCTCCAATTACAATAAGGGGACAAGAATATTTACCTCGACAAGCCCAAAATTATCCAAGTTATAATGTCGATCCTGAGCAAGGTTTAGCTCCTACTCCGTGCGCTCCAATCCGCTCCAAACAACCCTTAGAAGTTCTAACCAACTTCTACTCAAATACTTCAACCAACTATGAAGATTTCCTTAGGGTTTCGGTTTGAGACTAAAAGGACAAAAGGTAGTATTTCCGGGCTCTACGTATAGAGGTAACTTTTGGAATACAACAAGGTAAAGGCTAAGGTATTTTGGGCATTATAACAATACTGAGAGTATTTCTACCAAGAGGGGTGTATTATACTAAACAACTAGGCTAGGGGTACCCCACGCTAGCACCACAAAGGGGAGGAGGCTCTCGCCACAAGGCCACCTGGGGGGAGGGAAGGCTTAGGACGAGAACACACTCAAAGGAGGGAGAGGACTCAAGACTTGGAAGATTTTAGGAATGGATGAAGTCTTCAAGCTTAGGGGGGTATTTATAGCAAAACCAAAGGCCAACCAATGGCCAAGATCAAGCCATGAGCAAGGCAAGTGTAAGGCCAAGATCAAGCCAAGTGCACCCTAGTCCCTACTCCTTAAACCCCTCACAAATATCTACACAAATATCTACCATCAACTTGCCCCTTCAATCGCCAAGTCACGCCCACTTGTTCCATTGTGAGGGTGACACATGTCACCCTCCCGTTGGTCCAAAATGTTTCGTCTCTCGGAAAATCCGCAAAATAAGAAAAGACATAGCCGAATTTTCCTCGCAAGTTATGTAAAACGCTTCACAAAAACGACTCTAACCAAGGTGTTGTGCACAAATGTCATTCGGCCGAGCCACTAGGCGGGGTGACACGTGTCACCCTCCTATTGGCCCTCATAAAACGTCTTCCAAAAATATCCACAATGGCCAAAATCTCGAAACAAAGTGGGCCCTACAAAACCAGAATTTCTCCCGTGGGCCCCACGTGACCATTTCCGAAAATAAAATTTCATAATTCTAATATAATCTAAGAAGCCCAAATTCCAAATCTGGGAACCCAATTCCCTTCAACGAACATTTTTCCTTACAAAAACCGGAAACTTTTTCCGTGGAAGAATCACCTCTTTCTTCCTTTCCAATTTTTCTGTCGTGCTCTCGTACGTACGTCCTCGCATACATACCCTGAGAATACGGGGTATAACAATAATATCCACAATACGTCTATTAACGCCTTACTTCAAACGTAGAATATTATAAGTGTACAGTCGCTAAATTCTACGGAAAATCGGACAGCACCTCCTTTGTTTCTACTTACTTTGCCACCTTTTTCAAGGCCGAATTCAATAACCAAACACGCCACATTTAAGGCCCAATCAATGCAATTAATCAATAGGGGATTACACGCCTACTAGACGTGTAAAATTCCGCCCCACAAACGATATCAAACTAATACAAACTACTAGTCCAATTCGGCCACATTGAGATGCAACAATACCAATTCTTATCTGATTTCCTTTTCAATCCAAGTTGTTAGCATAACATGATATCAAGTCGCAATCGATTATAACTACTATAATCTTCAAGTAAGTAACATGCGACGATTCTAATAAACGACCAAATTGTAATCCAACTTCACATGGCTTAATGACATTTCGGATTTAAGGCTACAATCAATCCATAATACTTATAAAACTTCAACACATATACTTCATGCTAGCAAACATGTAAGGCTAACAACAATATATAATCTTGTAACACTTAAGAGACAAGATTATTACCTCAACGATTCTTAGTCCAACTCCAATTCCGAAGTCGCTCCTTAGCAACTTAGAGCCTCTTCTAGACACTTCAATCTGCTACTTGAGATCCTTAGAACAACACCAACAAATTTCCTTCACTCTTCCAAACAAAACCTAGAAAAGCAACTAGGTTTTCACCTTGCGACTAATACGAAAACTATCTTTTTCCGGGATTTTTCTATTGAGATACACTTACTGTTATACCCCGTATTTTCAGAGTATGTACGTGAGGACGTACGTAAAAAATTTGAGCCTTAAGTTAGGCAAGTTTCGAAATTTGTACACAACACCCGATTAGAGTCGTTTTTCGACGAAACGTTTCCACAGCTTTTGTTGGGAAAATTCCGGCTATGTCATTTATAATTTTTGCGGATTTTTCCGAGAGACGAACATTGTGGACAACGGAGGGTGACATGTGTCACCTCACATTGGAACAAATGGGGCATGGTGGACGAAAAAGAGGGCTTTAGTTGGTAGGATATTTTTGTGCAAGTGTGGTAGATGGATAAGGTACACATGGTGGAAATCTAACCCTACACTGCACCACACTTGTCTTCATCTTGGCCATTGGTTGGCCATGGCTTGACCTATAAATACCCCTAAGCTTGAAGAGTTCTTCATCCAAAAATGTGCCAAAGTCTTGAAATCTCCCTCCTCTCCTTGTAGTAGTCGTCCGCCACACCCTCCCCTTTGAGAAGGCCCTCGCCGAAAGTATCCCCTTGCCTAGTGGCTCTGGCCGAGAGCAACCCCTAGCCTAGTTGTGCTAGTCAAAATACTACCCCCTTGGTAGAAATGTATTCTACAAGTATCGTTATAATGCCCAAAATACTTTAGCCAAATACCTTGTAGTACTTTCCAAAGTACCTTTATACGGCCCAAAATACTATTATACTTTCCTTTAGCCACTAAACGAAACCCTAAGGAAAATCTTCACCCGTAGTTGAAGTATTAAGTAAGTTGTGTAGACACTTCTAAGGGTTTCTTGGAGCGCTTGGGAGGCACGGAGTAGGAGCTAAACCTTGTTCAGAACGACATATAAACTCGGATAATTTTGGGCTTATCGAGGTAAACATTCTTGACCTTCATTGTAATTGGAAATTACATGTTGTTGGAATATATAGTTGAAGTATACTATATATAGAATGAACATTATAAATGCGCAATGTCTTTTGACTTAAGCCCAATTTAAAGAAGAGAACTGAATCAGTAATTACATAGGATCTGACATGAGACTTGTGTAGCATTGCTATATTGTAGAATTGTACGCTGCCGTCGTCGACGTGTTAACCCCCGGTTGGCTTGGTAGCCTCGATAGAGAGGAGATTTACGCTGTTATGGGGAGGTGCCGAATTTTCTGTAGATTATTCTACGTCGGGATCTAAAGATATTAATAGGCGTTTGTGGCCTTTATAGGTGAAAGTACTAAGAGTAGCGTATTCTACTCGAGGAGGAAAGGGCTAGCAAGGTTGTAGTACTTGGAGCTTTTGCTTATTGTCGATAATCGTCGCGAGGTATGTGGACCTCTTCCTATCTCTAGCATGATATGTGTGAACTATGTTGTACGGTATAATGCATACGTGCTAAATGTATTTGATTGATTTAAAACATAAAGTGTTATAACGCTTTATGGGAAGTTGGTTATAATAGCTTTATGTGGATAAGCACATACTTTGTGGTTTTTAAAAGGTAATCGATTTGAATAATAACGCTTGATATGTGTTAATAAAGACTTGAAGCATTTCAAAAGATTTATGAATCGTTTTGAAAGAATGAGTATTACTTGGTTTGAAAGCTTAAGAGTTATACTAGCTTTATGGGAAGTTAGGTATAACGGCTTAAGAATGTTTTCTTGATTTCGAAATCGAATGTGTATCGACAAACCATCGCTGCGTTAATAAAAGGAAAATGTATTGACTAAAGAAGTATTATTAAAACCAAGAGAAACCTCCATCTGCAGATAAGCTAAGATGAGACAAAATGATATTACATTTCCTAGATCATGGTCGCTTAATAAGATTGATTATAAACAAAGAATACCTACTCACTTATAAGACATAGGTTTCTCAAAACGCTTAAAGGAGAATTATGTTTTAAAGGATTTAAAACTATGAACTACGAAACCTTTTTCTAAAATGAGAAACTTGAGCATTCAAATTAGGCAACTTGAACGTTTGGAAAATAAGGTTGTCACTTGATTTTACAAAGGAAAGCATTTTGGTTTACTTAACAATGTTAGTCACTCCAATTTTATACTACGTATCGGGTGACCTTTGTAAAAGAAATGGATCTTAAAAGGAATTTAACGGACGTAGTACTCTAAGGTTAAAATCCGACGTTGACATAAAATGAAAGTACCTTGAGTCGTGTGTAACTTGCTTATACTTGTTGTTATGAAACTTGACCATGTTACGTGTGATAGCCTTGTTGTGTAAATCTGTTCTACTCGACTACCGGTTCATCCGGAATGTATATCACTTGACTACAAGGTCATCCGAATGTATATCACTTGATTACCGGCTCATCCGGAATGTATTTCACTCGACTACGGTTCATCCGGAATGTGTTTCACTTGACACGGTTCATCCGAATGTATTTCACTTGAGGACCGGTTCATCCGGAATGTATTTCACTTGACTACGGCTCATCCGAATGTATTCCATCGACTACACGGTTCACGGGATGAACCGAATGTATTCCACCCTTTTCTATATTGGGTCCATAAGATGGGCCGAGACCGTTATATACGATTTGTACCTAGATCGCGGTGAGGAAGGAGTTCCACGCATGAGGATGACTTTTAGGGCGTGAGTCACGACTTGACATGATCGCTTCTATGTTGTGAATCGTAGTTTGGTTATCATACATGTCTCCCGCTTTATATAGACTATTATGATTTCATTTACGTATTTTACGCTTCACATACTGTACTGTTAGATCGACCTCCTTCGGGCCGCGTTCATGCCGCAGTAAAAGGTACATCAGTGCCGATCCCCGCTTAGGATCACCTTTCAGCAGATTGGAAGCTCCGTTCCTGAGGCTTATCTTTTGGTATGTTACCCGAGTCCGTAGATGCTTATACATTCGGGGTATGGCGGGCCCGTCCCGTCATAGCCGTTGTAAAATCTTAGAGGTCTCAGAGCAATTGTAAGCGTGGTTTGTAAAAAGGATAAATCGTCGTATTTATGTATATATGATGAAGGCAATCGCTTTTGGTTGGCCTGTTTATTTATCTTTTCTCTTAATTCATGTTCATGTTTCTATTTCCGCTGATTTTCTCTGATGTTGTATCACTAGGGTGCCCGGTAGGCACGATCACGCCCGGTTCGGTCGTGACAAAAGTGGTATCGAGCGATTAGTCCTCGGAAAGTGTCTACGCATCGTGTCTAGTAGAGTCTTGATTATCGGTGTTGTGCACCACATCTATAATCGATGCCGCAGACATTTAGGATTGGTTTCCATCCTTCTCATTCTGAGATCGTGCCTTAGAGCTGTGTGATAAATTGGACCCCTCTGACGTATTCCTTTCCTTTACCAGTTATGCCTCCGCGTAAGGCAACCTGTGCCAGTGGGCAAGCGCAATGAGGAGCTGTAGTGAGATACGTAAGAGTACGAGGCGCAGCCCGGCCAAGACTGAGACAAGATTCCGACGGCGGTTTCGCGACGCCGCCAAAGACCAAATAGAGTTTAGAGCCGCGATGGCTGCCGAGACTCTGATACTGAGCCTCCGCGGCCCACACTGAGCCGATGAGATGGGGTACAAGGAGATGGCCCGCCATCGCCGTGGTCGTGGCCGATATGAGGATAGGCCGGACGCAGCAGCCTTCAGAGCACCGTAGTACACCCCGAGCGCATGCTTGAGGCTACGTGACTTCCCGAGTTGTAGCCTCCGGTGTTCTATGGATCGAGAGCCGAGGACGACCTCGGAGTTTATCCGACAGCTCTACGGATCATGAGAGTGATCGAGCCTCGCAGGCGCAGTCGGTGGTATTGGTTCGCATCACCGCGTGATCTGCAGCTGATCGTTTGATTCGCGAGCTGTCCCGGAAGAGCATGCACTTCCCAGCTTGGGACGAGTTCTCGAGGCATTTCTTGCGCATTTCTTGCCCCGCGAGATGAGAGGCTCGCCGACAGATTTTTGACGTTGAGGCGGGGCGGGCGGACGGTTAGAGAGAGTACAATGTGAGTTCGAGTCATTAGCTCGTTATGTTCCCGCTGTAGTTGCGGATATGGAGGACAGAGTACACCGCTACGTCACCGGGCTGGACGATTACTTGGCAGAGGCTTGTACGGGTGTAGCTCTTCAGCCGGGCATGGACATTGCCCGCATGCAAGCTCATGCACTAGGATGTGAGGCACGGAGAGGTCGACGGAATAACCGAGATCAGCAGAAGAGGGCCAGAACAGCAGGGTCCTTTGGTAACTTTCGAGGCGGACCGCCTCAAAGCTAGCCTAGTTATGTACCTCCACCAAGATAGAGTGGTCCCCGCCGATCTTGGGACGTCCAGTATTCGAGCTGGTCGAGCTCCGTGGCTTCAGTTCACGGTATACGTGAGTGCTAGCCACGGATTCATGTCCCTCGGTGTGCGCGATGTGGCAAACATCATCCCGGAATGTCGTTTTTATCGGTGCTTGTTTCACTGCGTCGTCAGGCCATGTGACGAGAGATCGTGCTTATAGGAGAGGTACCGCAGCTTGGCGCAGGATCGATGGCGAGTTCATCGCTTTCTACAAGCATGCCTGCAGGCGGACTTATGATTAGAGTGGAGCGGTAGCTTCAGGTATATCCTTAACCATCTAGAGTTTTGTTTGTTATGATAATGTGTTAAGTGTTATGTTCGGATAGCTTGGTGCAAAATGTGATTTAGAAACATGCTTAGTGAAAGGTAAGCTCACAGGGGTGAGAAAATGATGAACCTTAGAATATTACAGTTGAGACCTTAGATGTAAGGCCGTCTTGAGTACAAGATTTTGCGAGTGATCCTTGTCAGAGTGCATTTTAGGCCTAGAATGTATTGTGTGATAAGTCCCTGGGTTGGGTAAATGAAAGTGGTAGCTTTCATGATGTGTTTTAGCAAGATTTTTCCGTGTCGAGGAGCAAGAGTTGGCGCGATAGTGGGTCGGGTGGGCCGTGTTGCGGGCCAACCCGCGTCCGTTCGAGGAAAGGTCACTCAGTGGTCCCGCCAGTGGCGGTCACGCGGTGCTAGGCCCAAGTTTAGATGACCATCTTATGAGTTCGTGGATACGTTCGACCGGAATCAGTTCGTGAAGGCCGAGAGTGGCCTTAGAGGAAATCGAGGTTAGTAAGATGACCAAGTTTGGAGGTAGTGACTCGAGGGTTGGAAAAGCGAGCGTGATCAAGTGTGGTGCGTGTACTGGGAAGAGTTCGAGTGTTCGAACAGGGTACGACGAGGTAGGGGAGAAGTGAACGAGTGTGATCGTTTCTTTTGTGATAACAGAGGTGATTCCTCGTGGACTTGGGATTTCGTATTTTGTGCATTTGTTATTTCATGGCCAGGTGTGGCATGATTGTTTTCGTACGTATAGCAGTGAAGACTCTACTGGCGCATGTTTGTGTTGAGACTTGAGAAGGAACATTCGGGACGAATGTTTCTAAGGGGGGAAGAATGTTATACCCCGTATTTTCAGAGTATGTACGTGAGGACGTACGTAGAAAATTTGAGCCTTAAGTTAGGCAAGTTTCGAAATTTGTACACAACACCCGATTAGAGTCGTTTTTACTGAAACGTTTCCATTACTTTTGTTGGGAAAATTCCGGCTATGTCATTTATAATTTTTGCGGATTTTTCCGAGAGACGAAACATTGTGGACCAACGGGAGGGTGACATGTGTCACCCTCACATTGGAACAAATGGGGCGGCATGGTGGACGAAAAAGAGGGCTTTAGTTGGTAGGATATTTTTGTGCAAGTTGTGTGGTAGATGGATAAGGTACACATGGTGGAAATCTAACCCTACACTTGCACCACACTTGTCTTCATCTTGGCCATTGGTTGGCCATGGCTTGACCTATAAATACCCCCCTAAGCTTGAAGAGTTCTTCATCCAAAAATGTGCCTAAGTCTTGAAATCTCCCTCCCCTCTCCTTGTAGTAGTCGTCCGCCACACCCCTCCCCCCTTTGAGAAGGCCCCTTGGCCGAAAGTATCCCCCCCCCCTTGCCTAGTGGCTCTAGCCGAGAGCAACCCCCCCCCCCTAGCCTAGTTGTGCTAGTCAAAATACTACCCCCCTTGGTAGAAATGTATTCTACAAGTATCGTTATAATGCCCAAAATACTTTAGCCAAATACCTTGTAGTACTTTCCAAAGTACCCTTTATACGAAGCCCGGAAAATACTATTATACTTTCCTTTAGCCACTAAACGAAACCCTAAGGAAAAATCTTCACCCGTAGTTGAAGTATTAAGTAGAAGTTGTGTAGACACTTCTAAGGGTTTCTTGGAGCGTTTTGGGAGCGCATGAGTAGAGCTAAACCTTGTTCAGAACGACATATAAACTCGGATAATTTTGGGCTTATCGAGGTAAACATTCTTGACCTTCTTGTAATTGGAAATTACATGTTGTTGGAATATATAGTTGAAGTATACTATATATAGAATCAACATTATAAATGTGCGCAATGTCTTTTGACTTAAGCCTGAATTTAAAGAAGAGAATCGAATCAGAATTACATAGATCAGACATAAGAGACTTGTGTAGCATTGCTATATTGTAGAATTGTACGCTGCCTCGTCAGTGTTAACCCTCCGGTTGGCTTGGTAGGCCTCGATAGAGAGGAGATTTACGCCATTGCGGGGAGGTGCTGCCGAATTTTCTGTAGATTATTCTACGTCGGGATCTAAAGATATTAATAGGCGTTTGTGGCCTTTATAGGTGAAAGTACTAAGAGTAGCGTATTCTACTCGATGAGTGGAAAGGGCTAGCAAGGTTGTAGTACTTGAGCATTTGCTTATTGTCGATAATCGTCGCGAGGTATGTGGACCTCTTCCTATCTCTCTAGCATGATATGTGTGAACTATGTAGTGCGGTATACGTCATGTGCTAAATGTATTTGATTGATTTAAAACATAAAGTGTAATAACGCTTTATGGGAAGTTGGTTATAATAGCTTTATGTGGATAAGCACATACTTTGTGGTTTTTAAAAAGGTAACCGATTTGAATAATAAGCGGCTTGATATGTGTTAATAAAGATTGAAGCATTTCAAAGATTTATGAATCGTTTTGAAAGAATGAGTATTACTTGGGTTTCAAAGCTTAAGAGTTATACTAGCTTTATGGGAAGTTAGGTATAACGGCTTAAGAATGTTTTACTGATTTCGGAAATCAGAATGTGTATCGACAAACCACTGCAGCGTTAATAAAAGGAAAATGTATTGACTAAAGAAGTATTATTAAAACCAGTAGAAACCTCCATCTGCATAGAAGCTAAGATGAGACAAAATGATATTACATTTCCTAGATCATGGCTGCTTAATAAGATTGATTATAAACAAAGAATACCTACTCACTTATAAGACATAGGTTTCTCAAAACGTTTAAAGGAGAATTATGTTTTAAAGGATTTAAAACTATGAACTACTAAACCTTTTTCTAAAATGAGAAACTTGAGCATTCGAAATTAGGCAACTTGAACGTTTGGAAAATAAGGTTGTCACTTGATTTTACAAAGGAAAGCATTTTGGTTTACTTAACAATGTTAGTCACTCCAATTTTATACTACGGGTATCGGGTGACCTTTGTAAAAGAAATGGATCTTAAAAGGAATTTAACGGACGTAGTACTCTAAGGTTAAAATCCGGACGTTGACATAAAATGAAAGTACCTTGAGTCGTGTGTAACTTGCTTATACTTGTTGTTATGAAACTTGACCATGTTACGTGTGATAGCCTTGTTGTGTAAGTACTGTGTTCTACTCGACTACCGGTTCATCCGGGAATGTATATCACTTGACTACCGGGTCATCCGGGAATGTATATCACTTGATTACCGGTTCATCCGGGAATGTATTTCACTCGACTACCGGTTCATCCGGGAATGTGTTTCACTTGATTACCGGTTCATCCGGGAATGTATTTCACTTGAGGACCGGTTCATCCGGGAATGTATTTCACTTGACTACCGGTTCATCCGGGAATGTATTCCACTCGACTACCGGTTCATGGGATGAACCGGGACTGTATTCCACCCTTTTCTATATTGGGTCCATAAGATGGGCCGAGACCTGTTATACGATTTGTACCTAGATCGGCGGTGAGGAAGGAGTTCCACGTACGTGAGGATGACTTTTGTGGCGTGAGTCCACGACTTGACATGATCGCTTATGTGTGAATCGTAGTTTGGTTATCATACATGTCTCCTGCTTTATATAGACTATTATGATTTCATTTACAGTATTTTACAGTTTCACATACTTGGTACCTGTTGTACTGACCTCCTTCGGGGGGCTGCGTTCATGCCGCAGGTAAAAGGTACATCGGCTGTCGATCCCCGCTGTTAGGATCACCTTTCCAGATTGAAGCTCCGTTTCCTTCTGAGGCTTATCTTTTGGTATGTTACCACGAGTCCAGTAGATGCTTATACATTCGGGGTATGGCGGCCCCGCCTGGCCATAGCCGTTGTAAAATCTTAGAGGTCTCAGAGTAATCGCCAAGGCGTGGTTTGTAAAAAGGATAAGCGTCGTATTTATGTATATATGATGAAGGCAACTGTTTTGGTTGGCCTGTTTATTTATCTTTTCTCTTAATTCATGTTCATGTTTCTATTTCCGCTGATTTTCTCTGATGTTGTATCACTAGGGTGCCCGGGGTAAGGCACCAGTCACGGGCCCGGGTTCGGGTCGTGACACTTACAATACACTCATGAACCTTGGTTTAAAGTGTGGAGCTTAATGGACAAGAAACAAAAAAAATTCTTTTCTTCTTGGAGTGAACCCGAGAGCACCTCTAGGTGTTCTTGAAACTCTTGAAAAAATTTCTAAGTGTTGGACTTAGTCTTGCTACTAGTACTACTATATAGCACAATGGAGGGTCAAGATGTGTACAAATGTGAGGCTTGGATGTGTTTCAATTAAATATCAAGACTTGTGGACCCTTTGACTAAGTCAATTTTCTCAAGCTCACTACTTGCAAGACTTGTCATCTTAAAACTATGGTTAATGACCATTTTGGCCATGTCCCATTTCGTCCAAGGCAACCATAAGGGGTGACACGTGTCGCCCTCCCATTCGTCACAATATTCGTTTTCCGACAATTTCATAATTCCGATAAATTTTTACAAGTCTCTAATCTTAACATGTCCTGTAATTACGTTCTTAAAACATGTCCTGTAATTACGGGATGTAACATTCTTCCCCCTTAGAAACATTCGTCCCCGAATGTCCTTTCGGAGTCAAACTTATAATTAGCGACATAGTTTCCTTTCACAACCCCGATATACCAAAAATGCCACACATGGCCACATAATAGCATTTAAGCAAAATAAATACTTCAATTAAAACTTGACAAGTAAGGGAAATGAATTACATGAAGGTGTAGGGAATAAGTGAGGATACTTCCTCAACATGTCCTCCTCCGCTTCCCAAGTCATCTCCTCCCGGTTATCATTCCTCCACAAGACTTTGACGGAAGCCACATCCTTGGTCCGCAGTCGCCTGACCTGGCGATCGAGTATCTCTATGGGACTCTCCTCATACGATAACCCCTCTGTCACCTAGACCTCACTAGCAGGGAAAACTCTCGCTGGATCTCCGATACACTTCCGCAACATAGAAACATGGAAGACCGGATGTACAACCTCTAACTCTGATGGCAGATCCAACTCATAGGCAACCTTGCCTACTCGACGGACGATCTGGTAGGGCCCAACGTACCTTGGCCTTAGTTTCTCCTTCTTACCGAATCTCATCACACCCTTCATGGGTGACACCTTCAAGAAGACCCAATCGTCTACCTGAAACTCCAAATGCCGACGCCGATTATCCGCATATGACTTCTGCCGACTCAGCCGCTAATGCCTCTCCTGGATAAACTTCACCTTATCCATAGCCTGTTGAACCAAGTCTGGGCCAACTAACTGCACCTCGCCCACGTCGAACCAACCAATCGGCGATCTACATTTCCGCCCATATAAAGCCTCGTATGGCGCCATCTCAGATCTTTGGAATGGTAGCCGTTGTTATAAGCAAACTCCACAAGAGGTAAATGATCCTCCTGTACCTGAAATCAATCACAGCTCGCAAAGATATCCTCAAGTGTCGGATAGTGCGTTACGCCCGCGTCGATGCGAGGATGAAATGTCAGATCGAGACTCACCATGTCCCTAATCCTTTCTCGAAATACCTCCAGTTAGCCAGAACCGGGCTCCCTATCGGATATAATCGACACCGACACCGCCTCACAATCTCTTTGATGTACAATCGGCATAGTCCTCACCAAAATGTCGTCCCGATCGAAGGAAATGGGCTGATTTCACACCACAACAATAACCCAAATGGAGTCGCATTTCCTCCGAGTGCGAGGTAACCTCAGAACAAAGTCCATGTTGATCACCTCCCACTTCCAAGTCGGAATCTCAATAGCCTGCATAATCCACCGGGCCTCTGGTGCTCGACCTTGACTCGGGCAATTAGGACATCAGACAAAACGACACGTCCTCTTGGTCATCCCACCAATACAAACATCTGAGGTCATGGTACATCTTGGTTGACCCTGGATGAATAGAATAACGAGCACTGTGTGCCTCCCCCAAAATCTGCTGACGAAGTCCTGTCACATCGGGAACACACAACCGGCCCTCAAATCTTAACACCCCATCAGGCGCTACCTCGAATAGACTCTTTTCCTCCGAAGAGTTGCATCTCAATACCGTACCAACACTGGGTCCTCAAACTGTCGCCTCTTCACCTCATCAACGATGGAAGACTCGGCAACCTCACGAACCCGTACCCTACTATCGTCGGTATCGATCAAACGAACCCTAAGGATCGCTAGCTGGTGGATCTGACGGACTATGTCCTGCCTCTCTGGCTGTACCTCTGACAGACTCCCCATCGATCTACGACTCAAGGCATCAGCAACTACGTTGGCTTTCCCCGGATGGTATAGAATATCAATATCATAATCTTTGAACAACTCTAACCGCCTCTGCATGCAGTTCGACTCACTGAAGATATACTGGAGGCTCTTGTGGTCTGTATAAATATCCACATGAACCCCATACAAATAATGTCTCAAAATCTTCAAGGCATGAATAACTGTGGCCAACTCTAAGTCGTGGGTAGGGTAATTCCTCTCATGCTTCCGTAACTGTTGGGAAGCATAGGTTATAACCTTGTCGTCTTTGCATCAAACACACCCTGGCGATGCAGAGGCATCACAATAGATCACGTGCCGTCTAACCGCCGGGAAGAGTAAGCTGGGCCGTAGTCAACCTTTCCTTGATGGCGGAAACCCTTCTCAAGACCTCATCGGCTGGAACTTGGCGCCGAGTCGGCTAGTCAGCGGTCTTGAAATTGAAGCAAACTGCTCCACAAACCTACGATAATAACCTGCCAGCCCTAAGAAACTGCGCATCTCGGTCGGAGTAGTAGGTATCGGCCAAGACTTGACTGCCTCAATCTTTGTCGTATCCACCTGAACACTATCAGTCCCAATAATGTGCCCCAGGAATGCCACTGAGGCCAACCAAAACTCACACTTGGAGAACTTGGCGAAATCGCCGGCTCGGAGGACCCAATCGTCCTCGAGTGATGCGTGCTCTGCTCTGTCCGCGAATAAACCAGGATGTCATCAATGAATACTATTACAAATGTATCCAAAAATGGCTTGAACACCCGGTTCATCAAATCCATAAATACCGCTGGAGCATTGGTCAAACCGAAAGACATAACCCTGAACTCATAGTGCCCATACCGGGTCCTGAATGCAGTCTTTGGGATATCTGCCTCTCGAACTCGTACCTGATGATAACCAGACCACAGGTCTATCTTGGAGAAACATCTCGCACCCTTTAACTGGTCAAACAAATCATCAATCCTGGGGAGGGGGTACCTATTCTTGATGGTTACCTTATTCAACTGCCTGTAATCAACACACATACGCAGCGTCCCATCCTTCTTCTTCACAAACAAAATCGGCGCTCCCCAGGGAGAAACACTATGTTACACCCCGTATTTTCAGGACATGTGTTAAGAACGTACGTAAGAACTCACGAGTGTTAAGATTTGAGACTTGTAAAATTGTTTTTTTTTGTCGGAATTATGAAATTGTCGGAAAACGAATTATTATGTCGAATGGGAGGGCGACACGTGTCACCCCCTTTAGAAGCTTGGACGAAAATGCCATGGACAAAAGGGTCATTTGACCTTGGGTAGGATGATTAAGTCTTGCAAGTGTGAGCTTGACATAATTGACTTGGTCAATAGGTCCACAAAGTCTTGATTTTTTAGTAAGACCTCATCCAAGCCACCCAATTATTTATATCTTGACCCTCCATGTCCCTATATATTACTACTAGTAGCAAGAGTGTGTCCAACACTTAGAAAAAAAATTCAAGAATTGAAGAACACACAAGACATGCTCTCGGGTTCTAGCCTTTTGAAAAGGAAAAAAAATTGTTTGTTGTCCAATAATCTCCCCACTTTAAACCAAGGTTCCTAAGTGTTTTGTAAGGGTATCTCAATAGAAAAATCCCGAAAAAAGATAGTTTTCGGGTTAGTCGCAAAGTGAAAACCTAGTTGCTTTCTAGGTTTTGGATTGGAAGTTTGAAGGAAAGTTGTTGGTATGGTTCTAAGGGTCTCAAGTAGCGGATTGAAGTGTCTTGAAGAGTCTCTAAGTTGCTAGGGAGCAAATTCGGATTTGAAGTTGGATTGAGATTCGTTGAGGTATAATCTTGTCTCTTAAAAGTGTTACAAGATTATTTATATTGTTGTTAGCTTTACATGTTGCTAGCATGAAGTGTATGTGTTGAAATTTATAAGTATTATGGATTGATTGTAGCTTAAATCCGAAATGTTATATTAGCCACTTGAAGTTGGATTACTAATTAGTCGTTTATTGGAATCGTCGCATGTTACTTACTTGAAGCTTATAGTGGTTTAATCTATTGTGGGGCGGAATTTTACACGTCTAGTAGGCGTGTAATCCCCTATTGTTGATTTCATTGGTTGGGCCTTAAATGTGGCGTGTTTGGTTATTGTATTCGGCCTTGAAAAAAGTGGCAAAGTGAGTAGAAACAAAGGAGGTGCTGTCCGATTTTCCGTAGAATTTAGTGACTTAGCACTTAGAATATTCTACGTTTGAAGTAAGAGGTTAATGGACGTATTGTGACCATTATAGGTTGAAGTACTAGGTATAGCGTATCCTACTTGAAGGATGGAATAGCTATCAAGGTTGAAGTACTTTGGAGCATTTTGCTACTTGTCGATAATCGTCGCGAGGTATGTGAACCTCTTCCTTCCTTTGGCATGATTCTATGTATGGAATATACGTGGTATCATTTCATGTTTCCTTACTCTTAGAAGTTAAGAGGTAGTTGTGTGATTTACTCTATGTAGAACTTTTCCTATCTTTTGAGCATGACTAGTTGCGTATGTAGTGCGGTGAGCGTCTGACACCTTGATATCCTTTACTAGTTTTATGAATAGCCAAGTCGGGTGAGTTAGGAGATTAACTCACTTCTTTGAAAGTATTAAGGATGTCTAATGTTTTATTAATGTTAAGGGACTTGAAGAGTTTTAAAGTATGTGATACTTGTTCCGTTTTAAACGTATAAGTCCCTTGGATAGGAAATTATATTTTGGCTAAGGTATAAAGTGAATATAACGACTTTATGGGAGTTGGTTATATTTGCTTTATGGAAAGATAAATGACTTGATTTTTCTTAATGAAAAGGCAACTTGATTCTAAGGCATCAATTGCCTAAGGTTTTATAATAAAATGAGTCACTTGATTTCTAAAGGTTAAGAGACTAATTGTACTTTGAAAGTTAAGAGAATTTATTTGAAAGTATACAATACTTGGTTTTAAAAAGTATAAGTCTCTTGGTTATAAAAGGAATGAGTTTTGTCTAAAACCCTAAAGGGTTATAACGGCTTTATGGGAAGTTGGTTATAACGGCTTTATGGAAGGTTAAGAGAATGGTTTTCTCTAATAAGGTAAACAAAGAAATAACTTGTATTAAAGAAGGGCAATTTGATTTAAAGGTATCACTTGCTTAAAGCCTTAAAGTAAGGGTCACTTGATTTAGAAGCCGAGAAATGTATTTCTAAAAGTATCGTGACTTATGTGAAATGTACACAAGCCTGGATACTACGGGTGTTAGTATCTTGGGGTTTTATATGAAAAAGGGATCTTTTGAAAATAATGAAAGTACGTAGTACTTGGGGTTAAATTCCCGGATTTTTATGTGTAAAACGGAAGTGCCATGAGTTTATAAAAATGGAAGTCTAAAGGTTTAATGAACTTGCCTGTATTTGCTTGTGATAGCTTTAAGTGCAAGTATTATATGTTACGTTGCCGTGACTCTCAATTGGAGGGCCGTATGCAGTTATAAGTTTACTTGGGCGTCTGAAGCGGTGATGTAGGATTCCACGGGTATGCTTCCATCATGATTGATCCTTGGACATGCTTATACGATGTGGGATTAGGCGGCATGTGACCGAGATGCGGGTTAGATGCCGGACGATTTATTGGACGTCTGCGGCGTGTGACGGGGATTCCAGGTATGCTTCCATTGTAATTGATCTTGGCCATGCTTATCGATGAGGATGCCGGCATGCGGCCGAGATCACGGGTTAGATGCGCGTGATTTCTTACTCCATGGCCATACTATACGATGAGGATTCCGGCATGCGACCGTGTTATATTTTACTCCATGGGCTAGCTCCCGTGAAGACATGCACCTACGATGAGGATGTCGAGGCACGTTATGGCCATGCTTATACGATGTGGGATTAGGGCATGCGGCGCGTTATATATATATATATATATATATATATATATATATATGTGTGTGTGTGTGTGTGGTGTATGTATGCAGGCAGTGAGGTGGGATTCCACAGGCGCGACACGTGGTTATATTTTACACTTATAGTTGTCGGCGGTGATGTAGGATTCCACGGGCATGCTGCGTTATATATATATATATATATATATATATATATATATGTGTATGTATGCAAGCGGTGAGGTGGGATGCCACGGGCGCGACACATGGTTATATTTTACACTTATAGTTGTCGGCATTGATGTGGGATTCTGTTATACCCCGTATTTCCAGAGTATGTACGTGGGGGACGTACGTAGAAATTTTCGAACTTCATTAGGCTTGGCCGAATTCATTTTGGGCACAAGTGCCGATTTGAGTCGTTTTTCGAAGCGTTTCCACGACTTACGTTGGAAAAATTCCGGCTATGTCATTTATATTTTTGCGGATTTTTCCGAGAGGCGAAACATTTTTGGACCAGCGGGAGGTGACACTTGTCACCCTCGTTGGACGGATTTGGAGGCGGTCAAGGTTGGTTGGCCTTGGCCGATTGGCCCCTTGATTTGTGCCTTGCTTTGTGGCTTGTTTTGTGGAGTGTTTTGTGGAGTAGGGTTTAGGGTGCACTTGGCTTAATCTTGTCCTTACACTTGCTATACACTTGGAAGGATCTTGGCCTTGGTTGGCCTTTGGTTTTGCTATAAATACCCCAAGTGTGAAGACTTCATCCATTCCAAAACTTCCAAGTCTTGAAAACCCTCCTCTCCTCTTGCTTGTGATTCGTCAAAGCCATCCCTCCCCCTTTGTGGAGCTTTGGCCGAGAGGCCACCCCTCCCTTTGTGGTGCCTTGGCATGGGTACCCACTGCTAGTTGTTTCGTATAATACCCTTGTTGTGGTATAGAAATACTCTCTAGTATTGTTATAATGTCAAATGCCTTGGCCAAATACCTTGTAGTATTCCCAAGGTTACACTTATACAAAAGCCCGGAAAATACGATTATACTTCCTTTAGCCACAAACGAAACCACTAAGGAAATCTTCACCGTTGTTGAAGTTGTAAGTAGAAGTTGGTTAGAACTTCTAAGGGTTGTTTGGGCGCTCGGAGTAGGAGCTAAGCGTTGCTCGGGATCGACTTTATACTTGGATAATTTTGGGCTTATCGAGGTAAACACTCATCCTTCTATTGTAATTGGAAATTACATGTTAGAATATATAGTTGAAGTATACTATATATAGAGTGAACGTAGTATTGTGGCAATGTCTTTTGACTTAAGCTGAAGAATAAAGAATCTGATCGATCGTAATTACATGGGGTGTATTGCGGTAGACTTGTGTAGTATTCTGAGTAGAATTGTACACGTCGTTAGGCGTATAAACCCACACCGGTCGGCTTAGTGGCCTCGATAGAGGAGGAGATTTCTGTTTGTGGCGGGAGAAGAGTCTTCGAATTTTACGTAGAAAGATGGGAACTTGTGTTTAAGATTTAATAGACGTTTGTGGCCTTTATAGGTGAAAGTACTAAGAGTAGCGTATTCTACTCGAGAGTGGAAAGAAAGGGCTAGCAAGGTTGTAGTACTTTTGAGATTTTTGCTTATTGTCGAAAATCGTCGAGGTATGTGAACCTCTTCCTATCTCTTCTAGCATGATATGTGTGAACTATGTAGTACGGTAGATGTACACGTGTTAAGCGTGTTTGATTGTTTTAAAACATAAAGTGTTATAACGGCTTTATGGGAAGTTGGTTATAACGACTTTATGTAGGTAAGAAAATACTTTGTGGTTTTAAAGGTAATCGATGTGAATTATAAGCGGCTAGTTATAATAAAGAACTTGATGTATTTCAAAAGATTTATAAATCGTTTTGCGAGGAGAGTAACACTTGGTTTTAAAGGTTTTAAAAAGAGTTATACTAGCTTTATGGGAGTTAGGTATAATGTCTTAAGAGAGGTAAAGAAAATGGTTTCTTGATGTTAGAAGTTAAGAGACTTGATCTTATAAGATAAGAGACTTAACTTATTTGTTTTAATGTGGATGTTTATGCGAAACCTCATTCGTGAGTAATGAGTACTTGGTTTTATTTAAAGGGATAATGTTTCTTGATTTGGAAATCGAATGTGTATCGACAGGACCAACTGCGGCGTTAATAAAGGAAAATGTATTGAATAATGATGTATCGTATTAAAACCGGTAGAAACCTCCATGCATAGAAACTAAGATGAGACAAAATGATATTACATTTTCTAGATCATGGCTGCTGTAATAAGAATGTTGTAAACAAGAATAACCTACTCTCACGTGAGACATATATTACTCAATTTTTCTAGAAAGGAATCAAGTGATTAAGTTTATGAACTATGAAACCATTTGAAAATGAGAAGCTTGAGTAATTGAAACTAGGCAAACTGGAACTTAGGAAAAGAATGTTGTTACTTGATTTTGAAAAGGAATGTGGGTTGGTCATTCTAATACTACGGGTATCGGGTGACTTTTATAAAAGTAATGGATCTCTTTTAAAAGAACTTAATGTATGTAGTACTTTGGGGTTAAAAACTCGGACTTTGGCATAAAATGAAAGTACTTTGAGTTGTGTGAAACTTGCCTATGCTTGTTGTTGTGAAACTTGCCTATGCTTGTTGTTGTGAAACTTGCCTATGCTTGTTGTTGTGAAACTTGCCTATGCTTGTTGTGGTGAAACTTGCCTATGCTTGTGATGATAGCCTTTGTGTGCAAGTGTGGTATTTACGTATTCTGGCGTCTCGATAGAAGTAGGTTGGTAGTTGAACTTACTTGGGCGTCTTTGGCGGTGATGGAGAATTCACGGGTATGTTTCCATTTTGATTCTTGTCTTGTTGTTGATGTCACATGGGCGTATCTGCCGTCTGATATTAAAGGCATGCGGCCGTGCGGCGGGTTGATTTCGATATATGGTTATTCTTGCAACATGGGCGTGTCTACACCGTCTGATGTTCGGGTCATGTGGCCGTGCGGCGGTTGACCACCCAGTATATTGTTATTGAGTTTACATGGGCATGTCTACACCGATGATATTCGGGGCGTGTGGCGTGCGGCCTTATTATTGTTGCATCATGGACATGTCTACACCGTCACGATATTAGGGCATGCGGCCATGATGCGAACATGATGGATCTTTTGTGCGTGACACCCATAGTGATATTTTAGTGGAGACATTGAGGCGTGAGTCCACGACTTGGCTAACTTTTATGTTGCGTCGTATTTTGGTTATCATACATGTCTCCCTTTTTAGGCTATTATGATTTCATTTCTGATGTTGTGATTTCACATACTTGGTACTGTTATCGACCTCCTTCGAGGCTGCGTTCATCTGCAGTAGAGGTACATCGATCGTGGATCCGCTCTTAGGATCTCATTTCAGTGTCGGAAAGCTCCGTTCATTCGGAGGCTTATGTTTGGTATGTTTCCCTGAGTTGTAGGTTATTGTACATTCGGGGTATGGCGGCCACTGTCCGTCATAGTTGTTAATATCTTAAGTGCATGTCTTGTTGTAGGCGGGGTTGTAAAAGGATTAAGCTGTTCGTGTTTTATGTATACACCAAGGCAAATTTTTTTGCTTTGTTTATTTATTATATCTCTTGTTTAATGACTCATGTTTTATGTTCCGCTGATTTTCTCGATGTATGTATCACTAGGGTGCAGGGTAAGGCACGATCCACGGCCGATTTTCGGGTGTGACATAGTGGTATCGAGCGATTAGTCCTCGGAAGGTGTCTACACCGTGTCTAGTAGAGTCTTGATTATCGGTGTGTTGTGCACCACATCTATAATCGTGAGGCTATAGGACATGTAGGATTGGTTTCTATTCTTCTCATTCTAAGATCGTGCCTTAGAGCCGAGTTGTAAGTTGGACCCTCGATGTGTTTCATTTTACGATTATGCCTCCGCAGGCGACAGTGCCGAAGGGCAAAGGCGAGGAGGCTGCTAGTGGGATCTGAGGAGTGCAGGCGCGAGCAGTCGATGCACGAGCAGTGCTTAGACGGCGAGTTTGCGCGCCGCCCGGCACAGCGAGGTTTAGAGTCGCGGCCGTGGGCGATGAGACTCTGATGCACGAGCCTCGGTCCCACGGTGGAAGCGGGAGATGGGTCGCGAGGAGATGGCCCGATTATTGGCGAGTTGTGGCGAATATGAGGCAGTGAATCACGGCGATTCGGTTCAGCGGCACGCAGTGCACCGAGCGAATAGTTTGAGGCTACGGGACTTTACGAGTTGTAGCCGCGAGTTTTATGGGTCGAGGCACGAGGATGATCCGCGAGTTCATCCGTCGATTACTGAAGGATCATGCGGGTGATCAAGGCTTGAGACCGAAGTCGTGACGCCGGTTCGCGTCGGCGTGATACCGCAATCGATTAGTTTGATTTGTAGGAGCTTTCGGGAGAGCATGCACTCCAAAGATATGGGATGAGTTTTGGGGCTTTTCTCACGCACTTCTTGCCTCCGCAGATGAGGAGGGCACGGCGACAAATTTTTATTCTTGAGACGAGAGAGGCGCACCGTCGGAGTACAATGTCGAGTTCGATTCTTTGGCTCGATATGTCCTGCGCTTGTTGCGATATGGAGGATAGGGTGCATCGCTCGTCACGGCTAGATGATTATATGGTGAGTCTTGTGCGGGTGTTTCTCTTGAGGGCATGGACATTGCCGCGTTCGAGCTCGTATGCGCGGAGTGCGAGGCGCGAAGATCGACGGTAGGCGCTTTCGAGAAGAAGGCGAGCGGCGGATATTTTGGCGACTTTCGAGGCGGACCGCCTCGTGAACTAGTTATGTACCTCGCCATTGCGAGTGGTCCTCCGCACGCCGGGACCTCAGGATATTCAGGGAAGCGGTCGGGGCTCCCAAGTTTCATATGTTCGAGGAGTAGGGGTGTTGGCGGATCGATCACCCTACCTCGGTGTGGTCGATGTGGTAGACCGCATTTGAAGTGTCGTAGTACCGAGGAGCTTGTTATTCTTGCGGCCAGCGGGGCCATATGACGAGACTGTCAGGCCAGGGTAGCGCTGGTAGGATAGCCTGCATTACTAGAGCGATTGCGGGCCACGGTAGAGGTCGCGGTGGAAGTTCGATTTTAGCGGTCCTTGAACCGCCCGATTTGAGTATATCCTTAACCTGTAGATACTTGTATGTGTTGATGTTAATGATGTGTTAAGTGTTATGTTCGGATAGCTTTGTGCTATAGTGTGATTTAAAAATCTGGTTAGTGTGAGATGGAAGTGGTAGCTTCCATGATGTGTTCGTGTCGAGGCGGGAGTTGGCGCTACTGATGGGTCGGGTTGGGGCCATGTTGCGGGCCAACCCGCGTCCGTTCGAGGAAGGGTCAGCTCAGGTGGTCGCCGGTGGCGAGTCACGCGGTGCTAGGCCCAGTTTAGATGACCATCGTATGAGTTCATAGATATGTTCGACCAGAATCAGTTCGTGAAGGCCGAGAATGGCCTTAGAGGAAATCGAGGGTAGTAAGATGACCAAGTTTGGAGGTAGTATCTCCAAGGGTTGGAAAGCAAGCGTTGTGGAAGTGTGGTGCGGATACTAGAAAGAGCTCGAGTGTTCGAGAAAGTGCAGACGAGATAGAGGAGAAGTGAATGTGTGTGATCGTTTCTTTTGTGAAATGTAGGTGCGAAGGGAGTATATTTTAGACCTTGGTGGGGACTTTTGTGCTAACTGAAGTGGTTCCTCGTTGGCGTGGATTTGGGTTTTGAGCGCATGTTATTTTGTGGCCAGGTGTGGCATGTTTGATTCTCGTAAGTATAGTAGTGAAGACTATACTGGCGCACATTTGTTTTGAGACTTAGAAGGAACATTCGGGACGAATGTTTCTAAGGAGGGGAGAATGTTATACCCCGTATTTCCAGAGTATGTACGTGGGGGACGTACGTAGAAATTTTCGAACTTCATTAGGCTTGGCCGAATTCATTTGGGGCACAGTGCGATTTGAGTCATTTTTCGATGAAGCGTTTCCACGACTACGTTGGAAAAATTCCGGCTATGTCATTTATATTTTTGCGGATTTTTCCGAGAGGCGAAACATTTTTGGACCAACGGGAGGGTGACACTTGTCACCTCGTTGGGACGATTTGGAGGCGGTCGAGGTTGGTTGGCCTTGGCCGATTGGCCCCTTGATTTGGGCCTTGCTTTGTGGCTTGTTTTGTGGAGTGTTTTGTGGAGTAGGGTTTAGGGTGCACTTGGCTTAATCTTGTCCTTACACTTGCTATACACTTGGAAGGATCTTGGCCCTTGGTTGGCCTTTGGTTTTGCTATAAATACCCCCCTAAGTGTGAAGACTTCATCCATTCCAAAAACTTCCAAGTCTTGAAAACCCTCCCTCTCCTCTTGCTTGTGATTCGTCAAAGCCATCCCCCCCTTTGTGGAGCTTTGGTAGAGGCCACCCTCCCCTTTGTGGTGCCTTGGCGGTGGGGTTCCCCCCCCCCCTAGCATAGTTGTTTTCGTATAATACCCCTTGTTGTGGTATAGAAATACTCTCCTAGTATTGTTATAATGTCCAAATGCCTTGGCCCCAAATACCTTGTAGTATTCCCAAGGTTACACTTATACAAAAGCCCGGAAAATATGATTATACTTCCTTTGCCACAAAAACAAACCCTAAGGAAATCTTCACCGTTGTTGAAGTTGTAAGTAGAAGTTGGTTAGAACTTCTAAGGGTTGTTGGAGCGCTCGGAGTAGAGCTAGCGTTGCTCGGGATCGACTTTATACTTGGATAATTTTGGGCTTATCGAGGTAAACACTCTGTCCTTCTATTGTAATTGGAAATTACATGTTAGAATATATAGTTGAAGTATACTATATATAGAATCAACGTAGTATTGTGGCAATGTCTTTTGACTTAAGCTCAAGAATAAAGAATCGAATCGAATCAGTAATTACATAGGGTATTGCGGTAGACTTGTAGTATTCTTGAGTAGAATTGTACACGTCCGGTTAGACGTATAAACCCCCACGCAGTCGGCAGTGGCCAGCCTCGATAGAGAGGAGATTTACTGTTGTGGCGGGGAGGTCTTCAATTTTACAGAGAAAGATGGGAACTTGTGTTTAAGATTTAATAGACGTTTGTGGCCTTTATAGGTGAAAGTACTAAGAGTAGCGTATTCTACTCGAGAGTGGAAAGAAAGCAAGGTTGTAGTACTTGGAGCTTTTTGCTTATTGTCGAAAATCGTCGCGAGGTATGTGAACCTCTTCCTATCTCTTCTAGCATGATATGTGTGAACTATGTAGTACGGTAGATGTACATGTGTTAACTGTGTTTGATTGTTTTTAAAACATAAAGTGTTATAACGGCTTTATGGGAAGTTGGTTATAACAGCTTTATGTAGGTAAGAAAATACTTTGTGGTTTTAAAGGTAATCGATGTGAATTATAAGCGGCTAGTTATAATAAAGAACTTGATGTATTTCAAAAGATTTATAAATCGTTTTGCGAGAGAGTAACACTTGGTTTTAAAGGTTTTAAAAAGAGTTATACTAGCTTTATGGGAGTTAGGTATAATGTCTTAAGAGAGGTAAAGAAAATGGTTTCTTGATGTTAGAAGTTAAGAGACTTGATCTTATAAGATAAGAGACTTAACTTATTTGTTTTAATGTGGATGTTTGTGCGAAACCTCATTCGTGAGTAATGAGTACTTGGTTTTATTTAAAGGGATAATGTTTCTTGATTTCGAAATCGAATGTGTATCGACAGGACCAACTGCGGCGTTAATAAAGGAAAATGTATTGAATAATGATGTATCGTATTAAAACCAGTAGAAACCTCCATCTGCATAGAAACTAAGATGAGACAAAATGATATTACATTTTCTAGATCATGGTCTTTGTAATAAGAATGTTGTAAACAAGAATAACCTACTCTCACGTGAGACATATATTACTCAATTGTTCTAGAAAGGAATCAAGTGATTAAGTTTATGAACTATGAAACCATTTGAAAATGAGAAGCTTGAGTAATTGAAACTAGGCAACCGGAACTTAGGAAAAGAATGTTGTTACTTGATTTTGAAAAGGAATGTGGGTTGGTCATTCTAATACTACGTATCGGGTGACTTTTATAAAAGTAATGGATCTCTTTTAAAAGAACTTAATGTATGTAGTACTTTGGGGTTAAAAACCCGGACTTTGGCATAAAATGAAAGTACTTTGAGTTGTGTGAAACTTGCCTATGCTTGTTGTTGTGAAACTTGCCTATGCTTGTTGTTGTGAAACTTGCCTATGCTTCTGTTGTGAAACTTGCCTATGCTTGGGATGATAGCCTTTGTTGTGCAAGTGTGGTATTTACGTATTCTGGCGTCTCGATAGAGGGCGGTTGGGTTGAGAACTTACTTGGGCGTCTTTGGCGATGATGGAGAATTCCACGTATGTTTCCATTTTGATTCTTGTCTTGTTGTTGATGTCACATGGGCGTGTCTACCGTCTGATGATAGGGGCATGCGGCCACGCGGCGGGTTGATTTCGATATATGGTTATTCCGCAACATGGGCGTGTCTACCGTCACGATATTCGGGCGTGTGGCGTGCGGCGGTTGACCACCCAAATATATTGTTATTGAGGTTACATGGGCATGTCTACACCGAGGCGATTCCGGGGCATGTGGCCCGTGCGGCCTTGTGTGTTGCATCATGGACATGTCTACACCGTCACGATATTCGGGCACGCGCCATGATGCGAACATGATGGATGTTGTGGCGTGAGACCCATAGTTATATTTGAGTGGCGACTTTGAGGCATGAGTCCCGACTTGGCTCTTTTATGTTGCGTCGTATTTTGGTTATCATACATGTCTCCGCTTTTTAGGCTATTATGATTTCATTTCTGATGTTGTGATTTCACATACTTGGTACCTATTGTCTCGACCTCCGCCGGAAGTGCGTTCATGACGCAGTAGAGTACATCGATGCGTGGATCCGCTCTTAGGATCTCATTTCACGTGTCGGAAAGCTCCGTTCCTTGGAGGCTTATCTTTGGTATGTTTCCACTGAGTTGTAGGTTCTTGTACATTCGGGTATGGCGGGCCTGTCCGTCATAGTTGTTGTATATCTTAAGTGCAGTAATCTTGTTGTGGCGGGGTTGTAAAAGTTAAAGCTGTTCGAGTTTTATGTATACCGAAGGCAATCGCTTTGGTTAACTGCTTATTTATTATATCTCTTGTTTAATGACTCATGTTTTATGTTCCGCTGATTTTCTCTGATGTATGTATCACTAGGGTGCCCGGGGTAAGGCACCAGTCACGGGCCCGATTTTCGGGGTGTGACATAGTGGTATCAGAGCAGTTAGTCCTCGGAAGGTGTCTACAGACCGTGTCTAGTAGAGTCTTGATTATCGGTGTGTTGTGCACCACATCTATAATCAGGAGGCTATAGGACATGTAGGATTGGTTTCTATTCTTCTCATACACAATATATATATATGTTGTGTATGTGTACGCCGACAGTGAGGTGGGATGCCACGGGCGCGTCACATGGTTATATTTTACACTTATAGTTGTCGGCAGTGATGTGGGATTCCACGGGCAGGAGATATATATATATATATGTGTTGTGTATGTGTACGCCGACAGTGAGGTGGGATGCCACGGGCGCGTCACATGGTTATAATTTACACTTATAGCTGTCGGCAGTGATGGGGGATTCCACGGGCACGCTTTGATATTTGTGTGATTTGATCGCGTCCCAGATTGGGCCGGGTAGTATAGGCGCCCCTCCTTAAAGGGCCGGAATATGTTATGAAAGATAAGTGAGTTTTATAGTAATGAACTTAATGATTTTCCTAATCATGTGCATAAGAATGTGACTATAACTTTTATTGAAAATGGGAAAAGATAATAAGGTGCGATTAAGTTCATAAGTGGTAATGACACGGCAGGATCTGGTATGTATTTTTATACTTGTCCCTGTCATTCTTTTATGCGATTATGATACATTTCTTGACGTTATTTTTGTTCCATATTCGTAATTTTTGTTATGCGACCCCCTTCGGGGGGCTGCGTTCATGCCCGCAGGTTTTAGGTACCCAGGTTGGTGATCCTTGCTCTTAGGATCTCGGTTCAGTTTTTGGGAAAAAGGCTCCATTTGCTCCGGAGGCTTATCTCTTGGTACGGTTTCCCCTGAGGTTGTAGATTCATGTGTTTTTAGGGGTATGGCGGGGCCCTGTCCCGCCACAGTTGTTATGTTAAAACTCTTAGAGGTCTGTAGTCACATATTGTGGGTCTGTTTGTAAAGGAAATGAGGCAACTGCTTCAGTTGTATATATATATGTCCAGGAAGGTAGCCCTATCGGCTAACCTGTTGTTTTACTTCTGTTGTTTTATTTTATAGTTTCATGTATGTTCCGCTGATTATCTCTGATGTATACCTGTAAGGGTGCCCAGGTAGGGCACCAGTCGCGGGCCCGGGGTCGGGTCATGACACACTAGGCCTGATAAAGCCTTTTTCCAGCAAATCTTTCAGCTGGTCCTTCAGCTCCCTCAACTCAGCAGGTGTCATCCTGTATGGCGGAATGGAAATAGGTCGAGTGTCTGGCAACGTGTCAATACAAAACTCAATCGCCCTCTCAGGAGGATACCGGAAGGTCGTGCAGGAACACATCCGAAACTCCTAACCACGGCATGGTCAAGAATCGCACTGAGCCTGCGTATCAATTACGAACGGATGATAGATGTACCGCTTCTCGCACCATCTTCCTAGCCTCGAGGTAAGAAATAAACCTATCCCTCGGTGACGTTGTGTTGCCCTTCCACTCGATAACTGGCTCGCCAGGAAACTGGAACCGAACCAACATGTCCCTACAGTCAACGTTGGCATAACAAGAAGTCAACCAGTCCATACCCATAATGACATCAAAATCTGTCATCTCCAACTCTATCAAGTCTGCAAGGGTCGGCGATCAAATAAACAGGACAACCTCTATACACCGCTCATTAACATCGAATTACCCACTGGCGTAGCTACCTCAAAAGGCTCTATCGACACCGGCTCTATCCCGATTCTACCCGCAATAAGAGGGGACACATAGGACAAGGTAGAACCTGGGTCTATCAAAGCATAAACGTCACAGCATGAAATCAATAATGTACCTGTGACGACGTCAGGGGAAGCCTCCTGATCCTGGCGGCTGGCTAAGGAATAAATGCGGTTATGTGGACCGCTAGAATTGGAACCACCACCACGACCTCTGCCACGCCCTGCCGGTCCGTGAGTACCCTGCCCTCCGGGGCGCATAACCATAGAAGAAGAGGAAGACCCAGCAACTGATCCTGTCGGCTGCACCGTACCACCGATGCCGCCTCTAGACGGACAATCTCTCCTCAAATGGCCCTGCTGGCCACAAGAGTAGCAAGCTCCCGGAGCACGTAAAACCTTGATGAGAGTTCCTTAACGGTTCATACCTTCCCAGTATTTATTTAGTCCTTACCAAATCCTGGTAATCTAAAATCATTCTAGGCAACACGCGTCTGACCCTCATACATAAATCCGTATAGTTGTATGTCACAATACCAACTATACTACAAACATTACCAACCTGGATACGCAATCCACATAATCTTTCCTGGGTCACTGCTGCCTTTCTCGTAGCTGCAAACAATCATAACTTGTTAGGGAGAGACGACCCTAACCATACAGCTCTATCGCACGATCTTAGAGTGAGAAGAATGGAAACCAATCCTAAATGTCCTGCAGCCTCCTGATTATAGATGTGGTGCACAACACACCGATAATCAAGACTCTACTAGACACGGTCTGTAGACACTTTCCGAGGACTAACTGCTCTGATACCACTTTTGTCACGACCCGACCCCGGGCCCGCGACTGGTGCCCTACCTGGGCACCCCTTTCGGTATACATCAGAGAATAGCATCGGAACATACACAACTGATAAAATGCTTAAACATAAAATAGCAACAGGCTAGCCGATAAGGTCACCTTCCGTAAACTATTCAAATAAAACAGTACATTTTTTTCCTTACAACCCAAACCACAATGTGACTACAGACCTCTAAGAATAACAACTCTGGTGGGACAGGGCCCCGCCATACCCCTGAATGTACAACAACCGACCATACCAGGGATAAGCCTCCGGAATAAAGGAGTTTCTCAACAGCTGAACAATGATCCTAAGAGCGAGGATCAAGCACAGACTCACTGCGGCGTGAACGCAGCCCGAAGGAGGTCGATAACATGTACCAAATATGTGAAATCAGTAATGAAATCATAAGTCTATAATAAACGGAGACGGTATGATAACTCAATTAACGACACGGTGCCTTACTAACAATGAAAGTAATCAAGAGTATACTTACAACATAAAAATAGGAAGCTTGCGATCAAAGCGGGACCACGCCCGCGATGTCATTAAGCAATCCTACTCCTGGGACTATTTCACCCGCATAGGTCGTGTGGATCCGCATGAGGTATTCCTCGCATAGGCTGTACCCGCCCGCATGGGACTATTTCACCCGCATAAGCCCATAAGGACTCGCATGAGGTATTCCTCGCATCATGGGTAGCAAATCCACGAAAACAGGTGGTATAACGATCTTGGGGATTTACCCCTCAGATATACTCTTACCCTGAAGCAGGTGGTATAACGATCTTGGGGATTTACCCCTCAGATATACTCTTACCCTAGAGAAGGTGGTATAACGATCTTGGGGATTTACGCATCAGATATACTCTTACCCTATCTCAACCGGCCATCATACATAACATAAGCCCTACCGGCTTATCATACATAACATAAGCACTACCGGCTTATCATACAATAAATAAGCAAGTTAAGAAATCCCCCTAACTTCTTATTAGCCTTATTCATATACACTCTCATTTTAGTTTACTTAAGGCACTAACATGTCATTATAAATCCGGGAGTTTAACCCAAAGTACTACGTACTTCTATTCTTTTAAAATGACTCATTTTCATATAAAACTTCCAAGATACTAATAACCGTAGTATCAAGTCATAACTACATTTTAAGACAAGTCACAATACCTTTTTAGAAAAATACATTTTCGGGCTTCTAAATCAAGTGACTTCTTTCTTTTAAAACCTTAAGCAATTGATGCCTTTAAATCAATTTGTCTTTCGTTATTTCAAGTCATTTAACATACTTAAATTACTTAGAGTAAACCACTCTTTTTAACTTTCCATAAAGCTATTATAACCAACTTCCCATAAAGCCGTTATACTAGCTTTATACATTAGCAACTTACATACTTCTTTATAACCAAGAGACTTAAACTTTCCAACAAAACAAGTATCAATAATACTTTCAACATACTTAAAGTCTCTTAACTTTTGAAAACCAAGATATCCTTAATATTTAAACAAGTGAGTTAATTTCCTAACTCAATCAACTTGGACATTCTTAAAATAGGCCAAGGATATCAAATGGACCTAGATTGTCAAAATCTTGTACGTCTACCGTACTATACATTTACAACTTATTCATGCTCAATAGATAAGAAAGTTCCACATACCTCTTCGGTTTAATCCACTTGCTAAGTCCAATTCGCCGTACGTAGTATGTCAACCTATAATGACCATAGTACGTCTATTAACTTCTAGTTTCAAACGTAGAATATTCCAAGTGCAAAGCTACTAAATTCTACGGAAAATCGGACAGCACTTCCTTTGTTTCTACAGACGTTGCCACCTTTTTCAAGGCCGAATTCAATAACAAAACACGCCACATTTAAGGCCCAACAAAGTAGTTAACAATAGGGGATTACACGCTTAATCAAGACGTGTAAAATTCCGCCCCACAATAAATATCAAACTAGTCCAACATATAATGTCCATTCGGCAAAATAGGGACAACAATACAAATTTGTTTCCAATCCCTTTTCAATACAAGTGGTTTAATATAACATGTTATCTAGCCACAATTGATTACAACTACTACAACCCTCAAGTAGGTAACATGCGGCGATTCTAATTATCGACCAAATTATATTTCAATTTCAAATGGCTAAACATGTCATTTTCGGATTTGGGCTTCCAAATTTCCATAACATTTATCAAACTTCATAACACATATCACATGATCATTTCTAACTTATAATAACATGGAATCTTCAATTACAAAAGTAAGACGAAGATTATACCTCATTTAGCCCAAATATGATCCAAGATTACAAGTCGATCCTTAGCAATTTTAGCGCCTCTTTTTGACATTCCAAACCACTCCAAGCGACCCTTAGAAGTTTATGATGAACTTATCTTCAAGTTCCAACTTCAAAGTTGAAGAACTCCTTTAATATCCACAATACGTCTATTAACGCCTTACTTCAAACGTAGAATATTATAAGTGTACAGTCGCTAAATTCTACGGAAAATCGGACAGCACCTCCTTTGTTTCTACTTACTTTGCCACCTTTTTCAAGGCCGAATTCAATAACCAAACACGCCACATTTAAGGCCCAATCAATGCAATTAATCAATAGGGGATTACACGCCTACTAGACGTGTAAAATTCCGCCCCACAAACGATATCAAACTAATACAAACTACTAGTCCAATTCGGCCACATTGAGATGCAACAATACCAATTCTTATCTGATTTCCTTTTCAATCCAAGTTGTTAGCATAAAATGATATCAAGTCGCAATCGATTATAACTACTATAATCTTCAAGTAAGTAACATGCGACGATTCTAATAAACGACCAAATTGTAATCCAACTTCACATGGCTTAATGACATTTCGGATTTAAGGCTACAATCAATCCATAATACTTATAAAACTTCAACACATATACTTCATGCTAGCAAACATGTAAGGCTAACAACAATATATAATCTTGTAACACTTAAGAGACAAGATTATTACCTCAACGATTCTTAGTCCAACTCCAATTCCGAAGTCGCTCCTTAGCAACTTAGAGCCTCTTCTAGACACTTCAATCCGCTACTTGAGATCCTTAGAACAACACCAACAAATTTCCTTCACTCTTCCAAACAAAACCTAGAAAAGCAACTAGGTTTTCACCTTGCGACTAATATGAAAACTATCTTTTCCGGGATTTTTTCTATTGAGATACACTTACAATACACTCATGAACCTTGGTTTAAAGTGTGGAGCTTAATGGACAAGAAACAAAAAAAATTCTTTTCTTCTTGGAGTGAACCCGAGAGCACCTCTAGGTGTTCTTGAAACTCTTGAAAAAATTTCTAAGTGTTGGACTTAGTCTTGCTACTAGTACTACTATATAGCACAATGGAGGGTCAAGATGTGTACAAATATGAGGCTTGGATGTGTTTCAATTAAATATCAAGACTTGTGGACCCTTTGACTAAGTCAATTTTCTCAAGCTCACTACTTGCAAGACTTGTCATCTTAAAACTATGGTTAATGACCATTTTGGCCATGTCCCATTTCGTCCAAGGCAACCATAAGGGGTGACACGTGTCGCCCTCCCATTCGTCACAATATTCGTTTTCCGACAATTTCATAATTCCGATAAATTTTTACAAGTCTCTAATCTTAACATGTCCTGTAATTACGTTCTTAAAACATGTCCTGTAATTACGGGATGTAACATTTTTCCCCCCTTAGAAACATTCGTCCCCGAATGTCCTTTCGGAGTCAAACTTATAATTAGCGACATAGTTTCCTTTCACAACCCCGATATACCAATAATGCCACACATGGCCACATAATAGCATTTAAGCAAAATAAATACTTCAATTAAAACTTGACAAGTAAGGGAAATGAATTACATGAAGGTGTAGGGAATAAGTGAGGATACTTCCTCAACATGTCCTCCTCCGCTTCCCAAGTCATCTCCTCCCGGTTATCATTCCTCCACAAGACTTTGTGGAAGCCACATCCTTGGTCGCGATCGCCTAACTCGCGATCGAGTATCGCTATGGGACTCTCATACGATAACCCTCTGTCACCTAGACCTCACTAGCGAGAAAACTCTCGCTGGATCTCCGATACACTTCCGCAACATAGAAACATGGAAGACCGGATGTACAGCCTCTAACTCTGATGGCAGATCCAACTCATAGGCAACCTTGCCTACTCGACGGACGATCTGGTAGGGCCCAACGTACCTTGGGCTTAGTTTCTCCTTCTTACCGAATCTCATCACACCCTTCATGGGTGACACCTTCAAGAAGACCCAATCGTCTACCTGAAACTCCAAATGCCGACGCCGATGTCACGACCCGAACCCGGGCCCGTGACTGGTGCCTTACCCCGGGCACCCTAGTGATACAACATCAGAGAAAATAAGCGGAAATAAAACATGAACATGAAATAAGAGATATTATAAGTAAACAGGTCAACCAAAACAGTTGCCTTCTGCATAAATATATACAAACCCTGAACAGTTTAATCCTTTTTACAACCACCCGCCACAACAAGATTACTGCACTTAAGATTTACAATAACTATGACGGACAGGGCCCATACTACCACGAATGTACAAGAACCTACAACTCGGGAACACATACCAAAAGATAAGCCTCCAAGGAACGAGCTTCCCAAAACGAAATGAGATCCTAAACGCGGATCGACGGTGATGTACTCTACTGCGGCATGAACGCAGCCTCGAAGGAGGTCGATAACAGTACCAAGTGTGTGAAATCAGAAAATCAGTAAATGAAATCATAATAGTCTATAAAAGCAGGAGACGGTATGATAACCAAACTACAAGACACACATAATGCTTATATCAATTCGTGGTCTCATGCCCACAACATCAATCCCGCCCGAGTACCTTCTCACTACTGGCGATGCATGATATGATAACAACAAGACAAAGAATCCAAATGGGAGCATACCCGCACTACGCGTCGTGTCGGTATGTCCAAAGGAACAAATAAGACAACATTCCAAATGGAAACATACCCGTGCGCTACGATCGTGTCGCGTGTCCAAAGGGAAACAATAAGACAAAGATTCCAAATGGAAGCATACCCGCGCGCTACGATCGTGTCGATATGTCCAAAGGGAGCAAATAAGACAACATTCCAAATGGAAGCATACCCGCGCCACGCGTCGTGTCGGCGATGTCCAAAGGGAAACAATAAGACAACAAGGCGGTAATCAAAGTGGAAGCATACCCGCGCGCTACGATCGTCGGTCGATGTCCAAAGTGATTTAACAAAAGTAACACTATCAGCGAACGCATCTGCGGAATTTCTCCGCCACCGCCGACGCCCAAGTAAGTTCTTAACAAGTCAACCGACCTCCATCGAGACGCGGTAGTATAGAAACACAATCTTTGCACAACAAAGGCTATCACAACAAGCATAGGCAAGTTTCACAACAACAAGCATAGGCAAGTTTCACATCAACAAGCATAGGCAAGTTTCACATCAACGCAAAGTACTTTCATTTTATGCCAATGTCCTGTTTTAACCTAAAGTACTACGACGTTAAATTCCTTTTAAAGAGATTTATTCCTTTTATATAAAAGTCACCCGATACCCGTAGTATAAAAATAGAGTGACTTATATCTTTTAAGTAAACCAAAACAACTTCCATACTTTCTCTTTTTTTTTTTTAAAGTCAAGTTACCACGTTAAAACCAATGATAAAACCTTTCTTTTGTTTTCATAAGGTTGTTATAACCAACTTCCCATAAAGCTGTTATAACACCTTATGCTTTAAACCATTTTAAGACAACACAATGCCTTTCTTTTCCCAAGGTTCCAGTTTGCCTAATTTTAATTACGCAAGTCTCTTTTTGAAAAGTTTCATAGTTCAATGTCTTAATCTCTTTTAAAACAATTGAGTAACATATGCCATAGGCGAGTAGGTTATTCTTGTTCATAATCAATATTATTAAGCAGCCATGATCTAGAAAATGTAATATCATTTTGTCTCATCTTAGCTTCTATGCAGATGGAGGTTTCTACTGGTTTTAATAATACTTAATTATTCAATACATTTTCCTTTATTAACGCTGCAGTGGTTTGTCGATACACATTCTGATTTCCGAAATCAGTAACACATTATTCCTTCCAAAAAAAAGCCAAGTACTCATTACTCACGAATGAGGTTTCACACAAACATCCATATTAAGTCAAGTCTCTTAACTTCTAAACCATTAAACCATTCTTTTTATCTCTCTTAAGGCGTTACACCTAACTTCTCATAAAGCTGGTATAACTTTTATGTTTTCAAACCAAGTATACACTTCTTTCAAAAAGGTTGCTTAATCTCTTAGAATACTTCAAGGTTCTTTTACAACAAGTCGGTTATAAGTCAAATCAGTTATCTTTTAAAAACCACAAAGCATTTCTCATTTACATAGAGCTGTTATAACCAACTTCCCATAAAGCCGTTATAACACTTTATGTTTAAAGACAATCAAATACATTTAACACATGTACGTCTACCGTACTACATAGTTATACACATATCATGCTAGAACAGATAGGAAGAGGTTCACATACCTCGCGACGAGTATCGACTAATAGCAAAACGCTCCAAGTACCTCAAACCGTCTGCTACACTCTCAGTCAAGCAGATCACTCCACACGTAGTACTACAACCTATAGAGGCCACAAAGCGCCTATTAATATCTTTAGATCTCAATGTAGAATATTCTACAGAAAATTCGGCAGCACCTCCCCCCCCCCCCCCCGCAACAGCGTAAATCTCCTCCTCTATCGAGGCCGGCTACCAAGCCAACCAGGGGGGGTTAACATGTCTAACCGGACGTGTACAATTCTACTACACAGTAATGCTACACAAGTCTCATGTCTGATCTATGTAATTACTGATTGATTCTCTTCTTTAAATTCAGGCTTAAGTCGCAAGACATTGCCGTAAGTATTATTCAGGCTTAAGTCAAAAGACATTGCCGCACAATTATAATGTTCAGTTCTATATATAGTATACTTCAACTATATATTCCTACAATATGTAATTTCCAATTACAATAGAAGGTCAAGAGTGTTTACCTCGATAAGCCCAAAATTATCCGAGTTTATATGTCGATCCTGAGCAAGGTTTAGCTCCTACTCCGTACGCTTCGACCCGCTCCAACCAACCCTTAGAAGTTCTAACCAACTTCTACTTATAACTTCACTACGGGTGAAGATTTATGTTATACCCCGTATTTCCAGAGTATGTACGTAAGGGAATACGTACGAAAGTCTTGCCTTAAAGATAAGCCTTGAACGTTTTTTTTTAGGCACAACTCACAAAACGAATAGTTTTCCGACGAAACGTTTCCACAGCTTTCGTAGGGTAAATTCCGGCTATGCCATTTCTAATTTTTGCGGATTTTTCCGAGAGACGAAACATTTTGGACCAACGGGAGGGCGACACTTGTCACCCTCCATTTTGTGGACTTGAAATCGTGCATTTGTACGATTTGAATAATTGTGGCACGTTTTTTGTGCCTTGTTCAAAGTCAAGGAGTTGGTAGGATATTTGTGTATAGTTAATCCTCACCCTACACTTGCCTTGCACTTGTCTAAATCTTGGCCATTGGTTGGCCACTTCTTGACCTATAAATACCCCCTTAAGATGAAGAGTTCTTCATCCACAAATTACTTTCCAAGTCTTGAAAATCCTCCCTTCTCCCTTGTTAGCCAATTCGTCCAAAGCCCTCTTCCCCCTCTAGCCTAAGTGGCCTTGGCCGAATACCACCCCTAGCCTAGCCAAAAATCTACCCCCCCTCCCTTGGTAGAAAAGTTATCTTCTTGTATTGTTATAATGCCCAAAATACCCTAGCCCAAATACCTTAGTACTTAGTAGAAGTTGTGAAGAACTTCTAAGGTTCTGGGAGCATACAACTTAGAGCAAAACCTTGCTCAGTGCGACTTTTCTAGGATATTATCGGGCTTACCGAGCTACTAAGCCTAACCCTCTATTGAATTAGAGAATACGTACGGTTATAGTATAAGAATAAGGAGAAATACTTAGAAGTATATCACAGAATAGAATTGAAGTATTAATCACTTAGAAGGGTTTAAAGAGGAATAATCAATCAGATTTACATAGGACTTTTCAAGATGAGACTTATATAGCTCACCGGTAGGAAGTCTTTGCCCGACTTACCAGAGAATTATGAACCCCCTGCTTAGAATGACCTTGAGTAGGCTTTAATACATATCTGTGACTATTATAGGCTGACTCTCTGCGCGCGACATATTCAACTTGGCAGGTGGTTTTCGCTGAGAAGGTATGTGATTCTTCCTAAAGCATGATATTTTACAATATAACTACGGCAATGTCTTTGACTTAAGCCTGAATAATACTTACGGCAATGCCTCACAGCTTAAGCCCGAATAATACTTACGGCAATGCCTCACGGCTTAAGCTGAATGATAAAGAATCAAAACATTTCAAAAGACTACCAATCATATTAATGTAAGAGAACTAATTGGTTTTTAAAACAGAAGCTTATGAGTTATACTAGCTTTATGGGAAGTGAGTATAACCACTTAAGTTTTATAAAAGAAACAGGTTTGCCTATGTGTTTATAACAGACTTGTATTGTGAAAAGAATAAAGATGGTTTGATCAATAGACATGATATCTTTGCTATGTGTGTTAGTATCTTGTAACGCTTGTATAGGTGAGTATCCTTATTGTGCTTATGTTGTTTAAAGATAAGTTGTTATGTTAGTATACTATCACTCACCTCTTGAGATGATCTGGGGTTAAGCCCTCCGATGCGGGGTAGACTCAGCGATGCAGGACCATGATTCGAGAATACCTCATGCGGGTCCGGGGGCCTATGCGAGCTACGAGAGTTCCGTGTTAGTATGCGGGTTATACCTCACGCGATGCAGTGGCCATGCGACAATGAGTCCAGGCGATGCCGAGTAGCTACCCTCGATGCGGGGTTTTACCTCACGCGGGCCCGTGAGTGGCCTATGCGGACTCGAGTTCAGATTAGGCTTGCGTAATGATGATGGGGCGAGTGGCCTGTTTCGATCATTCGCAGCCTAGACAAGACTCATCACAGTTACCTATTGTTGCTCTTGTTTGTGATGTGGCACTATGTGCGGTTTCTTGGTTGTTTCATACATATTTGTAAACCGGTTTTAAAATGATATGTTTCATTTAAGTACTTTACGATTTCGCATACTTAGTACTGTTGTCGACCTCCTTGGGCTGCGTTCATGCCGCAGTAAGGGCAAGCAAGTGCTAGATCCGCATTCTTAGGATCTCTACGTTGGTGTCGGGAGCTCCATCTCTTCCGAGGCTCTACTTTTGGTATGATCTCCCGTTGTAGATAGTTTTTGTACAAGTGGTATGGCGGGCCCTGTCGCCATAGTTGTATATTTCCTTAAGTGTAGTCATGTATGCGATTGTCGGATGTAATCGCTGAACTATGATTATATATATATGCCGAAAGTGTGTTTTCTCACATAAAGCGTGTCTTACTTTATAAATCGTTTCATGTCTTGCTTTATATTTCCGTGATTACTCGATGTATGACTACTGGGTGCCCCTGAGGCACGATCCACGCCCCGCACGTCGTGACAAAAGTGGTATCGAGCGCTTAATCTCTGAAAGTGTCTACGCATCGTATCTAGTAGTCTTGATTATCGTGTGTTGTGCACCACACCAATAATCGTGAGGCTATAGGATATTTAGGATTGGTTTCATTCTTCTCATTCCGAGATCGTGCTTTAGAGTCGTTATAGGTTGGACCCTCTAACGTATTCCTTTCCCCGTAATGCTTATGCCTCCACGTAAGGCAACCCGCCCGTGGCGGCAAGGCAATGGCGGAGTCGCTAGCAGACACCCAGAGTCACGAGGGCTCGTGCCCGCCTATACCGAGACGGCGAGTTCTATGACGCCGCCACCCCAAATAGAGACCACAGCACACACCTCCCGCCCCACACCGGCGGAGGAGTTAGGTACAAGGAGATGGCCCAGCCTTTGGCTAAAGTCAGGCCCGACACGAGGAGAGATTGATGCGGCAGCCTCGGCTCAGCCCAGCCGCACCGTGGTACACCCGAGGCGAGAGTTTGAGGCTACGAGACTTCTTGAGTTGTAGCCACGGAGTTTTATGGGTCGAGGCCGAGGATGATCCGCAGGAGTTCATCCGCCGATTCAGAGGATTTTGAGAGTGATCGGGCGTCGGAGACCGAGTCCGTGATCTTTGGTTCACATAGGCCGCGTGATACCGCAATGATTGGTTTGATTCAGGAGTTATCCGGGAGAGCACGCGCCCCAGCCACTTGGGATGAGTTCTCGAGGCTTTCTCACTCACTTTTTGCCTCCACAGATGGCGAGGGCGCGGCTGATAGATTTTTACCGCTGAGGCAGAGGACGACCGCCGTGAGTACAATGTCGAGTTTGATTCTTTGGCTCGATATGTCCCAAAGATTGGTAGCAGATATGGAGGATAGGGTGCACCGCTATGTCACCGGCTAGACGACTATATGGCCGAGTCATGTGCGCGGGGTTTCTCTCCACCGTATGGACATTACCCGTGCGCAGCTCACGCCTGATGCGGCGAGCGCAGAGGTCGACGAGTGGATGACGGCAGGTTAAGGCGCCGGGACGGAGGGTCTTCGGTGGTTATCGTGGTGGCGGCCTCGCAGCAGCCTAGATTCGCACCACGCCCAGCTCGAGCACTCCCGCACCGCCCTCAGACACAGAGTTTTCGAGGCGCACTGTGGCCCTGTGGCTTCGGACGCCCGTAGTAGCAGAGCATCGCCGACGACCACCCCCCGGTGGCCGATGCGGGAGATCCCATTACGGAAGTGTGGTACTACTTATGGATCTTGTTACGCTTGTGGCCAGCAGGTCACTTTGGCGAGGATCGTCCGACCGGGCCACGTGGTAGGCCCACCTTTCAGTTCTCGTGGCCGCCATCATCTCCTACGATTACTCGCCCCGAGGGCGTGGTGCTCATGGGTCACAGGTCGCGGCAGGTCGTGGCTCGTGTCCGATTCTAGCGGTCCTCGAACCGCATTTATGCTTTGTCCACCGACAGATCGTGAGGCCTCACCGATGTCGCCGGGTACCTTATCGGTTCTGGGTTTGATGTTTATGCCTTGATAGATCCGGTTCTACTGTCCCATATATCCCCTTGTTGCTAGTAGGATAGGGATAGAGCCTGAGTCCATAGACCCTTTCGAGGTAGCTACGCCAGTAGGTGATTCGGTGGTAGCTCGGCGGGTATATAGAGCTTGTCCTGTGACCATTTACAGTCGTCGGACCCTAGCCGACTTGATAGAGTTGGAGATGATTGACTTCGACGTGATCATGGGGATGGATTGGCTAGCCTCTTGCTACGCCAATGTAGACCGCAGAGAGAGTAATGCGGTTCCAGCTTCTGCGAGCCGTTGTTGAGGGAGGAGCACGGTATCGCCGGTGGTAGGTTTATTTCCTACCTCAAGGCTAGGAAGATGGTGCGTATGGTACATCTACCATCTAGTTCGAGTGTTTGATCTCGAGGTCTGCGTACCAGATTTTCACCGGCCTCGTAGTCACGAGTTCCCGCACGTGTTCCCGGATGACCTCCCGTATCCTCCCGAGAGGAGATTGAGTTTTGTATTGACATATTGCGGATACTCGCCTATTTCCATTCCGCCATACGTAATGGCACCGCCGAGTTGAGAGAGTCAAGGATCGGCTTAGGATTTGCTAGAAAAGTGGCTTCATTAGGCCCAGTGTTTCTCCTGGGGCGCCAGATTGTTCGTGAAGAAGGACGGACGCTGCGCATGTGTTGATTACTGCGGTGAACAAGGTGACCATTAAGAATGATACCCCTTCCGTGATTGATGATTTGTTCGACTGTTGCGAGCGCGAGATGTTTCTCCAAGATTGATCTGCGTTACGCTATCATCGTTCGTGTCGAGGTGGATGTCCCTAGATCGCATTCAGACCCAGACGCATTATGAGTTCGTGGTCATGTCTTTGGTTGACCAATGCTCCGTGGTATTCATGGATTTGATGAACCGAGTGTTCAAACCATTTTGGACACGCTTGTGATAGTGTTCATTGATGATATCTTGGTTTATTCTCGCACAGAGCAGAGCATCGCGAAGCATTTGGCGACGTGGCCGACGCTTCTCCAGACCAGCTTATACGCCAAGTTTTCCAAATGTGAGTTTTGCTGACTTCGATGGCGTTTCTTGGGCATATTGTCGGGCCGATGGCATTCGAGTGTATACGGCCAAGATCGAGGCGATGACTTGTCCTAGACCTACTCCGGCAGAGGTTCAGCTGGGCCTTGCAGGTTATTATCGGCGGTTCGTGGAGAAGTTTGCTTCTATCTCTGCACCATTGACTAGGCTGACTCAGAAGGCAGCCAAGTTTCAGTGGACTGATGCTTGTGAGCAGGGTTTCCAGTTGCTGAAAGAGAGACTGACGACCGCCCCCGTTCTTACTCTTCCAGAGGGTCCAGATGGTTATGTCGTGTATTGTGATGCGTCAGGCATCGGGTTGGGATGTGTGTTGATGCAGCATGGCAGAGTTATAGCATATGCATCCCGACAGCTGAAGAAACACGAGAGGAACTACCCCACCCATGATTTGGAGCTGGCAGCGGTGATTCACGCTTTGAAGATCTGGAGGCACTATTTGTATGGGGTTCACGTGGATATTTATACAGACCACAAGAGCCTCCAGTATATCTTCAGCCAGAGGGAGCTGAACTTACGACAGAGACGGTGGTTAGAGTTGCTTAAGGATTACGATGTTGATATCCTATACCACCCGGGGAAGGCCAATGTTGTGGCAGATGCTCTTAGTCGTAGGTCGATGGGGAGCCTATCAGATGTGCAGCTAGAGAGGAGGGACATGGTTCGTGATTTGCATCAGTTAGCGAGCCTTGGTGTCCGTTTGATTGATTCTGATAGCGGTGGGGTTAGAGTTCGTGAGGTTGCCGAGTCTTCCATCGTCGAGGAGGTGAAGAGGCAACAGCCGAGGATCCACTTTGATTCGATATCGTGATACGCTCTTCGTGAGGGCAAGCGGTCCTGAGGTAGCACCATGGGGTGCTAAGGTTTGAGAAGCGATCGTGTTCCGGATGTTTCAGACTTCTGGCAGCAGGTTCTGGGGAAGCACACACAAGCGTTTCATCCATCCGGTCGACTAAGATGTACCACGACCTTAGATCCGTGTATTGGTGGGATGGCTTGAAGAGGACGTTGCAGAGTTCGTAGCTCGCGCCCGTGTTGTCGGCAGTGAAGGTAGAGCACCGTGAGGCCCGGTGGTTTGTTACGAACAATTGAGATCCCGACCGAAGTGGGAGGTAATCAACATGGATTTCATCACGTGATTACCTCGCACTCGCAGGAGACATGATTCTATATGGGTTATCGTCGACAGTCGATTAAATCAGCCCACTTTCTTCCGTCCGGACGACTTTTTCTACCGAGGATTATGCCGACTTTACATCCGAGAGATCGCCGATTGCATGGAGTCCCTACTTCGATCATATCGCATGTAGGAGCCCGGGCTTACGCTAACTTCGAGGTCCTTCCAGAGGGGTTTAGGGACGCAGTGAGCACGAGCATCGCATTTCATCCACGCATGACGGACAGCAGAGCGCACTATCCGCACTCGAGGATATCTCATGAGCCCGTTATTGACTTTAGTGGTAGTTGGGAGGATCATTTGCCTCTAGTTGAGTTCGCGTATAATAATAGCTACCACTCCAAAGATTCGATGGCGCCATGAGGCCTTGTATGGGAGGAAGTGCAGACGCCTATAGGTTGGTTCGATGTGGGCGAGGGACACTAGTGGGACCAGATTTGGTACAAGCAGTGCCGATAAGGTGAAGCTTATCCGAGAGCGCTTATCGACAAATTTCGTGAGTCGATGTAAGTCGATGCAGATCATCGTCGCCGATCTTGAGTTCGAGGTTCATGATTGGGTTTTCCTAGCGTGTCACCCATGGCGGTGTGATGAGATTCGGAAGAAGGAAGCTCACCAAGGTACATCGGGCCGCTTCAGATTGTCCGCAGGTAGGCAAGGTTGCCTACGAGTTGGATCTGCCGTCCGACCGGAGGCGGTCATCCGGTGTTTCACGATCTATGCCGAGGAGATGTATCGGGATCCATCTAGGTGCACCCGATTGACGATGTCCAGTGACGAGGGGTTATCGTGATGAGGAGATTCCCATAGCGATAGTCGATCGTCAGTTAGCGTCTGCGACGGACGTGGCTTCCACAAAGTCTTGTGGCGGAACGAGCTTAGGAGGAGATGACGGGAAGCCGAGGAGGACATGAGGCGAGGTACCTCACCTATTTCCCACACCTCCGTAATTCACTTTCCTACTTGTAAATTTTCGTTATCGCTTTACCTAAGTGTTGCTCAGACCGCGTGTGGCATTTACAACCGCTTAAGCTTCTTCGATATCCGTCTTGGGAAGGAACATTCGGGACGAATGTTTCTAAGGAGGGGAGAATGTTATACCCCGTATTTCCAGAGTATGTACGTAAGGGAATACGTACGAAAGTCTTGCCTTAAAGATAAGCCTTGAACGTTTTTTTTTAGGCACAACTCACAAAACGAATAGTTTTCCGACGAAACGTTTCCACAGCTTTCGTAGGGTAAATTCCGGCTATGCCATTTCTAATTTTTGCGGATTTTTCCGAGAGACGAAACATTTTGGACCAACGGGAGGGCGACACTTGGCACCCTCCAATTTGTGGACTTGAAATCGTCCATTTGGACGATTTGAAGAAGTGTGGCACGTTTTTGGTGCCTTGTTCAAAGTCAAGGAGTTGGTAGGATATTTGTGTATAGTTAATCCTCACCCTACACTTGCCTTGCACTTGTCTAAATCTTGGCCATTGGTTGGCCACTTCTTGACCTATAAATACCCCCTTAAGATGAAGAGTTCTTCATCCACAAATTACTTTCCAAGTCTTGAAAATCCTCCCTTCTCCCTTGTTAGCCAATTCGTCCAAAGCCCTCTTCCCCCTCTAGCCTAAGTGGCCTTGGCCGAATTCCGACCCCTAGACTAGCCAATAATCTACCCCCCTCCCTTGGTAGAAAAGTTATCTTCTTGTATTGTTATAATGCCCAAAATACCCTAGCCCAAATACCTTAGTACTTAGTAGAAGTTGTGAAGAACTTCTAAGGTTCTTGGAGCATACAACTTAGGAGCAAAACCTTGCTCAGGCGCGACTTTTTCTAGGATATTATTGGGCTTACCGAGGTAATAATCCTAACCCTCTTTTGAATTAGAGAATACTTACTGTTATAGTATAAGAATAAGTATAAATACTTAGAAGTATATCACAGAATAGAATTGAAGTATTAATCACTTAGAAGGGTTTAAAAGAGGAATAATCAACTGTACTTACATAGGACTGTTTTCACAGTAGACTTATATAGCTCACCGGGTAGGGAAGTGCTGCCCGACTTACCGTAGAATTATGAACCCCCCTGTTTAGAATGACCTTCAGAGTAGGCTTTAATAGATATCTGTGACTATTATAGTGACTCTCACGCGACATATTCAACTCGCGTGGTTTTCATTGAGAAGGTATGTGATTCTTCCTAAAGCATGATATTTTACAATATAACTACGGCAATGTCTTTGACTTAAGCTCGAATAATACTTACGGCAATGCCTCACGCTTAAGCTCGATAATACTTACTAAGAATGCCTCACGCTTAAGCCTGAATGATAAAGAATCGAAAACATTTCAAAAGACTATGAATCATATTAATGTAAGAGAACTAATTGGTTTTAAAGCGAAGCTTAAGAGTTATACTAGCTTTATGGGAAGTGAGTATAACCACTTAAGTTTTATAAAAGAAACAGTTTGCCTATGTGTTTATAATGCACTTGTATTGTGAAAAGAATAAAGATGGTTTGATCAATAGACATGATATCTTTGCTATGTGTGTTAGTATCTTGTAACGCTTGTATAGGTGAGTATCCTTATTGTGCTTATGTTGTTTAAAGATAAGTTGTTATGTTAGTATACTATCACTCACCTCTTGAGATGATACCGGTTAAGCCGCCTCCGACGCGGGTAGACTTCAGCGATGCAGGACCATGATTCGAGAATACCTCATGCGGGTCCAGGGGCCTATGCGGAGCTACGAGTTCCGAGTTAGTATGCGGGGTTATACCTCACGCGGTCTGTGTGGCCATGCGGACAATGAGTCCAGATGCCGAGGAGTAGCTACCTCGATGCGGGTTTTACCTCATGCGGGCCCATGTAGTGGCCTATGCGGACTCCGAGTCGAGATTAGGCTTGCGAGAATGATGATGGGGCGAGTGGCCCTGTTTCGATCATTCGCAGCCTAGACAAGACTCATCACGATTACCTATTGTTGCTCTTGTTTGTGATGTGGCACTATGCGGTTTCTCGTTGTTTCATACATATTTGTAAACTGGTTTTAAAAATGATATGTTTCATTTAAGTACTTTACGCTCGCATACTTAGTACTGTTGTCTTGACCTCCTTGGGGCTGCGTCATGCCGCAGTAAGGGCAAAGAGTGCTAGATCCGCATTCTTAGGATCTCTACGTTGTCTGAGCTCCATCTCTTCCGAGGCTCTACTTTTGGTATGATCTCCTGTTGTAGATAGTTTTGTCTGATCGGTATGGCGGGCCCTGTCCCGCCATAGTTGTATATTTCCTTAGAGGTCTCAGAGTCATGTTATGCGATGTCGGATGTAATCTTGAACTATGATTATATATATATGCCGAAAGGCTGTTTTCTCACATAAAGCGTGTCTTACTTTATAAAGCGTTTCATGTCTTGCTTTATATTTCCGCTGATTACTCGATGTATGACTACTGGGTGCCCCTAAGGCACCATCACTGCCCAGACGGTCGTGACAATTTACTTAGGGTTTCATTTTTGTGACTGAGGGAAGTATAATAGTATTTTCTGGGCTTTTTGTATAAGTGTAACCTTGGGAATACTACAAGGTATTTGGGCCAAGGTATTTGGGCATAACAACAATACTAGGAGAGTATTTCTATACCACAAAGGGGGGTATTATACGAAGACAACTAGGCTAGGGGGGGGGGGTACCCCACGGCAAAACACCACAAAGGGGAGGGGTTTCGGCCAAGGGTTGGACGAGAACCACAAGAAGGGGGAGGGAAGGATTTCAAGACTTAGGCAATTTTTGGATGAAGAAGTTCATCAAGTTAGAGGGGTATTTATAGGTCAAGAAATGGCCAACCAATGGCCAAGATTCATCCAAGTGTTAGGCAAGTGTAAGGCCAAGATTAAGCCATGTGCTACCTTATCCATCTACCCAAAATATCCTACCTAACCCTTGACCACATTTTTTAGCACAAAAAACGTGCCCAAGTCGTCCTCTTTGCCGTCCCTAGCTTCCAATGTGAGGGTGACACATGTCACCCTCCCGTTGGTCCAAAATGTTTCGTCTCTCGGAAAAATCCGCAAAAATTATTAATGACATAGCCGAATTTTCCTTCGAAGTTGTGAAACGTTCATTTAAAAACGACTCCTTGTGGTAGCTATGCACAAATTCGAACCTATGCCTACTTTAAGGCTCAAATTGTATACGTACGCCCTCACGTATATACTCTGGAAATACGGGGTATAACATTCTCCCCTCCTTAGAAACATTCGTCCCGAATGTTCCTTCTCAAATGAATAACGAAGTTCTTCTAACAAGTTGCCAACGCCACACCGCCACGAAATATCACACGTTCTCTTCCTTCCTTACTCGTCGTGCCCCTTCTGACACTTGAACTCCTCTAGCATACGTACCACACTTCAGTCATTGCTTTCCCAAAACATTGGAGTCACCACCTCCAAACTTGGTCATCTTACTAGCTTCAATCTCCCTTAAGGCCATTCCCGGCCTTCACGATCCGCCTCTGGTCGAACATATCCACGAACTCATACGATGGTTATCTAATCATGGGCCTAGCACCCTCGTGACCCTACCACCTGGCGGGACCACCCAGAGCTGACCCCACTTTGAAACCGGCCGCGGGTTGGCCCTCAACATGGCCCCAACCCGACCCACTTACGCATCAAGCTCTTGTTCCCCGATCCGGAACAATCTTACCTATACAGGTCATGAAAGCTACCACTTCCATTACACACTACCCAGGGACTTTATCACACATAACGTTCTAGGCATAAAAATGCACTCCGACAAGGATCACTTGCAAAATCTGGTACTCAAGACGGCCTTACATCTAAGGTCTCAATCAGAATATTCTAAGGTTCATCATTTCTCACCCTCAAGCTTACCCTTCTCACAACCAGGTTCTACATCACGTTTTAGCACAACGCTATCCGAACATAACACTAAACACATCATCACATCATCAATACATACAAAACTCTAGAGGGTTAAGGATATACCTGAAAATAGGCGATTCAGAGGACCGCTAAAACTGGGAACTTCCACCGCGACCTCTACCGTGGCCCGCCGGTGTATGAACATCCTGCCTGACTATGGGAGGTGAAGAACCCGCAACTGATCCCGTAGTCTGTGCTATCCTACCAGTGCTACCCCTGGTCGGACAATTTCTCCCAAAATGGCCCTGCTGGCCGCATGTAAAACAAACTCCCGGACTAGCACGACACTCCCCACCGTGGAGTCTACCACAGCGGTCACAACGAGGTAGGGGTGGCTTCAGCTGGCTAACACCTCTGCTCTCTCGAAAATCTGAACCCTTGGAGCCCTGACCTGCTCCTGAATACTGATACTCAAGATTCGGAGGACCACTCAGATCTTGGCGGAGGCGAATAACTAGTTCTTTGCCAGGCGGTCCGCCTCGAAAGTCACCAAAGGACCTCATTGCTCGCCTCTTCACGACCTTGGTTATTTCGTCGATTTCTCCGCTCCTCACCTCCAAGTGCATAAGCTCAGACGCGGCAATGTCCATGCCCTACCAAGAGCTACACCGAACAACTCTCGCTAGGTAATCATCGAGCCTCAGAACATATCGGTGCACTCGATCCTACATACTAGCTACTAATGCGGGACGCATCGCCAATGAGTCGAACTCACATTGTACTCCCGAACCGCACGCCTGCTCGCCGCAACCCCAAAAATCGTTTACCCGAGCCCTCCTCATCCGCGAGGCAAGAAATGTGCAAGAAAGGCCTCCGAGAACTCGTCCCATAAAGCTGGAAGTGCATGCTCTCCCGACAGCTCCCACGATCAAACGATCATGCGGTATCACGCACCGATGCGAACCTAGGACCACCGACTCGGTCTCCGATGCCTTGATCACTCTACGATCCGGCAGAATCGCCGGATGAACTCCTCGCGATCATCCTCGTGCCTCGACCCATAAAACTCGCGGGTTACACTCGGAAAATCCCGTAATCTCAAATCGTCGCGGGGTGAACTACGGTGCTACTGGACCGAATCGCTGCTGGCCCGCTTATCTCAAGTTCAGCCACAACTCGCCATTAATCGGGCCATCTCCTTGTAACCTATCTGCTCGCCTCACTGTAGGATCGAGGCTCGTGCATCGTGGTCTCAGAGAGACCGCCGCTCTACTCGTATCTTCCTTCGATGCCTTGCCCTTCGGGCCCGGTTGCCTTGCGCGAGGCATAACGGTAAAGGAAAGGAATACGCCGGAGGGTTCAACTCATCACACAACTCTAAGGCACGATCTCGAATGAGAAGAATGGAAACCAATCCTAAATGTCCTATAGCCTCGATTATAGATGTGGTGCACAACACACCGATAATCAAGACTCTACTAGACACGGTCAGACACTTTCCGAGGACTAATCGCTCGATACCACTTTTGTCACGACCAACCTGCCCGTGATCGTGCCTACCCCGCACCCTAGTGATACAACATCGAGAAAATCGGTGGAAATAAAACATGAACATGAAATAAGAGATATTATAAGTAAACAAAGTCAACCAAAATTGCTTTCTCGTATAAATATATACAAACCCTGAGCAGTTTAATCTTTTTACAACCCCGCCTACAATAGTACTTGATGCACTTAAGATTTACAATAACTATGACGGACAGGGGCCCCGCCATACCCCTAAATGTACAAGAACCTACAACTCGGGAACACATACCAAAAGATAAGCCTCAAGGAACGGAGCTTCCCAAAACTGAAATGAGATCCTAAACGCGGATCGACAACCGATGTACTCCTACTGCAGATGAACGCACTTCAAGGAGGTCGATAACAGTACCAAGTATGTGAAATCAGAAATATCAGAATGAAATCATAATAGTCTATAAGCGACATGTATGATAACCAAACTACAGTACACACACATAACAGTTATATCAATTCAGGGTCTCATGCCCACAACATCAATCCTGCCCGTGGAGTACCTTCCTCACTACCGGCAGTCTATGATATGATAACAACAAGACAGCAATCCAAATGGGAGCATACCCGTGCGCTACGCATCGTGTCAGTATGTCCAAAGGGAACAAATAAGACAACATTCCAAATGGAAACATACCCGTGCGCTACGCATCGTGTCAGCATGTCCAAAGGGAAACAATAAGACAGCATTCCAAATGGAAGCATACCCGTGCGCTACGCATCGTGTCAGTATGTCCAAAGGGAGAAAATAAGACAACATTCCAAATGGAAGCATACCCGTGCGCTACGCATCGTGTCAGCATGTCCAAAGGGAAACAATAAGACAACAAGGCGGTAATCAAAGTGGAAGCATACCCGTGCGCTACGCATCGTGTCAGTATGTCCAAAGTGATTTAACAAAAGTAACACTATCAGCGTGAACGCACTGCGGAATTTCTCCGCCACCGCCGACGCCCAAGTAAGTTCTTAACAAGTCAACCGACCTCCATCGAGACGCCAGAGTATAGAAACACAATCTTTGCACAACAAAGGCTATCACAACAAGCATAGGCAAGTTTCACAACAACAAGCATAGGCAAGTTTCACATCAACAAGCATAGGCAAGTTTCACATCAACTCAAAGTACTTTCATTTTATGCCAATGTCCGGGTTTTAACCCTAAAGTACTACGCACGTTAAATTCCTTTTAAAGAGATTTATTCCTTTTATATAAAAGTCACCCGATACCCGTAGTATAAAAATAGAGTGACTTATATCTTTTAAGTAAACCAAAACAACTTCCATACTTTCTCTTTTTTTTTTTTAAAGTCAAGTTACCACGTTAAAACCAATGATAAAACCTTTCTTTTGTTTTCATAAGGTTGTTATAACCAACTTCCCATAAAGCTGTTATAACACCTTATGCTTTAAACCATTTTAAGACAACACAATGCCTTTCTTTTCCCAAGGTTCCAGTTTGCCTAATTTTAATTACGCAAGTCTCTTTTTGAAAAGTTTCATAGTTCAATGTCTTAATCTCTTTTAAAACAATTGAGTAACATATGCCATAGGCGAGTAGGTTATTCTTGTTCATAATCAATATTATTAAGCAGCCATGATCTAGAAAATGTAATATCATTTTGTCTCATCTTAGCTTCTATGCAGATGGAGGTTTCTACTGGTTTTAATAATACTTAATTATTCAATACATTTTCCTTTATTAACGCTGCAGTGGTTTGTCGATACACATCCTGATTTCCGAAATCAGTAAAACATTATTCCTTCCAAAAAACCAAGTACTCATTACTCACGAATGAGGTTTCACACAAACATCCATATTAAGTCAAGTCTCTTAACTTCTAAACCATTAAACCATTCTTTTTATCTCTCTTAAGGCGTTACACCTAACTTCTCATAAAGCTGGTATAACTTTTATGTTTTCAAACCAAGTATACACTTCTTTCAAAAAGGTTGCTTAATCTCTTAGAATACTTCAAGGTTCTTTTACAAAAAGTCGGTTATAAGTCAAATCAGTTATCTTTTAAAAACCACAAAGCATTTCTCATTTACATAGAGCTGTTATAACCAACTTCCCATAAAGCCGTTATAACACTTTATGTTTAAAGACAATCAAATACATTTAACACATGTACGTCTACCGTACTACATAGTTATACACATATCATGCTAGAACAGATAGGAAGAGGTTCACATACCTCGCGACGAGTATCGACTAATAGCAAAACGCTCCAAGTACCTCGAACCGTCGCTACACTCTCGATCAAGCGGATCACTCACACGTAGTACTACAACCTATAGAGGCCACAAAGCGCCTATTAATATCTTTAGATCTCAATGTAGAATATTCTACGTAAAATTCAAAGACTCTCCCCGCAACAACAGAAATCTCCTCCTCTATCGAGGCCGCTACCAAGCCAACCATGGGGGGGGGGTTAACAGGACTAACCGGACGTGTACAATTCTACTACACAGTAATGCTACACAAGTCTCATCTGATACACCCTATGTAATTACGTTCAATTTCTCTTCTTTAAATTCAGCTTAAGTCGCAAGACATTCTGTAAGGATTATTCAGGCTTAAGTCAAAAGACATTGCCGCACAATTATAATGTTCAGTTCTATATATAGTATACTTCAACTATATATTCCTACAATATGTAATTTCCAATTACAATAGAAGGTCAAGAGTGTTTACCTCGATAAGCCCAAAATTATCCGAGTTTATATGTCGATCCTGAGCAAGGTTTAGCTCCTACTCCGTACGCTTCGACCCGCTCCAACCAACCCTTAGAAGTTCTAACCAACTTCTACTTATAACTTCACTACGGGTGAAGATTTACTTAGGGTTTCATTTTTGTGACTGAGGGAAGTATAATAGTATTTTCTGGGCTTTTTGTATAAGTGTAACCTTGGGAATACTACAGGGTATTTGGGCCAAGGTATTTGGGCATAACAACAATACTAGGAGAGTATTTCTATACCACAAAAGGGGGGGGATTATACGAAGACAACTAGGCTAGGGGTACCACGGCAAAACACCACAAAGGGGAGGGTTTCGCCAAGGTTGGATGAGAACCACAAGGGGAGGAAGGATTTCAAGACTTAGGCAATTTTGGATGAAGAAGTTCATCAAGTTAGAGGTATTTATAGGTCAAGAAATGGCCAACCAATGGCCAAGATTCATCCAAGTGTTAGGCAAGTGTAAGGCCAAGATTAAGCCATGTGCTACCTTATCCATCTACCCAAAATATCCTAACTAACCCTTGACCACATTTGTTAGCACAAAAACGTGCCCAAGTCGCCCTCTTTGCCGTCCCTAGCTTCCGATGTGAGGTGACACATGTCACCCTCCCGTTGGTCCAAAATGTTTCGCCTCTCGGAAAAATCCGCAAAATTATTAATGACATAGCGGAATTTTCCTTCGAAGCCGTGGAAACGCTTTCGAAAACGACTCCTTATGGTAGCTATGCACAAATTCGAACCTATGCCTACTTTAAGGCTCAAATTGTATCGCACGCCTCACGTATATACTCGGAAATACGGTATAACGATTATCCGCGTATGACTTCTGCCGACTACGAGCGCTATCGCCTCTGGATAAGCTTCACCTTATCCACACTGTTGAACCAAGTCCGCCAACTAATCGCACTCGCCCACGTCGAACCAACCGATCGACGATCTACATTTCCGCCATATAAAGCCTCGTATGGCGCCATCTCAGATATCTTTGGAATGGTAGATGTTGTTATAAGCAAACTCCACAAGAGGTAAATGATCCTCCCAGGTACCTCTGAAATCAATCACACAGGCTCGCAGCATATCCTCAAGTGTCTGGATAGTACGTTCGCCGCGCGTCGACCGAGGATGAAATGTTGTCTTGAGACTCACGGTGTCCCTAATCCTTTCTCGAAATACCTCCAGTTAGCCAAACCGGCTCCCTATCGATATAATCGACACCGGGACACCGTGCAACCTCACAATCTCTTTGATGTACAATCTGGCATAGTCCTCAGCCGAAAACGTCGTCCTGACTGGAAGGAAATGGGCTGATTTCACACCACAACAATAACCCAAATGGAGTCGTACTTCTCCGAGTACGAGGTAACCTGTAACAAAGTCCATGTTGATCACCTCCCACTTCCAAGTCGGAATCTCAATAGCTGCAATAATCCACGGGCCTCGTGCTCGACTTGACTGGCGGCAATTAGGACATCTGACAACAAAACTGACACGTCCTCTTCGTGTCATCCCACCAATACAAACATCCGAGGTCATGGTACATCTTGGTTGACCACGGATGAATAGAATAACGAGCACCGTGCCTCCCAAAATCTGCGAAGTCTGTCCACATCGGGAACACACAACCGCCCTCAAATCTTAACACCCATCAGCGCTACCTCGAATAGACTCTTCCTCCAAGAGTTGCATCTCGATCTGCATCAACACCGGGTCCTCAAGCGCCGCCTCTTCACCTCATCAACGATGGAAGACTCGGCAACCTCACGAACCCGTACCCTACTATCGTCGGTATCGATCAAACGAACCCTAAGGATCGCTAGCTGGTGGATCTGACGGACCATGTCCTGCCTCTCCGTACCTCGCGGACTCCCCATCGATCTACGACTCAAGGCATCAGCAACTACGTTGGCTTTCCCCGAATGGTATAGAATATCAACATCATAATCTTTGAACAACTCTAACCACCGTCTCTGTCGCAAGTTCAGCTCCCTCTGCCTGAAGATATACTGGAGGCTCTTGTGGTCTGTATAAATATCCACATGAACCCCATACAAATAATGTCTCCAAATCTTCAAGGCATGAATAACTGCGGCCAACTCTAAGTCGTGGGTAGGGTAATTCCTCTCATGCTTCCGTAACTGCCGGGAAGCATAGGCTATAACCTTGTCGTGCTGCATCAAAACACACCCTAGCCCGATACCCGAGGCATCACAATAGATCACATACCCGTCTAACCCCTCAGGAAGAGTAAGAACTGGAGCCGTAGTCAACCTTTCCTTCAGTAACTGGAAACCCTTCTCGCAAGCCTCTGTCCACTGGAACTTGGCTGCCTTCTTGTTATACCCCGTATTTCCAGAGTATGTACGTAAGGACGTACTGTCACGAACCGAACCCGGGCCCGTGACTGGTGCCTTACCCCGGGCACCCTAGTGATACAACATCAGAGAAATCAGCGGAACATAACACAACAACATGAAATAACAAGAAGCGTACAACAATTATCATTAGAAAACTTGCCCTTCGGCATAAATAATAATAACAACTCTTTCAAAATGAACAGTTTAATCCTTTCTTTACAAACCCCGCCACAACGATTTCACGGACCTCTAAGAAAGATCACGACAGCAATGGCGGACAGGGCCCGCCAAACCCCGAATGTAAACACCTATTACGACAGGGACTATACCACGATAAGCCTCCGAGGAACGAGCTTCAACGCTGAATCGTGACCCTAGGCGAGGATCAACGATCGTGTACCTTTACTGCGGCATGAACGCGGCCAAGGAGGTCGATAACAGTACCAAGTATGTGAAATCGAAAATATCGTAAATGGAATCATAGTAGTCTATATAAAGCGGAGACATGTATGATAACCAAACTACGATTCACAATAAATAAGCGATCATATCAAGTCGTGACTCGCGCCTCAAGTCATCACTCCGATATAACAATGGGTCTCACGCCCACAACATCAATCATGCCGTGGAATACCTTCCTCACCGCCGGCGGTTTATGATATAAAAGCACCAAGGAACACACATGAACACGGGTCCCACTGCCATAATAACACCGTACGGGGTAAGTACGAAGGCATAGCCGACTACTAATACTCACAGTACCAACAAGGTCATGAACTGTATCATAAGATATGTCTAGACCGTCACATGATCAAAGCTGGCCACTTGCCCGCAGTATCTAATGTGCGCGTCAAGCCACAGAACTTCCCGCACTCCGCGTAGGCCGGTCATAGGCCCGCGTGGTATAACCCCGCATCGAGGGTAGCTACTCCCGGCGTCGCACGGACTCGCGATCCGCATGGCCACATGCATCGCATGACCATAAAGGCCGCACACTAACCTGGAACTCGTAGCTCGCGTAGGCCCGGGACCCGCATGAGGTATTCTCGAATCATGGTCCTGCATCACTTTGAGTCTACCCGCGTGGAGGCGCTTAACCCGGAAACACGGTGAGTGGTATAATACCAACATAACAGTTTATCGTTTAAACAACATAAGCACAATCAAGGGAAAACCCCTTTACACAAACATCACAGAATACTAACACACGTAGCATCCTAATATGATTACTTATCAAAGCATCACGAAGATATTACAAGGCTATCACAAACCAACGCAATCAAGTTATACACACAAGGTACTTTCTACTATATGTCAACATGTTCGGGGTTTTATCCCCAAAGTACTTCATACATTAACTCTTTAAAAGATACGTTACTTTCACAATGTCACACAATACCCGTAGTATAAAAAATAGAGTGACTATCTTTTTAAAGTAAATCAATTACTTCTCTTTGTAAAATCAAGTAGCAACATTCTTTTCCACTGTTCAAGTTTGCCTAATTTCCAATGTTCAAGTTTGCCTAATTTCCAATGTTCACGGTTCTTATTTTAGAAAGGTTTCGTAGTTCATAGTCTTATTCATTTAAGAATGTAATTCTCCTTTAAACAATCTGAGAAACATAAGCCTTATATGTGAGTAGGATATTCTTGTTTATAACAATCTTATTACAAATGACCATGATCTAGGAAATATCATTTTGTCTCATCTTAGCTTATGCAGATGGAAGTTTCTCCGGTTTTAATAATACTTAATTAGTCAAAACATTTCCTTTTATTAACGCTGCGATGGTTTGTCGATACACATTCGATTTCAAATCGAGAAAACATTCATAAGCCGTTATACCTAACTTCCCATAAAGCTAGTATAACTCTTAAGTTTTCAAAAACCAAGTATTACTTCAAGTTCTTTATTAACACATAACAAGCCAGTTATAGTTCAAATCAGTTACCCTTTAAAACCACAAGTATTTTCTTACCAACATAAAGTGATATAACCAACTTCCCATAAAGCCGTTATAACACTTTATGTTTTAAACCAATCAAATACATTTAGCACATGACGTCTCACCGTACTACATAGTTCACACATATCATGCTAGAAGAGATAGGAAGAGGTTCACATACCTCGTGGCGAGTATCGACTAATAGCAAAACGCCTCCAAGTACTTCAAACCGCTACTCCCTTAGCGATGGATCGCGCCACGTAGTACTTCAACCTATAAGGCCACAAGGCGCTTATTAACATTTAGATCCCTTCAGAGAACATTCTACGTAAAAATTCGGCACACCTCCCCGCAACAGAAATCTCCTCCTCTATCGGCCGCTATCAAACCAACCAGGGGGGGGGGGGGGTTCATACATCTAACCGGACGTGCACAATTCTACCTCACAGAAAAGCTACACAAGGTCTGCATGTCTGATCCATGTAAAACGATTCGATACTCTTCTTTCGAAAAGGTTTCTTATTATTCAGGCTTAAGTCCAAAGACATTGCCGACAACAACGTTCAGTTCTATATATAGTATACTTCAACTATATAGTCTAACAATCATGTAATTTCCAATTACAATAGAGAGACAAGATATTTACCTCGATAAGCCCATAATTATCCAAGTTAAAATGTCGATCCAGGCAATCGTTTAGCTCAACTCCGAAGCGCTCCAACCCGCTCTAAACCACCCTTAGAAGTTCTAACCAACTTCTACACAATACTCCAACGGACTATGGAGATTTTCCTAGGGTTTCGGTTTTATGACAGACGGGAAGTATAATAGTATAACTGGGCTTTTCGTATAGGTATGACCTTAGAATACTACAAGGTATACGGCTAAGGTAATTTGGGCATTATAACAATACTTTTGAGAGTATTTCTACCAAGAGGGGGGGTGTATTATACGAGACAACTAGGCTAGGGGGGGGGGTACCCCACGGCCACACTACAAGGAGAGAGGGGGAGGCTCTCGGCCACAAGGCCACCCAAGGGGGGGGAGGGGGAAGGCTCTTGGACGAGAACCACAAGAAGGGAGAGGGAGGGATTTTAACACTTAGAAGATTTGTGGAAAGGATGAAGAATTCATCAAAGGGAGAGGGGTATTTATAGCACAAGCCAAGGCCAACCAATGGCCAAGATCTAGCCAAGTGCATAGCAAGTGTAGGGCCAAGATCCACCCATGTGTCCTTAACCAACTAACACACAAAATATCCTACCAACTCCCCCTTCTTCAATTCGTCCAAACCGACCCCTTACGTCCGCCAATGGGAGGGTGCCAAGTGGCGCCCTCTTGTTGGCCCAACACGTTTCGTCTCTCGGAAAAATCCGTAAAAATTAAAAATGACATAGCCGGAAATTCCCCTACGAAAGCTGTGGAAACGTTTCGTCGAAAAACGACTCTAAACGGGTGTTGTGCACAAAAGTAAATCGGCCAAGCCTATTCTCAAGTTCAAATTTTCTACGTACGTCCTTACGTACATACTCAGATTGTTAAAAGAGAATTATATTCCTAAATAAATAAGACTATGAACTACGAAACCTTTCTAAAATAAGAAACGTAAACACTTGAAATTAGGCAAACTTGGACGTTTGGAAAATAATGTTGTTACTTGATTTTACAAAGGTAAGTATTTTGATTACTTAAAAGATGATCACTCTATTTTATACTACGGGTATTGTGTGACTTATGTGAACGAAACGGTTCTTTTAAAGATTTAATGTGTGAAGTACTTTGGGGATAGGTACCCGAACTTGTTAGTAGAAAGTATCTTGTGTGAATAACTTGATTGTATTGGTTTGTGATAGCCTTGTAATACTTTCTTGTTGATTTGATAAGTAAACATGTTAGGATGTTACGTGTGTTAGTATCTTGTGATTATTATGTAAGGGGGTCACTCTTGTTGTGCTTACGTTGTCAAACGTTAAGCCCGTTGTACTGTTATTATATCACATACCCCCTTGACTTGTTATACCGAGGGCTTGCCACCCTTGATGCGGGTCTATACGGCCTATGCAGTCCTTGTGACTATGCGGAGTTGCGGGAGCTCCAGGATTGATCATTCCGGGTGTTTAGCCTGATGCGGGGGATGCCCCTACGCGGTCTTTGAGGACTATCGCGGTCTTTGAGGACTATGCGCGGCTGCGGAGCCTAGGTGGATACCGGGGTTAAGGCGCTCGACGCGGTATACCTCGCGTGATGCAGGACCATGATTCGAGGAATACCTCATGCGGGTGCGTGTGACCTATGCGCGAGTCGCGGTAGTTCGAGGATAGACGCCGACATTGATCTGCGCGAGTGGCGGCCGATCATGTACGCGGTCTAGAAAGACCTCGTGATGCGCTTTATGGTATTTGGTTTGTATCGCGAGTCTTAGTAGTCGGCTATGCCTTCGCATTACCCCGCACGCCTATTGTGATGACTTGAGGCGTGAGTCCACGACTTGACATATTTGTTTATTTATTGTGAATCGTAGTTTGGTTATCATACATGTCTCCCGCTTTATATAGACTACTATGATTTCATTTACTGATGTTATTTGATTTCACATACTTGCACTGTTGATCGACCTCCTCGGGCCGCGTTCATGCCGCAGTAAAGGTACACCGCCGTTGATCCTCGCTCTTAGGGTCACGCCAGCGTTGGGAAAGCTCCGTTTCTCGAGGCTTATCTTCGTATAGTCCCTGTTGTGGTAGGTGCTTACATTCGGGGTATGACGGCCACATCTGTCGTTGTTGTCATATTATTCGTAGAGGTCTGTGGTACTGTTGTGGGCAGAATTTGTAAGAGGGTTGTAACTGTTCAAATTGCTATTTATATATATACCGAAGGTAACCGCTTTTAGTTGCTTTTCTTATTTCACTGTCATATTACATTGGTTTCATGTATTGTCTTTATGTTCCGCTGATTACTTTGATGTTGTGTCACTAGGGTGCCCGGGGTAAGACACCAGTCACGGGCCCAGGTTCGGGTCGTGACAAAAGTTGTATCAGAGCAGTTAATCCTCGGAAGGTGTCTGAGGCATCGTATCCGGAGAGTCTTGATTATCGGTGTGTTGTGCACCACACCAATAATCAGGAGGCTATAGGATATTTAGGATTGGTTTCCATTCGTCTCATTCTGAGATCGTGCCTTAGAGCTGTGTGATAAGTTGGACCCCTCTAACGTATTTCTTTCCCTTACCGATATGCCTCCGCGTAGGGCAAACCCGGGCCCAGGAGGGCAAGGCAGCCGAGGGAGCTGCGAGTAGAGTTCAGAGGGTTACGTGGGCACAGGCCCAATCATCACCTGAGTTAGGTGCTTCGGGGAGTTATGCTCGTCACCACCCAGAGTTTAGCACGGCCAGCGGCGATTCCTGCGGCCATGACATTTGAACCTTCGCCCACCATCGAAACGATGAATATAGATTGCAAAGAGGCGACCTGTTACTAGCTATGGATTTGGCTACGAGAGTATACCGATGTACCGCGAGTCTTGATGAATATCTTAGAGGTTGTGCAAGAGTAATTCTTGATTGGGCTTGAGCATGGCTCGTGGTCGGGCTTATGCCGCAGCCGAGAAACGTAGAGATCGACGGTTAACCAAGGGCGAGAAGAGGCCGATGCAAGGTCCTTTGGTAACTTTCGAGGCAAGTCGCCTCGCGGCAAAGATTAGGTTATGCACATCCACCGGCAGTGGTCTTCCACGGATTTCGGGGCGTTGGGTATGCGGGAGTTGGTCGAGCTCGAGTTTCCTTCTCATTGTGACGTCATCCCGGGGAATGTCGTCTTTTAGTTGGTACTGGTTGTACCTATGACCGTCAGGGTCTGATGTCGAGAGAGTGTCCTAGTAGGAAGACTTAGCCTTCAGGATCGGTGGGTAGTTCGTCATCCTCCCTAGCTGCGCCTACAGGCGGTTTGATTAGAACGACTAAGGGAGTGAAGCAAGAGATTTAGATATATCCTTAACCTCAGAGATCGATGTATGATAAGATGGGTATATCATAAGTGCTATGTTCTGATAGCAGTGTGTAAATTGTAATTAGAAATCTTGGTTAGTTAACCAAGTAAGATTTGGGGGATAGAGAAGGTGTGAGCCTTAGAGTTTTATACGTGGAGACCTTAGAGGTAAGGCCATCTCGAGTATAGGTGTAGTGTTATGTTTGATCCTTATCGGAGTGCATAGTGCACGTGAGCTATGTTTTTGGGATAAGTCCCTGAGTAGCGTGATATGAAAGAGGGTAGTTGAGCTAGGAAGACCGCTAGGTTTTCGTAACGTGATTTGTGAAATTGTTCCGGATCGGGGAGCTAGTGTTTTGCGCGATGCCGGGTAGGGTTGAGGCCATGTTGCGGGTCAACCCGCGGCCTGTTTGGTGATGGGGTCAGTTTGTGGTGGTCCCGCCGTGATAAGTCACGAGGGTGTTAGGCCCAAGTTTAGTTAACCAAAGATACGAGTTCGTGGATCGTTCGACCGATAGTCGGGCGAGGTCACCGCCTTGTTTTCTAGCAAAGACCGTTTACTCGGCGGTGTTGATTTATCGTAAAGGTTGTAAGGTCGCACGTGCCTACCTTCACCTTATGGCGCAGTGGAGCCAGTGGTACGCTGTTTTGTTTCAAAGTTTTACCAGCAGGTTAAGAACTCGGTGAGTCTCAGACCGCATTCGCCTCGGGCCGTGTGTGGATTTCGGGGTAGTTGCGAGGATTGTTGTCTCTGTGGAGGAGCGCGTTTACCGCTTCGTTGTTCGGATGTCGCCTTATGAAGACTTGTAGGTGGATGTAAGTCGCCGTCGATTGGTTCGATGTTGGCAAGATTCGAGATAGTTGGTTCAGCTTGTTCCGGTAGATTGTGGATAGAGTAAAGCTTGTCTAGAAGAGGTTCGCATTTCGGAGAATCGTGCGGATAATCTGCGACGACGCTTAGAGTTCAGGTTGACGGTCGGTCTTTTTGAAAGTACCACCCCGGGTTGGGTGTGATGAGTTTTGGAAAACAGAGGAAACTTAGCCCGAGTTACTTTGGGCCTTTTTTGGTCATGTGAAGAATAGGCCAGGTTGCCTATATGTTAGCAATTGCAGTCCGACTTAGGAGGATGTACGTCCGGTCTTTCGTGTTGTTATGTTCGGGAAAGTATCGGAAATCCATCCAAAGTGTTCCCAGTTAATGATGACCACGTTAGAGATAGTAACCCCGAGTTTTGGAAACTGAAGCAGTATCAGAAACGTGGTAAGAGTTCGAGTGTACGACATCCTCAGGGATCGCATGCAGCCCGGTACCATTTGTTGGGTCGCCGGAGTGACACTAGAACCTCGCGGCAAAGTGACAAAAGTGGTATCACGACGAGTAAAGGGAGAAGCGAGCATGTATGGCGAGCATAGATGTGATCATTTCTTTTGTAAGGAGAAGATGCGAAGGAAGTATATTTTAAACCCCGGAGAGAGGTGTTTGTGGTAATGTTAGAGGTGTTTCCTCGTGGACTTGGATGGAGGTATTTTGCGCAGGTGTTTCTGTGGCCATGTGTGGCAGGATTGTTCTCGTAAGTATAGTAGCGAAGACTATACAGACGCGCGTTTGTTTTGAGACTTAGAAGGAACATTCGGGATGAATGTTTCTAAGGAGGGGAGAATGTTATACCCCGTATTTCCAGAGTATGCGTGGGGCGTGCGTAGAAAAATTTGAACTTTACATAGGCCGAATTAACTTTGTTCACAACACCCGATTAGAGTCGTTTTTTGACGAAACGTTTCCACAGCTTTCGTAGGGAAAATTCCGGCTATGTCATTTTTAATTTTTGCGGATTTTTCCGAGAGACGAAACATTTTGGACCAACAAGAGGGCGACACTTGTCACCCTCTCATTGGAACACCTTGGGCGGTAATAGTGGTGGCCGAAAGTATGGCCATTGTGGTCAAGGGTTGGTAGGATATTTTGTGTTAGTTGGCTAGTGTGCACTTGGCAAGATCTTGGCCCTACACTTGCTATGCACTTGGCAAGATCTTGGCCATTGGTTGGCCTTGGCTTGTCCTATAAATACCCACCCCTTTGGAAGACTAATTCATCCATAAATTTGCCTAAGTCTTGAAAGCTCTCTTTCTCCCCTTTGTGTGTTGAGTTCGGCCGAGAGGCCTCCCCCTCTCCTAGAGGCCTTGGCCGAGGGGTACCCCCCCTCCTAGTGGTGCTAAGTGGGTACCCCCTTAGCCTAGTTGTCTCGTATTATACACCCCCCCTCTTGGTAGAAATACTCTCAAAAGTATTGTTATAATGCCCAAATTACCTTAGCCGTATACCTTGTAGTATTCTAAGGTTATACCTTTACAAAAAGCCCAGTTATACTATTATACTTCCCGTCAGTCACAAAACCGAACCCTAAGGAAAATCTCCATAGTTAGTTGGAGTAGTATGTAGAAGTTGGTTAGAACTTCTAAGGGTGGTTTAGAGCGGGTTGGAGCGTGTCACGACCCGAATCTGGGCCCGTGACTGGTGCCTTACCCCGGGCACCCTATTGATACAACATCAGAGTAATCAGCGGAATATAAAACACATACATGAAACAAATGAAGTACAAAACAGTAATCTGAGGAAAACTTGCCTTTCGGCATATATATAAATAACAACTCCTACAAATGAACAGTTTAATCCTTTTTACAACCCTGCCCACAACAGTACTACAGACCTCTAAGAAATGATACGACAACAATGGCGGGACAGGGCCCCGCCATACCCCTGAATGTAAATACCTACAACGACAGGGGACTATACCAAGATAAGCCTCCGGAGAAACGGAGCTTTCCCAAACGCTGAACTGTGACCCTAAGAGCGAGGATCAACGACTGGTGTACCTTTACCTGCGGCATGAACGCAGCCCCCCGAAGGAGGTCAGTACAACAGGTACCAAGTATGTGAAACTGGAAATAAATACTGTAAATGAAATCATAGTAGTCTATATAAAGCAGGAGACATGTATGATAACCAAACTACAGTTCACAATAAATAAGCAGTCATGTCAAGTCAGGGACTCACGCCCTCAAAGTTATCACAATAAAACCGCAGACGGGCAAGTACGAAGGCATAGCCGACTACTAAGACCCACAAGACCAAAAATACCACAAAGCGTATCCCGAGGTCTTTCTAGATCGCACCACATGATCGGCCGCCACGCCCGCAATATCAATGTGCGCGTCTATCCCTGGAACTCTCGCAGCTCCGCATAGGTCACCCACAGACCCGCATGAGGTATTCCTCGAATCATGGTCCCAGACCGCCTGAGGTATACCCCGCATCGAAGGCAGCTAACCCTCGGTATCCGCCTAGGCTCCCGCAGCCCGCATAGTCTCAAAAGACCGCATAGTCTCAACAGACCGCATAGAATCCCGCGTCGGGCTAAACACCGGAATGATCAATCTCGAGCTACCGCACTGCATAGTCACAAGGATCGTAGGCCGTATAGACCGCATCAAGGGTGGCAAGCCCTCGGTATAATAAGTCAAGGGGGTATGTGATACAATAACAGTACAACGGGCTTAACGTTTGACAACGTAAGCACAACAAGAGTGACCCCCTTACACAATAATCACAAGATACTAATACACGTAGCATCCTAACATGCTTACTTATCAAATCAACAAGAAAGTATTACAAGGCTATCACAAACCTAATACAATCAAGTTATTCACACAAGGTACTTTCTACTAACAAGTTCGGGTACCTATCCCCAAAGTACTTCATACATTAAATCTTTAAAAGATACGTTACTTCACAAAAACCACACAATACCTGTAGTATATGAAAAATATAGTGATTATCTTTTTAGAGTAAATCAATTACTTCTCTTTGTAAAATCAAGTAGCCACATTCTATTCCAATGTTCAAGTTTGCCTAATTTCTAATGTTCAAGTTTGCCTAGTTTCCAATGTTCAAGTTTGCCTAGTTTCCAATGTTCAAGTTTGCCTTTTTAGAAAGGTTTCGTAGTTCATAGTCTTATTCATTTAAGAATATAATTCTCCTTTAAACAATCTGAGAACATAAGCCTTATATGTGAGTAGGATATTCTTGTTTATAACAATCTTATTACAGCAGCCATGATCTAGGAAATATCATTTTGTCTCATCTTAGCTTCTATGCAGATGGAAGTTTCTACTGGTTTTAATAATACTTAATCTATTAAAACATTTCCTTTTATTAACGCCGCGATGGTTTGTCGATACACATTCTGATTTTCAATCAAGAAACATTCTTAAGCCGTTATTACCTAACTTCCCATAAAGCTAGTATAACTCTTAAGTTTTCAAAAACCAAGTATTACTTCTTCTTTCGAAATGATTCAAAAATCTTTTGAAATACTTCAAGTTCTTTATTAACACATAACAAGCCAGTTATAGTTCAAATCGCTACCTTCTAAAACCACAAGTATTTTCTTACCAACATAAAGTCGTTATAACCAACTTCCCATAAAGCCGTTATAACACTTTATGTTTTAATCCAATCAAATACATTTAGCACATGCGCTCACCGTACTACATAGTTCACACATATCATGCTAGAAGAGATAGGAAGAGGTTCACATACCGCGACGAGTATCGACTAATAGCAAAACGCTCCAAGTACCTCAAGCCGCCGGCTACCCCTTTAAGCCAAGTAGATCGCGCCACACGTAGTACTTCAACCTATAAGGCCACAAGGCGCCATTAACATTTAGATCCCTTCAGAGAACATTCTACGTAAAATTCGCAAGACCTTCTCCGCAATGTCAGAAATCTCCTCCTCTATCGGGCCGCTACCAAGCCAACCAGGGGTTATACGTTAATCCGACGCACAATTCTACTTCACGTAAAAGCTACACAAGTCATCAGAATACACCCTATGTAAATACAACAAGATTCTTCTTCAAAAGGTTTCTTATTATTCGGGCTTAAGTCAAAAGACATTGCCGATAACAACGCTCAAGACTATATATAGTATACTTCAACTATATAATCTAACAACATGTAATTTCCAATTACAATAGGGACAAGATATTTACCTCGATAAGCCCATAATTATCCGAGTTTAAATGTCGATCCCGAGCAAGGTTTAGCTCCTACTCCGCAAGGCCCGACCCGCCTAAACAACCCTTAGAAGTTCTAACCAACTTCTACTTAATACTCCAACTAACTATGGAGATTTTCCTTAGGGTTTCTGTTTTGTGGATCAAGGGAAGTATAATAGTATTTCCGGCTTTTCAGATAAGTATAACCTTAGAATACTACAAGGTATACGGCTAAGGTAATTTGGGCATTATAACAATACTTTGAGAGTATTTCTACCAAGAGGGGTATTATACGAAACAACTAGGCTGGGGTATTATACGAAAACAACTAGGCTAGGGGTACCCACTAGCACCCCAAGGAGTGGTGTATACCCTCGCCTACCCCACTGAGGGGAACTCTCGCCAAGGGGGAGAGGGCTCTCGCCAAGACACTACACTAAGGGGAGGAAGAAGCTTTCAAGACTTAGGCAATTTGTGGATGAATTAGTCTACAAAGGGGTGGGTATTTATAGGTCAAGTGAAGGCCAACCAATGGCCAAGATCTTGCCAAGTGCAAGGCAAGTGTAGGGCCAAGATCTTGCCAAGTGCACCTTATCCATCTACCACCAAAATAACCTACCAACCCATTGACCAAACAATGGCCATCCGGCCAACCCCCCTTTACCGCCCAAGGTGTTCCAATGAGAGGGTGACAAGTGTCGCCCTCTTGTTGGTCCAAAATTTTTCGTCTCTCGGAAAAATTCGCAAAAATTAAAAATGACATAGCCGGAAATTCCCCTACGAAAGCTGTGAAAACGTTTCGTCGAAAACCGACTCTAACCGGGTGTTGTGAACAAAGTTAATTCGGCCAAGCCTAATTCTCAAGTTCAAATTTTCTACGTACGTCCTTACGTACATACTCTGGAAATACGGGGTGTAACAGAGCGCACGGAGTTGGAGCTAAACGTTGCTCAGGATCGACATTTAAACTTGGATAATTTTGGGCTTATCGAGGTAAACACTCTTGACCTTCTATTGTAATTGGAAATTACATGTTGTAGGAATATATAGTTGTAGTATACTATATATAGAACTGAACATAATTGTGCGGCAATGTCTTTTGACTTAAGCCTGAATTTAAAGAAGAGAATCGAATCGTAATTACATAGGACTCAGACATGAGACTTGTGTAGCATTGTGTAGTAGAATCGTACACGTCCGCTTAGACGCAAACCCCTCGGTTGGCTTGATGGCGGCCTCGATAGAGGAGAGATTTACGCTGCCATTGCGGGAGGTCTTCGAATTTTACGTAGAATGTTCTACGATAAGACCTAGATGTTAATAAGCGCGTGGCCTTATAGGTTGATGTACAATGCGTGGCGCGATCTACTCGGCCAAGGAGTAGCCGACGGTTTGAGGTACTTGAGCGTTTTGCTATTAGTCGATAATCGTCGCGGTATGTGAACCTCTTCCTATCTCTTCTAGCATGATATGTGTGAACTATTTAGTACGGTAGACGCATACGCTAAATGTATTTGATTGGTTTAAAACATAAAAGTGTTATAACGGCTTTATGGGAAGTTGGTTATAACGACTTTATGTAGGTAAGAAAATACTTGTGGTTTTTAAAAGGTAATCGATTTGAACTATAACCGGTCTGGTTATGTGATAATAAAGAACTTGAAATATTTCAAAAGACTTTTGAATCATTTTGAAAGAAGAAGTAATACTTGGTTTTTTTTAAAACTTAAGGGTTATACTAGCTTTATGGGAAGTTAGGTATAACGGCTTAAGAATGTTCTCTCGATTTGAAATCGAATGTGTATCGACAAACCATCGGCGTTAATAAAAGGAAATGTTTTGACAGATTAAGTATTATTAAAACCAAGAGAAACTTCCATCCGCATGTAAGCTAAGATGAGACAAAATGATATTTCCTAGATCATGGTTGCTGTAATAAGATTGTTATAAACAAGAATGTCCTACTCACACATAAGGTTTATGTTTTTCAGATTGTTAAAAGAGAATTATATTCCTAAATAAATAAGACTATGAACTACGAAACCTTTCTAAAATAAGAAACGTAAACACTTGAAATTAGGCAAACTTGGACGTTTGGAAAATAATGTTGTTACTTGATTTTACAAAGGTAAGTATTTTGATTACTTAAAAAGACAGTCACTCTATTTTATACTACGGTTATTGTATGACTTATGTGAACGAAACGGTTCTTTTAAAGATTTAATGTGTGAAGTACTTTGGGGATAGGTACCCGAACTTGTTAGTAGAAAGTACCTTGTGTGAATAACTTGATTGTATTGGTTTGTGATAGCCTTGTAATACTTTCTTGTTGATTTGATAAGTAAACATGTTAGGATGCTACGTGTTAGTATCTTGTGATTATTATGTAAGGGGTCACTTTGTTGTGCTTACGTTGTCAAACGTTAAGCCCAGATCTTGTTATTATATCACATACCCTCGACTTGTTATACCGAGGGCTTGCCACCCTGATGCGGGTCTATACGGCTATGCGATCCTTGTGACTATGAGGAGTCTGCGGAGCTCGAGATTGATCATTCCGTGTTTAGCCTGACGCGGGGATGCCCTACGCGGTCTTTGAGGGACTATGCGTCTTTGAGGACTATGCGGCTGCGGAGCCTAGGTGGATACCGGGGTTAAGCCGCCTCGATGCGGGTATACCTCAGTCATGCAGGACCATGATTCGAGGAATACCTCACGCGGGTCCGGTGTGACCTATGCGAGTCGCGGTAGTTCGAGGATAGACGCGCACATTGATCTGCGCGAGTGGCCGCCGATCACGTGCGGTCTAGAAAGACCTCGTGATGCGCTTTATGGTATTTGGTTTGTATCGCGGGTCTTAGTAGTCGGCTATGCCTTCGATTTTACCCCGCATGCGGTTCTATTGTGATGACTTGAGGCGTGAGTCCACGACTTGACATGATCGTTTATTTATTGTGAATCGTAGTTTGGTTATCATACATGTCTCGCTTTATATAGACTACTATGATTTCATTTACGATGATTTATTTCAGCCACATACTCTGCACTGTTGCATCGACCTCCTTCGGCCGCGTTCATGCCGCAGTAAAGGTACACCGCCGTTGATCCTCGCTCTTAGGGTCACGATTGCTTGGGAAAGCTCCGTTTCTCGAGGCTTATTCGTATAGTCCCCTGTTGTGGTAGGTGCTTACATTCAGGGGTATGACGGGGCCCTGTCCCGTCGTTGTTGTCATATTATTCTTAGAGGTCTGTAGTACTGTTGTGGGCAGAATTTGTAAGAGGGTTGTAACTGTTCAAATTGCTATTTATATATATACGGAAGGTAACTGCTTTTAGTTGCTTTTCTTATTTCACCGTCATATTACATTGGTTTCATGTATTGTCTTTATGTTCCGATTACTGATGTTGTGTCACTAGGGTGCCCGGTAAGGCACCACACGCCCGAGTTCGGTCGTGACACTTCGAGTCGGCTAGTCAACGGTCTTGAAATTGAAGCAACCGCCCACAAACCTACGATAATAACTGCCAAACTAAGAAATCGCGCACCTCGGTAGGAGTAGTAGGTATCGGCCAAGACTTGACTGCCTCAATCTTTGTCGTATCCACCTGAACACTATCAGTCCCAATAATGTGCCCCAGGAATGCCACTGAGGCCAACCAAAACTCACACTTGGAGAACTTGGCGAAAACTGTCGGCTCCGGAGGACCCCAAGTACCGTCCTCGCCGATCTGCATGCTCGCTCTGTCGCGAATAAACCAGATGTCATCAATGAATACTATTACAAATGTATCCAAAAATGGCTTGAACACCCGGTTCATCAAATCCATAAATACCGCTGGAGCGTTGGTCAAACCGAAAGACATAACCCTGAACTCATAGTGCCCATACCGGGTCCTGAATGCAGTCTTTGGGATATCTGCCTCTCGAACTCGTACCTGATGATAACCAGACCACAGGTCTATCTTGGAGAAACATCTCGCACCCTTTAACTGGTCAAACAAATCATCAATCACGGGAGGGTACCTATTCTTGATGGTTACCTTATTCAACTGCCTGTAATCAACACACATACGCAGCGTCCCATCCTTCTTCTTCACAAACAAAATCGGCGCTCCCCAGGGAGAAACACTATGTTACACCCCGTATTTTCAGGACATGTGTTAAGAACGTACGTAAGAACTCACGAGTGTTAAGATTTGAGACTTGTAAAATTGTTTTTTTTTTGTCGGAATTATGAAATTGTCGGAAAACGAATTATTATGTCGAATGGGAGGGCGACACGTGTCACCCCCTTTAGAAGCTTGGACGAAAATGCCATGGACAAAAGGGTCATTTGACCTTGGGTAGGATGATTAAGTCTTGCAAGTGTGAGCTTGACATAATTGACTTGGTCAATAGGTCCACAAAGTCTTGATTTTTTAGTAAGACCTCATCCAAGCCACCCAATTGTTTATATCTTGACCCTCCATGTCCCTATATATTACTACTAGTAGCAAGAGTGTGTCCAACACTTAGAAAAAAATTTCAAGAATTGAAGAACACACAAGACATGCTCTCGGGTTCTAGCCTTTTGAAAAGGAAAAAAATTTGTTTGTTGTCCAATAATCTCCCCACTTTAAACCAAGGTTCCTAAGTGTTTTTTAAGGGTATCTCAATAGAAAAATCCCGAAAAAAGATAGTTTTCGGGTTAGTCGCAAAGTGAAAACCTAGTTGCTTTCTAGGTTTTGGATTGGAAGTTTGAAGGAAAGTTGTTGGTATGGTTCTAAGGGTCTCAAGTAGCGGATTGAAGTGTCTTGAAGAGTCTCTAAGTTGCTAGGGAGCAAATTCGGATTTGGAGTTGGATTGAGATTCGTTGAGGTATAATCTTGTCTCTTAAAAGTGTTACAAGATTATTTATATTGTTGTTAGCTTTACATGTTGCTAGCATGAAGTGTATGTGTTGAAATTTATAAGTATTATGGATTGATTGTAGCTTAAATCCGAAATGTTATATTAGCCACTTGAAGTTGGATTACTAATTAGTCGTTTATTGGAATCGTCGCATGTTACTTACTTGAAGCTTATAGTGGTTTAATCGATTGCGACTTGATATCATGTTAGGCTAATAACTTGGATTGAAATGGAAATTTGATAAGAATTGATGTTGTAGTACTTCAAGTTAGCCGAATTGGCCTAGTAAGTTGTATTAATTTGATATCTATTGTGGGGCGGAATTTTACACGTCTAGTAGGCGTGTAATCCCCTATTGTTGATTTCATTGGTTGGGCCTTAAATGTGGTGTGTTTGGTTATTGTATTCGGCCTTGAAAAAGGTGGCAAAGTGAGTAGAAACAAAGGAGGTGTTGTCCGATTTTCCGTAGAATTTAGTGACTTAGCACTTAGAATATTCTACGTTTGAAGTAAGAGGTTAATGGACGTATTGTGACCATTATAGGTTGAAGTACTAGGTATAGCGTATCCTACTTGAAGGATGGAATAGCTATCAAGGTTGAAGTACTTTGGAGCATTTTGCTACTTGTCGATAATCGTCACGAGGTATGTGAACCTCTTCCTTCCTTTGGCATGATTCTATGTATGGAATATACCTGTGGTATCATTTCATGTTTCCTTCTACTCTTAGAAGTTAAGAGGTAGTTGTGTGATTTACTCTATGTAGAACTTTTCCTATCTTTTGAGCATGACTAGTTGCACGTATGTAGTACGGTAGACGTACAACACCTTGATATCCTTTACTAGTTTTATGAATAGCCAAGTCGGGTGAGTTAGGAGATTAACTCACTTCTTTGAAAGTATTAAGGATGTCTAATGTTTTATTAATGTTAAGGGACTTGAAGAGTTTTAAAGTATGTGATACTTGTTCCGTTTTAAACGTATAAGTCCCTTGGATAGGAAATTATATTTTGGCTAAGGTATAAAGTGAATATAACGACTTTATGGGGAGTTGGTTATATTTGCTTTATGGAAAGATAAATGACTTGATTTTTCTTAATGAAAAGGCAACTTGATTCTAAGGCATCAATTGCCTAAGGTTTTATAATAAAATGAGTCACTTGATTTCTAAAGGTTAAGAGACTAATTGTACTTTGAAAGTTAAGAGAATTTATTTGAAAGTATACAATACTTGGTTTTAAAAAGTATAAGTCTCTTGGTTATAAAAGGAATGAGTTTTGTCTAAAACCCTAAAGGGTTATAACGGCTTTATGGGAAGTTGGTTATAACGGCTTTATGGAAGGTTAAGAGAATGTTTTTCTCTAATAAGGTAAACAAAGAAATAACTTGTATTAAAGAAGGGCAATTTGATTTAAAGGTATCACTTGCTTAAAGCCTTAAAGTAAGGGTCACTTGATTTAGAAGCCGAGAAATGTATTTCTAAAAGTATCGTGACTTATGTGAAATGTACACAAGCCTGGATACTACGGGTGTTAGTATCTTGGGGTTTTATATGAAAAGGGGATCTTTTGAAAATAATGAAAGTACGTAGTACTTGGGGTTAAATTCCCGGATTTTTATGTGTAAAACGGAAGTGCCATGAGTTTATAAAAATGGAAGTCTAAAGGTTTAATGAACTTGCCTGTATTTGCTTGTGATAGCTTTAAGTGCAAGTATTATATGTTACGTTGTCGTGACTCTCAGTTGGAGGGCCGATGCAGTTATAAGTTTACTTGGGCGACGCAGCGGTGATGTGGGATTCCACGTATGCTTCCATCATGATTGATCCGACATGCTTATACGATGTGGGATTCGGCATGTGACCAGATGCGGGTTAGATGCCGGACGTTTATTGGACGCATCTGCCGTGATGGATTCCACGGGTATGCTTCCATTGTAATTGATCTTGGCCATGCTTATACGATGAGGGATGCCGGGGCATGCAGCCAGGATGCGGGTTAGATGCCCGCGTGATTTCTTACTCCATGGCCATGCCTATACGATGAGGGATTCCGGGGCATGCGACCATGTTATATTTTACTCCATGGGCTAGCTCCCCATGAAGACATGCACCTACGATGAGGGATGTCGAGGGCACGTTATGTCCATGCTTATACGATGTGGGATTCCGGGGCATGCGGCCGCGTTATATATATATATATATATATATATATATATATATATATATATGTGTGTGTGTGTGTGTGTTGTGTATGTATGCAGACAAATGAGGTGGGATGCCACGAGCGCGACACATGGTTATATTTTACACTTATAGTTGTCAGCGATGATGTGGGATTCCACGGGCATGCGGACGCGTTATATATATATATATATATATATATATATATATATATATATGTTGTGTATGTGTACGCCGACAGTGAGGTGGGATGCCACGGGCGCGACAGATGGTTATATTTTACACTTATAGTTGTCGGCGGTGATGTAGGATTCCACGCGGGAGATATATATATATGTGTTGTGTATGTACGCCCGCGATGATGGGATGCCAGGCGCGTCACATGGTTATAATTTACACTTATAGCTGTCGGCAGTGATGGGGGATTCCACGGGCACGCTTTGATATTTGTGTGATTTGATCGCGTCCCAGATTGGGCCGGGTAGTATAGGCGCCCCTCCTTAAAGGGCCGGAATATGTTATGAAAGATAAGTGAGTTTTATAGTAATGAACTTAATGATTTTCCTAATCATGTGCATAAGAATGTGACTATAACTTTTATTGAAAATGGGAAAAGATAATAAGGTGCGATTAAGTTCATAAGTGGTAATGACACTATGATCCGTATGTATTTTTATACTTGTCCTGTCATTCTTTTGTACGATTATGATCATTTCTTGTCACGTTATTTTTGTTCCATATTCGCACTGCTTTATCGACCTTCGGGGGGCTGCGTTCATGCCCGCAGGTTTTAGGTACCCAGGTTGGTGATCCTTGCTCTTAGGATCTCGGTTCAGTTTTTGGGAAAAAGGCTCCATTTGCTCCGGAGGCTTATCTCTTGGTACGGTTTCCCCTGAGGTTGTAGATTCATGTGTTTTTAGGGGTATGGCGGGGCCCTGTCCCGCCACAGTTGTTATGTTAAAACTCTTAGAGGTGCAGAGTCACATATCAGGTCTGTTTGTAAAGGAAATGAGGCAACTGCTTCAGTTGTATATATATATGTCCAGGAAGGTAGCCCTATCGGCTAACCTGTTGTTTTACTTCTGTTGTTTTATTTTATAGTTTCATGTATGTTCCGCTGATTATCTCTGATGTATACCTGTAAGGGTGCCCAGGTAGGGCACCAGTCGCGGGCCCGGGGTCGGGTCGTGACACATTAGGCCTGATAAAGCCTTTTTCCAGCAAATCTTTCAGCTGGTCCTTCAGCTCCCTCAACTCAGCAGGTGTCATCCTGTATGGCAGAATGGAAATAGGTCGAGTGTCTGGCAACGTGTCAATACAAAACTCAATCGCCCTCTCAGGAGGGATACCCGGAAGGTCGTCTGGAACACATCTAGAAACTCCCTAACCATCGCATCGATCAAGAACTGCACTCGGCCGTATCATTTACGAACGGATGATAGATGTACCCTTTCTGCACCATCTTCCTAGCCTCGAGGTAAGAAATAAACCTACCCCTCGGTGACGTTGTGTTGCCCTTCCACTCGATAACTGGCTCGCCAGGAAACTGGAACCGAACCAACATGTCCCTACAGTCAACGTTGGCATAACAAGAAGTCAACCAGTCCATACCCATAATGACATCAAAATCTGTCATCTCCAACTCTATCAAGTCTGCAAGGGTCTGACGACTGTAAATAAACACCGGACAACCTCTATACACCCGCTCAGCTAACACCGAATCACCCACTGGCGTAGCTACCTCAAAAGGCTCTATCGACACCGGCTCTATCCCGATTCTACCCGCAATAAGAGGGGACACATAGGACAAGGTAGAACCTGGGTCTATCAAAGCATAAACGTCACAGCATGAAATCAATAATGTACCTGTGACGACGTCAGGGGAAGCCTCCTGATCCTGGCGGCTGGCTAAGGAATAAATGCGGTTCTGTGGACAGCTAGAATTGGAACCACCACCACGACCTGCCGCCCTGCCGTCCGCGAGTACCACGCCTCGGGCGCATAACCATAGAAGAGAAGACCCAAAGAATCGATCCCGCCGGCCGCACTGCACCACCGATGCCGCCTAGACGGACAATCTCTCCTCAAATGGCCTGCCGCCACAAGAGTAGCAAGCTCCGAGCCATGCGACACTCGCCTGGTGAGACCTACGCGATCGAGCACACCGAGATGTGGGTGGTCTCGATCGGTGACGGTTTACGCCTCCTCAAACCTCAAGTCCTGGAGCCACGACCGCTCACGAATGACTGGCTGATCGACCTCCTTCCGTAAAACCGTGAAGGAGCACTCGCGCTGGCCGGAATGTGGACCTAGTTCGCTGCGAGGCCGCCCGCCAAAAGCGCCCTGAGACTCGCCCCGCCTCTTGGCTGTCACCGCCTCTTGGCCGCTCGAGTCAATCTGATCCTCCCTCTCTCTATCCTCTATCCCCTGCGCATACGCCTGCATCCTGGCAATGTCCATACCGGGCTGAAGAGCCACCCCCAAGCATGCAGTAATCATATGACGGTCTAGCCCCATCACATAACGATAAACTTTATCCGCCATGTCAGCTACAATGGTGTGCGCATGCCTGGCCAAGGAGTCAAACTCCAGGCTGTACTTCCTGATAGTCCTCCCATTCTGCCTCAAGGTCAAGAATCTATCTACACGGGCTCTCCTCATCTCAGGAGGCAAAAAGTGATCCATGAAGGCCTCTGTGAACTCCTCCCAAACAGCTGGAAGAGCATCCTCACCTCTCGACAACTCTCATGACTCAAACTAGTTCAACGCAATATCGCGTAACCGGTAAGAGACTAGCATAACAGACTCTGTCTCCGAAGCCCTAAGAACCTGCATAGTCCGATGTAGCTGCCGAATGAACTCCTGCGGATCCTCCTCAGACCTCGAACCATAAAACTCGGGCGGATGACAACCCAGAAAATCTCGAATCCGCAAACTGTCGGCTCTAGGGTTAGCTGTGTCACGACCCGATCCTGGGCCCGTGACTGGTGCCTTACCCGGGCACCCAAGTAGATATACATCAGAGTAACCAGTGGAATATAAAAACAAGACATGAAACAATAAAGAGTAAGAACAATCTAACCAAGAAAATGTCGCCTTTCGGCATGTATATATAAACCAAAACTTGAACAGTTACATCCTTTACGAACTCTGCCCACAACAAGATTACTGCACTTAAGAATGTAACCACAACTATGACGGACGGGCCCGCCATACCCCGAATGTACAAGTACCTACAATGACAGGGACTATACCAAAGACAAAGCCTCGGAGAAATGGAGCTTTCCAAGAATGAACAGTGATCCTAAGAGTGCGGATCGCCAGCTACGTACTCGACTGCGGCATGAACGCGGCCCAAGGAGGTCGATAACAGTACCAAGTATGTGAAATCAAAATATCGTAAATAAAATCATAGTAGTCTATATAAAGCAGAGACATGTATGATAACCAAACTACGATTACAATATGTGAGTCATGTCAAGTCAGGGACTCACGCCCTCGAAGTCATCACTCAAATATAACTATGGGTCTCACGCCCACAACATCAATCATGCCCGTGGAATAACTTCCTCACTGCCGGCAGTCTACGGTAACAACACCAAGGAGTACACATGAACACCAGGTCCCACCTGTGTCATAAAATCATACGGGGCAAGTACGAAGGCTAACTACCAGATACCAAAGCCGCATCATCAACTGACCGGGGCAAGTACGAAAGCCAACTACCAGATACCAAAACCGTACCAACAAATCTATATAACCATACCACGAAGCTGACCCGGGGCAAGTACGAAGGCCGACTACCAGATACATTCCACGACACGTAGCTGACGGAGGCAAGTACGAAGACCAACTACCAGATACGATGGGCGTATCACGATACTTCGTCAAAAAACTGAACGGGGCAAGTACGAAGGCTAACTACGGATACTGCGAATCACCACGATCGGCAAGTACGATAGCCAACTACCAGAAAACACTTCAATTTCTCAAGTCTCTCTTTTATATAAATCCAGTTCCTTACTTTAGGAAAATTTGTACTTGTTTATAATGATCTTATTAAAGCAGCCATGATCTAGAAAATGTAATACAATTTTGTCTTATCTTAGCTTCTATGCAGATGGAGGTTTCTACGTATTTTAATATAATATTAATTATTTGTCAATATAGTTTCCTTTATTAACGCTGCAGTGGGATGTTCGATATTTATTCTCATTTCCGCAATCAATGTAATATTATTATTCAAAACTAAGTACTCATTACTCACGAATGAGGTTTCACAACTTTCCACACAATTCAAGTTCTTCACATATCAAATCAAGTCAAATATAAGTCAAGTCTCTTATTCTTTTTAAAAATCAATAAACCTTTCTTTTATCTACATAAAGTTGTTATAATTAACTTCCCATAAAGCCATTATAACACTTTATGTTTTAACCCAACCAAATTCGTTTAGCACACGTACGTCTACCGTACTACATAGTTTAAAATAATCATGCTAGAAGAGATAGGAAGAGGTTCACATACCTCGCGACGATTATCGACAATTAGCAAAACGCTCCAAAGTACTATAACCTTGCTAGCCCTTTTCCACCCTTCAAGTAGAATACGCTACTCGTGGTACTTTCACCTATAATGGCCATGAAACGTCCATTAACCTCTAGATCTCTTCGTAGGATATTTCTAAGAACAAGTTCCATATCCTACGGAAAATTCGGCAGCACCTCCCCCGTTTCTACTCAATTTCCCACCTTTTCCAAGGCCCGATAACCGTGATTAACCTACTATAATTAAGGTGCAAAAATACTTAAATCTAAAGAAGGGGATAACACGCCCAAACGGAACGCGATTAACAATCTCTCCTTCATAATAATAATAAGTAAAGAAGGGGATAACACGCCCAAACGGTAACGCGGTTTACTATCTCCCTTCCTAATAACAATAAGTAAAAGAAGGGGATATGTTATACCCCGTAGTCCCAGGGTATGTATGCGAGGACGTACGTACGAGAATACGACAGAAAGATTGGAAAGGAAGAAAGAGGCGATTTTTTCCACGGAAAAGTTTCCGGTTTTTGTGAAGGAAAAAGGTTCGTTAATGGGAATTGGATTCCCAGATTTGGTATTCGGACTTCCTGGAATATTAGAGAATTATGGAATTTTATTTTCGAAAATGGTCACGTGGGGCCCACGGGAGAAATTTACGGTTTTGTGGGGCCCACTTTGTTTTCGAGATTTTGGCCATTATGGATATTTTCGGAAGATGTTTTATTTTGGGCCAATAGGAGGGTGACACGTGTCACCCCGCCAGTGGCTTGGCCGAATGGCATTTGTGCACAACACCTTGTTAGAGTCGTTTTCGACTAAACGCTTTACATAACTTGCGAATGGAAAATTACGGCTCTGTCTTTTGTGATTTTTGCGGATTTTTCCGCGAGAAGGAACAGTTTGGACCAACCAGAGGCGGCACTTGGCACCTCTCATCAGTGGGCAAGGTGGGCGACTTGGACGAAATGGGGATGTCAAGTGGTAGATATTTTGGTAGATATTTTGTGAGGGTTTTAAGGAGTAGGGACTAGGGGGCACTTGGGCATATCTTGGCCCTACACTTGTGTAGCACTTGGCTCAATCTTGGCCATTGGTTGGCCTTGGCTTGTGCTATAAATACCCCTCTCCCTTTGATGAATTCTTCATCCATTCCTAAATGTTTCTAAGTGTAAAATCCTCTCCCTCCCGTGGTTTGCGTACGCCAAAGGGCCTCCCCCCCTTGTGGCCGAGAGCACCCCCCCCTCTAGGGGTGCTAGCCGAGAGTAGTGCCCCCCCTCCTAGAGTTGCTAGCCGTGGGGTACCCCCCCCCTAGCCTAGGTTGTTTTCGTATAATACCCCTTGTTGTGGTATAGAAATACTCTCCTAGTATTGTTATAATGTCCAAATACCTTGGCCCAAATACCTTGTAGTATTCCCAAGGTTACACTTATACAAAAGCCCAGAAAATACTATTATACTTCCCGTCAGTCACAAAACCGAAACCCTAGGAAAATCTCCATAGTCCGTTGGAGTATTGTGTAGAAGTTGGTTAGAACTTCTAAGGGTGGTTTAGAGCGGGTTGGAGCGCTCTGAGTTGGAGCTAAAACTTTGCTAAGGATCGACATTAAACTCGGATAATTATGGGCTTATCGAGGTAACTATCTTGTCCCCCTTTTGTAATTGGATATTACATGTTGTAGGGAAATATAGTTAAAGTATACTATATATATATAATCAACATAGCTTGTGGCAATGTCCTCGACTTAAGCTCGAAGAATCGAATCAGTAATTACATAGGATCAGACATGAGACTTGTGTAGTAGTACCGTGGAGTCGAATTGTACCCGTTAGGGTTAGATGTATAACCCTCCCCTGGTTGGCTTGGTAGCCTCGATAGAGAGGAGGTTTACGCTGTCATGGGGAGGTCTTGCCAATTTTCTGTAGAATGTTCTACGATGAGATCTAAATGTTAATAAGCGCCTTGTGGCCTTATAGGTTTATGTACTACGTGTGGCGCGATCTACGTGGCTTAAGGGGTAGCCGACGTTTGGAAGTACTTGAGCGTTTTGCTATGAGTCGATACTCGTCGCGGTATGTGAACCTCTTCCTATCTCTTCTAGCATGATATGTGAACTATGTAGTGCGGTGACGTCATACGTGCTAAATGTGTTTGAGTGGTTTAAAACATAAAGTGTTATAACGGCTTTATGGGAAGTTGGTTATAATGACTTTATGTTAGTAAGAAAATACATGTGGTTTTTAAAAGGTAATCGATTTGAACTATAATCGCTTGTTATATGATAAGAAAGAACTTGAAGTATTTCAAAAGATTTTTGAATCATTTTGAAAGGAGAAGTAATACTTGGTGTTTGAAAACTTAAGAGTTATACTAGCTTTATGGGAAGTTAGGTATAACGGCTTAAGAATGCTTTACTGATTTCGGAAATCAGAATGTGTATCGACAAACCATCGCAGCGTATTAAAAGGAAATGTTTTGAATAATTAAGTATTATTAAAACCAAGAGAAACTTCCATCTGCATGAAGCTAAGATGAGACAAAATGATATTTCCTAGATCATGGCTGCTGTAATAAGATTGTTATAAACAAGAATATCCTACTCACATATAAGGCTTATGTTTCTCAGATTGTTTAAAAGAGAATTATATTCTTAAATGAATAAGACTATGAACTACGAAACCTTTCTAAAATAAGAAACGTGAACATTTGAAATTAGGCAAACTTGGACGTTTGGAAAATAATGTTGTTACTTGATTTTACAAAGGTAAGAGTTTTGGTTTTCTTAAAATGACAGTCACTCTATTTTATACTACGGGTATTGTGTGACTTATGTGAAAGAAACAGATCTTTTTTAAGATTTTAATGTGTGAAGTACTTTGGGGATAGATACCCGAACTTGTTAGTAGAAAGTACCTTGTGTGAATAACTTGATTGTATTGGTTTGTGATAGCCTTGTAATACTTTCTTGTTGCTTTGATAAGTAAACGTGTTAGGATGCTACGTGTGTTAGTATCTTGTGATGTTTGTGTAAGGGGGTTTCCCTTGATTGTGCTTATTAACTATCACCGTTATGATAGTATTGTGGCATTCATCTCTTGAGATGATTCCGGGTTAAGCCTCCGACGCGGGTAGACTCAGCGTGATGCAGGACCATGATTCGAGAATACCTCATGCGGGTCCCGGGGCCTATGCGAGCTACGAGAGTTCCGGTGTTAGTGCGTCCTTTATGGGCATGCGGTCCTTGTGGCTACGCGACTCGAAAGTCCGGGGCGATGCCGGAGTAGCTACCCTCGATGCGGGAATACCTCATGCGGCCGATGAGATTGGCCTATGCGGAGTCTGCGGAAGTTCGGACTAGACGCGCACATTAGATACTGCGGGCAAGTGGCCAGCTTTGATCATGTGACGGTCTAGACAGATCTTATGATACAGTTTATGACCTTGTTGGTACTGTGGGTGTTAGTAGTCGGCTATGCCTTCGCATTACTCCTGCATAGCTTTATTAGGACACGTGGGACTGGTGTTCATATGTATTCCTGGTGCTTGTATATCATAAATCGCCGCAGTGAGGAAGGTATTCCACGCACGATTGATGTTGTGGCGTGAGACCCATTGTTAAATTGAGTGATGACTTGAGGGTGTGAGTCCCTGACTTGACATGACAGCTTATTTACGGTGAACTGTAGTTTGGTTATCATACATGTCTCCTGCTTTGTATAGACTACTATGATTTCATTTACGATTTATTTTTAGTTTCACATACTGCAATTGGCTGATCGACCTCCTTCGGGGCCGCGTTCATGCCGCAGTTGAGGTACATCGCCGTTGATCCTAGCTCGTGGTCACGCAGCGTTGGGAAGCTCCGCTCCGAGGCTTATCGATGTATAGTCCGTCGTAGTAAGTGTTTACATTCGGGGGTTTTGGGCCCCGTCCCGCCATCGTGGTCGTATCATTCTGTGAGGTGCAGAGTAATCGCTGTGCGCGTGGTTGGTAAAAAGGATTAAGCTGTTCATTAGTAAAAGAGTTGATGGTTATATATATGCCGAAAGTCAAGTTTTCACTGATTAGTGTTTTATATGTCTGTTATCTCATGTTGTTGTGTTATGTTCCACGATTACTCGATGTTGTGTCACTAGGGTGCCCGGTAAGGCACGATCCACGCCCGCTGGTCGTGACAAAAGTGGTATCGTGAGCGCTTAATCCTCGGAAAGTGTCTACGCATCGTATCAGAGAGTCTTGATTATCGGGTGTTGTGCACCACACCAATAATCGTGAGGCTATAGGATATTTAGGATTGGTTTCTATTCTTCTCACTCAGATCGTGCCTTAGAGCCGTGTTGTAAGTTGGACCTCCGACGAAATTATTTCCCTTATCGTTATGCCTCCGCGTAGGCAACCCGCCCGGGAGGCGCGCAGGCGAGCCGCGAGTAGAGTTCAGAGGGTGGCGAGGCACAGCCAAATCATTACCTAGGGTAGTGCTTCATTCGGGATTTCTGCGACGCCACTAGCCCCAGGAGTTTAAGCATGGCGACGGCAGCCTCACTGCGGCCATGATATGTGAACCAGTTCGCCCACGCATCGAACCGAGAATATAGATTGCAAGAGACAACATTGTTACTAGCTATGGATTTGGCTACAAGAGAGTATACCGATGTATCGCGAGTCTTGATGACTACCTAAGAGAAGGTTGTGCAAGATTAATCCTTCAGTTAGGCTTGAGCATGGCCTGTGTACGGGCTTATGCGCAGCAGGCCGAAAAACGTAGAGATCGACGGGTTAACCAAGGACAGCAGAAGAGGGCCAGAGCAGCAAGGTCCTTTGGTAACTATCAAGGTCAGTATACCTTAAGTGCTATGTTCGATAGCGCAGTGTTAGTTGTTATTAGTAATCATGGTGGTTTAACCGTGTAAGTTTTTGGAGGATAGAGAAAGTGTGAGCCTTAGAGCTTTATACGCAAAGACCTTAGAGGTAAGGCCATCTCGAGAAAGGTGTAGTGTTATGTTTGACCCTTATAGGAGTGCATAGTGCACGTGAGCTATGTTCGTGGGATAAGTCCCTGAGTAGCGTGATTTGAAAGAAGGTAGTCGAGCTAGGAAGACCGCTAGGTTTTCGACATGATTTGTGAAATTATTCCTTCGGGAGCTAGTGTTTCGCGGCCGGGTCGGGTTGAGGCCATGTTGCGGGTCAACCCGCCGCGGTATGGTGGTCGGGCTTGTGGTGGTCCCGCCTTGTGGTAGGTCACGAGGGAGTTAGGCCCAGGTTTAGTTAACCAGCGTATGAGTTCGTGGATGCGTTCGACCAGTGGTCGGGCCGATGGGGGCAGCCCATCGTGTTCTTCGGTCAGGACCGTTTTACTTACCGTGTTGGGTTATCGAAGGTTGTAAGGTTGCACGGTGCCTACCTTCACCTTATGATGACAGTGGAGCCTGTGGTACGGCTGTTTTGTTTCCGAAGTTTTGCGGGCATGTGTTAAGAACTCGTAAGTCTCAGACCGCATTCGCCTCGCCGGTGTTTGGATTTCGAGGATAGTTGTAGGGATTGTTGTCTCGTGGAGGTAGTGTTTAAGCTACCATTTCGGTGTTCGGATGTCGCCTTTGAAGCCTTGTAGGGCGGAAGTGTAAGTTGCCAGTCGATTGGTTCGATGTTGGCAAGGTTCAGTTAGTTGGTTCAGGCTTGTTCCAGCAGACTGTGGATAGTGCGAAGCTTGTCTAGAAGAAGTTCCGCAGCTCGGAGAAATCGTATGATAATCGCGACGACGCCAGAGTTCGTGCCGACGGTCGGTCTTCTTGAAAGTACCACCCCGGTTAGGGTGTGACGAGTTTTGGAAACAAAGGAACTTAGCCCGAGTTACTGGGGCCCTTTTAGTTCATGTGAAGAATAGGCGGGTTGCCTATATGTTAGCTTTGCCGTCCGACTTAGGAGGCGATTCCGGCCTTCGTATTGTTATGATCGGAAAGTATCGAGATCCATCCAGTGTTCCCGCTAATGATGACCACGTTAGAGATAGTAACCCCGAGTTTTGGAAACCGCCGTGACGAATGTGGTAAGAGTTCGAGTGTACGAGATCCTCCGATCGCAGCGACCGGCACCATTTGTTGGGTCGGAGCAAGGCTCGCGACAAAGTGACAAAAGTGGTATCAGTGACTAAGGAAGTATATTTTGACCCCGGGAAGAGGTATTTGTGGTGATATAGAGGTGTTTTCCTCGTAGACTTGGATATAAGTATGTTGCGCAGGTATTTCTGTGGCCAGGTATGGCAGGATTGTTTCGTAAGTATAGTAGTGAAGACTATACTGGCGCACGTTTGTTTTTGAGACTTAGAAGGAACATTCGGGACGAATGTTTCTAAGGAGGGAAGAATGTTATACCCCGTAGTCCCAGGGTATGTATGCGAGGACGTACGTACGAGAATACGACAGAAAGATTGGAAAGGAAGAAAGAGGCGATTTTTTCCACGGAAAAGTTTCCGGTTTTTGTGAAGGAAAAAGGTTCGTTAATGGGAATTGGATTCCCAGATTTGGTATTCGGACTTCCTGGAATATTAGAGAATTATGGAATTTTATTTTCGAAATGGTCACGTGGGCCCACGGAGAAATTTACTGCTGTGGGGCCCACTTTGTTTTCGAGATTTTGGCCATTATGGATATTTTCTAAGATGTTTTATTTTGGGCCAATAGGAGGGTGACACGTGTCACCCCGCCTAGTGGCTTGGGCCGAATGGCATTTGTGCACAACACCTTAGAGTCGTTTCGACGAAACGCTTTACATAACTTGCGAAGGGAAAATTCCGCTATGTCTTTTCTCATTTTTATGGATTTTTCCGAGAGACGGAACATTTTGGACCAACGAGAGGGCGCACTTGGCACCCTCTCTCATTGGGGGCAAGGTGGGCGATTGGACGAAATGGGGATGTCAGTGGTAGATATTTTGGTAGATATTTTGAGGGTTTTAAGGAGTAGGGACTAGGGGCACTTGGGCATATCTTGGCCCTACACTTGTGTAGCACTTGGCTCAATCTTGGCCATTGGTTGGCCTTGGCTTGTGCTATAAATACCCTCTCCCTTTGATGAATTCTTCATCCATTCCTAAATGTTTCTAAGTGTAAAATCCTCTCCTCCTCAGGTGTTGAGTTCGGCCATGGCCTCCCTTGTGGCCGAGCACCCCCTCTGTGGGTGCTAGCCGAGAGTAGTGCCCCCTCCTAGAGTTGCTAGCCATGGGTACCCCAGCCTAGGTTGTTTTCGTATAATACCCTTGTTGTGGTATAGAAATACTCTCCTAGTATTGTTATAATGTCCAAATACCTTGGCCCAAATACCTTGTAGTATTCCCAAGGTTACACTTATACAAAGCCTAAAATACTATTATACTTCCCACACTACAAACCGAAACCCTAGGAAAATCTCCATAGTCAATTGGAGTATTGTGTGTTGGTTAGAACTTCTGGGTGGTTTAGAGCGGTTGGAGCGCCTGAGTCGAGCTAAAACTTTGCTAAGGATCGACATTAAACTCGGATAATTATGGGCTTATCGAGGTAACTATCTTGTCCCTTTTGTAATTGGATATTACATGTTGTAGGAAAATATAGTTAAAGTATACTATATATATATAATCAACATAGCTTGTGGCAATGTCCTTGTACTTAATCCTTAAGAACTGAACTGTAATTACATAGTACTGTTTTACATTAGACTTGTGTAGTATTACCGTGGAGTAGAATTGTACCCGTTAGGGTTATATGTATAACCCCCGCCGGTTGGCTTGATAGCCGCCTCGATAGAGGAGGTTTACGCTGTTGCGGGGAGGTGCCAATTTTCTGTAGAATGTTCTACGATGAGATCTAAATGTTAATAAGCGCCTTGTGGCCTTATAGGTTGATGTACTACGTGGCGCGATCTACGTGGCTGGCGGGTAGCCGACGTTTGGAAGTACTTGAGCGTTTTGCTATGAGTCGATACTGCCGCGAGGTATGTGAACCTCTTCCTATCTCTTCTAGCATGATATGTGTGAACTATGTAGTACGGTGAGACGTCATGTGCTAAATGTGTTTGAGTGGTTTAAAACATAAAGTGTTATAACGGCTTTATGGGAAGTTGGTTATAATACTTTATGTTAGTAAGAAAATACATGTGGGTTTTAAAAGGTAACTGATTTGAACTATAACTGGCTTGTTATATGATAAGAAAGAACTTGAAGTATTTCAAAAGATTTTTGAATCATTTTGAAAGGAGAAGTAATACTTGGTGTTTGAAAACTTAAGAGTTATACTAGCTTTATGGGAAGTTAGGTATAACGGCTTAAGAATGCTTTACTGATTTCGGAAATCAGAATGTGTATCGACAAACCATCGCAAATACATTAAAAGGAAATGTTTTGAATAATTAAGTATTATTAAAACCAGAGAAACTTCCATCCGCATGAAGCTAAGATGAGACAAAATGATATTTCCTAGATCATGGCTGCTGTAATAAGATTGTTATAAACAAGAATATCCTACTCACATATAAGGCTTATGTTTCTCAGATTGTTTAAAAGAGAATTATATTCTTAAATGAATAAGACTATGAACTGCGAAACCTTTCTAAAATAAGAAACGTGAACATTTGAAATTAGGCAAACTTGGACGTTTGGAAAATAATGTTGTTACTTGATTTTACAAAGGTAAGAGTTTTGGTTTTCTTAAAAGGACAGTCACTCTATTTTATACTACGGGTATTGTGTGACTTATGTGAAAGAAACAGATCTTTTTTAAGATTTTAATGTGTGAAGTACTTTGGGGATAGATACCCGAACTTGTTAGTAGAAAGTACCTTGTGTGAATAACTTGATTGTATTGGTTTGTGATAGCCTTGTAATACTTTCTTGTTGCTTTGATAAGTAAACGTGTTAGGATGCTACGTGTGTTAGTATCTTGTGATGTTTGTGTAAGGGGGTTTCCCTTGATTGTGCTTATTAACTATCAGTCGTTATGATAGTATGGTGGCATTCATCTCTTGAGATGATTCCGGGGGTTAAGCTGCCCTCCGATGCGGGGTAGACTCAGGCGGTCTGGGACCATGATTCGAGAATACCTCATGCGGGTCCTGGGGCCTATGCGAGCTACGAGAGTTCCGGTGTTAGTGTCGCCCTTTATGGGCATGCGGTCCTGCGCTACGCGGACTCGAAAGTCCGGGGCGATGCCGGAGTAGCTACCCTCGATGAGGGTAATACCTCATGCGGGCCGATGAGATTGGCCTACGCGGAGTCGCGAAGTTCGAGGACTAGACGCGCACATTAGATACCGCGGGCAAGTGGCCGCCTTTGATCATGTGACGGTCAGACAGATCTTATGATACGCTTTATGACCTTGTTGGCATCTGGGTGTTAGTAGTCGGCTATGCCTTCGCATTTACCCCGCATGCTTTATTAGGACACAGTGGGACTCGTGTTCATATGTATTCCTTGGTGCTTGTATATCATAAATCCGCGGTGAGGAAGGTATTCCACGCACGATTGATGTTGTGGGCGTGAGACCCATTGTTAAATTGAGTGATGACTGAGGTGCGAGTCCCCGACTTGACATGACAAATTATTTACGGTGAATCGTAGTTGGTTATCATACATGTCTCCCGCTTTGTATAGACTACTATGATTTCATTTACAAGATTTATTTTTAGTTTCACATGCTAAACTGTTGCATCGACCTCCTTCGGCCACGCTCATGCCGCAGTTGAGGTACATCGCCGTTGATCCTAGCTCTCGTGGTCACAGCTCATTGGGAAGCTCCGTTTCTCCGAGGCTTATCAGGGTATAGTCCGCCGTAGTAAGTGTTTACATTCGGGGTTTGGCGGCCCCGTCCCGCCATTGTGGTCGATCATTCTTAGAGGTCCAGTAATCGCTGTGGCGTGGTTGGTAAAAAGGATTAAGCTGTTCATTTGTAAAAGAGTTGATGGTTATATATATGCCGAAAGGCAAGTTTTCACAGATTATTGTTTTATATTTCTGTTATCTCATGTTGTTGTTTTATGTTCCGCTGATTACTCTGATGTTGTGTCACTAGGGTGCCCGGGGTAAGGCACCAGTCACGGGCCCAGTTTCGGGTCGTGACAGGATAACACGCCCAAACGGTAACGCGGTTTACTATCTCCCTTCATAATAACAATAAGTAAATAAGTCCAAAGTAAAAAGTCCAAAGTAGATACGGTCCTTAAGTTGGGGTCCTTGGCCAACTTTTACAATTTTACTTATCCAATTACTTCATTAGTCCTTCAACTTATATTCCAATCTTTATATAAGTTATAGTTTCCTTGTTGTTAACTTCTTAGCAAGTAATGGATACATTTTACCACTTTAATGGCTAACATGCCAATTCTCTTTTTAATATCTTAACAAGATCCAAATCTTTCTTTATATCTTATAGTCCATAATATACTTCCAGTATATGTATAATATCCATATATACATAAAAAATCAACTTCACAAGGAGGTTAAGGTTCATTACCTCAAGATAGCCCAAAAACGTGACTGTCCAGATTTTTAGCTACTGCTTCGTCAGCTGAACTTGCAACGTCGATAACTCTCTACTCCAGTGTCCTATCGACGAGTGGTTGGTTGAGTTGGAAACTAGACTCGACGAACTTCATTTTAGGCTTTTGAAACACCCAAAAACTCCTTATATGCTAGGATATATTCCCTTCCAAACTTGACTAAGAATCTGCCCAAAACAGTTTCGAAAATCTGCCTACTCTCGGCCAAGGGAAGGTTTTTGAGGCTAGGGTTGTGAAATCTTGTCTAACTCTTGGTTAATAATCTTCCTAATACATTAAGGAAGAACACTTATAGGTTTAAGAATTTTTGGACAACATTTGGTTAGGGGAGGGGCTGGTTCGACGAGAGCAACATAGAAGGAGGGAGAGGAAATGTTTTTCAAGTCTTGTAATATGTTAAGTGTGGCTGATTTTCATCCACTAAGGGGGTTTATATAGCACAACCAAGGGTTGGGATTAACACATGTGTAAGGTAGAGATCATATGTGAAGGTTCCTTCCCACACTTGTCTTACTAAAGCCATGCAAGACCTTGACCATGCAAGACTTGCCCACTAAACTTAGCCAAATTCATCCAAGCCAAGACTAGCCATGCAAGACTTTTGGCCACTTGTTTTGCCTACTTGTCCACTCAATTTCGTCCCACATGGCCCAATCTAGGGGTGACACTTGTCGCCCTCCTATTGGTCCAAAATATTTTATCTCTCGGAAGAATTCCATAATCGTAAAAATATTGTTGAAAACGTAAAATTCCCTTCACAAGGTTCGGAATAATTTTCGTCGGAAAACAATTCTATCAATCTTACCCTAATTAGGGCGTATACATTGTACGTACGTCCTCACATACTGTCACGACCCATTCCGGGGCCCGTGACTGGTGCCTTACCGGGGCACCCAAGTAGTCATACATCAGAGTAATCAGCGGAAATATAAAGCAAGACATGAAACAGTTTATAAAATAGGACACAGTTTAAGTGAGAAAACATCGCCTTTCGGCATATATATAAAAACATGGTTTAGCGCTACATCCGATCATCGCATAACAGACTACAGCACTTAAGGAAATATACAACTATGGCGGGACAGGGCCCCGCCATACCCTGACTGTACAAAACCATCTACAACAGGGAGATCATACCCAAAAGTAGAGCCTCCGGAAAGGATGGAGCTCCTGACACCAACGTAGAGATCCTAGGAATGTGGATCTAGCACCTGCTTACCGCGGCATGAACGCAGCCCCAAGGAGGTCAAGATAACAGTACTAAGTATATGAAATCAGAAATACTTAAATGAAACATATCATTTTAAAAATGCTTTGCAAGTATGTATGAAACAACTAAGGAAACCGCATATAGTGCCACATCACAAACAAGAGCAAGAATAGGTAAATCAGAATGTGTCTTTTCTAGGCTGCGTATGATCGCAGCAGGGCCAATTTCCCGTAGTATCACCATGCAAGCCTAATCCTGGACTGCCGTAGTCCGCATAGGCCAATCACCTAGGCCCGCAAATGGTATATAACCCCGCATCGAGGTAGCTACTCCTCGCATCGCCCCGACTCGCCGTCCGCATGGCCACATGCATCGCATGAGGTATAACCCCGCACACTAACTCGAACTCACGTAGCTCCGCAGAGGTCCCTTGGACCCGCATGAGGTATCCTCAAATCATGGTCCCAGACCGCCTGAGTTTACCCCGCATCGGAGGGAAGCTTAACCCCCGGTAATATGTCAAGAGGTGAGTGATGCTACACTAACCTAACGAATTATCGTTAAACAACATAAGCACAACAAGAATACTTTTTCACAAACGTTACAAGACACTAACACACATAGCATCATATCATGTCTACTTATCAAACCATCTTATTATTCTTTTCATAATTCAATATAAGTCCGTTATAAACACATAGGCAAACTGCTTTCTTTTATCAATCTTAAGTGGTTATACTTAACTTCCCATAAGGCTAGTATAACTCTTAAGCTTCGCTTAAAACCAATTAGTTCTCTTCCGTTAAAAATGATTCAAGATTCTTTTGAAATGCTTTCAGTTCTTTATTATTCAGGCTTAAGCCGTGAGGCATTGTCGTAAGTGTTATTCAGGCTTAAGCCGTGAGGCATTGCCGTAAGTATTATTCAGGCTTAAGTCAAAGACATTGCCGTAGTTTTAGTTAACACATGACGCCTACCGTACTATATATATTGTAAAATATCATGCTTTAGGAAGAATCACATACCTTCTCAAATAAACCACCGCCAAGTCAATATGTCGCGCGCAGAGAGTCAGCCTATAATAGTCACAGATATCTATCAAAGACTACTCTGAAGGTCATTCTAAACAGAGAGTTCACAATTCTATGGAAAGTTGGGCAGTACTTCCCTACCCGGTGAGCTATATAAGTCTCATCAGAAAACAAATTCTATGTAAGTATAGTTTGATTATTCTTCTTTAAACCCTTCTACTGTGGTAATACGATTCTATTCTCGTGATATTCTTCTAAGTATTTATACTTATTCTTATACTACAACAGCATATATATTCTCTAATTCAAAAGAGGGTTAGGATTAGTTACCTCGGTAAGCCCAATAATATCCTAGAAAAAGTCGCGCCTGAGCAAGGTTTTGCTCCTAAGTTGTATGCTCCAGGAAACCTTAGAAGTTCTTCACAACTTCTACTAAGTACTAAGGTATTTGGGCTAGTGGTATTTTGGGCATTATAACAATACAAGAAGGCAACTTTTCTACCAAGGAGGGGGTAGATTTTTGGCTAGGCTAGGGGAGGCCTCGCCAAACTTCTTAGGCTAGAGGGGGTATTCGGCCAAGGGCCTTCACAAGTGGAGGGGAGGTGTTGGACGAAAAGGCTACAAAGGGAGAGGAGAGGATTTTCAAGACTTGAAAGCTTTGTGGATGAAGAACTCTTCAACTTAAGGGGTATTTATAGGTCAAGTGGCCAACCAATGGCCAAGATTTAGACAAGTGCAAGGCAAGTGTAGGGTGAGGATTAACTATACACAAATATCCTACCAACTCCTCGACTTGTGCACAAGGCACAAAAACGTACAATGTTAGCCAATTCGCCCAAATGGACGATTTGAAGTCCACCAATTGGAGGGTGCCAAGTGTCGCCTCCCGCTGGTCCAAAATGTTTCGCCTCTAAAAATCCGCAAAAATTAGAAATGGCATAGCCGAATTTACCCTACGAAAGCCGTGGAAACGCTTTCGCCGGAAAACTATTCGCTTTGTGAGTTGTGCCCAAAAATCGCCCAAGCCTAAACTTTAAGGCTAAACTTTTCAGACGTATCCCCACGCATATACCGGAAATACGAGGTATAACATTCTCCTCCTTAGAAACATTCGTCCCGAATGTTCCTTCCCAAGACGCTTAACGATAAGATTCTTCATAACTTAAACTTGTAAATGCCACACACGCCACAGAGCAACACTTAGGCGTAAACGATAACGAAAATTTACAAGTAGGAAAGTGAATTTACCCGAGGTGTGGGAATAGGTGAGGATACTTCCACCTCATGTCCTCCTCGCTTCCCACGCCATCTCATCCTCGAGCCTGCTCCGCCACAAGACTTTGACAAGCCACGCCCTCGTCCGCAGACGCCTAACTCGACGATCGACTATCGCTATGGGAATCTCCTCATACGATAACCCTTCTGGCCACCGACATCGCCAATCGGTGTACCCTAGATGGATCCCCGATACATCTCTCAAAGATAGATACGTGAAAATCGATGCACCGCCTCCGATCGGACGGCAGATTCAACTCGTAGGCAACCTTGCCTACCTCGCGACAACTGAAACGCCCAATGTACCTAATGAAGTTTCCTTCTTCCCGAATCTCATCACACCCTTCATGGGTGACACCTTTAGGAAAACCCAATCATGAACCTCGAACTCAAGATGCCGACGACGATGATCCGTGATACGACTTCGCCGACTCGAGTCATTAATAGCCGCCTCGGATAAGCTTCACCTTATCCATCGCCGTACTCAACCGTCCCACTAGCCGCACTCGCCCATATCGAACCAACCTATAGGCGATCTGCACTTCCTCCCATACAAGGCCTCATAAGGCGCCATCCGAATACTCGGAGTGGTAGCTATTATTATACGCGACTCAACTAGAGGCAAATGATCCTCCCAACTACCATCGGTCAATAACACAGCTCGCAGATATCCTCAAGAGTCTAGATAGTGCGCTCGCCGTCCGTCTGTCTGCGGATGAAATGCAGACTCGTGCTCACCGCGCCCCTAAACCCTCTCGGAAGGACCTCCGGTTAGCCGTAAATCGGGCTCTCGTCGATATGATCGAGGTAGGGACTCCATGCACCGACGATCTCTGATGTAAAGTCCGCATAATCCTCACCGGTAAGCGTCGCCCGACGGAAGAAAGTGGGCTGATTTCGCCACCGCCGACGATAACCCATATAGAATCATGTCTCCTCCGAGCGAGGTAATCCCGTGATGAAGTCCATGTTGATTACCTCCCACTTCCGTGTCGGGATCTCAATCGTCAGAATAAAACCACCGTGCCTCCGTGCTCTACCTTCACTCGCCGACAACACGCATCGAGCTACGAACTCGCAACGCCCCTCTTCGCCATCCCACCAATACACGATCTGCGTCGTGGTACATCTTGGTCGACTTTGACGGATAGAGTAACGCGCGCGTGTGCTTCCCAAGAACTCCGCCAAGTCCTCAAACATCCGAACACACACCGCCTCAAACCTTAGCACCCCATCGTGCTACCTCAAAAGGACCCTTGCCTCACGTAAGAGTCAGATCACGATATCGAATCAAAGCCGATCCTCGAATCGCTGCCTCTTCACCTCCTCGACGATGGAAGACTCGCAACCTCACGAACTCTAACCCCATCGCTATCGTAATCAATCAAACGGACACCAAGGCTCGCTAATCGATGCAAATCACGAACCATGTCCTCCTCTCTAGCCGCACATCCGATAGGCTCCCATCGACCTACGACTAAGAGCATCCGCCACAACATCGCCTTCCCGTGGTACAGATATCAACATCGTAATCCTTAAGCAACTCTAACCACCATCTCTCGCCGTAAGTTCACCTCCTCCGTCAAGATATACCGAGGCTCTTGTGGTCTCAGTATAAATATCCACGTGAACCCCATACAAGTAGTGCCTCCAGATCTTCAAAGCGAATCACTACCGCTAACTCCAAATCATGGGTGGGTAGTTCCTCGTGTTTCTTCAAATTGCCGGGATGCATATGCTATAACCCCGCCATGCCGCATCAACACACATCCCAACCCGATGCGCCCGACGATCACAATACACGACATAACCATCCGACCTCCGGAAGAGTAAGAACGGGCGGCCGCCTCTTTTCAAAGAATCGAAACCCCGCCACAAGCATCACCATCAAACTTGGCCGCTTTCCGAGTCACCTAGTCAATGGTGCGTAGATAGAAGCAAACTTCTCCACGAACCGCCGATAATATCCTCGCAAGGCCCGTAAAATCGCGAACCTCGCCGAGTAGTAGGTTCAGGCCAAGTCCTCGATCGCTTCGATTCGCCGTATCCACTGAATGCCATCACCATAATATGCCCAAGAAACGCCATCAAGTCAACCAAAACTCACATTTGGAAAACTTGGCGATAATCACTGGTCTCGAGAATCACAAGATAGCCTCAAATGCTCCGCATGCTCCTCGCCTGAGCGAATAAACCAAGATATCATCAATGAACACTATCACAAACGTGTCCAAAATGGTTTGAACACTCGTTCATCAAATCCATGAATACCACGGAGCATTGGTCAACCCAAAAGACATGACCACGAACTCATAATGCCCGCATCGTCCCGAATGCACCCTAGGGACATCCACCTCTCGACTCGCACTGATGATAGCCCGATCGCAGATCAATCTTGGAGAAACATCTCGCACTCGCAAATCCGGTCGAACAAATCATCAATCCCGGGAAGGGTATTCTGTTTAATGGTCACCTTGTTCACCGCTCGTAATCAACACACATGCGCAGCTGTCCCGCCCTTCTTCTTCACGAACAATACCGGCGCTCCTGTGGAGAAACACTAGGCCCGATGAAGCCCTTCTCCAAGAAATCTCTAAGCCGATCCTTCAACTCTCTCAACTCGGGCAGTGCCATTCTCGTATGGCGGAATGGAAATAGGCCGAGTGTCCGCAATATGTCAATACAAAACTCAATCTCCTCTCGGGAGGGATACCCGGAGGTCATCCGAAACACGCCCTGGGAACTCACGACATCGAATCGATCAAAATCTGGTACCGCAGCCTTCAAAGATCAAACACCCGAACGAGATGGTAGATATACCCTTCTCGCACCATCTTCCTAGCCTTGAGGTAGGAAATAAACCTACCCTGCGATACCGCGTGCTCCTCCCACTCAACAACCGCCCTCAGAAACCGAACTGCATTACTTTCTCTCATAGCCTACATTGGCGTAGCAAGAAGCTAGCCAATCCATCCCCATAATCACGCCGGTCAATCATCTCCAACTCTATCAAGTCGGCTAGGTCCGACGATCAGTAAATGGTCACAGACAAGCTCTATATACTCGCCGAGCTACCACCGAATCACCCATCGCGTAGCTACCTCGAAAGCGGTCTATGGACTCGTGCTCTATCCCTATCCTACTAGCAACAAGGGAGATATATAGATGAGTAGAACCCGGATCTATCAAAGCATACACATCGCACTCAGAACCGATAAAGTACTGCGACGACATCGTGAGGCCTCCGATCCGCTGGCCGACAAAGCATAAATGCGTTCTCGAGGACCGCGAATCGGGACCCGAGCCACGACTCTGCCGCGACCGCTGACCCACGAGTACCTTGCCTCCGTGGCGAGTAATCGCGGGATGAAGACTCCGCGAAAGAACTCGTAGCCGACTCTACCATCAAGATCGCTCGCCTGACAAGCCGCATAATGCCCCGCCGCCACAATCAAACAAACTCCCGCATCACAACTCCCGATGGGATCTACCGACGGCCACACCGGCGGGTGGTCCCGATCGCCGCATTCCGCCGCTCGACGCTCAAGTCCTGGGCCCTGCCTACCCTCGAATATCCCGGGCCAGGCCGGTGAGGACGCGCAGAGTGCTCTGGCTGGCCGTGGTTCAAATCTAGATCGCTGCTGAGGCCGCCACCACGATAGCCACCAAAAGACCTGCCGCCCCGGTCTTCTCGCCGCCGTCACACCCGCGGCCTCTACGCCTCACATCCAAGAGCATGAGCTCGCATGCGGGTAATGTCCATACTGGCCGAGAGAAACCCCGCACATGACTTCGGCCATATAGTCGCTTCAGCCCTGACATAGCGGTGCACCCTATCCTCCATATCTGCTACTAATGCCGGGACATATCGAGCCAATGAATCAAACTCGACATTGTACTCCGACGCAAGGCCCTTCCGCCTCGTGAGTAAAAATCTATCACCCGCGCCTCCTCATCCGTGGAGGCAAGTGGAGTGAGGAAAGCCTCGAGAACTCATCCCAAGTAGCCGGGACGCTGCTTTCCCGATAACTCCCATGAATCAAACCAATCGATCATGCGTATCACGCAGCCGACGCGAACCGGCGTCACAGACTCGTCTCGAGGCCTTGATCACCCTACGATCCTCTCAAGCCGACGGATGAACTCCTCGCGGATCATCCTCCGGCCTCGACCAGTAAAACTCGCGGGCTACAACTCAAGAAATCTCGTAGCCTCAAACTATTCGCCTCGTGTACCACGGTGCGACCGGCGCTGAGCTGAACTGAATCGCCGTGATCCAGCCTCTCGTACGGGCCACAACTTTAGCCAAAGCCGGGCTATCTCCTTGTACTTAACTCTCCGCCCAGCCGTGGGATGTGAGGTGCTGGTACTGTGGTCTCGGCTGGGCCGGGCGCCATAGAACTCGCTGCCTCTCGTATAGATCGGCCTCGAGCCCTCGTGACTGGGTGTCTCGCTAGCGCCTCGGCCGCTTTGCCCTTCGGGCCCGGGTTGCCTTACGTGGAGGCATAATCACATAGAAAGGAATACGTTAGAGGGTCCAACCTATAACACACCTCTAAAGCACGATCTCGTAATGATAAGAATGGAAACCAATCCTAAATATCCTATAGCCTCGATTATTGGTGGTGCACAACACACCGATAATCAAGACTCTACTAGATACGGTCAGAGACACTTTCCGAGGATTAATCGCTCGATACCACTTTTGTCACGACTCCATTCCGGCCCGTGGATCGTGCCTTACCGGCACCCAAGTAGTCATACATCGAGTAATCACGAAATATAAAGCAAGACATGAAACAGCTTTATAAAATAGACACGCTTTAAGTGAGAAAACACGCTTTCTAAGCATATATATAAAAACATGGTTTAGCGCTACATCCGACATCGCATAAATGTGACTACAGCACTTCTAAGGAAATATACAACTTTGGCGGACAGGCCCCGCCATACCTCGATCAGACAAAACCATCTACAACAGGAGATCATACCTAAAAGTAGAGCCTCCGAAAGGATGGAGCTCCCGACACCAACGTAGATCCTAGAATGTGGATCTAGAACTCGCTTGCCCTTACCGCGCAGATGAACGCAGCCTCAAGGAGGTCAAGATAACAGTACTAAGTATATGAAATCAGAAATACTTAAATGAAACATATCATTTTAAAAAGCTTTGCAAGTATGTATGAAACAACCAGGAAACCGCATATAGTGCCACATCACAAACAAGAGCAGAATAGGTAAATCAGAATGTGTCTTTTCTAGGCCGCGAATGATCGGGCAGGCCATTGCCTGTAGTATCACCATGCAAGCCTAATCTCGACTCGTAGTCCGCATAGGCCAATCACATAGGCCCGCATAGGTATATAACCCCGCATCGAGGGTAGCTACTCTCGGCATCGCCCCGACTCGCCGTCCGCATGGCCACATGCATCGCATGAGGTATAACCCCGCACACTAACCTCGAACTCCCGTAGTTCGCATAGGTCCCTTGGACCCGCATGCAGGTATTCTCGAATCATGGTCCTGCATCACCGAGTCTACCCCCGCATCGGAGGGCAGCTTAACCCCCGATAATATGTCAAGAGGTGAGTGATGCTACACTAACCTAACAACTTATCGTTAAACAACATAAGCACAACAAGAATACTTTTTCACAAACGCTACAAGACACTAACACACATAGCATCATATCATGTCTACTTATCAAACCATCTTATTATTCTTTCATAATTCAATATAAGTCCGTTATAAACACATAGGCAAATCGTTTCTTTTATCAATCTTAAGTGGTTATACTTAACTTCCCATAAGGCTAGTATAACTCTTAAGCTTCGCTTAAAACCAATTAGTTCTCTTCCGTTAAAAATGATTCAAGATTCTTTGAAATGCTTTCGATCTTTATTATTCAGCTTAAGCCGTGAGGCATTGTCGTAGTGTTATTCGTGCTTAAGCCGTGAGGCATTGCCGTAAGTATTATTCAGCTTAAGTCAAAGACATTGCCGTAGTTTTAGTTAACACACGTACGCTCACCGTACTATATATATTGTAAAATATCATGCTTTAGGAAGAATCACATACCTTCTCAAATAAAACCACCGCCAAGTTGAATATGTCATACGCAGAGAGTCACCTATAATAGTCACGATATCTATCAAAGACTACTCAAGGTCATTCTAAACAGAGGGTTCACAATTCTATGGAAAGTTGGGCAGCACTTCCTACCCGGTGAGCTATATAAGTCTCATGGAAAACAAATTCTATGTAAGTATAGTTTGATTATTCTTCTTTAAACCCTTCTACTGTGGTAACTGATTCTATTCTCGTGATATTCTTCTAAGTATTTATACTTATTCTTATACTACAACAAGATATATATTATCTAATTCAAAAGAGGGTTAGGATTAGTTACCTCGGTAAGCCCAATAATATCCTAGAAAAGTCGCTACCGAGCAAGGTTTTGCTCCTAAGTTGTATGCTAAGGAAACCTTAGAAGTTCTTCACAACTTCTACTAAGTACTAAGGTATTTGGGCTAGGTATTTTGGGCATTATAACAATACAAGAAGGCAACTTTTCTACCAAGAGGGGGTAGATTTTTGGCTAGGCTAGGGGCCTCGCCAAACTTCTTAGGCTAGAGGGGTATTCGGCCAAGGGCCTTCACAAGGGGAGGAGGTGTTGGACTAAAAGGCTACAAAGGGAGAGGAGAGGATTTTCAAGACTTGGAAAGCTTTGTGGATGAAGAACTCTTCAACTTAATGGGGGTATTTATAGGTCAAGAAGTGGCCAACCAATGGCCAAGATTTAGACAAGTGCAAGGCAAGTGTAGGGTGAGGATTAACTATACACAAATATCCTACCAACTCCTTGACTTGTGCACAAGGCACAAAAAACGTGCCAATGCTAGCCAATTCGTCCAAATGGACGATTTGAAGTCCACCAATTGGAGGGTTCCAAGTGTCGCCCTCCCGTTGGTCCAAAATGTTTCGTCTCTCGGAAAAATCCGCAAAAATTAGAAATGGCATAGCCGGAATTTACCCTACGAAAGCTGTGGAAACGTTTCGTCGGAAAACTATTCGTTTTGTGAGTTGTGCCCAAAAAATCGTCCAAGCCTAAACTTTAAGGCTAAACTTTTTGTACGTATTCCCTTACGTACATACTCTGGAAATACGGGGTATAACACATACATACTCCGGATCTACGGGGCATAACATTCTCCCCCCCTTAGAAACATTCGTCCCGAATGTTCCTTCTAAGTCTCAAAACATACATGTGCCGGTATAGTCTTCCCTTTATTCTTACGAAATCAATTATGACACTCATGGCCATAATACCACGTACGCGCAAAAACTCATATCCGAGTCAACGAAGAATCATCTCTACAGCGTATACAACACTATTAGCTCCACCCATGGTCCAAAGGATACTTTCTCCACATCCTTACTTATAAAAAGAACACTTCCATCTTCTTAACACATCTTCGCCTCTTTTCTTACTCGTCATACCCTCCTCGTACACTCGAACTCTTCCTAATATACGTATCATATTTCTGTCATTACTTCAGTTTTTAAAATCTCGGGGTTACTATCCTTAACTTGGTCGTCATTAACTGGGAACACTCTAGATGGATCTCCGATACTCTTCCGAATTATAGCAACATGAAAGACCGGACGTACTACCTCCTAAGTCGGACGGTAGTGCTAACTTATAGGCAACCTGGCCTATTCTACAAATGATCTGAAAAGGCCCAAAGTACCTTGGGATAAGTTTCCCTTGCTTTCCAAATCTCGTCACACCCTTCCGGGGTGGTACCTTCAAGACTCCACCACAACTGAACTCCAAGTGTCGACGCCAATTATCCGCAAGACTTTTGTTGACTCTGAGCTGCTAATAACCTTCTCTGGATAAGGTTCGCCTTATCCTCATTCTTGCTGAATCAAGTATGGACCAACCATCTGAACCTTGCCAACATCGAACCAATCGACCGGCAACCTATACTTCCGCCCATACAAGGCTTCATAAGGCGCCATACGAACACTGAAATGGTAGCTATTATAATACCTACTCAACACGAGGCAAATAATCCTCACCACTCCCTCGAAATCAAAACACCGGCCCGTAACCTATCCTCAAATGTCTGGATAATACGCGTTGTTTGTCCGTCGGCCCGCGGTGAATGCACATCGAGACTCACCGAAGTTCCTATCCTCCGTAAAAACCTCCAAAAAGAAAATAGCCAGAACTGGCTCCACTGTCACATAAAATAAAAGTAGGAACCCCGTGCAGCCTTACAACCTTCCTGATATATAACATCTCGCATAACCCTCCGCCGAGTAAACATTCCTGACTGAAAGACAAGATGGGATGACCTCATCGGACGGACTACTAGTCGAACGCATCCCCGAACTCGTACAATGGTTACCTAAACCTGGGCCTAACACCCTTGTGACCCTCTCATCTAGTGGGACCACCTCAAACCGACTCACCATTTTTCGGCCGCGGTTGACTCCGATATGGCCTCAACCCGACCCACTTCGTACTAAACTCTTGTTCCCGGTCCGGAACAATCTCAATATTCAGGTCATGAAAGCTACCACTTCTATCTCAAACTACCCATGGATTTATCACACAAATACTCCACGTATACTATGCACTCCGACAAAGACTAACCGTAAAATCTTTTACTCAAGACGGCCTTACATCTAAGGTCCTTGCCTCAATCATATAAATTCTAAGGCTCATAATTTCCCTGCCCCTAACTTACCTTTTTCACAAACCAGGCTTCTAAATCACACTTTAACACAAGCTATCCGAACATAACACTTTAACATAAAATCATCATATCACGCATACTAGTCTCTAGAGGGTTAAGGGTATACCTATAACTATTGCTTTACTTTCCCTTTGTCGCTCTAATCCAAATCCCGCTCTGCTGGCGCATAACTATATAAGGTGATGAACCAGCCACCGATCCTGAAGGCTGAGTCCCTACATCCACGCTACCTCTGGTTGGATAATTTCTCGCAAAATGGCCCTGCTGGCCGCAAGCATAACAAGCTGTCGAAGTAGTACGACACTCCCCGCAATGACACCTACCACAACGGCCACACCGAGGTGGGGGTGGCCTCCTCTGGCTAACATCACTTCCTCTCCGAACCATCAATCCGAATCGGCCGAGTCATCCCACCGCTTCTCCTTCTAGGACATTCTCTCATCACGGCTCGACGCCGCAGTAAACAGCATTAGTAAAAGACGACATTTCCTAATGACGCCACCACATAGTGAACACCGAGGGAAAATCAACTGGCCGCTAGAACCTATGTAAATCGTGAACTAAAAACCCCGAGCTCACCAACTCCTCGCATACTCAACGCCCCGGCTCGTGGAGGACTACTCAGATCGCGGAGGGCATAACTAGTTCGCCGAGGCCGCCGCCTCGAAAGTCACCAAAGGACCTCGTTGTCTCGACTCTTCTCGCCGGTCTTGGTTATTCCGCTGATCTCTACGCTCTCGCCCATCGCGCATAAGCTCAGACGCGGCAATGTCCATACCGATCAAGAGCTACTTGTACACCCTTTTACTAGATAATCGCTCAGACCGTGATATATCGATGCACTCTATACTCTCTATTTGCTAAAATCCTAGCTAGTATGTGTCCTCCCTTTGTAATCCATATTCTCTGCTCTGGCCGCGAATCAAGGCTCATATATCATGACCGCAGCAGGAATCGCCATCAGACTAAACTCTGCTGGCCGCGACGCCGTGGAACTCGCCGTCGGTATCACCTCGGTTAAAGGTTGGGCTGTGCCTCGCATACTCCTCGTGTTCTACTCACAGCTCCATCGCACGCCTTGCCCTTCTCGGGGCCCGGTTGCCTTACGCGAGGCATAATCGTAACGAAAGAGACTCGCCGAGGGATTCAACTTATAACATAGCTCTAAGGTACGATCTCGAGTGAGAAGAACGGAAACTAATCCTAAATGTCCTGCACTCCCGATTATAGATGTGGCACAACACACCGATAATCAAGACTTACTAGACACGGCTCAGACACTTTCCGAGGATTAACTGCTTTGATACCACTTTTGTCACGACCCGATCCCAGGCCCGTGACTGGTGCCTTACCCGGGCACCCAAGTAGATATACATCAGAGTAACCAGCGGAATATAAAAACAAGACATGAAACAATAAAGAGTAAGAACAGTCTAACCAAGAAAATGTCGCCTTTCGGCATGTATATATAAACCAAAACTTGAACAGTTACATCATTTACGAACCCCGCCCACAACAAGATTACATGCACTCTAAGAATGTAACCACAACTATGACGGACAGTCCCCGCCATACCCTCGAATGTACAAGTACCTACAATGACAGTGGACTATACCAAAGACAAAGCCTCCGAGAAATGGAGATTTCAAGAATCAACAGTGATCCTAAGAGTGCGGATCGCCAGTTACGACCTCAACTCGTGGCATGAACGCACTTCGAAGGAGGTCAAGCATAACAGTACCAAGTATGTGAAATCGAAAAATATTGTCACGACCCGACCTCTGCCCGCGACTCAGGCCTTACCCCGCACCCTAGTGATACAACATCGAGAAAACAAATGAAATAAAAACTCATGAAAGAAAACCGTGAAATAAGGAAACAAAGCTAACCCAAACGGTTACCTTTTGTACATAAATGAAAACTTGAACAGCTACATCCTTACAAACCCCGCCACAACAAAGGCATGCACTTCTAAGAATTTTAAAACCATAACGACGGGACAGGGCCCCGCCATGCCCCTGAATGTACAAAAGTCTACAACTTCAGGGAACCGTACCACAGGACAAGCTTCCGGAGATATGGAGCTTTCCGAGAACCGAACAACAATCCTAAGAGTGCGGATCAGCAAGCTATGTACCTCAACCTGTGGCATGAACGCACTTCGGGCGAGGTCGAGACAACAGTACCAAGTATGTGAATCGAAAAATATCAGAATGAAATCATAACAGTCTATATAAAACAGGAGACATATATGATAACCAAACTACAGTTCACAATATATATAGCAGTCATTTCAAGTCAGGGACTCACGCCCGTAAATTCATCACTCAAGTACAACCCGGAAATTTAACCCGCACAATGGCCGCATGCCCCGGCATCTTACCTCGGTATAAGCATGGCCCTAGAACCGTCCTAGTGGGCCCATACCCGTGGACCATCCAACGTGTCGGTATGCCCAAAAGAAGATAACAAGATAATAATCAATGTGGAAGCATACCCGTGGGCCACCCAACGTGTCAGTATGTCCAAACAAATAACAAGATAATACTCACTGTGGACGCATACCCATGGGCAACCCAACGTGTCAGTATGTCCAAACAAATAACAAGATAACACTCCTAATGGAAGCATACCTGTGGGCCACCCAACGTGTCAGTATGTCCAAGAGGATCGATATAGTGGAAACATACCCGTGGGCCACCCAACGTGTCAGTATGTCCATCAATCAACCAGATAGCCGGCCCTCCATCGAGAGGCTCGGTAGCACAAAATCAAACACTTGCACAACAAAGGCTATCACAACAAGCATAGGCAAGCTCAACGTATTCATAGTCTTTCATTTTATTATAACGAATCTGGGTGTTAACCCCAAGGTACTACATACTTTAACTCTTTAAAAAGATCCATTTCTTTCACCAAAGTCACACGATACCCGTAGTATCAGAAATAGAGTAACTATCTTTTTGAGAAAACCATAACAATTTCCATACCTTCTTTTTAAACCAACTTAAGACAAAACCATGACTTCCTTTTTAAACGAAAACACTTCAAATTCTCAAGTCTATCTCTTTTATAATTCAAGCTTCTTACTTTGGAATTTAGGAAAATCAAAACTTGTTATAATGTTCTTATTAAAGCAGCCATGATCTAGAAAATGTAATACAATTTTGTCTTATCTTAGTTTCTATGCAGATGGAGGTTTCTACTGGTTTTAATAATAATTAATTGGTCAATACATTTTCCTTTATTAACGCTGCAGTGGTTTGTTCGATACTTATTCTCATTTAAAACACAATTACCCATTTCTCAAAAATGCGGTTTCACAACTTTTTAACACCAACCAAGTCAAGTCTCTTATTTTTTAAAAAGCCACAAACCATTTCTTTACCTACATAAAGTTGTTATAACAAACTTCCCATAAAGTCGTTATAACACTTTATGTTTTAAACCAACAAATTACAACTATACGCATCTATGAGACCAAGAGGGCTTATTCTTTAACAACCGAGTACCCATTACTAACGAATAGGAGTTTACTACTTTTTCACAAAATCAAGACCTTTACACTTCATATCAAGTCAAGGCACAAAAGGGAAATTGAATTCCTTTAACACACGTGCATCTACCGCACTATATATTTCACAAATAATCATGCTAGAAAGGATAGGAAGAGGTTCACATACCTCGCGACGATTGTCGACAATTAGCAAAATGCTCCACAGTACTATACCATTCAAGTAGGATACGCTACTCGTAGTACTTCAATCCTAATATGGTCATAAAACGTCTATCAATCTCTAGCTTCGAACATAGAATAAACTAAGTGCAAAGTCCCTAAATTCTACGGAAAATCGGACAGTACTTCCTTTGTTTTAACATACTTTGCCACCTTTTTCAAAGCCGAATTCAATAACCAACGCCACATTTAAGGCTCAATTAATTCAGCAAATACAAGGGGATTACACGCCTAGCAATACGTGTAAAATTCCGCCCCACAATAATACAAAATAAACCAATACTTTCCATGCCATTCTTGGCCAACAATATAACCAATCCTAAATCTTTTCCAATTATCTTTTCAATCCAAGTTATTTAGTATGACATGTAATCAAGCCGAAATCGATTAAAGCTACTACAATCCTCTAGTAGATAACATGCGACGACTTTAGGTAACGACCAAATTGTAATTCAAATGACTCAATCATGTCAATTTCGGATTTCTAGCCTTCAAAAATCCATAGTACTTACCAATCTCTAATACATGCTTCACGTGGTCTAAATCAACTATAACAAGTATTAGAACTTATATCCAAGAGAAGGGGGAAACTTTTACCTTTTGGAATAGCCCACAAAAGCCCCTTTCTTCCACTTCTTTTCCGTCAAACTCGTCCCCCCCGCGCTTCCCACAAGTTTACCCACACCTTGCCTTCTTGCCGCCGCTCCAACAATTTCCTTAGGCTAGGTTTTATTCAAAAAAACTAGAGAGAAATGGAGAGGGGTTCTTAGGAGGGTTTCCAAGATGAAATGGCCAAGTCTTCCAAGACTTGGCCCTAAAATAGGACCCTTTTTCTGGTCAAAAGGATGGGAGGGACACTTGTCACCCTCCCATAGGCTTTTATCAAAATATCCCCTGTTTTTCGCCCTTTACCACAGAAAAATCCCGCCTTGGCGCCGCTGTTCACAGCCAAGGCCCACTTCGTAGAATAATTACTGCATTCGCGCCGCTGCCTCAGATTCCGGTGTCGCGGCGCAACCTCAAATAACCCCAAGATAACCGGCGCGATCGTGACCACGAATCGAAACTCGCTTTGCTCGATCACAAGACCGAACTTGTAACTTCCATAACTTTCGACCCGGTGTCCTATCGACGAGCGGTTTGTTGCGTTGGGAACTAGATTTAACGGACTACACACTAGGCTTTTTAAACACCTTACAATTCTTAACAACTGGGGTACAACACTCCAAGGTAGACTCAAAATCCGTCCAACACATGTTTGTCAACTTATCTTACCTTCTTGAATTTACGGGGTGTAACAACTGTAAATAAAATCATAGTAGTCTATATAAAACCGGAGACATATATGATAACCAAACTACAGTACACAATATGTAAGCAGTCATGTCAAGTCAGGGACTCACGCCCTCGAAGTCATCACTCAAATATAACTATGGGTCTCACGCCCACAACATCAATCATGCCCGTGGAATAACTTCCTCACTGCTGGCAGTCTACGGTAATAACACCAAGGAGTACACAAGAACACCAGGTCCCACCTGTATCATAAAATCGTACGGGGCAAGTACGAAGGCTAACTACCAGATACCAAAGCCGCATCATCAACTGACCGGGGCAAGTACGAAAGCAAACTACCAGATACCAAAACCGTACCAACAAATCTATATAACCATACCACGAAGCTGACCCAGGGCAAGTACGAAGGCCGACTACCAGATACCTTCCACGTCACGTAGCTGACGGAGGCAAGTACGAAGACCAACTACCAGATTCCAAGCCGTGATCACGAGACTTCGTCACAAAACTGAAAGGGTCAAGTACGAAGGCTAACTACCAGATACCAAGCCGAATCAGCCACGACCGGGGCAAGTACGAGAGCCAACTACCAGAAAACACTTCAATTTCTCAAGTCTCTCTTTTATATAAATCCAGTTCCTTACTTTAGGAAAATTTGTACTTGTTTATAATGATCTTATTAAAGCAGTCATGATCTAGAAAATGTAATACAATTTTGTCTTATCTTAGCTTCTATGCAGATGGAGGTTTCTACGTATTTTAATATAATATTAATTATTTGTCAATATAGTTTCCTTTATTAATGCTGCAGTGGGATGTTCGATATTTATTCTCATTTCCGCAATCAATGTAATATTATTATTCAAAACTAAGTACTCATTACTCACGAATGAGGTTTCACAACTTTCCACACAATTCAAGTTCTTCACATATCAAATCAAGTCAAATATAAGTCAAGTCTCTTATTCTTTTTAAAAATCAATAAACCATTCTTTTATCTACATAAAGTTGTTATAATTAACTTCTCATAAAGCCATTATAACACTTTATGTTTTAACCCAACCAAATTCGTTTAGCACACGTACGTCTACCGTACTACATAGTTTAAAATAATCATGCTAGAAGAGATAGGAAGAGGTTCACATACCTCGCGACGATTATCAACAATTAGCAAAACGCTCCAAAGTACTATAACCTTGCTAGCCCTTTTTCACCCTTCAAGTAGAATACGCTACTCGTGGTACTTTCACTTATAATGGCCATGAAACGTCCATTAACCTCTAGATCTCTTCGTAGGATATTTCTAAAAACAAGTTCCATATCCTACGGAAAATTCGGCAGCACATCCCCCGTTTCTACTCAATTTCCCACCTTTTCCAAGGCCCGATAACCGTGATTAACCTACTATAATTAAGGTGCAAAAATACTGAAATATAAATAAGGGGATAACACGCCCAAACGAAACGCGATTAACAATCTCTCCTTCATAATAATAATAAGTAAAGAAGGGGATAACACGCCCAAACGGTAACGCGGTTTACTATCTCCCTTCATAATAACAATAAGTAAAAGAAGGGGATAACACGCCCAAACGGTAACGCGGTTTACTATCTCCCTTCATAATAACAATAAGTGAAGAAGTCCAAAGTAAAAAGTCCAAAGTAGATACGGTCCTTAAGTTGGGGTCCTTGGCCAACTTTTACAATTTTACTTATCCAATTACTTCATTAGTCCTTCAACTTATATTCCAATCTTTATATAAGTTATAGTTTCCTTGTTGTTAACTTCTTAGCAAGTAATGGATACATTTTAATGGCTAACATGCCAATTCTCTTTTTAATATCTTAACAAGATCCAAATCTTTCTTTATATCTTATAGTCCATAATATACTTCCAGTATATGTATAATATCCATATATACATAAAAAATCAACTTCACAAGGAGGTTAAGGTTCATTACCTCAAGATAGCCCAAAAACGTGATTGTCCAGATTTTTAGCTACTGCTTCATCAGCTGAACTTGCAACGTCGATAACTCTCTACTCCAGTGTCCTATCGATGAGTAATTGGTTGAGTTGGAAACTAGACTCGACGAACTTCATTTTAGGCTTTTGAAACACCCAAAAACTCCTTATATGCTAGGATATATTCCCTTCCAAACTTGACTAAGAATCTGCCCAAAACAGTTTCGAAAATCTGCCTACTCTCGGCCAAGGGAAGGTTTTTGAGGCTAGGGTTGTGAAATATTGTCTAACTCTTGGTTAATAATCTTCCTAACACATTAAGGAAGAACACTTATAAGTTTAAGAATTTTTGGACAACATTTGGTTAGGGGAGGGGCTGGTTCGACGAGAGCAACATAGAAGGAGGGAGAGGAAATGTTTTTCAAGTCTTGTAATATGTTAAGTCCTCACTGCCTAATTTTCACAATGGCAGTACACAACATGTTAGGATGAGGGGTGAGTCAAAACATTCTGATTCTGAGATGCCTATGAACCCGCCACCTTCATTGGATGAAGTTACATACAACGGTGATACGGAAAAGGCTCAGCTTGTGTCAAGTAACGTTAACTTTGAACGCGGGGAACATAGCTTGGCTGGTACACAAGTTATGGCTTCCAGCAACAAAGATGATGGATGGCAAGAGGTTTTGTCCAAAAAGAATGGGCCGAAAAGCAGTGGGAAAGCGAAGGCAGCTAAGCGCGGAGGTGCTAATAAAACCTCCTTTGTTTCCTAATGAAAATACTTTGTTGGAATGTCCGTGGTCTTTGCGGACAAAGGGATAGGGCTGCCACGCAAGCTCTAGTGTGTAGTATCACAAAACAGCATGACGCGGCTATGATTTGTCTATTGGAAACTAAGCTATCTCGGCCAAGGACAGAGTCTTTCTCTACTCAAAGATTCAAAGCATGGAAGTTTTGCTCAAATTTGGAATTCATTGGAGGCGGTAGAATGCTATTACTTTGGGATCCATCCAGGGTTTGTTGCGAAGTGCTTGGTATGGACTCTCAGCATATCCATGTCCAGGCAAGTTGCAATATAACACAAGTGTCCTTCCTTGCCACATTTGTGTACCCGGTTTATAGCATCTCGGATAGAAGGATGCTTTGGCATCACCTTTCTCACTTGGGCGTTGGCATCACTAAGCCTTGGATGATTATGGGAGATTTCAACACTTACTGCAACCCTAATGATAAGGTGGGGGTCCTCCTCTCACGCCTTATGCACTTAGGGATCTTGGAGATTTCAGGAATTCTCATGGACTAGAAGACGCTCCTTCTTTCGGTTCTTTCTACACTTGGACGAATGGTTCGATTTGGTCTAAGCTTTGTTATACCCCGTATTTCCAGAGTATGTACGTAAGGACGTACGTAGAAAAATTTGAACTTGAGAATAGGCTTGGCCGAATTATTCTTTGTGCACAACACCCGGTTAGAGTCATTTTTCGACGAAACGTTTACACAGCTTTCGTAGGGAAAATTCCGGCTATGTCATTTTTTAATTTTTGCGGATTTTTCCGAGAGACGAAACATTTTGGACCAACAAGAGGGCGACACTTGTCACCCTCTCATTGGAAGGACTTGGGCGGTAATAGGGGTTGGACGAATTGGCCATTGTTTGGTCAAGGAGTTGGTAGGATATTTTGGTGGTAGATGGATAAGGTGCACTTGGCATAATCTTGACCCTACACTTGCATGGCACTTGGCTTAATCTTGGCCATTGGTTGGCCTTGTCTTGTACTATAAATACCCCCCTTTGGAAGACTTCTTCATCCATTCCAAAAATTTTCTAAGTCTTAGAAATCCCTTCCCCCTCTCTTGTGGTGTTCGCCCAACACCCCTCCCCTTGGTGAGGCCCTCGCCGGCAGAGCCCTCCCCTTGGCCGAGTACCCCTCCTAGGGTTGGCCGAGGGTATACACCCCCTTGTGGTGTTGTCTCGTATAAATACCCCTCTTGGTAGAAATACTCTCAAAAGTATTGTTACTATACCCAAAATACTCGCCCTTATACTTGTAGTATTCCAAGGTTATACTTATACTAAAAGCCAGTAAATACTATTATACTTCCTTCAATACAAAACCGAAACCCTAAGGAAAATCTCCATAGTTAGTTGGAGTATTAAGTAGAAGTTGGTTAGAACTTCTAAGGGTGGTTCGAGCGGGTTCGAGCGCACTGAGTCGAGCTAAACGTTGCCGATCGACTTTATACTTGGATAATTTTGGGCTTATCGAGGTAAACACTTTTGACCTTCATTTGTAATTGGAAATTACATGTTGTTGAATATATAGTTAAAGTATACTATATATAGAATGGAACATAGTTGTGCGGCAATGTCTTTTGACTTAAGCTCGAATAATACTTACTGCAATGTCTTACGACTTAAGCCCGAATGTAAAGAAGAGTATCGAATCAGAATTACATAGATCAGACATGAGACTTGTGTAGCTTTTACGTAGGGTAGAATTGTGCACGTCCGGTTAGACGATAACCCCGTTGGCTTCGTAGCCTACCGATAGAGAGGAGATTTACGCTGTCATGTGGGGAGTCTTGTCGAATTTTCGTAGAATGTTCTACGATTAGACCTAGATGTTAATAAGCGCTTGTGGCCTTATAGGTTGAAGTACCATGCGTGGCGCGACCGCTGGCTTAAGGAGTAGCCGACGGTTTGAGGTACTTGAGCGTTTTGCTATTAGTCGATAATCGTCGCGAGGTATGTGAACCTCTTCCTATCTCTTCTAGCATGATATGTGTGTAACTATGTAGTACGATAGACGTCATACGTGTTAAATGTATTTGATTGGTCTAAAACATAAAGTGTTATAACGGCTTTATGGAAAGTTGGTTATAACGACTTTATGTAGGTAAGAAAATACTTGTGGTTTTTAAAAGTGGTAATCGATTTGAACTATAATCGTCAAGTTATGTAATAATAAAGAACTTGAAGTATTTCAAAAGATTTTGAATCATTTTGAAAGAAGTAATACTGGTTTTTGAAAACTTAAGAGTTATACTAGCTTTATGGGAAGTTAGGTATAACGGCTTAAGAATGTTTTCTTGATTTCGAAATCGAATGTATCGACAAACCATCGCAGCGTTAATAAAAGGAAATATTTTGACAGATTAAGTATTATTAAAACCAGAGAAACTTCCATCCGCATGTAAGCTAAGATGAGACAAAATGATATTTCCTAGATCACGGTCAGTAATAAGATTGTTATAAACAAGAATATCCTACTCACATATAAGGCTTATGTTTTCTCAGATGGTTTAAAAGAGAATTATATTCTTAAATGAATAAGACTATGAACTACGAAACCTTTCTAAAATAAGAACCGTGAACATTTGAAATTAGGCAAACTTGGACGTTTGGAAAATAATGTTGTTACTTGATTTTACAAAGGTAAGTGTTTTGATTTACTTCAAAAGATAATCACTCTATTTTCATATACTACGGGTATTGTGTGACTTTTGTAAACGTAACGTATCTTTTAAAAGATAATGTATGAAGTACTTTGGGAATAGATACCCGATCTTGTTAATCATATATTAGAATGTACCTTGTGTGTATAACATGATTGTGTTGGTTTGTGATAGCCTTGTAATACTTTTTGTTGATTTGATAAGTAAACATGCTAGGATGCTACGTGTGTTAGTATCTTGTGATGTTTTGTGTAAAGGGGTTTTCCTCGATCGCGCTTAAAGTTGTTTGACTCTCACCGTTATGTTGGTATTGTACCACTCACCTTGACTTGTCTCGGAGGTTATCGCTGCCTCCGACGCGGGTAGACTCAGCGTGATGCAGGACCATGATTCGAGAATACCTATGCGGGTCCGTGGATCCATGCGGAACTACGGAGTTCCAGTTAGTTTGCGGCCTTGTGGTCACGGTCTTTGTGGCTACGCGGATCGCGAGTCGGGGCGATGCCGGGAGCGGTACCCTCGATGCGAGGAATACCTCATGCGGGCCTATGAGGTTGGCCTATGCGGAGCTACGGAGAGTTCCAGGGCTAGACGCGCACATTTGATACTGCGAGCGAGTGACCAGCTTTGATCATGTGACGGTCTAGACAGATATCATGATACAGTTTATGACCCTGTTAGTACTGTGGGTGTTAGTAGTCGGTTATGCCTTCGTACTTACCCTGTACTGTTTTATTAGGACACAGGTGGGACCTGGTGTTCATGTGTATTTCTTGGTGCTTTTATATCATAAACTGCCGGCAGTGAGGAAGGTATTCCACGGGCATGATTGATGTTATGGGCGTGAGACCCATAGTTACATTTGAGTGATGACTTTGAGGGCGTGAGTCCCTGACTTGACATGACTGCCTATTTATTGTGAACTGTAGTTTGGTTATCATACATGTCTCCTGCTTTATAGACTATTATGATTTCATTTACAGTATTTTCGCCACATACTTGGTACTGTATCGACCTCCTTCGGGCCGCTCATGCCGCAGTTGAGGTACACCATCGTTGATCCTCGCCTTAGGTCACGGTCAGCGTTGGGAAAGCTCCGCTTCTCGAGGCTTATCTTCGTATAGTCCTCGTTGTCAGGTGCTTACATTCGTGGTAGGACGGTCCCGTCGTTGTTGTCATATCATTCGTAGAGGTCTGTAGTACTGTGTGGGCAGGGTTTGTAAAAAGGATTAAACTGTTCATTTTGAAAGAGTTGTTATTTATATATATGCCGAGAGGCAACTTTTCTTCAGATAAACATGTGTCTTCTTTACATTGTATCATGTATTGTGTTTTATGTTCCACTGACACTGATGTTGTATCACTAGGGTGCCCGGTAAGGCACCACCACGCCCGGTTCGGTCGTGACAAAAGTGGTATCGAGCGCTTAATCCTCGGAAAGTGTCTACGCATCGTATCCGAGGAGTTCTTGATTATCGGTGTGTTGCACCACACCAATAATCGTGAGGCTATAGGATATTTAGGATTGGTTTCTATTCTTCTCACTCGAGATCGTGCCTTAGAGCCGTGTTGTAAGTCGACCCTCTCACGTATTTCTTTCCCTTACCGTTATGCCTCCGCAGTGGCAACCCGCCCAGAGGGCAAGGCGGCGGAGCTGCGAGTAGAGTACAGAGGGTTACGTGGGCACAGGCCCAATCATCACCTGGGGTGGTGCTTCATTCGGGGAGTTCTGCGACGTCACTAAGCCCCAGCAGAAGTTTAGCACGGCGGCAGCTCCATCGCGCCATGGTGTTTGAACCTTCAGTTCCACGACCGGGAACAGAGAATATAGATTGCAAAAAGGCGACCCTATTACTAGCTATGGATTTGGCTACCAGAGAGTATACCGATATACCGCGAGTCTTGATGAATATCTTAGAAAGGGTTGTGCGAGAGTAATTCTTCAGTTAGGCTTGAGCATGGCCTCGTACGGCTCAGGCGCGGCGAGCCAAGAAACGTAGAGATCGACGGGTTAACGGGCGACGAAGGCAGGCGTGAGAAAGGTCCTTTGGTAACTTTCGAGGCAAGTCGCCTCACCAGCAGATTAGATATGCACCTCCGCCAGTGCAGAGTGGTCTTCCACGGATTTCAGGACGTTCGGGGTATGCAGGAGTTGGTCAGAGCTCCAGAAGTTTCCGGTTCACAGCCACACGTAGGTTCCAAACACCCGGATTCGCTTTTTCCCGGTGTTCACAGGCGACGCACGTCATCCCGGAACGCGTCTTTTGTTGGTGCTCAGATACCGCGGCCGTCAGGGCCATGTGTCGAATGGGTGTCCTAGTAGGAGGACTCAGCCTTTAGGATCGGTGGGTAGTTCGTCACCTCCCTTAGTTATGCGCCCTACGGGGCAGGTTTGATTAGAACGACTAAGGGGAGTGAAGCAGTAAATACAGATAGATCTTTAACCCTCTAGGGATTAGTATGTGTGATAGGGTGAGTATATCATAAGTGCTATGTTCTGATAGCAGTGTGTAATTAGTGATTAGAAATCATGGTTAGTAACCGGGAAAGATTGACGGATAGGGAAGTGTGAGCCTTAGAGTTTATACGTAGAGACCTTAGAGGTAAGGCCATCTCGAGTAAAGAAGTATTTTATGTTTGACCCTTGTCGGAGTGCATTGTGCACGGGAGATATGTTTTTGGGATAAGTCCCTGAGTAGTGTGGAATGAAAGAGGGTAGTTGAGCTAAGAAGACCGCTAGGTTTTCGTAACGTGTTTAGTGAGAGTTTCCCGGTTCGGGGAGCTAGTGTCTTGCGCGTTGCCGGGTCGGGTTGAGGCCACGTTGCGGGTCAACCCGCGACCTGTATGACGCGGGTCGGTTTGTGGTCCCGCTTTGTGTTAGGGTTATGAGGTGTTAGGCCCAAGTTTAGTTAACCAACAGACGAGTTCGTGGACGTTGCTCAATCGATGGTCGGGCCGACGAGGTCACCCGCCTTATCTTTTAATCCAAACCGTGTACTCGGTGGTATGTTGCGAGGCGTTATATCGTAAAGGTTGTAAGGTCGCACGGTGCCTACCTTTACCTTATGATGCAGTGGAGCCTGTGTTACTACCGCTTTTTCCGAGGTTTTACCAGGCAAGGTTAGGAACTCAGGTGAGTCTCAGAATCACATTCGCCCTCGGGCCAGTGTTTGGATTTCAGGGATAGTTGCTAGAATTGTTGTCTCCTGTTGCAGGAGTGTCTAAGCTACCATTTCAGTGTTCGGATGTCGCCTTATGAAGCCTTGTAGGGGAAGATGTGTAAGTCGCCGGTCGATTGGTTCGATGTTGGCAAGATTCAGATAGTTGGTTCAGGCTTGTTCCAGCAGACTGTGGATAGGGTAAAGCTTGTCTAGAAGAGGTTACGGCACTCGTAGAAATCGTGCGGATAATCGGCGACGACGCTAGAGTTCGTGATTGACGGTCGGTCTTGAAAGTACCACCCGGGTTGGGTGTGGCGAGTTTTGGAAAGCAGAGGAACTTAGCCCGAGTTACTTTAGGCCCTTTGAGTTCATGTGAAGAATAGGCGGGTTGCCTATATGTTAGCATTTGCCGTCCGACTTAGGAGGCAAGACGTCCGCCTTTCGTATTGTTATGATCGGAAAGTATCGGAGATCCATCCCAGTGTTCTACTAATGATGACCACGTTAGAGATAGTAACCCAGTTTTGGAACCTGCAAGATTTAAATGTGGTAAGAGTTCGAGTGTACGATACCTCGTGGATCGCATGCAGCCCGGTACCATTTGTTAGGTCGCCGGAGTGACAATAGAACCTCGCGGCAAAGTGACAAAAGTGGTATCACGACGAGTAAAGGGAGAAGCGAGCATGTATTGCGAGCAGAGATGTGACCATTTCTTTTGTATGAAGAAAGTGCGAAGGACTTATATTTTAGACCTCGACGGAGCGTTGTGATGTTAGAGGTGTTTCCTCGTGGACTTGGACGTAAGTATTTTGCGCAGGTGTTGTTGTGGCCAGTTGTGGCAGGATTGTTCAGGTAAGTATAGTAGTGAAGACTATAGTGGCGCACGTTTGGTTTGAGAATGTTATACCCCGTATTTTCAGAGTATGTACGTAAGGACGTACGTAGAAAATTTGAAACTTGTACTAAGGCTTGGCCGAATTAATTTTGTTCACAACACCCGTTTAGAGTCGTTTTTCGACGAAACGTTTTGACAGCTTTCGTAGGGAATTTCCGCTATGTCATTTTTAATTTTTGCGGATTTTTCCGAGAGACGAACGCGTGTTGGGCCAACAAGAGGGCGCCACTGGCACCTCCCATCATGACGTGAGAGCTCGGTTTGGACGAAATGGAGAGGTGTAGTTGGTAGGATATTTTGTGTGTTAGTTGGTCAAGGACACATGGGTGAATCTTGGCCCTACACTTGCCTTGCACTTGGCAAGATCTTGGCCATTGGTTGGCCTTCACTTGACCTATAAATACCCCTTCCCTTTGAAGACTTCTTCATCCAAAAAAAATCTCTAAGTCTTGAGAGCTCCCCCTCCCCATTTCGTGAGGCCCCCTTGGCCGAGAGTTTCCCCCCCCTAGTGGGGTAGGCCGAGGGGTAGCCACCCCCCCTCCTTGGGGTGCTAGCCGTGGGGTACCCCCCCCCTAGCCTAGTTGTTTTCGTATAATACCCCCCCTCTTGGTAGAAATACTCTCAAAAGTATTGTTATAATGCCCAAATTACCTTAGCCGTATACCTTGTAGTATTCTAAGGTTATACCTATACGAAAAGCCCAGAAATACTATTATACTTCACTACAAAACCGACACCCTCGGAAAATCTCCATAGTGAGTGGGAGTATGGTGTAGAAGTGGGTTAGAACTTCTAAGGGTGGTTTAGAGCGGGTTGAGCGCTGGAGTTGGAGCTAAACGATTGCCCAGATCGACTTTAACTAGGATAATTATGGGCTTATCGAGGTAATTATCTTGTCCTCTATTGTAATTAGAAATTACATATTGTTAGAATATATAGTTAAAGTATCACGTATATAGAATCAACGTAGTTATCGGCCATGTCTTTTGACTTAAGCCTGAATAATACTTACGGCACTGTGTTGCGACTTAAGCCTGAATTTAAAGACGTCTACTGAAATTTAATTCCATAGGGCTGTATTACAGTAGACTTGTGTATTAGTACCGTGGAGTAGAATTGTACCCGTAGGGTTAGGCGATAACCCCTGGTTGGCTTGGTAGCGGCCTCGATAGAGAGGAGATTTACGCTGTTGTTGCGGAGTGCCGAATTTTCTGTAGAATGTTCTACGATGAGATCTAAATGTTAATAAGCGCCTTGTGGCCTTATAGGTTGAAGTACTACGTGGCGCGATCTACGGCTAGGAGTAATGACGGTTGGAAGTACTTGGAGCGTTTTGCTATTAGTCGATACTCGTCGCGAGGTATGTGAACCTCTTCCTATCTCTTCTAGCATGATATGTGTATAACTATGTAGTACGGTAGATGTACATGTGTTAAAAGTATTTGATTGGTTTAAAATATAAAGTGTTATAACGGCTTTATGGGAAGTTGGTTATAACAGCTTTATTTTGGTAAGAAAATACTTGTGGTCTTTAAAAGGTAACTGATTTGAACTATAACTGGCTTGTTATGTGTTAATAAAGAACTTGAAGTATTTCAAAAGATTTTTGAATCATTTTGAAAGAAGAAGTAATACTTGGTTTTTGCAAAACTTAAGAGTTATACTAACTTTATGGGAAGTTAGGTATAACGGCTTAAGAATGTTTTACTGATTTCGGAAATCAGAATGTGTATCGACAAACCACTGCAGCGTTAATAAAAGGAAATGTTTTGACTAATTAAGTATTATTAAAACCAGTAGAAACTTCCATCTGCATAGAAGCTAAGATGAGACAAAATGATATTTCCTAGATCACGGCTGCTGTAATAAGATTGTTATAAACAAGAATATCCTACTCACATATAAGGCCTATGTTTCTCAGATTGTTTTAAAAGAGAATTATATTATTAAGTAGTTAATAATATGAATTACGAAACCTTTCGAAAATGAGAAACTTGAACGTTTGAAATTAGGCAAACTTGAACGTTTGGAAAATAATGTTGTTACTCGACTTTACAAAGTAAGTGTTTTGGTTTACTTTAAAAAGATAGTCACTCTATTTTATACTACGGGTATTGTGTGACTTCGTGAGCTAAACGGATCTTTTAAAAGAGTTAACGTATGAAGTACTTTGGGGATAAAAACCCGATCTTGTTAATCATATAGTAGAAAGTGCCTTGTGTGTATAACTTGATTATGTTGGGTTGTGATAGCCTTGTAATACTGTCTTGTTGATTTGTTAAGTAAGCATACTAGGATGCTACGTGTGTTAGTATCTTGTGATGCTTTGTGTAAAGGGGTGTTCCCTCGTTTGCGCTTAAAGTTGCTTAACTATCAGCCGATGTATTGGTATTGTACCACTCACCTTGACTTGTTTCCGGAGGTTAAGCTTCCCTCCGATGCGGGGTAGACTCAGGCGGGTCGATGGACCTATGATTCGAGAATACCTCATGCAGTCCTGAGGGCCTATGCGGAGCTACGAGAGTTCCGTGTTAGTGTGCCCTTTATGGGCACGCGTCCATGCGCTACGCGATCGCGAAGTCGGGGCGATGCCGGGGAGTAGCTACCCTCGATGCGGGGAATACCTCATGCGGGCCGATGAGATTGGCCTATGCGGAGCTGCGGGAAGTTCCAGGGCTTGACGCGCACATTAGATACTGCGGGCAAGTGGCCAGCTTTGATCATGTGACGGTCTAGACAGATCTTATTATCTGATTCATGACCTTGTTGGTAGGTGTTAGTAGTCGGCTATGCCTTCGTACTTACCCCGTACGGTGTTATTAGGGCACAGGTGGGACCTGGTGTTCATGTGTGTTTCCTTGGTGCTGTTATATCCTAAACTGCCGGCAGTGAGGAAGGTATTCCACGGGCCTGATTCATGTGGTGGGCGTGAGACCCATTGTTATTTGTGAGTGCTGACTTGAGGGCGTGAGTCCCTGACTGGATATGACTGCGTGTTATTGTGAACTGTAGTTTTGGTTATCATACATGTCTCGCTTTATATAGATCGCTATGATTTCATTTACTGATTTTCAGCCACATACTCGCACTGTTATCGACCTCCTTCGAGGCTGCGTCATGCCGCAGTAAAGGTACACCGCCGTTGATCCTCGCCTAGTGGTCAGTTCGGCGCTGGGAAAGCTCCGTTTCTCCGAGGCTTGTCTTCGTATAGTCCCCTGTTGTAGGTGCATTCGTGGTATGGCGGCCCCTGTCCGTCGTTGTTGTCATATCATTCGTAGAGGTGTAGTGCTTGTGGGCAGGTTTTGTAAAAAGGATTTAACTGTTCATGTTGAAAAAGTTGTTATTTACATATATGCCGAAAGGCAAGTTTTTCTCAGATTATTATTTCATATTTCATAATATGTCTTGTATCGTTTTAAGTTCCGCTGATTACTCGATGTTGTATCACTAGGGTGCGGGGTAAGGCACCATCACGGGCGATGTCGGGTCGTGGCGAGACTTAGAAGGAACATTCGGACGAATGTTTCTAAGGAGGAGAATGTTATACCGTATTTCCGTAGTATGCGTGGGGCGTGCGTGAAAAATTTGAACTTGAGAATAGGCTTGGCGAATTATTCTTTGTGCACAACACGGTTAGAGTCGTTTTTAAATGAAACGTTTCCACGACTTTCGTAGGAAAAGTCCGGCTATGTCATTTTTAATTTTTGCGGATTTTTCCGAGAGACGAAACATTTTGGACCAACAAGAGGCCGACACTTGTCACCCTCTCATTGGAAGGACTTGGGCGGTAATAGGGGTTGGACGAATTGGCCATTGTTTGGTCAAGGAGTTGGTAGGATATTTTGGTGGTAGATGGATAAGGTGCACTTGGCATAATCTTGACCCTACACTTGCATGGCACTTGGCTTAATCTTGGCCATTGGTTGGCCTTGGCTTGTACTATAAATACCCCCCTTTGGAAGACTTCTTCATCCATTCCAAAATTTTTCTAAGTCTTAGAAATCCCTTCCCCCTCTCTTGTGGTGTTCGTCCAACACCCCCCTCCCCTTGGTGAGGACCTGGCCGAGAGCCCTCCCTCGCCAGAGTACCCTCTCCTGGGGTTGGCGAGGTATACACCCCCTTGTGGTGTTGTCTCGTATAAATACCCCTCTTGGGAGAAATACTCTCAAAAGTATTGGTACGATACCCAAAATACCGTGGCCCTTATACCTTGTAGTATTCCACGGTTATACTTATCTGAAAGCCCGAAATACTATTATACTTCCTTCACTACAAAACCGAAACCCTAAGGAAAATCTCCATAGTTAGTTGGAGTATTAAGTAGAAGTTGGTTAGAACTTCTAAGGGTGGTTCGGAGCGGTTGAGCGCACGGAGTGGAGCTAAACGTTGCCAGGATCGACTTTATACTTGGATAATTTTGGGCTTATCGAGGTAAACACTTTTGACCTTCATTTGTAATTGGAAATTACATGTTGTTGAATATATAGTTAAAGTATACTATATATAGAATGGAACATAGTTGTGCGGCAATGTCTTTTGACTTAAGCTGAATAATACTTACGCAATGTCTTGCGACTTAAGCCTGAATGTAAAGAAGAGTATCGAATCGTAATTACATGGGTGTATTCTGATGAGACTTGTAGCTTTTACGTAGGGTAGAATTGTGCACGCCCGGTTAGACGTATAACCCCGGTTGGCTTCGTAGCCGCCCCGATAGAGGAGGAGATTTACGCTGCCATGTGGGGAGTCTTGCCGAATTTTCTCGTAATGTTCTACGATTAGACCTAGATGTTAATAAGCGCCTTGTGGCCTTATAGGTTGAAGTACCATGCGTGGCGCGATCCGCTTGGAGTAGCCGACGGTTTGAGGTACTTGAGCGTTTGCTATTAGTCGATAATCGTCGCGAGGTATGTGAACCTCTTCCTATCTCTTCTAGCATGATATGTGTGTAACTATGTAGTGCGATAGACGCGTACGTGTTAAATGTATTTGATTGGTCTAAAACATAAAGTGTTATAACGCTTTATGGAAAGTTAGTTATAATGACTTTATGTAGGTAAGAAAATACTTGTGGTTTTTAAAAGTGGTAATCGATTTGAACTATAACCGGTGGTTATGTAATAATAAAGAACTTGAAGTATTTCAAAAGATTTTGAATCATTTTGAAAGAAGAAGTATCTGGTTTTTGAAAACTTAAGAGTTATACTAGCTTTACGGAAGTTAGGTATAACGGCTTAAGAATGTTTTCTTGATTTGAATCGAATGTGTATCGACAAACCACTGCAGCGTTAATAAAAGGAAATATTTTGTGATTAAGTAATATTAAAACCAGTATAAACTACCATCCGCATGAAGCTAAGATGAGACAAAATGATATTTCCTAGATCATGGTCATTGTAATAAGATTGTGATAAACTTGAATATCCTAATCAAATATAAGGCTTATGTTTTCTCGGATGGTTTAAAAGAGAATTATATTCTTAAATGAATAAGACTATGAACTCTGAAACCTTTCTAAAATAAGAACCGTGAACATTTGAAATTAGGCAAACTTGGGCGTTTGGAAAATAATGTTGTTACTTGATTTTACAAAGGTAAGTGTTTTGATTTACTTCAAAAGATAATCACTCTATTTTCATATACTACGTATTGTGTGACTTTTGTAAACGTAACGTATCTTTTAAAAGATAATGTATGAAGTACTTTGGGAATAGATGCCGATCTTGTTAATCATATATTAGAATGTACCTTGTGTGTATAACATGATTGTGTTGGTTTGTGATAGCCTTGTAATACTTTCTTGTTGACTTGATAAGTAAACATGCTAGGATGCTACGTGTGTTAGTATCTTGTGATGTTTTGTGTAAAGGGGTTTTCCTCATTTGCGCTTAAAGTTTTTGACTCTCGGTAGTTATGTTGGTATTGTACCACTCACCTTGACTTGTCTCGGAGGTTAAGCTGCCTCCGATGCGGGGTAGACTCGGTGATGCAGGACCGTGATTCTAGAATACCTCATGCGGGTCGGGGATCCATGCGGAACTACGGGAGTTCGAGGTTAGTTTGCGGCCCTTGTGGTCATGCGGTCTTTGTGGCCATGCGGATCGCGAGTCGGGGCGATCTTGGGGAGCGGCTACCCTCGATGCGAGAATACCTCATGCGGGCCTATGAGGTTGGCCTATGCGGAGCTACGGAGTTCGGGGCTAGACGCGCGCATTTGATACATGGCGAAGTGACCGGCTTTGATCATGTGACGGTCTTGACAGATATCATGATGATTTATGACCACTGTAGTCGTAGGTGTTAGTAGTCGGCTATGCCTTCGTGCCTACTGTATTGTTTTATTAGGACACAGTGGGACACGTGTTCATGTATTTCTTGGTGCTTTTATATCATAAAGCTGGCGGTGAGGAAGGTATTCCAAGGGCATGATTGATGTTATGGGCTTGAGACCCATAGTTACATTTGAGTGATGACTTTGAGGGCGTGAGTCCCTGACTTGACATATTCGCCTATTTATTGTGAATCGTAGTTTGGTTATCATACATGTCTCTGCTTTATAGACTATTATGATTTCATTTCTGATATTTTCCATTTCACTTGGTACTGTTATCGACCTCGCCCGGTGAAATTGCGTTAAATGCCGCAGGTTGAGGTACACCAGTCGTTGATCCTCGCTCTTAGGGTCACAGTTCAGCGTTTGGGAAAGCTCCGTTTCTCCGGAGGCTTATCTTGGTATAGTCCCCTGTTGTTGTAGGTGCTTACATTCAGGGGTAGGACGGGGCCCTGTCCCGTCGTTGTTGTCATATCATTCGTAAGTGCATGTAATCTTGTTGTGGCGGGGTTTGTAAAAAGGATTAAACTGTTCATTTTTAAATAGTTGTAATTTATATATATATGCCGAGAGTACACTATTCTTCAGATAAACATGTGTCTTCTTTACATTGTATCATGTATTGTGTTTTATGTTCCGCTGATTACTCTGATGTTGTATCACTAGAGTGCCCGGGGTAAGGCACCAGTCACGGGCCCGGGTTCGGGTCGTGACAAGCTTGATAGAGTGTTGATGAATCAAAATTGGAGTGATTTGACCCTAGAATGCACAGCCAATTTCATGCCTATGGAACCTGTCTCGGACCACTGTCTTGTGATAGCCACGATTATTACATCCTATAATGTTGGGAAACGCCCTTTCAAGTTCATGAATATGTGGCTTTCTCACCCAGCCTTTGAGAACATTATGACTTCATGTTGGAGACAAGACATATTGGGAACTGCTCGATTCCTTGCCTCCAAATTGAAAGCCTTGAAGCAACCTTTAAGGGCTTTGAACATAAGTGACTTTGGAGGTATCGAACAAAGAGCAAAAGGGGCAAACATAGAGTTCAAGGAGGCTATCAATGCACACATGGAAAATCCCTTTGATGAGGAGCTTAAAGACAAGGTTAAGTCCTCAAGAGCTAGAGCTAACACCTTACTGGAAGCTGAAAGACACTTCATAAGGCAGAAGTCAAGACAGAAACACTTGATTGGAAGTGATAGATGTTCCAAATACTTTCATAGCTTGATCAAAAGGAGTAATGTCAGGAACTCCATTAACTTTCTTGTTAAAGCTAATGGTACTATCACTACATCACCAGAAGAAGTTAGGAAGTTGCTTTGTTATACCCCGTATTTCCAGAGTATGTATGCGAGGACGTACGTACGAGAATACGGCAGAAAGATTGGAAAGGAAGAAAGAGGTGATTTTTCCACGGAAAAGTTTCCGGTTTTTTAGAAGGAAAAAGGTTCGTTAATGGGAATTGGATTCCCAGATTTGGTATTCGGACTTCCTGGAATATTAGAGAATTATGGAATTTTATTTTCGGAAATGGTCACGTGGGGCCCACGGGAGAAATTCTGGTTTGTAGAGCCCACTTTGTTTTGAGATTTTGGCCATTGTGGATATTTTTTTGAAGACGTTTTGAGGGCCAATAGGAGGGTGACACGTGTCACCCCTTTGTGGCTTGGCCAGAAGTTACATTTGGGCGCAGTCTGCAGAGTCGTTTTCCGACCAAGCGTTTCCACGACTTTCGTAGGAAAATTCCGGCTATGTCCTTTTTAATTTTTGCGGATTTTTAGAGAGGCGAAACATTTTGGACCAACGGGAGGGTGACATGTGTCACCTCGCATCGAAACTTGTGGCGTCAGTGGGCGATTGGTTCACGAATTGGATTGATATTGTGGCTCACGTTTTTGGCCCTATTGGTTCCTTGTTTTGTGCCTTGTTTTGGCCTTGTTTTGTGGCTTGTCTTGTGCCATGTTTTGTGGAGTAGGGGTTAGGGTGCACTTGGCTTGATCAAGGCCTTACACTTGCCTTACATGGCTTGATCTTGGCCATTGGTTGGCATTTGGGTTTCTATAAATACCCCCTTTGTGAAGACTTCATTCATCCACAAATGTTTCCAAGTCTTGAATCCCTCCTCCTCTTATTGACTCTCGTCAGAGCTCCTCTCCCAGAAAGTGGCCTTTGGCCGTGAGGTCTCCACTCACTTGTGAGGTCTAGCCGTAGGGTACCCACTGCCTAGTTGTTTTCGTATAATACCCCTTGTTGTGGTATAGAAATACTCCTAGTATTGTTATAATGCCCAAAATACCTTAGCCTTGTACCTTGTAGTATTCAAAGATACCTCTTTCGTAGAGTCAGGAAATACTACCTTTTGTCCTTTAGTCTCAAACCGAAACCCTAAGGAAATCTTCATAGTTGGTTGAAGTATGTGAGTAGAAGTTGGTTAGAACTTCTAAGGGTTGTTTGGAGTGGTTTGGAGGCGCTGGTGGAGCTAAACCTTGCTCGGGATCGACATTATAACTTGGATAATTTTGGGCTTATCGAGGTAATTATCTTGTCCCTCTATTGTAATTGGAAATTACATGTTTGTTAGAGTATAGTTGAAGTATACTATATATGGAACTACTTAGTATTCGGCAATGTCTTTTGACTTAAGCCTGAAGAATAAAGAATCAATGAATGTATTTACATAGGACGTTAATGCGGTAGCATTGGTTATTTTTACTGCGTAGATTTGTAAACGCCCGGGTATACGTGTAAACCCCCCCCCCCCCCTGGTTGGCTTGGTAGCCGGCCTCGTTAGAGGAGGAGATTTCTGTTGTTGCGGGAGAGTCTTTGCCAATTTTCTATAGAAAGATAGAAACTTGTGTTTTGGGGTTAATAGACGTTTTGACCTTTATAGGTGAAAGTACTAAGAGTAGCGTATTCTACTCAAGGAGTGGAAAGGGCTAGCAAGGTTGTAGTACTTGGAGCATTTTGCTTATTGTCGATAAATCGTCGCGAGGTATGTGAACCTCTTCCTATCCTTTCTAGCATGATGTTTTGTAAACTATGTAGTACGGTAGACGTACATGTGCTAAGTGATTTGGTTGGTTTAAAACATAGGGTGTTATAATAGCTTTATAGGAAGTTAGTTATAACGACCTTATGTAAGTGAAAATGGTTTACTGATGTTAGAAGTTAAGAGACTTGATCTTATAAGATAAGAGACTTAACTTATTTGTTTTAATGTGGATGTTTGTGTGAAACCTCATTCGTGAGTAATGAGTACTTGGTTTTAAAGGGATAATGTTTCTTGATTTGGGAATCGGAATGTGTATCGACAGGACCAACTGCGGCGTTAATAAAGGAAAATGTATTGAATAATGATGTGTTGTATTAAAACCGGTAGAAACCTAAATCTGAATAGAAGCTAATATGAGTCAAAATGATTTTAGATTTTATAGTTCATGGTCTTTGTAATAAGATCGTTATAAACAAGAATAAACTACTCACGTATATGACATATGTTACTCAATTGTTCTAAAAGGAATCAAGTGATTAAGTTTGGGGAACTATGAAACCATTTGAAAATGAGAAGCTTGAGTAATTGAAACTAGGCAAGCTGGAACTTAGGAAAGAATGTTGTTACTTGATTTTGAAAAGGAATGTGGGTTGGTCATTCTAATACTACGTATCGGGTGACTTTTATAAAAGTAATGGATCTCTTTTAAAAGAACTTAACGTATGTAGTACTTTGGGGTTAAAAACCGGACTTTGGCATACAATGAAAGTACTTTGAGTTGTGTGAAACTTACTATGCTTGTTGTTGTGAAACTTGCCTATCTTGTGATGATAGCCTTTATTGTACAATCGTTGTGTTTTACGTGTTACCGTCTCTCGATAAGTCGGTTGGTAGTTGAGAACTTACTTGGGCGTCTTGGCGTGTGGAGAAATTCCGCAGTGCGTTCACGTGATAGTATTATTGTTGTTAATCGCTTTGGACATCGACACGATGCGTGGCGCGGGTATGCTTCCATTTTGGTTAAGGTCTTGTGGTTAATCGCTTTGGATATCTTGACACGATCGTGGCGCGCGGGTATGTTTCCATTTTGATTATCGCCTTGTGATTTCCGCTTTGGACATCTTGACACGATCGTGGCGCTGCGGGTATCGTCCATTTGGAATGTTGTCTTATTTTCCCTTTGGACATCACGACACGATCGTAGCGCTGCGGGTATCGTCCATTTGGAATGTTGTCTTATTTTTCCCTTTGGACATCGACACGATCGTGGCGCGCGGGTATGCTTCCATTTGGATTCTTTGTCTTGTTGTTGAGGTCACATGGACATGTCTACACCGATGCAGAATCGGGGCATGTGGCCATGGGACATTGGTATTATTGTTGCATCATGGACATGTCTACACCGTCACGATGTTAGGGCATGCGGCCATGTCACGAACTGATTGATGTTGTGGGCGTGAGACCCATAGTTATATTGGAGTGATGGTATTTTATGTTGTGATCGTAGTTTGGTTATCATACATGTCTCACGCTTTATATAGACTAGTATGATTTCATTCTGATATTATGCTGATTTCACATACTTGGTACTGTTATCTTGACCTCCTTGGGCTGCGTTCATCTGCATGAGTAGAGTACATCGATCGTGGATCCCGCTCTTAGGATCACGATTCAGCGTATTAGGAAGTTCCGTTTCTTGAGGCTTATCTTTTGGTATGTGTTCCACTGAGTTGTAGGTTCTTGTACATTCGAGGTATGGCGGGGCCACTGTCCGTCATAGTCGTTGTAAATCTTAAGTGCAGTAGTCTGTTGTGGGCGGGGTTGTAAAGGATTAAAGCTGTTGAGTTTTATGTATATCCGAAGGCAAGCTGTTTGGTTGCTTTGTTTATTTATGATATCTCTTGTTAAATGACTCATGTGTTATGTTCGCTGATTTTCTCTCGATGTATGTATCACTAGGGTGCCCGGTAAGGCACGATGCGGGCCCGGGCAGTCGTTACAAAAGTGGTATCGAGCGATTAATCCTCGGAAAGTGTCTGACGTGTCTAGTAGAGTCTTGATTATCGATGTGTTGTGCACCACATCTATAATCGTGAGGTCGCGAGACATTTAGGATTGGTTTCCATTCTTCTCATCCTGAGATCGTGCCTTAGAGCTGTGTTGTAAGTTGGACCCCTCTGACGTATCTCGTTTTACCGATTATGCCTCGCGCCGAGGCAGCGAGCCCGAGAAGGGCAAGGCGGCCGAGGCTGCTAGTGAGATCTGAGAGGAGTTCGAGGCGCGAGCCGTCAAGACTGAGTTGTGCTTGACGGCGGGTTTGTAGCGCCGCCACGGCCCAGAGGTTAGGCGCGGCAATGGCTGCCGAGACGCGATACTGAGCCTCCATCCCGATGCAGGCGAGGAGATGGGTTACAAGGAGATGGCCCGATTCTTGGCGGTCGTGGCGAATATGAGGATAAATTTGAATCACGGCGATTCGATTCGAGCACGATGGTTCACCCCGAGCGAGATAGTTTGAGGCTACAGGACTTTCGAGTTGTAGCCCGCGAGTTTTACGTCGAGGCACGAGGATGATCGCGAGGGATTCATCCGGCGATTCTGACGGATCACGCGGGTGATCAAGGCTTGAAGTGCAGTGTGACCTTTGGTTCGCGTCGGTGCGTGATACCGCAATCGATTGGTTTGATTCATGGGAGCTTTCGGGAGAGCATGCACCTCAGCAGTATGGGATGAGTTTTGGGGCTTTCTCACGCACTTCTTGCCTCCGCAGATGAGGAGCACGCAGGCGACGATTTTTATTCTCGAGACAGAGAGGCGCCGTCGGGAGTACAATGTCGAGTTCGATTCTTTGGCTCGATATGTCCTGCGCTAGTTGCGAATATGGAGGATAGGGTGCATCGATACGTCCGGGCTTGATGATTATATGGCGAATCTTGTGCGGGTGTTTCTCTTGTAGGCATGGACATTGCCGCATGCGAGCTCATGCACTAGGATGTGAGGCACGGAGGGTCGACGGAATGACTGGATCGCGAGAAGAGGGCCGGGCGGCGAGTCCTTTGGTGGCTTTCGAGGCGGACCGCCTCGGCGAGCTAGTTATATACCCCGCGATCTGAGTGGTCCTCCACCGTCTTGAGATCTGGTCGGGCTCGAGGTTGATTTTCGGAGAGCGGGGTGTTAACGGTGAAGCCACCTACCTCGTTGTGACCATTGTGGTAGACTCCATTTTGGAGAGTGTCGTGCTAGATTGGGAGTTTGTTTTGCATGCGGCCAGCGGGGCCATTTGCGAAGGCGTCCTACCAAGGGAAGCGCGGATGTTACGACTCGACCTCGGGATCTGTGGCTGGTTCATCACCTACGGTATGCGCCTGCAGTGGCCTATGATTAGAGTGGGCGGTAGCTTCGGGTATATCCTTAACCCTCAGAGTTTTGGTATGCTTGTTATGATGATCTCATTATTGTGTGATATGCGGATAGCATTGTGATATGTGTGAGTTAAAATGCATGGTTAGTTGGAAGGATACGTATGGAGGCATGGTAAGTGTGAACCTTAGACTATTTCACGATCGAGACCTTAGAGGTAAGGTCGTCTTGAGTAAAGGATTCGTTTTATGTTTGACCTTTATAAGGGTGAGTAGTATACGTGGGATTTATTTGTGTGATAAGTCCATGGGTAGTGTGAGATGGAAGTGGTAGCTTTCATGATGTGAATTAGTAAGATTGTTCGGATCGGGAACAAGAGTTTGCTGGTTGGGGTCGGGTTTAGGACCATTTGCGGGTCAAACCGTAACCGATTTGGGGTGGGGCCAGTTCTGGGTGGTCGCCGGTGGTAAGTCACGAGGATGCTAGGCCCAAGTTTGTATGATCATCGTATGAGTTCGTGGGCGCGTTCGACGAGCGGTTCGTAAAGGCGGGAATGGCCTTAAGGAAGTTTGAGGTTAGTAAGATGACCAAGTTTGGAGGTAGTGACTCGCAGATTTTCGAGCGGAGTAATGGTGAAGTATGGTACGTCTTGGGAGAGTTCAAGTGTTCGAGAAGGGCACGACGAGTAAGGAAGGAAGATAACGTGTGTTATTTCATTGGCGGTATGGCGTTGGCAATTTGTTAGAAGAGCTTCATCGATATCCGTCTTGTGAAGGAACATTCGGGACGAATGTTTCTAAGGAGAGAATGTTATACCCGTATTTCAGTATGTATGCGAGGGCGTGCGTGCGAGAATCTGGCGAAAAGATTGGAAAGGAAGAAAGAGGTGATTTTCCACGGAAAAGTTTCCGTTTTTAGAAGGAAAAAGGTTCGTTAATGGGGTGGATTCCCAGTTTGGTATTCGGACTTCTGGAATATTAGAGAATTATGGAATTTTATTTTGGAAATGGTCACGTGGGGCCCACGGAGAAATTCTGATTTTGTAGAGCCCACTTTGTTTTTGAGATTTTGGCCATTGTGGATATTTTTGAAAGACGTTTTGAGGGCCAATAGGAGGGTGACACGTGTCACCGCCTAGGTGGCTTAGCCGGTTACATTTGGGCCGCAGTCTGCGTAAGTCGTTCAGACGAAACGTTTCCACAGCTGGCGTAGGGAAAATTCCGGCTATGTCCTTTTTAATTTTGGCGGATTTTTCCGAGAGACGAACCATTTTGGCCCAACGGGAGGGTGACATGTGTCACCCTCACATTGGAAGCTTGGGGGCGTCCAAGTGGACGATTGGTTCACGGTGGATTGATATTGTGGCTCACGTTTTTGGCCTATTGGTTCCTTGTTTTGTGCCTTGTTTTGGCCTTGTTTTGTGGCTTGTCTTGTGCCATGTTTTGTGGAGTATGGGTTAGGGTGCACTTGGCTTGATCAAGGCCTTACACTTGCCTTGCACATGGCTTGATCTTGTCCATTGGTTGGCATTTGGGTTTCTATAAATACCCTCTGTGAAGACTTCATTCATCCACAAATGTTTCCAAGTCTTGAATCCCTCCTCCCTCTTGTTGACTCTCGTCCAAGAGCTCCTCTCCCAGAAAGTGGCCTTTGGCGTGAGGTCTCCACTCCCCACTTGTGAGGTCTAGCCGTGGGGTACCCCCCCCCTAGCCTAGTTGTTTTCGTATAATACCCCTTGTTGTGGTATAGAAATACTCCCCTAGTATTGTTATAATGCCCAAAATACCTTAGCCTTGTACCTTGTAGTATTCCAAAGATACCTCTTTACGTAGAGTCCGGAAATACTACCTTTTGTCCTTTTAGTCTCAAACCAAAACCCTAAGGAAATCTTCATAGTTGGTTGAAGTATGTGAGTAGAAGTTGGTTAGAACTTCTAAGGGTTGTTTGGAGTGGTTTGGAGCGCACGGAGTGGAGCTAAACCTTGCTCAGGATCGACATTATAACTTGGATAATTTTGGGCTTATCGAGGTAATTATCTTGTCCCTCTATTGTAATTGGAAATTACATGTTTGTTAGAGTATAGTTGAAGTATACTATATATGGAACTACTTAGTATTCGCGATGTCTTTTGACTTAAGCCCTGAAGAATAAAGCCCATCGAATCGTATTTACATAGGATGTATTGCGGTAGACTTGTGTAGTATTCTTGAGTAGAATTGTACACGTCCGGTAGGCGTGTAAACCCCACTCGTTGGCTTGGTAGTGGCCGGCCTCGATAGAGGAGGAGATTTACGCTGTTGTTGCGGGGAATCTTCAATTTTCTATAGAAAGATAGAAACTTGTGTTTTGGGGTTAATAGACGTTTTGACCTTTATAGGTGAAAGTACTAAGAGTAGCGTATTCTACTCGAGAGTGGAAAGGGCTAGCAAGGTTGTAGTACTTGGAGCATTTTGCTTATTGTCGATAAATAAATCGCGAGGTATGTGAACCTTTTCCTATCCTTTCTAGCATGATGTTTTGTAAACTATGTAGTGCGGTGAGCGTCATGTGCTAAGTGATTTGGTTGGTTTAAAACATAGGGTGTTATAATAGCTTTACGGGAAGTTAGTTATAACGACCTTATGTAAGTGAAAATGGTTTCTTGATGTTAGAAGTTAAGAGACTTGATCTTATAAGATAAGAGACTTAACTTATTTGTTTTAATGTGGATGTTTGTGTGAAACCTCATTCGTGAGTAATGAGTACTTGGTTTTAAAGGGATAATGTTTCTTGATTTGGGAATCGGAATGTGTATCGACAGGACCAACTGCGGCGTTAATAAAGGAAAATGTATTGAATAATGATGTGTTGTATTAAAACGGTAGAAACCTCCATCTGCATAGAAGCTAAGATGAGACAAAATGATATTACATTTTCTAGATCATGTCTTTGTAATAAGATCGTTATAAACAAGAATAAACTACTCACGTATATGACATATGTTACTCAATTGTTCTAAAAGGAATCAGTGATTAAGTTTGGGAACTATGAAACCATTTGAAAATGAGAAGCTTGAGTAATTGAAACTAGGCAAAGCGGAACTTAGGAAAGAATGTTGTTACTTGATTTTGAAAAGGAAGGTGGGTTGGTCATTCTAATACTACGTATCGGGTGACTTTTATAAAAGTAATGGATCTCTTTTAAAAGAACTTAACGTATGTAGTACTTTGGGGTTAAAAACCGGACTTTGGCATCTGATGAAAGTACTTTGAGTTGTGTGAAACTTGCCTATGCTTGTTGTTGTGAAACTTGCCTATGCTTGTGATGATAGCCTTTATTGTACAATCGTTGTGTTTTACGTATTCGCGTCTCGATAGAGTCGGTTGGTAGTTGAGAACTTACTTGGACGCGTCTTGCGTGATGTGGAGAAATTCCGCAGTGCGTTCTGTTGATAGTATTATTGTTGTTAATCGCTTTGGACATACCGACACGATCGTGGCGCTGCGGGTATGCTTCCATTTTGGTTAAGGTCTTGTGGTTAATCGCTTTGGATATCTTGACACGATCGTAGCGCGGGTATGTTTCCATTTTGATTATCGCCTTGTGATTTCCCTTTGGACATCTTGACCGCGATCGTGGCGCGCGGGTATCGTCCATTTGGAATGTTGTCTTATTTTCCCTTTGGACATACCGACACGATCGTAGCGCACGGGTATCGTCCATTTGGAATGTTGTCTTATTTTCCCTTTGGACATCTTCGACCACGATCGTAGCGCTGCGGGTATGCTTCCATTTGGATTCTTTGTCTTGTTGTTGAGGTCACATGGACATGTCTACACCGATGCAGAATTCGGGGCATGTGGCCATGGGACATTGGTATTATTGTTGCATCATGGACATGTCTACCGTCTGCAAGATTCCGGCATGCGGCCATAATGCGAACGATTGATGTTGTGGCGTGAGACCCATAGTTATATTGGAGTGATGATCGTTTTATGTTGTGAGCTGTAGTTTGGTTATCATACATGTCTCTGCTTTATATAGACTAGTATGATTTCATTCTGATGTTATGCTGATTTCACATACTTGGTACTGTTATCTTGACCTCCTTGAAGTGCGTTCATCTGCAGTAGAGGTACATCGATCGTGGATCCGCTCTTAGGATCACGATTCAGCGTATTGGAAGTTCCGTTTCTTGAGGCTTATCTTTTGGTATGTGTTCCACTGAGTTGTAGGTTCTTGTACATTCGGGGTATGGCGGGGCCCTGTCGTCATAGTCGTTGTAAATCTTAAGTGCAGTAGTCTGTTGTGGGCAGGGTTGTAAAGGATTAAACTGTTCAGGTTTTATGTATATACTGAAGGCAACTTTTTGGTTGGCCTGTTTATTTATGATATCTCTTGTTAGATGCCTCATGTGTTAGGTTCGGCTGAGTGTCTCTGATGTATGTCTCACTAGGTTGCCCAGGGTAAGGCACGATGCTTGGGCCGGGCAGTCGTTACATCTTGTTGAATTTTACAAAGATCTATTAGGTACTTCGACCACTACCAACTTTGATCTGAAGTGTTCAACTATGGCCCTGGTGAGTGAAGAAGAGAGATTCTGACTTTTGCATTTCATCACCCCAAAGAGATTTGGGAAGCTCTCTCTACGATATAGGCAATGACAAGGCACTGGACCGGATGGTTATACTGCTTCTTCAAGAATAGATGGAAAGATGTGGGCCATGATGTTGTAAGATGTGTCCAAGAGTTCTTCTCTACTGGAGTTCTTTTGAAGCAGGTAAATCATACCATCATTACCCTGCTACCAAAGACTGATCATGATCCCAAGGTAAATGATTTCAGGCCAATCGGATTCTTGCTAACAGAATGGCATTGATCCTTCCTTCTCTCATTGACAAATCCCAAGGGGCTTTTGTGAAAGGAAGAAACATGATGGACAACGTATATGTGGCACAAGAGCTTGTGAGAGGATTTAATAGAGCCAGAGTCTCACAAAGATGTATGCTTATGGTGGACCTTCGTAAATCATTCGATACAGTCTCTTGGAGCTTCCTCGAATTGGTACTAAGAAGTCTAAAATTTCCAGACAGATTTACAAGATGGATCATGGAATGTGTTAGCTCAACCTCCTTCTCCATTTCTATCAATGGTGAGCTACATGGATACTTCAAAGGAAAGCGCGGCCTAAGACAAGGTGATCCTATATCCCCTACTATCTTTATCTTGTGCATGGAATACCTCTCAAGGCTGCTTAAAATGAAGGCTGAGGTAAGAGTTTTCTCATATTTTCCAAAGTGTAAGAAATTGGGCATTACTCATCTGGCATTCGCGGATGACCTCATGCTTTTTGCCAAATGAGATATATCTTCAGTTGGGATTCTTATGAATTGTCTGGAAGAGTTGGAGGCTGCCTCAGGATTAACTCTTAACTTGACTAAATCCTCTGTCTACTTAGCGGGAATGCATTCTGATTCGGGACTTGATATTGTCGAGTGGGTTTCGCCATTGGAAGCTTTCGATGCGATACTTGGGGATCCTTTTGTCCCCAATTTCGTCTCGGTGGATCAATTTGCCCCATTCACTAGTGCTATTTCGAATTACATTCGAAATGGGGCATCACACCCTTTCTTATCTTTGTGTCGGAACTAATCAGTCGGTTGTCGAGGGTTGAGAGCTTTTAGTTAGGGCACTTCCTATCGACCACTATTATCAACAAAGTGCAGTCTGCTTGTATTCAGTTCTTATGGGGTGGGAAACCACCAAGAGTTTCTTGGGATATCATTTGTTTGCCTCAAACTGAAGGTGGCTTGGGTCTTATGAACATCAAGGAATGGAATCATACCTTGCTATCCAGGACGAGTTGGCAAACTCACACTAAGTGATTCTCTTTGGGTCGATGGATCAATAGCCACTATTTGAGAGGTATTACAATTTGGGACTATGAGTACGTCTAGGACTCCCTTATTCAAAAAGATTTGTGGAATTCGCGACAAATTTGTTTCTATCTTTAGTAGCCATGGTGATGCTATTGACGGCTTTACAAAATGTTGTGCAAGCGGTATATTTGATTCAAGCCTCGTGTATGATATCTTGCGCACTCATGAGCTAAAAAGCCTTGGATGTCATAAATTTGGAAAGGCTTCATTCCTCCCAAATTCTCTTTTACTATGTGGCTAAATTGCGAAAGCGGTTAGCTACAAAGGATACTCTATCATTTCTCAACTTGGAGGATAAATCTTGCGGGTTCTGCAAGCAAGCTAATGAAACAAAGGGAACACCTCTTCTTTGCTGCACCTATACACACATGATTTGGAAGAGCATAAAAGATTGGTTGGGTATTAGAAGAGAGATGACAACTGTTGAAAGCTCCCTTAAATGGATTAAGAAAGAACACCGCGGGACAAGCATCCGAGCCAAAGCTATTTTGCTTACTTTTTGCATAATGGTTTATGAGATTTGGAGGGCAAGAAACACAATGCTCTTTGAAGGCACAAGCTTTCCGGCAGAAGAGGTCATTGCAAGAATCAAAACAACATCTTATAGAGTTCTCTATGATTTTATCCCCTCTTGTAATGGCACCTTTTGAGTGACCACCCCTCCCCTCTATCACTTCTTGTTTGCATTACGTTGAGGATTGAGATACCTCAACGACTGATTGTAGCCACTTCCTTTTCGTTATTAGTAATAATATTTGCATTTACCTAAAAAAAAAAAGTGTGGCTGATTTTCATCCACTAAGGGGGTTTATATAGCACAACCAAGGGTTGGGATTAACACATGTGTAAGGTAGAGATCATATGTGAAGGTTCCTTCCCACACTTGTCTTACTAAAGTCATGCAAGACCTTGACCATGCAAGACTTGCCCACTAAACTTAGCCAAATTCATCCAAGCCAAGACTAGCCATGCAAGACTTTTGGCCACTTGTCTTGCCTACTTGTCCACTCAATTTCGTCCCACATGGCCCAATCTAGGGGTGACACTTGTCGCCCTCCTATTGGTCCAAAATATTTTATCTCTCGGAAGAATTCCATAATCGTAAAAATATTATTGAAAACGTAAAATTCCCTTCACAAGGTTCGGAATAATTTTCGTCGGAAAACAATTCTATCAATCTTACCCTAATTAGGGCGTATACATTGTGCGTCGTCTCACATACATACTCGGAACTACGGCATAACAAGTTGCTGCTCGCCGTGTTGCCCTGCTACTATACTGGTCAATAACCGGATCTGCTCCCCGTAGTCTCTATACTCAGCACCTGGCTGCGGAACTGGAGGCTCTGGTACCGGAACCTCTGGAGCTACTGCCGCTCTCGGCTCCTCTAATACTGCCGGCGTGGCTGAACTCGCCGACCCGCCTACTACCTCAGGCATAGTCTGTGCCTGAGTCCGAGTAACCCTCTGAGTACCGCTAGCAGCTCCTGCTGCTGCCTTGCCCTTCTGGGCCCTGGTCGCCTTCCGTGGAGGCATAACTGTTTCATAAGAATAGGTCAGAGAGGATTCAACCTAATAAGACAGCTCTACTGCACGATCTCAGAGAGAGAAGAATGGAAACCAATCCTAAATGTCCTGCAGCCTCCTGATTATAGATGTGGTGCACAACACCGATAATCAAGACTCTACTAGACACGGTCTGTAGACACTTTCCGAGGACTAACTGCTCTGATACCACTTTTGTCACGACCCGACCCCGGGCCGCGACTGGTGCCCTACCTGGGCACCCCGTTCAGGTATACATCAGAGAATAGCAGCGGAACATACACAACATACAACATGTTTAGATAATAACATCACAGGCTAGCCGATAAGGCCGCCTTCCATAAAATATGCATAATCAAAAGCAAAACTGTACAACTCGGTTCTTACAGCCCCAAACCACAACATGTGACTACAGACCTCTAGGAATAACAACAGTGGCGGGACAGGGCCCCGCCATACCCCTGAATGTACATAAATCTACAACATCAGGGAAAGATTGTACCAAAAAGACAAGCCTCCGGAGAAATGGAGCTTGACGTCGATAAGTGATCCTAAGAATGAGGATCCACCACTGCTTACCCTACTGCGGCGTGAACGCAGGCCCAGGAAGGGTCAGTACACAATATGTACTAAGTATGTAAAACTGGAAAATACTGTAATTACATCATAAGTTTAAAACAAAGTCGGAGACATGTATGATAACAAAATTACAGTATACAGTGTCTTACTAACAATGAGAGTAACTAAGAGTATACGTACAACATAACTATAGGAAGCTCACGATCAAAGCAGGACCATCCGCCCGCAGTATCATTAAGCAATCCTACTCTTGGGACTATTTCACCCGCATAGGTCGTGTGGACCCGCATGAGGTATTCCTCGCGTAGTTGTACTACCGCATGGGACTATTTCACCCGCATAAGCCCATAAGGACTCGCATGAGGTATTCCTCGCATCATGGGTAGAAAATCCACGGAAACAGATGGTATAACGTCTTAGGGGTTCACCCCTCATTTATACTCTTACCCTGAAGCATGTGGTATAACGTCTTGGGGATTTACCCCTCATTTATACTTTTACCCTGGAGAAGGTGGTATAACGTCTTGGGGGTTTACCCCTCATTTATACTCTTATCCTAACTCAACCGGCCATCATACATAACATAAGCCCTATCGGCTTATCATACATAACATAAGCAATACCGGCTTATTATACAATAAATAAGCAAGTTAAGAAATCCCCCTAACTTCTTATTAGCCTTATTCATATACACTCTCATTTTAGTTTACTTAAGGCACTAGCATATCTTTTATAAAAATCCGGGAATTTAACCCAAGTACTACATACTTCCACTCTTTTAAAAATGACTCTTTTTCGTATAAAACTTCCAAGATACTATTAACCGTAGTATCAAGTCAAAATTACGTTTCAAGACAAGTCACAATACCTTTAGAAATAGTGTTAGGTTTCTAAATCAAGTGACTCCTTTTCTTATAAAACCTTAGGCAATTGATTCCTTAAAATCAAATCTCCTTTCATTAAAACAAGTCATTTATCTTTCCATAAAGCTAACATAACCAACTTCCCATAAAGTCGTTATAATCACTTTATACCTTAGCCAAATACAATTTCTTATCCAAGGGACTTATACGTTTAAAACGAAACAAGTATCACATACTTTAAAACTCTTCAAGTTCCTTAACTTTAATAAAACTTAAGACATCCTTAATACTTTCAAAGAAGTGAGTTAATCTTCTAACTCACCCGACTTGGCTATTCATAAAACTAGTAAAGGATATCAAGGTCTTGTACGTCTACCGTACTATATACGTGCAACTAGTCATGCTCAAAAGATAGGAAAGTTCTACATACCTCTTCGGGTCAAACCACTTTCCAAGTACAAAATACCGCCCGTAGTATGTCAACCTATAATATCCACAATACGTCTATTAAAGCCTTACTTCAAACGTAGAATATTATAAGTGTACATTCGCTAAATTCTACGGAAAATCGGACAACACCTCCTTTGTTTCTACTTACTTTGCCACCTTTTTCAAGGCCGAATTCAATAACCAAACACGCCACATTTAAGGCCCAATCAATGCAATTAATCAATAGGGGATTACACGCCTACTAGACGTGTAAAATTCCGCCCCACAAACGATATCAAACTAATACAAACTACTAGTCCAATTCGGCCACATTGAGATGCAACAATACCAATTCTTATCCGATTTCCTTTTCAATCCAAGTTGTTAGCATAACATGATATCAAGTCACAATCGATTATAACTACTATAATCTTCAAGTAAGTAACATGTGACGATTCTAATAAACGACCAAATTGTAATCCAACTTCACATGGCTTAATGACATTTCGGATTTAAGGCTACAATCAATCCATAATACTTATAAAACTTCAACACATATACTTCATGCTAGCAAACATGTAAGGCTAACAACAATATATAATCTTGTAACACTTAAGAGACAAGATTATTACCTCAACGATTCTTAGTCCAACTCCAATTCCGAAGTCGCTCCTTAGCAACTTAGAGCCTCTTCTAGACACTTCAATCCGCTACTTGAGACCCTTATAAAAACACCAACAAATTTCCTTCAATCCTCCAAACAAAACCTAGAAAAGCAACTAGGTTTTCACCTTGCGACTAATACGAAAACTATCTTTTTCCGGGATTTTTCTATTGAGATACACTTAAAATACACTCATGAACCTTGGTTTAAAGTGTGGAGCTTAATGGACAAGAAACAAAAAAAAATATTTTCTTCTTGGAGTGAACCCGAGAGCACCTCTAGGTGTTCTTGAAATTCTTGAAAATTTTTCTAAGTGTTGGACTTAGTCTTGCTACTTGTACTACTATATAGCACAATGGAGGGTCAAGATGTGTACAAATGTGAGGCTTGGATGTGTTTCAATTAAATATCAAGACTTGTGGACCCTTTGAGTAAGTCAATTTTCTCAAGCTCACTACTTGCAAGACTTGTCATCTTAAGACTATGATCAATGACCATTTTGGCCATGTCCCATTTCGTCCAAGGCAACCATAAGGGGGGTGACATGTGTCGCCCTCCCATTCGTCACAATATTCGTTTTCCGACAATTTCATAATTCCGATAAATTTTTACAAGTCTCTAATCTTAACATTAGGAAATCTCACGTACGTTCTTAAAACATGTACTGTAATTACGGGGTGTAACACTACCTTACCCGTATGTGGGGACTGATAAGGTATACTTGGGACATGGAATAATTATGAACCTTAGAATATTGATAACCGCTGAGACCTTAGATGTACAAGGCCTTCTCGGGTAGTAATATTTATTGCAGACCAAGAATGAGAGTTAAGTGCGACGATGGGTCGGGTTGTGGGCCAATTACGGGTCAACTCTTAGCATGAAATGGAGTGGGGTCAGTTGGAGATGGTCCCTCTATGTGATAGGGTCATGAGGGTGCAAGGCCTAAGTCTAGTTAATCGTTATACGAGTTCTTGGACGCGTTCCACCAGAATCGGGTCGTGAGGGCCGAGAAGGGCCTTAACGGAAATTGAATCTAAGTATAATGACCAAGTTTGGATATAGTAACTCCAAGAATTTGAAAACAGAAGCAATGATTGAAATTATGTACGTATACTAGAATAAGTTTGGAAGTACGAGAAGAGTACGGCAAGTAAGAAAAAGAGCGAACAAGTGTTAAAAGAATTGAAGTATTTATAGTTATGAATAATGAAAGTACGAAAAGAGAATCATTTTAGGACATGAATGGGAGTTAATAGTGGTGATACACACTTTAGATTTAATTCCTCAGTTGGCTTATGATTAATGTATATGCATGTGTGATGTATTAGAGCCATATGTGGCATGTTTGGTTTCGTAGGGTGTAGTCTAAGGAGACTATACCGAGATTTGATTAGCATGAACCTAGTATGAACATTCGGGACAAATGTTTCTAAGGGGAGAAGGATTTTACACCCCGTATTTCCAAGAGATTGAGATGAGAACGTACGTATGGAAATAAGATTTGAATTTTGGAAAGAAAGAAATATTACTTTTTCTTAAGGAAAAATATCGGGAATTTTTGAAGGAAAAGGTTTATTAATTGGAATTTGGTTCTCAAATTTGGTATTTGAGACTTTTGGAATATATTGGATTTATGGATTTATGGATTTTTAAGTTCGAATTTGGTCACGTTGGGCCCACGGGAAAATTTTACGGTTTTGTGGGCCCCACAATATTTTGAGATATTTTGACAATTATGGATATTTTGGGAGATGAAATATTTTTAGACCAATGAGAGGGTGAAACGTGGCACACCACCCCCCCCCCCACACTTAGTCTTGAAGACTTGACTTAGATATTTTGTGACAAATGGGCCTTGTGGGTCCCACTCCACTTGTCTTGCTACACTTAGGCCATACACTTGTCAAGATGTAGCCCACTGTGATACATTACATATACATGCAAAGGCTTGCAAGACTTAACACTTAGCCAAATTTCATGAAATATTTTGTCTTCTCCTTTGAGAGCTCTGGGCCAAGGGCACAAATGGGAGACCAAAATTCTTCAATACTTGTTGATAAATCCTCAAACTCAAGAATAAGCTCCCTAATTAAGTTCTAAGTAAAGATAACCCCTTAAACCCCAAGAACAAGGTGTTGGCTGAGAATAGAGGGTGTGAAACCCTAAGTTTTATCAACTTTTTTGAAGTGAAATACAAAGTGAAGTTGTATATAAGTTCATAGGGTCACATATATGTGATTGGAACTTGAATAAGTAGAGCAAAACGAAAATTGCAGACCTTATACCCCAGGACTGTTTTGGACGTTTTTAAGGCTAAAATTGAGGTAATTATTCTTCTTCCTTCACAGTAATTGGATATTACTTATTGTTATGTTTAAGGGATGAATTTATGTTAAGGAAGAAATGGAAAATAAGTATGTGATAGATATGTTGTTGGCTGAGTTGAGGCAATTTTGTGCCATTGGTTTCGTTGGTTATATTGTTGTCGTTATCCACACTTGTCGCATGTTAAAATGAGGTAATATGGTTGTTGATAAGTTGGTACATCATATATAGAAGTGTTGGAACTTGAATTGGAATGAAATGGATTAAGGAAAGAGTTATCGGATTGTTATAGTTGTTGTTGGCCGAAAAACTTCCTAAAACTGTTAGACGTTGTGATATCGTTTTTATGGACTGTTTTGGGGTGTTGTTATGCTGGAAAATCAGCCCCTAACATGCATGGTTAATGTAGTAAATGGCTAATGAAAGTCCTAAGTAATAAGGGTGTTAAAGGCTTCACATTGTACCCTCGTTGTTGTAGAATTGTGGACTATTTTTATATAGATTGTGGGGCATAATTTTACACGTCAAGTTAGGCGTGTAATCCCCTTTGGTTAATTGTTGGTTGTTCCTTAAATGTGGCGTGTTGATTGAAGAATATGGGTCTTGAAAAGGTGGAAAAGTACGTAGAAACAAAGGAAGTGCTGCCCAAATTTCAGTAGAATTAGAGGGTCATTATGTGGTATAAGTCTTATACTAGAAAGTATGATATTGATAGAAGTGCTATCGTCATTATAGGTTGAAAGTACATTGGAGCGTATTGCTACTTTTCGTGTTGGTTAGCCGTCAACGAGGTATGTGAACCTCTTCCTTCTTTTGGCATGTTCTACGTATGAAATATACATGTGGTATTGTTTCATGATTCATTCTACTCTTAGAAGTTAGGAAGTATTCATGTTATTGATTCTATGTTAAAGGCATATCTAAATTATTCCAAAGTCTTTACCAAATCTTATGGGAGATGTTGGTAAGAGTTTTTAGTAAGTCATGAGATTAGATTTATTTGAAAATTATGAGGCTTGATTTATTTGAAAGTCATGAGACTAGATTTATTTGAAAGTTATGAGACTTGATTTATTTTAAAGTCATGAGACTGGATTTATTTTAAAAGTGTAAGTGACTTGATTACTTGTTTTAAAGGAATAATTTCCTTAATGTTGAAAGTAGAAGTTACTTGATTTCAAAGTCTTGGGTTGAATTTAAAAAGGTGTAGTAACTTGATTTGAATAGTAGAAGTTCCTTGGTACTACGAGTGTTAATATATTGGGGGTTATTTGCATGAAATGATTCTTTTTAAAGAATAGATGTACGTAGTACTTGGGTTCAATTCCCTTACATGACATGATAATGCCTTGGTTTTATTAAAAGGAAAGAGGTGATAGTGCCTTGGTTTGTTTAAAAGGAAAGATGTGGTAGTGCTTTAGTGTTCTAAAATAAAAGTTGTTATAACGGCTTTATGGGAAGTTTGTTATAACAGTTTTATGGAAAGTCAAGAGATGGTTTAAAATATTATATGAAAATCATGTGAGAATGTCCATGATTAAGTCCTTAATATAGTACATGAAATGAAAGTTTGTTATAATGGCTTTATGGGAAGTTGTCATAACGGCTTAATGGGAAGTCAAAAGATGGTTTAAAAATGTTATATGGTTGCATTGATACACCGAGTCCCACAACGGGCCGGGTTATGTTATAGATGCAATACACTGAGTCCCGCAAATGGGTCGGGTTACGATATAGACATGCATACACCGCTTCCCACAGATGGGTCGGGTTATGTTATAAATGCAATACACTGAGTCCTGAAAATGGGCCGGGTTACGATATAGACATGCATACACCGCGTCCCACAGATGGGTCGGGTTACGTTATACATAAGATCACACCGCGCCCCACAGATGGGTCGGGTTACGTCATATTGCATAATCACACCGCGTCGCACAAATGGGCCGGGTTAAGTCATATTGCATCGTCACACCGCGTCCCACGGATGGGCTGGGTTATGTCATATTGCATCATCACACCGCGTCCCACCACACTGCGTCCCACAGATGGGTCGGGTTACGTCACTTGTCAAGAATGCACCGAGTACCGCAAATGGGTCGGGTTACGTCACGTATATTGATAATTACATCAAGTCCAGAATGGACCGGGAAGTATACCTTAATGGTCAGGGCAGCATAGATTACATGACTTTATCGCGTCCCAGAAGGGGCAGGCAGAATACTTAATAATCGGTTCATGGACAAAGTCCATGGTGCGAAGCTAGATACTCAGATGGTCACATTACATGATATATATGTACAGACAGGTATTCTTGATTTTATATGACACGGTAGGATCTGGTATTTGATTTTCATACTTGCCCCTGTCATTCTTTTGTACAATTATGATCATGTCTAAGGTACTTCATGTTTACATACTTGGTACCTGTTGTACTGACCCCCTTCTGGGGACTGCGTTCATGCCCGCATGTATTAGGTACTCAGTTGTGGATCCACGAGCTTAGGATTCTGGTTCAGCATTTTGAGATGGCTCCAATATTCTGGAGCTTGTCATTATGGCTTGGTATATTCAGGGGTACGGCGGGGCCTTGTCCCGTCATAGTTTACTGTCCAAATTCTTAGAGGTATGTATTCATATGTGGGTTGGACTGGCGTGAGTTGTGTTTACATGGTTGTACAGTGTAATCCCATTTGTGGTGTTATATATTATGGCAGCCTTTCCGGCTTTGCCTTTGTTTAAAAAAATGAGTGTTATTTACCTTCCGCGAGTTACTTATGTTGTATAGGTAGAAGGGTGTCCAGGTAGGGCACCGGTCACGGGCTCGGGGTTTGGGGCGTGACAGATACCTTAGTTTGGGTTCAACTAAGTCACACAGTCTTAGCTGAAGTTGTACCAATGGATTTGGCTCACACAGAACCAACTAAAATAAACAACACACATTTGAATAACTTAGCAAATGAGTAAAACTCAACTTTTATATATCAACGAACTTTGAATATTTACAAGTTCTAAGGGTCCTATTTATAGTAGTAAATGGACCATTCTAGAAGACAAACTAAAGGACACAACTCTAACTACTTTCTCGGCCTCGTGGGAACAAATGGGAACGAGTTTAGGTTTACTTGGTGACCAAGAGTGTTTCGACCAAATCAAGATAATGGGAAAGGTCTTGGCTTTTCTTGGGGACAAATAATGAATCTTTCACACTCCTTTTTTGGATTCCAAGTAGAAGAGTGGATGGATTTGGCTTCTCAAGACTTCATCTTCTTAGAACTAGTTTTAGAAGCTTCCATTCTTTGTACATGCTTGATAAACCATTTCGGCCAACTTCTTGTCACGACCCGACCCCGGGCCGCGACTGGTTCCCTACCTGGGCACCCTTCAAATCATACAACATAAAAAACTGCGGAAGATAAATAACACTCTTTTTTTTTTAAACTAAGGCCAAGCCGATAAGGCTGCCATAACATAAAAATTTCCCGAAAGGGTCTACACTTTTTAACCATGTAAAAACAACTCTAGCCACCCATTACGATGAATACGCACTCTAAGATTTGAACAAATACTATGGCGGACAAGGCCCCGCCGCACTTCGAATATACATAGCCATGACAACTCCGAACATTGGAGCCATCTCAAAATCTTGAACCAGGATCCTAAGCTCGCGGATCCACAATCAGTACCTAAACTGCGGACATTTAACGCAGCCGAGGGTCGATAACAAAATTTAATATGGAATGTAAATAAAGTACAAGAAATGATCATAATCACAAAAGAATGACAGGCAAGTATAAAAAGTACATACGGATCCTGCCGTGTCATTACCACTTATGAACTTAATTGCACATCATTATCTTTTCCATTCCATTAAGAGTTATAGCCATATCTTACGTACATACTTAGGAGAAGTCATTAAGTTCATTACCATCTAACTTACTTATCTTTCATAACATAATCCGGCCCTTTATGGAGGGACGCATATACTACCCTACCAACTGGGACGCGATCAAGTCATACAAATATCAAGCGTGCCCGTGGAATCCCCCATCACTGCCGACAGCTATAAGTGTAAAATATAACCATGTGACGCGCCCGTGGCATCCCACCTCACTGTCGGCGTACACATACACAACACATATATATATATATATATATAACGTGGCCGCATGCCCCGGAATCCCTCATCGTATAAGCATGGCCATAACGTGCCCTCGGCATCCCTCATCGTAGGTGCAGGTCTTCATGGGGAGCTAGCCCATGGAGTAATAATATAACATGCCCGGAATCCTCATCGTGGTACATGTCTTCACGGGAGCTAGCCCATGGAGTAATAGTCGTACATAGCATGGTCGCATGCCCCGGAATCCCTCATCGTATAAGCATGGCCATGGGTAATAAAACAAATCCGGGAATCTAACCCGCATCCTGGTCACATGCCCCGCAATCCCACATCGTATAAGCATGTCCAAGGATCAATCAAAATGGAAGCATACCCGTGGAATCCCACATCACTGTCGGTACGTCCAAGTAAACTTACAACAAGACAGCCGGCCCTCCAACTGAGAGTCACGACAACGTAAACATGTAATATTTGCACTCAAAGCTATCACAAGCAAACATAGGCAAGCACATTAAACCTTTAGACTTCCATTTTTATAAACTCATGGCACTTTCGTTTCACACATAAAAAATCCGGTAATTTAACCCAAAGTACTACGTGCTTACATTCTTTTCCAAAGACTCTTTTTCATATAAAACCCCAAGAACTAACACCCGTAGTATCAAGGCTTGTTTACATTTTACATAAGCCACTACACTTTTAGAAATACAATTTTTCGGGTTCTAAATCAAGTGACTTCTTTCCTTAAAACTTAAGCAATTGATGCTTTTAAATCCATTTGCCTTTCTTTATTTCAAAACATTTATCATTACTTAGAGTAAACCACTCTTAACTTTCCATAAAGCTATTATAACCCACTTCCCATAAAGTCGTTATACTAACTTTATACTTTAGGCAAATACATTCTTTTTATAACTAAGAGACTTATACTTTCGAAAACCAAGTATCGTATACTTTCAAAATACTTCAAGTCTCTTATCTTTTAGAATCAAGTTTCTGTCACGACCCGAACCCGGGCCCGTGACTGGTGCCTTACCCGGGCACCCAAGTAGTCATACATCAGAGTAATCAGCGGAATATAAAATAAGACATGAAACAATTATAAAATGAAAGCTTTATCCATGAAAATATCGCTTTCGGCGTGTATATATAATAAAACTTTGAACAGCTTATATCCCCATTTACAAACTCCGCCACAATAAAGATTACTGCACTTAAGAATGTAACAATACCTATGACGGGACAGGGCCCCGCCATACCCCTGAATGTACAAGAACCTACAACTCAGGGAAACATACCAAAAGATAAGCCTCCGGAGAAACGGAGCTTCCCAATACGTTGAACTGTGATCCTATGAGCGAGGATCAACAACCGTGTACTCTACCTGCAGATGAACGCAGCCCAAGGAGGTCGATAACAGTACCAAGTATGTGAAATCGAAAATATCAGAAATGAAATCATAATCTAAAATAAAACAGAGACATGTATGATAACAAAACTACATTCGCAACATAAAATAAAGCCATGTCAAGTCGTGACTCACGCCTCAAAGTCATCCTCATGCCTGGAACTCCTTCCTCACCGCCAGCCTAGGTATAAATCGTGTGATACGTATAACATGTCTCGCCCATCCCACGGGACTCGAGGTGGAATCGTGTGGAATACATGTCTCGCCCATCTCTGGGACTCGATAGAATCGTATGGAATACATGTCTACCATCTCGTGGGACTCGATAGAATCGCACATGTCTCGCCCATCTCACGGGACTCGATAGGTATCGCGTGTCTCGCCCATCTCATGGGACTCGATAGGTATCGCACATGTCTCGGCCCATCTCATGAGACTCGATAGGTATCGCACATGTCTCGGCCCATCTCATGGGACTCGATAGGTATCGCACATGTCTCGGCCCATCTCATGGGACTCGATAGGTATCGTACATATCTCGGCCCATCTCATGGGACTCGATAGGAATCGTACATGTCTCGGCCCATCTCATGGGACTCGATAGGAATCGCACATGTCTCGGCCCATCTCATGGGACTCGATAGGAATCGTACATGTCTCGGCCCATCTCATGGGACTCGAGGTGGAATCGTATGGAATACATTCCCGGTTCATCCCATGAACGCGGTGTCGTGTGAAATACATTCCCGGTTCATCCCATGAACGCGGTATAGAATTGACCATAACATTTAAACGCTCTTTTAAGACAATTTAAGATAATACCATGTTTTCCTTTTTAAAATCAACTAAGGCAATATTATGCCCTTCTTTTTAAACCAAAACACTTTCCTTCTTAAAGTCAAGTAACAACATTCTTTTCCAAAAGTTCAAGTTTGCCTAATTTCAAATACTCAAGTTTCTCATTTTCGAAAGGTTTCGTAGTTCATAGTCTTAATCACTTAATAACATAATTCTCTTTTAAAACAATTTGAGTAACATATGCCTTATGTGTGAGTAGGTTATTCTTGTTTATAACAATCCTTATTAAGCAGCCATGATCTAGGAAATGTAATACAATTTTGTCTTATCTTAGCTTCTATGCAGATGGAGGTTTCTACTGGTTTTAATATAATTACTTACTTGTCAATACATTTTCCTTTATTAACGCTGCAGTGGTTCGTTCGATACTTATTCTCATTTCCAAATCAAGAAACATTATTCTTTAAAAACCAAGTACTCATTACTCATGAATGAGGTTTCACACTTTTTAACAACATTCATATTAATTCAATTAAGTCAAGTCGCTTATATTTTAAGATCAAGTCTCTTAACTTCTAAAGTCAATAAACCATTCTTTTTATCTCTCTTAAGTTGTTATACCTAACTTCTCATAAAGCTAGTATAACTCTTTCAAAAAAATTTACTCTTCTTTCAAAAGCGATTCTTAATTCTTTTGAAATACTTCAAGACTCTTATTATTTAAAACTCAAGTCAAAAGACATCGAAGTAAAACCACGTTCAGTTAACACACGTACGTCTACCGTACTATATATATATTCTTTTAAAATATCATGCTCAAGAGGATAGGAAGAATCACATACCTCGAGACGATTATCGACTATTAGCAAATAGCTCCAAAGTACTGTAATCCGGCTAGCCCTTTCCACCCTTCGAGTAGAATACGCTACTTGCAGTACTTCAACCTATAACGGTCATACAAGTCTATCAACGTCTAGACTACTCAGAGAATAATTCTAGATACTGATTCCTTATTCTACGTAAAATTGGGCAGACCTCCCTACCACAAACTACACAATTCTCATCAGAATACACCCCATGTAAGTACAGTCATTTTCTTCTTTAATATTCTTCCGATGTGATTTGATTAAATTCTTTTCTCAGAATATCCTTCTATTACGATTCAATTCTCTTCGTAATATCCTTCTATGTATCTTATACTCATTCTATACTACTACAGATGTAATTCCCAATTACAATGTATGACAAGAGTATTTACCTCGATAAGCCCAAAATTATCCAAGTTTTAATGTCGATCCCGAGCAACGTTTAGCTCCTATTCGAACGCTCCAACCCGCTCCAAACAACCCTTAGAAGTTCTACGCAACTTCTTCTTAATACTTCAACCCGCTATGAAGATTTTCCTTAGGGTTTCGTTTTTGTATCAAGGAAGTATAATAGTATTTCGGGCTTTTAGTATAGGTGTAACCTTGGAATACTACAAGGTATTTGGGCCAAGGTATTTTGGAAGAGTAACAATACCGAGAATACTTTTCTACCAAGGGGGTATTTTATGAAAACAACTAGGAAAGGGGGTTTCGCCAAGGCCTCACAGGGGAGGGTGTTATACCGTATTTTCGAGTATGTACGTGGGGCGTACGTAGAAAAATTTGAACTTTAAAGTTGGCTTGGCCGAATTTTTTTTGTGCACAACACTCGATTAGAGTCGTTTTTCGACGAAACGTTTTACACAACTCGCGTAGGGTAAATTACGGCTATGTCATTTCTAATTTTTGCGGATTTTTCCGAGAGACGAGACGTGTTGGACCAACAAGAGGGCGCCACTTGGCACCCTCTCATTGGCGGATTTGGTGGGCGTCCCTTGGACGATTTTCTTGACATTTTTGTCAAGTAGTAGGTAGGATATTTTGTGTGCAAGTTGGCTAGGTACACTTGCCCTAATCTTGGCCTTACACTTGCCTAGCACTTGGCTAAATCTTGGCCATTGGTTGGCCTTTACTTGACCTATAAATACCCCTCCCCTTTGATGAACTTCTTCATCCAAAAATCTCTAAGTCTTGAAAGCTTCTTCCTCCCCCCTTAGTGTAGTGCCTTTGGCCGAGAGCACCCCTTCCCCCCCTTGGCCGAGAGTTTTTCCCCCCCCTAGTGGGGTTGGCCGAGGGGTACACACCCCCCCTAGCCTAGTTGTTTTCGTATAATACCCCTTTTTTTGTGTGGTATAGTGATACTCTCAAAAGTATTGTTATAATGCCCAAATTACCTTAGCCGTATACCTTGTAGTATTCTAAGGTTATACCTATACGAAAAACCCAGTTATACTATTATACTTCCCGTACCACCAAACCGAAACCCCTAAGGAAAATCTCCATGGTTAGTTGGAGTAGTATGTAGAAGTTGGTTAGAACTTCTAGGGTAGTTTGGAGCGGGTTGGGCGCGGAGTGGAGCTAAACGTTGCCCAGGATCGACTTTATTACTTGGATAATTATGGGCTTATCGAGGTAAATATCTTGTCCCTCTATTGTAATTGGAAATTACATGATTGTTAGACTATATAGTTGAAGTATACTATATATAGAACTGAACGTTGTTATCGGCAATGTCTTTGGACTTAAGCCTGAATAATACTTACGGCAATGTCTCGCGACTTAAGCCTGAATAATAAGAAACCTTTTCGAAGAAGAGTCTTTGAATCAGAATTACATAGGATCAGACATGAGACTTGTGTAGCTTTTCTGTGAGATAGAATTGTGCACGTCCGGATTAGACGTATAACCCCCCCCCCCCTGGTTGGCTTGGTAGCCGGCCCCGATAGAGGAGGAGTTTTACGCTGTTGCGGGGGGGGGAGGTGCTGCCGAATTTTCTGTAGGATGTTCTATGAAGAGACCTAAATATTAATAAGCGCCTTGTGGCCTTATAGGTGGAAGTACTTTGCGTGGCGCGATCTACTTGGCTTAAGGAGTAGCCGGCGGTTTGAGGTACTTGGAGCGTTTTGCTATTAGTCGATAATCGTCGCGAGGTATGTGAACCTCTTCCTATCTCTTCTAGCATGATATGTGTGTAACTATGTAGTACGGTAGACGTACATGTGTTAAATGTATTTGATTGGTCTAAAACATAAAGTGTTATAACGGCTTTATGGAAAGTTGGTTATAACAGCTTTATGTATGTAAGAAGATACTTGTGGTTTTTAAAAGGTAACTGATTTGAACTATAATCATGGTTATGGGATAATAAAGAACTTGAAGTATTTCAAAAGATTTTGAATCATTTTGAAAGGAGAGTAATACTTGGTTTTGAAAACTTAAGAGTTATACTAGCTTTATGGGAAGTTAGGTATAACGGCTTAAGAATGTTTTCTTGGTTTCGAAATCGAATGTGTATCGACAAACCATCGCGTTAATAAAAAGGAAATGTTTTGACAGATTAATTATTATTAAAACCGGTAGAAACTTACATCTGCATAGAAGCTAAGATGAGACAAAATGATATTTCCTAGATCATGGCTGCTGTAATAAGATTGTTATAAACAAGAATATCCTACTCACATATAAGGCTTATGTTTCTCAGATGGTTTAAAAGAGAATTATATTCTTAAATGAATAAGACTATGAACTACGAAACCTTTCTAAAATAAGAAACGTGAACTTTTGAAATTAGGCAAACTTGGACGTTTGGAAAATAATGTTGTTACTTGATTTTACAAAGGTAAGTGTTTTGATTTACTTCAAAAGATAATCACTCTATTTTCATATACTACGGGTATTGTGTGGTTTTTGTGAAAGTAACGTATCTTTTAAAGAGTTAAAATATGAAGTACTTTGAGGATAAAAACCCGATCTTGTTAATCATATATTAGAATGTACCTTGTGTGTATAACTTGATTGTGCTGGTTTGTGATAGCCTTGTAATACTTTCTTGTTGATTTGATAAGTAAACATGTTAGGATGCTACGTGAGTTAGTATCTTGTGATGTTTGTGTAAAGGGGTTTTCCCTTGTTGTGCTTAGGTTGTTTAACGATAAGCTGTCATGTTGATATTATATCACTCATGATTCCGGTTAAGCCGCCTCCGATGCGGGTAGACTCGGTGGTCTAGTGACCTATGATTCGAGAATACCTTATGCAGTGCAGTATGGCCTATCGCGAGCTACGAGAGTTCCAGGTTAGTTTGCGGCCCTTGTGGTCATGCGGTCTTTGTGGCCATGCGGACGGCGAGTCCAGGACGCTGCCGGGGAGTAGCTACCCTCGATGCGGGGAATACCTCATGCGGGCCATTGGAGTGGCCCATGCGGAGCTATGGGAAGTTCCAGGGCTAGACGCGCACATTAGATACTGCGGGCGAGTGGCCAGCTTTGATCATGTGACGGTCTAGACAGATCTCATGATACAGTTTACGACCTTGTTGTACTGTGGGTTTTAGTAGTCGGCTATGCCCTCGTACTTACCCCGTACGGTTTTATGATGACTTTGAGGGCGTGAGTCCCTGACTTGACATGACTGCTTATTTAGTGTGAACTGTAGTTTTGGTTATCATACATGTCTCCTGCTTTATATAGACTACTATGATTTCATTTACAGTATTTTCAGTTTCACATACTTGGTACCTGTTATCTCGGGCCGCTCATGCCGCAGGTTGAGGTACACCAGTCGTTGATCCTAGTTCTCGGGGTCACAGTTCAGCGTATGGGAAGCTCCGTTTCTCCGGAGGCTTATCAGTGGTATAGTCCCCTGTCGTTGTAGGTATTTACATTCAGGGGTATGGCGGGGCCCTGTCCCGCCATTGTTGTCGTATCATTCTTAGAGGTCTGTAGTGCTGTTGTGGGCAGAGTTGTAATGGGATGTAACTGTTCGGTTTTAAAATTGATTTATATATATATGTCGTAAGGCAAGTTTTCTCCGATTACTGTTTCTTACTTCATAATATTTTCATGTCTTGTTTTATGTTCCGCTGATTACTCTGATGTTGTATCACTAGGGTGCCCGGGGTAAGGCACCAGTCACGGGCCCGGATTCGGGTCGTGACAAGGGGGAGCTCTTGGACGAGAGCTTTGCTAAGAGGGGAGGGATTTTTAGACTTGGAAAAATGATTTGTGGATGAAGAAATCCTTCAACTAAGGGGGGGGGGGGGGGGTATTTATAGGACATTCAATGGACAAGATTGAGACAAGTGGTGGGCAAGTGTAGGGTGAGGATTTGGACAAGTGTTGTGTGGGTGCCACTTACTCATCTACCACACAAATATCCTACCAAACATTGACCAAATGTTTTAGGCACAAAAAATGAAAAAAACGTGCCACCAACTCCCCATGAATGTCGTCCAAGTTGAGGGACAAGTGTCGCCCTCTCGTTGGTCCAAAATATTTCATCTCTCGGAAAAATCCGCAAAAATTATTAATGTTGCAACCGTAATTTTCCATTCGCAAAGTTTGGAAAACGTTTCGTCGGAAAACAATTCTTTTTGTGGGTTGTGAACAAAATTTTCGTCCCTTTGCCTACTTAAGGCTTAAACTTTTATACGTACGCTCTCACGTACATACTCTGGAAATACGGGGTATAAAATTCTCCCCTCCTTAGAAACATTCGTCCCGAATGTTCCTTCTCAATACGGATAACGATAAAGTTCCTCTAACAAGTTGCCAACGCCACACCTGGCCACAAAATAACATACGCGAAAATACTTAACCCAAGTCCATGAGAAATCATTCCTACATCACAAAAGCTCCCACCCTGGTCTAAAGGATACTCCCTTCGCATCTGCACTTCACAACAAAATGATCTCTTTATTCTGCTAACACACGTTCACTTCTTTCCTCACTCGTCGTACTCTTCTCGAACACTTGAACTCTTTCTAGTATACGTACCATACTTCAGTCATCGCTTCAGTTTCCAAAATCTCTGGAGTCACAACCTCCAAACTTGGTCATCTTACTAGCCTCAATGTCACGACCCGAACCCGGGCCCGTGACTGGTGCCTTACCCCGGGCACCCTAGTGATACAACATCAGAGAAAATCAGCGGAAATAAAAACATGAACATGATTTAAGAGACAAAATAAATAAACAGGCCAACCAAAACAGTTGTCTTCATCATATATACATAAATACCCGAACAGTTATCCTTTTTACAAACCCTGCCCACAACAAAGGTTACAGCACTTAAGATTTACACAACAACTATGACGGACAGGCCCCGCCATACCACAATGTACACGGACCTCTGGACTCGTGGTAACATACCAAAGATAAGCCTCCAAGGAACTGAGCTTCCCAATACGCTGAAAGGTGATCCTAAAAGCTGGATCGACATGATGACTCTACCTGCAGATGAACGCACTTCAAGGAGGTCGATAATAGGTACCAAGTATGTGAGACTATAAAATCGTAAATGAAATCATAATAGTCTATAAAAGCGAGAGATGTATGATAACCAAACTACGATACACACATAATGATTATATCAATTCGGTCTCACGTCCACAACATCAATCCCGCCCGTGAGTACCTTCCTCACCGCGATGCATGATATGATAACAACAAGATAAAAATCCAAATGGGAGCATACCCGAGCGCTACGCATCGTGTCAGTATGTCAAAAGGGAACAAATAATACAACATACCAAATGGAAGCATACCCGCGCTACGCGTCGTGTCGATGAGTCCAAAGGGAAACAATAAGACAGCATTCCAAATGGAAGCATACCCGTGCGCTACGCATCGTGTCAGTATGTCCAAAGGGAAACAATAAGACAACAAGGCGGTAATCAAAGTGGAAGCATACCCGCAGCGCCACGATCGTGTCGATATGTCCAAAGTGATTAACAAAAGTAACACTATCAACGTGAACGCATGCGGAATTTCTCCGCCACCGCCAAGACGCCCAAGTAAGTTCTCAACAAGTCAACCGACTCCATCGAGAGACGGTAGTATAGAAACACAATTTTTGCACAACAAAGGCTATCACAACAAGCATAGGCAAGTTTCACAACAACAAGCATAGGCAAGTTTCACAACAACAAGCATAGGCAAGTTTCACAACAACAAGCATAGGCAAGTTATACACAACTCAAAGTACTTTCATTTTATGCCAAAGTCCGGGTTTTAACCCTAAAGTACTACGTACGTTAAATTCCTTTTAAAGAGATCTAATCCTTTTATAAAAGTCACCCGATGCAGTAGTATAAAAATAGAGTGACTTATATCTTTTAAGTAAACCAAAACAACTTCCATACTTTCCTTTTTAAAACCAAATTAAGGCAACACCATGCCTTCTTTTTTTTGACCAAAACACTTTTCTTTTTAAAGTCAAGTTACCACATTAAAACCAATGATAAAACCTTTCTTTTGTTTTCATAAGGTCGTTATAACCAACTTCCCATAAAGTTGTTATACACCTTATGTTTTAAACCATTTTAAGACAACACAATGCCTTTCTTTTCCCTAAAGTTCCAGTTTGCCTAATTTCAATTACACAAGTCTCTTTTTTGAAAAGTTCATAGTTCAATGTCTTAATCTCTTTTAAAACAATTGAGTAACATATGCCTTAGGCGAGTAGGTTATTCTTGTTCATAATCAATCTTATTAGCAGCCATGATCTAGAAATGTAATATCATTTTGTCTCATCTTAGCTTCTATGCAGATGGAGGTTTCTACTGGTTTTAATAATACTTAATTATTCAATACATTTCCTTTATTAACGCTGCAGTGGTTTGTCGATACACATTCTGATTTCCGAAATCAGTAAAACATTATTCCTTCCAAAAACCAAGTACTCATTACTCACGAATGAGGTTTCACACAAACATCCATATTAAGTCAAGTCTCTTATCTTTTAAGAATAAGTCTCTTAACTTCTAAACCATTAAACCATTCTTTTATCTCTCTTGGCGTTACACCTAATTTCTCATAAAGTGGTATAACTTTTATGTTTTCAAACCAAGTATACACTTCTTTCAAAAGGTTTCTTAATCTTTTAGAATACTTCAAGGTTCTTTTACATCAAGTCGGTTATAAGTCAAATCGCTTATCTTTTAAAACCACAAAGCATTTCTCATTTACATAGAGTTGTTATAACCAACTTCCCATAAAGCCGTTATAACACTTTATGTTTAAAGACAATCAAATACATTTAACACATGACGTCACTGCACTACATAGTTATACACATATCATGCTAGAACAGATAGGAAGAGGTTCACATACCTCGCAACGATTATCGACTAATAGCAAAACGCTCCAAGTACCTCAAACCGTCGGCTACACTCTAAGCCAAGCAGATCACTCCACACGTAGTACTTCAACCTATATAGGCCACAAGGCGCCTATTAACATCTTTAGATCTCGACGTAGAATATTCTACAGAAAATTCCGCAGCAACTCCCCCCCCCCCCCGCAACAGCGTAATTCTCCTCCTCTATCGAGGCCGGCTACCAAGCCAACCAGGGGGGGTTTTATACGTCTAACCGGACGTGTACAATTCTACTTCACAGTAATGCTATACAAGTCTCACAATACACCCTAAGTAATTACGATTCGCTTCTTCTTAAAGTTCAGGCTTAAGTCGCAAGACATTGCCGTAAGTATTATTCAGGCTTAAGTCAAAAGACATTGCCGTAAGTATTATTCAGGCTTAAGTCAAAAGACATTGCCGCACAACTATGTTCAATTCTATATATAGTATACTTCAACTATATATTCCAACAATATGTAATTTCCAATTACAATAGAAGGTCAAGAGTGTTTACCTCGATAAGCCCAAAATTATCCGAGTTTAAATGT